>JAEQDS010000069.1:1360683-2721366 GCA_020875535.1 Macrophomina phaseolina | reverse complement strand
ACGCTAAAACGTATCTCTATTATATTTATTTATAAGTCGTATAAGTTTTAAGTAAGACCTTTAAGTTTTAGAGATAGATTTCTTATAAGAAGATTAAGTTATTTTTTACTATTATCTATTTTACTTTTTATATACGTTTCGCCTACGTTTAGTATAGAAACGATAGAAAGTTCGCTATTAAGAGCCGCCTATAGCTATTATAAAATCTTAATATAATTAAGGTACTCTAGAAGCTTAGCTTTTAGTATATCTTTTATAAATACGCTATATAAGTATTATAGCTTATTAACGACTATAAGTATTTTTAGTTTAATAGCTTCGCCTATTAGGTATTTAACGCCCTAGGCGCTTTTATTAATAATTAGTATTTAATAGTCTTTAGAAATTAATAAGACTATTTTTATTTATTTATTTTAAGTATTTAAGCGGCTTTATTAGCTTCTTATATCTATTATTATAAAGTCGTTTCTTTTCGTTAAAATTATTATAATTATTATATATAGCTCTTTAAGGCTAGCTACTTTTCTAAAAAAAAAATAGAAAAAATTTAATTATAAGTAAATAAGGTAGTTATAAGTAAAAAGTTTTTAAAAGAGTCGTATTCTTAAATATAAATTTTTAGTAGTATAGAATTCGCCCCTTAGTAGCGTTATATACTAGGGGCCTATACGTAGTACGTAATAAGTACGTAAAACGCACGATATACATACTCTAAGAGTATACTAAAATCTATTATTCTAATACTATTACTATACTTATTTAATAGTTATAAGTCTAGTTATATTATAAATAAAAATTAGATAAAGGTACTTAGATCTATTATAAATAATATTTTACTCTAAGATTACTAAGAAATAAATCTTTTAACTAAGAATTCTAATAAATTAAATTATTTAAAATAGTCTTTTCTAAAAGTCTATAGCCTAGCCTTTTTAGATTTAGACTAAATCTATAAACTTTATAGTTAGAAAACTAGAAAAACTAAAAAATAAAGCCCGTATTAAGTTATATTTAGTCTAGTAGATAGATCTAAGAATCTAAGCTAAGTCTATTATTATAAATAATACTCTATTCTAAAATTACTAAGAAATAAGACCTTTAACTAAAAATTCTAATAAGCTAAATTATTTAAAATAATCTTTACTAAAAGTCTATAGCCTAGCTTTTTTAGATTTAAACTAAATCTACGGACTTTATAGCTAGAAAATTAGAAAAAGTTAAGAAATAGGGCCCGTACTAGACTATATCTAGTCTAGTAGATAGGCTTAAGGGCTTAAGCTAAGTCTACTTATTTAAGTATTTTATATTTATTTAGAGATTAACCTCTTAAAACGAAATAAGATTTTTAGATAAAAAACTAGTATAGTTACTAAGTAACTTTTACTAAGAAATACTAGTACTAGTACTATTTATTTAAAAGTTATTAAATAATATATCTAAACTATCTAAAAAGATATTTAAGACTAAATAAAATATTTAAATTAGTCTTTTAGAGCTAAAATATAGACTTAGAATTTAATTATTAATTCTAATTATAAATATAATAATTTAGAAGTCTATAGACTAATAAAAGTATATTTTTATTCCGCTTTTAATTAGCTAAGATTAAAATCTATATTTATAGCTAAATAAATCTCTATTTAAGTTTTAGCTAGCTATATATATAAGTCTTTTTATTTTCTACTAGATTAGTTCTTTAAGTAAGTAATTTAACTATTTTTAACTTTAAGAAGTTTATCTAAGCTTATTTTTAAAATTTTTAAGTCTCGCGGAGCCTTAAGCTTAACTAAGCTAAATAATAAAAATTTTATTAAAATTTAAATATCTCTATTTAACCTCTATTTATAATAGTAATATATATAGTATACTACTACTAAACTAGACTATAGCTAAAAATAAAAAAAAGTTATATTATATTATTTATAATAAATATCTATAAGAGCTTATTATAAAAATAATCTAAGTAAAAAAGCTAGTAAAGATCTATATAATAATAATTATATATAAAAAAAAAGAAGAGTTAATATTAATTAAAAATATTTTAATTAAAAAAGAAAAGCTAGATCTAAACTATAAAAATCTAAAAAATATAAAATATTATTATATTTATTAAAGTTATTAAAAAAATAATTTTATACTCTATAAGTATTATTAGTATGCGTAAGTTACTAATTAGTATATTTACTAGTATTATTATTTAAAACTATTTTTTATTATTTTTAATAGTAATAATATCTAATAATAAAGAAAAAACTATACTAATATACTAATATTTATATTATTTATATATATAATATATTACTAATACTACTAATAATTACTTAGTAATATATTTTTTTATTTTTCTTATTATTTATTATTCTTTATCTATTATTTATAGTAGAAGTTATATAATAAAACTAATTTATTTTACTATATAACGTTTATAGCTAATATATAATACTATTTTTATATAGTAATTTAGTATACTCTTTTTTCTTATTTAAGACTTTTTAATAAGATATAAGTATAATATTTTTTAATAAAAATTAAAGTAATTTCTACTAAAAAAAAGTAGTATTAAAATAATAAATTTTAGTATACTTTTAAAGTACTTATATTATATATTTTATATTATTATAGAGTAGAAGGTAGATAAGTTAGTTAAAATAAAAATAATTTTTTTTATATAAAGAATAGAACTTTAAGAAATAGCTTAAGAAAAAAAATTTAATTAGTATATTAAAAAAAGATTTTTTATTATAAGTAGACTTTATAATATAGCTATAAAAGTATAATAAGTAATATTTATTAATATAAAATAAAATAAAATAACTCTTATTAAAAAAAATAATAAATAACGTTTACTAGCGCGAAATAAAATAGAATAATTTTTATTAAAAAAAATAATAATATTTAAATACTACTTTATAATATACTTATAAAATATATAGAAGTAATAATTTTTTTTTCTTTTAAAATAAATTCTTTTAGTTTTATTACTCTATTTAATTATTTATAAGACGCTATATAATAAAGTTATTTTAGACTTTTTTTTTATTTCTTTTTATTTTCTATATAGTTTTAGCTATCTTTATTTTCTAGCTTATTAAACGCTTTTCTACGAAGTATTTCTTTTATTAATAAATTTAAAGCCTAACGCGAAGAGCTAGTATAACTACTAAATAATAAAAAAATTTATAATAAGTACTTTAGAAAAGAAAAAAAACTTAGAAATATATAAAAATATAAAAAAAATTTAGTATTAAGAACTAAAAAACTTATATTTAACTAGATATAAGTTTTTTTAAGAAAATTAATTTAATTTTAAAAAGACGTAGCCCGAGTATTATTCTATATAAAAGTAATTTAGATTATAGTACTTTAAGAATTTTAAAAATAGTTCTACTTTATTTTAAATAACTATAAATAAAAAGCGTTTTATAAAGATATATAAAAATAATAGAATAATAATTATATATTTTATTTAGCTATAATTTATTATCTTTAGAGTTAAAATTTATATTACTAAAAATAGCCTTATCGAGCTTATTATTAATAATTTAGATATAAATAAAGGCTTTATAAAAAGACTTTATTATCTTATACTAAAAATAATAATAAAATTTAGATTTTTATTTTATTTATTAATATATAAGTTTTTAGACTACTATTTTTATAGATATATAATAGTTAGTAGTAATTTAAATTTATTAAAACTAAAAGATTTACTAGATTTAAAAAATTAATTTATTATTCTTTAAGTAGCTTAATTAATAGGCGACTTTATAGATTTCTTTAATATAAAAATAAGCGATAATTCTATATCGTCTATAGTAGTAGTATTTTAAGACGACTAAGCTACTTTACTATATATAAGTACTATAATAAGCGAAGATAAATAGATTTTTTTTACTTTTAACTAGCTACGTTAATTATTAAGAAAAAGCTTAACGAATATTTAGTATAATAAGACTTTTTTAATATTTAGTTTAAAAAATATACTCGTTTTTAATAAAACTAATATATTAAAATTTTTTAAGAATATTAAGTATTTTACTAATAATAATAGCTATTTAAAGAGCGAAATAATAAAGCGTATATTATACTACTATAAAAACTTTATTATAAAGTTTATTAGAAAAATATACGTATTTAAAAACTATAATTAGAAGGCTTTAAAAAGATTTATATTATATAAATACTAAATCTATAATAAATACGAAACGTTATTTTATAAAAAAATACTATATAAATATATAAAGCGTAAAAACTAAAAAAAGTAAAAAAAACTATATTAGAACTATAATAGTACTTAGTTTTTTTTATATAATTTTTTAGAGCTTTTTAGAGAAAGATAAGATTTCTTTTTAAAAATAAACTAAGCTATTTCTATAAAAAATACTATAGAAAATTATTAGAATATTATATATATATATAATAAACTTTAGCTTAGTTATAGAAGAGAATAAATAAGAGACTTTTTCTAAATATATCTCTTAGTTTTTATACTACTTATTCTTAATTAATAGTATTATTAATAAATTTAATAGTTATAAGTTTAAATATACGTTTAATATCTTCTACTATTTAAAGTATTATTTATAATTACTTTTTAGTTATTTTAAGATATCTAGCTAATATCTAAAGCGGCTTAAATATATAATACTACTAATAGTATATAACTTTAACTATTATTAGCTAATTAAAGGCGTATACTATAGTATAATAATAGCTAATAATAGTTAACTATATCTATTAGAGTATAGCTATATATAAGCGAGCTATAGCTAATACTATTACTATATTTTTAAGTAATTAGTCGATTTATCGGCCCGTTCTATATATATAACTAAAGAACCGATCTAGTAAATAATATATTAAAATTAATAACTATAATATTCTCGAAGCTAATTATTATTCTAAAAGACTTTTAAGACTAAAATATTTAGTTTAATCTTATTTAATTACGTATATAATACGCTAATATATTTAAATATATTAATTTAAGTAAGCTAAAACTTTTAGTCTAATTCGCGGTACTAGTTAAGCTAACTTAATAATAAAAATAAATAATTAACTATTACCGTCTTAATCTAGATAAATATAAAAAGAAAAAAAAGAACTATAAATATATTTATAAAAAAATTAATAACTTTTTAATAATTATTAATAACTTTATAAAAGTTTTACTTTAATTAATTCTTTAAAATCTTTTTAATATATACTTTTATTATTAACTTAGAGCTCTATAAGTAAGAATTAAGCTATCTATTACTATATAAAAACGTTTTATTATTAACTAGCTTTACTAGCTAGAAAAGCCTTCTAATAATTAAAATATAGATAAGTAGCTAAACTAATAAAAAAAATAGTTTATAAAGCTAAAACTTTAAAGATATTAAAAATTATATTAAAATAAAATATTAATATCTTTTTTAATTTACTTTTTTTATATAACTCTAAATATATTATAATAGCTATTAAAGAGTTTTTTAAAATAGTAAATACTAAACTAAAAATTATTAACTATATTATTAATTACTATAAATATATAAGGCGTAAGTAAGTAGCCTAAAATAAAAATATTACTTAAATAATAATAGTAATAATACTTTAAGATAAATTCTAATTAGAAAGTTTATTACTAAGTTTATATCTATATAGTATACTTTATTAGAAAATTAAATACTACTATTTAAATAAATAAGTATACCTATCTAGATAAAAGCTAAAAAAGAATATTTAAACTTAGATTTATAAAAAATAAGTAATCTATATATTAAAGTAATAGTTAAATATATACTAGCTAAAGAAGCTAAAGAAAATAAATCTACTAATAAAAATTAAAATTATTAAAATTTATTACTATAAGCGAAAGATCTATAGAATAAAGATCTAATAGTACTTATAGCTATTATTACTATATTATTTATAACTAAACGTAGTAAACTAACTACGCTATAGCTTTTATAGATAGTTAATACTAGCTTCTCGTACTATATATATAACTAATATATAAAGAAGCGGTTTACTAAAATATATAATATAGGCCCTAATAACTATATTATAAGTAGTAACTATTATAAACGGAGATTAGATAAAAATACGTAGATTTTAATAAAATTCTTATTACTTAGCTTAGTTAAGCTTAAGGCTTCGCGAGTTAAAAAGTTCTTAGAATAGCTTAGAAGTCTTAAAGTAGAAAATAAATAAATTACTTATTTAAAAAACTAGTTTAGTAGAAAAATAAAGAGACTTTTATATATAGCTAACTAAAACTTAAATAGAGACTTATTTAGCTATAAGCGTAGATCTTAATCTTAACTTAATTAAAAGCGAAATTAGAATACGCTTTTATTAGTCTATAGACCTCTAGATTATTATATTTATAATTAGAATTAGTAATTAAATTTTAAGTTTATAGTTTAGCTCTAAGATTTTAATCTAAATATTTTATTTAGTCTTAGATATTTCTTTAGATAATCTAAACGTATTACTAAATAACCTTTAAATAAATAATACTAGCGCTAGTATTTCTTTATAAAAGTTATTTAGTAACTAAGCTAGTTTCTTATCTAAAAATCTTATTTTATTTCGAGAGGTTAGTCTCTAGATAAATATAGATTACTTAGAAAAATAGACTTAGCTTAGGCCCTTAGGCCTATCTACTAGGCTAGATATAGCCTAGTATAGGCTCTATTTCTTAGTTTATCTAGTTCTTCGGCTATAAAGTCCGTAAATTTATTCTAAATCTAAAAAGACTAGGCTATAGACTTTTAGTAAAGACTATTCTAGATAATTTAGCTTATTTAGATTCTTAAATAGAGGTCTTATTTCTTAGTAATTCTAAAATAAAGTATTATTTATAATAGTAGGCTTTTTTTCTAAACGAGTTTCTACGAGCTAACTAGCTTATAGCTTATTAAAATATTATTAGTAAAAATAGTTATAAGCTTTAAGTTTCTTAACTATATTTAGAAATTTCTAGATAGGTTTTAAATAACTCTTTTACTTAATAAGATACTTAAGTTAGTTTTTTATTTTTTTAATATTAAGAATTTTCTCTACGTAGTATTTAGTAAATTTATCTACTATAACTAGTAATAGCGAAGGTTAGATTTATTCTAAAAAAGAGTCTTAGACCGCGGGTTCTAGTAGAAATATATAGAATACTAAATAAATATATATACTACTAGAAAGTTCTAGTTTATATATATAGCTTAAAATTTTATTTTTAATTTTAAAAGAACTAAGTTTCTTAAAATTAAGCTTATTAATAAAATATATAGTTATTATATATCTTCTAAGTAGCTAAACGGGTTAGCTAAAATAAAAAAATAAAAAATAATTACTAATACTTATTAGCTTATTCTTATACTAATTCTTAAGTCTAACGGATTTTAGCTTTTAAATAATCTTCTAGATTTCGAAGCTATTTTATATAGAGAACTAATTCTTAGTTTAAAAGTATATTTATAAGTAAATAAGATAGTAATAAGTAGAAAGCCTTTAGAAAAGTTATATATTCTTAGATATAAATTCTTAGTAGTATAGGATTCGCCCCTTAGTAGCGTTATATACTAGGGGCCCATACGTAGTATATAATAAGTATATAAAATATATAGTATATGTATTCTAAGAGTATACTAAAATCTATTATTTTAATACTATCTTTTTCTTTAGTAGAAATCGCTTTAATTTCTATTAGAAGATATTATACTAGTACCTTATTAAAAAACCTTAAGTAAGAAAAAAAAGTACACTAAATTACTATATAAAAAGTAGTATTATATATTAGCTATAGGCGTTACGTAGCTATTACTATAAATAATAAATAAAGAATAATAAATAATAAATAATAAATAATAAATAATAAAGAAAATAAGAAATTATATTACTAAGCGGTTATTAGCGGTACTAGTAGTATATTATATATACTAGTAACGTAGATATTAGTACGTTAGTATAGGTTTTTCTTTATTATTAGATATTATCGCTATTAAGAATAATAGAAGGCGGCCTTAGGCGATAATACTAGCGAATATACTAATTAGTAACTTATAAGTACTAATAATACTTATAGAGTATAAGATTATTTTTTTAATAGCTTTAATAGATATAATAACTTCTTATATCTTTTTAGATTTTTATAGTTTAGATTTAGTTATTTTTTTTAACTAAAATATTCTTAATTAATATTAAATTTTTTTCTATCTTTTTCTTTTAAATAATTATTACTATATAGTTCTCTTTCGCTTTTATTTACTTAAATTACTTCTACGATAAGCTTTCGTAGACGCTTATTATAAGTAATATAGTAAAGCTTCTTTCTTATCTTTAGCCGTAGCCTAGTTTAGTAGTAGTATACTATATATATTATATATACTACTAGGGCACGATACACTATTATAAGAATAAAAAATAGATTAATTTTACGTTTATAAAGCTTCTTAGGGGTCTTTACTAGATTTACTATAAGAATTCGCCGTATACTAAATATAATTAGTATATAAAAAGTAATTATAAATATACTTTAGTAAGTTTATTTTTTTTTACTATACTTATATTTTTTATATACTTTTATACTACTTTTATGTTTAGTACTAATAATAAAATTTATTTTTAGATTTCTTTTTAGTTTTACCGCGCTACTAATCTACTATTATTCTATTATAATAGCTTTAATAGTATTCCTAATAATAAGATACTAGATTTTATAGAGAAGAATATACTTATACTATATAAGTATATTAGTACGTTAGAAGAGGCGGTATTAGTATATAAAAAATAAAAGATAAAAAAGATTATAGCTACTAGTAACTATAATAACTAGTAATATATATATAATATATCACGCTTAGAGAATTAGTAGCGCTATTAGACTAGATTAGATAGAATTAGCTTAATAAAGCTAACTAATAAAACGATAGATAAAAAGTTTAAAAATAAGTACTTTATAAGAATATTTAATACGAATAAAAGATAGTTTTAGTATAGCTTAAATATAAAGTAAATACTTTTTTAAAGTTCTTCTTTATAAATTAAGTACTTTTTTTAATATTTTTTTTATTCTTTAATTCTAGGGGGCGCTCTTATTATAGCTTACTTATAGCCTATATTTTATTTATATTTCGCTTACGTTTTAGCTATATATTCTAAGAAATAAGGTTTTTTTTAAGATAATTTTATAGAAGCTCTTTATAATTATCTAGCTTTTCTTTTTACTTCTATTTATTATATTTATAGGGCTAGCTAAGCTATTTAAGTAAATATTATCTTAGTAGTTTTTCTTTATAGACTACTATAGCTTTAACTTTTTAATATTTACTATTATCGATTTCTTTAACTAGTAGCGGTTAGAATTCTAGTCTTACTATATAAGCTTCTAGTAATATAATATTAAAAATAGTATATAGCCGGGATATAGATTATAGTAGATCTAAGCAGTAGGTCTAGAAGCTAATTTTCTCTAGAATTTAAAATAGCTCTAGGTAATAATTATCGAGTTTCTTATAAGGCTATTTAGTTTTAATATTTCTTACTAAGAGAAGAACTAGTTATTTAATATTAAAATATATTTTAATTTAGTTTTAGTTATAATATTTCGTTTAGAGCTTCTAGAAGTATTTAAGAAACTTTATAGCTAATTTTTATACTTTTTATATACTTTTTATATACTTTTTATATACTTTTTAGCTACTTTAGTCGATTTAATTAGAAAATTTCTATTAAGATTATTCTAAATCCCGTTCTAGAAGTTAGGTTTTAAACCCGTATTTAGTTAAACTAGTACGAAGCCTATAAAAGAGTAGGTTTTCTAGTTATAGACGTATAAAATCTACTAAAAAAGCTTTATCTAGTCTAACTAGTTTTAAAAGATATAGTAGCATAGATATACTTTTAACTTCTAATTTTATCTCTTCGTTTAACTATTTATCTATAGGTAAAAAAAGATACTTAGCTTATACTTAATTCTAAGATTATAGTATAATTTACTCTAGAACTAGCTTATAAACGTTAAGCCTCTATTCGAGACTAGGCTATTAGGCGGTCTAAATTATATAAAAACGTTATTTATAATAAGATTTATAAGCGTTACTCTATTAATTATCTTTCTAATTAGTAGATAACGTATATATTTAGTAAAATAGTTAACTAGTATAAGAACTACGTTATATACTTAACTATTTTGCTCTATAAATTCTAGTAAGTCTATAATAAAATTAAAAAAGTAGTATCTATAGAATTAGATAGCTATTAATAGTAGCTATAATAATCTATATAGCTTATACCGGCGAGTCTTATTACGTTAGTAGATATTATAGCTTTATATATATTTTTTAATATTCGCGGTAATATCTTTCTAGTAGTATATTTTAGAAAGTATTTCTTAAGTATAGTAAATACTATAATAGCTACTACTTAGATTATTATAATTTCTAAGTAGAATTTCCTCGCGTAGTAAAATATATTTTAGTACGTATACTTATTTTTTATAGCGTAGAAGCCCTTACTCGTCGATTATATACTAATTATATACTAAAAATACCCTTTTTATAAGCTATTCTTATATATTTATATAGAAGACGTTTCTTCGTTACTTAGTATAAATAAAATTAACTAATAATTTAAAAGTAGCTTTAAATGCTATTTTAATTATAGCGGCTACTATTACTATAAACTAAGATATAAAGCTTTATACTAAGCTCGTACTAGCTTTCTTATAGTAAGTATATATCGAAGGTTCTAGACTCTTATAAGTAAACTTATTATACTTTTTATAAGTAACGAAATAGACTAAAACGGTTTAGTAATTATTATTACTATTTATATATAGGTTTTTCTTATACTCTTAGCTAAGATTTTTAGTAGTATATAAAGGTTCTTCTAACCCCTAAATCTAGAGTTTACGTTATAGTATAGATAATATAGTATTAAAATAAATACGCTTATTACTCTTCTTAAAGCTAAGAGTGTAGTTTAGATATCTTAATAGAGCGTTCGCTAGATTAGACTTACCTAGCTTATATTTAATATTAAAATTAAATTTAGCTAAAACTTTAGTATACTAAGCCTATTAAGCTATAAGACTCTTAGTTATTATAAAATAATATAAATTATTATAATTAGATAGTACCCGTACTAGCGTTTATATATATACTAGATAAGGCCTCTAATACTTAAAGTACTATATAATAGTATAGAGTTTTTTATCGTAGGTATTATACTATATTTCGGCGCTAGTAAATTTATAGCTAAAATATATAATAGAGTACTAATAATACTAGTTATTCTCTCTATCTAGCGGTTAGAGAAGAATACTACTATAGATATAGTCTAATATATTAGTAATTAGTATAACTAGTAGATTCGGATTATAGTACTATAGTATAGAAGCCTACGTAAAATATACTTTTAGTTTACTAAACGTCTACTTTATTCCTACGAGCTACTTCTAGAACTTATACTATTTAGTTAGCCTCTTTTTCGGCACTTACTTAGCTCCTAGATTAGAATTCTAGGCTATCTCTTTTAATAAGCTTATTAGCGGTTAAACTATCGTAGAGTAATTCTATATAAAGCGCCTATAAAAATTAGCGAAACTAAGAAAAATCTAAATATTATAGTAGCTTTATAGCTTCGACTAGTTTTTAATAGCTTTAACTCTTACGAAATCTATAATAACCCCCTAAAAAGTAATAATAAAGCCTAGAAACTCGATATACTTTATATAAAAGCTATGTTTAGACGATTTTATATAGAGATTCTAATTACGTAATCTTTTAAGAATACGTTTAACGTACTTAACGTATTAAGACTTATCCGCTAAGTATATAAGTATATTATTTAAGTATACTATATAAATTATATCTACTAGGCCTTCTACGGCTCGATAGATATACGACTAGAAGATTATAGATATATTAGTTAAGCTAAATAGTATAACTAGATACTTATAATATTTATAACGCGTTTTAAATACTATTTTCTACTTATTACCTTTCTTTATACGGATTTAGTAATAAATATCGCGTAGGTCTAGTTTAGTAAAGATCTTTATAATATTTAGACGGTCTAGTAGCTCGCTTACTAGTAGTATAAAGTAGCTATTTTTAATTATAATCTTATTTAGGCCTCTATAATCTACGTATAACCGTATAGTGCTATCTATCTTAGAGGTAAAAAGAATAGGCGTACCCGTAAACGACTTACTATATTTAATCTACCTCTATTCTAAGGTTTTATTAATATATTCTCTAAGAATTCGTAGTTTAGATTAGAAGAGTCTATATAAGAGTATTAATAATAGCTTAAAATCTATAATAAGATTAATAATATAATTAAACTTAGTATATTACGATAGCTTAGTAGCTTATTTATCTAAAAAGACATCTAAGTACTTTTTATAAGTATTTAAAATCTTATTACGGACCTTCTTAGCTATTTTAGCTAGTAGTATATCTACTAAACCGGCGAGTTTCTTATACGATTTATATACTTTTTAAATACGAAAGTATAGCCCCTATAAATAAAAGAAAGTTTAGTTAGATAGAAGCTTTTTTAAATTTTAGTTACTTTCGCTCTACTTCTCGCGTATATTTAGTATACTTTTCGCCTACGAGAAGACTACGAAAGAGTTAAAGTTATTTTTTTAACTTTTTAGATTATTTATAGGCGAAAGCTAGTAGTTAAATAGCTAAAGAAAGTAAATAAACTTTTCTAACTTTAAGTTTTAGAATAATTTAGTAGCGCTTACTAGATATATATACTTTAGCGAGTTTATACTCTAGTAGAATATTTCTCTTCTAAAATTAATAACCGGCCTAGTAGTTCTAAACTAGGGTATACTAAGTATAGTATTATAGCCCGTAAACGAGCTACTTTAGTAAGATTAGAGTTTAGTAGTATACGTAGCGCCTTCTAAGTTATATATAGTAATTCCTATATAATAAGAGTTATATAACGTAATAGTAGTATTATTAAAAAGGTAAGTAAACGGCTTAATACTAGCTTATATATTTTATAAGATAAGTTACTCTACGTATTTAAAAAATATAAGGTTTAGATCGTAACTATAATTTATTAATATTTAAATTTTAGTAGAACCGGATAGAATTTCTATTAAAGTAATAATTTCTATACGTTTTAAACTATCTTCTATTTAAGGCTTTAACCGTAAAAAAAAAAAGAAGGCGATTAAAACTTTTCTTTTTTTAAGTTTTATTTACTTTTATTATTTATCTAGTTAGCGTAGTCTTTAGCCTACTTTTTATCTACGTTTAGAGTACTAGACCTATATAAATTATCTATATTTTTTAGAAAAGCTAAAGCTTTAAATTTTTAATTCTTTTTAGCCTTCTTACTATTTTTAAAATCCTTATAGAGACCGTTACGTTCTAGACTAGAAATAGTAAAAGAATACTTAGTTTTTTATAACTACTATCTATTCTTACTTTTTTTATAGAGCCTTATTACCTCTAGTATTTATTTAACGCGTTAGATTTTAGCTACTAAATTCTCTTCTACCTATACTTTAGTAAGAAAGAACTAGCGTACGAGCTTCGTATATATAGATAATAAAAGCTAAAAGTAAATCTAATTAATATAGTAATCTACGTCTTAAATCTAGTACGTAAATTTATCTTCGTATATTTTTATTTAGACGTAGAATTTTATAAACTTCTAGCTCTTCTTTATTACCGTAGTATAGTAACTAATAGTATTATTAAGATAGTAAATAATAAAGTTATAAATATAATTCTATACTAATGTCTTAAACTTTTATTAGAGTAATACTAGTTTTTTCTAGTTTATTAAATATTTTTAAATATACTAGAAGAGAGTCTTATACTTAAATAGCTCTTTAGTAGCCTAGAGAATTTTTCTAAGATAATTCTTATTCGCCTAGTATACGCTAAAACGTATCTCTACTATATTTATCTATAAGTTATATAAGTTCTAAGTAAGGTCTTCGAGTTTTAGAGATAAGTTTTTTATAAGAAGATCGAGTCGCTTTTTACTATTATCTATTTTACTTTTTATATACGTTTTACCTACGTTTAGTATAGAAACGATAGAAAGTTTACTATTAAAAGCCGTCTATAGTTATTATAGAATCTTAACGCGGTTAAGATACTCTAGAAGCTCGGCTTTTAATATATCTTTTATAAATATACTACGTAAGCGTTATAGCTTATTAGTAGCTATAGATACTTTTAGTTTAATAGCTTTATCTATTAGATATTTAATATCCTAGGTACTTTTATTAATAATTAGCGTTTAATAGTCTTTAGAAGTTAATAAGCTTATTTCTATTTATTCGCCTTAAGTATTTAAGCGGCTTTATTAGCCCCTTATATCTATTATCGTAAAGTCGTTTTTTTTCGTCGAAATTATTAAAATTATTATATATAGTCTTTTAAGGCCGGCTACTTTTCTAGAAGAAAATAGAAAGAATTTAATTATAAGTAAATAAAATAATAATAAGTAGAGAGTTTTTAAAAGAGTTATATATTTTTAAATATAAATTCTTAGTAGTATAGAATTCGTCTCTTAGTAGCGTTATATACTAGGGGCCTATACGTAGCACGTAATAAGTACGTAGAATATATAGTATATATATTCTAAAAGTATACTAGGATCTATTATCCTAATAATATTAGATTTATTTAATTAAATTTTATATCTTAGGTAGAAGCCGTAGTTAGTAAAAAAAAAGCGTAATTTTAATAGTAGCTAAGACTATATTATTATACGTAAATTCTACGAGAAAAAAATAGTCTATCTAGTTATTTTATTAATAGTTAACGTAGGTATAAAAATATTATTTTAGTATAGCGTTAACGCGCTTAGTTAGCTATTTATTTAGAGATAAAAGACTATACTTTAGTTTATCTTAATCTTAAGTAAACGTACTAAGTCTTTTATAAACTTAGAGATAAAAACGAATTCTTAATTAGTTATCTAATCGTTAAGTAATTTATATAGCTTAAAAATATAGTTTTAGTATAATTATATAAGGTTTTCCGAGCTAGTTATTTCTAGATAAGAAATAAAGTAGGCTATTTTAATTAGTTAATCTATAATTACTAGTATAGTATTTTTACTTAGTAACTTAGATAGTTCTATAATAAAGTCTAGTAAAATAGAAGCCTAACGTCTTTAAAAAATCTTAAGAGATTTAAGAAATTTATAAGATAAATATCTTATAGGCTTTATTTATTAATAGATTTTATAGTTTCTTATATAACGGCTTATTTCTTTTCGAATAGAAGGCTACTAAAAATCTTAGATAATTAACTTAAGCGTAGTAGCTTATCTAGAATATTTAGTAACGAAATAATTATACTAGATATTTATTATTTTTTAGCGTAGTTATAGGTCTTCTAGAACGTAGATTAAATCGTTTATTTCTAAAAGATTATTTTTAAATTCGTAGGTTTCTAAATCTATCTTAGAATATTAAGTTTTTTTAGTACTTAGAGTGTTTTTAATATTTTATATAAGTATATCTTATTTAAGTAGTTATATAATTTTATTTCTTAGCTCTAATTTAATAGAGCTTATTCTTAATATAGCGATTTTAAATTTTTCTTAACTTAGAATAGAGGTAATTTTATTTTCTTTTTTTTTTTTAGGTAAGTCTCTAAATTATTTTATTAGAGTATTAGCTCTTTAGTTTTTAACGCTAGAGCGATAGGTTATTTTAAAATTAAACTTAGATAATTTAATTATCTAGTATATTTATCTTTAGTTTAGAATCTAGACTTTCTTAAAAAAAAATAGATTTATATAATTTATATAAATAAAAAGAGTTTATCTTAGATTAATTACTTTAGATTTAAATTTTTTTAGATTTTTTACTATTACTAGTAGTTTCTTATTTTTTATATCGTAGTTTTACTTCGTAGAAGTTATTTTTCTAGAGTAATAGGCTATAGAGTATAAAAGTCTTTTATTATCTAGATATTATATCTATTAGCTAAGAATTTTAAATATAATAAAGTCTAAAGCGTCTATTTTTAGAACTATTTCTAGGGTTAAATTAAAGTATCTTAGTATAGGCTTAGATATAAATACTTATTTAAGTACTTTAAAGGCGTTTTCTTCTTTTTTAGTCTATATAAAAAATAAATTCTTTCTTAGAAGCTTAAATAAAGGCCGTATAATACGTAAGTAATCTTTAATAAACTATTAATAGAAATTAGTAAACCTAAAAAAAAACTATAAATTTTTAATAGTCTTAGAAGTTTTCTAATCTAAAATAGTCTTAATATTAGTTAAATCTATAAAGATTTTATTCTTAGAGATAATAAATTTTAAAAAAATTATTTATATTATATAAAATTCGCTTTTTTCTTTATTTATAAATAGATTAGCTACTTTTAGCTTATCTAGAACTTAGTAAACTTATTTCTTATATTTCTTAAAATTATCGAAATAGATTAATATATCGTTAATAAAGATAATAAGAAACTAGTTAAGATATTCTTTTAATATATTATTAATAAACTATTAATACGTAGTAAGTATATTAGTTAGGCTAAAAGATATAACTAAATATTTAAAAAGACTATAATAGATATAAAAAATTATTAAAAACTTATTACCTTTTTAGATTTTTATAAGATTAAAGATATCTCTTAGATTAAGTTTTATAAAGTATTTAGTATTATTTAATCTTTTTAAACTCTTATTTATTAAGAATAACGAATACTAGTTTTTCTTAATTACGGTATTTAGGCTATAGTAGTTAACGTAAAATTTTAATCTACTATCTAGTTTCTTAATAAAGATAATAGAGGACGTATTTAAGAAATATAAAAATTAAATAAAGTCTTTTCTTAGATTATTATTAAGATAAAGTCTTAAGACTTTTAGTTCTAAATTAAATATTTTATAGAGAAAATTAAAGAAAGCTTTTTTATCTTTCTCTAGTTTAATTATATAATTAATATACTAGTATAGAAGTAGCTTATTAGCTTTCTTCTTAGTAAAGAATAATAGAAAGTTATATAGTTTCTTAAAAATATTATATTTTAATATTCTAATCTTATTTTCTAGATTTTTAACTTCTTAAGCTTTATTAAGGTATTCTAGAATATTCTTAAGTTATATAATATATAGTTTATAACTAGGCCGTTTAAGGTATTTTTTAAGAGTAGTAAATAAGATTATAGCGTAGTTAAATTCTAGGCTTATAGCTTAGAATTACTTAGGCTTATTTTTTTTAAGGTAGTACTTTCTATACCGCTTTAAAATAAATATAATCTTATTTAAAGACTAGTTAATCTTAGAATTATAGTAATCTAACTAGGATTTATTAAAAATAAGAAGGTATTTTTCTATCTTAGTAACTTAGATTATAATTATTTTAGAATAATCTCTAAGCTATAGATTAATATCTATCTTATAGATAATTAATTTATCTTTAAATTTACGGCTATCTACGATCTTTACGACTTTAGGTCGTGTTTTAGTATATAGTAAAAGCTTATTTATAAAGGCGTAGTATTAGTCTATAAAGACCGTTATAGTACTAGAGTCTAGTATAGTAAATATAGAATTTTAGTTTACTAATATCTTTATAATAAAAGATTACTTATTTTTTAGATTTAAAACGTATTTTAGCTTATCTTAGATAGATTCTATAAGCGTAGTATATACTTATATTATTTTTAGGTACGAGAGTAACTTATCTAGTAAAAAGAACTAGTTTAAGATACTTAATCTTTATATAGCCGTAATAAGACTAGGCGTACGCCGCTTATTATTTAGTCTTAGTTATTTTCTAAAATATTATTAATAGAAGAAACGCTTCGTAAAAAAATATTTAGTAAGCTAGAAAGTAAAGATAGCTAAAACTATATAAAAGATAAGAAGAAGTAAAAAAAGAGTTTAAAATAACTCTATTATATAGCGTTTTATAGGCGAGCGAATAGAGTAATAAAACTAAAAGAATTTATTTTAAAAAAAAAAGAAGAATTACTACTTCTATATATTTTATAAATACGTCGTAAAGTAGTATTTATTAGTTAAACTTTTTTCTAATAAGAATTATTCTACTTTATTTCGCGCTAGTAAATATTATTTATTATTATTAAACTTTCTTTTAATAAAAATAAATTACTACTTCTATATACTCTATAAGTACGCCACGAAGTAGTATTTATTAGTTATTTTTTTTCTTATTATATTTTTATTACTATATTATAAAGTTTATTTTTAGTAGAGAATATTCTTTTAATACGCTAATTAAAGCTTTTTTTTTAAGCTATTTATTAAAGTTCTATTTTTTATATAAAAAAAATTATTTTTATTTTAACTAGCTTATCTATTTTTTATTCTATAATATTTTATTTAGAGCTTTAAGCTTATCGTTCTTTAGTAGCTTCTAAAAGTAAAAATATAAGACTTATAGTTTATAAAAGTAGATATAGTATCTATTAAAATTACTAATTATCTAGCGTTATAATTCTTATATTATTTTTTATAACTAGGTCTTTTTTTAATATATCTATTAGTATTCTACTCTACTTATAAGAAAATAAGAGAAAGATATTCTTCTAAAAAAATATTAATTTATAATAAAAATAACTTTAAAAGTAGACCTAGAACCGTATACGCTAAGAAAAAATAATAAAAAAAAATAATAGAAGAGTAAAAGTAAGTAAAGTAAATTAACTATCTTTACTAATAAGTTTAAAGCTTTTAAAGATATTAATTAAATATAATAACTAAAAAAACTTATATCTAGCTAGATATAAGTTTTATCGCGTATAGACTAAAACTTATATTTAGCTAGATATAAGTCTTTTTAGACTTTTTATTTTTTATATAAGTATTTTTATTTAGCTACTTTTATATTCTTAGTCTCTAACAAATTTCTTTAAAATTTTAAATTTATATTACGGTTATAACTATCTTATCTTCTATAAATTATTTTATTAGTATTTTACTAATATCTTATTACTTTATAAACTAAAACTACTACTATTTTTTATTATTTTTAAATTAAATTACCTCTCTTTTTTTTACTAGCTATAAACTAATTATCTATATTAGTAATTACTAACGAATTATTCTAATTCTTTTTTCTAATAAATATATTAGAAATAGAGTAGATTCTACTTATTAGTAAGTTAGTATAATATTTATTAAATAGTTTTATAAAGTTAAATTTATTTCTACTATAATTTTTAGTAGATAGTCTAATCTCTAGATTAGCTTTATAAATATTTTTATATTTTATATAAGATAGCTTTAGCTTTCTATTTTTTTTAATTTTAATAAATATAATATTAGTATAAATTTATCGCATAGACTTACTCTTTTTATTATATCTCTAGAGAATCGTAGGCCTTAAAGTAATAACTATACTAAAAATTACTAATTTTATATTAGATTTTATTAATCTAAAGCTTCTAGCTATTTAGTTCTTAAAAATTATAGATAACTTATTTAACTTACTATATTTAGTATAACTACTAAATATCTTTTTTTCTTTAGTAGAGATTCTATTATATATTTTATAAATCTATTTAGCTTTCTTTTTATTATATAGAGATATTTTATAGTTAATAATAGCTCTACTATATTTTTAATATAGCGTACGCCTACGCTCTTTAGATAAATAAGATACTCTATAAAAAATACTAAGCTATTAATAAATTAAATAGACTTAAAATAACTAATAAAGCTATAATAATAAGTTTTATTAGATACTACTACTTAAAGCTATAAAAGAGAATACTATTTAATAAGCTAAGTAAAAAGCGTAAAAATTATTAAAAAGTAATATTTATTATAAGAAAGCTCTTTATTAAAAAGCTTTATATAATATTAATAGTACTAGATATTTTTCTTAAGCGCCTACTAAAGTTAAGTTATATTAATACTAAAATATTTATTTTAAATACTAAATATATTAGTAATACTATACGTTTTTTAATTATTATTTCTAATTAACTTTTTTTCTAATCTTTTTTAATTTTATTTACTTTAGTAGTAATACTATAACTTCTATTTAGAATTATCTTTAAAGTATCTAAAGCTATCTAAATTAATATTATTTATATTATAATTTTAAATAAAAAGATACTTTCTAATCTTAAACTTTTTTATTTAATAAAAAAAATTATTAGAAATATCTTTAATAATCTTTAAAAGAATATTATTAATTTTTTTTATTATAGTACTTTTAGTCTTAATTTCTACTACTATATATAAATTTTAAAGATATATAGTATAAGACTAACTACTAGTAGAAATTTATAATAAAATTACTAGTATATTATAGTTCTTACTAAAATTTAAGTTATCTAGACTTTCTTTTAGATTTAATTTAATACTAGTAGAGTATTTATAATAATATTTTTTATTATAAACGATCTAGCGATTAAACTTATTATTAAGATATTTAGCGTAGTTATTAAAAAATATAATAATATCTAAATTATTAAAATCTTAATTTTTTTTATATAGACGCGAGAAGCTTTACTTAGTTAATATTAATTTATTTACTTTTCTCTTACTTTTAAATTTCTTAGAGAAGCTAATACTAAATAAATAATTTTTTTTAAAAAAAATATAAAATTAATTATCTTAATTCTCTTAGAGAATAGGGTCTACTAATTAATAAAAATATATTTATAATTTATTAAAAAACTAAGACTATCTCTTATAAAGTTTTTTTTTTAAAAAAACCTTTACTATTTCGCGAGTAGTAGTATTTAGAGCTATCTTTTTATAATTTAATATACTATAGATATTAAAATAAGTAGTATAACGGCTTAATTAATAGTAAATAAAATAAATTACTATATCTAGTAGAGAAAGACTATATAGGCTTTTTTTATATCTATTCTATTTACTAGAGTAAAACGAGTATATAACTTACTTATCTACTAAGATAGATATATAATAAATATAAAATATAACTAAATCTAAAATACTATTAAATTAAATATTTTAATATACCTCCTTTACGTACTGCCTATTTAGGGAGTAGGTAATAAAAAAAAATAAGAGTAAAATAAATAACTAAATAAGTATTAAACTCGTAGACTTACTTAAAGTAGGCTAATTAATTTCTAAAATTAAAAGAAATAATAAAATATATTTTCTATATTATAAGTAAGCGGTACTACTTACTTATAGTATAGAAAATATATAAGTAATATAAGAATAATATATATAAGTACTAAAAGAGTTAAAAAAGATTTATATCTATTTAAATATAAGTTCTCTATTAGCTTAAGTAAGCTATAAAAATTACGCCTTATTTTATAAAATAATATAAATATATAACTACTAATTATAGAGTAAAAAAAGTCTAATAGCTATAATGAAATAAGTATACTTCTAGTAAAATAGAGCTTTAGTAAAACTATCTACTAATATTACTACTATAAACGTCTACTAAAGATAAATATTATCTATTTAGACTTTTTAGTATAGCTAATAGTAGTAAATATCTATATAATATAGCTTAGTATTAAGCTTTTTAATATTTTTTTATATAAGCTAAAGCGTTTATGTATTATTATACTATATTTTAATTTAGTAGCCTAGATTAAATTATACTTCTCTAAAAAGACGTTTTTACTAAAAATATTACTTAGCGGCTTTTAATAAGATAAGAAGCTTAGCTTTAATAGTTAAAGTTATAATAATAGACTACTTAATAGTCTTTTAATTAATAGCTACTTTAAATATAATAATAATTAAGCCTTAGTAGCTATAATACGTATTTAGATTATTAGTAAATACTATATTACTACTAATAGTAAAGATATTATTTTCGTTCTTATAATTACTTTAAAAGAATAAGGCGAGCTTTTTAGTTTTTACTAAATAGCTAAAAAGCCTTTAAAAGAGCTTAAAATAGTAAAAAAATAAATTAGTAAGATAAAATAATAATATAAAATAGACGTATATAATATTTATTCTTATACTAGTAGCCGTAAATTATACTAAGCTAATTTTATTTTAATAGAGATAAATATCTTACGCGCTTATATATATATTTTAGTTCGCTTAAAGTACTTTATCTAAAGAAAGTAGTATTAAAAAAAAATAATTTTTACTAATATTATAGCGAGTAATAAGACTAGAGATATATAATTTCTAAAAGAGCTATAAGAGTCTTTACTCTTAGTTTTTTATAATATATAAAGCTAAAAATTATTATATTTTTTCTAGAATTTTTATCTTATAGTATTTAAGTAGATCTTCTTAAAAAGTATTTATAAAAGATTTATCTTACTTATAGTATATTATAATAACGTTATCTATAAAGAAAAAGATAAATAGACGATTATTTAAATATAGATAAGAAGTATTAAATATCTAAGTTAAACTAAGCTTTTTTAAGAATTTATAAAAATACTATTACTAGAGAGCTAGTAACTTCTTAAGACTATAAAGCGCTTAAAATAAATAAAAAATTTAGTTTTATTTAAGTTTTAGTTCTTTTAGAAGTTAATAGTATATCTTTTTCTTAAGTAGAATATAAGAAAATACGTTTATAATATTATACTAGCGTATTTCTAAGTTAAAAGCGTAGATTATAGTAATTAGAGTTTAGAAAATTTAAAAAGTAAGAATAGCTATATAAGTATTCTATTAAGTAGTCTAAAGGTTTTTTCTTATATAAATACGTATCTTAATTTTAGTAAGCTAGCCGTGTTTATTAAGCTTATACTTAAATATCTAGATAAGTAATATTATATTTTTATTAAAGCTTTTCGCTTTACTAAATATCGCTATCTACTATATTCTTTTATTTTAAAGTTTTTAGAGTTCTATTTAGATTATCTCTAATAAATAGATTTTTATTAGATAGTTAAAAATATTCTTATAGAAATAAGATTTAGATAGTAGTTAATCTTAGTAAATATATAGTAGGCCTATAGGCGATACTTACGCTTTTACTATAGTAAATTTCTAGAAAGATATAAAAAAAAACGTAAATAGTATTTAGTAACTAAATATATTATTATAAATTAATATAATATACGTATTTTTACGTAAGTTACGAGTTCTTAATTCGTAAATAATTAGATTTAAATTAATATCTACTATAATATTATATTTTTTTAAGATATAGTTTTCTCTAGTAGTATTTAGATTACGTAAATTCTTATATTAGACTAATATAAGCTAGTCGAGTTTTCGTAATTATTAATTTTATTAATCTTTACTTTCTAAGCCTTAAGAAGCTAAGCCTTAAAAGACTTATTATTAGACTAGAGTAAATTAATCTAGTAATATATAATCTAAAAAATTTAGTATTTATTTATTATAAATTAAGCCTACTTATAGGCTACTTTTTATATACTATTTATATACTAGGCCTTTACTAGTAAATTCTAAAAAACTTAATAGATAATTTAGTTATATTTCTTATACTTAAACGTCTAAATAGCTATTTTAAGTCTCTAGAGTTTCTTAAGTTAATTAAATTAGAGTTAGTAATAGCTTATTACTAAGATTAAAAAAAATCTTAGATTTTTAATCTAAAAAAATAATCTTCTTTTTATAAAATATAATATAAGAAATAACTATCTCTTACTCTTAATTTTACTTTTATTACTATAAAGCGAGTATCTTTTCTAGATTTTCTAGAGAGAACTTATTAGATTTATTAAAAATAATATCTTTTAAGTATACTGCTTAGTTTTTTAGAGAATACTAGATTTTATAAATATTAGTAAAGTTATATCTAACTAAATATTTAATAAAAATATATTTATCTAGCTTATTACTACGTAGAATATTTTTTAGTAGTAAGTAGGCTTTATAGCTATAAATTTAAAAATAAGCTACTTTTAGCTTCTTACTATAAATACGCTTAAATAGCGTTTTCTAATAGTAGCACTTTATTAGAGTTTTATTATAGATATAGACTACTATCTTAATAATTTTAGACTATAAATACTTAAATAAATTAGTACTAACTTATAATAATTTTATTTTAATAATAATTAAGTATTTTAAACGCTCTAATACGTTATTTTACTAAGAAGTATATAGAGCTAATACTTTATAGATAACTTTTTACTATTTAAGCTATTACTTAAAGACTTATATAAGTAATACTTTTTTATCTAATCTAAGAAAAGCTACTAATTTACTAAATTTTATCTTAATTATTTAAATAATATTAAGAAGGTACTAGATATACTTATTCTTAGTTATATAAGTAACCGTAAAAGTAAATTTAGTAGAAGTATATTTAAAATACGTAATTTATTAATAGCTATTATTAGCTTATTTTATATATATTAAGTTAAATAAGACTTAAAAGAATACTTCTTCTAATAATTTCTTTAGTTATATAAATTAAGAGATCTACTATTATACCTTAGTATATATATATATATTATAGTAATTAAATAACTATTAATTAGTAATTATAGCTTTTTATACTATTTATAGTAAGGCTTAAATAGCTCTTTAGCCTATATATATAAAGATTTTATACTATTATATAGCTAGTAACGAGCGATTAGTAATATTAAATACTATAGCTAGTAGATTATCTACTTTCTTATATTTTATAAGAAAGTAGTTTTAGATAAAGATTAGATAAACTATAATAAAGTTTTTTAAGTAGAGATATATACGTCTTATATTTAACTTAATTTTTTTTTCTCTTATCTTAGTAATAGAGATAAAGTTTATTATAAATAAAAATATATAGGCTACGTCTATAAGCTTAATAGTACGTAGGCTCTTATAGTTAGTAGTATATACTAGTATCTTACTAAATAACTTAATCTTAATTATAGAGTTTTTTAATATAACGTAGTTATCTAGCCCTATATTTCTTATTTTAGTATAGTAATTTCTTATATACTTATTATAGATATAGTATATTATACTAATATTAGCGATTTATAAGAGATTAAGCGTTATAGATCTTAAAATATATTATATACTAAATAATAAAATAACTACTATTAGAAAGAATAATATTTTTTTCTTTTTTTTATTTAGTTTTAGCTTTTATTCTTTTTAAGAAGTATTATTCTACTTTTTTTAATTTTAGCTATAATTTTAGTCTTTTTTAAATTATTTAATAGAGCGTTTAACTCTTTTTTTAATCTATAAATTTTTAAGTATTTTATTAATCTTATCTTAAATCTTTTAGTTTAATATTTAATCTACTAGTCTAGCCTCTAGATTATAGTATTTATATTTATTATAAAAATAATTCTTACTATATAAGTAGACGAGTAGCTTTTTTTTCTATTTTTTATTTCTTAGTAAAGTAGTAAAAACTACTTTAGTAGCCTTTAAATTCTTAGCTATATTTTAGCATAAATAGTTTTAATAGTTAATAATTAAATTATAAAGTAACTTAGTAAGCTTATTATTCTAAAGCTTAATCTTATAGTTAGAGACCTAGTAGATATTAAGAGAAATAAATATTTTAAAAAAAATAATTTTATCTTAATTATTTATAATTTTTAAAAGTTTAAACTTTTTTATCTTAAATAAAGGCTCTTTCTATTATAAAAGCTATTTATTAATATTTTAACTACTTAGAGACTTCTTAAGCTAGTAAAGCTTATTAATAATAAGTTTTTTTTAAGTCTTTTTTATTAGTTAAAGCCGCGCCTTAAGCGCTATAAATTAAAAATAGAAATATAAATTATCTCTAAGCTTATTTAGAATTAAAAGTAGTAATAGACTTACTAAGTTCTTAATAATAGTTAAAAGATTATTAATTTTCTTTTTTAACTTTTTATACTTAGCTAAATCTCTTTTATAAGCTTTAATTTATATTTTATAGCGCTTTTAAACTCTTTATTAGTTTAGATTAAAGACTAGTAGCTCTTAAATCTTAATTAGCTTAGTTAGTTAAGAAGGTTTTAATAGCTTTAATAAATTAATATAGTTAAATATCTCGTATTTTTTAACTTATAATTAAATAATAAAATATTATTTATTTTAATTATTAGCTATCTTTAAGATAATAATAAATTTAAAAGATATTATAGCGTAGTATTACGTTATATTATATTATATACTAAAGAAGGTATAGATAAGTTACTAAAATAAATAGTAGGCGTAAGACTAATAAATAAGCTATTACTAAAAAATAGTATTCTAAGGTAGTAGTAAAATACTATACTTTAAATAATAAAAAAAATATATTATAAAAGATAACTAAAGTTCTTCGTTATAAAATATATATAGTAAAAAAATACTAAGAAGAAATATTTAAATATTATAAAGCGCTTAAAATAGTATAATAAGATACTAGAGAGAATAGCTTAAAATATAAAAAATATTAAAAACGTATCTAAGCTTATAACTATTAAAATAAGTAGTATAATAGCTTAATTAATAGTAAATAGAATAAATTAGTATATTTAGTAGAGAAAGACTATATAGACTTTCTTTATATTTATTTTATTTACTAGAGTAAAATAGGTATATAACTTACTTATTTACTAAGATAAATATATAATAAGTATAAAATATAACTAAATCTAAAATACTACTAAATTAAATATTCTAATAATAGATTTTATAAGTATTTATATTTTTAAATATCTTTCTACTCTTCTAGAAATTAGAACTATAGATAGTAATAGTTTAGTATATTTTATTTTAATCTTTACTAATAGAATAGAAGAAGAGAAGAGAAATATAATAGCGTTTTATAAAATAATAATATATTATATAGTTAACTTATTTAATAGTACGCTTAAAAGATATATTATATCTAGTCTAAAGACTAAAGTATTTTAAGTAGTTTTATAAGACTAAGTTTTTAAAAATTAAAGTTTTTACTATCTCTTTATCTTATATCTTTATAATATTATTTTAAAATCTATATATATTTATAATTATTTTATTACTACTTTTAAGTATTTTTTTTTTTAATTTTATCTACTTTTCTTATTACTAAATTATAATTATCTAGGACTAATTTCTTTATCTTAATATTTTACTTTATAATTTTAGCTAGGATTATAAGTCTATTACTAGTAGAATTCGTAAGTATAACTAGTATACTATAAATTTTTATATATTTCTTTTTTTTTTATTTTCTAGGCTCGAGCTTTTAAAGCTTATAAATAAGTAACTTTATATTTTTTATAAAATTAAATATTTTAAGAACTTTTTCTAAGTATTAAATTTTTTAAATAACTAATATAGATTCTTTTATAATCTTACTTAGAGTTTTTAGATTAAAAACTTTTAAATTTTTAGCTATAATTTATTTATTTATTTACTATATTATTTTTTATACTACTAATTTTATAACTTAAGTTATAGAAAAGTTTAATATCTTATAAAAATAAAAAAAAGTAACTAAAAAAAAATAAAGATAAATTTAAAAAAATATTTTAAAAAGAATTTAAAGAAGTAATAAATTAAGCGCTACTAGAAAAAATTTTTAGTAGACTTATAATTAGACTTTTTATATATAAATAAGTTATATAAAATAAAGACTTATTATAAAAAGTATTATTAATAATTTTATTAATTATATTTTAAAAGAGTAAGTTTTTAATAAAAATAAATATACTTTTATTTATTATTAATTTACTTTAGTTATACTAAGACTATTTTTAAGTATCTAAAAAGTTAGCGCGAGACGCTATTTAAATTCTAAAATCTTAAGTAGAGATATATCTCTAATAATAAATAAAAATATAAGTATAAGATATAAATATTAATAATATAGTCTCTTAAAATAAATAACTAGATAAGAAAAATTTAAAAAAAAACTTAAACTTTAATAATTAATATTTAGTTTTAAAAATATTTAAAATATACTTTTTAGCTTTAATAAACTACTAGCGCTAGGCTATAATCTACTTAAGTTTTAAAATAGATATCTTAAATATAAAAGTATAAAAGAATAAAGTAATAAAAATTTATAAAATAAAACTCTTTTAAAATAAAAGACTTAAAAGAACTTTATTAATAGAAATAAAGAATATAAATTAGTTAACTATAATTAGTATATTAATATATTCTAGATTCTTATATTTAGCTATATATTATATATATCTTATCTAGATAGTTAGATCTTATATTTATATATATATAGCTATATTTATAAATAAATCTATAATTCTAATAAAAAAGAAAGCTACTTTAAATAGCTAGCCTTTTATATTTTTATTTATAAATAGACGCGCTTTATTTATAATATATTTATTAATTTTTTTTTAGCTATATATAGTCTAATTAGTATAATTTTACGCTATTTATTACGTTACCTAGCTTTTTTATTTAGTAATAAATAGTTTAGCTATTTAGCTTTTCTAGTCTATACTTAAAAGACTTATATTTAACTAGATATAAATTATAGCTCGTATATTTATTCTAAAAGATTTATATCTAATTAAATATATATCTTTTACTTACTATTACTTACTATAATTAATTAAAAGAAATAAAGCTAAGTTTAACTTTATATATTTTAAATTTAAATAGTATATTTTTATCTACTATATTTTTTATTTTTTTTTATCTAGTTTACTAGTATTATTTCTTCGAGCGTATTACTAGATATATATATTATAGTTAATATTTTTTAGATTATTTAATCTTTTAAAAATTAGATATAATAATATAATCTCGCTAGCTAATTTACTAATATTACTATTTATCTATTTTAGCTTTTTAAAGACTTACTTATCTTTAGTCTTCTTTTATATTAAAACGCTTTAATTTATTTACTAATATTATTTTTTTTAATTTAGTATTATTTAACTTAGCTAAATAATAGATTTTTATTTTTATATTAATATAGATTATCTAATATAGTTTTTTTTAATAAAAGATAAACTTTTTATTTTACTATATAAGATTTTTAGTTTTATATAATAATACTAGAATTTTTAAAAGTAACGGCTTATTCTTATTATAAAGATAATAATATTTATTAAAATATTTTTTATAAGCTTTTTTTTTTTTTTTTATATATAGCTCTATTATTTCTTTAGTTTTTTTTTTATAATTAAGCTCTTTTACTTTAATTATTAAAAGTTTCTTTATTATTTTTATAATTTTCTAGTTAATAGTTTTTTAATTTTTTACTTTAAAATTTACTAGAAGAATTAAATCGCTTTTATATAAAAGCTTAGTTAGTATTATTCTAGTAATTACTTTAGCCGTAAAGTAATCTATTTAAAGTATAGTATAAAAATAATTAGACTACTTTTAGTCTATTTTAATAATAAGCTTTATTAAGAAATTTTTAATTAGCTTATATTTTACTTCTACTAATTTATAAGCTATAGCGTAATAGACTAAAATTTTTACTTACTTAATTTTTTATTAAGCTAGTAAATATTTTATTTTATTCTTATTTTTTAAGTCTTTATTAATTATAATAATTCTTAGATATCTATATTTATAGATAATATTTTTATAAATAAATTTAGTAATAGCTTTTAAAGTATTTTTTTTTAATATTCTTTTTTTAGACTAATTAAATACTAATTTATAAGTTATTATAATAAACTTATACTCTTTTATTTATAGTATTTTTATTATATCGATTTTCTATTTCTCTTTTATAGCTAAATTTTATAATAAATATAATTAGACTTTTTTTTATATTATATTTTTACGCTAATACTTTACGTAGATAGTATAGTATTTTTTAATATTTTTTTATACTTCTAGCTAGTAGTATTAATTAGTTATTTTATAATATATAGTCTCTCTTTTTTTATAACTATACTTATTATATAGTAAATAAATTATTTTTTATTTTCTTTTATTACTATTTATTATTCTTTAAATTAGACTAGTTTTTATTACTTTTTAAAATAATATATATTTTTAAACTATATTTTTAAGTATTTTTTTTAAAGCTAGTAAATTTCTTTCTTATTAGCTATAGTAGTCTACGTAAGATTATTAACTATTAAGTAATATTTAACTATTACTTTAACTAATATATTTTATTTAGCGGGTTTTTAATATTAGATTTTTTTAAATAAGAGTTTAATTTTTTCTCTAACTATTATTTTTAGCTATTTTTATAGAAAAAATATAATATTTTAAGATCTTAGATCTTAGATTTTATAATACTAGATTTTCTAAATTTCTAAATTTCTATTTTTTAGTTTTTTAAAGTCTAGTTTTTTAGTTTTTTTAATTCTAGTTATTAGAAATTCTAAGCTTATAATCTTTAGTTTCTATTTTAAAATTTTTTATTTCTAAGGCTTTAGTTTCTAAACGCTTATTTTTTTAGTTTTTAGTTCTTAATTCTAAGTTTTTTTTACTAGGGTTTTTAGTTTTTAGTTAACTAAGCTAAGTATTTATCTAGTTATTTAAGTTTTTATTTATCTCTTTTTATTTTCTAGGCCTAAGTCTTTTATAAAATAATATATTAACTATAATATTTTTATTTTTAGAAATATATTATATCTTAAAATCTATAAGATAAATTTAAGTAAACTATCTAGTAATTAATATACTAAATAAATTTATTATTATATACTAAAGTTAAGTAACTAGAACTTTATAGTTTATTTCTATTATAAATTATATTTTATAGAGCTAATAGTAAAATTACTTTAGTTTATATATAAGTACTTTATATTTTAGCTTATTACTATTATACTTTTTTTTAGCTAAGAACTAAATTTTAAATATAAATTATATAAAACGTCTTTTTCTATTATAATTTATTTAAGCTAAATATACGCTCTATCTATACTTTAAGATATTTATTTATTATTAAAATATTTAATTTAGTAGTATTTTAGATTTAGTTATATCTTATACTTATTATATATTTATTTTAGTAGATAAGTAAGTTATATACCTATTTTATTTTAGTAAATAAAATAAATATAAGAAAAGTTTATATAATCTTTCTCTACTAAATATACTAATTTATTTTATTTACTATTAAATAAGCTATTATACTACTTATTCTAATAATTATAAGTTTAAATACGTCTTAAATATCTTTTATAATCTAAGCTATTTTTTCTAGTATCTTATTATACTATTCTAAGCGTTTTATAATATTTAAATATTTATTCTTAGTACTTTTTTACTATACGTATTTTATAATAGAGGACTTTAGTTATTTTCTATAATATATCTTTTTTATTATCTAAACTATAGTATTTTTCTACTATTTTAGAATAATACTTTTAAGTAATAGCTTATTTATTAGCTTTACGTCTACTATCTACTTTAGTAATTTATCTATACCTACTTTAGTATATAATATAAATTAATATAATATAAAACTACGCTATAATATCTTTTAAGTCTATTATTATCTTAAAGATAGCTAATAATTAAAATAAATAATATTTTATTATTTAATTAAGAGCTAAGAAATATAAGATATTTAAGTATATTAATTTATTAAAGTTTAAGAAACCTACTTAATTAATTAAACTAGTTAAGGTTTAAGAGCTACTAGCCTCTAATCTAAATTAATAATAAGCCTAGAAGCGCTATAAAATATAAATTAAAATATATAAAAAAAGCCTAGTTAAGTATAAAAAGCTAAAAAAAAAATTAATAATCTTTTAATAATTATTAAAAATTTAGTAAGTCTATTATTACTTCTAATTCTAAATAAGCTTAGAAGCGATTTATATTTTTATTTTTAGCTTATAGCGCTTAAGGCGCGGCTCTAGCTAATAAAAAAAACTTAAAAAAAGTTTATTATTAATAAGCTTTACTAGCTTAAGAAGCCTCTAAGTAGTTAAAATATTAATAAATAGCTTTTATAATAAAAAGAGACTCTATTTAAAATAAAAAAACTTAAACTTCTAAAGATTATAGATAATTAAAAAAAAATTATTTTTTTTAAGACGCTTATTTCTCTTAATATCTACTAGGCCTTAGTCTATAAAATTAAGCTTTAGTATAATAAGCTTAATAAATCGCTTTATAAAATAATTATTAACTACTAAAACTACTTACGCTAAAATATAACTAAGAATTTAAAGACTACTAAAGTAGTCTTTATTACTTTACTAAAAAATAAAAAGTAAAAAAAAAAGCTACTTACCTACTTATATAATAAGAATTACTTTTACGATAAATATAAATATTATAATCTAGATACTAGACTAGTAGATTAAATACTAAACTAAAAAATTTAAGATAAGGTTAATAAGATACTTAAAAATTTATAAATTAAAAGAATAGTTAAACGCTCTATTAAATAGTTTAAAATTAGCTAAAATTATAACTAAAGCTAAAAAAAGTAGAATAATACTTCTTAAAAAAAATAAAAGCTAAAACTAGATAAAGAAAATAAAAAAATATTATTTTTTCTAGCTATAGTAGCCTTATTATTTAATATATAATATATTTTAAGGCCTATAATACTTAATCTTTTATAAATTACTAATACTAGTATAATATACTATATCTATAATTAATATATAAAGAATCGCTATACTAAAATAAAAAATATAAAGCTAGATAATTATATTATATTAAAAAACTCTATAGTTAAGATTAAATTATTTAGTAAGATACTAGTATATACTACTAACTATAAGAATCTACGTACTATTAAACTTATAGACGTAGTCTACGTATTTTTATTTATAATAAATCTCGTCTCTATTACTAAGATAAGAGAAAAGAAAATTAAGTTAAATATAAAATATATATATTTCTACTTAGAGAACTTTATTATAGTTTATTTAATCTTTACCTAAAACTACTTCTTTATAAAATATAAAAAAGTAAATAATTTACTAGCTATAGTATTTAATATTATTAATTACTTATTACTAGCTATATAATAGTATAAAATCTTTATATATATAGACTAAAAAGCTATTCGAGCCTTACTATAAATAGTATAAAAAGCTATAATTACTAATTAGTAGTTATCTAATTACTATAATATATACGCACGTATTAAGATATAATAGTAAATCTTTTAATTTATATAATTAAAGAAATTATTAGAAGAAATATTCTTTTAAGTTTTATTTAACTTAATATATATAATACGAGCTAATAATAGCTACTAATAAATTACGTATTTTAAATACGCTTTTACTAAATTTACTTTTACGATTACTTATATAATTAAAAATAAGTATATCTAGTATCTTTTTAATATTATCTAAATAATTAAGATAAGATTTAGTAAATTAGTAGCCTTTTTTAAATTAAATAAAAAAGTATCGCTTATATAAGCCTTTAAGTAGTAGCTTAAATAGTAGAAAATTATTTATAAAATATTAGCTTTATATACTTCTTAGTAGAATAATATATTAAAGTATTTAAAATACTTAATTATTATTAAAATAAAATTATTATAAGTTAGTATTAATCTATCTAAATATCTATAGCCTAAAATTATTAAGATAGTAGTTTATATCTATAATAAAACTCTAATAAAGCGCTACTATTAAAAAATACTATTTAAGTATATTTATAATAAAAAGCTAAAAGTAGCTTATTTTTAAATTTATAGCTATAAAGTCTACTTACTACTAAAAAATATTTTACGTAGTAATAAGCTAAATAAATATATTTTTATTAAATATTTAGTTAAATATAACTCTACTAATATTTATAGAATCTAATATTCTCTAAAGAACTAAGTAGTATATTTAAAAGATATTATCTTTAATAAATCTAGTAAGTTCTCTTTAGAGAATCTAAAAAAGATACTCGCTCTATAATAATAAAAATAAAATTAAGAGTAATAAATAGTTATTTCTTATATTATATTTTATAAGAAGAAAATAATCTTCTTAAATTAAAAATCTAAGATTTTTTTAATTTTAGTAATAAGCTATTACTAGCTCTAATTTAATTAACTTAAAAAACTTTAGAAACTTAAAATAGCTATCTAAGCGCCTAATTATAAGAAGTATAACTAGATTATCTACTAAGTTTTATAAAATTAACTAGTAAAGGCCTTATATATAAAAAGTATACTAAAAATAGCCTATAAGTAGATATAAATTAAGATAAATAAATACTAAATTCTTTAAATTACGCTTTACTAGATTAATTTACTCTAGTTTAATAAGAAGTCTCTTAAGGCTTAGTCTCTTAAAACTTAGAAAATAAAGATTAATAGTTATAAAAACTTAAATAGCTTATACTAGTTTAATATAAAAATTTATTTAATCTAGGCGCTACTAGAGAAAACCGTATTCTAAAAAAACGTAATATTATAGTAAATATTAATCTAAATCTAATTATTTATAGATTAAAGACTTATAACTTATATAAAAATATATATATTATATTAATTTATAATAATATATTTAGTTACTAAATACTATTTACGTATTACGAATTCTAAGATATAAGAGCTTTATAATTCTATAAGCGAAAAGCCTATATAAAAAAAGATACTATAAAAGCTAAAAATCTATAAAAATAGTAAAGCTATACTACTAGTATACTCGTATAGAAAAACTAGCCTTAAAAAAAAAATGGCGCGTATAAGCCTAAATAAGATAGTAATAAAAGCCTATATAAAAGTAACGTCTACGCGATATAGTAAGACTACGAAAATACTAACTAAATTAAACTTCTATAGAAGAAGAATATCTATAAGAAAGAAATTATAAATTCTAAAAGCTAACTTTAAACTAGAAAAATAAATAGAATAAAATTAGATAACTTATACGGTCTAAAAAATAATAGTCTAGTAGTAGAATATTTTTTTAACTAATATAGAAGTTAAATTCTAGAAAATAAATATTAGCGTTTAAGTTATATATAGTCTATCTAATCTATTTATAGATTAGAAGCCTTAGTAAAGATCTAATTCTTAAAATAATCTATTAGAATATTTAATTTAGTAGTATTTTAAATTTAGTTATATTTTATACTTATTATATATCTATCTTAGTAAGTAAGTAAGTTATATATCTATTTTACTCTAGTAGATAGAATAAATATAAAAAAAGCCTATATAGTCTTTCTCTACTAAGATATACTAATTTATTCTATTTACTATTAATTAAGTCGTTATACTACTTATTCTAATAGTTATAAGCCTAGGTACGTCTTTAGTATTTTTTATATTCTAAGCTATTCTTTCTAGTATCTTATTATACTATTCTAAGCATTTTATAGTATTTAAATATTTATTCTTAGTACTCTTTTACTATACGTATTTTATAACGAAGGACTTTAGTTACCTTCTATAATATATTTTTTTATTATCTATAGTAGAGTACTTTACTATCATATTAAAAGTAATACTATTACGTAACGGCTTATTTATTAGTTTTATACCTACTCTCTTCTTTAGTATATAACGCGACGTAATATAATACTACGCTATAACGTTTTCTAAATCTATTATTATCTTAAAGATAGCTAATAATTAGAATAAATAGTACTTTATTATCTAATTAAGAGCTAAGAAATATAAGATATTTAACTATATTAATTTATTAAAGCTATTAAAACCCTCTTAACTAACTAAACTAGCTAAGATTCTAGAGCTACTAGCCTCTAATTTAAACTAATAATAAGCCTAGAAGCGCTATAAAATATAAATTAGAGCTTATAAAAGAGATCTATCTAAGTATAAAAAGCTTAAAAAGAAGATTAATAATTTATTAATAATTATTAAGAACTTAGTAAGTCTATTACTACTTTTAATTCTAAAGAAGCTTAGAAGTAACTTATATCTCTATTCTTAGCTTATAGCGCTTAAAGCGCGGCTCTAACTAACTAAGAAAATATAAGAGAAACTTATTATTAATAAGCTTTACTAGCTTAAGAAGCCTTTAAGTAGTTAAAATATTAATAAATAGCTTTTATAATAGAAAAAAACTTTATTTAAGATAAAAAAGCTTAAACTTCTAGAAGTTATAGATAATTAAGATAAAGTTATCTTTTTTAAGGCGCTTACTTTTCTTAATATCTATTAGGCCTTAACCTATAAAATTAAGCTATAGTATAATAAGCTTAATAGATCACTTTATAAAATAATTATTAACTATTAAAACTACTTACGCTAGAATATAGCTAAGAATCTAAGAGCTACTAAAATAGTCTTTACTACTTTACTAAGAAATAAAAAGTAGAAAAGAAAGCTACTCTTTTACTTATATAGTAAGAATTACTTCTACTATATATATAGATATTATAATCTAGAGGCTAGACTAGTAGATTAAATACTAAACTAAGAGGTTTAAGATAAGGTTAATAAGATACTTAAAAATCTATAGATTAAGAGAAGAGTTAAACGCTCTATTAAATAATTTAAAAATAGCTAAAATTACGGCTAAAGCTAGAAAAAGCAAGACAACGCTTTTTAAAAGAAATAAGAGCTAAAACTAGGTAAAGAAAATAAGAAAATATTATTTTTTCTAGTAGTAGTTATCTTATTATTTAGTATATAACGTATTTTAAGGTCTATAACGCTTAATCTCTTATAAATTACTAATACTAGCATAATATACTATATTTATAATTAGTATATAAAGAATCGCTATACTAAAATAAGAAACGTAGGGCTAGATAACTATATTATATTAAAAAACTCTACGGTTAAGATCGAGTTATTTAGTAAGATACTAGTATATACTACTAACTATAAGGGCCTACGTACTATTAAGCTTATAAACGTAGCTTACGTATTCTTATTTATAGTAAACCTCGTCTCTATTACTAAGGTAAGAGAAAAGAAAATTAAGTTAGATATAAAATATATATATCTCTACTTAAAGAACTTTATTATAGTCTATTTAATCTTCGTCTAAAACTACTTCTTTATAGAATATAAGAAAGTAGATAATTTACTAGTTATAATATTAAACATTACTAATCGCTTATTACTAGCTATATAATAGTATAAAATCTTTATATATATAGGCTAAAGAGCTATTCGAGCCTTACTATAGATAGTATAAAAAGCTATAATTACTAATTAGTAATTATCTAATTACTATAATATATATATATATACTAAGGTATAATAGTAGATCTCTCGATCTATATAACTAGAAAAATTATTAGAAGAAGTATTCTTTTAAGTCTTATTTAACTTAATATATATAATATAAGCTAATAACGGCTACTAATAAATTACGTATCTTAAATATACTTCTACTAAATTTACTTTTATAGTTACTTACGTAACTAAGAATAAGTATACCTAGTACCTTCTTAATATTATCTAAATAATTAAAATAAGATTTAGCAAATTAGTAGCCTTTCTTAGATTAAATAGAGAAGTATCGCTTATATAAGCCTTTAAGTAGTAGCTTAAGTAGTAGAAAGTTATCTATAAAGTATTAGCTTCGTATATTCCTTAGTAAAACGGCGTATTAGAGTGTTTAGAGCACTTAATTATTATTAAAGTAAGATTATTACGAGTTAGTACTAATCTATCTAAGTATCTATAGCCTAAAATTATTAAGGTAGTAGTCTATATCTATAATAGAACTTTAATAAAGCGCTACTATTAGAAAATACTATTTAAACGTATTTATAGTAAAAAGCTAAAAGTAGCTTATCTTTAAGTTTATAACTATAAAGCCTACTTACTACTAAAGAATATTTTACGTAGTAATAAGCTAAATAAACGTATTCTTATTAAATATTTAGTTAGATATAACTCTACTAATATCTATAAAATCTAGTATTCTCTAAAAAACTAAGTAGTACGCTTAAGAGACGTTATTTTTAATAAATCTAGTAAGTTCTCTCTAGAGAATCTAGAAAAGATACTCGCTCTATAGTAATAGAAGTAAAATTAAGAGTAAGAGATAATTATTTCTTATATTACGCTTTATAAGAAGAAGATTATCTTTTTAAATTAGAAATCTAAGATCGTCTTTAATCTTAGTAATAAGCTATTACCGGCTCTAATTTAATTAACTTAAGAAACTCTAGAGACTTAAAATAGCTATCTAAGCGCCTAAGTATAAGAAGTATAACTAAATTATCTACTAAGCTCTTTAGAATTAACTAGTAAAGGCCTAGCACGTAAATAGTATATAAAAAGTAGTCTATAAGTAGACTTAATTTATAATAAATAAATACTAGATTCTTTAGATTATATATTACTAGATTAATCTACTTTAGTCTAATAATAAGCCTCTTAAGGCTTAGCCTCTTAAGGCTTAGAAGATAAAGATTAATAAAATTAATAATTACGAGGACTTAGCTAGCTTATACTAGTCTAATATAAGAATTTACCTAATCTAGATGCTACTAGAGAAAACTATACTCTAAGAGAACGTAATATTATAGTAGATATTAATCTAAATCTAATTATCTACGGATTAAGAACTCGTAACTTACGTAAAGATATATATATTACCTTAATTTATAATAATATATTTAGTTACTAAATACTATTTACGTCTTTTCTTATATTTTTCTAGAAATCTACTATAGTAAAAGCGTAAGTATCGCCTATAGGCCTACTACGTATTTATTAAGATTAACTACTACCTAAACCTCGTTTTTATAAGAATATTTTTAACTATCTAATAAAAACCTACTTACTAGAGGTAATTTAAATAGAACTCTAGAAACTTTATAGTAAGAGAGTATAGTAGATAGTAGTACTTAGTAAAGTAAAAAGTTTTAATAAGAACGTTATTCTACTTACTTAGATATTTAAATATAAGCTTAATAAATACGGCTAGCTTACTAAGATTAAAGTACGTATCTATATAAAAGAAGACCTTTAAGCTACTTAGTAGAATATTTATATAGCTATTCTTATTTTTTAGATTTTTTAAGTCTTAATTACTATTATCTACGCTTTTAACTTAGAAATATACTAGTACGACGTTATAAATATATTTTCTTATATTCTACTTAAGAAAAGGATATACTATTAACCCCTAAAAAAACTAAAGCTTAAATAAGATTAAATTTTTTATTTACTTTAAGCGCTTTATAGCTTTAAGAAGTTACTAGCTCTCTAGTAATAGTACTTCTATAAATTTTTAAAAAAGCTTAGTTTAACTTAGATATCTAATACTTCTTATTTATACTTAAATAATCGCCTATTCGTCTTTTTCTTTATAGATAATGTTATTATAGTATACTATAAGTAAGATAAATCTTTTATAGACGCTTTCTAAGAAGATCTACTTAAACGCTATAAGATAAGAATTCTAGAAGAAGTATAATAATTTCTAGTCTTACGTATTATAAGGAACTAAGAGTAGAGGCTTTTATAGCTCTTCTAGAAATTATATATCTCTAGTCTTATTACTCGCTATAGTATTAGTAAAAATTACTTTTCTTTAATACCGCTTTCTTTAGATAAAGTGCTTTAAGCGAACTAAGGCACGTATATAAGCGCGTAAGATATTTATCTCTATTAAAGTAAAATTAGCTTAGTATAATTTACGGCTACTAGTATAAGAGTAGATATTATATATATTTATTTCGTACTATTATTTTACTTTATTAATTTATTTTCTTACTATTTTAAGCTCTTCTAAAGGCTTCTTAGCTATTTAGTAGAAACTAAGAAGCTCGCCTTATTCTTTTAGAATAACTATAAGAATAAAAATAATATCTTTACTATTAGTAGTAATATAGTATTTACTAATAATCTAGATACGTGCTAAAGCTACTAAGACTCGATTATTACTATATTTAAAGTAGCTATTAATTAAAAGGCTATTAAGTAGTTTACTATTATAACTTTAACTACTAAAGCTGAGCTTCTTATCTTATTAGAAGCCGCTAAGTAATACTTCTAGTAGAAATATCTTTTTAGAGAAGTGTAATTTAATCTAGGCTATTAAATTAAAATATAATACGATAATATATAAACGCTTCGGCTTATATAGAAAAATATTAGAAAGCTTAATACTAAGCTATATTATATAGATATATACTATTATTAGCTACGCTAAGAAGTCTAAGTAGATAATATTTATCTTTAGTAGACGCCTATAGTAGTAATATTAGTAGACGGTCTTACTAAAGTTCTATCTCGCTAGAAGTATACTTATTTCGTTATAGCTATTAGACTTTTTCTACTCTATAATTAGTATTTATTTATTTATATTATTTCGTAAAATAAGGTATAACTCTTATAGCCTACTTAAGCTAATAAAAGACTTATATCTAACTAGATATAAGTCTTTTCTAATCTTTTAAGTATTTATAGTTATTATCTAAACGCTACTTATACATTCTTTATACTATATACTAGTAGCACTACTAGTATATAGTATAAAGAATGTATTTTATTATTTCTTTTAATTTTAAAAACTAATCGTCTATTTTAAGCGAATTTATAAGTTTAATATTTATTTAGTTATTCTATTACTCTTATTTCTTTTTATTACCTACTCTCTAAATAGGTAGTACGTAAAGGGGGTATATTAGAATATTTAATTTAGTAGTATTTTAGATTTAGTTATATCTTATACTCGTTATATACCTATCTTAGTAGGTAAGTAAGTTATATACCCGTTTTACTCTAGTAGGTAGAATAGATATAAGAAAAGCCTATACAGCCTTTCTCTACTAAGATATACTAATTTATTCTATTTACTATTAATTAAGCCGTTATACTACTTATTCTAATATAATCTAATACTATAACTAATCTAATAGTCGTTTTAATTTATAGATTATTATAGCCTTTTTATAGTATATAGATATACTTCTTAGATAGTACTTTAATTTTTATAGTTAACTTAAGATTCTAATATAGACTTATTAAAGATAATAAGCCTAACGCGTATCGCGTACTAACTTACTATATAATTATAGTTTATTATTCTAATTCTCTACTTTTCTCTTATTTTTTAAGAAAAACCCTATCGCTATTTAATTCTACTAGATAACTTCGAAGTCTAGTAGAAAAGACCGCCGTTATACTTTAATTATTATTCTTATAAGAAAAGATAGTTTCAAAAAGAAAAATACTTAATAATAAAATAGTATTACTTAATACTTAACGCTAACTAAGTAATATAATAAATAACGTTAATATAAATAATAATAGTTTTTTATAGCTAACTATAAATAATCTTTTTTAGATTATCTAAGATATATAGGGCTAAATTAGTAAACTTTACGAATAGCTTTAGAAGTAGTCTAACGAGAATACCTAGCTCTACTAGTAAATAAACGAACTTTATAACTAAGCTACTTTAATAGCCCCTACTTTAGCGCTAGTATATATTCTAGTATTTATAGTAACTTAACTCTTTAACTAAAGTACGAAAACGGCTAAACTAGATCTATTTTATAGTAATTAAAAGAAGCTCTAAACTTTTCTCTTATAATTTAATTTATACTTTTTCTTTAACTCTAGAGACTTCTCTATAGACGATAAAAAAATAATATTCGCTACTATCTATCTCCGCGATACTATAATATAGTAGTTTAAGCCCTATCTTAGAGATTAAATAGAGAAAGAACTAGAGATATATAAAAAAAATACTAAGAAGATCTTTAATAGCTATAAATACTTTATAACTTAGATTAAGTAGAGCTTTAGAGACCTCGACGAAGTTAATAAGACCTAACGAGCTATTATAAATATCTACTAGAAGATCTTAGTAGTAGACTATACTATAAAGTTTTAAAAGACTACTATATATCTAAATAATTAGTCTAACTACGCCCTTATAGACTACTACTACCGAGGACTTAAAGAGAGAATTAAAGATTAACTTATAATATAAAATAACTCTAAGACTTTAGATAAGCTTATTAAGCTAGCTATTAAATATAATAACCGCCTCTTCGAGCGCTAATTAGAGAAGTATAAAGAAAACTATAAAGCTAATATTTTATATTCTATATAGCTATGCTATACGTAAAAAAAAGATAATACTATAAAATTAAATACCGCTTAATAAAGTAATAAGGGCAACTAGCGCGAACGCTAATTTTAGCGCCTATAGATAAAGTAAAAAGTAGAACGCTTTAATAAAGAACTCTATATCTACTATAAAAATAAATAGAACCCCTAGTACCGCTATCTATAATAAAATAAAACTAGTAAGACTACCGTCGTCGCTACTTAAAAAGAGAAGAAACCTCGCTTCGCGTCTACTCTAAGTAAAAAAGTTAATTATATAACTATAAGTTAGACTATCTACTATAATAATAACTACGTAATCTACTAAAGTAATAAATAAGCTATTAGATAGTATTTCTTCGAGCTATAATAGCTAAATCTAGCTACGCGTAATAAGAAAGTACTAGAAATTAATAATTTAATTAATAACTTCTTCTATAACGACGAGCTAGTTAATAGCGATATAGGCGAACTCTATAATAGTATATCTAAATCTAGTAAAATAGAAAATATAGAGTAATAGTAGAATTAAGCTATACTCGACCGAATTATAAAGTATCTAAATAGATATAAAGATATAAGACGCGTTAAAGCTAGCCTTATTTCTATAATTAATTAGATTTCTAAATTAAGAATAGACCTACTACTTTAGTAATACTAGATAAAGAACGGAAAGCTTAGCTCTTAATTCTACGAAGATAATATATAGTACTTTTAAAAGAAATTACCCCTTGCCTTAGCTAATAAAGTAGTAACCTAGCTCGAAAATAAAACCTAAAAAGTATAGTAATAACGAGACCGCGTATACTTATAAAATATAGTACTAATCCTTAGTATATACGAAATAGTAATAAGAGTACGAGATATTCTATAATAGATTCTAAGAAAAAAATACGCTATATCTATCTTTAAATACTAGGTCTATAATAATTAGATCTACTAGCGGCGCCGCATTAGGCGCGGATACTAGATATAGTAGAAGAAATTATTAATCTTAGCTAAGAACTAAAACTTCTACTTCTATAAAAAAATAGTAAGCTAATACTTATTAAAAAACTAAACGGCCTCTCTAGTTAGAAATTCTAGAAGTAGCTAGTAGATAGGTCTCTTAACTAGGTTTTACGTATTCTAAATGGTATACGTACCTTAGAAAAAGTTTTTAGAATACTAGTAATTATCGGTAAATAAACTATAATAGCTATACTTAATAGTAAAGTAAAAGATAACTTTATTAGCTATATCTTTACTATCTAAAATAATATTTAATTTATAAATAAAGACTATTTCTACTTATTAAAAATAATAGACGGGTTAGCCGCCTTATATAATAAAAAATAGATTTAAATCGAAATAGAACCCGTAAAGCTTACTATTAGAAAATATATAGAGAAAATTACGCTCGACGTAATTTTCTTACTAGAATATAATATTATTCTAAAAATCCCGTAGTTTAAAACTTACAAATCGTATATTTAATAAAAGAAAAGAATAGTTATCTTTCTAAATAAGAAATACGCTAGATACTTAGTAACCGCTAAAAAAATACTAATAGTTAAGAAAAATCTTCTAGATATTTAGAAAATCTTAATAAACGTATTAAACCGTATAAGAAACTAAGAAAAAAAGACGTATATAATCTTTATTAAAATAAGCCTAGAATACAAGTAGAAAATTCTAGCTTATATAATAAAGGGCCTTCGCTAGAAGAATAATAATATTCTAAAACTAGTTAAAGAAAACTACTTCTAAAAAATTCGTAGAAAATATAATCTATTCGCTTATAAATAGATAAATATCGTTAAATAAGATATTTTAGTAGTTAAGAATAACGTAGATCTTAGTAAAATTATAAGGCCTACTATAGATAAATTAGTACTAATACTAAAACTAGAAACCGTTTTATAAGAATTCTAGAACTTCTAATAACTATTCTAAAAAAGAGATAAAGAATAATTACTAGAATATAAACTATAGAACTATAAGATACTTTTAATATTCGAAATATAATTTATATTTAAGCCTATATACTCGCTTTTAGAGAAAAAGATAGAAGCCTTAAGAAAGTATATTAAAAAAAATCTAGAATAAGAATATATACGCCTATTATTATTACTAGCTAGTTATTCTATTCTATTTATTCTAAAGAAAAATAGTAAACTACGCCTCTATATTAACTATAGATAACTAAATAATATTATTATTAAAAACTAATATTTTTTATCTTATATCGACGAGCTATAAGATAAACTTCGTAACGCTAAGTATTTTACTAAGCTAGACTTTAGAGAAGGCTACTACCTAGTTCGTATTAAGAAAGATAAAGAGTAAAAAATAACGTTTTAAATAAAATTTAGATATTATAAGTATATAGTAATACTCTTCGGGCTTACTAACATACTAGCTACCTTCTAGAGCTTAGTTAATAATATACTACGTTTATATTTAGATATATTCGCTTTAGCTTACCTAGATAATATTCTAATATACTCGAAGACGCTCGAAGAATATATTAAGTATATAAGAAAAGTTCTATAGATACTAGATAAATAAAACCTTTAAATAGCTTTAAAAAAGAGCGAATAGTATATATAAAAGATAAAATACCTCGGGTTTATTATTATTTCTAGATATATTAGTATAGACGATAAAAAACTAGACGCTATAAGAGACTAGCCTACGCTAAAGATTATTAAAGAAGTATAATTCTTTTTAGAATTTATTAACTTTTACTAAAAGTTTATTCTAAACTACGCGAAGGTATCTATACCTCCTATAAATCTAATAAAAAAGAAATATAAGTTTATATAGAGAGAAAGATAATAAATAGTCTTTAACTTACTAAAGTATATATTTATAGAAGTTCTAGTTTTAGGTATCTATAACTCTAATCTACTTATTATAGTAGAAACCAACGTCTTTAACTACGCTATTAGAGTAGTCCTTAGCTAGCTAGACGAGTAAAGTAGACTATACTTTATCGCCTTCTATTTAAGAAAAATAATAGGCCCTAAGAAGAACTATAATATCTATAATAAAAAGCTTTTAGCTATTATTATAGTCTTTAAAGAATAGAGATACTATCTTAAAAAGACTAAATACTAAATTATAGTATATTATAACTATAAGAATCTATTATACTTTACTACTACTAAAAAACTAAACTAATAATAAATAAGATAGATAGAAGAACTAGCGTTATATAATATAAAGATTATTTATAGAAAGAGATCTAAGAACGCTCGCGTAGACGCGCTAAGTAGACAAGCTAACTATATTAAAAAAAAGCTAGGTCTATAACCTATAATACTTAATACATAGAAAGATAGGTCTTTTATACCCGCTAGCCGTAGTCGCTAGATTATCGCTATTTATAGTATCGAATAAATATAGCTTAAGAAAGAACTAGACGACTTACTTATTCTAGTTAAACTACTCGTATTAGTAATATGCCTCGAAGATAACAAATAGAAGCGTAAGATTCGAGAGGCCTACGTAAATAATATAATAGCTTAAGAAATTAAAGAACTTAAAAATAATTTCTAAATAACTAAAAACGTAGATAGTATAATTCTATTTCTAGAATTAGTCTACGTCCCGGTTAAACTACGAGAAGAACTCGTAAAAGATATATATAAAGCCCTAGTATATAATTATTAAGAAATAGATAAAATAATAAAGCGAATTATAAGAAGCTACTACTTTCTAGGGCTTAAAAGAAGCGTATAAAGAGTAGTCTTATAATATAATTTTTATATTAGAAGTAAGTCCGCGAGATATATATTCTATAAATCGCTTTAGCTATTATTAGTATTAAAGTGCCCTTAGTAATCTATCTCGCTAGATTTTATTATAAACCTATCTAAGTTAAAAGAACCGCTTACTAAGGTTAAATATAACTTAATCCTAGTTATTATAAATAGAATAATAAAGTATATATACTACTTACTATATCTTAAATCGGTAAATATAGAAGAACTCGCCTATATATTTCTAAGAATAATTTTCGGTAATTACGGGTTACTAAAAGAGCTTATATTAAATAGAAATTAACTATTTATATTCTAATTCTAGTAAAGCCTTACTTAATAGCTTAGAGCTAAGTATAAGCTTTTAACCACAGTATATCCTTAAATAGATGAATAGACGGAATAAATAAATTAAATGCTAGAATAATACCTACGCTACTATCTTAACTACGCGTAAGATAACTAGGTTAAGCTACTACCACTTATATAATTCGTATATAATAGCTTAAAGGCGTTCGTTATATAAGAATTTTTATTCTACGCTAACTATAGGTACGAGCTAATAGCCTATAAATATTTAATACTAAGCGAGTTATTAGCCTAAAAAAAAATTCTTAAAGTAGACTAGCTAAAGATACTCTACGTATAATTATATCTAAATCTCGAATTCGTAGCCCTATAAATAGATAAATACTATAATAGACGGTACTAGGAAGTACTAAAGCTTAAGAAGAGAAATAAAATTTACCTTCTTAGTAAAAATTTTAAATAAAAAAAGAATAACCGACTAAGTAAAAAATTAGACTTTAAAAAAGTTAGTTCTTTTAAAATTAAGAAATAAATTAGGAAGATTAATTTCCGCCTTAGATTACTAAATACTATATAAATATATCTAGTATTTTACGTCGTTCTACTCGAACTAATACCTTAAGACGCTACGCTATTACGCTAAATAAAAGAAATTATATCGAAAAATCTAAACGTTAATAAAAATAAAGACTAGAACGTAGAATAAGTCCTAGATAGCGGCTATATTAATAATTAGTTCTAATACCTTCTTAAATAGAAAGAAGATTAGAATAATACCTAGAAACTACTAGAATTATACGACTATTAAGAACTTATTAATAAGTTCTATCGCCGAAATCTAGATTAACTAATACCGCTAACTTATTATACACAAAGAACCTAAAATCGAACTTAAAGAACGAAGATAACCGCGCCTAATTAACTAGATTAGAACCCTCGGGGGACGTAGAATCTAAACTAACGCTAAAAGATCTAATAGACTAGAACGCCCCTATAACGTTATTAGCTAAGATATTACTATATAAATACTTTAGCGATTGTTTCTCCTTAGTATTTTTAGGGTTAATTAGATTTCTAGCCTCGCGGGTAGCCTCTAGGCGATCTAATTTCTTAAGATTTTTAATAAACTATATCTTCTTATTTAATATTAAGCTATTATGATGCTATAATAGAATCTTCTACTTACGAAAATACTCTAAGCGAGACGAGATAGTACGTAGCTCGAATATTAGCTTAGAGATAGTATCTAAAGCCTCTATCTTATTAATAGTAATCTTCGTAATAGCACGCTCGAGACGAATAACTAAGAAAAAAAAGTTAGAACTAGTTAAAAAAAAATAAGGGAAATTTATAATTACTCTTCTTCGCGCTACTAGTATTATAGTAGATATTACTACAACGAGTATACTTCTTATAGCGTAAATATCCTAAAGTAATATAATATACTACGGGCTTACTCTTCTTCTCTAATAAAAGATACCGAGCGTAAGAAATTAGTATATTAAGATCTAAAAGCGTATATAAAGAATTAATTCTTATACTAAGAAACTTACGCTTAACCTACTACTTATCGCGCTTACGTTTAGAAGGTATTATAGAAAAGACTTATAAGAAAAAGAAATAAAATAATAAGAAAAGCCTAAGATATAGACGAATAAATAAATCTTCGGGCTAAAGATTATTAAGAGGGGGGATAGTATTACGAACCCTAAGATATAAGGGCTTTATAACCCTACGGGCGAAAAGCCCGTACGGAAAAAGATATCGTAGGGACTAGAAATCTATAAAGATAATAGAGCCGCACTACTAGTACGCCTATACGGGAAAACTAGCCTTAAGAAAAGATAGCGCGTACGAGCCTAAATAAGATAGTAATAAAAGCCTATATAAAAGCGACGCCTACGCGGTATAGTAAAACTACGGGAATACTAACTAGATTAAACTCCCGTAGAAAAAGAATATCTATAAAAGAGAAATTATAAATTCTAAAAGTTAACTTTAGACTAGAGAAACGAACGGGATAAAGTTAGATAACTTATATAGTCTAAGAAATAATAGTTTAGCGATAGAATACTTTCTTAATTAATATAGAAGTCGGATTCTAGAAAATAGATATTAGCGTCTAAGTTACGTATAGTTTACCTGATCTACTTATAGATTAGAAGCCTTAGTAAAGATCTAATTCTTAGAATAATCTAATACTATAACTAATTTAATAGTCGTCTTAATCTATAGATTATTATAGCTTTTTTATAGTATATAGATATACTTCTTAGATAGTACTTTAATCTTTATAGTTAACTTAAGATTCTAATATAGACTTATTAGAGATAATAAGCCTAACGCGTACCACGTACTAACTTACTATATAATTATAGTCTATTATTTTAATTCTCTACTCTTCTCTTATTCTTTAAGAAAAACCCTATCGCTATCTAACTCTACTAGGTAACTCTAAAGCCTAGTAGAAGAGGCCGCCGTTATATTACGTCTATTTTTATATCTTTCTAGAAACCTATTCTAATAAAAGCGTAAATATCACCTATAGACCTACTACGTATTTATTAAAATTAACTACTATCTAAACCTCGTTTCTATAAGGATATTTTTAACTACCTAATAAAAACCTACCTACTAGAGGTAATTTAAATAGAACTCTAAAAACTTTAGAGTAAGAAAGTATAGAAGATAGTAATACTTCATAAAATAAAAAGCCTTAATAAGAACGTAATACTACTTATTTAGATATTTAAGTATAAGCTTAATAAACACGGCTAGCTTACTAAGGTTAAAATACGTATCTATATAAGAGAAGACCTTTAGACTACTTAGTAGAATACTTATATAGCTACTCTTATCTTTTAGATTTTCTAAGCCCTAATTACTATAATCTACGCTTTTAACTTAGAAATATACTAGTACGACGTTATAAACGTATTTCCTTATATTCTACTTAAGAAAAAGATATACTATTAATCTCTAGAAAGACTAAAGCTTAAATAAAACTAAAGTCTTTATTTACTTTAAGCGCTTTATAGCCTTAAAAAGTTACTAGCTTTCTAGTAATAGTACTTCTATAAATTCTTAGAAGAGCTTAGTTTAACTTAGATATCTAATACTTCTTATCTATATTTAAACGATCGCCTATTCGTCTTTTTCTTTATAGATAACGTTATTATAATATACTATAAGCGAGATAAATCTTTTATAGACGCTTTTTAAGAAGACCTACTTAAACACTATAAGATAAAAATTCTAGAAGAAGTATAATAGTTCCTAGCCTTACGTATTATAAGAAACCGAGAGTAGAGGCTCTTATAGCTCTTTTAGAAATTATATATCTCTAGCCTTATTACTCGCTATAGTATTAGTAAAAATTATTTTTTTTTAACACCGCTTTCTTTAGATAAAGTACTTTAAGCGAACTAAGGTACGTATATAAGCGCGTAAGATATTTACCTTTATTAAAGTAGAATTAGCTTAGTATAATTTACGGCTACTAGTATAAGAATAGATATTACGTACGTCTATTTTATACTATTATTTTATCTTACTAATTCGTCTTTTTATTACCTTAAGCTCTTCTAAAGGCTTCTTAGCTATTTAGTAGAAATTAAGAAGCTCGCCTTATTCTTTTAGAGTAACTATAAGGACGAAAATAATATCTTTACTATTAGTAGTAATATAGTATTTACTAATAATCCGAATACGCGCCGTAGCTACTAAGACTCGATTATTACTATATTCGGAGTAGCTATTAATTAGAAGGCTATTAAGTAGTCTACTATTATAATTTTAACTATTAAAGCTAAGCTTCTTATCTTATTAGAAGCCGCTAAGTAATACTTCTAGTAGAAACACCTTTTTAGAGAAGTATAATTCGATCTAGGCTACTAAATTAAAATATAGTGCGATAATACGCAAATACTTCGGCTTATATAGAAAAGTATTAAAAAGCTTAATACTAAGCTACGTTATATAGATATATACTACTATTAGCTGCGCTAGAAAGCCTAAGTAGATAATATTTATCTTTAGTAGATACCTATAGTAGTAATACTAGTAGATAGTCTTACTAAAGCCCTACCTCGCTAGAAGTACGCTTATTTTATTATAGCTATTAGACTTTTTCTACTCTATAATTAGCGGCTATTTATTTATATTATTTCGTAAAATAAGGCGCAACCCTTATAGCTTATTTAAGCTAATAGAGAACTTATACCTAATTAGATATAAGTCTCTACTAATCTTTCTAGTATTTATAGTTATTATCCGAATGCTACTTATGCGTTTTCTATACTATATGCGAGTAGTACTACTAGCTTATAGTATAGAAAACGTATTTTATTATTTCTTTATTTTGGAAATTAACCGCCTACTTTAAGCGAGTCTACGAGTTTAATACTTACCTAGTTATCTATTTTACTCTTATTTCTTTTTATCACCTACTCCCCAAATAGGCAGTACGTGAAGGGGGTGTGTTAGAATATTTGATTTAGTAGTGTTTTGGATTTAGTTATATCTTATACTCGTTGCACACCTGTCTTAGCAGGTAAGCAAGTTACATACCCGTTTCACCCTAGTAGGTAGGATAGGTATAAGGGAAGCCCGTACGGCCTCCCTCTACTAGACATGCTAATTCATCCCATTTACTATTGAATAAGCCGTTACACCACTTGTTCCAACACCTTCTTAGACTAATAGGGTAGTTTCTCTTTTAAACCCTTCTTAAATCAACGGCGGTGTTCCGGGGCGGATGCCAGGCACCGTAAATGGACGAGACCGCGAGTCTAACTCGCGGACTGCTAGGGCGGCTAATAAGGCGGCTGCACAGCATGAACTGTAATAAAAACTAGGTAGGAAGCGGAGGATCTTATTTATCCAGCGAAAAGGTGGCTACTCCACCCGTTAATAAGCCCCATGGGAGGTAAACTAGCTGTTAAGTTAGTACAGATAGACGTTAATGCCACTACTATTACCTCCCTCTTAGGAGACAGGCAGAATCTACTCTCTTTCTGACCTCACTACTCTTCACTCACCAAAATCCAACATATTGACACCGCGCTAAGGGATTGAGGCTACTGGTTGAAGTTGAACACGCGTGTAGTAGTAGATAGCTCAAATAGGAATGTCTGAATATAGTACAGCGCCTCTTGACTGCTGTGCACAGGTAGATAGCTTACGTTGCCACAAAGCCCTCCAAGGGATAACTATTAAGATGAAACGCCTACTAGAGGCTACCAAGAGTGACTAATTATGCGCGAAGGGTTTCCGTTTTGGCGAGGTTGCCAAATGTACGGAAGAAACCCCTGCCTTAAAATCCTCGATGCTTCAAGGTAGCTTTTCTGCTGCATTGCGTTTTGAGGAAGACTAAAACGGGTGATTGAAGATTTTAAGATGTTCTAAAGTGAAGCCCTTCCGGAGAGCGCTAGTGGTGAGGCCATGCGCGGCCATGACGTCGTATGGCAAAGGCAATGGCGACTACGCTGACATGAGCGACTCCGTAGATCACGACGTGCCACAATAAAGTCTGAGGTTGCACCGGCTGGTATCGCTCGGTTGAGGCGGCAGGAAAGTATCATGGTAGAGATTAGCCTAGAGATGCCCGGACCAGCCTTGCGTTCTGGTTCAGACGGGGAAGTCTGTTTTGGTCACCGCATCTATCCACTCTTCTCCCAAGCCAGCTAATCACATCACTAACCTTCCTCTGTGTTACTTACCGCGCCGCATCCGTCCCCTGCCCTGCAGCCGCCAACATTACGTCTACGTGAGCCTCGGGGTGTTGAGCGCGCGAGCTAGCACAACAGAGGCGCGCCGTACAGCGCGAATCACGCCATCTTCTTATCTATCCTATAGTCCCTCTTAAATACGTTAGGCGGAGCAGAGAAGGTACATCCATGGATACTTATAGTTACGGAAAGTACTTTTTCGTAGCTTAACTATAAGCAGCCGCTCCATGTCCGAGGACTCGCCAGCCATAAAGCTATTAATGCGTGCCTGGTCGAACACGCTGATCTTGTCCTCGCAGATAGACTGGTATGCACGCGCGACGAGACGGCCTAGGCTCTCGGAAATCAGGTCCAGTAGGGGCTCTGTTGCCGGACCTGCCGCGTAGGCAAGTAGAGAAACTGTTGGAACATAAATCAATCAATTCGCACTGAATCTAAGTGCGGCGTCGTGCTTTTTTCGGTCCAACAGAAACTCTAGAAAGATCAAGAACGTTAAAAAAGAATAGCCAGCTAGTCATTTCAAACCAAGGAGAAACCTCCATCTTGGTAGTCTGGTCGCAGTATATATGTCGTGCTTAGGAGAGCTTATGGTCGCGCTGTGCGAGATCTTTCTTAACAAGCTCTCTAATAAGGTCGCTCTCCTGACCACCGCTTAACGTTCCGGTTCTATCATTCTTTCCCTCCTCGGTCTCACGGCCCTGGCCAATCTGGGAAACCTGGAAAAACCGCGAGCCATGGTTGTGCGTAAAAAATCTCTGGCAGTATACCTTTTTCCTCCCAATTTCGAGACGGGCCTGGGCCCGTTCCTCCTTTTGCTTTCCAGATCCACCTGGGGTGCTAAGGGACCAGTGGTGCGCATCGTGCCAATGCTTCTTTAGGGAGTTAGATTCCGACAGATATAATATGTTGGATTTTGTGAGACTTTGTGATGAGTAGAGAATGAATTGACGATGCTACTGAAGAGTGTAACGAGTGGTGGGGGAGGATCCCCTTTATACTACAGTGTCGGGCTAGTAAGCCGCGGATAGTCCTGTAACGCTTAATGTTTGACAGATTTAGTAGTCATACCATCAATTGAGAATCAGTGGCATAAGGACTAAGAGGGCCGCTTAGGGGGAGGCCTCTTATCCGTCCTCTTCCGTAACTAAGCTAACTTTAATGTACTTATAGAAAGCTTTTCCGACGCTAGATAATTTAATTTTAGTACTTCCCTTTTATAGAAAATCCAGCTTTAATAAGTAAGTAACTAACGAGGTTATACTTTATACCTTCTAGCTGTTACAACGGTCCGACCGTATTGGGTTTCAGTCGTTGCTGCACGACCATTCGGCCAACCTTACGTCGACTGGGCTCCGACCACCAGTAGACAGAAGGTACAGCGATAACCAGCCTAGTGGCTGGTTTGCCCTAACAACTCTATATACAGAGGTGGTTCGTAACACTAGCTTTGAGTTATATCTCTCGGTAACTATTTGTTACGGATCGCCTCGATAATATAGAGTATTAGGGTAAACCAGCCACCAGGCTGGTTTTTGCTGTATCTTTTACCCACCGGTGGTCGTCGGCCAGTTGACGGGAGGTTGGCTAGATGACTTTGCAGTACCGACTAAAACCTAACACGGCCGGACCGTTATAACAGCAACCTACTAATATATAATAATTAATGCGTCTAAAAGGCATATTAAGCCTCTAACACGATATAAGATTCTCTAACTTCCGCGGGAGCCCGTTAATGTAATACGAAGGGGTGTTTCCTTACTACTATACTATCGCCCCGCTAATTAAGAGCGCTATTAGGCTTTATAATAAAGCCCTTAGCTAATTAACGCCGGCCGAGCTAAAGATAGTTATAAACTTAGTTCTTTTAGACGAAATAGTATAGTAAGCGAAGATACTTTTATATAAGCTCTATAACTAAATATATAAAGTTAAGTAGTACTTTAATTACTAAAAATACGGCTATATAAAAACCTAGTATTAAGTACTATAAGCCTACGACTACTATATAGGCTAGTATAGCTTTAAGAAATATAGCTAGAAGAAAAATTTAAACGCAAAGCGTAAGTACGCTGCATATAAGCGCTCTTATATAGCGTAGAGCGCGGTCTATCTAGAGAGAAAGAAGAAGAAGAATAAAGTAAAATAAGCTAAGACTATAAGACTATTTCTTTATTTAAAAAATATTAGTAAGAGAGTATTAACTACGACGTAAATACTAACGCAAATTACTTAATCTATAAAATAAATAATAAACTAAATGCTAGTAGTTCTAGTACTACGCCTAACTAAAAAGCGCGGAAGACTAAAATTACTATACGTTAAATCTAAAGGCGAGATAATAAAAAGTAAGTAATATAAAGAAATTAATAGTCTTATTAAAATAAGCTAGTAGCTCTAAAAGAAAACGCTAGCTATATTAAATAAATAAATTATAAATACTTAATAACTAAGTATAGAGCTACTTAATAACGATATTATAATACTTAATAATTAAAGACTAGTAGATCTCTATCTTATAGTATAACGTTATAAGATCTAGGACTAAGATAATAGCTTTTCTCTTTTAGAATAGATAAATACGCGAGTTTAATATTATTACTCTATAAGAACTGTAGAAGAATCCCTTCTAAAATATAATATATTATCTACTAAAGAGAAAATTTACGCTAGTATACTACTATAATCTAATCCATATATATATTTTTATAAAAAAACGAATAATACTATTTCTATAAATAACTATCTACTATACGCTAGACCTTTTATAAGTAAATAAGTTAGTTATAAATAGAAAGTCTTTAGAAGAGTTATATTCTTAGATAAAAATTTTTAGTAGTATAGAATTCGCTTCTTAGTAGCGTTATATACTAGAAGTCTATATATAATACGTAATAAATACGTAAAACGCACGATATAAGTATTTTAATAATATACTAGGGTCTATTTCTCTAATACTATTTCCTTCTCTAGTAGGAATCGCCCTAATTTTTATTAGAAGGTATTATACTAGTACCTTATTAAAAAACCTTAAGTAAGAAAAAAGAGTATACTAAATTACTATATAGAAAATAGTATTATATATTAGCTATAAACGTTACGTAGTAAGATAAATTAATCTTATTACGTAGCCGTTACTACGAAAAATAAATAAAGAATAATAAATAATAAAAAAAAAATTATATTACTAAGCGGCTATTAGCGGTGCTAGTAGTATATTATACGTATAGATAACGTAGGTATTAGTGTATTAGTATAGTTTTTTCTTTATTATTAGGTATTATCGCTATTAAGAATAATAAAAGGTGGCCTTAGGCAATAATACTAGCGAATATACTAATTAATAACTTATAAGTACTAATAATACTTATAAAGTACGAGATTATTTTTTTAATAACTTTAATAGATATAATAACCTCTTATACTTTTTTAGATTTTTATAGTTTAGATCTAGCTTCTCTTCTTTAACTAAAATATTTTTAATTAATACTAAACTTTTTTTTTACTCTTCTCTTTTAAATAATTATTACTATATAATTTTCTTTTACTTTTATTTACTTAGGTTACTTCTATAATAAGCTTTCGTAGACGTTTATTATAGATAATATAGTAAAGCTTCTTTTTTATCTTTAGCTATAGTCTAGTTTAGTAGTAGTATACTATATACGTTACGTATACTACTAGGGCACGATGTGCTACCGTAAGAGTAAAGAATAGATTAAGTTTACGCCTATAAAGCTTCTTAGGGGTCTTTACTAGATTTACTATAAGAATCCGCCGTATACTAAGTATAATTAGTATACGAAGAGTAGTTATAAATATATTTTAATAAGTCTACTTTTCTTCTACTTTTTTTATACTTTTTATATACTCTTATACTACTTTTACGTTTAATACTAATAATAAAATTTATTTTAGATTTCTTCTTAATTTCGTTATATCGCTAATCTATTATTATTCTACTACGATAGCTTCGATAGCGCCCCTAATAAAAAGATACTAGAGTTTATAAAAAAGAATATACTTACGCTATATAAGTACGCCGGTACGTTAAGAGAGGCGATATCGATATATAAAAAGTAAAAGGCGAAGAAGATTACGACTACTAGCGGTTATAGTAACTAGTAGTATACGCGTAATATATCGCGCTTAGAGAATTAGCAGCGCTATTAAACTAAATTAAATAAAATTAGCTTAATAAAGCTAACTAACGAAGTAATAAATAAAAAGTTTAAAAATAAGTACTTTATAAAAATATCTAATATAAATAAAAGATAATTTTAGTATAGCTTAAATATAAATTAAATACTCTTTTAGGACTTTTTTTTATAAATTAAGTATTTCTTCTAATATTTCTTTTTATTTTTTAATTTTAGAAGACGCTCTTATTATAGCTTACTTATAGTCTATATTTTATCTATATTTTACTTACGTTTTAGCTAGATATTCTAGAAAATAGAGTTTTCTTTAAGATAATTCTATAAAAGCTTTTTATAATTATCTAGCTTCTCTTTTTACTTTTATTCGTTATATTTATAGAGCTAGCCGAGCTATTTAAGTAGATATTACCTTAGTAGCTCTTTTTTATAGGCTACTATAGCTTTAATTTTTTAATATCTACTATCGTTAATTTCTTCGACTAGTAGCGGTTAGGATTCTAGCCTTACTATATAAGCTTCTAGTAATATAATATTAAAAATAGTATATAGCCGAAATATAGATTATAGTAGATCTAAGCGGTAGGTCTAGAAGCTAATCTTCTCTAGAATTTAAAATAGTCCTAGATAATAGTTATTAAGTTTTTTATAAGGCCGTTTAGTTTTAATATTTCTTACTAAGAGAAGAACTAGTTATCTAATATTAAAATATATTTTAGCTTAGTTCTAATTATAGTATTTCGTTTAGAGTTTTAAAAAGTATTTAAGAAATTTCGTAGCTAATTTTTATACTTTTTATATATTTTTTATATACTTTTTAGCTACTTTAGCTAATTTAATTAGAGGATTTCTATTAAGGTTATTCTAAATCCTATTTTAGAAGTTAGGTTCTACTCCTATATCTAGTTAAACTAGTACGAAGCCTATAAAAGAGTAGGTTTTCTAGTTATAGATATATAAAGTCTACTAGAGAAGCTTTACCTAGTCTAATTAGTTTTAGAAGATATAGTAGTATAGATATATCTCTAACTTTTAATTCTATCTCTTTATTTAGCCGTCTATCTATGGGTAAAAGAAGGTACTTAACTTATACTTAATTCTAAAATTATAGTATAATTCGCTCTAGAACTAGCTTGTAAACGTTAAGCCTTTATTTAAGATAAGACTATTAGGCGGCCTAAATTATATAAAGACGTCGTTTATAATAAAATCCGCGAGTATTATTCTATTAATCGTCCTTCTAACTAGTAAATAATATATATATTTAGTAAAATAATTAATAAGTATAAGAACTACGTTATATACTTAACTATTTCGCTCTACGGATTCTAGTAAGTATTAAAACTTAACCTTAGAATAATCGCTAAAAGATTTATTGCGCTACGTATAAGAAGCTAGAACTTAAAGAGAGAAGAAGAGGAAAGAAAAGAGAAAAAGAAGTAAAGTCTATTTAAATATATAAATTAGATAAAGTTATATAATACTTATATCTATATAGATATAAGTCTATTTGTTAGTTATTTTAGCTAAGGATTTCTCTAAGGCTTTCTTTATTACTAGGCTTCTAGACTATAATATTACTTTTCTTTTCTTCTTTTTCTTTTTTAGCTTATTCTAAGTTTAATTCTTAGTTAAGGCAATCGCTTTTCTATTATTTAGGGGTATATAAGGCGAAATAGCGACACTAATATTTAATAACGGCTATATAGCGTAGTTAAAAACTTAGCTAATTAGTAATACGTACATTATATACGACTGCGTTAAGATAGTAACATCTCGGAGTTAACTAGGAACCGTAGGATTAAGTTAGCTAATTATTAAATTAAGAGCCTATTAGTTAATAGAAAAAGAGTTATCTAGCGCTAGCGGATTTCGTCTAGTAGTCTATAATACCCGACTAGATAACCTAGTACTAGGCTACTCTAACGGGTAGCTATCTTATAGGGCCGACTCTAACGGGTCGTTATTCTCTATAGTTAATAAGAAGAATTAATATTACCTAGATTAAGCCTAGCTTTAGCCGGGCTAAACCGCTTATCTTTTCTTTTTCTTTTTCTCTAGGTAGATATCTAGTACTATTATATTCTTAAGAGTAGTTATAGGCTCTTAAGTAGGCCTTACGTAGTCTTTCTATTTAACGTAATATTATAGTTAGTACCACTATTACCCTAGCCTCTTAGCTATTTTTTCGCCTAGAATTACTTCTACTACCTATTTATCTTAACTATCTACTCGGATAGGCGGTAGCTAGTAATTATTCTAAATTTAGCTTAGTAGAGAGTCCGTTCTAGCCGGTCTAAGAAGGTCTATATTAAAGACGTTATAGACCGTACTAGATACGTCTAGCTTATAGCTATAGAATCTAATTACCTTAGTAATAGTAAATTTAGCCGCCTTATTATCGAGCTTCTTACTTAGCCGGTTTATTTATAAATTCTTAAAACTTAGCTATACTTTATCGCCTACTTTATACGCTAGTAAGGGGTTTCGTTATTAATTTACTTAATATTTTTACTTCTATTAAGTCTCTACTATTAACTCTTACACCTAATCTATAATCTTCTTAATTTTTATAATAATAGCTTTAGTCTTAGCTATTAGAAACTATCTCTACTAGCTACTTAGCTATACGTCTTTAGATAATTCGAGCGGCTCGAGATAGTAACTATAAGAGAGAAAAAAAAGACTTATCTAGATAACTATTAACGTTTTTCTATTTAGTACTAGCTAGATAACTAGTAACTAATCTACCTAATTATATTAATAGTAATTTATAAATAAGGCTAGCTTCTATACTATCTTAGTATTTATTTATTTCGTTAAGCCGTTTATTTAAGAATAGTACGTAGTTAATATCTATCATTTAATCTTAAGTAACTAATAGATCTATTACTATAATAGACTAATAAATTGCGTTTCTCTATCTAATATAATAGCCGCCGGTACCCTATAGTCCCGGTAAAAATAACTAATAAAGAGCCTTACGATAGTTTTTATTTTTAGATTTATATACGCCTTAAGTATAATTTCTTTTTCTAATCGATTAGTTATTACTATAAGCACTTCGTAGCTGTTACTTAATAGAAGTAGCATAATAAAGTTAATTAAGATTTCGCGCTACTATCTATCTAGTACTAGTAGTAGTTTAAGAAGTTCTTATTTTCTATTTCTTTAGACCTTAGTTCTACCGTAGGTATTATAGTTTCGGTAGAACCTCTAGATATCGTTAACGAATTCTAGCTAAAAGAATTACCTTACTACAAGATTAACTATTTTAATTCGTCCCAGATATACTATAAGAGGTAAGTCGTATATCTTCTAGATAATCCGTATTTATAATAGTTCTAAATCTAGTATCTATCTTCTTCTCCTAAATAGGAGGTTTTCTTAGTCGTTTAATAAGTATTTAGATACTAATACCTTAATCTTATTAGATAGGTTTGGGGAAAATATTTTATTTTCTCGTTAGACCGTCTCTTTTAGTTAGTTTAAAATATTATTCTAATACTATACCTCTTACTATTAATCTTAAAGAGTCTAGTCGTACTCGTACTATTCTAGTAGTATTCACCTAGTATCGTCTTAGTTCGTTAATAGTAAGTTCTTATAATTTTAATTCTTTTATTTCTTAGGGTCTTCTACTAGTCTAGTATTAAGGGTAAGTTTTTAATGGGCTAGTAGTAGTAGCTAGGCTATTCTCTACTTAAGTCTTTAATTCGTATTCTATATAGATAGATCTTAATCCCGTCTAGTAAACGTATCTACTAATCTATTAGTCGTTTTAGAGATATATTTAATTATAAAAAAAAACTAGCTAAGTTCTCTCTACTATTAAATTTATCTTTTAAATAGTTTCCTCGCGGTAGTAAAGTATTCTAGATTCTTATAATTAGTAAGAATTTTAAACTAATTAAGCCCCTTTAATTTCGTATTCTATTAGTATAGATACTTAACTATCGCGAGTAGTTTCTTATTATAAATCGGATAGTTATATTTAGTAGAAAAATTCTTTTTTAAAAAGAATACTACCGGGCGTAAAAAGCTATTATTATTATACTACTAGAGAACGCTACTAGTATAATACCCTAAGAAATTTATTACGAGGACTGTCTCTCGTTTCGAATTAAATTATATTAGTACTAGAATAGTAATAAAAGTCTTTTTTAGCTTCTTAAAAGCCGTATTAGCTTTCTTATTCTATTAGAAAACCGTGCCTTTCTTAGTAAGCGTAACTAAGTAGTGCGTTAGACTAGAAAAGGCTTTAATAAACTATTTATAAAAATTAGTAAATTTAAGAAAACCTTATATGCCCTTAATAATAGTTAGTATTATTTATTCTTAGATTACTTAGATCTTCTTTAGATCTATTTAAATATTCTTACTAGCCTTGATTATATAACTAAGGTACTTTATTAACTAGACTTTAAACTCGTATTTCTTAAAATCGAGCTAGAGGCCTATAGCGTCTAATTTAGCTAATATTTTATTAACCTTTTCGCGGTAATCCCTATAAGAGCTATTTATAAAAATTAGAATATCGTCTACGTAGGCTAAGACGAAATTATCTAAGAAGTCCCTTAATATCTAATTAATATACCGCTAGAAGGTATTTAGTACGTTAGCTAATCTAAACGAAGTAACTAGCTATTTAAATAATCTAAATTAAGTTTTAAATATAGTAAGCTATTCGTTATCTTTCTTAATCTATATTCTATAGAAGGCGGCGGCGACGTTAAGCTTAGTAAACTATTTAGCCTTACTAATCTAATTAAGCGTCTTCTAAATAAGAAATAACGAGTAACGGTTCTTTCTAGTAATTTAATTTAGGGCTCGATAATTATAGTAAAAACGGAGCCCCCCTTCTAGTTTCTTTATAAAGAGAATAGGGGCGGCTACGGGCGAGTTATTAACTTAAATAAAGCCTTTATCGAGATAATTATTTAGCGTTTTTCGAAGTACTAGAAGCTCGTTACGGGATATATTATATAGAGGCCTTTATAGCAGTTTTAGTATTCGTTCGTTAGTATTCTTTTCTAATTTAATATAGTAATTAATACTAGGCTAGTAGGGTAGTAATTTCTTAGCTTCTTTTTTCTTAAATAGAAGATATCGTTTCTAATTAATCTAGTATAATAGATTAGCCTTAACGTTAACTAAAGCCTTCTCTTTTAGGGCCTTATTAATATTAGCGAGGCTTATAGTAAAGATTTAGTATTCTTTCTTCTTATATTACTAATATAAGGAGCGGAATGCGTACGCTCTAATTAGTATTTCTTAGAGCTTAGATAGATTAGTATCTTACTTAACTACTAAGCCGGTATTCTTAAAGATAATCGTTTATTCGCTTTAGTCTAATACTATCTTTTTTATACTATTTAAGGATTGCCTAGTATAATATCGCAGCTAGTAAGCCTTAGAACGATATAGAAAGATATTTATTTTTAATTATAGCTATTAATATTAATTTCTATCTATACTACCTTTATAATTCGCTAGCTAGTAGGTGTTAAGCCGTCTAGTATTCTTAAAAATATTTAGATGCGCGGGAGTTTATAATGTTTAGCGAACTTATAGCTTATTATAGTATAATATTTATAGCTAGTATTAGTAAGAGCTTTACTAAAAGACTCTTTATTAATTAAAACTAATGTAAGAAGCGAGTTTTATTCTAATTTAGATTACTATTTTTGTTAGTTAGTTTATATTATCTATTTCTTTTTCTCTATAAGCTTCTATCTACATCTTTTAGTAGGAGCTACTCGTTTTCTAAATATTATAGAAAGGTATTATAATCTTCTATCTTCTTTAGCCCTAGTTTCTTAGGCTCTTCTTATTAGGCTAGCCTTACTATACGCTCGGACCTCCGTAGTAGCCGCTAGGGATATTAACTAACGCGGTACGTAGAATTACTATAGCGGTAGTAGCGGTCTTCTTCTCTACGCTTTTATATTTCTTAGGCGTTTATCTATTTAGTATATTATTCTTAAGTAGCCTTAGCTAATCTAGTAGGCTTCTAGTCTATATTATTATATTAGAGCAGCGTTAGCTTTAACTACTTAGACCCTACTAAGCTAATCTTATTTTAACCTCGCTACTAGCCTTTCTACTAGTCTTACTAAGCCTTCTTTTCGTTATTACGTAAATTAAATACCTCTAGTTAATTACTAATACGCTTTAGTTCTATATAGTAGTTCTTAAAGGACTAGCTTATATCTCTAAGGCTAATTATACTACGCTAAAGCTTCTAGCTTAGGCCGGCCTTAAGATAGCTTTTAAGAATCTTATTTAGCTAGCTTATCTCTCTAGCTTCGAGCACTAGCTTATAGAATTCGGTAAAGTATTCTATAAAAGACTTATTAGTTTAGCGTAGCTTATATAGCTTACGCTAAGCCTTCTTCTATATATAGGGGTTACTAAAAGATAGGCGTAGCTAATTTAGTAAGCGCTAAGCGGTTATACTACTTATATTAATATTAGTCTATATCTATAGCTATAGCTAACGTACTACCTCGCCTCTAAGCCGGTTATAGAGTATAAAGAATTTCGTAGCTTTAGTATAACTAGTATAGTCTACTAGAAGCTTTACTTATACTTAGAAGATCTAGGGTTCTAGCTTATTTCTATTATCTAAAAATTTAGTAAGAGGGCTAAGGTTCTTAGTAGACTAATCTTACTAACGTAAGGTTATATAGTCTTATTCTTATATTAGTTAGCTAGTGTCTTAGGGCTTATTTTTTAATAACGCGGTACTAGTTATATTTTCTTCTTCTAGCTAATCTACCTTACGTGCTAAGAAGGTGATTTAAGATATTATTTATTATAATAACTACGTTATTTCTTAAGGCTTCTAAAGATACTATTTCTAAGCCTACTACTCTTACGCTTATTCTTAAGTATTTATTTTAATAGTTCTAGTAATTTTAGTGCTTTTAGTAATTCTAGTAATTCTAGTAATTTTAATAAGGCTAGTATATAACCATCTTTACTATTTAGTAATTCTATAAGATCGGTATATAACCGTCTTTACTATTTAGTAATTTTGTAAGACCGATATATAACCGTCTTTACCGTTTAGTAATTTTATAAGACCGGTATGCGACTATTTTTAATACTTAGTATCTAGTAATTTCGTGTTTAATAAGTTTCTTAGGTATAAAGTTCTAGCTAATATTAAGGCTTAATCTTAGAATAATCGCTAAAAGATTTATTACACTACGTATAAGAAGCTAGAACTTAAAGAGAGAAGAAGAGAGAAGAAAAGAAAAAAAGAAATAAAGTCTATTTAAATATATAAATTAGATAAAGTTATATAATACTTATACCTACGTAGGTATAAGTCTATTTATTAGTTATTTCAATTAAGGGTTTCTCTAAGGCTTTCTTTATTACTAGGCTTCTAGACTATAATAGTAAGTTTGTAATAAAATTAAGAAAGTAGTATTTATAAGATTAAATAGCTATTAGTAGCGGCTATAATAATCTATATAACTTATATTAGCGAGCCTTATTACGTTAATAGATATTATAGCTTTATATATATTTTCTAATATCCGCGGTAATATCTTTCTAGTAGTACTTTCTAGAAAGTACTTCTTAGATACGGCGAATACTATAATAGCTACTACTTAGATTATTATAATTTCTAAGTAGGATTTTCTCGCATAGTAAAGTATACTTTAGTACGTATACCCGTTTTTTATAGCGTAGAAGTTCTTACTTATTAATTATATACTAATTATACGCTAAAAGTACCCTTTTTATAAGCTATTCTTATACGTTTATATAAAAGGTGTCCCTTCGTTACTTAATACAAATAAAATTAACTAACGATTTAAAAGTAGCTTTAAACGCTATTTTAGTTATAGTAGCTACTATTACTATAAACTAAGATATAAAGCTTTATACTAAGCTCGTACTAGCTTTTTTATAGTAAGTATATACTAGAGGTTTTATACTTTTATAAGTAAACTTATCGTGCTTCTTATAAGTAACGAAATAGACTAAAGTAGTTTAATAATTACTATTACTATTTATATATAGGTTTCTCTTATACTCTTAGCTAAGGTTTTTAGTAGTACGTAGAAGTTCTTTTAACTCCTAGATCTAAAGTTTACGTTATAGTATAGATAATATAGTATTAAGGTAAATACGCTTATTACTCTTTTTAAAGCTAAGAACGTAGTCTAAATACCTTAAAAGAGCGTTCGCTAGATTAGACTTACTTAGCTTATATTCGATATTAAAATCGAATTTAGCTAAGACTTCGGCGTACTAAGCCTATTAAGCTATAAGGCTCTTAGTTATTATAAAATAACGTAGATTATTATAATTAGATAATACCCGTATTAGCGTTTATACGTATACTAGATAAGGCCTCTAATACTTAAAGTACTATATAATAGCGTAGAGTTTCTTATTATAAATATTATATCGTATTTTAGCGCTAGTAAACTTATAGCTAAAGTATATAATAGAATACTAGTAGCGCTAGTTATTCTCTCTATCTAGCGATTAGAGAAGGATACCGCCGTAAATATAATTTAATATATTAATAATTAGTATAACTAAAAGATTCGGGTTATAGTACCGTAGTATAGAAGTCTATATAAAGTATACTTTTAGCTTATTAAACGTTTATTTTACTTCTACGGGCTATTTCTAGAGCTTATACTATTTATTTAGCCTCTTTTTCGGCACTTACTTAGCTCTTAGATTAGAATTCTAGACTACCTCTTTTAATAAGCTTATTAGCGGTTAAACTACTATAGAGTAATTCTATATAAAACGCTTATAAAAATTAGTGAAACCTAGAAAAATTTAAATATCGCGGTAGCTTTATAGCTTTAGCTAGTTTTTAATAGCTTCGACTCTTATAGGGTCTATAATAACCCCCTAGGAGATAATAATAAAGCCTAGAAACTTAACGTACTTTATATAAAAGCTATATTTAGATAGTTTTATATAGAGGTTCTAATTACATAATCTTTTAAGAATACATTTAATGTACTTAATATATTAAGACTTATTCGCTAAGTATATAAGTATATTATCTAAGTATACTATATAAATTATTTCTAGGGCTTAGTAAATATATAACTAGAAGGTTATAGGTATATAGTTAAGCTAAATAGTATAACTAGATATTTATAATATTTATAACGCGTTTTAAATACTATTTTTTACTTATTACCTTTCTTTATACGGATTTAGTAATAAGTATTATATAGGTCTAGTTTAGTAAAGATTTTTATAATACTTAGGCGGTCTAGTAGCTCGCCTACTAGTAGTATAGAGTAGCTATTTTTAACTATAATCTTATTTAGGCCTTTATAATTTACGTATAATTATATAGTACCATCTATCTTAGAAGTAAAGAAAATAGGTACGCCTATAGACGACTTACTATATCTAATCTACTCTCGTTCTAAGGCTTTATTAATATATTTCCTAAGGATTTATAGTTCGGATTAGAAGAGCCTATATAGAGGTATTAATAGTAGCTTAAAATCTATAACGAGATTAATAGTATAATTAAACTTAGTATATTATAATAGCTTAGTAGTTTATTTATCTAAAAAGATGCCTAAGTACTTTTTATAAGTATTTAGAATCTCGTTATAGATCTTCTTAGCTATCTTAGCTAGTAGTATATTTACTAAACTAGCGAGTTTCTTATACAGTTTATATACTTTTTAGATATAGAAGTATAGCCCCTATAGATAAAAAAGAGTTTAGTTAGATAAAAACTTTTTTAGATTTTAGTTATCTCCGCTCTATTTCTTATATACGTTTAGTATACTTTTCGCCTATAAGAAGACTACGAAAGAGTTAAAATTATTTTTTTAATTTTTTAGACTACTTATAGGCAAGAGCTAGTAGTTAAATAGCTAGAGAAAGTAAATAGACTCTTCTAGTTTTAAATCTTAGAATAATTTAGTAGTACTTACTAGATATATACGCTCTAGTAAGTTTATATTCTAGTAAAATATTTCTCTTCTAAAATTAATAAGTAGCCCGGTAGCCCTAAGCTAGAGTATACTAAGTATAGTATTATAGCCCGTAAACAAGCTACTCTAGTAAGATTAAAGTTTAGTAGTACGCGTAGTATCTTTTAAGTCGTACGTAGTAATTTCTATATAATAAGAGTCGTGCAATATAATAATAATATTATTAAAAAGGCGGGTAAACGGCTTAGTACTAGCTTATATATTTTATAAGATAAATCGCTCTACGTATTTAAGAAATATAAGATTTAAATTATAACTATAATCTATTAATACTTAAATTTTAGTAGAACCGAATAGAGTTTCTATTAAAGTAATAATTTTTATATATTTTAAACTATCTTTCGTTTAAGACCCTAATTATAAGAAGAAGAGAAAAGCGATTAGAATTTTTTTTTTCTAAGTCTTATTTATCTTTATAGTTTATCTAGTTAGCGTAGTTTTTAGCTTACTTTTCGCCTACGTTCGGGGTACTAGATTTATATAAATTATCTACGTTCTTTAAAAAAGCTAATGCTTTAGATCTTTAGTTTTCTTTAGCCTTCTTACTATTTCTAAAATCCTTATAGGGACCGTTACGTTCTAGGCTAAAGATAGTAAAAAAGCGCTTAGTTTTTTATAATTACTATTTATTCTTACTCTTTTAATAGGGCTTTATTATCTCTAGCGTTTACTTAATATATTAAATTTTAGCTACTAAATCCTCTTCTACCTATATTCTAGTAAGAAAGGACTGGCGTATAAGCTCTATATATATAAATAGTAGAAGCCGGGAGTAAATCTAGTTAATATAATAATCTATATTTTAAATTTAGTACGTAAATTTATTCTTATACGTCTTTATTTAGGCGTAGAATTTTATAAACTTCTAGCCCTTTTTTATTACCGTAGTATAATAACTAATAGCGTTGTTAAGGCGGTAAATAATAGAGTTATAAATATAATTCTATACTAACGTCTTAAACTTCTACTAGAGTAGTACTAGTTTTTTCTAGTTTATTAAACGTCTTTAGACGTACTAAGAAAGAATTTTATACTTAAATAGCTCTTTAATAGTCTAGAGAATTCTTCTAAAGTAGTTCTTATTCACTTAGTATACGCTAAAACGTATCTCTATTATATTTATTTATAAGTTATATAAGCTCTAAGTAAGACTTTTAAGTTTTAGAGATAGATTTCTTACGAAAAGATTAAGTCGCTTTTCGCTATTATTTATTTTACTTTTCGTATATATTTCGCCTACGTTTAGTATAGAAACGGTAAAAAGTTCGCCGTTAAGAGCTATCTATAGCTATTATAGAATTTTAATGCGGTTAAGGTACTCTAGAAGCTTAGCTTCTAGTATATTTTTTATAGATACGCTACGTAAGTATTATAGCTCGTTAGCGGCTATAGATACTTCTAGTTTAGTAGCTTTAACTATTAGATATTTAACGCCCTAGGCGCTTTTATTAATAATTAGCGTTTAATAGCCTTTAGAAATTAATAAGCCTATTTCTATTTATTCGTCTTAAGTATTTAAGCGGCTTTATTAGCTTTTTATATCTATTATTATAAAGTCGTTTCTTTTTATTAAAATTATTAAAATTATTATATATAGCTCTTTAAGGCTAGCTACTTTTCTAGAAGAAAATAGAAAGAATTTAATTATAAATAAATAAGTTAGTTATAAGTAGAAAGCCTTTAGAAAAGTTATATTTTTAGATATAAATTCTTAGTAGTATAGAATTCGCTTCTTAGTAGTGTTATATACTAGGGGTCCGTATATAGCACGTAATAAGTATATAAAACGTATAGTATAAGTACTCTAATAGTATACTAGAGCCTATTATTCTAATATCTTTATATAATATACCTTAAAGAAATAGATAGTATAACTAAAAATAAAACTATCTATATATATAATATCTATAATTCTATAAAATTAACTAATAATATAAGTATCTTAGAAGTATTAGTAATGGCGCTTTAAAATTACCTAGGCGACTACTATATTATACTCGGGAACTTTAACTTATACTACTCGCTCTAGACTAGACTAATGTACTATCGCTAAGATTAAGAGATAGATAAGCTAATTTATATACTAAAAGACTTTTTACTATAGCTAGTCTTCTCTCTAAAAATTCTAATCTTTAAAAGAAGTAACGCGTAGACTATAATAAATCTAGTTCTTATAATAATAGAAATATAAGAATATATAATTAAATACTAAGTAAGACGCGATCTTTAGTAGAATTTAAATTATATTTTAATAGCTATAATTCTAGATCTCTTAGCCCCCATGCGGCCCCCGAAAATAAAGCGGAACTAGAGATATATAAATACTAAAAAGCTAATATAAGCATTTCTAAATAATATTTATCTAAAAGTAGGCCCGGACTTAATTAAGGCACTAGAGAACTATACTAATAATATAATTTAAGCTATTTAGAAAGCTATTAAAGTATTTATTCTAATACTAATAGTCTTTTCTTAGTTACTACCTAGCTAAATAAAGAAATATAAGAAAATCTAAATAGAAATAAAAAGACTTCATAAAGCCTAATAAAAGTCTAGATTAAATAAGAACTAGAAAAGATACCGCTCTATAAAAAACTAAAAAGATAGACTTATCTAGAAAATACTAAAGTAGAAGTACTATATAAGAATTAAAAATATAGCTATAAAAGATAATAGTATCTAGAGATTAGCTAAGTAGATATAAAACTAAAAAAGATTTAAGTCTAAGTTAGTTCTAGCTCTTTAAAAACTAAACGTAGAACTTATAGAGCGATTAAAGAAAAAGCTTAATATACTTTAAAAGACTTTTTTTCTAGAGCCCTTAGAAGTAAATCTATTAAATACTAATAGCTTTAACTACTTATAGAAGACCCTCTAGCTAAAGGTTATAAAAGAAGAAGTTAAATATACTATCTAAAAAGTAAAGCTATAAAAAGCCCTAGAGCCCGACGGAATTCTAAATAAAATTCTATAAAAACTTATATCTACTCTAATTCTAATTCTTATAAAGCTATATAACGCTAGTCTATTACTAGAATACTACCTAAACTACTTTAGATAGTTAATTATACTAGCGCTATAAAAGCTAAATAAGAAGAACTATATAGATTCTAAATCTTATTAATTTATTACTCTTATAAATACCGTAGAAAAACTTCTTAAGACTATTATAGCTAGGCGAATAAGCTATCTTATTAAGTACTTTAATCTACTACTATAGAGCTATATTAAAGACTAAAGAAGTCGGTCTATAAAATATATAATATACTTATTAAAGCTATATAAAGCATATAGAACTTTTTATATTTATAAGTCGTGATACTACTCTAGCTAGACGTATTAGGGGTATATAATAATATATCTTACTATTATCTACTATATAACTTAAAGAAAAGACGTATAAAAGATAAAGCGTTAAAATAGATCTAAAGCTTTCTATTAAAAAGAAAGATAATACTAAAGTTAAGTAATAGAGCGAAAGCGTACTATAGTATATTTACTAAAATTTTCTAAGGTTCTCTTCTATTTTTAATACTATATCTCTTCTATAACGCGGACCTACTAGAAGTATATATAATATAAAAAGTAATAATAATTAGATATATTAATAACGTAAACCTACTAGTAATTAGTTTATTAATAGAAAAAAACTATCGGCGTTTAGTATTAATCTATAACTAGACCGAAATATAGGTAGTAATATACGTGTTAGTATTCGCTATAAAGAAGTATAAACTTATATACTTTTTTAAAAGCCCTACGTTCTTTAATATAGAGTACGGAATTATTCTAGTAAGCTATAATATTTAACTAAGCCGTAGCTATTATTTTCTTAAAGTCTAGTTAGACTAAAAGCTAACTAATAAAAACTATATTAGCTATATCTAAATAAATAGTATAAAGAGTCTAGTAGTACTAATAAGTATTATTAAATTAACGTAGAAAATTTCTATACTTAGCCTACGCTAAATCTATAAAAGTATAATTCTTTCGCGTACTCTCTACTATTACAGCGTCTGGGCATTAGAAAATAACGTAAATAATATTAAATATTAATAAGTAAGCTTATATAAGCGTAGCTTATTAATATATTACCTTAGGTATTAGAATACTACCTAAGGTATATAACGAATATACCTCGGAGTTATAGCAGTGGCAAACTACGGTGGCAAACCACGGTGGCAAACCGAGGTGGCAAAATTTGCCACTCCACTTCACTAACTAATAACTAAACGGGTATAGCCCCTACTAAAATTCCTTTTATACATTATAAAAGTTCAATCATTTCCAGTTATTACGATATAAAAATTATATAAAACGGATAAGGATCGGGGCTAGAATCTTATTTCTTATAAATCACCCTCGTTGGATTTCTAATACAGTATATCTAGAAGGATCTACTTATAAGGAATAAGTGTATATAAAGAGCTCTAGATAGCACCGTAGTTTCGTTCTTAGAGACGCGCAATACTAATAAATAAGATATAAGCTAATAAGAGCTTTATTCTATCTTTTACCTCCCCTCTTGTCTTTCTTTATTAAATCTCCTACCTATACTTCTCTTCTAGAGAGTTATCTCCTTCCGACTGCTTACTAGGCTGTATTATTTATAATATAGCTTAGTAATCCTCCACCCAAGCCTCAGCGCTTTATAAATAAAAATATAAAAATAAAGCTAAAGAATATAATAAAATAAATCTAATTCTAGGTAATATAGATTATAGCTAGCGCTTATAGGGCTATATTAAAGACTATACTAAATATAGAGCTCTTTCTTCTCTTTGTAGTATAACTAATTAAGAAAACCATAGGTGAAGTATTTTTAAAAATAGCGTTAAGTCTATTATTTAAAGAAATCGCCCGGCTTATAAAAAAGAAATAGGACTTTTATAAATAAGCCTTTCTAATAATATCTAGCCTACTTCTATAGATACGTAAATAGTAAAAGACTAAGGTTAGAAATAAGAATACCGCTAATATTAAATAAAGGCTTTCGCATCTTTTTTTTTTAGTAGAGACCGCTACTAGTAGAGATAATAAGCTCTAGAGAACTAGTAGTAGTATAGTATAACTAGATTTAAAATAATATAAAAGAAGTACTTATCTATATAAATAAAAGCGTAGTTAACGGCTATATAGACGTAGCTATAATAGCCCCTAGTATATATATAAGCCGTAAGAGATATATTAAATCGACTAAGTTTACTATAGTCTACGTAGCGGAGCTCTAAGAAATTAAAATAGTACTAGAAATTATAAGCATAGCTATTTTATAGAATATTATAAGGTTCTTTATATTTATAGATAACTAAGCGGCACTATAAGCCCTAATTTATCCTAGTAATTATTTTAACTAGTAGATACTTATATTAGTTATCTTAAAGCTACTAAAGCTTTAAGAAGTAGATACTTTCTTTAATTTCTACTAGATTTCCACTTACTAAGGTATTTTTAGTAATAAATTAGTAAATACGCTAGCGAAAGTAGTAGTACAGTAAGAGCGTACTTTAAAAACTAAAAATCACGCTATAAAACTACGTATATAAGATAGCTTAATAGCGGTACTTAGATAATTTATTTATTAGATAGTAATAGAGAAGTAGAAGAAGCTCTAGTAAAAAAATATACGCGGGCGTTAACTATTTAAGATAGCACCCAAACTAATAAGAAAGTTACTAAAGCTCTATCGTAGTATATTAAGAATACTAAGCTCGCTAATTATATAGATAAGACCTAATAAAATTAGCCTATAATACTTTCTCTACTAGAGAAAAGTACTAGGCGTAATATTCGGTAAATATAAATATGGGTAAGAATTATAGATAGTTAGCCATGTGCTATATATAATTAGTAGATAAAAGTCTGCGCGCTTCGCTTATCGGAGCCACTACCTTCTTACCCTATTAATTATTTATTTACCAACGCAATACTTTTAGGCCTATAATAAGACCACTACTTACTTTAAAATAGCCGTAGAAAATAACCACGTACTTAGATTCTTAGTAGTATCTATATTTATATAGTAAAATCTATTTTTATCGCTCTATATATAAAATTACTCTATATTTTTACTTGTACTTTTTACTGCTTAAATCTAATTTGGTTCTTTTAAAACTTTTAGACTTGATAGATTATTCTATAAAGCCTTTTATACTAGGAGAAGGTTTAAAAATATTTAGACGTTCTTATTTAATGTAGTATATAAGGCAAGGAAAGTTTAAAATCGGCGATTTTCTATACAAATTAAGCGAAAATCCGGTTACGAAAAATAAAATAATTCGTAGACTAAGAACTACGTATAAATAAAAAATTCTAAGGAGATACGATTTGTGTCCGTAGCTTATATTTTAAGTACTCGAATTTATAGAATTTATTTAGCTGGTGGTGTAGAGATTTCAGTATAGGAAGTTGGCTGTTTTTAGTGTAAAATGGCGAAGCGCGCAAACTTTTATCCTAGTACTATATATATAGTAGATTTAACGAACTAAGGCTTATCTTTCGTATGCTAGACGGGAAGAATAGAAGTTATTAGACAATAGATCTAAGAAAGCTACTAAGCTAGCGCGGCACCGCTATAGTAGTAGTAAAGTTTATAATAGTAACTAAGCTTCTTAGGTATTTTAGAGTAATAAAATACTTATAGCATAAAGCTTAATACTAGAGAAAGATAAAATAGTTTACAAAGATACCTAGTACTACGGAAAGCTATAGCGCTAAGAGACATATAGAGGTATATAAAATAGATAGAGAGTAGGCCAAGCCCTACTATCTCGCTTAGGCTCGAACGGGCCTAGCGGGCGCAGTAGAGCCGGCCGTATACCGCATAGCTGCCTTCGGCGGCTGGGACGGTCTATGAATTTATTATTATCATTATCATGGCTATCCTGCACCAGCCGTTGCGAAGCCAGAAAGTTAAGAGCTAAAGTTAAATATTCCAGCACGACGCCCGACTCCGAGTCTATTATAGTCTAAGAATAAAATATACCTCCACTAGTAAGTACTAAGATCGCCATGGCTCAAAATAAGATGCATCCCGAAATAAACCGACCTCGAAATACTTCGGAGACGACTGTAAAAGTAGAGCTTATTTCTAGGTAATAAACTTGAGCCTATTCAAGTCTAGATGAAGTGTTTAAACTCACGCTTTAAACTAGAGAAGCGCGTGTGCACTATAAGCCGTGGAGATCGGTTATTACTGTTAAGGCTTAACCTTAGGATAATCGCTAAAGGATGCATTACGCTATGTACTTAAAGCTAGAGCTTAAAGAAAAAGAAGAAAAAAGTAAGGAGAGAAAAACGTTAGAGAAGAGGCTAAATATAAGAATAAAATATTATCACGTGCTTTACTAATTGCTAAGGATTTCTTCGAGATTTTATGCCTTTTCAAACTTTAAATCATAATGAGATGACTCACCGTTAGAAGTTAAACTTATTAATGTTATATTTAGCCCTAGGCTCAAACTATAAATAGTAGAAAATAGCTCTTGGATCCAAGCTGTAGTATATAATTCACCACACCATCGGTATGTTCGTCGATACTATTCTTCTTTTTATCTAAAATCAGCAAGAATGGCGATTTTTCCAAGCTTTATCTTCTACATTCTGCTTTTTCTGTCTCAATGGGCACATGCTTCACCGCTCGAGAATCCACTCACGCGTCGAGGGACATTCTGGTACCAATGTAGCGGGACATGCTTGCAAGATATTTCCCCAGACGGAGAGAGTCTTTTTCAGGATTTAGGCGCTAGCCTCTCAGATCAAACTGTTCGCTTCCCTGCGGCAGGCACTCCCTGCCCAAGACAGACTTGCGGCACCGGTGTATTTCCGCTTCAGACCAACGGCATCGTCGATGTGACCATTCCAAATTTAGGATCAGGTGGACCAGTTCTTGTCGGTTTTGGGGGCTTAAATGAGCACGGAACCCCCCATGTTCAAGTCGGCAACCCGTATCCCGTAGGGTTCATACTTACTATCAACAACCATGACCAGGGTCAGACTGCTCCGTTCCGAGTCAGTTGGGTCAATGGAAGGACTCAGGTGCTTCCAACCCAGGGCTCCGTATTCCACGCATGGGAAGAAGGCGATAATATTTCTCTTACTTTCACCTATCGGGTCCCCATTTAGGCAAGGAGTAATTGAATGTAAGTATTTAAAGAAGAATCACCTTTTTAAGCCACTTGTGAATATTTTACCTAATAAATAAGTAGGATTAAAAATTGGCCGGATTACTCTTTCTATATATTCTACGCTGTGGTGAGGGGTTCGATGTTCGCTTCGCCTTGGCTTCTTTTGCTTTACTGCGGGTTTTCTTACTGATGAATGTTTTGCTCTTTGAAGGTACTTGATACCTTGGCTTTTTTGGGAACGGCACTTAGCTGCTTATTGCTCCTAGCAGGCAGTGTTCTTTCAACAAGGCACTACCCTAGATTATATATAAAACAACGCTCTTTTTCTCTTTAATAAGCTCCTTTGCTCGTAGTAATGCTGTGGGCCGTGTGACTAGAATATATTAATGACGGCTGCTCTATAAACCAGTGCATGGGGATAAGTATGTGTTGGATCAATCACGTGTTTCAAGGTCTCCTTATTATCACACCACATCACTTAGCTACAACCACTCGTATAAGAGGCGGTCGGGTCACCTACCATCTCCCCCTTCATGCCAATCCACTTTCTTCATCACTGAATAAGCTGTCACCTCACTTGTTCCAACAGTATGCCTTAGTATACTTTGTTACTGGTTTGAGTATCTTTTATGATATTGAATCTAAGGTTTTCCCTCTTTGTTTGCAGGCTCTTCTACTTCTATATCCTCTTTTGTTGGACCGAAAAAGCACGGCGCCGCACTATTATTCAGTGCGAATTGATTAAGTTATATCCCAACACCTTTGCTAGAGTGCGGACACCTCATGAATGCATTTAATGCAGCTATTAGTAACTTTGATCGGCTGCAGTGCAAATTTGCGAGGTTTTTGCTTAGCGTTCCCGGCCGCGGGTGGACAGCGCAACTGTCTGTTGTACCTGTCGTGTCACTTACAATAAAGCACTCGTACGATCGGCAAATAGCACGATAAAACGGTTAGGGCTAATAAGACCCTATACTTAGGCGCAGATGCTGCTGCATCTAATATACGTAGATAGTACGATTATTACATACGTGCAATACGGCACCTGCTTAGAAGGTGTTAGTTCTCGATCGCGTTATACTACATAACGAGTCTAAGGAACGTTATTTTAAGTAGTATAATATCGAATTCCCTAATCCTTATATCTAGCGTTGTATTAAAATCGCACTAATATCGACCTAACGCACGGAACAACTTCTTTCTCTATATTAACGCCTTCATCTTAGAATTATCTCAGCAGCAACAGAAAACAATAAACGATACCAGAGCGGATTTTATAGATTCCCCTACCTCTACTCGAAAACCTACTTATGCCCTAATTTCGTCTGGCAGAATAGCGACGCGTGCGGAACCTACTTAGTATAAAATCTACTTAAGACATAGTTAATCAAAGTTGTAATAAGGATTGTTAGACTATTTTGCCTTACTGCCTCAGATCAGCATCTACTCTTTGCCACCTCCTCACTACTCCTCATCTTCACAAGCTTCGGATAGCAATATCGGCTTCTACTCTCCTCGGTTATTCAAGCACTTATTTATGTATATAAGCAAGCCTACTTGATGGAAATTAAGATTAGCTGTAACCTGATCTGCAATACTCATGTATCAGGTTTCATATACAAGTTCGACTATTATAGTATCAATACTGTTTTTGATATTTGTCATTAGTCTGATGATTTGTCAACTACTTCTATTTAGTTGCAAATAGTCTCTAGTTACTCAAGAATTCAGTTATTTATTTACTCATAATGATTGATTCACCCATTTTATTTCATTACTACTTACCTCCCTCTTAAGAGACAGGCAGAATCTACTCTCTTTCTGACCTCACTACTCTTCACTCACCAAAATCCAACAAGGATACCACTGGTTGTCCGGTGGCCAGTCTAACCAGCTAACGCGGTAGTACAGCGTGCGGTTCTTCATCTTTGAGTCTAGTACTTCCTTCATCACCCATTCCTCCTGCCCCTGTATAACCACAGGTGGTTGCGGGTCCGGGATATGGCCGGGGAGCAGGTCATCTGGATCCTTAATAGCTTGCAAGGGTGGAAGATCGGGTGGATTTTCTTCATTCCTTCCGGGAGCTGTAAGCGGTAGGCGTGTCCTGCTTTAGCAGTAATAGGGAACGGTCCAATCATTTAAAAGAAAATAGCTAATTCAATAGGACTACTAAAGATTACTTTTTCGTTCATGGTTTCGTGCTCGGGGACCATGTTACCTCGTTACGCTACTCTTCCTATTCCAAGAAGAAGCGTATCTGATAAGAAAGAGAGAAAGTTCTTGTTGGGATATAACTCAATCAATTCGCACTGAATCACAGTGCGGCGCCGTGCTTTTTTCAGTCCAACAGTTCTAAATGAAGATGAAGAATCAAAGCGACACAGTTGCCAGTCAGCTTAGCGTTGTTCCGCAATTTCGATAATAACTTTCTGTCGAACTTTAGGTGAGGCCCCTTGCATACATGGGTATCCTGTTAAACATGTTAAGGGCAGTATAACAGAATACAGGACAAGATAAGGCCCCATAACAGATTACAGGATTAGATAACAGGATGTTGAACAGTGAGGAATTGAGGTTCACTGCTGCCTCATTGAATGATGCTAAAGCTACTCTATATACACGATGGCGAGGGACCCTGTAGCGTCTCTTAACAGTGGTGCTACGCTTAAAGGTATGAAAAGAGTAATAGAAAAGCAAATACTGATACGTGTAGTGAGACAGCAAATAATAACGGCAGATAATGACGGTAAATAGTAATAATGGTTGACACAGGATAACAAACAGAATAACAGAATAAGTGATATAATAACCATTATAATTGGTCAATTAAGTATACCTAGCTTACATCGCTTCATCTATATTCGCAAGATTATCGTCCTGGTTCACAGCATCATCATCTGGCGAAGGCATCATCGGTAGCCCCAGCCCGCCGCGAGAAAGCGGTATAATATGTTGTAGGAAAGTGGATTTGCAGCGTGCAAAGGTCTGTTAAGAAAAGCTAACTTAATTAATTGCTAGTAGAGGAGCGGAGGAGCAGCTCGCTTAAGTACATGAAGTTGCCAAGTTTTATATTCGTTGCGAGGGACATGAGTGATGCCGTTCTGGTTTCACTTATTAACCCGCACAAGGTTGCTTACGCCAACAGTTTGGTTGCATGCTAGAACCAAGGCCTTCATCTCGTCCCATTCAACAGCCGAAAATGGGACCCTTCGCCGCGTGAGGAGACTCACGATAGCTTTATTATATGCCTGCCGATTAAAGGACTGCCGTAGGGCATCTAGTAAAGCAACTAACGTAAATATAGTAGATATTAAGCGCTAATTCACTGGCGATGACTGAAAAGCGGTACTATAATGCGATCGAACATGGTTTGCTACTATTACTCTATGCCCATGGCGCCAGGAAGGACATAGCCGGCATGTATATAATACAGGACCTCTGCTTTTTCGTTTGCGGCTAGCAGGTAGCGGTACATTCGCCTCTAGGTATTAATAATGCATAATAGTATAAAAGTTAAGAGGTAATTAATTAGGTGTTATAGAGCTAGTAATTAAGGACAACAATAAGCTTTCTAAAGCCATGGTAATGCGGTATATATTAAATGTTAACGTTGAGAGCTAAGCAAGGAAGTTAAATAACCAACTATAATAAGAACGAATTCTACAAGAAAGTATAATCGGGTTAACTATAGTTCTATCGATTGAAGATTAGGTCGCTTTAAGTGCACGAGACTTGTATAGGCAGTAGAGGCTGCCTATATAACTCCGTCCACCACTCCAGGCTACACCTACACCGTTAAACCTTAATGGTGGTTCGCTTAAGGCAGCACCTTCTCTAGGAGTCGTTGTTCTATGCTCGTAACTTTAAATCTATCGCTATCTAAAACTTTTAAATGTTTGCGGCATTTGTAATAATAAAAGTGGTTTATAAGCGAGGTTTCTTATCCTGTTATAACCTGTTAACAGATTAGTGGAAAGCCTTAACATGTTTAACAGGATAACAAATAGGATAATAGAACAAGTTACCTATATATAGTTATTAAGAAGGTAGTAGATCTTATAATCTATGTCTTAATTTCTAATACTTTCTTTCTTTCTATTCTCGTTCGTATTAATAAACTTCTTTATAATAGAAGAAAATAAGAGAGTTTCGAAATAAAGATTACGCTGCTTCGCTGCATCTTACTTATAGATAGAAATATTTGGAATTTAATAAATAAATACTAGTAGGTAATAAGCCTAGCATAACTAAGAAGCTTTTAGCGATCTATAGAATAAATAATAACACTCTTCTTAGAGATATATTTTAGGTAATAACGATATAGGTGCTTTTTTAAGTCCCTTCTACTATAAAACTTCTTTAGACGCTTTCCGATTAAAAGTTCTCGATCCCTAAGGTAAAGAAAGTATTATATAGGCTTATACTAGAGTATACGAGAGTCTTTAGTCCTACTTAAAGGTCTTATCGGACCCGTAGCCGTGTCTTTATATCGCTAGCCTATTTTATAAGTAGGGTAAGCTAAAGTATCTTATATATTACTTTCTTTAGCTCTATATAAGATAATAAGGATAGTAATTATACGTATTATACGGTACTTATCTTCTTCGTACGTTGGTTTAGGGATCGTAAAGAGTATATAATATACGTAAGCTCTTATTAGAGGGAGATACCCGCCTAAAGTTTACTGGGGAATATCGACCGGCCGATTATAAAGCTAGTTCTAGATATCCGCGATAGTCTAATCTCTATTAAATTTCTTTTTAAGCTTATTAAGTAGTACTTATCTTTATTACCGTTTTTCTCTCCGGTAAGCGAGAACCGCGTCGTATTTAGCGCTTTAAAGACTCGAGAATACTATTAAAAAAACCTTTAAAAGCTTCGTTCTTACTAATTTCTAACTAATTTTATCTCTCTTCTTATCTAATATGGTTACTTTTAGATGCTTTTTAATGCTAGCTAACTACTTAGTAGTAAGATTCCATAGTTATCTTAGGTCTATCGAACGTCGTATACTACTCGCCGCTCGTATTACGGCCGACTAAGCTACTATTTCTTAATAGGCGGCCTATATATCTACGCTAATATACCGTAGAAAGTAATACCGCTAGAAGACATTGGACTTAGAATATTATATAATAAGGTTTTATAAGAAGTTACTAATTTTATCTAATATAAAGACTTATTAGCTTTATTACCTAAGTTTATAGGAAGATAAAGTATAAAAGATTTAAAATAAAAAAGAGTTAGTATATACTATAGCTATTAAAAGCCTTTTCTATAGTATATTAAAGAACGTATAGGTAGTAGATTTTTTTTATTCTAGTAACTTCGCTAAGTCTTCTAAGCTATAAGCGAACCGTACTATTAGATAAAAATTATATCGATAGTCTTATACTATAGATAGTCTAATAGAACTTTTAAAAGATATAAAGATTAAGAACGTTCTTTTTCTATAAAATATAAGTCTTTATTAGACTATTAACTACTCTTAGTTTAAATAGTACTTTAGGCCCGACGAGATCTTATACTATAAATACTCTATCGCTAAACGCTAGAGCTAGAAAGTACGCGTACGAAAAAAGTACTAGATATAAATTATATTTAATCTCTAGTATAGAAAAAGTATTACTAAGTCTTTTATTAGCTATATTCTATAAAGACCCGCGTATATATAATTACGATATCTATTCTTTATACTAAGATAGTCTTTAGTATACTTATAAATTAACTTAATTAAGACAAGAAGTCGCTACCTACTTATAAAATCCTAGATAAGAGTAACCTATATATCGCGATAGCGAAGGGCTAAGAGCGCCCCTAGTCTACTATCTATAATACTAGCTAGTAGTATAATAAGTAAAAGCTATACGCGGTATTTCTCGTAGTTAAAGATTATCTTTATCGAGATCTATAGTATTTTAAGAACCTTAAATAAATTCTTAATATATATAGTAACCTTCTTTCTTTTCTTTATTTATAACTTAAAATCTTTAACTAATCTTAGTAGAATCTTTATAAACCTTAATTAATATTCTAGACTCTATATTTTAGAGCCTCTAAGAGAACTTACGCTTTATATTTACTAAATAATAAGCTTATTAAGCTTAAAGCTAACCTTACGCTTATAGACTAAATAAAAGACCTTTTAGTAGATTTCTAATATTTTTTTAGCGCGTAGAGTTCTCTTATAGTAGCTAAGTAGCTAGAAAAAGAAATTATAAAGTAGTCTTATATTAATCTTTTTAATAGTAGCTTTATTATTAAGTTTCTAGATAGCATAATATTTACTTATAGTAATTAGTCTAGTAGTTTTAAAGTAAGAGATTATATTTATTATATTTATAGTTTTTTTACTAGCTTAAGTAGTATTTTACTACTATTACTATATATTCTCTAAGTTAGTATTATTTTATTAAATATTATCTTAATACTATTAAGATTCTTTATACTTAGTATATTAGCTATTAGAGTTATCGGGCGAGACTTATATTCTATTAAGACTATAAATACGTATTATTAAGATATAATAGCTAAGTATTCTAAAGAATAGTTAAAGACTTATAATAGTAATAGTAAGAAAATAGAGATAAGAAAAATAAAAAGTAAAATAAAATTAATAAGATAAGTATTATTAAATTCTAGATTAAGAGCTATATACGTTATTAACGAAAGAAACGCTCCGTAAAAAAGTATCTAATAAGCTAAAGAATAAAAATAGCTAAAACTATATAAAAGATAAGAAGAAATAAAAAAAGAATCTAAAATAACTTTATTATATAGCGTCTCGTAGGCGATTAAATAGAGTAACTAAACTAAAAGAACCTATTTTAAAAGAAGAAGAAAAATTATTACTTCTATATATTCTATAAGTACGCTATAAAGTAGTATTTAAATATTAAACTCTCTTCTAATAAAAATTATTCTACTTTATTCCGCGCTAGTAAACGTTACCCGTTATTATAGGGTAGAAGATAGATAAGCTAGTTAAAGTAAGAATAGTTCTTTCTATAAAATAAATAGAACTTTAATAGGAGGCTTAAGGGGAGGGCTTTAATTAGCGTATTAGAAGAAGGTTTTTTACTAAAGATAGACTTATAATACGGCTACGAAAGTATAACGAGAGGAACGTTAATAAATAGATACTACTTCGCGGCGCACTTACGAGATACGTAGAAGCGATAATTTAGTTTAACTAATAACGAGATATAAGATAACGATAATAATAAGAAGAAAGAACGGCGCTAGACTAATAAACGAATACTACTTCGCGGCGTACTTATAAAATACGTAGAAGCGATGCTTCTTCTTCTTCTTCTTTTAAAATAGATTCTTTTAGTTTTATTACTCTATTCGATCGCCTACAAGACGCTATATAATAGAGTTATTTTAGATTCTTCTTTTATCTCTTTTTATCTTCTATACGATTTTAGCCGCCTTTATTCTCTAGCTTACTAGACGCTCTTTTACAGAGCGTTCCTTTCGTTAATAAATTTAGAGCCTAACGCGGGGTGCTAGTATAGCTACTAAATAGTCGTAAGACTCGTAGCGAGTACTTTAGAAAAGAAAAAGAGCTTAGAAACGTACGAAGATACGAGGGGAATTTAGTATTAAGAACTAGGGGACTTATACCTAACTAGGTATAAGTCTTTCCGAGAAAATCGATTTAACTCTAAAAGAACGTAGCCCGAGTATTACCCCGTATAGAAGCGATTTAGGTTACAGTACTTTTAAGAATTCTAAGAATAGTTCTATTTTATCGTAGATAACTACGAATAAGAAGCGTTCTACGAAGATATATAGAAATAATAGAGTAGCGACCGCGTATTCTATCTAGTTACGGTTTATCGCCTTTAGAGTCGAAATCTATATTACTAAAGATAGCCTTACCGAGTTTATTATTAATAACTCGGGTGCGGATAGAGGCTTTATAAAAAGGCTTTATTATCTTATACTAGAAATAATAATAGAATTTAGATTTTTATTCTATTTATTAGTATATAAGTTTTTAGACTACTATCTTTATAGGCGTGCGATAGTTAGCAGTAATTTAGATTTATCGAAACTAAAAGATTTACTAGATTTAAGAAACTAACCTATTATTCTTTAAGTAGCTTAATTAATAGGCGACCCTATAGATTCCTCTAGTATAAGAATAAGCGATAACCCTACGCCGCCTATAGTAGTAGTATTCTAGAACGACTAAGCCGCCTCGCTACGTATAGATACTATAACGAGCGGAAACGAATAGATCTCTTTTACTTTTAACTAGCTTCGTTAATTACTAAGAAAAAGCTTAACGGGTATTTAGTATAGTAAGGCTTTTTCGATATCTAGTTTAAGAGACGTACTCGTCTTTAACGAAACTAATACGTTAAAGTTCTTTAAAAACTTTAAGTATCTTACTAACGATAATAGCTACTTAAAGAGCGAAATAATAGAGCGCGTACCGTACTACTATAAGAACTTTATTATAGAGTCTATTAGAAAGACGCGCGCGTTTAAAAACCGTAATTAGAAGGCCTTAAAAAAATCTATACTATATAAGTACTAGAACTACGATAAACGCGAAACGTTATTCCGCAAGAAAATACTATACGAGTACGTAAAGTATAAGAACTAGAAAGAGTAGAGAAAAACTATATTAGAGCTATAATAATACTTAATTTTCTTCTATATAATTTTTTAGAGTCTTTTAGAGAAAGGTAAGATTTCTTCTTAAGAATAGACTAAGCTATTTCTATAAAGAATACTATGAGAAATATTAGCGTTTCTTTTTAAAGAATACCGAATCGACTAGAAAAGCTCGTATATCTATAACTATAAGGCGATTAGAACTCGACTAGATAAAAAGCTTACGTTAAAAGAATCTTATACGAAGCTTCTTAGAAAGAACTAGTATATTAATTTTACCCCGCTCGGAATACTCGGAAGTATAGAAAACCAAAAGAAGCGTACTAATATATAAGAAGCTAAGCCTATCGTTTAGACTAGTCTACTATATTAACAAACGGCCCCTTAATAAATTTTATTAAACCCGAGAATACCAACTAATAAGAAAGTTAATACTCTAGCTAAGTAACTTAAGAACCTAGTAATTAGTATAAAAAAATACTTTTTGATTACTTTAGCTAAGAAAATTTTAGACGAAGCTCTAAATTATTCGATTCGTAATAACGTTCTATTAAGAGCACGCTTTATAATTAAGCTCGTACTCGATTACTTACGGGATTAATTTAATATACCTAGAGAAAATAGAGATAATCTTTAGAGCTAGAACTTTAGCTTAGAGCCGCCTAATAATAGCTATTACTATAGTAGATACGGGGAAAAACACCGTTAGCCCGAGAAGTATACGGATATAGTACGCGGTCGAGACTAAGGCCGTTAGTATTAGAACGATAGATAACGATTCTTTCTTAGATAATCGCACGGCCTAACAAATCGGCCGTTAGCTTTAGAATTTAATAATAAACTTTAAACGCTTAAGGCTAAAGTAACGGAAAAAGGTTATTCTAAGAAAAAAGAAAAATTCGTAATAATTAAGAGTATTTTAGATACTAACCGCTTCTAGGTAGATAACGAGTTAAATATAAAGAACTTTAAACTCTAGACTAACGCGTAAGATATTTTCGGTCTAGATTTTAATAAGAACCTAGTACGGGTATTACGGAAATAATTAAACCGCGCTAGTAAGAAAAAAAGACTAATGCCTAATAAAGATATTAGAAAGAAGTATCTAGGTACTATTAAAAAGTTTAGGCCCGGACGCATCTAGGAAATTAATAATAATAAAGTAGAAAAAATACTAGAGAAACGAGTAAGAAAAGTAAAGAATCTCGTACGAGGTAAGCTAAGTACTAGTACGAAACCTCCGCGTAATTAATATACGCCCGAGGGCTAAGAAAGAAGTCTAGAAAGATTATAGACTTTACCCGCTATAGAGAACTAGCTAGAAGATATTAAATTAATTATTAGTCTAGCTACGTAAAGACTACTCGAGGCGATAGAGCCGTATAAAAAGCTTTTTTAGATATACGCCAAGTAGAATAAGATATATAACGCAGTAAAAAAAGCTTAAAGCTCTAGGCATAGAGCGATACGCTAGACGTAACTAGTAAGAATAGCTTAGCTATACTTCTAAAAAATAAAGCTATAAAAAGTAGTAATATCGTAGTTAATAACTATAAACTCGATAACGAGCCTAAAACGAATAAGCGGCTCGGAAGCCTATAACTTATATAATATAATAGGCCGAGTGCTAACTATAAAGACTTATTCTATTAGTAGAAGTTTAGTAGGCCTATATATAGATTAGACGATTAATATTCTCTTTAATACTAGGTTAGAGGTAAACGTAATTTCTAGAAGCGCGGTTAAGAAATATAGCCTCTTTATAGAAATTCTTTTAAAAAGAATTAAAACTTATAAGATTATATCTATTACGGGTCTAGCGGTAGACTTATTAGGTTTATTTTATTTATCTATTTATAGCTTAGATCGTTAAACTTTCCGGTTACCTTCTTTATATTAGAGTATAGTAGTATTAACGCTATTATTAGTGCTCTATAGATATAGTTCGCTAGCTTCGGGCTATAGTATTAGACTAATAGAAGAGTTTTATATTAGATATACTTAATACTAAATAAGATAAAGATTATCTTCTATATAAGTTAGCGCGATAAATCGCTAGACTACTAGAAGATTAATATTTAGCTAAGGATTAAAGAAGTAGATAACGAGAATAATAAAAAGTACCTAAAAAACTAAGTAGAACCGGGTATATAAAAGCCCGGGCCTACGTAGCGACCTTAGTAAAAAATAAAGTCTTAGTAGAAGACGGCGATATAAAGTTATAAGCGTAGCGTTTTACGCTAGTATGTATAGAGAATAAAGGTAAAGACCCTCTAGAAGAAGTAGTTAAGGCGAACTAAAAGAAAGGCGCTGAGATACTAAAAGGCTTATATTTAGCTAGGTATAAGTTCTTAGTTCGTACGCCCGAAGACTTATATCTAGCTAGGTATAAGCCTTTTACTAAGAATATACTAAACCTTAAGTACCCTTCCGTAAGTAAGAATAGTAAGTAGCACGCGTAAATATACGATAATTTTTCTTTATCTCTCTTTATCTTAACCCGTTTTAATAATTTATCTATTGCGAACGATTCGTTTTGGCGCAAAAAGTTTAAGAAACTAAAAAAAAAATTAATTCTCTAGAGAAACTAGAAAAAATAAGTAAGTATAATATATAAAAGAAAGGCTAATAAAGTACTATTAATAGATAATTCTAATCTAAATAGAAGCGTACCCGAGATAAATTAGCTTTAGAAATAAAAGGCTATTAAACGGAAAAAGACTATTTTAGCTAGGCTACTAAACGAACCCTACAACTATCTAATTACTAAGAAGTTTAGTAAGCTAGCGAGAGAAGCTCGCCTAATTCTAGAGTAAATTAAGAAACTAAATATTAGCGATATAGTAACTAAGTAAGAAAAAGAGCTACTACTTAAGATACTCTTTAATTATAAATAGGCGTTATTCTAGACCTTTAAGAAAAAAGAAGAAATTAGTAGTAGAATTATACTACTCGCTATAATTAAAACTATTTCGTATAAACTATAGTAAGTAAAAGAAATTCGAGTCCCGAGAGCTCTTTAGAAAAAAGTTATTATAATACTAGAGAATAGACTAAAGAAGGGAATTCTAGAGTATAGTAACTTCTTATATCGAAATCTATTCTTTCTAGTAAAAAAGAAGAATAGAAAGTACCGCCTAATTAATTCTACGGTTAATATTAACCGCGTAATAATTAGAAACGTATACCCCTCTTTAAACGCTAACGAATTCGCGAAGTACTTCTCTAAAAAGAAAATTCTTAGTCTTTTAGACTTCTTTTTTAGGTACGACTAGATACTTCTAGTAAAAAAAAGCTAAGACCTAACGGCTTTTAATACTCTAATTAGTCTTTTACGTTATATAACTATTCCGTAGAAAGCGACTAACTTAGTAGCGTAGTTCTAGCGCGCTATTATATTTATTCTTAAAAATTATATTCTATAAAAGGCTTAGAACTATATTAATAATATTATAGTTAACGAACCACGATCCGACTACGAAAATAAAGAAATCGAACCTAGTTTATAAAAATTTATAGTTAAATATATCTAGAATCTTAATACTATGCTCTACGATATAGAGAGAGCAGGCTATACGATCTTAGTAAAAAAAACGTACTTCTACTAAAAAGATATAGCTATTCTAGACTATATATATAACGCTAATAGAAGGTACCCTAATCTAAAGAAAATTAAGAAGATTCTAAACTAGCTACTCTATTAGAATCTACGAGAAGTACGCGAATTTCTTAGACTCTACGGTTACTATTAAGTATAGATATTTTATTACGGTATAAGTACTAAATCGTTATATAACCTTCTTAAGAAGAACGCTGTCTTTAAGTAGATAAACGAGTACTAAGAAGCTATAAATAAGCTTAAAGCGGCTATTACTTTCTTTTCTTCTCTAATACTAATTAATTATAAGAAAGGCTATAGTAAAATTATAATATAGATAGATACCTCGAAGTATAGATAGAGCGCGTATTTAGCTTAGATAGATCGTAATAGAAAAAGACGCCCTATACGATTTAAGTCTAGAATCTAGTTCTTAGCTAAGAAAAAGTATAATAGCGGTAAGCTAGAATATAAAGCGCTCGTATATAGACTAAAGCGGTTTCGCTATTAGCTCTACAAAGTATAATTTATAGTAGAAATAAACTACGAAGTTCTAGTTACTTAACTTTAGCGTATAGCGACGGATTTATTTAGTACGCTAATTACTAAATAGCTTACCTAGATCTACCTTATAGATTTTAAAGTATAATATATTCTTAAAAATAAGAATACTATAGTTAATATACTATCCCGTAGAAGGCTTAGACCCGGGAAATAAGAAGAGATAGATAGAGACTTAGATAACTAGATAAATACTTAGCTTAGTTAACTAGAAACTAAGGATTCTAGTAAAGAGAACTCGGGATTAAGAACTAGAAACTAGAAAAATAAACGCCCGGGAACTAGGACCTTAGAAATAGAAAATTTTAAAGCGAAGACCGGAGATTATAAGCCTAGGATTTCTAATAACTAGAATTAAGGGAACTAGAGAACTAAACTCTAGAGAACTAGAAAATAAAAATCTAGGGGTTTAGAAAATCTAGTACTACGAAATCTAAGGCCTAGGACCTTAAGATATCGTACTTTTCCTATAAAAATAGCTAAAGGTAATAGTTAGAGAAAAGATTAGATTCTTACTTAAAAAGAATCTAGTATTAAGAACCCGCTAGATAAGACGTATTAGTTAGAGTAGTAATTAGATATCGCTTAGTAGTTAATAACCTTACGTAGGCTACTACGGCTAATGAGAAAGAAATTTACTAGTTTTAAAAAAAGAGTACTTAAGTATATAATTTAGAGGCGTATATTATTTTAAAAAGTAATAAAAACTAGTCTAATTTAAAAAATAGTAGATAGTAATAAGAGAAAGTAAGAGGTAATTCGTTTACTATATAATAAGTATAGTTATAAAGAAAGAGAAGCTATATACTATAAAATAACTAATTAGTACTACTAGCTAGAAGTATAGAAGAATATTAAAAAGTACTATACTATCTACGTAAAGTATTAGCGTAGAAACGTAGTACGAAAGAAAGCCTAGCTATATCTATTATAGAGTTTAGCTATTAAAGAGAAATAGAAAATCGATATAATAAAAATACTATGAGTAAGAGGGTATAAGTTTATTATAATAGTCCGCGAATTAGTATTTAACTAGCCTAAAGAAAGAATACTAAAAAAAAATACTTTAAAAGCCGTTACTAAATTTATCTATAAAGATATTATCTATAGATATAAATACCTAAGAATTATTACGGTTAATAGAGGCCTGAAGAATAAGAATAAAGTAGAGTACTTACTAGCTTAATAAGAAATTAAGTAAATAGAAATTTTAGCCTATTACGCTATAGCTTATAGATTAGTAAAAGTAGAATATAAGCTAATTAGAAATTTTTTAGTAAAACTTACCGCTAAAATAAACCGAGAGTAGCCTAACTATTTTTATACTATACTTTAGATAGACCGTTCTACTACTAAAGCGACTACTAGAATAACGCTAGCTAAGCTTTTATATAGAAGCGATTTAATTCTTCTAATAGATCTTAAAGTAAAAAACTAGAAGACTATTAACTAGAAAATTATAAGAATAACTAAGAAACTTCTAATAACTAAAGTAAAAGAACTTAACTAAAGAAAAGAAACTAAAGAAATAGTAGAGCTACGTATAAAAAGAAAAAAGAAAGCTTATAAAAAATACTTTAATAAGTATTATCGCCTTTATAATAAGAATAAGCCGTTGCTTCTAAAAATCCTAGTATTATTATATAAAACTAAGAACCTTACGCGATAGAATAAGAAGTTTACCTTTCGCTAGAAAGAACCGTATAAAATAATTTATATTAATATAGAGATAAGAACCTACCGTTTAACTAAGTTAAATAGTACTAAGTTAAAAGAAACGGTGCCGGCTAATAAATTAAAGCGTTTTAACGTAAGAGAAGAATAGAGGCAAGTAAGCCTTTAGAAAGCTAAGATAAATAAGTAATAATATTAGCGAATTAGCCGGCGAGGTTATATTACTATACCTAATTCTTAAGGAATTAGATAACCTAAGGAGTATTAACTATAATATACGCATCTAGTAGTACGCTTAAAGAAATAATACTAGTAAACTAGATAAAGAAAAATAAAAAACGCGGTAAATAAAAATATACTATTTAGATTTAAAATATATAGAGTTAGACTTAGCTTTATTTCTTTTAGTCGGTTATAGTAAGTAGTAGTAAGTAAGAAACTTATATTTAGCTAAGTATAAGTCTCTTAGAGTAAGCGTACGGGCTATAACTTATATCTAGCTAGGTATAAGCCTCCCGAGTATAGGCTAGAAAAGCTAAATAGCTAGACCGTTTATTACTAAATAAAAGAGCTAGGTAACGTAATAAATAGCGTAAGATTATACCGATTAGGCTATATATAGCTAAAAAAGAATTAGTAAATACGTCGTAAATAAAGCGCGCCTATTCGTAAATAGAAATATAAAAGGCTAGCTATCTAGAGTAGCTTTCTCTCTTATTAGAATTATAGATCTATCTATAGATATAGCTATACGTATATAAATATAGAATCTAACTACCTAGACGAAGTATACGCGGTATATAGCTAAATATAAAAATCTAGAATATATTAATATACTAACTATAGTCGACTAATCTATACTTTTTATCTCTACTACTAAAGTTTCTTTAAATCTCTTATTCTAAAAGAGTTTTACTTTATATATTCTTTCTTCTTTATTCTCTTATATTTTCTTACGTTTAAGATATCTACTTCGAAGCTTAAGTAGATTATAATCTAGCGCTAGTAGTTTATTAAAGCTAAAAAGCGTATTTTAGATACTTTTAAGGCTAAGTATTAATCGCTAAAGTCTAAGTCTTCTTCTAAATTTTTCTTACCTAGTTATTTATTCTAAGAGGCTACGTTACTAACGTCTACGCCTTATACTCGTATTCTTACTTACTATTAGAGGTATACTTCTACTTAAGGCCTTAGAATTTAAATAGCGCCTCGCGCTAGTTTCTTAGATATCTAAGGGTAGTCTTAGTATAACTAAAGTAAATCGATAATAGATAAGAGTATATCCGTTTTTACTAGAAGCTCACCCTTTTAAAATATAATTAATAAAATTATTAATAATATTCTTCGCGATAAGTCTTTACCCCGTATAACCCGTTTACGTACATAAAGTCTAATTATAAGTCTACTAAAGATTTTCTCTAGTAGCGCTTAATCTATCGCTTCTTTAAATTTCTTTTAAAATACTTTTTTAAATTTATCTTCTCTTCTAGTTACTTTCTCTCGCTTTTATAAGATACTAAATTCTTCTATAATCTAAGTTATAAGGTTAGTAGTATAAAAAGCGGTATAGTAAATAAATAAATAGATTATAACTAAAGATTTAAAAGTCTTTAATTTAGAAACTCTAAGTAAAATTATAAAAGAATCTATATCGGTTTCTTAAAAAGCTTAATACTTAGAAAAAATCCTTAAGATATTTAACTCTATAAAGAATATAGAGTTACTTATCTATAAGCTTTAAAAGCTTAAGCCTAAAGAGTAGAGAAAAAAGAAATATATAAAGATTTATAGTATACTAGTTACGCTTACGGATTCTACTAGTAATAGACTCGTAATTCTAGCTAAGATTATAGAGTAGAATACTAAGATAAAGAAATTAACCCTAAATAATTATAATTTAGTAATAAGAGAAGCGGATAAAATTAAAAAAAAGATACTTAAAGATAATAGTAAAATAATTATAAATATACGTAGGTTTTAAAATAATATTATAAAAACTTAGAAAGAAGAGATAGCGAAGGCTTTAGTTTCTAGAGATTTAGTCTTATAAAACTACTTAAGATATATTAGCTCTTAGACTAGATATAAAATACCTCTCGAGCGTACTATTAAGTAGATTAATTATATAATATACTATTATCTTATAAAGCGCTACTATACCTCTCTCTTCTCTTTCTACTCTATTAGCGAAGATTAGAATAAGATATACTAAGCTACTACTATCTATAGTTCTAATTCCCGAAAGAGTAGAAAGACTTTTAAAAATATAAATACTTATAAGATCTATACTATATTAGATTATAAAAAGATAGCTCTAAATACTACTACTCGCGAAATAGTAGAGGTTTTTAAGAAGAAAAAAAACTTTATAAGAAATAGTCTTAGTTTTCTAATAAATTATAAATATGTTTTTATTAATTAGTAGACTCTATTCTTTAGAAGAATTAAGATAATTAATTTTATATCTTCTCTAAAGAAGAATCGTTTATTTAGTACTAGCTTCTCTAAGAAATCTAAGAGTAAGAAAAAAGTAAGTAGATTAATATTAGCTAAGTAGAGTTTCTCGCGTTAATATAGAAAAAGTTAAGACTTTAATAATTTAGATATTATTACGTTTTTTAATAACTACGCTAAATACCTTAATAATAAGTTCGATCGCTAGATCGCTTATAATAAGAAATATTATTACGAGTACTCTACTAGTATTAAATTAAATCTAAAAGAGAGCTTAGATAACCTAAATTTTAGTAAGAACTATAATACGCTAGTAATATTATTATAGACCTCTACTAGTAGTTAGCCTTATACTATATACCTTTAAGATTTATATATAGTAGTAGAAATTAAGACTAGAAGCGCTATAATAAGAGAAGAAATTAGTAATATTCTCTTAAAAATTATTAAAGATATTTCTAATAATTCTTTTCGATAGATAAAAAAGCTTAAGATTAAAAAATATCTTCTTATTTAAAGTTATAATATTAATAATATTAATTTAGCTAGCTTTAGATACTTTAAAGAAGATTCTAAGTAGAAGTTATAGTATTACTACTAAAGTAAATAAGATTAAAAGAAATTAAAAAAAAAGTTAATTAAAAATAATAATTAAGAGACGTATAGTATTACTAATACGTTTAGTATTTAGAATAGATATTCTAGTATTAAACTAACTCGCCTTTAGTAGGTCCTTAAAAAAGATATCTAGTACTATTAATACTATATAAAGTTCTTTAATAGAAAGCTCTTTTATAATAGATATTACTCTTTTATAATTTTTATACTCTTTACTTAGCTTATTAGATAGTATTCTCTCTTATAGCTTTAATAGATAATATCTAGTAAGACTTATCGTTATAGCTTTATTAGTTATTTTAAGTTTATTTAATTTATTAATAGCTTAGCTTCTCTTTATAGAGTATCTTATCTACTTAAAGAACGTAGGCGTGCGCTATATTAAGAATACGATAGGGCTATTATTAACTATAAGATACCTCTATATAATAAAAAGAAAGCTAGATAGACTTATAAAATATATAATAGAATCTCTATTAAAGAAAAAGAGATATTTAGTAGTTATACTAGGCGTAGTAAGTTAAATAAGTTATCTATAATCTTTAAGAACTAAATAGCTAGAAGCTTTAGATTAATAAGATTTAATATAAAGCTAGTAGCTTCTAGTATAGTTATTACTTCGAGGCCTATAATTTTCTAGAGATATAGTAAAAAGAGTAAGTCTACGCGATAGATTTACGCTAATACCGTATTTATTAGAATTAAGAAAGATAAGAAGCTAGAGCTATCTTATATAAAGTATAAAAATATTCGTAAGACTAACCTAGAGGCTAAACCGCCTACTAAGAGCTATAGTAGAGGTAGATTTAACTTTATAAAGCTATTTAATAAGTACTATATTAACTTATTAATAAGTAGAATTTACTCTATTTCTAATACGCTTATCGAAAAAAAGAATTAAAATAATCCGTTAGTAGTAGCTAATATAGATAATTAGTTTAGAGCTAGTAAGAAAAAAAGAAGCGATTTAATTTAAAAATAGTAGAAGATAATAGTTATTTTAGTTTATAGAGTAATAAAATATTAGCGAAATACTAATAGAATAATTTATAGTAGATAGAGTAGTTATAATCGTAATATAGATTTAGAATTTCGAAGAGATCCGTTAGAGACTAAGAAAGTAGAAGTAGCTAAGTAAAGATACTTATATAGAAAATAGAAAATCTAAAAAGACTTATATCTAACTAAATATAAGTTCTAGTCCGTACGCGGTAAGACTTATACCTAGCTAGATATAAGTCTTTTTAGTTATTACGCTTAACTAATATTCTTAGAAGCTTTAAACTTATTAGTAAGAACGATTAGTTTATTTTACTTACTCTTATTTTTTTATTTCTTTTCTTTTCTTATTATTTTTTCTTAGCGTATTCGGTTCTAGGTCTAATTTCGGGATTATTTTTTATTATAAATTAATATTTCTTTAGAAGAATATCTTTCTCTTATTTTTTTATAAGTAGAATAGGGCTCTAATAGACGTATTAAAAGAGTTTCCGCTACGAGAATTAATATAAGAATTATAATACTAGGTAATTAGTAATTTTAATAGATACTACGCCTACTTCTATAAACTATAAGTCTTATATTTTTACTTTTAGAAGCTACTAAGGGACGGTAAGCTCGAAGCTCTAGGCGAGATATTATAGAATAGAAGATAAATAAGCTAGTTAAGATAAAAATAATTCTTTCTATAGAATAAATAGAACTTTAATAAAAGGCTTAAAAAAAGAGCTCTAATTAGTATATTAAAAAAAGGCCCTCTACTAAAGATAGACTTATAATACAGCTATAAAAGTATAACGAGAGAAATATTAATAAACAGGTACTACTTCGCGGCGTACTTACGAGATATATAGAAGCGGTAATTTAGTTTAACTAACGACAAGATATAAGACGATAATAATAATAAGAAGAAAGAATGGCGCTAGGCTAATAAATAAGTACTACTTCGCGGCGTACTTATAAAATACGTAGAAGTAGTATTTCTTTTTCTTCTTTTTTTAGAATAGATTCTTTTAGTTTTATTACTCTATTTAATCGCCTACGAGACGCTATATAATAGAGTTATTTTAGACTCTTCTTTTACTTCTTCTTATCTTCTATATAATTTTAGCCGTCTTTACCCTCTAGCTTACTAAACGCTTTTTTACGAAGCGTTTCTCTTATTAATACTATTATTATTAGTTAAACTAAATTACCGCTTCTATATATTCTATAAGTACGCCGCGAAGTAGTATCTCTATATTATACTCTTATAGCTATATTATAAAGTCTATTTTTAGTAGAGGGCCTTCTTTTAATATATTAATTAAAGCTCTTTTTTTAAGTTATCTATTAAAATTCTTCTCTTTATATAAAAAGAACTATTCTTATCTTAACTAGCTTATTTATTTTTTATTCTATAATATCTTATCTAGAGTTTTAAGCTTACCGTCCCTTAGTAGCTTTTAAAAGTAAAAATATAAGACTTATAGTCTATAGAAGTAGGTATAGTATTTATTAAAATTACTAATTACCTAGCGTTATAATTTTTATATTAATTCTTATAGCGGGAACTCTTTTAATACGCCTATTAGAGCCCTACTCTACTTATAAGAAAATAAGAGAAAGATATTCTTCTAAAAAAATATTAATTTATAATAAAAATAACCCTAAAATTAGACCTAGAACTAAATACGCTAAGAAAAAATAATAAGAAAAAAAAAGAAATAGAAGAGTAAAAGTAAGTAAAGTAAACTAACTATTCTTATTAATAAGTTTAAAGCTTCTAAGAATATTAATTAGACGTAATAACTAAGAAGACTTATATCTAGCTAGATATAAATTTTACTATATATAAACTAAAACTTATATTTAATTAGATATAAATCTTTTTAAACTCTTTACTTTCTACGTAAGCGTCTTTACTTAGCTATTTCTATTTTTTTAGTCTTTAATAAATTTCTCTAAAATCCTAGAGCTATATTATAATTATAACTACTCTATCTACTATAAATTATTCTATTAGTATTTCGCTAATACCTTATTACTCTATAAACTAAAACCGCTATTATTTTTTATTATTTTTAAATTAAATCGCTTTTCTTTTTCTTACTAGCTATAAACTAATTATCTACGTTAGCTACTATTAATAGATTATTCTAATTCTTTTTCCCGATAAGCGTATTAGAAATAGGGTAGATTCTATTTATTAATAAGTTAGTATAGTATTTATTAAATAGCTTTATAAAGTTAAATTTACTTCTACTATAGCTTTTAGTAGACGGTTTAATCTTTAGATTAACCTTATAAATATTCTTATATTTTATATAAGATAGCTTTAGCTTTCTATCTTTCTTAATTCTAATAAATACGATATTAGCGTAAATTTATTATATAGACTTACTCTCTTTATTATATTTCTAGAAAATCGTAGGCCTTAAAGTAATAACTATACTAAAAGCTATTAGCTTTATATTAAATTTTATTAATCTAAAGCTTCTAGCTATTTAGTTTTTAAAAACTACTAATAACTTATTTAACTTACTATATTTAGTATAACTATTAAATATTTCTTTTTTCTTAGTAAAAATTCTATTATATATTTTATAAGTTTATCTAGCTTTTTTTTTATTATATAAAGGTATCTTATAGTTAATAATAGCCCTATTATATTTTTAATATAGCGTACGCCTACGCTTTTTAGATAGATAAGATACTTTATAAAGAAAAGCTAAGCTATTAATAAATTAAATAGGCTTAGAATAACTAATAAAGCTATAATAATAAGTCTTACTAGATATTATCTATTAAAGCTATAAAAAAGAATACTATCTAATAAGCTAAGTAAAGAGTATAAAAATTATTAAAAAATAATATCTATTATAAAAAAGCTTTCTATTAAAGAACTTTATATAGTATTAATAATACTAGATATCTTTTTTAAGGGCCTACTAAAGTTAAGTTAGATTAGTACTAGAATATCTATTCTAAATACTAAATATATTTATAATACTATACGTTTTTTAATTACTATTTTTAATTAATTTTTTTTTAATCTTTTTTAATCTTACTTACTTTAGTAGTAATACTATAACTTTTATTTAGAATTATCTTTAAAGTATCTAAAGCTATCTAAATTTATATTATTAATATTATAATTCTAGATAAGAAGATACTCTTTAATCTTAAGCTTCTTTATTTAATAAAAAAAATTATTAGAAATATCTTTAATAATTTTTAAAAGAATATTATTAATTTTTTTTCTTATTATAGCGCTTTTAGTTTTAATTTTTACTACTATATATAAGTCTTAAAGATATATAGTATAAGGCTAACTACTAGTAGAGGTTTATAATAAAATTACTAGTATATTATAGTTTTTATTAAAATTTAGATTATCTAGACTCTTCTTTAGATTTAATTTAATACTAATAGAGTTCTCGTAATAATATTTCTTATTATAAGTAATCTAGCGATCGAACTTATTATTAAAATATTTAGCGTAGTTATTAAGAAATATAATAATATCTAAATTATTAAAGTCTTAACTTTTTCTATATTAACGCGAGGAACTTTACTTAGTTAATACTAATCTACTTACTTTTTTCTTACTTTTAGACTTCTTAGAGAAACTAATACTAAATAAATAGTTTTTTTTTAGAGAAGATATAGAATCGATTATTTTAATTCTTTTAAAGAATAGAGTTTACTAATTAATAAAAATATATTTATAATTTATTAAAAAACTAAAATTATTTTTTATAAAGTTTTTTTTTTTCTTAAAAACCTCTACTACTTTATAAGTAGTAGTATTTAAAGCTATCTTTTTATAATTTAATATAATATAGATTTTATAAGTATTTATATTTTTAGATATTTTTCTACTCTTTTAAAAATTAGAACTATAAATAATAGTAGTCTAGTATATCTTATTCTAATCTTCGCTAATAGAATAAGAGAAGAAAAGAAAGATATAATAGCGCTTTATAAAATAATAATATATTATATAGTTAATCTACTTAATAGTACGCTTAAGAGATATCTTATATCTAGCCTAAAAGCTAATATATCTTAAGTAGTTTTATAAGGCTAAATTTTTAGAAATTAATATTTTTACTACTTCTTTATCTTAAGCCTTTATAATATTACTCTAAAACCTATATATATTTATAATTATTTTACTACTATTTTTAAGTATTTTTTTTTAATTTTATTCGCTTCTCTTATTACTAAATTATAATTATCTAGGGCTAATTTCTTTATTTTAGTATTTTACTTTATAATCTTAGCTAGAATTATAAGTCTATTACTAGTAGAATTCGTAAGTATAACTAATATACTATAAATCTTTATATATTTCTCTTTTTTTTACTCTTTAGGCTTAAGCTTTTAAAGCTTATAGATAAGTAACTCTATACTCTTTATAAAATTAAATATTTTAAGAACTTTTTTTAAGTATTAAGCTTTTTAAAAAACTAATATAGGCTCTTTTATAATCTTACTTAAAGTCTCTAGATTAAAGACTTTTAAATCTTTAGCTATAATTTACTTATTTATCTATTATACTACTTTTTATACTATCGATTTTATAATTTATATTATAGAAGAGTTTAGTATCTTATAAAAATAAAAGAAAGTAATCGAAGAAAAAAATAGAAATAAGTTTAAAAAAATATTTTAAAAAGAATTTAGAAAAGTAATAAATTAAGTACTACTAAAAAAAACTCTTAGTAGACTTATAATTAGGCTTTTTATATACGAATAAGTTATACGAGGTAAAGACTTATCGTAAAGAATATTATTAATAATTTTATTAATTATATTTTAAAAGAGTAAGCTTTTAGTAAAAATAAATATACTTTTATCTATTATTAATTTATTTTAGCTATACTAAGACTATTCTTAGATATCTAAAAAACTAGCGCGAGGCGCTATTTAAATTCTAAAGTCTTAAGTAGAAGTATATCTCTAATAGTAAATAAGAATATAAGTATAAAATATAAACGTTAATAATATAGCCTCTTAAAATAAATAACTAGATAAGAAAGATTTAGAAAAAGACTTAGACTTTAGTAATTAATACTTAGTTTTAAAAGTATTTAAAATACGCTTTTTAGCTTTAATAAACTACTAGCGCTAGACTATAATCTATTTAAGCTTTAAAATAGATATTTTAAATATAAAAGAATATAAGAGAATAAAGAAAAAGAGTATATAAAATAAAACTTTTTTAAAATAAAAGAATTAAAAAAAACTTTATTAGTAGAGATAAAGAGTATAAATTAGTTAGCTATAGTTAGTATATTAATATATTTTAGATTTTTATATTTAGCTATATATCGCGTATATCTCGTCTAGGTAGTTAAACTCTATAATTATATATATATAGCTATATTTATAGATAAACCTATAATTCTAATAAAAGAGAAAGTTACTCTAAATAACTAGCCTCTTATATTTTTATTTATAAATAGGCGCGCTTTATTTATAATATATTTACTAATTTTTTTTTAGCTATATATAGTCTAATTAGTATATTCTTACGCTATTTATTACGTTACCTAGCTTTTTTATTTAGTAATAAACGATCTAGCTATTTAGCTTTTCTAGCCTAAGCTTAAAAGACTTATATTTAACTAGATATAAGTTACGGCCCGTACGCTTACTCTAAGATACTTATATTTAATTAAATATAAGTTTTTTACTTACTACTACTTACTATAACTAACTAAAAGAAATAAAGCTAAGTCTAACTCTATATATTCTAAATCTAAATAATATATTTTTATTTTTTATATTTTTTATTTTTTTTTATTTAGTTTACTAGTATTATTTCTTTAAGCGTATTACTAGATACGTATATTATAATTAATATTTTTTAGATTATCTAATTTCTTAAGAATTAAATATAGTAATATAATCTCGCTAGCTAATTCGCTAATATTACTACTTATTTATTTTAGCTTTTTAAAGGCTTACTTATCTTTATTTTTCTTTTATATTAAATCGCTTTAATTTATTTACTAATATCGTTTTTTTTAACTTAGTACTATTTAACTCGGCTAAACGGTAGATTTTTATCTTTATATTAATATAGGTTATTTAGTATAGTTCTTTTTAGTAAAAGATAAACTTTTTATTCTATTATATAAGGTCTTTAGTTTTATATAATAGTACTAGAATTTCTAGAAGTAACGATTTATTCTTATTATAAAGATAATAATACTTATTAAAGTATTTTTATAAGCTTTTTTTTTATATATATAGTTTTATTATTTCTTTAGCTTTTTTTCTTTAGTTAAGCTCTTTTACTTTAGCTATTAAAAGTTTTTTTATTATTCTTATAATTTTCTAGTTAATAGTCTTCTAATTCTTTACTTTAAGATCTACTAAAAGAATTAAATTATTTTTATATAAAAGCTTAGCTAGCGTTATTTTAGTAGTCGCTTTAGTAGTAGAACGATCTATCTAAAGTATAGTATAGAAATAATTAGACTACTTCTAGTCTATTTTAGCGGTAAGCTTTACTAAGAAATTTCTAATTAGCTTATATTCTACTTCTACTAATTTATAAGCTATAGTATAATAGACTAAAATTTTTACTCGCTTAATTTCTTATTAAGCTAGTAAGTATTTTACTTTATTCTTATTCTTTAGGCCTCTATTAACTATAATAATTCTTAAATATCTATATCTATAGATAATATCTCTATAGATAAATTTAGTAATAGCTTTTAAAATATTTTTTCTTAGTATTCTTTTTTTAGGCTAGTTAGATAATAATTTACGGGCTATTATAATAAACTTATATTTTTTTACTTATAGTATTTTTATTATATTAATTTCTTATTTCTCTTTAATAGCTAAACTTTATAATAGATATAGTTAGACTTTCTTTTATACTACGTCTCTACGCTAATACTTTACGTAAATAGTATAATATTTTTTAATACTCTTCTATACTTCTAGCTAGTAGTATTAATTAAACGTTTTATAGTATATAGCCTCTCTTTCTTTATAACTATATTTATTATATAATAAACGAATTATCTCTTATTTTCTTTTATTATTATTTATAATTTTTTAAATTAGACTAGTTCTTATTACTTTTTAAAATAATATATATTTCTAGACTATATATTTAAGCGCTTTTTTTTTAAAGCTAGTAAATTTCTTTCTCGTTAGCTATAATAGTCTACGTAAAATTATTAACTACTAAGTAATATCTAACTACTATTTTAACTAATATATTTTATCTAGCGTATTTCTAATATTAGATTTTTTTTAAGTAAAGATTTAATTTTTTTTTAACTACTATCTTTAGCTATTTTTATAGAAAAAGTACGGTATTTTAAAATTCTAGATCTTAGATCTTATAGTACTAGATTTTCTAAACTCTTAGATTTTTATTTTTTAGTTTTTTAGAGTCTAGTTTCTTAGTTTTTTTAATTCTAGTTATTAGAAATTCTAAGCTTATAATTCTTAGTTTTTATTTTAAAATTTTTTATTTCTAAGACTTTAGTTTTTAAGCGTTTATTTTTCTAGTCTTTAGTTCTTAATTCTAAGTTTTTTTTACTAGAGTTCTTAGTTTCTAGTTAACTAAGCTAAGTATTTATCTAGTTATTTAAGTTTCTATTTATATCTTTTTATTTTCTAGGTCTAAGCTTTTTATAAAATAGCGTATTAGCTATAATATTCTTATTTCTAGAGATATATTATATCTTAAAATTTATAAGATAGATCTAGATAAGCTATTTAGTAATTAATATACTAAATAAATTCGTTACTATACGCTAAAGTTAAGTAACTAAAACTTTATAGTTTATTTTTACTATAAATTATACTTTATAGAGCTAATAGCGAAACCGCTTTAGTTTATATATAAGCGCTTTATATTCTAGCTTACCGCTATTATATTTTTTCTTAGCTAAGAACTAAATTCTAGACTTAAATTATATAAAGTGCCTTTTTCTATTACGGTCTATTTAAGCTAAATACGCGCTTTATTTATACTTTAAGGCGTTTATTTATATTATAATTTTACTATAGTCTTTTTTATAATTAATTAGTATTAGAGAAGAAAAAAAAGTAATAGCCGCTTTAAGCTTATTTATAGCTTCTTAGTATTTATTTATTTATTTAAAGATAATATTCTTTTTAAGAAGATTATATAACGATTTAGTACTTATATTATAATAAAATATCTATACTTAATAGTAATCGTAGAGTTTAAAAAATTTATATACTTCTTATTAATTTTAATAAAATAGCTAGTTTAGAATCTTCTTAATTTTTTTTAGATTAGAGTATCTTCTATTAGCGTTATATATATAGCCTAGAATAGTTATATTTTTTTAATAGAAGTACGTTTTTTTTACTAAAATTATATAGCCCGCTCTTTCTATATTATAAAGCGTAGTATTAAGGTTCTAAATATATTTAACTATAAATCTTTATAAACTAGGTTTAATTTTTTTATTTTTATAGTCGGATTATAGCTTATTAACTATAATATTATTAATATAGTTTCGAGTCTTTTATAGAATATAATCTTTAAAAATAAATATAATAGCGTATTAGAACTATACTACTAAATTAGTTACTTTCTATAAAATAGTTATATAACGTAAAAAACTAATTAAAGTATTAAAAGCTATTAAATCTTAGCTTTTCTTCGCTAGAGATATTTAGTTATATCTAAAAAAGAAGTTTAAAAGACTAAAAACTTTCTTTCTAAAAAAGTACTTTATAAATTTATTAGCGTTTAAAGAAAAGTATATATTTCTAATTATTACGCGGTTAATATTAACTATAAAATTAATTAAGTAATACTTCTTATTTTTCTTCTTTACTAGAAAGAATAAATTTTAGTATAAAAAATTACTATACTTTAGAATTTTCTTCTTTAGTTTATTTTTTAGTATTATAATAACTTTCTTTTAAAGAGCTCTCGGAACTTAAATTTTCTTTACTTACTATAGTTTATATAAAATAGTCTTAATTATAGTAAGTAGTATAATTCTTTTACTAATTTCGCCTTTTTTCTTAAAGGTCTAAAATAATACCTATTTATAGTTAAAGAATATCTTAATTAATAGCTCTTTTTCTTACTTAGTTACTATATTACTAATATTTAGTTTTTTAATTTATTTTAGAATTAGACGAGCTTTTCTCGCTAGTTTACTAAACTTTTTAATAATTAGATAATTATAGAGGCTATTTAGTAATCTAGCTAAGATAGCTTTTTTTTATTTAATAGTCTTTTATTTTTAAAGCTAATTTATCTTAAATACGCTTCTATTTAAATTAAAATTATTTACTAGTTATACTTTATTAGCCTTTTTTTTATATAACGTGGTTTATCAGTGAGCGACGCATATCAGTAAGCGACGCACTTTTCCTTGGCGCCACCACTCTTCACCCGAATTGCGCAGCCAACATCGCTTAAATTAATTAAAATTAGTCGGAACTATGGACATCGGACATTACTTCTTCGACCTGGCATGTTCGTGCATTATGCCCGGGCTCGCCGCAGGTGCCGCATCGCCGTATACTCGCCGGCCTCTCTCCGCCGCCATCCCGATTTTCGCGCTTATCGCGTGCTACCTGCTCCTTAGCATTCTTCTGAGCTAGAATATCTCGCGCATCTTCCGTGGTTAGTGCGCCTCCATTACGAACACGTGTTTTTTTAGCCCTCCGGCGCTTGCTAAGTGCCTCATTTGCCTTTCGAAGTGCGCGGTTCTCCTCGGTCAAAAGGGTTACCGTATGGGCCATTCCCTCCAAACCCTTCGCCATTTGCTTGACAGCGGAAAAAATAGGCGTCGGGGAGCTTCCTTGGTGGCCACTAATCCGAGATTTAACTAGCTCGGACTGCGAAATAGCCTCGGTCGGGTTGTGTGGCGTCTGGGAGACCCAAAGGTCGGCGCTGGCGTTAGGGGTGCCCGTGGGTGTTGGCGTCCGTAACTTGACATCTAGCTTAGAAATGACGGCTTGCGGGTCAAATGGAATAAGTCCAGCACTCCGAAAACCACCGGCAATGTTTTCTTTGGTCATTGTAGCATTATATGCTGCGCGAAATGCCAAAAAGAACTCGACCTTGGTGATATGGTTGATATGCGCGCGGACAAACAACCCGATTTCCTTGCCGTATGCCTTTTTTAACGGGCCGAAGAAGCCGACGTCGAGTGGCTGGGTTAAGTGGGATGAATGAGCAGGTAGACAGATAGTAATAATGTTATGTGCCTTGCAGAAATCCTCGAATTCGACCGATTGGTGGCTCTCGTGCCCGTCGAGTATCAACATCCGGTAACCACCCTTTGTACGCGCCGCAGTATGTTTCTCGAAGTGCTTAATCCAATCTAGACCCGTCTCATTATCGGTCCAACCATTAGAAGTCGGCTTGACAGGCCAGGAGTCGGGAAGACCGCCCTCGGTGTACCAATTGGCGAGATGGTACTGGCCTTGAACTAGCAAAAACGGGGGCACGTCAAAGCCGTCACCACTAATACAGGTAATCACGGTCGCCCATTCTCGATTGCCAGGCTGAATTGCCTTGCCTTTTCCGCGTCGATCGGCACGGGTAACAACCATAGAAGAGCAGATCATGCCCATCATAAAGCCGGTCTCGTCGAAGTTGTATAAATCGCAGTCCTGGATGCCGTATTTGGCCCGCATGTTCGAGAACAGGCTGAACCATTCGCTTATAAGCTGGGGATCTTCGCAAAGGGCTCGCTGGAAGTCGTAGGCGCGAGAGAAACGCGTGCGCAGCTCTTCTCGTCGCTTAATGAAGCGGTTTGGCCAGAGTTTTCCGACGCGTCGCGCGCCCCGCGACGCGAGGATGTGATCAGCCATTGCACGCACGTCTTCGATCGAGGGTGGAAATCCTCGCGAATCTAGGTCTAAGATATATTGAACGATCACATTTTCCTCGATCTCGGTCAAATTCTGAATAGCGGGCCGGGAATCGGTTTTTGCGGTTCTGCCGTTCATTCTATGGCGGAGCGTTGCTTCGGGCACGTTATAGACCTTTGCGGCGGCTCGGCGGCTGAGTTTTCGGGATGTTCGGATAGCTTCGATGGCTAAGACAATTCGTGCTTCGGTTGTTTGGACTTGCATGCTTTGTTGTGGAAAAAACGCGTGTGGAAGATGAAGGGTGGTAGCGCCAAGGAAAAGTGCGTCGCTTACTGATATGCGTCGCTCACTGATAAACCACGTTATTATACTTACTTATTTTTTTTAGTTTTTCTAGAGAATTAATCTTTTAAAAATATAAAGAAATCTCTAAAGAAAGTACTATAAACTATAAAAAATAAAAAAAAAGCGCGCGATTAAAAAATTTATTATAAATTACGTTTAGTTAACTTAAGATACTAAAATTATTTTAATTAAAGATTAGCTTTTCTAGGCTTATAAAAGAATTAATATAGAACTTTACTATAATCTTAAACTACTAATAAAATTAACTACTATAAATATCTATATTTATAAAACTAAGAAAAAGATAACTCTTTAGAGAGATCTAATTTATAAAAAAAAAGATAAGATCATAAGCATAATTAAAATAATTTAAGAAATAGAGCGTATTATAATAATAATAATAGACGAGATTAAAACTATAACCGTAATTATAACTAAAATAGAAACTAGTATAAAGACCGATATTAAAATACTAACTATAACTATAATTATAACTAAGACCGCGACTATAACTAAAACTAAAATTAAGATCGCGATTAAAAAAAAAAGTAGAATTACTATTATAATTATAATAGAAAATAAGACTAAGATAAAAATAAAAATTATAATCATACTAGAGATTAAGACTAAAAAGTAGAGAAAAATAAAAAGAACTAAAATATAGATTCTAAAAAAAAAATCTATACGTATAAAATAAAACTAAAAATAGACTCTAAAGCTAAAATTATAAAAGAGTTATTTATTAAAGAAAAACTTAAAAAAGATATAAAAAAATTTAACTTATTAATATATATTAGATTTTTTAAAACTATTTCGTTTTTAGTAATTTTATCTATTAACTTTATAATACCGGAACTAAAATCTTCTAAAAATAATAAAAAATTATTAAGATTACTATCTAAGCTATAAGAAGTAACGAAAAAGAATAAATATTAATATTTAATATATAGATCTACTTAGCTAATAAAAAATAAGTTATATATTTATATTAGAGTAGAGTATTCTAATTTAAAAAAGATAAGATCTATTACTAAAGACTTAGTTAATCTAACTAATATTAAAAAGCCTAATATTACTCTAAGGCTAGATTAAGCCCTAGCGAAGATTATAAAAACTATATAATTAGTAGCTAGAATAGAACTAGATATTAAAAAGACTTATAAAAGTTAGTTATATATAATAGTATAAATACGTCTTAGTAATAGTAATAAAAAGATTAAATTTATAGCGAATATAGACTATATAATATTTATTACTAATAAATAGTTCTTTAAGAACTTAGAAGCGAGTTACTAAATTCTAACTATAAAATAAAGTATTAAAGTTAAAAAATTCTAAAGTAATTAGGCGCTATATAATTAGTATATTTTAATATACTTTACTTTTCGCGTATAGAAGAATAGAATATAGGCGAATATAATATTTACTAAAGAAGTTTATATTATTTTAAACTACTATAATACACTTCTCTTAGAAATAGACGTAATTAGCCCTAAGAATATTATAATTAATTTTACGCGAAGCTATTTACGCTTAACATACTACTAGAATATAGAAGTATTTATAGAAATTAAAAATTACTCTAAAGAAATAATTAAAGAAATAAAGATAAAAGTAATAAAAAATATAATAATTCTACTACTATTTCTAACGCCGGTAATAGTAAAATTTATAAAAGTTCTTTCTAAGTAATAGAATTTCGAATTCGTTCTATAGTATAAAGAGCGTAGAGGTAAGAATTAAGCCTAGTTATTAATATACGTATATATCGTTAATATTAAAACGAAAGCCGTATAGCTAAGAAATAATAATTAAAAATTAGTATAAGTACTAAAAAATAAGCCTCTTAGTACTATAACTAATAGATAAATAATATAATTATATAACGTTAGAAGCTATAACTACGATATAGTAGTACTAAATATTAACGTAATTTTTCTAGAAATAGAAACTTACCTTAAGAATAGAATTACTATTTATAGTAACTAAAAGACGATAAGAAAATATTATAAAGTAATAAAAAAATATTTAAATTTCTAGAATAAGAAGTTAGCTTACGTTTATATTTTAAAAGAAGAATATATATTTATTTCTTTAAAAAAAAATAAAAAAATATAAAGCTTACTATTAAGATTTATCTACTTAGCGTTAGAGATAAGAAAGTAGTTAATAAAATCTTTAGTAGACTATATAATTAAGAAAAGCTTAACTAGATAAGCGGCTATATTATTTTTAGATTTCTAGTCTTTATTATATAGAGATAAATTTTTAAAGATAGTAAATAGATAGAGAAACTATAAGTAGTAGTTAATATTTATAACTTAAATAAAATATTTTAAAAGAATTTTTATTTTCTACTAAAATAAAATAATATTATCTATATAATTAAGAGAAAGAAATTTATTATAATTATAAATATAATATTATTCTTCTACTAATAGAGAGTCTAGAAGAAGAATCGTTATAAGCTAATAATAAATTTATATTAAGGCTAGAAATTATTTAATATAGCCTTAATAGAATATATTAACTTAGTCTAATATATTTAGCGCTAACTAGATATAATTTTAAGAGACTTTTAAGAATTTTATTGCGTCTATATTAATAATATAATAATATTTAGTCGTATTCTAGAAGAGTACTTAAACTACCTAGATTAAGTTTTTAGTAAACTAGATAGTATAGATATTAGCTTATTTCTAACTAAGAGTTTTATTAGATATTTATATATAACGCTTTTTAAATAAAGAATAGACGCGTTTAGACTAGATTCTATATAAAAAAGAACTAAAGCGCTAGTAAAAATATCTTTCTTAAAAATACTAAAGTAACTTAAATATTAGATTAGCGCTATAGGGTTTTTATAATCGAAAATCCTCTACTATACTATAATTATTAAATCTTTAATAGATTATAAGACTGCCTTATTAAGAGCGAGTCTAAAGAAAAAAAATATTAAAAAGGCGTATACTAAGTAAACTAAGATAATTTTATTAAAGAATTATATAGCGGCGTATAATATAATAAGAGAATATTTAAAAGATTCTTTATAGCTTATATACTATAATTTTAATAGGCGGTTATATATTAATATTAATATATCTAAACTAGAAATCGAAGCGTTAGTATATTACGTTAAAAATAACCTAGAGCTAGTAATATAAGAAGAAAGAATACTATTTTAGTCTAATAAGAAGATTTAACTAATTCTATTTTTTTTAGAGTATTAAAACTAGCGAAGACCTAGTACTAGCTAATAAAACTTAAAGTAGTAGAAATAGTATAAACGCTATAAAAAATTAAGTACCTATTATATATAAAATTAGTAAAGAAGGTCTATTTCTTTATAAATTACTATATAGTAATCTTTATTATATAGTATTATAACTTATAAACGATCTTAGCTATTAATAAGATAAACTTAAAGCTAGTTATAGCTAGCTAGTATATTTCGTAATTTATAATAAAAGTATAGTATTATTTTAATAGAATTTACTTAGTATTTAATATATTAAGCTATCTAATTAAGAAGCGGGAAGAAATAAGTAATAAAAATAAAAATTTATTAGATTCTACGCTAATCTTTATAGTTACCGTAGTAGAAATACTAAATAAGATAAAAAAGTATATCGCTAAGAAATACTATAAAAATACGTATTAGTAAAGAATATTAGAGATTCTAGATAAAATAAGAAAAATAAATAAGAAGAATATATATAAAAAAATATAAAAGAACTAAAAAAGTTAGCGTAGAAATAAGTATAAGAAAAAATAAAAATCTATTAAGAATATAAACCTCTAAAAAAGACTTAATATATAGCGTAAAATAATAAAGCGCCGCTAATTAAGAACGCGAGACTAAAAGTCGAAAATAGTAATAAAAAAAAAGAGTAAGTAGATAATAAAATTATAAAAATAATTACGCTAGAGAAAAATTCGCTAATAGATAATATATTACGGCCGAATATAATAATATAAAGAAGAAAGCGAAAACGCTAAAACTTTCTTTTAAATTTAATAAACGCCTCTTAGGCGAAACTAAAAAATATAGCTAAGACTAACGGCCTAAAAATATAAAGAAAAGCTATATAACGTTAAGTATAACTACGTTAGCTTATAAGAATACTTTATATAGACGCTATAAAAAAAATAAGAATTTAAAGGCTATATAAAAGTTATAATTCTTTTTAAGAAATAAAATAATCTACTATATAGATTTAGAGAATAAAAAATACCGCCTTTATATTTCCTCTATAGTTAAAAAGAAGATATTTAAAATAGTATATAATAAGTAATATTATAGCGAATACTAGAGAACGTATAACTATATTAGACTAGCGATCTTTATTAAGAATATAATAAAGAAATTATAAGTGTACTTAGTATAGTACTAGAAATATTAACTATATATAATAAAATATTACGTACTATACGATAAACTCTATCTAATCTAGGATTTCTTTATTCTAAGAGAAGTTTAGATAATAGATTTTATTATAAAAATATTATTAATAAGAAATATCTTTAATACGCTTTTTACTATTATTTATAAAGCTATAAAGGCTATCCTCTTAGTTAAAAATAAAAAAAACTAAAGCGCTAAGAAATAAACGAATTAATATATAAAAAAGATTATCTTTTATAAATAAAGACTTTCTAGAATCTATATTATAAACTAAAATCTACGCTTTATTTTTCGCTTTTAGAAAAAAGCTTATAAAGCGATAAAAATTATACGCTATTTTATAACGGCATATTATTTCTAAGTAGATAGCTAATTAGAAAGAAGTAATTAAACCGTAGAGATTATATTATAGTACTACGTTATAGTAAATCTAGACCGTAAATAAATTAAGATTTTTTTATATCTCTAAGTCATTCTTAATAATGCGATAAGCGCTATTACTAGCTTCTTTCTAACCTAGATACTCTATAGTATAAATATTAAACTAGATTCTCTCTTAGCTCTTATAAAAGTATTAAAAGATAGAGCGTAGCTCCGTAACGCTATACGTTAAAAAGTAGAAGAGATAATTAATTTTATAGCTATAAACTAAAAAGACCGCTATAATACTAAATATAAGCTTCTTCATCTAAAAAAAAAGATTTAGTATTTATAAAACTCTATTAAGAATATAAGATAAAAGAATACGCGGATTAAAAATTCTTTTACTAACGCTAAGACTCTTTTAAAGTTAAGAGAATAATCGAAAATCTAGCCTATAAATTAAAATTATTTAATATATAGAAGATTTATCTTGTTATCTCTATTATATAGCTTAAGCTAACCCCTAAGAGCATAGATTTCTATAAAAAAAACTAGAAGTACTCTAAACTAAAACCTCTTATAGACTAGAATTAGCTTAATTTATTGTATAAGATTAAAAGACTTCTTAATAAAAGAGAAGTATAGATTTAAAATAAGATAAAATAAAAATATCTTATATAATAAAAGGGCTAGAAACTAGCCTATAATAGCTAGCTAGAAAAAAACGTATTAAAGTAAATAAAGAAGCTTATTTAAGACTTTAAAGCTAAGTATTTTATTACCGCGCCTAACCGCCCGATTAGAGGTAGGCGTAGAACTAAATAAAAATAATTATAAATAGTATAGTAATAATACTATAGGCTAGAATTATATTTTTCTATAGAAATTAAATTCTTAGCGAAAGCGTTAGTAAGAATACTTATATATCTTTTAAAATTATTATTCTAACGCTTAAACTAATATAAATATTAAAATAAAATTTTTTTGCGCTAATACGCGTTCTTTTATTTAAATAGATATAAATATAAAATTCCTCCTCTATAGATTTATAAATAATATATATAAAGAATAAGCTTAACGAATTCTATAGCGATAATCGCCGCTTATAAACGTATACTAAGAATTACTAACTATAGTTCTTTTTTTTTTCTCTATAAACTAGTTCTATAACTTTTATACCTCGTAGTTTTATAGAGAATAGAATTATTAACTTCTACGCCTTTTTTTTATCGAAGATATAAGTATACTAATATAAGTAACTACTTTTCTAGCTTACTAGCCTTATTAAAGACGCTTTATTTTTCTATTACTTACTTAATTATTAATATAATCCGCGTCTAAAGGCTAAATTATTTTATAGTAGATAATTCTATAAGCTTTCTTAATTTTAATAATATTTTATAGCTTTTTACTAAGTATTTCGACTTCTAGCACGCTCTAGATAAGACTATAATAAATAAATAGTTTACGACTACTCTTTCTTTCGAACTTTTAGCCGCGCGCGACGCTATATATAAGATCTAGAAATACTAAATCTTTTAAGTAATTACTAATCTTTCTACTAGAATTAGCACTATTACCTAAGAAGAGGCGATTATAAAAATAACTATTAATATTCTTAAGTAATCTTCTACTTTAATCGCCCCCCTTAATCTTTATAAAATAATTATATAGTCGATTATACGTTTTATTAACTACTATTACCTAGGCTTTCTTAACTTAAAAGACGGATATTATAACCTAAAATACTTTTTAAACTATATTTAGCGAATTCTTATCTCTAAAACTAATCTATAGGCAATTCTTAACTTCTATTATAATAATAAAAAGTTCGCCCGCTTTTTTAAATTAACTAATTCTACGAATAATAATTTAGAACTAAAAGCTATTTACGTTAGTTCTATTACTTCTATTAAAATAAAATTCTAGAACTATCTTTTCTAGTTATTATATATCTACGAACTCGAAGAATCGGTCTTAGTAATACTACTAAATAGAATTACTTTATAAGATACTAAAGTAGATAAATTTAATAAAGAAAAAGCTAAATTTTCTTAAAAGCTTTCTTAAGACCTCTCTTACGATACGTAGAGCTATATTCTATCTAAATAACTAATAAAATTACTAGTATTTATACGCTTAACCTCTTTTAATTCTAAAATAGTACTATTAAAGATAATAGATAAGAAAATCTTTTCTCTCTCTTACTTCGCTAAGAAGAATATATAGTATTTTAGTAATAATTATTCGTAAGAAGTAGTATAACGGGTAATAATATAAAAGAAAATAATAGAATATAGAAAACTATATTTAATAAAACTATATAATATTAATATAATTATTATAACTAATAATCTCCCGCCCGAGAATGTTATTCTAAGTAGTAATTTAGCCTACTAGGTTATTTATATAGTACTCTAAATTAGAATTATTTTATTACGATATCTATACGAGCTCTAGCCTAAAAACTTTACTACTATTAGCGGTTTTTTAGTTATAATAGAGACTCTTAAAAAGCTAGCCCTTATCTAGTAATTTCTAAATAATATTAAGATAATCTTTAGTACGTATAATAGTTATATTTATATTAGCTCTATAGGCTTTTAGTTATTAATTAAATTAATAAATAAAAGTACTATTTAAATAGCTAAGAAGGCTCGCTTCTAGTATAATTTTAGTTATAAGATTATAGAACTATATAGCTATAATAACTTTAATATACTATTTCTATCTAAGCTAGTTCGTAAGATTAATCTAAAGTAGTTTAACTCTTCTATTACTTATAAAACTACTTATTAGAAGATTCTCGCTAGATATAAGAAAAAAAACTACTTCTTTAAATCTAATAAGAAGTTTTTAATATATCTAAATTAATAAATCTACTAATAAAAAGTATATAAAATAGTAGTCTATTCTAGTCTATCTAGAAATATAGCGTCGCTAAAATACTTTACTAATATTATAGAACGCCTCTTTATAATTAATATTTCTCTACCTAATAAGGTTACTATAGAGAAGCTAAGCGACGTTATTAATATTAAGATACTAAAGAGGAGTAAGATCTACTATAATAAAAATATCGCTATTATAGAAAAGCTAACGTATATACTAAATTAATAAGTATAGAAGAACTTTCTTTAAGCCGCGAAAGCTATTATCTATAACGCGGTTTTCTTAACTATAAACTATCTTATTATTTATAATAATAGCGACTCTTCTAGTAGATCTCTTATTAAGAGCGTAAAGAAATATAAAATTTATATTATAACTAAGAGGGCGTTTATAGAGAAGTTATAAAGAACTATAAAGACTATAATTATAAAGATAACTACCCACCTCGAGAAGAAAAACCCCTCGAATCTAAATAATAATGATAAAGCGATAAAGACCCTAATATCGCCCCTATAAAGAAAGACTAGATCTAAAATTAATAATAAGTTAGAAAAGCTTTTAAAAATAAAAAAAATTTTAACTTTTATTAGATATTTAGAATTTATATATTAAGTTATCTTCTAATAAATCGCCTAAGTAACTAAAATTTTAGAAAGAATTAAATAGACTATATTTATAGCTATAAAAGTATAGATTAAGCGCTAGAAAGAGATACTAGTATCTCTTATAAAATATATAAGCTAAGTTATAAATGTTAAATATTAATAAGTAAGCTTATATAAGCGTAGCTTATTAATATATTACCTTAGGTATTAGAATACTATCTAAGGTATATAACGAATATATCTCGGAGTTATAGCAGTGGCAAACTATAGTGGCAAACCACGGTAGTAAACCAAGGTGGTAAAATTTGCCACCCCACTTCACTGACTAATAACTAAAGGGGTATAGCCCCTACTAAAATTTCTTTTATATATTATAAAAGTTCAATCATTTCCAGTTATTACGATATAAAAATTATATAAAACGGATAAGGATTGGGGCTAGAATCTTATTTCTTATAAATTACCCTTATTGGATTTCTAATACGGTATATCTAGAAGGATCTACTTATATAAGGAATAAGTATATATAAGGAGCTCTAGATAGCACCGTAGTTTCGTTCTTTAAGACGTGCAATACTAAGAAACGGAATATAAGCTAATAAAAGCTTTATTCTATCTTTACCTCTTCTCTTATCTTTCTTTATTAAATCTTCTATCTATTACTTCTCTCTTAGAGAATTATCTCCTTCCGACTACTTACTAGGCTGTATTATTTATAATATAGCTTAGTAATCCTTTACCTAAGCCTTAGCGCTTTATAATAAATATACTTACTTAGAATTATTTAAAGTATAATATCGAAGCCCTTCGTAGTAGACTTAAGTTATAGAAGAATATTCTATAAAATAGCTTTAATACTATAACTAAAGATTACGCTACGGGTACTCTTAACTTTAGTATAGTAATTTCTAAGATTACGAGAAAGACCTTTCTAGAAAATAGAATATAAAAGGCATTATAATATTTTATAGATTAAAAAGATATTTTACTAATCTAAGAGCTCTAAGTTCTAGAAGCTTAGTTTATATTTCTAAAGCGTTATAAGTACGCTATATAACGCGATATTAACTAATATACTATAATTAGATAGCGCTTCTATACTAATAAGAAGAAATACTAGCTAAAGCTAGAGATATCTAGAAATAAAAAATACTTAATACTACTAGAATTTTATTTATTCTAGAAAATACTAAAGAAAGTTAAGCTAGATAAAATTATCTTAATCTTTAATAACGAACTTAAAGTAGAATTATTAACTACTAGCGACTATTTTCTCTTTCTTTAAGAGAAAAATTTATTCTAAGTATAATAATTAAACTACTAATTTAGAAGAAAAAAATCCTCGCTCTACTATAAAGTATTCTCTTTATTTTTTTTTTCTTATTAGTACCTTCTATATTTTAGTATAGTAATACGAAGGTCTAGGGTTTACTATCTAAAAAAAAAAAAAAAAGAAGTTTCTTTTCTTTTAGTTTTTAAGTTATATGGCTTTAGAAGAAAATAATAAATAAAAGAAGTAATATAAAGAGTTTATTTTTTTTTTATTTTTTTAGCTTTTTTTTTCTCTCTAATTAACTTTCCGTATCTAAGAACTATAATAGATTATAATTTATTAAAATCTACTCGCCTAGATATTAAAATATAATAGTTAGTAAGAAGAAGATTCTTTTCTAGAATAGTAGCGGTCTTAAGCCGCCTAGAAAAGAAAAATAATATAGCGTAGCTAGAGAGCCGCCGCTAAAAAACGTTCTAGAAATAATAATTAACTACTTTATATATTTTATTTTTAAAGTTCTATAAGGCCTTAATTCGTTTAGAAAGCGGATTCTAGTAAGAGCGGGATATTATTTATAATAATAAACTTCTCTTCTAAGTGAGTTTCTATGAGCTATTTAGCTTATAGCTTATTAGAGTATTATTAGTAGAAATAGTTATAGGCCTAAAGCTCTTTAATCGTATCTAGGAATTTCTAGATAGATTCTAAATAACTCTTCTACTTAACGAGGTACTTAAGTTAGTTTCTTATTTTTTTAACGTTAAGGATTTTCTCTACGTAGTATTTAGTAGTACCGTTAACTATAACCGATAGTAGCGAAGGTTATATTTATTCTAAAAGAGGGTCTTAGGCCGTAGATTCTAGTAATAATACGTAGAATACTAGGTATACGCGTATACTACTAGAAAGTTCTAGCTTATATATATAGCTTAAAATCTTATTTTTAATCTTAAAAGAACTAAGTTTCTTAAAATTAAGCTTATTAGTAGGCTAAGTAGTTATTATATATTTTCTAAGTAGCTAGATAGGTTAGCTAGAGTAAAAGATAGAGAAAAAATATTAGTACTTATTAGCTTATTCTTATATAGATTCTTAAGTCTAACGAATCTTAGCTTTTAAATAATCTTCTAGATTTCGAAGCTATTTCGTATAGAGAACTAATTTTTAGTTCGAGGGTATATTAGATCTATTTAATTAGATCTTATACTTTAGATAGAAGCCGTAGTTAATAAAGAAGGGCGTAACTTTAGTAGTAGCTAAAACCGTATTATTATATATAAATTCTACGAGAAAAAGATAGTCTACCTAGTTATCTTATTAGTAGTTAACGTAGACGCGAAGGTATTATTCTAGAATAGCATTAATATACTTAGTTTAGCTATTTATTTAAGGATAAAAGGTCGTACTTTAGTTTAGCTTAATTTTAAGTAAATATGCTAAGTCTTTCGTAAACTTAGAGGTAAAAACGGATTCTTAATTAATTATTTAATCGTTAGATAATTTATATAGCTTAAAAATATAGTCTTAGTATAACTATACGAGGTTTTCCGAGCTTATTATTTCTAGGTAAGAAATAAAGTAGGCTATTTTAGTTAGTCGATCTATAACTACTAATATAGCGTTCTTACTTAGTAACTTAAATAGTCCCGTAATAAAGTCTAGCGAAATAGAAGCCTAACGCCTCTAGAGAATTCTAAGGGGTTTAAGAAATTTATAAGATAAGTATCTTATAGACTTAGTTTATTAGTAAGTTTTATAGTTTCTTATATAACGGCTTATTTCTTTTTAAATAGAAGGCTACTAAAAGTCTCGGGTAACTAACTCGAGTATAGCTACTTATCTAGGATATTCGACGGCGGGATAGTTATACTAAGTACTTATTATTCTTTAGCGTAGTTCTAGATTCTCTAGAATATAGATTAAACCGTCTATTTCTAGAAGGTTATTTTTAAATTTATAGATTTCTAAATCTATCTTAGAATACTAAGTTTTCTTAGTACTTAAGATATTCTTAATATTTTATACTAGAGAGTCTTATTTAAGTAGTTATATAATCTTATTTCTTAGTTTTAATTTAATAGTATTTATTCTTAATATAGCGATTTTAAACTTCTCTTAGCTTAGAATAGGGGTGATTTCATTTTTTTTTTCTTTTTTAGGTAGGTCTTCGGACTATCTTATTAGAGTATCGGCTCTTTAGTTCTTAACGCTAGGGCAGTAGGTTATCTTAAAATTAAGTTCGAATAGTTTAATTACCTAGTATACTTATCTCTAGTTTAGAATCTAGGCTTTCTTAAAAGAAAGTAGATTAGCGTAATTTATATAAATAAGAAGAGTTTATCTTAGATTAACTACTTTAGATCTAAATTTCTTAAGACTTTCTACTATTATTAGTAGTTTCTTATCTTCTATACTATAGTTTTACTCTGTAGAAGTTATTTTTTTTTTAAAATAGTAGGCTATAGAATATAAATATCTTTTACCGTTCGGGTACTATACCTATTAGCTAAGGATTTCGGATATAATAAAGTCTAAAGCGTCCGTTTCTAAGATCGTTTCTAGGGCCGGATTAAAGTACCTTAGTATAGGTTTAGACGTAAATACTTATTTAAGAGCCTAGAAGGCGTCTTCTTATTTCTTAGTTTATATAAAGAAAAAATTCTTTCTTAGAAGCTTAAATAAAGGCTATATAATACGCGAATAGCCTTTAATAAAGTATAAAGTGCTAAGGCTTAGATAGAGAATTACTAAGCTATATTATATAAATAATAAAGCCTAGTAAGTAGTCGAAAGAAGATAACTCTCTAGAAAAAAAAATAGATAAAAGATTTAATAAAGAAAGATAAGAGAAGAGGTAAAGATAGAATAAAGCTTTTATTAGCTTATATTTTATTTATAAGTATTACGCGTCTTAAAGAATAAAGCTATAGTATTATCTAGAGCTTCTTATATATACTTATTTCTTATATAAGTAGATCCTTCTAGATATACTATATTAGAAATCCAACGAGGGTAATTTATAAGAAATAAGATTCTAGCCCTAATTCTTATCCGTTTTATATAATTTTTATATTATAATATTTGGAAATGATTAAACTTTTATATTATATAAAAGAAATTATAGTAGGGGCTATACCCGTTTAGTTATTAGTTAGTAATATAGGGTAGCAAATTTTACTACCTTAGTTTACTACTATAGTTTACCGCCATAGTTTGCTACTACTATAACTCTAAGATATATTTATTTTATACCTTAGGTTTTATTCTAATACCTAATGTAATATATTAATAAGCTACGCTTATATAAGCTTACTTATTAATATTTAACAAAAATAAAAAGAATTTAATTATAAGTAAAATAAGTTAGTTATAAGTAGAAAGCCTTTTAAAGAGTCGTACTCTTAGATATAAATTTTTAGTAGTATAGAATTCGTTCCTTAGTAGCGTTATATACTAGGGGCCCATACGTAGCACGTAATAAGCATATAGAACGCACGGTATATGTATTCTAAGAATATACTAGGACCTATTATCTTAATAATTATAAAGTCTACTTATAATAAAGAATTTTTTTTAATATACTAATTAAAGCTCTTTTTTTAAGCTATTTCTTAAAATTTTATTTTTTATATAGAAAGAACTATTTTTATCTTAACTAGCTTATTTATTTTTTATTTTATAATAATATATTATCTTTTCTTAGGGCTATTTTTTTTATATAGGTATTTTAGCTATATAGTTTTACTACTTATAAGAATTTCTAGTTTCTATAATATTTTTTTCTATACGGGCTTTCTACTCGTGGGGTTATAAAGCCTTTATTTTCTAGGGTTTATAATACTTACTTAGTTAATATATATATATATATTTATATATAAAAGTATATTTATATAGATTTTTTTTTAAATATTTATTTAATAAAAACCTTCTCTTATAAAAAAATAAATTTTTATTAATATTAGTAGCTAATATTATACTATAATATAGTTTTATTAATATATATAGAAAGTATAGTTTAAAAAGTATTATATATCTTTATAGCTACTTAAATTAAAAAATAAATACTAGATTATAAATCTATAATAGTAAGTTATATATTAGCTTTATAATTAGCCATTCTAAGCAATAAGTAGTGGGTAATTAATATATTAAAGATAGGTAAGTATTATTAAAGAAGTAAGTAGCTTCTAGGGGTAAGTAACTTCTAGGGTACTAAGCTTACGATATAGGGGTGTGGGGTGCGAGACGAAGCCGGCGGCAGCGATGACTTAATAATGGCGGTAATTACATGGCGGGTGGGGAAGTACAAGTGCGGTCTGGAACGGGTCGCGGGCTCGGAGCGGGAAGCTGACGGTAGCGGGTGCAGGGTCCGGCGAAGCGACGCTGTGGTGCATCGTGCAGCTGGTGGCTCGCGCGTTGGCGCAGCTGCTGGCACTGCGGAAATATCCAGTGCGCTCCTGCCGTTATTAGGCATTGCCGGCCGGACCGATGCTGCAGCTGCGGAGCCTCAGCTGCCAAGCGAGACGGGGCGGAGGGGCTTCTGCGTGGGATGGCGGACGGGCTGAGAGACTGGTCGGCAAGCCGACGGCGGAGATGTGGCCACTCGCTCTCACCCTTCCACGCGGCCTTCCTGCAGCAGCACATCTTGGCTGGAGCGGGTCATGGTGAAGGCGTCGAGGAGGCGCCATGGCTTGCGGGCCGCTGCGGAGGGTTGCAGCGATGCCACGGGCGACATACGGCAGCACGCCCGTCTTATCTTGGGGCTACGTGGGAGACGCACAGTAATCCATGCGCCAAGGCTCATGTGAAGTGCCCTTTGCCCCGTTCTTCCAATCATGCGTCGTAGAAACGGGGGGATTCGGAAAGACGTGGCCAGCAAGATTGGGGGCATTTGCGTGGACGGGAGGATTGTTGTTCTGCAGCCATCTGACAGAACCAATCCAGGGCTTCAATCGCGGCACGCTGGGATAGGCAGCAACGCCGGAAGGATCGCACCGGCTGCATCTCTAACGCCCCCGCGACGAGCACGCAGGTACGATAAAGAGAGCGCGCACGCCCACGTCCACCGGCACGGCATCCTCCAACAACACAAGCAATGGCCGAGACAGCTGAGGCGGCTGAGGCGCCGCCCGCAGGAACAGGCCCTGCCTGCGACCAGTGCCGTTCCCGCAAGGTGCGCTGCGACCGCCGCCGGCCCGAGTGCTCCAACTGCATCAAGGCCGGTGCGTGCTGCGACTTTTCCGCCCAGAATCGCCGCCCCAACCCCACCAAGCAGCTGTGCGCCCGCCGCCGCTCCCCGTCCTCGCCCGTGCCCCGCTAACCCCTCCGCTCTGCCCCAGCCTCAGCGACGTCTCCCAAGTCACCGCCCGCCTCGACAGCATCGAGGCCGCCATCGCCGGCTTCCAGCGCGACTTCAAGTCCTTCGCCGGCCGCCCCCCGCCGCTCGCTCCCGCCCCGCCCTCGCCCTCCACCCTCGACATCCGCCACCTGCTCGACCGCCGCCGCTCCGCTGACGGCACAGAGCTAGATCCGGCCTCTGCTGCTGCTGACATTTCCGCTGCTCCCATCCATCACGGCGACGACGGCTGCGGCGGCGAGCAGTTCTACGGGCCCACCGCCCCTTTGTCTCTCTTCAAGGCCGCACACGAACGCCTCTCCGACGCCCTCCAGCCCGGCCACGGCCCCCGGCCGCTGCTAAACGCCCTCGCCAACAGTCCGGCCGCGCTGGACGCCCTCCGCGCAAAGAACGATGCCTTCCCCTTCCTCGAGGAACGGCATACCCACTGGCCGCGGGGCGATGCTGAGCCCGTCGCTGTCCCACCCCGTACTTTTCTCGACGCCTGCATCGACGTCTTCCTCGACGAGGTCAACGTCTACATGCCTGTATTCGACCCAGCCCGCCTCAGAGAGGTCATGGACGCCCACTACGCTGAGCCGGAGCAGCCAGGCGACACCCGCGAGGCCTGGAACCTGTGCTTCAACAACATCATCCTGCTAGCCATGTGCCTCAGCTCGCGCCTCAACCGCAACCGCCGAGTCGCCTCGCAGGGTATGGAACATGACATCCTGCAGTTCTTTCTGCGCAACGCCTCGCGCTGCTTGCTCGACCTAGATCGCTTCTCAACCCAGTCTCTTGCCAACCTGCAGGCGCTAACAACTCTGGTAAGCCAATGCCCCCACTCTTACTCCCGCTGCTGCTAACGCAGACGCCTGCAGGCTCTTGTTGTGCGTGAGTACCATGAAGGCCACGTCTTCGCAAAGCTGCTGCCCAGGATCTGCCAGCTGGCCAGGAACATGGGCCTGCAGCAGTCGCACGCCTACGGCGGGCTTGACGATAGTACCGCGGTAAATTCGGAGCGCAAGAATTTATTCTGGACACTATACCGCTTGGACAAGCAGCGGTGCATCATGAGCGGGCAGCCTTGCGACCTCTACCTGTTCGACTCAGATATCCGCTATGGTGGCTGCTCCGGCGTCGCCCTGGCAATGCAGCCATACACCGTCGCGAGTATCTACGTAATGTCGCTTTGGGAGGACATCTACCTGTCGCTCTACTCTCCTCGCGCAGTCAGACGCGGCCACGCCTACCGGAATGAACAAGCCCGCAGCCACGATGCGTCTCTCCAGTCGTGGTACACCCAGAACAAAGAATTGCTTGAGTCGTCATCCGTAGATGATCCTTCGCCAGCCGTGTTCTTCAGGTATGAGCTGAAGTACTGCTTCCATGTCGGCAAGATCCTTGTCAACCGGTCGGGCTCCGGAGCTGCCGACAAGCATAGATGCATCGAGAATGCCAAGGCAGCTCTGCAGATCATCGAGGAGGTGTGGAAGCTCGGATCTACGCCAAGTGCGGTAGCTCTTCTGGGCAGGTGAGCTGGAAGCCTTCGCACCCTTTTCTGCTCTGTCTCTCCTCTAATGTCTCTCGTAGGCTGTTCCGCTGCTATCCCATGGTGGCTTTCACTGAGCTGTGTTGCAATATTCTGGAAAATCCAGACACATCCGACGCGTCTCTCCTTACTTCGACGTTTCAGGTCCTCGACACTTTAGTGCATCCCCATTTTCCCAGAGTGTATTATGCACGCCTGAAAACGGGCATGGCCTGGTGTCTTGACGTCGTTGAATTGATGCAAGGTGCCCTCCAAAACCTCACGCCCGGACGCGATGGCGGCTCATCTTCGGGCAGTAGTGGCAGCCCTTCTGACTCGATTGGGCACACGAGGCCAACGTCGCCATCCGACTGCATCGACTTTTCATCTGGCAAGCGAAAGGCCGGAACTATTCAGCGTGTCAATGACTATGGCAGCGGGAACTCGGATCAGCCGCATGCCGTAAGACGGAAGACAAGTAGGACCTCCGAGGCGCAACAACACTGGTCACCTACCGTGCTTCACAGCTCCGTTTTCAAGGACCTGATGGCGGCTGTGAACTGTATTCCCATGCGTCCTGCGCAATCAAGTCAGTCGATGAATGACGCCGGCCTACTGCTGGGCATCGGAGGACTCGAAGACTATAACGGACCTAGCACCGTCGCGAAGTCCCCCTTCGACGTGTCGGAAATGCCGGACAAGGACTTTGCTTGGGATAACTTGTGGAGCATGGATGTTTCTAGATTAGAGGATTATGACCAGTTGCCGCAAGATTGGGACTATACATTTTCATGACGCATTTCTGGTGCCCTTGACCCATATAGACGGTCGTTTTAGAGGCGTGTGAGGCAATGGCGGCGTTGGATCGTTCTTCGATTGGGTTTCTACAGCGAGGCGTTAGACGTGACCCGATTGCTCAAACTTAAGAAAGGTCAATTCAGTTCATTCTCCAGGGTCTTCTCGAGCGTACCATATGCGCCAGGTTTCTCTCAACGACAACTGTTCCCCATTTTAACATCTGTGCCTCCGAGAGCCGACCGTTCCATTTTGATTCCGTCTGTTCCTGTGAAGCGAGTGATCAACGTTCGCCAAGACGGGAAGAAGGATGAAGCCGTCCACAATGTGCAGGGGCGGCTTGACTTGTCATCAGCCGCGCTGTTTGGTGAGATGTCCTATGAAAAGAACTAAGAATGCGTAATTCAGAGTGAGCCGAACGTGGACAAGTTGCGGAAACGAACACGGAGTACTGACGAGTGTTGGTGAAGAGTGGGTGGGGGGCGCAGACTTGCTGACATAACCATAGTTCGGGCTTCGGTGCCGAGCCCGGCTTTGTCACCACTGGTCGACCACCCCACGGCATGATGCGCGAAGAGAGAATAGAGAGTTTGTCCGATATGGTCCGCGGCGTCTCCCCTCACCGTGCCAGAGCTTTGAGCCAAATACTGCCGGTGAGTACTGCAGCGGCGACGCATTTTCAACCTTCTCTCCTCCCAATCCTCAACCTTCAACCTACACGTTTCCCAATCCGCAGGGTGCGTGCGTCAATGCCTGCTAAGGCACCGCAAACTCTCCAACAGCTCCGTGGTAACGACGTAATGACAACCCAAAGCGTTCAAGAGCAGACGATGGACGCCCACGAAACTTCCACCACAACAACAACCCAATCAGCAGTCGGTGATAAGGAGAAGGCGTCGGACAAGCCTAGCCTAGAGTTCATTGCGTGGGACTCACCTGAGGACCCCCATAACCCGCAAAACTTCTCGTATGCCCGCAAGCTGTTCGTCACGGCAATATGGGTGGCCGGCAACCTGGTGACGTGCATCGCCAGTAGCATCTTCAGCAGCGGCTCGTCGTTCATCAGCAAGGAGTTCGACGTCAGCTCCACCGTGACAACGTTAGGCATCAGCCTCTTCCTCTTGGTAAGTCAGCCTTGCGGCTCGCCGTTCTTGAGACGCCTGTAATGCTGACTCGCGGGGTAGGGCTACACCGTAGGGCCACCCGTTTGGGGCCCGCTTTCGGAGCGCTTTGGTCGCAAGTGGCCGATGCTTAGTGGCATGGCGCTCTTCACTGTCTTCTGCCTGCCTGTGGCGCTGGCAAAGAACATCCAGACGGCGCTTATAGGGCGCTTCTTCTGCGGCATGTTTGGCGCGGCGCCGCTCTCTATCGCAGGTGGCGGCCTGGTCGATATATGGAATCCTGTCCAACGCGGCGTTGCCCTAGCTGCCTGTATCGGTACTATCTTTGGCAGCCCAATCCTCGCTCCGTTGATGGGTAACTTCATCGCCGCCAGCTACCTAGGCTGGCGCTGGACGCAGTGGCTCAGCGCCATCATGGGCCTGGCCGCCAGCATCCTGGTCCTGCTCGGGCTTCCCGAAACCCATGCGCCCACATTGCTCCGCGCCAAGGCGGCAAGGCTGAGGCGTGAGACGAGCGATCCAACCCTGCGGAGCCAGTATGACGGCGGCAGTAACGGTGTCTCAGAGATTGTGCAGATCTACTTGGTCCGATCATTTGGTGCGTTCCCACCCCTGTGCATCCCTCGATCGTATGTACCGCACTGACACTGGCTTTGCTTTTTTCAGCCATGCTCGCCACGGAACCAATCCTGGTTCTTATCACGATCTATCAGGCATTCATCTACGGCATCCTCTACCTCGTCTTCGTATCATATCCGATCGCTTTCCGCGAGGTGCGTCACTGGGCGCTGGGCGTCAGCGCGCTGCCCTACCTGGGAATGATGGTGGGCGTGGTGCTCGGGTGCGCAACGGTTGTGTACCACACCAAGACGCACTTCGCGGCCAAGGCGCGGGCGAACGGGGGGGTGATCGTGCCGGAGCAGCGGCTGCCGCTGATGATCGGAGCGGGCTGCCTGCTGCCGGTAGGGCTGTTCATCTTCGCGTGGACGTCTGATCCGGATGTGCATTGGACCGGCATGGTGGTGGGCAGCGTGCCCGTCGGCATGGCCATGTACATGATATTCGTCCAGTGCCTCAACTACCTCGTCGACGTCTACCAGACCATGGCCAACAGCGCCATCGGCGCAAACACCTTCGTCCGCAGCTTCTTCGGCGCCGGCTTCCCCCTGTTCGGCCCAGCCATGTACCACCACCTCGGCGTCGCCTGGGCCACCAGCGTGCTCGCCTTCGTCGCCATCGCCATGATCCCCATCCCTGTCTTGTTCTTCAAATACGGTCATACCATTCGCCAGTGGTCCAAAAACACAGTCAACAAGGTCTGAAGCGTCGGGAAGAACTTGAAGGAACACTCCTTTGGTTCACATGGAGGCGATGGGTTTGAGAAGCGACCCGCCACGACAATGAGAACGCTCTACGTGCTATACTACGTGAATAGGATTTTACCTAATGGGCATTTTCGCTTCACTTTTTCTTTTGGGAAGGACAAAAATTAAACACACTACTTATTTTTCTGCCATGAGAGATGGCCCGTCATGTCACGGAAATTTTGGTTTGATTTTTGGGGTGTGAAAAGAGCGGCCCTGACTGAGCTCCTGGCCCTCGGGAATGCTCTTGGAACCTGTTGTATTGTGTGTTAACAATTCATCGAGTATTGAGAGGCATCGATTCCGTGGGGAGGCCCGGGCGGCGACTCTTATCCTCAAGCTATATGACTAGCTACATTTGGTAATCCTCGCACGCACGTGACATCAAATGTTCCAGCAGAACCAGACAAAAGCAGGCAAAAGTGGGCGGCACTTCAGTTCAAAGAAACCCCATTGTTCAAATATCATCGATTTGGCACAAAGGAACCTCGCTCTCATGTACGAATCATTGAAACATGCGCCACTATTGATTTATTGTTGAGCAAGATGTCGCTGCTGGTACATCCCCCGTTGATTGATGCCGTCCTGGGCGACGCTTTGGGGACGCCCGAAAGCCGGCAGCAAAGCAATGCCCAACAGATGAAATGACAAAGTAAGAGCCGCTCCATAACTCCCGAGCCGGCGCCGATTGACGCTGGCTCTGAGAGGCGGAAAAGATGTTCGTTGCTCGGTGTCGGCTCCGAACACCGGAGGAGGTCCGAAGCCCGCGGTTGCCGAGCAGTGTAGCAGTCACTAGTCAGATGAACTTCTGAATCACATAAAAGAGCAGAAAAACGAATAAATTCTGTGTACATTGTGTGTATCTGTTTCCAGACGCTTATTTTTGAGGATAAAAAAAACAAAAAAAACAAAACAAAGGCATTTTGTTCGAGAAAGCATGTCACAACCGCCCGCGACGGAACGAACAGCACTGGTGCCACCAACTAGAGAAGCGGGCCCTGCAGTATGTGCATGTCACATATTTACATGCTAGAGCTGACAAGACAGGATCCGAGCCCTTTTCTCGACAAGAACGAAGACCCAAAATCCTGGCCGTCGTCCCGGAAATGGCTCTTCACGCTCGTTGTAGCGTGTTACGGCCTCGTTTCGCCCATGGCCGCCGCAATGGTGGTGCCCGCACTACGTGACATGGCCAGGGATCTCCACATGATGGACGATGGGCAACAGCAGATGCTTATGTCTGTCTTCGTCCTCGGCTGGGGGCTTGGCCCCCTGGTCATGGGCCCATTGTCAGAAGTCTATGGGCGCGTGCTGCTGCTCAATGCGGGCCACTCGTTCTTCCTACTCACAAACACTCTCTGCGCGTTTGTCCGGGACAAGAGACAGTTCATCATCCTGCGCTTACTCTCCGGTTTCTTTGGTAGTGGGCCCCTTTCCGTAAGCTTTCACCCTCATTCTTTCCGTGGGCTCTGGCTGATTCGCATGCAGTTGGGCGCCGGTGTGCTCAGCGATCTCTGGACGCAAGATGAGCGCGGTCTTTCTCTGGCAGTCTACACCGTCATGCCGCTTATCGGACCCGCAATCGGCCCCATCGCCGCGGCCTACATTACTCAACGGTGGCCATGGCCATGGATCTTCCACGCCAGCTCCGCCTTCGCCGCCATCACCCTTCTCTTTGGCCTTGTCTCCCTCCAGGAGACGTACAGGCCCATCCTCCTCCGCCGCAAGCTGTCCGGCAGCGGGCTCACTGCGATAAAGAGCAATGTCTCTCTCCGAACAAACCTGGTGCGCCCCTTCATCTTGCTGGGAACGCAACCGATCATCCAGATAATCGCGCTGTTCATGGCGTATCTCTTCGGCCTCAACCACCTCACCATCTCGACCTTCCAGGCCATGTGGCAAGAAATGTATGACCAATCACCTAGTCGATCCTCGCTCAACTACTTGTCAGTGACGACTGGTTTCGTGGTCGGCTGCCAAGTTGCGGGCCCGCTCAACGACAAGGTGAGAAAGAGAATTGACTACGAATACAGCACACACATCTTTCTGACTCCATACGCCCTGCAACAGATCTACGCGCACCTCAAAAAAATCAAAAAATCGCCCGGCATTCCCGAATTCCGCACCGCACTGATGGTGCCAGCAGCGATACTGGTGCCGATCGGGCAGCTGTGGTACGGGTGGACGGCGCAGGCGCAGCTGCACTGGCTGCTGCCCAACGCCGGCATCGCCGTGTATTGTTTCGGCCTGATCGTCGGCTACCAGTGCATCCAGTCGTACGTGCTCGATTGCTATCCGGTCTATGCGGCGTCAGCCGTCGCCGCTCTGACGCTGCCGCGCTCGCTGACCGGCTTCGCATTTCCCGTCTTCGCGCCCGCCCTGTACCGCGCCCTCGGCTACGGCTGGACGAGCGTTGTCCTGGCGGCGGTGACGCTGGTCGTTGGATGCTCGGCGCCGCCGCTGTTGCGCGCGTACGGGCCTGCGCTGAGAGCGAGGAGTCGGTTCGCGGCCGGGAATGTGGGGGGTGGGGTCTGATTTTTGTGAGCGAGGAAAAAGTTGGCTGCTGCGGAACGTGTGATTTTCCTAGCAGAAATGTAGAGATTTTGTAAAAGAGGAATAATTGTTTTCTGGTGTCATTCTTGCAGCGAGGAAAATCATGAGTGCCCATGGCGTTCTTGTGTGCATGCAACGTTTCAATCGATGCTAGCCTACTGGTAAGATTTAACTTCCTCATCATTCACTCATGAGTATTCAACATACCCCAACAGAATTCAGTCGACATCACAGTCAACCAGAATGGCACGGAATCACATGGTATACGACTCCTGCCAGGGGTATCCCTGTCCCTGTCCGCAGGGCCACAGTAAGCCTGGTCCCAACAACACAGAGATATCCTTCTATAAAGTACTACAGCCATAGCCTAGTGGCTGATCTTGTCCTAACAGCCCGACATATACAGCGATGTTCGTAACGCTATCGCGAGTATATAGAGAAGCCGAGTAATTCCTACCTGGGTGCTCTTGCGGCCACTTCCGCCAGAAAGCTGCAGGATGTGATTAGCCAAGCCAATTGAAACATCTATCTGACCGGCACCATGAATTCCGAAAGTCCGGTGGTAATTGCAGTATTCAACTGCTGGGATTCTGTCGTAGAAAACGCTATATCATCTGGTAACCCCGAGCGGTGCGGCAAGAACGCTATGTCACTGTATCTCCGTTCATGATTAAGCACGTCATATTGGTCTTCTTTTAGCACAAATCATGAGTAGCAATTCGATTCTGCACTGCACAATCTGTATGGAAAGTGGAATGATAAGAGATCTTTGAATCCAATGAAACCTTCTTGCATGGTCAACTCGTAACGTGACATCTCAGTGGGCTTTCTTCGGCGCAGCGAGCGCAGCCCTGCGCGAAGGACTCGAGGGATCCAGATAGGGCTTCTCAGCAATGGACATGGTGCGGAAGCCACCACGGGGGCCGAGACCGTAGTGGTCCTGAGTGGGGCAGTGAAGCACGCAGCGGTTGTCCCAAATTGCTTGGAAAAGAAGGTGCAAATTAGTGGCTGCAAGGTTACAAAGAGGGCGAAGCTGCTTACCGATGTCATTGGCAGTGTTCCAGCGGAAGCGGACTTGAAGGTCGTGGTTGTCCGACACCAGGCGGAGGATTTTGGCCAGCAGCTCCTGGCTCTCGATGTCGGACACACCGTCGACGCGGCGGCAGTGAAGACCGCCCGCGAAGAGCGTCTTCCAACCGGTGACAGGGTGCGTGCGGACCATCGGTTGGGATAGCTTGAAATCCAAGCCCACGTTTTCCGGGGCACCGCGCTCACCGTCGTAGACCTTCATGGTCTGAGCGGCGTTGCGAAGGCCAGGGACATCGTGTGTTGCGGTCAGGCTCTCGAAGAGCTTCTGGTACGGGGCGGACAACCTATCGTACATCTCATAGCCAGATGCCCAGAGAGTGTCGCCACCTAAACATAAAGATCAGCAGCAGAATGGAAAAGGCAAAATTAAGGGAGCTCACCGGTGGACGGGACCTCAGTCATCCTCAAAATGGTGAAGTCGGGCGGGCAGGGCTCGTAGGAGCCGTCACTGTGCCACTCGTTCGCGTGGGTCTGCCGGGGCATGTTGTTGTCGGCAGGCGCATGCAGGGCCTGTTGCCTGCCAGGGTCAAGCTTGCCCATCTCAGGATCATCCCCACGAAGGAGGTGGAGGATGTGTTTCGAAAGGCCGTGGTTGGAGGGCTTGCCAGACAGGAGGCCCAGCCGCTGAGTAAGCTGCTTCTGGAGCTCTCCATCGATGCCATTCTGAGCGCGGAAGAAGACGACGCCACGCTGGGCGACTGGAGAGAGTGTTTTCAGCGAACGGTGCTCATTGGCTGTTGATAATTGTGGAAGTTACCGGTTATGGCAAGGTCTCGGAGCAGGGCGTCCGAATCGGGGCCCGTGATCCACTGAGCGAGGTCGACATTGACGAACTCAGTGCCGATGCAGGGCGTGACCTGGAACGACTCGAACTGGTCAAGTGCTCCGGAGAGCTGAAGAGGCTGAGCGATGGCGTGCGGCATTGTGGGATGTGTTGCTGATAGTGAACGCTTGTTCTGCTGACTCCCTCATTCCTCGAAGTTGGGCCTACATATAGACGGCATCTGGCATTTCTCTTGGCGCGTCGCTCGCACCGCGGCCGAGTTGGGGGCCAACGGGATCAAGAAGGCAGCCCCGGCACCGAGGCTTCGCGCCGTGGTGGCCCGAGAGCGGGACTATGCGGCCGGCCTTCGGTCCCGAGCGCCGTGTGGCTCACCTGCTGCAGGCAATGCGAAGACAAGGCTGAGGCTGGGACGCCACGCGCGACTTCGCCTCGGCAATTCCAGCCTATTCGATCTTGCTGGTATCGGAAAGCGAAGGATCCAACACCCGGAAGCCTGGGTCAAAGCCGTCGTCGGCGCAACCCTGCGTCCTCGACCTATCACATGGCCAGAAACCCCGCTGAAGTTCCTATTCTTGGATCAATGGAGTTGGTGACAAGAGCCATCTGCGACGAGAGCTTCGTAGTCGCGGCTTTCGCCATGCCGTCTCATCTCGTTTGCGAGATACTATTCAGGTGCTAACAGAGGGCGAAGGAGTTGGGGGCGCGTCGTAGCGGACGACAATGAAAATTAGCGTATAAAAGATGCCGTGGAGTCCTGAAAACCAGAGACAGAATACATCATCACTGTTGTTTTGCATCTTCAAACTCGCCATCATGAAGCACACCATTGCGCTAACCGCCTTTGGCACGATCGTGTCCGTTGTCCAAGCGGACGATATCGTGCAGAAGTGCGCCGCTTATCCCTTCCCCGATTTCGCCTGCATACAGCGCTACGCCAGCGCCCTTCCGCTGGATTTTCTGCGCACCGTCAACCTGACCCTCGGATACCAGGAGACTTTTGTCTCCACCAGGGTATCAAATGACACGTCATTCGCCAGTGCCGCAGACGCGACCTTCCTAATTTGGGATGAGAAACTCTCTGGGGAGATCCTGGGCGAGAACCCAAGCTATGAATTTATGTTTGCCGTTAGTAGTGCCGGACACGAAGCTCCTGTGTATGTCACTGCGGTCAGGTTTCTGAATAAACGTTGGGCTGACGATTGACGGTAGTTATGTCCCGGACACCAATCAGCTATTCTTCTCGCAGTTGGAGCGCGGCTGGCTTCCTCAACTGGTCGTAGATCTTAACAACAATCCGCCTACGCTTTCGGAGAAGACTGCATCTCCTCCGCTCTACGCAGCCGCAGGGGCACGCTACCGGGATGGCCTCATCTACGTCGCAGCGGGCGGTGGCAATGCTTCTTTGGACGGTCAGTCTTTCCACCCGGGCATCTACACGTTGAACCCGAAGACGATGGAGTCCAAAACTGTCGTAAACAACTATTACGGCTATTACTTCAACACAGTAAGTAAGCTCCGTGCCTTCGGCAGCTTCAGGGGTTGCAGCTAATAGGCCTTCTCAACAGGCCGACGACTTGGACATAGATGCCGAAGGCAGAATTTGGTTTACCGATAATTGTACACAATCCTTGACCAAGAAATTCACCAGGCACTGCTTTCTAATGTGGATGACTAGTGTTTTCTCGCAACGTCCAATTCAACACCGAAGCGCCGCAGCTCGGAGCAGCGAGTTACCGGTATGATCCCGCGACAGGCGCCGTCTCCATCATCGACGATACGCTGGAGGCGCCCAACGGAATCGCCTTCTCTCCAGACCGCAAGACGCTCTACATGACGGATACTGGCGCAGGCGTGCCCATGATTGACCCCAGAGTGTCGTGGCAGCAGGCGCCATCGTTGACATGGAATAACACGAACAAGCGCGCTGTGTATGCGTTCGATGTCAGCGATGACGGCACCTACCTCAAAAACCGACGCCCGGTGTTCCTCGCCATGGACTTCGTGCCCGACGGCCTCAAGGTGGCGAGCAACGGTTACCTCTTGACCGGCTCCGGGCACGGAGTTGATGTACTGGACTCCACGGGACGCCCTCTCTTACGCGTGCAGACCAACTTCACTGCCGTAAACTGTGAGTTTGTGGGCGAGAATCGTGACGAGTTGTGGATCGTTGGACACGGTGGTGTTGCGCGGGTGAAGTGGAACTTGACTGGGCCTGTATTCTAATCTGCCTTCCATGTTTCACGCTTACCAGACACAAGTTGCCTTTCTCTTATAGATTTTGGATTCGTCGTGATCGTTTTTCTTCCAGGATTCTCCTTCTTAGAACCCTAGATTGCTGCTTAGAAACTGCGGATTCTTTTGTTCGCGCAAGCTCGGCACCGGGACCGAACCCCGAAACACGTGATCGTGACAAATGCGAATGGCTTTGGTCAGCCAAACGTCGAAATATACATTATATTTATATCCCCAATCATCAATCAGTGCAGAAAGCAGACCATAAACTCAAGCAAGCAACACCAGCATACACCCACTCACACTTCATTCACTGGAACCTCAGTCTACCACTGCCAAACAACAACAACAATAACCATGGCCGCCGAACTGCCCGAGAAGAACTTCCCCGAAGTCCAGCGCGTCATCACAACGCACGAAAAGAGTGGCAGGACGACTTTCGAGACGGGCGTGCCCGAGAGCGTGTCGTGGGAGCGCAGCAACATCGGCGCCGACTTCTTCCTGGCGTACACGCTGGCGGGCTTCCCGGTGCCGTTGACGGACGACGCGGACCTGCAGACGTATAAAGGCCACCTGGCCAACAAGCCGCCTTTCATGATCCCCGGCGGCGGCGTTGTGCGCTACGTTGACTACCACCCGGGCGGCGAGCCCGTATGGCACCGCACCGTCACCCTCGACATCGGCGTCGTCGTCGAGGGTGAGATCGAGCTCGAGCTCGACAGCGGCGAGAAGCGCCTCCTCCGCCGCGGAGACGTCGCCATCCAGCGCGGCTCCAACCATCGCTGGCGCAACCCCAGCGACACGAATTTCGCCCGCGCCCTCTACATTGCGCTTGACGCCAAGCCGGTGGTCATTGACGGTCAGGAACTGGGTGAGAGCTTGGGAAAGGTCAGCGGACATTGAGGGCCGGAGGCCGAGCAGGATCTTGCATGAGTTGAGAAGTGTCGGCATGCTTTAAGTCGATGCGTCTAGGTCACGTAAAAGGTCAAGATCGTTGGTTGGATTTTCCTTCTTTCTCTATTCTTCCTCAGTCTGTTCTGGAGAAGTGGGAAGGGTTTTGTGCGGTAGTAATTCAGTCTCGAGCATTCACCGATAAATGAATGGAGTATACAATCAAATCGCCAGTGAAGCAGATACTTGAAAGACTCGCCCGTGTGAAATGGGACTACTGACCAGAATACCAATGGTGTGATATGGAGAGAGATGAAATGTAGCGACCAATCTAAATGAAGCCCATCAATGGCATTCAAATATCAACTGTTGAGTAAAATGAGATGAGCAATCCTGCAAGTTTTACGACAGCAACCCGGCGCGATGAAATGCAATGCCTGATTGTCAGGATTGCGTGTATTTAGCATTTCAAGCTAGCATCAAAGGATAAAGGGGTTGTTTCCTACAGCTCCCTAACTTCTTTGCTAAGAACTCCATCACTTCTAATAATCTCAACACTACTTCTATTTGATGGGCGTGTTCTGGTGGCTTTTAAATTGTCTGGCGCTCTAAGATTTCCCACTTTGCAGACCTTCTTCTCCATGCAAGACCTATCAGTGCCAACCAAAAATAACAAGGCACAAGTCCGCTACGTGATGATTGGGCCTCTAAGGGCCCATCTGATTCGAGCTGACCCGCCCTTCCCGACAGCCCACAGCTCATCCGCATCAGGTCCGGCCCAGGCGATATTAATGACGGTGAAGTTTGTTTGCACCTGCACCAACAGCTCGCCATCGGTGTCCAACACGATGATGCCGAAGCCGGTAGCGGCGATGATGAAGCCCTCGCGAGAGACCTTGATGCCGTCGGGAGCGTAGTCCATGGCGAGATGCAGGGGCCGCTTGTTGAGCAGACGTTTCCCCGAGGGGTCTAAGTCGTAGGCATAGATTGTGCGCTTGCCCGTCGTGTTGTAGTGGATGCCAGGAGCGGGATCGACGGCCGGATCGATGATGGCGGAGCCCGCGCCCGTGTCGGTAAGGTAGAGCGTCTTACCGTCAGGCGAGAACGCTACTCCATTCGGCTCGTCGAGGCTGTCTTCTGCGATAACTACGGAGCCGGTGGAGGGGTCGAAGCGGTAGGTGGCTGGGTTGATCTGCGGTGCTTGCGTGTTGACCTTGCACGGACGACCGTAGTAATCGTCGGTGAACCAGATACGGCCGTGAGCATCAATATCGAGATCGTCGGCGGCGTTAAAGTAATAGCCGTGGTAGTTGTTCAAAAGGGGGGTCGACTCGCCAGAGGTGACGTTGAGGGTATAGATGCCAGGGCGAAAGCTGCGGCCGTCGATATCCTCGTCGCCTCCGATTGTGGAGTAGTAGATCAAGCCTTGACTGTATCTGGCGCCAGTTGCCGCATAGACGGGCGGGCTTGCTAAGCGCTCCTTCAATGTAGGCGGGTCGGCGGTGAGGTTGACGACCAGCTGAGGCAGAAAACGTGACTGCAGGCGGGAGAAATACAGCTCGTTGGTCAAAGGCGAGTAGACAGGGGCCTCGTGCGAGACGTTGGCAAGTAGGAACATGAAATCAACGACAGCAGCGGGCCCTAGGATGTCGAGGCCGCGACGGGGCTCCCAGATAATGAAGGAGGCGTTCGTGACATGACTGAAGCTGGGCTCGCCAGGCATTGAGGTGGAGCGGAACTTGTCTGAATCGCCAATGACATTTCGTATCGTCCGCTTGAAGTCACCGTGTATGACAGCACCATGTCGGTGAATGCAGGCAATCTTCGGGAACGGGTAGGCTGCGCCGCAGTGCCTCACGAAATCCGGTGAGGGTGGGTGTGTGTTGACCAGTGGCAATTGCGAAGCGGTAGCTACAGAGAGCGTTAGACTAACAGCATACAACAGAGCATGCATGGTGTCCGGAGGCGTTTCGAATGAGTGCGCTAGAAAGGTGCACCCGGCCGGTAGGTATACGCAGCTCTGTCGGGCTCGGAACTCGGCTCCGGACCCCGAGGGCGGCCCGGCAGCACCGCGGGCTCGGCTCCGGGCCGAGACGGGTACCGGTGCAAGAGTTTCAGGCGCCGTATCGGCTATCCTATTCCAGTCCTTGCCTTGCCATAGTCTACTTATAATTAAGCCCACCACCCGCTACGACTAATAAGTTACGGCAATACCGATCTCTTTTAGAGCATCGTAGGCTAGTTAATATAATAGAAGTAACGCTTAACTACTAGTTAGTAGACTAGGTTCTTATAAAGAAAACTAATATAAGTATAAAAAATTAATTCTAAAGCTATTATAATAGTAAGTAAATATATATATAATATAATTAATAAGTAAAATACTTAAATAAGTAAAATATTTAAGTATACTAAAATAACTACTAAATATTTATACTTCTACTATTATACTACTAAGTTTAAAGACTATAGCTTTAAAAAAAAACTTTTTTATACTATAAATATATTAATAAGAAATTAAATCTTTTAGTATTATTTTTAAAATTAATCTCTATATACTAAAACTATTATAAATAATAAAAACCTTAATAATAATATTAAAATAAATAATATAATAACTATTATAATATTAGAATAATAGGTTCTAGTATACCCTTAGAATACTTATACCGTGTATTCTATATGCTTATTACGTGCTACGCACGGGCCCTTAGTATATAATACTACTAAGAAACAAATTCTATATTACTAAGAATTTATATCTAAGAATACGACTCTTCTAAAAGTTTTCTACTTATAAATAACTTATTTACTTATAATTAAATCCTTTCTATTTTCTTTTAGAAAAGTAGCCGGCCTTAAAGAGCTATATATAATGATTTTAATAATTTCGACGATTTCGATAAAAAGAAATAACTTTATGATAATAGATATAAGAGGCTAATAGAGCCGCTTAAATACTTAAAATAAATAAATAAAAATAGACTTAGTAATTCCTAAAGGCTATTAAACACTAATTATTAATAGAAGCACCTAGAGCGTTAAATACCTTATAGGTGAAGCTATTAAACTAGAAGTACCTATAGCTGCTAATAAGCTATAATACTTATATAACGTATCTATAAAAGATATACTAAAAGCCGAGCTTCTAGAGTGTCTTAACTATATTAAGATTTTATAATAGCTATAGGCGGCCCTTAATAGCGAACTTTCTATTATCCTTATATCGAACGTAGGCGAAACGTATATAGAAAGTAGAATAAATAATAGCGAAAAGCGACTTAATTTTTTTATAAGAAACTTATCTTTAAAACTTAAAAGCCTTACTTAGGGCTTATATAACTTATAGATAAATATAGTAAAGATATATTTTAGTATATACTAGGCGGATAAAAACTATCTTAAAAAGACTCTCTTGACTACTAAAGAACTATTTAAGTATAAGACCCTCTTCTAGTACATCTAAAGACGTTTAATAAACTAGAAGAAACTAGTACTACTCTAGTAAAAGTTTAAGATATTAATATAAAATTATATTCGCGACTTTATTATCTACTATCTTAATAATGCTATTAGTTATTATACTATAGTAATAAAGAAGGGCTAGAAGTTTATAAAATTCTATATCTAAATAAAAATATATAAGGATAAATTTACGTACTAGATTTAAGATATAGATTACTATATTAACTAGATTTACTTTTAGCTTCTACTATTTATATATATAGAGCTTATATGCTAGTCCTTCCTTACTAGGATATAGGTAGAAGAGAATTTAATAGCTAAAATCTAATATATTAAGTAAACGCTAGAGATAATAAGGCCCTATAAAAAGAGCAAGAATAAATAGTAGTTATAGAGAACTAAGCGCTCTTTTACTATCTCTAGTTTAAAACGTAACGGTTTCTATAAGGGTTTTAAAAATAGTAAAAAAGCTAAAGAAAACTAAAGATTTAAAGCTTTAGCTCTTTTAAAGAATGTAGGTAATTTATATAAATCTAGTATTTTAAACGTAGGCAAAAAGTAGGCTAAGAGCTACGCTAATTAAATAAACTATAAAAGTAAGTAAGACTTAGAAAAAAAAAGCTTTAATTACTTTTTTTTTCTTCTTACGGTTAGAGCCTTAAACGAGAGGTAGTTTAAAATATATAAAAATTATTACTTCGATAGAAACCTTATCGAATTCTACTAAAATTTAAGCGTAAATAGATTATAATTATAATCTAAACCTTATATTTCTTAAATACGTAGAGCGACTTATCTTATAAAATATATAAGCTAGTACTAAGCCGTTTACCTATCTTTTTAATAATATTATCGTTACGTTATACGACTCTTATTATATAGGAATTACTATATATAACTTAAAGGGCGCTACGTATATTACTAAATTTTAATCTTACTAGAGTAGCTCGTTTACGGGCTATAATACTATACTTAATATACCCTAGCTTAGGGCTATTAGGCCGGTTATTAATTTTAGAAGAGAAATATTTTATTAGAGTATAAACTCGCTAAAGTATATATATCTAGTAAGCGCTACTAAATTATTCTAGAATTTAAAACTAAAGAAGTTTATTTACTTTCTTTAGTTATTTAACTACTAGCTTTCGCCTATAAGTAGTCTAAAAAGTTAAAAAAATAACTTTAACTCTTTAATAGCCCCCTTATAAATAGAAAGTATACTAAACGTATATAAAAAGTAGAGCGGGGGTAATTAAAATCTAAAAGAGCTTCTATTTAACTAAACTCTCTTTTATCTACGGGGACTATACTTTCGTATCTAAAAAGTATATAAACTATATAAGAAACTCGCTAGTTTAGTAGACGTACTACTAGCTAAGATAGCTAAGAAGATCTATAATAAAATTCTAAATACTTATAAAAAGTACTTAGATATCTTTTTAGATAAATAAGCTACTAAGCTATTATAATATACTAAGTTTAATTATACTATTAATCTCGTTATAGATTCTAAGCTATTATTAATATTTCTATATAGACTTTTCTAATCTAAACTATGAATTCTTAGAAAATATATTAATAAAGCCTTAAAATAGAAGTAGATTAGATATAGTAAGTTATTTATAGGCGCGCCTATTCTCTTTACCTCTAAGATAGACGGCACTATATAATTATATATAGATTATAGGAGTCTAAATAAGTTTATAGTTAAAAATAGCTATTCTATACTACTAGTAGGCGAGCTACTAGACCGCTTAAGTATTATAAAAATCTTTACTAAACTAGACCTACGTAATACTTATTACTAAATCCGTATAAAGAAAGATAATAAATAGAAAATAGTATTTAAAACGCGTTATAGATATTATAAGTATTTAGTTATACTATTTAGCTTAACTAATATATCCGTAATCTTCTAGTTATATATCTATTGAGTCCTAGGAGGCCTAGTAGATATAATTTATATAGTATACTTAGATAATATACTTATATACTTAGCGGATAAGTCTTAGTATATTAAGTATATTAAACGTATTCTCTAAAGATTATATAATTAGAATCTCTATATAAAACCGTCTAAATATAGTTTTTATATAAAGTATATCGAGTTTCTAGGCTTTATTATTATTTTTAGGGGGTTATTATAGACCCCGTAAGAGTTAAAGCTATTAAAAACTAGCTAAAGCTATAAAGCTATCGTAATATTTAGATTTTTCTAGGTTTTACTAACTTTTATAGGCGCTTTATATAGAATTACTCTATAGTAGTTTAACTACTAATAAGCTTATTAAAAGAGATAGCCTAGAATTCTAATTTAAAAGCTAAACGAGCACTAAAAAAGAGGCTAACTAAATAGTATAAGCTCTAAAAGTAGCCCGTAGAAATAAAATAGATATTTAATAGGCTAAAAGTATACTTTATATAAACTCTAGTACTATAGTACTATAATCTAAATCTTCTAGTTATATTTATTACTAATATATTAGACTATATCTACGGTAGTATTCTTCTTTAACCGCTAGATAGAAAGAATAACTAGCGCTATTAGTATTCTATTACGTATTTTAGCTATAAGTTCGCTAGTACTAAAATATAATACGATATCTATAATAAGAAACTCTACGTAATCGTATAGTATTTTAAATATTAGAGGTCTTATCTAGTATACGTATAAACGCCGGTACGGATATTATCTAATTATAATAATCTATATTATTTTATAATAACTAAGAGCCTTATAGTTTAATAGGCTTAATACACTAAAGTCTTAGCTAAATTTAATTTTAATATTAAATATAAGTTAAGTAAGTCTAATCTAGTAAATACTCTTTTAAGGCGCCTAGACTACGCCCTTAGCTTTAAGAAAAGTAATAAGCGTATTTATTTTAATACTATATTATCTATACTATAACGTAAACTCTAGATTTAGGGGTTAAAAGAATCTTTATGTACTACTAAGAATTCTAGCTAAGAGTACGAGAAAAATCTATATATAAATAGTAGTAGTAATTACTAAATCGTTTTAGTCTATTTTATTACTTATAAGGAGTATAGCGAGTTTACTTATAAGAATATAGAATCTCTAGTATATACTTACTATAAGAAAGCTAGTATAAGCTTATTATAAAGCTTTATATTTTAGTCTATAGTAATAGTAGCCGCTATAACTAAAATAGCGCTTAAAGCTACTTCTAAATCACTAGTTAATTTTATTTATACTAAGTAATAAAGGAATGCCTTCTACGTAGATATATAAGAATAGCTTATAAAAAAAGTACTTTTAGTATATAATTAGTATACGGTTAATAAGTAAGGACTTCTATACTATAAAGAGTAGATATATATACTAACGTATACTTTACTACGCGAGGAAATTCTACTTAGAAATTATAATAATCTAAGTAGTAGCTATTATAGTATTCGCCGTATCTAAGAAGTACTTTCTAGAAAGTACTACTAGAAAGGTATTATTATAAATATTAAAAAATATATATAAAGCTATAATATCTACTAGCGTAATAAAACTTACTAGTATAAGCTATATAGATTATTATAGCTACTACTAGTAGCTATTTAATTCTATAAATACTACTCTCTTAATTTTATTACGGACTTACTAGAATCTATAGAGCGAAATAGTTAAATATATAACGTAGTTCTTATACTAGTTAATTATTTTACTAAATATATACGTTACCTACTAGTTAGAAAGACGATTAATAGAATAATACTTATAAATTTTATTATAAACGACGTTTTTATATAATTTAGGCTACTTAATAGCCTAGTCTTAGATAGGGACTTAACGTTTACGAGCTAGTTCTAGAGTAAATTATACTATAATCTTAGAATTAAGTATAAGTTAAGTATCTTCTTTTACCTATAGATAGATAGCTAAATAAAAAGATAGAATTAGAAGCTAAAGACGTATCTACGCTACTATATTTTTTAAATTTAGTTAGACTAGATAAAGCTTCTCTAGTAGACTTTATATATTTATAACTAGAAAATCTATTCTTCTATAGACTTTATACTAGTTTAACTAAATACGGGAATAGAATCTAACTTCTAGAATAGAGTTTAGAATAATCTTAATAGAAATTTCCTAACTAAATTAACTAAAGTAGTAAAAAAGTATACGAAAAATATATAAAAAGTATAAAAATTAGCTATAAAGTTTCTTAGATACTCTTAGAAACTCTAAACGAAATACTATAACTAAAACTAAATTAAAATATATTTTAATATTAGATAACTAGTTCTTCTCTTAGAAAGAAATATTAAAACTAAATAGTCTTATAAAAAACTTAATAATTATTATCTAGAGCTATTCTAGATTTTAAAGAAAATTAGCTTTTAGATCTACTACTTAGATCTACTATAATCTATATTCTAGCTATATAACGTTTTTAACGTTATACTACTAAAAGCTTATATAGTAAGACTAGAATTCTAACCGCTACTAGTTAAAGAAATTAACGATAGTAAATACTAAAAAGTTAAAGCTATAGTAGCCTATAAAGAATAGCTACTAAAGTAATATCTACTTAAATAGCTTAGCTAGCTCTATAAATATAATAAGTAAAAGTAGAAAGAGAAGCTAGATAATTATAAAAAGCTTTTATAAAATTATTTTAAAGAAAATTCTATTTTTTAAAATACCTAGCTAAAATATAAATAAAATATAGACGAAATATAGATTAAAAGCTAGCTATAACGAGAGCGCCTTCTAGAATTAAAAAATAAGAAGAAATATTAGAAAAAATACTTAATTTATAAAAAGAGCTTTAAAAAAGTATCTATTTTATATTTAAGTTATACTAAAACCACCTCTTATTTATATTAAATATTTTTATAAAGTACTTATTTTTAAACTTTTTATCTACTACTTTATTAGTTAGCTTTTATTAGAATATTTAATTTAGTAGTATTTTAGATTTAGTTATATCTTATACTCGTTATATACCTATCTTAGTAGGTAAGTAAGTTATATACCCGTTTTACCCTAGTAGATAGAATAGATATAAGAAAAGCCCGTACGGCTTTTCTCTACTAAATATACTACTTATTCTAATTAATTCTTTTATTATTAATTAAGCCGTTATACTACTTATTTTAATAGTTATAAGCCTAGGTGCGTCTTAGATATCTTTTATAGTCTAAGCTATTCTTTCTAGTATCTTATTATACTATTCTGAGCATTTTATAGTATTCGAACGTTTCTTCTTAGTATTCTTTTACTATACGTATCTTATAACGAAGGACGTTAGTTATCTTCTATAATACATTTTTTTATTACCTATTATAGAGCACTTTACTACCGTATTAGAAGTAATACTATTACGTAACGGCTTATTTATTAGTCTTATACCTACTGTCTTCTTTAGTATATAACGCGATATAACGTAATACTACGCTATAACGTCTTCTAAACCTATCGTTGTCTTAAAGACAGCCGATAATTAGAATAAATAATATTTTATTATCTAATTACGAGCTAAGAAATACGAGATATTCGACTATATCGATTTATCGAAGCTATTAAAACCTTCTTAACTAATCGAGCTAGCTAAGATTTAAGAGCTACTAGCCTCTAATCTAAATTAATAACGAGTCTAGGAGCGCTATAAAATATAAATTAGAGTATACGAGAGAAGCCTAGTTAAGTATAAAAAGTTAAAAAAGAAAATTAATAATCTTTTAACGATTATTAAGGACTTAGTAAGCCTATTACTACTTCTAATTCTAAATAAGCTTAGGGGTGATTTACACCCCTATTCTTAGCTTATAGCGCTTAAGGCGCGGCTCTAACTAATAAAAAAGACTTAGAAAGAACTTATTATTAATAAGCTTCGCTAGCTTAAGAAGCCTCTAAGTAGTTAGAATATTAATAAATAGCTTTTATAATAGAAAAAGACTCTATTTAAGGTAAAGAAGCTTAAACTTTTAGAAGTTATAAGTAATTGAGATAAGATTATCTTTCTTAAGGCGCTTACCCCTCTTAATACTTATTAGGCCTTAATCTATAAGATTAAGCTATAGTATAATAAGCTTAATAGATCGCTTTATAAAATAATTATCGACTACCGAAACTACTTATGCTAGAATACGGCTAAGAATTTAAAAGCTACTAAAGCGGCCTTTACTACTTTACTAAGAAATAAGAAATAGAAAAGAAAGCTACTCTTCTACTTATATAGCGAGAATTACTTCTACTATATATATAGATATTATAATCTAGAGGCTAGACTAGTAGATTAGATACTAAACTAGGAGGTTTAAGATAAGGTTAATAAGATACTTAAGAATCTATAGATTAAGAGAAGAGTTAAACGCTCTATTAAACGGTTTAAAAATAGCTAAAATTATAGCTAAAGCTAGAAGAAGTAGGATAATACTTCTTAAAAGAAATAAGAGCTAAAACTAAGTAAAGAAGATAAGAAAATATTATTCTTTTTAGCTATAGTTACCTTATTATTTAGTATATAACGTATTTTAAGATCTATAACGCTTAATCTCTTATAGATTACTAATATTAGTATAATATACTATATCTATAATTAGTACATAAAGAATTGCTATACTAAAATAAGAAACGCAGGGCTAGATAACTACGTTATATTAGAAAACTCTACGGTTAAGATTAAGTTATTTAGTAAGGCACTAGTATATACTACTAACTATAAGGGCCCACGTACTATTAAGCTTATAGACGTAGCCTACGTATTCTTATTTATAGTAAACCTCGTCTCTATTGCTAAGGCAAGAGAAAAGAAAATCGAGTTAGATATAGAATATATATATCTCTACTTAGAGGACTTTATTATAGCCTATCTAACCTTCGCCTAAAACTACTTCTTTATAGAATATAAGAAAGTAGATAATCTACTAGCTATAGTATCTAACGTTACTAATCGCTCGTTACTAGCTATATAATAGTATAAAATCTTTATATATATAGGCTAAAGAGCTATTCGAGCCTTACTATAGATAGTATAAAAAGCTATAATTATCGATTAGTAGTTACCTAATTACTATAATATATACGTACGTACTAAGGCATAATAGTAGATCTCTCGATCTATATAACTAGAGAAATTATTAGAAGAAGTATTCTTTCGAGTCTTATTTAACTTAATATATATAATATAAGCTAATAACGGCTACTAATAGATTACGTATCTTAAATATACTTCTACTAAATTTACTTTTACGATTACTTATGTAACTAAGAATAAGTGTACTTAGCACCTCCTTAATATTATCTAAATAATTAAGATAAGATTTAGCAAATTAGTAGCCTTTTTTAGATTAGATAAAGAAGTATCGCTTATACGAGCCTTTAAATAGTAGCTTAAGTAATATAAAATTACCTATAAGGTATTAGCTTCGTATACCCCTTAGTAAAATAGTATATTAGAGCGTTTAGGGCACTTAATTATTATTAAAGCAAGATTATTACGAGTTAGTACTAACCTACCTAAGCACCTATAGCCTAAAATTATTAAGGTAGTAGTCTATATCTATAATAAAACTCTAATAAAGTGCTACTATTAGAAAATACTATTTAAGTATATCTATAGTAAGAAGCTAAAAGTAGCTTATCTTCGAGTTTATAGCTATAAAGCCTACTTACTACTAAAGAATATTCTACGTAGTAATAAGCTAGATAAAGGTATTCTTATTAAATATTTAGTTAGATATAACTCTACTAATATCTATAGAATCTAGTATTCTCTAAAGAACCAAGTAGTACGCTTAAGAGACGTTATCTTTAACGAATCTAGTAAGTTCTCTCTAGAGAATCTAGAAAAGATACTCGCTCTATAGTAATAGAAGTAAAATTAAAAGTAAGAGATAGTTATTCCTCGTATTACGCTTTATAAGGAGGAGATTATTTCCTTAGATTAGAAATCTAAGGTCTTCTTTAACCTTAGTAATAAGCTATTACCGGCTCTAATTTAATTAACTTAAGAAACTCTAGAGACTTAAGGTAGTTACCTAGGCGCCTAAGTATAAGAAGTATAACTAGATTATCTACTAAGCCCTTTAGAATTAACTAGTAAAGGCCTAGCACGCGAATAGTATACGAAAAGTAGTCTATAAGTAGGCTTAATTTATAATAAATAAATACTAGATTCTTTAGATTATATATTACTAGATTAATCTACTCTAGTCTAATAATAAGCCTCTTAAGGCTTAGGGGGTAAAAATTAATAGAATTAATAATTACGAGGACTTAATTAGCTTATACTAGTTTAATATAAGAATTTACCTAATCTAGGCGTTACTAGAGAAAACCGTACCCTAAGAGAACGTAATATTATAGCGGATATTAATTTAAACCTAATTATCTACGGATTAAGGACTCGTAACTTACGTAAAGATACGTATATTACGTTAATTTATAATAATATATTTAGTTACTAAATACTATTTATGTCTTTTCTCGTATCTTTCTAGAAATCTACTATAGTAAAAGCGTAAGTATCGCCTATAGACCTACTACGTATTTACTAAGATTAACTACTACCTAAACCTCGTTTCTATAAGAATATCTTTAACCACCTAATAAAAACCTACCTACTAGAGGCAATCTAAATAGAACTCTAGAAACTTTAGGATAAAAAAGTATAGAAGATAGTAGTACTTAGTAAAGCGAAAAGCCTTAATAAGAACGTAATACTACTTACCTAGGTATTTAAGTATAAGCTTAATAAACACGGCTGGCTTACTAAGGTTAAGGCACGTATTTATATAAGAGAAGACCTTTAGACTACTTAGTAGAATACTTATATAGCTATCCTTGCCTTTCAGATTTTCCGAGCCCTAATTGCCATAATCTACGCTTTTAACTTAGAAATGCGCTAGTACGACGTTATAAACGCATTCTCTTACGTTTTACTTAAGAAAAAGATATACTATTAACCTCTAGAAGAATTAAAGCTTAAATAAGACTAAATTCTTCGTTTACTTCGAGCGCTTTATAGTCTTAAGAAGTTACTAACTCTTTAGTAACGATACTTCTATAAATTCTTAGAAGAGTTTAGTTTAACTTAGATATCTAATACGCCTTACTTATACTTAAACGATCGCCTGTTTGTCTTCTTCTTTATAGACGACGTTATTATAGTATACTATAAGCGAGATAAGCCTTTTATAGATACTTTCTAAGAAGACCTACTTAAACGCTATAAGATAAAAATACTAGGAGAAGTATAATAGTTTCTAGCCTTACGTATTATAAAAGACCGAGAGTAAAGGCTCTTATAGCTCTTCTAGAAATTATATATCTCTAGTCTTATCGCTCGCTATAGCGTTAATAAAAACTACTTTCTATTAACGTCTCTTTCTTTAGATAAAGTACTTTAAGCAAACTAAGGCACGTACGTAAGCGTATAAGATATTTATCTTTATTAAAGTAGAATTAGTTTAGTATAATTTATAGCTACTAGTACTAGAATAGATATTACGTATATCTATTCCGTACTATTATTTTACTTTACTAATTCGTCTCTTTGCTATTTTAAGCTCTTCTAAAGGCTCCTTAGCTACTTAGTAGAAACTAAGAAACTCGCCTTATTATTTTAAAGTAACTACGAGGACGAGAATAATATCTTTACTATTAGTAGTAATATAGTATTTACTAATAATCCGGATACGCGCCGTAGCTACTAAGGCTCGATTATTACTATATTTAAAGTAGCTATTAATTAGAAGGCTATTAAGTAGTCTATAGTTATAACCTTAACTATCGAAGCCGAGCTTCTTACTTTATTAGAGGCCGCTAAGTAATACTTCTAGTAGAAACGTCTTTTTAGAGAAGTTCGATTCGATCTAGGCTATTAAATTAAAATATAGTGCGATAATACGCAAACGCTTCGGCTTATATAAGAAAGTATTAGAAAGCTTAATACTAAGCTATATTATATAGATATATACTACTATTAGCTACGCTAAGAAGCCTAAGTAGATAACGTTTATCTTTAGTAGACGCCTATAGTAGTAATATTAGTAAACGGTCTTACTAAAGCCCTACCTCGCTAGAAGCACGCTTATTTCGTTACGGCTATTAGACTTTTCTTACTCTATAATTAGTATTTATTTATTTTATATTATTTCGTAAAATAAGGCGCAATTCTTATAGCTTACTTAAGCTAATAAAGAACTTATATCTAATTAGGTATAAGTCTCTACTAATCTTTCTAGTACTTATAGTTATTACTTAAACGCTACTTATACGTTCTCTATACTATAGACTAGTAGTACTACTAGTATATAGTATAGAGAATATATTTTTATTATCTCTTTTATTTTAGAAATTAACCGCCTATTTTAAGCGAGTTTATAAGTTTAATACTTACCTAGTTATTCTCTTTCCCTAATTATTTTTTTTTATTACCTACTCCCTACTTAGGTAGTACATAAAGGGGGTGTATTAGAATATTTAATTTAGTAATATTTTAGATTTAGTTATATTTTATACTCGTTATATACCTATCTTAGTAGGTAAGTAAGTTATATACCCGTTTTACCCTAGTAGGTAGAATAGATATAAGAAAAGCCCGTACGGCCTTTCTCTACTAGATATACTACTTATTCTAATTAATTCTTTTAATATTAATTAAGCCGTTATACTACTTATTCTAATAGCTTTATTAAGCTAACTCTATTTAATCTAGTCTAATAGCGCTACTAATTCTCGAAGTATAATATATTATATATATACTACTAGTTACTACGGCTGCTAGTAGCCGTAATTTTTTTTATTTTTTACTTTTTATAGGCCGATATCGCCTTTTCTAATATATTAATATATTTATATAGTATAAGTATATTCTTTTTTATAAACTCTAGTATCTTCTTATTAGGAACACTATTAAAGCTATCGTAGTAAAATAATAGTAGATTAGTAATATAGCGAAACTAAAGAAAAATCTAAAATAAATTTTATTATTAGTACTAAATATAAAAGTAGTATAAAAGTATATAAAAAGTATAAGAAAAGTAGAAAAAAAGTAAACTTATTAAAGTATATTTATAACTACTCTTCGTATATTAATTATACTTAGTATATAATAAATTCTTATAGTAAATCTAGCGAAGCCCTCTAAGAAGCTTTATAGATATAAAATTAATCTATTCTTTATTTTCGTAGTAGCGTATTATACTCTAGTAGTATACGTAATATATATAGTATACTACTACTAAACTAGGCTATAATTAAAGATAAGTATTACGAACCCTAGAATATAAGGGCTTTATAACCCCACGAGCGAAAAGCCCGCACGGGAAAAGGCACCGTAGAAGCTAGAAATCTATAAAAATAGTAGAACTACACTACTAGTACGCCTACGCGGGAAAACTAGCCTTAAGAAAAGACGGCGCGTACAAACCTAAATAAGGTAGTAATAGAAGCCCGCACGAAAGCAATACCCGCGTAGTATAATAACTACTCGGAAGAATAGTAAGACCGAGTTCCTATAGAAAAAAAATATCTATAGAAAAAGAATATAGATCTAAAAAACTAACTTCGAATATAAGAAATAAATAAAGAGAATATCGAATATATCGTCCGCTTACTAAAGTAGAAGTTAAGTTCCGGAAAATAGGCCTTAGCGCCTAAGTTACGTAGAATCTACCGGGCCTACTAAATAATAAAGAATTACGACTATTCTTTATAATACTTAGATAACTAAGAATGCTAACTATTTACTACTATCTATAGATTACTATATATTTTTTATAGTATATAGATATACTTCTTAGATAGTACTTTAACCTTTATAGTTAACTTAAGATTCTAATATAGACTTATTAAAGATAATAAGTCTAACGCGTATCGCGTACTAACCTATTACGTAATTGCTATCTATTATTTTAATTCTTTATTCTTCTCTTATTCTTTAAGGTAAACCTTACCGCTATCTAATCCTACTAGGTAACTCTAAAGCCTAGTAGAAAAGGCCGTTATTATACTTTAATTACTATTCTTATAAGAAAAGGTAGTTTCGAGAAAAAAAATACTTAATAATAAAATAGTATTACCCGATACTTAATGCTAACTAAGTAATATAATAAATAATATAGATATAAATAATAACGGTCTTCTATAGTTAACTATAGCCGACCTCTTTTAGGTTATCTAAGATATATAAGGCTAGATCGGCGAACTTCGCGGATAGCTCTAGAAGTAAACTAATAAGAATATCTAGCTCTACTAATAAATAGGCGAACTTCGCAACTAAGCTATTTTAGCGGCCTATACTTTAGCGCTAGTATATACTTTGATACCTATAGCGACTTAATTCTATAATAAAAGCACGAAGACGGCTAAACTAAATCTATTCTACGATAATTAAAAGAAGCTTTAAATCTTTCTCTTATAACTTAATCTATACTTCTTCTTTAACTCTAGAGACTTTTCTATAGACGATAAAAAGATAATATTCGCTACTACCTACCTCCGCGATACTATAGTATAGTAGTTCGAGCCCTACCTTAGAGACTAAATAAAGAAAGAACTAAAGACACGTAAAAAGAATACTAAAAAGGCCTTTAGTAGCTATAAGTACTTTATAACTTAGATTAAGTAGAGCTTTAAAGACCTTAATAAAGTTAATAAGGCCCGACGAGCGGTTATAAATATCTACTAAAAGACCTTAGTAGTAGACTATACTATAGAGTTCTAAAAGACTACCGCGTATCTAGACGATTAGTCTAACTACGCCCTTATAGACTACTACTACCGAGGACTTAAAGAGAGGGTTAAAGATTAACTTATAATATAAAATAATTCTAAGACCCTAGATAAGCTTATTAAGCTAGCTATTAAATACGATAACCGCCTCTTCGAGCGCTAATTAGAGAAGTATAAAGAAAACTATAAAGCTAATACCTTACGTTCTATATAGCTATGCTATACGCAAGAAGAAGGCGATACTATAAAATTAAACGCCGCTTAACGAAGCGATAAGAGTAACTAGCGCGAACGCTAACCCCGGCGCCTATAAACGAAGTAAGAAGTAAAACGCTTTAATAAAAAACTCTACGCCTACTACGAGAATAAATAGAACCCCCGGTACCGCTACCTATAATAAAATAAAACTAGTAAGACTACCGCCGTCGCTACTTAAAAAGAGAAAAAACCTCGCTCTACGTCTACTCTAAATAAAGAAGTTAACTATACGACTATAAGTTAGACTATCTACTACGATAATAACTACGTAATCTACTAAAGCGATAAATAAGCTACCGGGTAGTACTCCTTCGAGCTATAATAGCTAAACCTAGCTACGTATAACGAGAAAGTACTAGAAATTAACGACCTAATTAATAACTTTTTTTATAACGACGAGCTAGTTAATAGCGATATAGGCGAACTCTATAATAGTATACCTAAATCTAGTAAAATAGGGAATATAAAGTAATAGTAGAATTAAGCTATACTTAACTAAATTATAAAGCACCTAAATAGATACGAAGATACGAGACGCATTAAAGCTAGCCTTATATCTATAATTAATTAGATTTCTAGATTAAGAATAGACCTACTACCTTAGTAATACTAGATAAAGAACGGGAAGCTTAGCTCTCGATTCTATAAAGATAGTATATAGTACTTCTAGAAGAAATTACCCCTCGCCTCGGCTAATAAAGTAGTAGCCTAGCTCGAAAGTAAGGCCTAGAAAGTATAGTAACAACGAGACTACGCATATTTACGAAATATAGCGCTAACCCTCGGTATATACGAAATAGTAATAAGAATACGAAATACCCTATAATAAGTTCTAAGAAAAAAATACGTTATACCTACCTTCGAATACTAGGTCTATAACGACCGGATTTACTAGCGGCGCTATATTAGGCATAAATACTAGATATAGTAAAAGAAATTACTAATCCTAGCTAAGAACTAGAACTTCTACTTCTATAAGAAAATAGTAAGCCGATACTTATTAAAAAACTAAATGGCCCCCCTAGTTAGAGACCCTAGGAGTGGCCGGTAGATAGGTCCCTTAACTAGATTTTATATATACTAAACAATATACGCACCTTAGAAAAAGTTCTTAGAATACTAGTAACTATTAGCGGACGAACCGCAATAGCTATACTAATAGCGAAGTAAAAGATAACTTTATTAGCTATATCTTTACTATCTAAAATAATATTCGACTTACGAGGAAAGACTACCCCTACTTATTAAAAATAGTAAACGGGTTAGCCGCCTTATATAATAAAGAATAAATCTAGGTCGAAATAGAACCCATAAAGCTTACTATTAAAAAATATATAGAGAAGATTACACTCGATATAATCTCTATACTAAAATACGATATTATTCTAGATATTCCGTAGTTTAAAACTTACGAATCGTATATTCGATAGAAGAAAAGAATAGTTATCTTTCTAAACGAGAAATACGCTAGATACCTAGTAACTACTAAAAGAGTACTAATAGTTAAGAAAAACCCTCTAGATATCTAGAAAATCTTAATAAACGTATTAAACTGCATAAAAAACTAAGAAGAAAAGGTGTATATAATCTTCGTTAAAATAAGTCTAGAATATAAGTAGAAAATCCTAGCTCGTATAATAAGAGACCCCCGCTAGAAGAATAATAACGTTCTAAAACTAGTCGGAGAAGACTACTTCTAGAGAATCTATAAAAAATACGATCTATTTGCTTACGGATAGATAGATATCGCTAAATAAGGTATTTCGGTAGTCGAGGATAATATAAACCTTAGCGGAATTATAAGGCCTACTATAGATAAATTAGCGCCGATACTAGAACTAGAAACTATTCTATAAGAATTCTAGAACTTCTAACGACTATTCTAGAAAAGAGATAAAGAATAATTACTAGAATATAAATTATAGAACTATAAGATACCCCTAATACCCAAAACGTAATCCGCGTTTAAGCCTATATACTCGCTTTTAGAGAAAGAGATAGAGGCCTTAAGAAAGTATATTAAAAAGAATCTAGAATAAGAATATATACGCCCGTTATTATTACTAGCTAGTTATTCTATTCTATTTATTTTAAAGAAAAATAGTAAACTACGCCTCTATATTAACTATAGATAACTAAACGATATTACTATTAAAAACCGGTATCTTCTACCTCGTATCAATGAGCTATAAGATAAACTTCGTAACGCTAAGTATTTTACTAAGCTAGATCTTAGAGAAGGCTACCATCTAATCCGTATTAAGAAAGATAAAGAGTAGAAAATAGTATTTTAAATAAAATTTAGATACTATAAGTATATAATAATACTCTTTAGGCTTACTAATGTACTAGCTATCTTTTAAAGCTTAGTTAATGATATACTACGTTCGTATTTAGATATATTCGCTTTAGCTTACCTAGATAATATTCTAATATACTCGAAGACGCTTAAAGAATATACTAAGTATATAAGAAAAGTTCTATAGGTACTAGATAAACGAAATCTCTAAGTAGTCCCGAAAAAGAGCGAATAGTATACGTAAAAGACGAAATACCTCGGATTTATTATTACTTCTAGATATATTAGTATAGACGATAAAAAACTAGACGCTATAAGAGACTAGCCTATACTAAAGATTATTAAAGAAGTATAATTCTTTCTAGAATTTACTAACTTTTACTAAAAGTTTATTCTAAACTACGCGAAGGTGTCTATACCTCTTATAAATCTAATAAAAAAGAAATATAGGTTCGTATAGAAAGAAAGATAATAAATAGCCTTCGACTTACTAAAATATATATTTACGAAAGCCCTAGTCTTAGATATCTATAACCCTAATCTATTTATTACGGTTAAAACTAATATCTTTGACTACGCTATAGAAGTAGTTCTTAGCTAGCTAGATAAGTAAGATAGACTATATCCTATCGCCTTCTATTTAAGAAAGATAATAGGGCCTAAGAAAAACTATAACGTCTATAATAAGAAACTTTTAGCTATAGTTATGGCTTTTAAAGAATAGAGATACTATCTTAAAGACGCTAAGTACTAGGTTATAATCTACTATAACTATAAGAACCTCTCGCACTTTACTACTACTAAGAAATTAAACTAATAATAGATTTAGTAGGCTAAAGAGCTAGCGTTCTATAATATAAAGATTACTTATAGAAAGAGATCTAAGAATACTCGCGCTAACGCGCTAAGTAGACGAGCTAATTATATTAAAGAAAAGCTAGGTCCGTAATCTATAATACTTAATACGTAAAAAGACGGGTTTTTTATACCCGCTAGCCGTAGCCGCTAGATTACCGCTATTTATAGTATTAAATAAATATAGCTTCGAGAAGAACTAGATAACTCGCTTACCCTAATTAAACTACTCGCCCTAGCGATACGCCTCGAAAGCAACGAATAGAAGCGTAAGATTTAAGAAGCCTATATAAATAACGTAATAGCTTAAGAAATTAAAGAACTCGAAAACGACCCCTAAGTAACTAAAAACGTAGATAGTATAATTCTATTTTTAGAATTAGTCTACGTCCCGGTTAAATTACGGGAAGAACTTATAAAAGATATATACGAAGCCCTAGTATACGAGTATTAAGAAATAAATAAGATAGTAGAGCGAATTATAAGAAGCTAATATTTTCTAGAACTTAAAAGAATTATTTAACGAGTAGTCTTATAATACGATTTTTATATCTAAAGTAAGGCCGCGAGGTATATACTTTATAGACTACTTTAGCCGCTACCGATATCTAAGCGCCCTTTATAATTTATCTCGCTAGACTTTATTATAAATCTACCTAAGTTAAAAGAACTGCTTACTAAGGTTAAGTATAACTTAATTCTAGTTATCGTTAATAGAATAATAAAGTATATATATTATCTACTATATCTTAAGATAGTAAATACGGAAGAACTCGCCTATATATTTCTTAGAATAATCCTCGGTAACTACGGGTTACTAAAAGAGCTCGTATTAGATAGAGATTAGCTATTTATATTCTAATTCTAGTAGATCCTTACCCGCTAGCTTAGAGTAAAATATAAGCTCTCGACTACGGTATACTCTTAAATAGACAGCTAGATAGAACGGATAAACTAAACGCTAGAATAGTACTTACGCTACTATCTTAACTATATATAAAATAATTAGGTCGAGCTACTACCGCTTATATAATTCGTATATAATAGCTTAAAAGTGTTAGCTATATAAGAATTCCCGTTCTACGCTAACTACGACTACGAGCCTATAGCTTATAAAGAGTCTATACTAAGCGAATTTCTAGCCTAAAAAGAAATTCTTAAAGTAGACTAACTAAAGGTACTCTATAAATAACTATACCTAGACCTTAAATTCGTAACCCTATAAATAGGTAAATACTATAATAGACGGCACTAGAAGGTACTAAAGCTAAAAGAGAAAGATAAAGTTTACCTTCTTAAAAAAAATATTAAGATAAAACGGCCGAATAATAAATTAGACTTTAAGAAAATTAAACCGTTCGAAATTAAAGAATAAATTAGAAAGGTTAATTTCCGCCTTAGATTATTTAATACTATACGAATATATTCTATATTTTACGTCTTACTCCTCGAACTAGTACTAGAAAACGCCACGCTATTACGCTAAATAAAAGAAATACTACTAAAAAATCTAGACGCCGACGAAAATATAGACTAGAATATAGAATAAGTCCTAGATAGCGACTATATTAATAGTTAATTTTAATACCTTCTTAAATAGAAAGAAGACTAGAATAATACCTAAAAACTATCGAAACTCTATAACTATTAAGAGCTTATTAATAAGTTCTATCGCTAAAACCTAGATTGACTAATACCGCCGACTCGTCGTATACGAAGAACCTAAAATCGAAGTTAGAAAATAAAGATAACCGCGCCTAATTAACTAGACCGAAACCCTCGGAAGGCGTAGAACCCGAACTAACGCTAGAAGATCTAATAGACTAGAACGACCCTATAGTATTATTAGCTAAGATATCGCTACGTAAACGCTTTAGCAATCGTTTCTCTTTAGTATTTTTAGGGTTAACGGGCTCTCTAGCCCCGCGAGCTAACTTAAGACGGTCTAACTTCTCTAACTTTTCTACGGTTATAGCCTTCTTCGAGAGTATTAAATAAGTACAACGCTTTAAGAGATTCTTCTATTTCTCTAAATAAAATAAACGGGCTATTACGGTCTATATAGCCTTACGAGTCTTCTTTTAGTTCGTACGCACTTTAGCGCGCGCCCGATCGAGACAGTTAACTAGAGTTAAATATTAGTAATAGTAGAAGACGATAGAAATAGAATATATAGTCTATAGTATTAAGATTTCTACTATTATAAGTAGTTTAACTACGATAAGTATACTCTTTATAATAGAAAAAACTCTTAATATTTATTTAATACTTTACGGGCTCGCCCTTAGAAGCTAGGAATAAATAAAAAGAATAAAAAATAAGTATCTCGTAACCCTCGCGATTAATATGCTTACCTAGAAGAACCTATTTAGTACGCTTACGTTTCGAAGATATTATAAAAATTTACTAGAGAAAAAAAAGAAAGAATAAGAAAAACCTAAAATATAAACGAATAAATAAATCTTCGGGCCGAAGATCCTTAAGAGGGGGAATAGTATTATAAACCTTAGAATATAAGGGCTTTATAACCCTATAGGCGGAAAGCCCGTATAGAAAAAGATACCGTAGGGGCTAGAAATCTATAAAAACGGTAGAGCCGTACTACTAGCACGCCCGCGTAGGAAAACCGGCCTTAAGAAAAGACGGCGCGTATAAACCTAGATAAGATAGTAATAGAAGTCCGTATAGAAGTAACGCCCGCGTAGTATAGCGACTACCCGAAAGAATAGTAGAACTAAGTTTCCATAGAAGAAAAACACCTATAGAAAAAGAATATAAATCTAGAAAACCGACTTCGGATATAAGAAACGGATAAAGAGAATATTAAATATATTATTCGCTTACTAGAGTAGAAGTTAGGTTCTAAAAAATAGGCCTTAGCGCCTAAGTTACGTAGAACCTACCGGGCCTACTAGATAATAAAGAATTATGACTATCCTCTATAATACTTAGATAACTAAAGATACTAACTATCTACTACTATCTATAGATTACTATATATTTTCTATAGTATATAAATATACTTCTTAGATAGTACTTTAATCTTTATAGTTAACTTAAGATTCTAATATAGACTTATTAGAGATAATAAACCTAACGCGCACCGCGTATTAATCTATTACGTAATCGCTATCTATTATTCTAATTCTTTACCCTTCTCTTATTCTTTAAGGTAAACCTTACCACTATCTAATCCTACTAGGTAACTCTAAAGCCTAGTAGAAGAGGCCGCAGTTATAATAAGAGAAAAGCTTTCCTATATTATTTATAATAGGCGTCTATAAAAGCTTATTATAGAAGTAATCTAAGTAAATAAAACTAAGAGAAAACTATATAGTAATAGTTATTTAAAAAAAGAAAGTAGAAAAAGATTTAGTATTAGTTAAAAATATTTTAGTTAAAAAAGAGAAACTAAATCTAAACTATAAAAATCTAAAAAAGTATAAGAAATTATTATATCTATTAAAGCTATTAAAAAAATAACCTTATACTTTATAAGTATTATTAGTACTTATAAGTTACTAATTAGTATATTTACTAATATTATCGCCTAAGGCCGCCTTCTATTATTCTTAATAGTAATAATATCTAATAATAAAGAAAAAACTATACTAACGTACTAATATCTATATTATTTATATATATAATATACTACTAGTACTACTAATAACCGCTTAGTAATATATTTTCTTATTTTTTTTATTATTTATTATTTCTTATCTATTATTCGTAGTAATAGCTATAAAATAAGATTAATTTATTTTACTATATAACGTCTATAGCTAATACTTAATACTATTTTTTATATAGTAACTTAGTATACTCTTTTTTCTTTTTAAAAGATTTTTTAATAAGATACTAGTATAATATCTTTTAATAAAAATTAGGGCGATTTCTACTAGAGAGAGAGATAGTATTAAAATAATAAATTTTAGTATATTCTTAGAATACTTATATAGTACGTTCTATATATTTATTATATACTACGTTATTATAGAATAGAAGATAAGTAATCTAGTTAAGGTAAGAATAGTTCTTTCTATAAAATAAATAGAACTTTAATAGAAGGCTTAAGAGAAGGGCTCTAATTAGTATATTAAAAAAAGACTCTCTACTAAAGATAGACTTATAATATAACTATAAAAGTATAATAAGAGAAATATTAATAAACGAATACTACTTCGCGGTATATTTATAAGATATATAGAAGTAGTAATTCTTTTTTTTCTTTTAAAATAGGTTCTTTTAGTTTTATTACTCTATTTAATTACCTACGAGATACTATATAATAGAGTTATTTTAGACTTTTTTTTTACTTCTCTTTATCTTCTATATAGTTCTAGCTATCTTTATTCTCTAGCTTACTAGACGCTCTTTTACGGAGCGTTCTTCCCGCTAATAAATTTAGAGTCTAACGCAGGGGGCTAGTATAGCTACTAAATAGTTATAAGACTTATAGCGAGTACTTTAGAAAAAAAAAGAGCTTAGAAACGTATAAAGATACGAGGGAAATTTAGTATTAAGGGCTAAGAAACTTATATCTAGCTAGGTATAAGTCTCTCTAAAAAAATTAATTTAACCCTAAAAAGATATAGCCCGAGTATTATTCTATATAAAGGCGATTTAGATTATAGCACTTCTAAGAATTCTAAGAATAGTTCTACTTTATTATAAATAACTACGAATAAAAAGCGTTCTATAAAGATATATAAAAATAATAGAGTAGCGACTACGTACTCTATTTAGTTACGGTTTATCGTCTTTAGAGTTAAAATTTATATTACTAAGAACGGCCTTGCCGAGCTTATTATTAATAACTTAGGTGCGGATAGAGGCTTTATAAAAAGACTTTATTATCTTATACTAAAAATAATAATAGAATTAAATTTTTATTTTATTTATTAGTATATAAGTTTTTAGACTACTATCTTCGTAGGCGTACGATAGTTAGTAGTAATTCGGATTTATTAAAACTAAAAGATTTACTAGATTTAAGAAACTAATCTATTATTCTTTAAGTAGCTTAATTAACGGGCAACCCTATAAATTTCTCTAGTATAAGAATAAGTAATAACCCTACGCCGCCTATAGTAGTAGTATTTTAGAACGACTAAGTCGCCTCGCTACGTATAGATACTATAACGAGCGAAAATAAATAGATTTTTTTTACTTTTAACTAGCTTCATTAATTACTAAGAAAAAGCTTAACGGGTATTTAATATAGTAAGACTTTTCTAATATCTAGTTTAAAAAACGCACCTATCTTTAATAAAACTAATACGTTAAAATTCTTTAAGAACTTCGAGTATCTCGCTAATAATAATAGCTACTTAAAAAGTAAAATAGTAAAGCGCGTATTATACTACTATAAGAACTTTATTACGGAGTCTATTAGAAAAATGCGCGCGTTTAAAGACTATAATTAGAAGGCTTTAAAAAGATCTATACTATATAAGTACTAAGACTACGATAAACACGAAACGTTATTCCGTAAGAAAATACTATATAAGTATATAAAATATAAGAACTAGAAAAAGTAGAGAAAAACTATATTAAAACTATAATAATACTTAGTTTTTTTTTATATAATTTTTTAAAGTTTTTTAGAGAAAGATAAGATTTCTTCTTAAAAGTAGACTAAGTTATTTCTATAAGAAATATTACGAGAAATATTAGCGTTTTTTTTTAAAGAATACTAAATTAACTAAAGAAGCTCGTATATCTATAACTATAAGATAATTAAAACTTAACTAGATAAAGAGCTTATATTAAAAAAATCTTATATAAAGCTTCTTAGAAAGAATTAGTACGTTAATCTTACTCTACTTAAAATACTTAGAAGTATAGAAAACTAAAAAAAGCGTACTAATATATAAAAAGCTAAGTCTATTATTTAGACTAGTCTACTATATTAATAAATAGCCCCTTAATAGACTTTATTAAACCTAAGAATATTAATTAATAAGAAAGTTAATACTCTAGCTAAATAATTTAAAAACCTAGTAATTAGTACGAAAAAGTACTTTTTAGTTACTTTAGCTAAGAAAATTTTAGATAAAGCTTCAAACTATTTAATTTATAATAACGTTTTATTAAGAGCGCGCTTTATAATTAAGCTCGTATCTAATTACTTACGAAATTAATTTAATATATCTAGAGAAAATAGAAGTAACTCTTAAAACTAAAACTTTAGCTTAGAGCCGTCTAATAATAGCTATTACTATAGTAGATATAGGGAAAAACACTATTAGCCTAAGAAGTATATAAATATAGTACGTAGTTAAGACTAAGGCCGTTAGTATTAGAATAATAGACGACGGTTCTTTCTTAGATAAATATATAGTTTAATAAATCGGCCGTTAGCTTTAGAATTTAATAATAAGCTTTAAACGCTTAAGGCTAAAGCGACGAAAAGAGGTTATTCTAAAAAAAATAAAAAATCTATAACGATTAAGAGTATTTTAGATACTAACTGCTTCTAGATAGATAATAAGTTAGATATAAAGAACTTTAAACTCTAGACTAATACGTAAAATATTTTTAATTTAGATTTTAATGAGAACCTAGTATAGATAATATAAAAATAGCTAAACCGCGCTAGTAAAAAAAAGAGACCGGTGCCTAATAAAGATATTAGAAAAAAGTACCTAGGTACTATTAAAGAGTTTAGACCCGGGTATTATTATAGAGTAAAAGATAGATAAGCTAGTTAAAATAAAAATAGTTCTTTTTATATAATAAATAGAACTTTAATAGAAGGCTTAAGAAAAGAGCTCTAATTAGTATATTAAAAGAGATTCTTTACTAAAAAATAGACTTTATAATATAGCTATAAAAGTATAACGAGAGAAACGTTAATAAATAAATACTTTTTTACGGCATACTTATAAGATATATAGAAGCGGTAATTTTTCTTTTTCTTTTAGAATAGATTTTTTTAGTTTTATTACTCTATTTAATCGTCTATAAAACGCTATATAATAGAGTTATTTTAAACTCTTTTTTTACTTCTTCTTACTTTTTATATAGTTTTAGCTATTTTTATTCTTTAGCTTACTAGATACTCTTTTACGGAGCGTCTCTCTCGCTAATAAATTTAGAGCCTAACGCGGGGGGCTAGTATAGCTACTAAATAATTATAAGACTCGTAGCGAGTACTCTAGAAAAAAAAAAGAGCTTAGAAACGTATAAAAATATAAGAAAAATTTAGTATTAAGAACTAGAAAACTTATACCTAGCTAGATATAAGTTTTCCTAAGAAAATTAGTTTAATTCTAAAGAAACGTAGCCCGAGTATTACCCCGTATAGAAGCGATTTAGGTTATAGTACTTTTAAGAATTCTAAAAATAGTTCTACTTTATTATAGACGACTATAAATAAGAACCGTTCTATAAAGATATATAAAAATAATAGAGTAGCGACTATATATTCTATCTAGCTACGGTTTATCGCCTTTAGAGTTAAAATTTATATTACTAAGAATAGTCTTACCAAGTTTATTATTAATAACTTAGGTACGGGTAGAGACTTTATAAAAAGACTTTATTATCTTATACTAGAAATAATAATAGAATTTAGATTTTTATTCTATTTATTAGTATATAAGTTTTTAGACTACTACCTTCGTAGGCGTGTAATAGTTAGTAGTAATTTAGATTTATTAAAACTAAAAGATTTACTAGATCTAAGAAACTAACTTATTATTCTTTAAATAGCTTAATTAATAGGCGACTCTATAGATTCTTTTAGTATAAGAATAAGCGATAATTCTATACTATCTATAATAGCGATATTCTAGAACGACTAAGCCGCCTCGCTACGTATAGATACTATAACGAGTAAAAATAAATAAATCTCTCTTACTTTTAACTAGCTTCGTTAATTACTAAAAAAAAGCTTAACGGGTATTTAGTATAGTAAGACTTTTCTAATATATAGTTTAAGAAACGCACCCGTTTTTAATAAAACTAATATATTAAAGTTCTTTAAGAACTTTAAGTATTTCGCTAATAATAATAGCTACTTAAAGAGCGAAATAGTAGAGCGCGTACTATACTACTATAAGAACTTTATTATGGAGTCTATTAAAAAGATACGCGCGTTTAAAGACCGTAATTAGAAGGTCTTAAAAAGATCTATATTATATAAGTACTAGAACTACGATAAACGCGAAACGTTATTTCGTAAGAAATACTATATAAGTATATAAAGCGTAAGAACTAGAAAAAATAGAGAAAAATTATATTAGAGCTATAATAATACTTAGTTTTCTTCTATATAATTTCTTAAAGTTTTTTAGAGAAAGATAAGATTTCTTCTTAAAAGTAGACTAAGTTATTTCTATAAGAAATACTATAAAAAATATTAGCGTTTCTTTTTAAAAAATATTAAATCGATTAAAAAAGCTCGTATATCTATAACTATAAGACGATTAGAACTTAACTAAACGAGAAGCTTATATTAGAAAAATCTTATATAAAGCTTCTTAGAAAGAACTAATACGTTAATCTTATTCTACTTAAAATACTCGAAAGTATAGAAAATTAAAAGAAGCGTACTAATATATAAGAAGCTAAGTCTATTATTTAGACTAGTCTACTATATTAATAAATAGCCCCTTAATAGACTTTATTAAACCCGAGAATACTAACTAATAAAAAAGTTAATACTCTAGCTAAGTAACTTAAGAACCTAGTAATTAGTATAAAAAAATACTTTTTAATTACTTTAGCTAAGAAAATTTTAGATAAAGCTCTAAACTATCTAATTTATAATAATATTTTATTAAGAGCGCGCTTTATAATTAAGCTTATATCTAATTACTTATAGGATTAATTTAATATACCTAGAGAAAATAGAGGTAATTCTTAAAGCTAAAACTTTAGCTTAGGGCCGCCTAATAATAGCTATTACTATAGTAGATACGAGGAAAAATACTATTAGCCTAAGAAGTATATAAATATAGTACGCGGTTAAGACTAAGGCCGTTAGTATTAAAATAATAATAATTCTTTCTTAGACGAATATATAGTCTAATAAATTAGCCGTTAGCTTTAAAATTTAATAATAAGCTTTAAACGCTCGAGGCTAAAGCGACGAAAAAAGATTATTCTAAGAAGAATAAAAAATCTATAACGATTAAAAATATTTTAGATACTAATTACTTCTAGATAGATAATAAGTTAGATATAAAGAACTTTAAACTCTAGACTAACGCGTAAGATATTTTCAGTTTAGATTTTAATAAGAATCTAGTATAGGTAATACGAAAATAGCTAAACCGCGCTAGTAAGAAAAAGAGATCGGTATCTAATAAAGATATTAAAAAGAAGTACCTAGATACTATTAAAAAATTTAGGCCTAGGCGTATCTAGAAAATCGATAATAATAAAGTAGAAAGAATACTAGAAAAATAAATAAGAAAAGTAGAAAATTCCGCGCGAGATAAGCTAAGTACTAGTATAAAGTCTTCGCGTAATTAATATATACCTAAGGGCTAAGAAAAAAGTCTAGAAAGATTATAAACCTTACCTACTATAGAGAACTAGCTAGAAGATATTAGATTAATTATTAGTCTAGCTACGTAAAGACTACTCAAGGTAATAGAGCTATATAAAAAGCTCTTTTAGATATACGCCGAGTAAAATAAGATATATAACGCGGTAAAGAAAGCTTAAAGCTCTAGACGTAAAATAATACGCTAGATATAACTAGTAAAAATAGCTTAGCTATACTTCTAGAAAACGGAGCTATAAGAAGTAGTAATATTATAATTAATAATTATAAATTTAATAACGAGTCTAAGAAGAATAAGTAGCTTAAAAGCCTATAACTTATATAATATAATAGGCCGGGTACTAACTACGAAGATATATTCTATTAGTAGAGATTTAGTAGGCCTATATACGGGTTAGATAATTAATATTCTCTTTAATACTAGGTTAGAGGTAAACGTAATTTCTAAAAGTATAGCTAAAAAATATAGCCTCTTTATAGAGATTCTACTAAAAAGAATTAAAATCTATAAGGTTATATCTATTATAGATCTAGTAGTAGACTTTATTAGATTTATTTTATTTATCTACTTATAGCTTAGATTATTAAACTTCCCGGTTACCTTTTTTATATTAGAGTATAGTAGTATTAATATTATTATTAATACTCTATAGATATAGTTTACTAGCTTCGGGCTATAGTATTAAACTAATAGAAGGGTTTTATATTAGATATACTTAATACTAAATAAGATAAAGATTACCTTCTATATAAGTTAGCGCGATAAATTACTAGGCTACTAGAAGATTAATATTTAGCTAAGAATTAAAGAAGTAAATAATAAAAATAATAATAAGTATCTAAAAAACTAAGTAGAACCAGGTATATAGAAGCCTAGACCTACGTAGTAATCTTAGTAAAGAATAAAGTCCTAGTAAAAAATAGTAATATAAAGTTATAGACGTAGCGTTTTACGCTAATATATATAGAGGATAAAAGTAAAGACCCTCTAGAAGAGATAGTTAAGATAAATTAAAAAAAAGATACTAAGGTACTAGAAGACTTATATCTAGTTAAATATAAGTTTTTAGTTCGTACGCCCGAAGACTTATATCTAGCTAGATATAAATCTTTCGCTAAGAATACGCCGAATCTTAAGTATTTTCCCGTAACTAAAAATAGTAAGTAGCGTATATAGATATATAATAATTTTTCTTTATCTCTTTTTATCTTAACTTATTTTAATAATTTATTTATTACGAACGATTCGTTTTAGCGTAAGAAGTTTAAGAAACTAAAAGAAAAATTAACTTTCTAGAAAAATTAAAAAAAATAAGTAAGTATAATATATAAAAGAAAAGCTAATAAAGTATAACTAGTAGATAATTCTAATTCGAATAAAAGTATATCTAAGATAAATTAGCTTTAAAAATAAGAGGCTATTAAATAGAAAAAGACTATTTCAGCTAAGCTACTAAATAAATTCTATAACTATCTAATTACTAAGAAGTTTAGTAAACTAGTAAAAAGAGCTTACCTAATTCTAAAGTAGATTAAAGAACTAAATATTAATAATATAATAACTAAGTAAAAAAAAGAGCTACTACTTAAAATACTTTTTAATTATAAGTAGGCGTTATTCTAGATCTTTAAGAAAAAAAGTAAAATTAGTAGAAGAATTATATTATCTACTATAATTAAAACTATTCCGTATAAACCATAGTAAGTAAAGAAAATTTAAGTCCTAAGAGCTCTTTAGAAGAAAGTTATTATAATACTAGAAAATAAACTAAAAAAGAGAATTTTAGAGTATAGTAACTTTTTATACTAAAATCTATTCTTTCTAGTAAAAAAAAAGAATAGAAAGTACTATTTAATTAATTCTATAGTTAATATTAACTATATAATAATTAGAAATATATACCCCTCTTTAAATACTAATAAATTCGCGGAGTACTTCTTTAAGAAGAAAATTCTTAGTCTTTTAGACTTCTTTTTAAAATATAACTAGATATCTCTAGTAAAGAAAAGCTAAGATTTAATAGCTTTTAATACTTTAATTAGTCTTTTACGTTATACGACTATTTTATAGAAAGTAACTAACTTAGTAGTATAGTTCTAGCGCGCTATTATATTTATTCTTAAGAATTATATTCTATAAAAAACTTAGAACTATATTAACGATATTATAGTTAACGAACTACGATTTAACTATAAAAATAAAGAGATTAAACCCGGTTTACGAAGATTTATAGTTAAATATATCTAGAATTTTAATACTACGCTTTATAATATAGAGAGAGCGGGTTATATAATCTTAGTAAAAAAGACGTACTTTTACTAAAAGAGTATAGCTATTCTAGGCTATATATATAACGCTAATAGGAGGTATTTTAATTTAAAAAAAATTAAAAAGATTCTAAACTAGCTATTCTATTAGAATTAATAAAAAGTATGCGAATTTCTTAAACTCTATAGTTACTATTAAGTATAGATATTCTATTATAATATAAGTACTAAACTATTATATAATCTTCTTAAAAAGAACGTCGTCTTTAAATAAATAAATAAGTATTAAGAAGCTATAAATAAGCTTAAAGTAACTATTACTTTCTTTTCTTTTCTAATACTAATTAATTATAAAAAAGACTATAGTAAAATTATAATATAAATAGACGTCTTAAAGTATAGATAGGGCGCGTATTTAGCTTAGATAGGCTATAATAGAAAAAAATACCCTATATAATTTAAGTCTAAAGTCTAGTTCTTAGCTAAGAAAAAATATAATAGCGGTAAGCTAGAATATAAGACGCTTATATATAGATTAAAGCAGTTCTACTATTAGCTCTATAAAGTATAATTTATAGTAAAAATAAATTACGAAGTTCTAGTTACTTAACTTTAATATATAGTAATAAATTTATCTAGTACGTTAATTACTAAATAGCTTATCTAGATCTATCTTATAGATTTTAAGATACGATATATTTCTAGAAATAAGAATACTATAGCTAATACGCTATTCTATAGAAGACTTAGACCCGGGAAATAAAAAGAAATAGATAGAAACTTAGATAACTAAGTAAATACTTAGCTTAGTTAACTAGAAACTAAGAATTCTAGTAAAGAAGACTTAAAATTAAAAACTAAAAACTAGAAAAATAAATACTTAGAAACTAGGGCCTTAGAAATAAAAAATTTTAAAGCGGAAACTAGGAATTATAAGCTTAGAATTCTTAATAACTAAGATTAAGAAAACTAGAAAACTAGACTCTAAAAAACTAGAAAATAGAAATTTAGAAATTTAGAAAATCTAGTACTATAAGATCTAAGGCCTAGAATCTTAAAGTACTATACTTTTTCTATAGAAATAGCTAAAGATAGCGATTAGAGAAAAGATTAAACCCTTACTTAAAAAAAATCTAGTATTAGAAACCTACTAAATAAGATATATTAGTTAAAGTAATAGTTAAATATTATTTAGTAGTTAATAATTTTACGTAAACTACCGCGGCTTATAAGAAAGAAATTTACTAGCTTTAAAAAAAGAGCGCTTAAGTATATAGTTTAGAGACGTATATTATTTTAAAAAGTAATAAGAACTAGTCTAATTTAAAAAATAATAGATAATAATAAGAGAAAGTAAGAGATAATTTATTTACTATATAATAAGTATAGTTATAAAGAAAGAGAGGCTATATACTATAAAATAACTAATTAATACTATTAGCTAGAAGTATAGAAAAATATTAAAGAGTACTACGCTATTTATATAGAGTATTAGCGTAAAAATACGGTATAAAAAAAAGCTTAGCTATATTTATTATAAAGTTTAGCTATAAAAGAGAAATAGAAAATTAATATAATAAAAATACTATAAGTAAGAGAATATAAGTTTATTATAATAGCCCGCGAATTAGTATCTAACTAGCCTAAAAGAAGAATACTAAGAAAAAATATTTTAAAAGCTATTATTAAATTTATCTATAGAGATATTATCTATAAATATAAATATCTAAGAATTATTATAGTTAATAGAGAATTAGAAAATAAGAATAAAGTAAAGTACTTACTAGCTTAATAAAGAATTAAGTAAGTAGAAATTTCGGCCTATTATATTATAGCTTATAAATTAGTAGAAGTAGAATATAAGTTAATTAAAAATTTTTTAGTAAAGCTTACTACTAAAATTAACTAGAAATAGCCTAACTATTTTTATACTATATTTTAGATAGATTATTCTACTACTAAAGCGACTATTAAAATAACACTAGCTAAGCTTTTATATAAAAGCGATTTAATTCTTTTAGTAGATCTTAAAGTAAAAAACTAAAAGACTATTAATTAGAAAACTATAAAAATAACTAAGAAACTTCTAGTAGCTAAAGTAAAAGAACTTAACTAAAAAAAAAAGCTAAAAAAATAGTAGAGCTACGTATAAGAAAAAAAAAAAGCTTATAAAAAATATTTTAATAAGTATTATTATTTTTATAACGAGAATAAGCCGTTACTTCTAAAAACCCTAGTATTATTATATAAAACTAAAAATCTTACGCGATAAAATAAGAAGTTTATCTTTCGCTAAAAAAAACTATACCGGGTAACCTATATTAATATAAAGATAAAAATTTATCGTTTAGCTAAGTTAAATAGTACTAAATTAAAAAAAATAATACTAGTAAATAGATTAAAGTATTTTAACGTAAGAGAAGGCTAAAGACGAGCGAGCCTTTAAAAAGCTAAGATAAATAAGTAGTAATATTAGTAAATTAGCTAGCGAGATTATATTACTATACCTAATTTTTAAGAAATTAAATAATCTAAAAAGTATTAACTATAATATATATATCTAGTAATACGCTTAAAGAAATAATACTAGCAAACTAAATAAAAAAAAATAAAAAATATAATAAATAAAAATATACTATTTAGATTTAAAATACGCGGAGTTAGACTTAGCTTTATTTCTTTCGATTAGTTATAGTAAGTAGTAGTAAGTAAGAAACTTATATCTAATTAGATATAAGTCTCTTAGAATAAGCGTACGGGCTATAACTTATATCTAGCTAGATATAAGCCTTTTAAGTATAGGCTAGAGAAGCTAAATAGCTAGACCATTTATTACTAAATAAAAGAGCTAGGTAACGTAATAAATAGCGTAATATTATACTAAATAGGCTATATATAGCTAAAAAAGAACTAGTAGATACGCTATAAATAAAGCGCGCCTATTTATAAATAGAAATATAAGAGGCTAGCTATTTAAAATAGCTTTTTTTTTATTAGAATTATAGGTCTATCTATAGATATAGCTACTCGCGTATAAATATAGAATCTAACTATCTAGACGAGATATACGCGATACGTAGCTAAATATAAGAATCTAGAATATATTAATATACTAATTATAGCTAATTAATCTATACTTTTTATTTTTACTACTAAAGTTTTTTTAAATCTTTTATTTTAAAAAAGTTTTATTTTATATATTCTTTCTTCTTTATTTTCTTATATCTTTTTACATTTAAGATATCTACTTTAAAGCTTAAGTAGATTATAGCCTAGCGCTAGTAGTTTATTAAAGCTAAAAAGTATATTCTAGATACTCTTAAAGCTAAGTATTAATTACTAAAGTCTAAGTCTTTTTTTAAGTCTTTTTTATTTAGTTATTTATTTTAAGAGGCTATATTACTAACGTTTATATCTTATACTTATATTCTTACTTACTATTAAAGATATACTTCTACTTAAGGCCTTAGAATTTAAATAGCCCCTCGCGCTAGTTTTTTAGATATCTAAAGATAGTCTTAGTATAGCTAAAATAAATTAATAATAGATAAAAGTATATTTATCTCTACTAGAAACTTACTCGTTTAAAATATAATTAATAAAATTATCGATAATACTCTTTATAATAAGTCTTTACCCTATATAACCTATTCGCGTATAAAAAGTCTAGTTATAAGCCTACTAAGAATTTTTTTTAATAGCGCTTAATTTATTACTTCTTTAAATTCTTTTTAAAATACTTTTTTAAATTTATTTTTATCTTTTTCTTTAGTTACTTTCTCTTATCTTTATAAGATACTAAACCCTTCTATAACTTAAGTTATAAGATTAGTAGTATAAAAGACGGTATAGTAGATAAATAAGTAGATTATAGCTAAAGATTTAGAAGTCTTTAATCTAAAAACTCTAAGTAAGATTATAAAAGAGCCTATATTAGTTATTTAAAAAGCTTAATACTTAAAAAAAGTTCTTAAAATATTTAATTTTATAAAGAGTATAGAGTTACTTATCTATAAACTTTAAAAGCTCGAGCCTAGAGAATAGAGAAAAGAGAAATATATAAAAGTTTATAGTATACTAGTTATACTTACGGATTCTACTAGTAATAGGCTCGTAATTCTAGCTAAGATTATAGAGTAAAATACTAAGATAAAGAAATTAGCCCTAGATAATTATAATTTAGTAATAAGAAAAGCGAATAAAATTAAAAAAAAGATACTTAAAGATAGTAGTAAAATAATTATAAATATACGTAGGTTTTAGAATAATATTATAAAGGCTTAGAGTAAAGAGGTAATAAAGACTTTAATTTCTAAAGGTTTAATCTTATAAAACTATTTAAGATATATTAGTTCTTAGACTAGATATAAGATATCTCTCGAGCGTACTATTAAATAAATTAACTATATAATATACTATTATCTTATAAAGCGCTATTATACCTTTCTCTTCTCTTTTTACTCTATTAGTAAAGATTAGAATAAGATATATTAGGCTACTATTATCTATAGTTCTAATTCTCGAAAGAGTAGAAAGACTTTTAGAAATATAGATACTTATAAGATCTATACTATATTAGATTATAAAAAGATAGCTTTAAATATTACTACTCGCGAAGTAGTAGAGGTTTTTAAAAAAAAAAAGAACTTTATAAAAAATAATTTTAGTTTTCTAATAAATTATAAATATATTTTTATTAATTAGTAGACCCTACTTTTTAAAAGAATTAAGATAATTAATCTTATATTTTCTTTAAAGAAAAATTATTTATTTAGTACTAGCTCTTTTAAGAAATCTAAGAGTAAAAAAAAAGTAAGTAAATTAGTATTAGCTAAGTAGAGTTTCTCGCGTCTATATAGAAAAAGTTAAGATCTTAATAATTTAAATATTATTACGTTTCTTAATAACTATACTAAATATCTTAATAATAAATTTAATCGCTAGATTACTTATAATAAGAAATATTATTATAAGTACTTTACTAGTATTAAATTAAATTTAAAAGAGAGCTTAGATAATCTAAATTTTAGTAAGAGCTATAATACGTTAGTAATATTATTATAAATTTTTACTAGTAGTTAGTTTTATACTATATACCTTTAAGACTTATATATAGTAGTAGAAATTAAGACTAGAAGCGCTATAATAAGAAAAAAAATTAGTAATATTCTCTTAAAAATTATTAAAGATATTTTTAATAATTCTTTTTATTAGATAAAGAAGCTTAAAATTAGAAAGTATCTTTTTATCTAGAGTTATAATATTAATAATATAGATTTAGATAGCTTTAGATACTTTAAAGATAATTCTAAGTAGAAGTTATAATATTACTACTAGAGTAAATAAGATTAAAAGAGGTTAAAAAAAGAGTTAATTAAAAATAATAATTAAAAAACGTATAGTATTACTAATACGTTTAGTATTTAAAATAAATATTTTAGTACTAATCTAACTTAACTTTAGTAGGCTCTTAAAAAAGATATCTAGTACTATTAGTACTATATAAAGCTCTTTAATAGAAAGCTTTTTTATAATAGATATTACTCTTTAATAATCTTTACGCTTTTTATTTAGCTTATTAGATAATATTCTTTCTTATAGCTTCGATAAATAATATCTAGTAAGACTTATTATTATAGCTTTATTAATTATTCTAAGTCTATTTAATTTATTAATAGCTTAGATCTTTTTTATAGAGTATCTTATCTACTTAAAGAACGTAGGCGTACGCTATATTAAAAATATAATAGAGCTATTATTAACTATAAGATACCTCTATATAATAAAAAGAAAGCTAGATAGACTCGTAAAATATATAATAAAATTTCTACTAAAGAAAAAGAGATATTTAGTAGTTATACTAGATATAGTAAGTTAAATAAGTTATCTATAGTCTTTAAAAACTAAATAGCTAGAAGCTTTAAATTAATAAGATCTAATATAAAGCTAGTAGCTTTTAGTATAATTATTACTTTAAGGCCTATAATTTTCTAGAAATATAGTAAAGAGAGTAAGTCTATGCGATAAATTTACGCTAATACTATATTTATTAGAATTAAGAAAGATAAGAAGCTAGAGCTATTTTATATAGAGTATAAAAATATTTATAAAGCTAATCTAGAGATTAGACCGCCTACTAAAAGCTATAGTAGAAGTAGATTTAACTTTATAAAGCTATTTAATAAATATTATACTAATTTATTAATAAGTAGAATCTACTCTATTTTTAACGCGCTTATTAGAAAAAATAATTAGAATAATTCGTTAATAGTAGCTAATGCGAATAATTAGTTTATAGCTAGTAAAAAAAAGAGAAGCGATTTAATTTAGAAATAGTAAAAGACTATAGTAGTTTTAGTTTATAGAGTAATAAGATATTAGTAAAATACTAATAAAATAATTTATAGTAGATAGAATAGTTATAATTATAATATAAATCTAGGGTTTCGAAGAGATTTATTAGAGACTAAGAAAATAAAAATAGCTAAATAAAGATGCTTACGTAAAAAGTAAAAAATCTAAGAAGACTTATATCTAATTAGATATAAGTTTTAGTTCGTATATAATAAGACTTATATTTAGTTAGGTATAAGTCTTCTTAGTTATTACGCTTAACTAATATTCTTAAAAGCTTTAAACTTATTAGTAAAAGCGGTTAGTTTATTTTACTTACTTTTATTTTTTTATTTCTTTTCTTTTCTTATTATTTTTTCTTAGCGTATTTAGTTCTAGGTCTAATTTTAGGGTTATTTTTTATTATAAATTAATATTTTTTTAGAAGAATATCTTTCTCTTATTTTCTTATAAGTAGAATAGGGCTTTAATAGGCGTATTAGAAGAGTCTCCGCTATAAAAATTAGTATAAGAATTATAACGCTAAGTAATTAGTAATCTTAATAAATACTATACCTACTTTTACGAACTATAAGTCTTATATTTTTACTTTTAGAAGCTATTAAGGGATAATAAACTTAAAACTCTAGACGAGATATTATAAAGTAGAAGATAAATAAGCTAGTTAAGATAAAAATAGTTCTTTTTATAAAATAAATAGAACTTTAATAGAAGACTTAAGAAAAGAACTCTAATTAGTATATTAAAAAAAGACCCTTTATTAAAAATAGATTTATAATATAGCTATAGAAGTATAATAAAAGAAATATTAATAAATAAGTACTACTTCGTAGCGTATTTATAAAATATATAAAAGCGGTAATTCTTTTTCTTCTTTTAAAATAGATTTTTTTAGTTTTATTACTCTATTTAATCGCCTATAAGACGCTATATAATAAAGTTATTTTAGACTTTTTTTTTACTTTTTTTTATCTTTTATACGGTTTTAGCCGTCTTTACTCTCTAGCTTACTAAACGCTTTTTTATAAAGCGTCTTTTTTACTAATAATATACGGGCCTCTAGTATATAATACTATTAAGAAACAAATTCTATACTACTAAGAATTTATATCTAAAAATATAACTCTTTTAAAAACTCTCTATTTATAACTTATTTATTTATTTATATATAATACTAGTTAAAAAAATAAAAAAAAAATAGCTTTACTTTTTAAAAAAAAATTAATTTTTTAAAGTAAGAAATTTTTAGTCTAAATTATACTTTAAAAAATAAAAAATAAAGCTATTATTTAGTATACTTATTTTAAATTACTTAGTTTACTAAATTATAGTAATTATAAGTAAATAAGTTAAGTATAAATAAAAAGCTTTTAAAAAAGTTATATTTTTAAATATAAATTCTTAGTTATATAAAATTTACTTTTTCGTAGCGTTATATACTAGAAGCCTATACGTAATATATAATAAGTATATAAAACTATTAAATATTAATAAGTAAGCTTATATAAGCGTAGCTTATTAATATATTACCTTAAATATTATAATACTATTTAAGGTATATAATAAATATATCTTAAAGTTATAGTAGTAGTAAACTATAATAGTAAACTATAATAGTAAACTAAAATAGTAAAATTTACTACTCTACTTTACTAACTAATAACTAAATAGATATAGTCCCTACTAAAATTTCTTTTATATATTATAAAAGTTTAATTATTTCTAGTTATTATAATATAAATATTATATAAAATAAATAAGAATTAAAGCTAGAATTTTATTTCTTATAAATTATTCTTATTAGATTTCTAATATAGTATATCTAGAAGAATTTAATTATATAAGAAATATTTATATATAAAAAACTTTAGATAGTACTATAGTTTCGCTCTTTAAAATACGTAATACTTATAAATAAAATATAAGCTAATAAAAGCTTTATTTTATTTTTATTTTTTTTTATTCTTCTTTATTAAATCTTTTATTTTTTTTTTTAGAGAATTATCTTCTTTTAACTACTTACTAGACTTTATTATTTATATATTATAGCTTAGTAATTCTCTATTTAAGGCTTAGTACTAGAATTTACTTTCTAAATAAATTAAGGCCTTATAGAACTTTAGAAATAAGATATATAAAGTAGTTAATTATTCTATCTAGAACGTCTTTTAGCGACGGCTATTTAGCTATACTATACTATTTTTTTTTCTAGACGGCTTAAGACTACTACTACTCTAAAAAAAAATTTTTTTTTTACTAACTACCGTATTCTAATATCTAAGTAGATAGATTTTAATAGATTATAATCTATTATAGTTTTTAGATATAGAAAGTTAATTAGAGAGAAAAAGAAAGCTAAAAAAATAAAAAAAAATAAAACTCTTTATATTACTTCTTTTATTTATTATCTTCTTTTAAAGCCTTATAACTTAAAAACTAAAAGAAAAGAAACTTTTTTTTTAAATAGTAAATCCTAGACCTTTGTATTATTATACTAAAATATAGAAGGTACTAATAAGAAAAAAAAAGTAAAGAAAATATTTTATAGTAGAGTAGAGATTTTCTTCTTTTAAATTAGTAGTTTAATTATTATATTTAGAATAGGTTTCTCTTTTAAAAAAGAAAAAATAATTACTAATAGCTAATAATTCTACTTTAAGTTTATTATTAGAGATTAAAATAATTTTATTTAGCTTAGCTTTCTTTAGTATCTTCTAGAATAAATAAAATTCTAGTAGTACTAAGCGTTTCTTATTTCTAAATATCTTTAGCTTTGGCTAGTATTTTTTTTTATCGGTATAGAAGTACTATCTAATTATAGTATATTAGTTAATATCGCGTTATATAGCGTACTTATAATACTTTAAAAATATAAACTAAGCTTCTAGAGCTTAGAGCTCTTAGATTAATAGAATATTTTTTTAACCCGTAAAGTATTATAACGCCTCTTATATTCTATTTTTTAGAAAGGTCTTTCTTATAATCTTAGAAATTACTATGCCGAAGTTAAAAGTACCTATAATATAATCTTTAGTTATAGTATTAAAGCTATTCTATAGAATATTCTTTTATAACTTAAGTCTACTATAGAGGGCTTTAATGTTATACTTTAAATAATTCTAAGTAAGTATATTTATAACTTAGCTTATATATTTTATAAAAGATACTAGTATCTCTTTCTAGTACTCGATTTATACTTTTATAGCTATAAATATAGTCTATTTAACCCTCTCTAGAATCTTAGTCGCTTAGATAATTTATTAAAAGGTAACTTAGTATATAAATTCTAGATATTTAATAAAAGCTAGAATTTTTTCTATTCTTAAAAGCTCTTTTAACTTATTATTACTTTTAGATCTAGTCTTTTTTTATAGGGGCGCTATTAGAGTCTCTATTACTCTATTATTATTATTTAGATTTAAGAAATTTTTTTTCTTAAGGCGAGTAGTTATTTTTATAGTAATAGTCTTTATAGTCTTTTATAACTTCTCTATAAACGCCCTCTTAGTTATAATATAAATTCTATATTTCTTTATATTTTTAATAAGAGATCTACTAGAAGAGTCGTTATTATTATAGATAATAAAATAGTTTATAGTTAAGAAAACTATATTATAAATAATAACTTTTATAATCTAAAGAAAGTTCTTCTATACTTATTAATTTAATATATACGTTAGCTTTTTTATAATAGCGATATTTTTATTATAGTAGATTTTATTTCTCTTTAATATCTTAATATTAATAACATCGCTTAGCTTCTCTATAGTAATCTTATCGGGCGGAGAAATATTAATTATAAAGAGACGTTCTATAATATTAATAAAGTATTTTAGTAACATCGTATTTCTAGTTAAACTAAAGTAGGCTACTATTTTATATACTTTTTACTAGTAGCTTTATTAATCTAAATATATTAGGAACTTCTTATTAGATCTAAAGAGATAGTTTTTTTTTTATATCTAGCGAGAATCTTCTAATAAGTAGGTTTATAAGTAATAAAAGAGTTAAACTACTCTAGATTAATCTTATAAACTAGCTTAGGTAGAAATAGTATATTAAAGTTATTATAGCTATATAGCCCTACGGTCTTATAACTAGAATTATACTAGGGGCGAGTTTTTTTAGTTATCTAAATAGCGCTTTTATTTACTAATCTAATTAATAACTAAAAGCCTACGAAGCCGATATAAATATAACTATTATATATACTAAAGATTATCTTAGTATCGTTTAAAGATTACTAAATAAGGACTAGCTTTTTAAGAGGCTCTATTATAACTAAAAAACCGCTAATAGTAGTAAAATTTCTAGACTAGAGCTTATATAGATATTATAATAAAATAATTCTAGTTTAGAGTACTATACGAATAACCTAGTAGGCTAAATTACTACTTAAAATAATATTCTCGGGTAGGAGATTATTAATTATATAATTATATTAGTATTATATAGTTTTATTAAATATAGTTTTCTATATTTTACTATCTTTTTTTATATTATTACCCGTCGTACTACTTCTTATAAATAGTTATTACCGAAACGCTAGATATTTTTCTTAGTAGAATAAAAAGAGAAGAAGATTTTTTTATCTATTATCTTAGATAGTAATATCTTAGAATTAAGTAAGATTATATATATAGATATTAGTAATTCCGTCTATTATTCGAGCTAAATATTACTCTACGTATTATAAAGAGGGTCTTAGAAAAATTCTTAAAAGAATTTAGCTTTCTCTTTATTAAATTCGTCTACTTTAATATCTTATAAGGTAATTTTATCTAGTAGTATCGCTAAGACTAATTCTTTAAGTTCGTAGAAGCGTAGTAACTAGAAAAGATAGTTTTAAAATTTTATTTTAGTAGGGGCGATAGAACTAATATAGATAACTCTTAGTTTTAAATTATTATTCGTAAGATTAGTTAATTCAAGAAAGCGGGCGAACTTTTTATTATTATAATAAAAGTTAAGAATCGCCTATAAATTAGTTTTAGAGATAAGAATTCGCTAAATATAGTTTAAAAAGTATTTTAGATTATAGTACCTATCTTCCGAGTTAAGAAAGCCTAGATAATAGTAGTTAATAAGGCGTACGATTAACTATATAATTATTTTATAAAGATTAAGAGGGGCGATTAAAATAGAAGATTACTTAAAAATATTAATAGTTACTTTTATAATCGTCTCTTCTTAGATAATAGCACTAATTTTAGTAAAAAGATCGATAATTACTTAAAAGATTTAGCGTTTCTAAGTTCTATATATAGCGTTACGCGCGGCTAAAAGTTTAAAAGAAAGAGCGATCGTAAGCTACTTATTTATTATAGTCTTATCTAGAGCGTGCTAAAAGTTAAAATACTTAGCGAAAAGCTATAAAATATTATTAAAGTTATAAAAGCTTATAGAATTATCTACTATAAAATAATCTAGCCTTTAGGCGTGGATTATATTAATAATTAAGTAAGTAATAGAAAAACGGAGCGTCTTTAATAAGGCTAGTAAGCTAAAAAAGTAGTTACTTATATTAGTATATTAGTATCTCTAGTAGAAAAAGAAAGCGTAGAAGTTAGTAATTCTATTCTCTATAAAATCGCGGGATATAAAAGTTATAAAGCTAATTTATAGAAAAGAGAAAAAAGAACTATAGTTAGTAATTTTTAGTAAACGTTTATAAGCGGCGATTACCGCTATAGAATTTATTAGGCTTATTCTTTATATATATTATTTATAAATCTATAAGAAAGGAATTTTATATTTATATCTATTTAGATAAAAGAATATATATTAGCGTAAAAAAATCTTATTTTAATATTTATATTAGTTCGAGCGTTAGAATAATAATTTTAGAAGATACGTAAGCGTTCTTACTAATACTTTTACTAAGGATTTAATTTCTATAGAAAAATATAATTCCGGCCTATAGTATTATTACTATATTATTTATAGTTATTTTTATTTAGTTCTGCGCCTGCCTCTAATTAGGTAGTTAGGCGCGGTAATAAAATACTTAGCTTTAAAGTTTTAGATAAGCTTTTTTATTTACTTTAATATATCTTTTTCTAGCTAGCTATTATAGGCTAGTCTCTAGCCCTTTTATTATACGAGGTATTTTTATTTTATCTTACTCTAGATCTATACTTTTTTTTTATTAAGAAGTCTTTTAATCTCGTATAGTAGATTAAGCTAATTCTAGTCTATAAGAAATTTTAGTTTAAAGTACTTCTAGTTTCTTTTATAGAGATCTATACTCTTAGAAACTAGCTCGAGCTACGTAATAAAAATAATAAAATAAATCTTTTATATATTAGATAATTTTAACTTATAGACTAGATTCTTAATTATTCTCTTAACTTTAAAAGAGCCTTAGTATTAGTAAGAGAATTTTTAGTCTATATATTCTTTTATCTTATATTCTTAGTAGAGTTTTACGAATACTAAATCTTTTTTCTTTAAATAAAGAGGTTTATATTTAGTATTATAGCGGGCTTTCTAGCTTATAGCTATAAAACTAATTACCTTCTTCGCTTCTTAGTATATAGCGTTATAAAGCTACGCTCTATCTTCTAGTACTTCTATAAGAGCTAAGAGAGGGTCTAGTTTAATATTTATACTATAGAGTATCTAGTTTAGAAAGAAGCTAGTAGTAGCGCTTATCGCGTTATTAAAAATAGCTTAGAGATATAAAAGAGCTTTAGTCTATTCGCGGTCTAAATTTACTATAACGTAGTATTATAGCGTAATCTCTACGGTTTAATTACTTTTTTCTAATTAGCTGTCTACTTAGAAATAATATGCCGTTATAAGATAGTATATAATTTTTATCGTTTTATAAGCTTTCTTCTAAAAGTAAGAAATAAAGCGTAGATTCTAGTTTATAATATAGATTCTAGAAAGTTTCTACTTATAAAAGACGATTTTCTTTATATATTAGTCTATCTATTTCTTAGTACTCTAGTTCTCTTTATCTTTAACTAAGAGGATAGCCTTTATAGCTTTATAGATAATAGTAAGAAGCGTATTAAAGATATTTCTTATTAGTAGTATTTTTATAATAAAATCTATTACCTAGACTTCTCTTAGAATAGAGAAATTCTAGATTAGATAAAGTTTTTTATACGGCGCGTAGCGTTTTATTATATATAGTTAGTATTTCTAATACTATACTAAGTACGCTTATAATTTCTTTATTATATTCTTAATAAAGATCGCTAGTCTAATATAGTTATACGTTCTCTAGTATTCGCTATAATATTATTTATTATATACTATTTTAAATATCTTCTTTTTAACTATAGAGAAAATATAAAGGTAATATCTTTTATTCTCTAAATTTATATAGTAGATTATTTTATTTCTTAGAAAGAATTATAACTTTTATATAGTCTTTAAATTCTTATTTTTTTTATAGTATTTATATAAAGCATTCTTATAAGCTAACGTAGTTATATTTAGTATTACGCGGCCTTTCTTTATATTCTCGAGCCGTTAGTCTCGGCTATATTTTTTAATTTTACCCGAGAGGCATTCGTTAGGTCTAGAAAAAAGTTTTAGCATTTCTACTTTCTTTTTTATATTATTATATCCGGCTATAACGCGTTATTTATTAGTAAATTCTTCTCTAACGTAACTATCTTTATAATTTTATTATTTACTCACTTTTCTTTTTTATTACTACTTTTAGCTTCTAGTCTCGCGTTTTTAGTTAGCGGCGCTTTATTATTTTACGCTATATATTAAGCCTCTTTCGAGGGTTTATATTTTTAATACGTTTCTATTTTCTCTTACGCTTATTTTTATACTAACTTTTTTAGTTCTTTTATATTTTTTTTATATATATTCTTCTTATTTATTTCTTTTATTTTATTTAAAATCTCTAATATTTTTCACTAATACGTATTCTTATAATATTTCTTAGCGATATACTTTTTTATCTTATTCGGTATTTCTACTATAGTAACTATAAAGATTAGTATAGAATCTAATAAATTCTTATTTTTATTACTTATTTCTTCCCGCTTCTTAATTAGACGGCTTAAGGTATTAGATACTAGATAGATTTTACTAAAATAATACTATACTTTTATTATAAATTACGAAATATACTAGCTAGCTATAACTAGCTTTAGGTTTATTTTATTAGTAGCTAAGATCGTTTATAAGTTATAATACTATATAATAAAGATTACTATATAGTAATTTATAAAGAAATAGGCCTTCTTTACTAATTCTATATATAATAGGTGCTTAATTTTTCGTAGTATCTATACTATTTCTACTACTTTAAGTTTTATTAGCTAGTACCGGGTCTCCGCTAGTTTTAATACTCTAGAAAGAAATAGAATTAATTAGATCTTTTTATTAGACTAGAGTAGTATTCTTTTTTCTTATATTACTAGCTCTAGATTATCTTTAATATAATATACTAACGCTTTAATTCTCTACTTAGATATATTAATATTAATATATAACCGCCTATTAAAATCGTAGTATATAAGCTATAAAAAATCTTTTAGATATTCTTTTATTATATTATACGCCGCTATGCGATTCTTTAACGGGATTATTTTAGTTCGCTTAGTATACGCTTTTTTAGTATTTTCTTTCTTTAGACTCGCTCTTAATAAGGCAGTCTTATAATTTATTAAGAATTTAATAATTATAGCATAGTAGGGAATTTTTAATTATAAAATCCCTATAGTGCTAATCTAGTATTTAAATTACTTTAATATTTCTAGAAAGAGTATCTTTACTAGCGCTTTAGTTCTCTCTTACGTAGAATTTAGTTTAAACGCGTCTATCCTTTATCTAAGAAGCGTTATATACGAATATTTAATAAAACTCTTAGCTAGGAATAAGCTAATACCTATACTATTTAGTTTACTAAAAACTTAATTTAGATAGTCTAAGTACTCTTTTAAAATATAGCTAAATATTGTTATATTATTAATATAGGCGCGATAAAATTCTTAAAAGTCTCTTAGAATCGTATTTAGCTAATGCTAAATATATTAAACTAAGTTAATATATTCTATTAAAGCTATATTAAATAATTTCTAGCCTTAATATAAATTTATTATTAGCTTATAACGATTCTTCTTCTAAACTCTCTATTAGTAGAAGAATAACGTCACGTCTATAACTATAATAAATTTCTTTTTCTTAATTATAGAGATAATATCGTCTTATTTTAATAGAAAATAAAAATTCTTTTAGAATATTTTATTTAAGCCGCGAATATTAACTATTACTTATAGCTTCTCTATCTATTTACTATCTTTAAAGATTTATCTCTATATAATAAAGACTAGAAATCTAAAAATAGTATAGCCGCTTATCTAGTCGAGCTTTTCTTAATTATATAGTCTACTAAAGATTTTATTAACTATCTCTTTATCTCTAACGCTAAGTAGATAGACCTTAGTAGTAAGCTTTATATTTTTCTATTCTTTCTTTAAAGAAATAGATATATATTCTTCTTTTAAAATGCGAATATAAGCTAACTTTTTATTTTAGAGATCTAGATATTTCTTTATTATCTTACGGTATTTTCTTATCGTCTCTTAGTTATTATAAATAGTAATTCTGTTCTTAAGATAAGTCTCTATTTCTAAAAGAATTACGTTAGTATCTAGTACTACTATATTATAGTTATAGCTTCTAATATCGTATAATTGTATTACTTATCTATTAGTTATAGTACCGAGAGGCTTATTTTTTAGTACTTATACTAGTTTCTAACTATTATTTTTTAGCTATATAGCTTTTATTTTAATATTAACGATATACGTATATATTAATAACTAGGCTTAATTCTTACCTCTATACTCTTCGTACTACGAAATAAATTCGAAATTCTATTACTTAGAAAGGGCTTTTATAAACTTTACTATTACTAGTATTAGAAATAGTAGTAGAATTATTATATTTTTTGCTACTCTTATCTTTATTTCTTTAATTATTTCTTTAGAGTAATTTTTAATTTTTATAGATATTTCTATATTCTAGTAGTATATTAAGCGTAAGTAGCTTCGCGTAGAATTAATTATAATATTCTCGAAACCGATTACGTCTATTTCTAAGAGAAGTATATTATAGTAATTTAAAATAATATAAATTTCTCTAGTAAATATTATATTTATCTACGTTCTATTTTATACACGGAAAGTAAAGCGTATTAAAATATACTAATTATATAGTATCTAATTATCTTAGAATTCTTTAACTCTAATACTTTGTTTTATAGTTAGAATTTAGTAACTCGCTCCCGAGTTTTTAAGAAACTATTTATTAGTAACGAATATTATATAGCTTATATTCGCTATAGATTTAACCTTCTTATCGCTATTACTAAGACGTACTTATACTATTACATATAATTAACTTCTATAGATCTTTTTAGTATCTAGTTCTATTTTAGCTACTAATTATACGGTTTTTATAATCTTTACTAGGGCTTAATCTAGCCTTAAAGTAGTATCGGGCTTCTTAATATTAGTTAAATTAACTAAGTCTTTAGCGACGGGTCTTATCTTTTTTAGGTTAAAATACTCTACTCTAATATAAGTATATAACTTATTTCTTATCGGCTAAGTAAATTTATATACTAAGTATTAGTATTTATTCTTTTTCGTTATTTTTTATAGCTTAGGTAGTAGTTTTAACGATTTTTTATTATCTTTAGAAGGGTCTAGTTTCGGTATTATAAAATTAGTAGATAGAATTACTAGAGATAGAATAGTTCTAAAAAACCTAATATATATTAATAAGTTAAATTCTTCTATATCTTTTTTAGATTCTTCTTTAGTAGATAACTCTCTTATAATTTTAGCTTTAAAGTCTATTTTTAGTTTTATCTTATACACGTAGGCCTTCTTTTTAAAATTTATATTCTAGTTTTTCTTATTTTTCTCTACTCTTTAATCTTAATCTTTAATACGATTACGGTTTCTATTTCTATCTTAGTCTTATTTTTTATTATAATTATAATAGCGATTCTACTTTCTTTCTTAATCGCGATCTTAATTTTAGTTTCGGTCGCGGTCGCGGTCTTAGTTATAATTATAATCGCGGTTAGTATTTTAATACTAGTCTCTATACTAGTTTCTATTTTAGTTATAATTACGGTTATAGTCTTAATCTCGCCTATTATTATTATTATAATATACTCTATTTCTTAAATTATTTTAATTACGCCTATAGTCTTATCTTTTCTTTTTGCGGATTAGATTCTTCTAAAGAATTATCTTTTTCTTAGCCTTATAGATATAGATATCTATAGTAGTTAATTCTATTAGTAGTTTAAGATTACGGCGAAGTTCTATATTAATTCTCTTATAAGCCTAGAGAAGCTAATCTTTAATTAAAGTAATTTTAGCGTTTTAAGCTAATTAAACGTAATCTATAATAAATCTTTTAATCGTGCGCTCTTCTCTTACTTTTTATAGTTTATAGTACTTTCTCTAGAGCTCTCTTTATACTTCTAAAGAGCGCTTTTTAAAGTATTTAATTAGTTTCTCTTTTTAACGGTTAATGCTTCTTCTATCTCTTAGATAATTATATTTCGTTTTAGATAGCTAAGCTATATACTATACTTAAGCGATTTCTCTTAGGTATTATTAAAGGCTTCGCCTAACTAAGAATTCTATTTTAGAGTATAGTTAATATTTAACCGTCTTAATAAACTAACGAACGTTTCTATAGTAGAGTTTATTATTTTTTTAACTAAATCTTTGTTGTCTTTACTTATAGTTTTAAGATTTAAGTTAAAGTAACCGACTTTATCTAATTTAAACTTATTTTTATTATACTTTAGTAGGTTTTTATCTTTAAAGTCTACTTTTAAATCGTTATATAGGGTTTATCGATATTTTTCTTTTTCCTATAGTCTCTAGTCTTTTAAATCTAACAAGACGAAGTTTTTTTTTAAGCGATAGAGTAGCCTTTAATTTATATATTAGTCTCTTCTAAGAAAGCGATTATATTTACTATTTTTTATTTTAAAAAATAAGCTAGAGAAATTATTATCTTCTAGTTATTATTAGCTAGTAGTAGCTAGGCGACGTTATATTATTAGTTTAGTATTAACGCTAGCTAAGAGATAGTTATTTCGTAATAACTATTTATTAAGCCCGGTACGTGCTTTATAATTTCTTTTTTTTACTAATATAATTTCTTTATTAATAATCTATCTTACTACCTTAGTAAACCTCTCTATTAGTATTCTCTTTAAAGATTAATCTTATTACGTAGCTTAGAAGTTTTTCGATTAGGGCTATAGAAAAGAAGCTTTATATTTATAATAATTATTATATTAGAGTCTCTTTTCTATACTCTTATCTTATAAAGTAGGCCTATATATTACTTTCTTAGTTTTATATTAACGTTTCTATTTTAATAAAAGTAGTTCTACTTTATACTTAGTATATAAGCGCTAACTCTTAATATATTAGAAATTTCTTAGAAAAGATTACTTTTTTTCTTCTCTAGGACGTGCTTCTTTAAAAAAGAGATTACTTATATTAAGCTTTAGTGCTAGTTCTTCTAAAAATTCTTTCGGCGTTTAGAATTAGATAGATATAAGTACTAATAGTTTTAACTTTACTTTTTAGTACTATCAAAATCTTCTTAGAGCTAGCATACTCGGTTCTCTTAACTAGGGACGCTAAGGTAACTAATTCTAGTTCTCTAGTTTTTAACTTACCCGGCTAGTAAGTCGTTCCGATATTTAAGAAGTTATAGATGGCGATAACTTAATAACTTTCTATAGTTATACTCTCTTCTAGAGGGTTTAAGTGATAGAGTAAGGTTTCTATAGCGTTTATATTATTTTAACGAATACTTCTAGTATTACCGTTCTTATTATAATTAGACTAGAAGGTCCTAGTTTCGCTAGTATTATTTAAGCTTTTAAAACTAATTTACTTTTATACTATTATTTATATTTCTAACGTTTTATTTTATAATCTTTATAGAGGTTCTCGTTCTAAATAGAATTAACTTAGTTAAGCTCTTTAAAAAATTATTTTACTATTATAGTAATTAGTTTCTTTTTATTAACCTTAATATTCTAGTTAAGCGGGTACTAGTTAGCCGATTAGGGTTTTAAGAATTTAAGAGAGTTACGAGTATTATATTAGAAAGAATAAAAGAAAGTATTATTTAACTTTATATAGTACGTAATAATTATTTATACTAACGATATAGCTATTTTAAGGATTATAATAAGTTTTCTTTTATTAGATAGTCTTTTCTCTTAGAAACTAACTAGCTAAAACGCTATTCGGACTATTATATTTAGTAATAGTAATAGATACTCTAGAATACTTATATCGTAGTTATTATACCGGTTTTAGGTTTTATTAGTTAGGTTTATAATAGGTAATTAAGTAGCTATAAATATTCTTATATATTATTAGCGTCTTTTAAGTCGTATACCGCTTTTTTCTTTAGCTAGCGCAGTTCTTTACTAGTAGTAGAAAAGCGAAGATTATAAGAGCTATAAAAATAGATAGGGCGTCTTATATACTAAGTTTTAAATTATTAATAGGATTTCGGGGAGAAGGAACGGCTTCCCGTATAATAGTTTAAGATATAGAGGGTTTAATATAGTACTACTTTTATAAGTAGCGTTTTAGGCTTTTTTTCTAGTAGAAGATATTCTTTTTAGCGAATTAGAGGGCTTAGTTAATCTTTTTCGCTTTTAGCTACTAGTTACTAGGATTCGCTTTCTAAATAAATTAAGGCCTTATAGGACTTTAGAAATAAAATATATAAAGTAGTTAATTATTCTACCTAGAACGCCTTTCGGCGGCGACTATTTAGCTACGCTATACTACCTTTCTTTTCTAGGCGGCTTAAGGCCGCTACTATTCTAGAAAAGAACTTTCTTTTTACTAACTATTATATTCTAATACTTAGCGCTTTATAGGTGTAACGGCGGCCTCTTCTACTAGGCTTCAGAGTCACCTAGTAGGGTTAGGTAGCGGTAAGGTTTACCTTAAAGGATAAGAGAAGGGTAAAGGATTAGAACGATAGGTAGCGGTTACGTAATAGATTAGTGCGCGGTACGCGTTAGGCTTATTACCTCCAATAAGTCTGTATTGGAATCTTAAGTTGACCACGAGGGTCAAAGTACTATCTAAGGAGTATGTCTATATACTATAAGAAATATATAGCAATCTATAGATAGTGGTGGATAGTTAGCATCCTTAGTTATCCAAGTATCGTAGAGGATAGTCGTGATCCTTTATTATCCAGTGGGCCCGGTAGGTCCCACGTAACTTAGGCGCTAAGGCCTGTTTTCCGGAACCCGACTTCTGCTCTAATAAGCGGACGATATATTCGACATTCTCTTTGTCCGTCCTTTGTGTCCGAAGTCGGTTTCCTAGATCTATACCTTTTCCCTGTAGGTGTCTTTCCCCTGCGGGAACTCGGTCCTACTATTCTTCCGGGTAGTCGCTGTGCTGCGCGGGCGTCGCTCCCGTGCGGGCTTCTATTGCTGCCTTGCCCCGGTTCGTACGCGCCGTCTTCCCTTGAGGCCGGTTTTCCCGCGCGGGCGTGCTGGTGGTGCGGCTCTGCCGTCCTTATGGGTTTCTGGCCCCTGCGGTGCCTTTTCCCGTGCGGGCTTTCCGCCCGTGGGGTCATAAAGCCCTTGTGCCCTGGGGTTCGTAACAATAGGTTATAAGCCTAGAGAACTAAAGAGATAAACTATTCTAAAAAAAAGTAGTACCTATTCTAGTAATATAATTACTAAAAATAGAAACTATCTTTATTCTTTAATAGATACTAGTAGCTTATATAGTTTCTACCTAGCCGTACTTAAGTAATTAGAGTAAATACGGTTACTAGTAGTATAAAATTCCTAAGAAAACCTACTAATAATAGATATTTACTAATAGGTATTAATATTATAAGAATATTAATTTAGCGAGGTTAATATAAGCCTTATAGCGCGTCTCCTACCTATTAAAGCAATTAAATATTTAAAAGAAAAGAGAAGAAATTTATAAGAAATCTTTAAAATCTCTAAAAAACTATAGACTTTATCTAAATCTTTAGAGTTTATTATAAAGATATAAGTCTACTAGAACCTTATAAAAGACTTAAAGTATATTATTCTAAGTTCTAGCCTAAAGGGGACTTAAGAATAATAAGTTATTAATTATATTTAGCCTTAGAATACCTAGACCTAAGGACTAAAATATTTATTATAAGCCGAACTTAAGTCCGTTATAAACAAGACTTCGGTATTACTTAGTACTATTATAAGGCTTACGTTTTACCTATAAATAGTACTAAAGTTATTATTAAATAGGCGGAGAAGAAAATCTTTTCTCTTAGCTAACTTATTCTTATTAGTCTTTAATCTACTATAAGGCTAATAAAATTACTTTATAGCTCTATTCTTTTAAGAAGATTTAGGATAAGAAGCTATTCTAATATATATAAAATCTATATATTTTAGAAAAAGGGGGAACTCCTAGTATATAAAATATAAGAAATTCTATAAAAAACTAATTAAGTATTTAATTAGATCCGTTATAAGGGGGTTTATATATTATTAAAATAGCCGATTTTATACTTAAAATCGCTAAGTTCTAAGGGAGTACTAACTAGGATTTATAGTCTATTAGAATAGAATTTATTCTAATAGAAAAAGGTTATTATAATATAATAATATCTATAATAACCGAACTAAGTTTTATCGAGGCTAAATAAGCTTCTAAAATATCCGCTTTAATTAAATTAAGCCTCGGTTATAGTCCCTTATTATAGACTAAAGATATAAGAAATCCTAGAGAATTATAAATAACTTTAAAGAATCTATACGAGCCGTATAGCTTTAATAGTAAGTTTTTTATTATAAAGAAACTAATTAATACTATATTAGCTAAAAAAAAAGAAAATTTAGAAGCGTATTTATAAAAAATAAAGCGCTTAACTAATATTCTTATCTTTAGAAATATTTAGCTACTAGATAAGTTTATAGCTAGTTTAATACTAAGTAATCTAAGTAAGGATTATAAGTAAACTATAGCTATAATTATATAATAAATTTAATTCCCTAATAACTTAGTATTAGAGGATATCTTTATATAACTAATAAATAAAGGGCGCCGGCTTAAAGATAATAGAACCTTTAATAAACTAAAAGATAAAGATGTAGAAATATCCCTTAATATATCTAAATTTAATAAGAATAAAGGCCCTAAAGCTAAGTATCTATAGTATAATAAATCTAGCTATAAGAAAGATAAATACTAAGTAAAATACTTATATCTAAAGCTAAATAATAATAAAAAGAATAGCTATAATAAGTAGTTCGTAAATAATATAGATAATAATAATAAGAAAGATAATTCTAAATTAGAATTAAGCCTTATAACTAAAGAATTTCTTAAGATATAAATTCTTAATACTAAGAATAGTAAATCTTAGATTCTAGATTTCGAAGCTACTATATATATTTATACTTATTTAAATCTATTTAAGGAGTTAAATAATAGTTCTATAGCTATAAAATAAAGTAAGAGTGATAGTTAAATAAAAACTAAGAAAGTAGGTTATATAAATATCTACTTTTTAAATACTAATAAAAAAGCCTAGATAAATAATATTTAATTAGTACTAGAGATAGGGGTTAACCTACTTTCTCTTACTAAGATAGTAGAGAAATACTTTAAGATTAATTTTAAGCTAAATTTATTTAAGATCTATTACTCTAGTAATAAGTTATTTACTAGGGGGACTTATATAAATAGCTTACTTATTTTAAATCCTAAGTATCTAAACTATACTATAGGTAATATTAAGCCTATATATAATATTATATAGTATAAGCGTCTCGGGTATATAGAAAATAAAGCCCTAGAATACCTTTCTAAGATTATAAAAGAAACTACCCTAGAAAATAATAATAATCTAAAAATAAAGAACTATAAAGTCTATATAAAGTTAAAAATAACTAGAAATATAAGTAAAGTTCCTAGTATAAAAGCTAAGAAATATTTAGTAACTATTTATTTAAATATAGGTAGTTCTATTAAGCCTATAACTATATAAGGTTTTAGATATTGCTTAACCTTTCTAGATAATACTACTAGTTATTTAAAACTAGAGCTATTAAAGTTTAGAAAAGCGCTTACTAATTATCTAAAAAGCTTTATTATTAGAGCTAAAAATTAGTTTAATAATAAGATAAAAAGGCTCTATTTTAATAATAAGTTTAAGTTAAAAGAAATAGATAATTTAGCTAAAGAAAAAGATATTATATTAATCTATTTAGCTTTATATATAAAAGAGTAGAATATAAAAGCTAAATAAATAAATAAAATCTTATTTAATAAGATACGAGCCTTATTAATAAGTAGTAATCTTTCTAAAAAGTACTAGAGAGAGGCGCTCTTAGCTACTATCTACTTATATAATAGAACTTCTAATAGTTCTATTAACTATTAAATCCCCTTCGAAGCTTATTATAAAAGAAAGCTAAACCTAGAAAATATTAAAATATAGGGTTTATTATATTATAAAAAGAGCCTAAAGAGCTAGTAACTAAACTAGACTCTAGGGCTACTAAGTAATATTTAATTAGTTACGGCTCGAATTAGTATAAACTACTAGATCTAAAGACTACTAAAATTATCTATACTAGAGACGTTATAATTCTCGAAAATAGATTCTATAAAGACCTAATAACGGATAAGGAATTAATTATAGAAAATAATCTAGAATTATAAAATAACTAATTAAATAATAATTTATATTCTAATTTATACAAGGATTTAACTACTAATTCTTATAATAATATAGAAGAAAATTCTAGTAAAGAAAATAGCTAAAAAAGCTTCTATAAAGATTTACTAAAGGCTACTTATAATATTAAGCTAAAAGAATATATACCTACTAGCTATAAAAAAGTTCTTAATTATTCTAAAAAAGACCTTTATTTAAAGATAATATAGAATAAATATAACGGTCTAATTAAGACTAATTATTAGTAATTAGTTAAACTACCTAAAGGTATATCTATTTTTAAAGAATATTAGATTTTAACTAAAAAATATAAGACTAATAGAACTTATATTAAATATAAGACTAGATAGATAGCTAAAGCCTTTATATAAGAGTTTAGAGTTAACTATAAAGAAACTTTTACTAATATTACTAAGTTTATAATATACTAGCTTCTACTAGTTATTATAGTATGTCTTAGCTAATATATTTACTAATAGAATATAAAATAAGCCTTTCCTAATACTTTCTTAAAAGATATAGTTTATATAGAGTAATTATATAGCTTTAATAAAGAAAAAGAACTAGTTTATTTATTATACTAAGCTCTATACAGTTTAAAATAATTAGTAAGAAAATAGTAGTAGTATTTAACTACTATATTAGTTAAATACGGCTATAATTCTCTAATACGTAATATAGCTATCTTTATAAATAAAGATAAGCCTATTATCTTAGCTATTTAGATAGATAATATTCTTATATTTACCTAATTAGAGGCCTACTAAAAGAAGCTATATAAATAGCTTACTAATACTAAATTAGAAGTATTAGACCTAGGTAAAGTAAAGAAAATTCTAGATATTAAAATAAAGTATTCTAAAAACGGCCTAGAACTAAATTAATATAGTTTTATTAATAAAATACTTAAGAAGTTTAATAAAACTAAAATAAAACCTATAAAAATACCTCTTCCCTTAGGTTTATCTTTAGAAAGACCTATAAAAGAAGCTTTTAAAGATTTATTAAAGGCCTACTGGTAAAAAATAAGACCTCTTATATATTTAACTATATTTATCTAACCGAATCTAGCTTATCTAGTTAATTACTTAGCTAGATTTATAGTATTTCTTATACTAAAATACTATAAAGCCCTAAGCTATCTACAGGGCTATATAAAAGAAATATAGGATTATAGCCTAAAACTAGATCTAGTTAATTAATTCGAACCCCTATCTATAGAAGGCTATAGTAACTCGAATTAAAAGAGTAATTTAACTAGAAAATCTACCTCAGATTATATATTTACTAAAGAATAAGGCTAAAATAAAATAGCACTAAGCTAGTTATCTAAACTATAAAAAACCATAGCTATAAATAGCTATAAGGCTAAATATATAGCTTATAAAAAGATAGTAAAAAAACTTCTTTATATAAAAAATATTCTTAAAGAAATATCTTTTTATATTAAAAGCCTATTTAAACTAGTTAAATATATATATATAGATAGCTAATTAGCTATAGAACTAGCCGGTAATCTCTTATATTATACTAAAACTAAGCACGTTAATATAAGATACTATTTTATAAAGAACTATATAAATAAAAAGAAAATAGAACTATACTATTTTTCTACTAAGTCTTTTATTACTAATAGACTAACTAAGCTAATTAATAGTTCTAAATAATAAGAACTTCTAAAGAATATTAGCCTTATAAAGTCCTAGTAATAGTCTTTATAAAAGACTAAAAAGAAGATTATATATATATCTAATAAATAAATAATAGATTATCTACTATAAGTCTAATTATAAGGGTACTAAATTACTTATACTTATCTATATATACCGGTTCTAAATTATATAATAAACCGGATATAAAATCGAAATTATAAATTTTTTATAATGCTTATAAAAGTTTAGAAGGGTATATTAAATATTAATAAGTAAGTTTATATAAGTATAACTTATTAATATATTACCTTAGATATTAGAGTACTATTTAAGGTATATAATAAATATACCTTAAAGTTATAGTAGTAGTAAACTATAGTAGTAAACTATAATAGTAAACTAAGATAGTAAAATTTACTATTCTACTTTACTAACTAATAACTAAATAAGTATAGCCCCTACTAAAATTTCTTTTATATATTATAAAAGTTTAATTATTTCTAATTATTATAATATAAAAATTATATAAAATAGATAAGAATTAGGGCTAGAATCTTATTTCTTATAAATTACCCTTATTAGATTTCTAATATAGTATATCTAGAAGAATCTACTTATATAAAAAATAAGTATATATAAGAAGCTCTAGATAGTACTATAATTTCGCTCTTTAAGACGTGTAATACTTATAAATAAAATATAAGCTAATAAAAGCTTTATTTTATATTTTTATCTTTTTTTTTATTCTTTTTTATTAAATCTTTTACTAACTTCTTTTTTAGAGAATTATCTTCTTTCGACTACTTACTAGGCTTTATTATTTATAATATAGCTTAGTAATCCTTTACCCAAGCCTTAGCGCTTTATAATCACCAGTGACTTCGTTCCTCAAGGCACAGTCACGTGATTTTTCGCAAGGGTAAGCCGGCCGGGGCCAAGAAGCCTTTCGTTCCTCACGGCAAGCCGGGTCCTCGCGGGGCTCTAGGAGCCTTTCGTTCCTCAAGGCACATGCTCTCATACCTGCTACGAATGCCCGGGCCTAGAAACCGATTGCTTAGGCCGTAATATGCTCCTCTGGCTCTCCGCATCATCCGCTACGGTCCCGACCTCTGCACCATCTTTACTTGTCGCCACTGACGCCACTGACGCTTGCAGGTCCCCGAATGCATGCTGCCCGTCGTGCCCTGGTAATGTTGTAGTCGCCTTCGCAAACACACCCTCGCTCCGGTACTCTACCACCGCCTCACTCGTCCTCAATCCGTGGCCATCCCCCTCCTCCTCACTCCAGCTCTCTCCCTCTATCACACTGGCCCCTTCCAGATCCTCTAACGACAGCCCATCCGCTCCTTCTGCCCCTATCGCCCGCCTCTGCCGCCCCGACAGCCTGCTCTTCCACGTCATGCTCAACCTCGCGTCGCCCCCATCTACATCATTACAACCATTCCTACACGCACTAGAGCTCCCCTTGCTCCGGCCGCGGGATGAGACGAGGCTCGGGATGAGCCGGAGCAGCGGGCGGAAGGTGGCGATGCAGGCGGCGCACATGCCCACACACTGCTCGACCGAAGACCACAGGGCGGTAGGGACGACGGCTAGGAGCGGGTCGTGCGAATCATCGAAGCCAAGGAGATACTTAAGGCGGATAATAGTAGCGATAGATGCGCTAGGAAATTTTAGCGCATTCTTTTCGTTAGCTTAATAATCTATTTTTTCTTTTTCTCTCTCCTTTTCTTTTTTAGAGTAGGAGTAGGGTAGAGAAAAAAGTAGAGGGACTTACAAAAAACCCATCCCTAAGATTACGATAACGGATACCTTAACGACTGTCCTCATATTCTGTAGCCTCCAGATAAGCGGCACCATAGCAAACGAGTAGTACCAGTCAAGTAGGATGTTAACGGCCGAGTAGATGTAGACGCTAATCACGACGGGCCGCCGGGTCGTGCACTTGTGGGCATTGCCGAAGATAACGATAGGATCGCCGTTCGGGTAGCACAGGAAGAGCAGTGTGAAAAATTCGTACAGCCCGATTACTAGGTTGATCACGACCGTGGCGTAGTGTATCCGGCGCAGCATTAAAGTCGAGAGCCCTATAACGCGCAGCTGCAGGAAGGCAACGCTAAGCTTGGCCAGCATAAGCGCGAGGGTGTAAGTAGATTGTGCGATAACAATCCACTGCGTCCCGGGCGAAAAAAGGGGATTAGTAATTAAGCTTTGTAACAGTTTATTTTTTTGGTAATGGTTTTGTGGGGGTTGGGGAAGGTGAGGAGAGGAACCTTTATGCCTTTTAGTAATACCTCCCGCGGTAGTTCGGACGTCTTGCGGCCGAAGCCGCCGTAGTCTATAGCATAGATGCTGAGACTCTGTTGTATCGCGAAGGGTACCTAGTTTTTAATATTAGCTATAGAAGATCTCGCGCTGCACTAGACTTGTGGAGAACGTACTAACGCTGCGACGAGGAGATAGTCATCAATGCTGAATCGTGACTGCACCTAGGTGTAACGAGCGGGCCTCTGCCTCTAAGGATCCAAACACCAAAGAGGGAGAAAACCTGTCGAGGAGGTTTTCCTTAAGTGGGTATAAGAAGAGGGTGAGAGCAAGTCGAACACGTAATAAGACTAAGCACTACGTGCGAAGGCCGTATTACTAATAATATACTAAATTATTATTAAAGTTGACCACGGAGGTTAAAGCTATCTAAAGAGTATAGTTTATATATAAGTAAGAAAGTATATATAATCTAGTATAGCCGTCTATCGCCGTAGTTTTTATAGGCGATAGTGGCCCTATATCGCCTAGGCTCTCGTGGGCGATAGGTAGGTTGGATGGGCTAGTCATATGCTTGAGATTACGTAATGACTCTCTCTGCCTAATCCTTCTCGATTCCCTTCCTTTCCGACCTTTCTCATCTCTACTGTGGAGGCTGCGCCGTAACACTGGGCTCGGACGAAACATCGTAGGAAGACGAAGGGAAAGGTAATGGCTAAAGAGGCGATAAGGACGGCGCGAAGGACGACCTGCGCCTCTGTCAAAGTGTTGGTTTTAGCGAACGAAGGCATGGTCGCCTATAAGGCAGGACGGCATAGTCTGCAGTAAGCATCCGCCAGTAGAGATTGCTGCAAAAATAGCCGAGATGGTGACGAGGGAAGTAGAAGGCGTAAAGAGGATAGATGAATTATATTATCAGTGAAGAATAGGCTTGCCTGGTGTCTCGCAAGCATAAAAGATAATTGGCAAGATCCTAGAACATCACAGCCAGGGGCTGCGGCAGCGGCGGACGAATATCGGCGGCCTAGGGTGCGTGGCGTGTGGTGGAGAGCATGTGCATCAGTAACAACCAGCGTTCACCATCCAATAGCCCCATAGCTCCGCCCTACTAGGCAAAATCCGTTCCTGCAAGGGACGTGAGTGGGCCGACTTCTAAACTGCACGGTTGGGGAAGAGCGCAAAGGTGGCCGTCTCTTCTAATTGCAGACGGGAGAGCGGGCGGACTGTTAGCGCACCGCTAGAGGTTCTTAGCAAGTGGATAGAACGTATTACGCATACCGGAGATACTTCCGCCCAGCCGTGGCTAGGTCTAGCAGGAGCTCCCGGTTTTACTAGCAGCCGCCTGTGCCCGGGGCTAGAGAAAGTATGTGGCGCGCGGAAGAGCGCCGACTGGTTGCCACCTTATGCTGTCCGCTGCGCACTTCTTCTCTCTTGCAGACGCCTCTACCGCGGGAGTAAACCGTGTTTTATAGAGGCTACCCGCTTCCCCCGAATGCCTAACTAGTTAGTGGCCCTGCATTAGCGCACAATGCGAGAGAATTAGCTCCCCGAGCGATCGACGGCCAAGCCTGAGGGGAAAGCGGGCCGGATACACTTCTATTGCGATGATAATTACGTCAGACAGGAATGCGAGAGGTAAAGGATCGTGCGGGCCTCCTTGGGCGCTATTATTATTAGCCACTCTATCTCGTCGGTTAACTACCGCCGAGCTCGTCGCGCGCCGCACCTGCAGCCGCCGCGTCCTGCGGCATGAACTCGCCGTAACGCCTCCTCATGCGTGTGCTGAGAACCAACGCCGCCCCCTTCCTTCTCCTTTTTTTTTTTTTTTTTTGGGAGTGCCCCACGAGATATTTCCGAGAACTGCTTGCACTGCGGTAAATTCCGCCTGGGTAACTGCCCTTTCCTTCCAATGTCGCGGCGCGCGGGTAACGGAAGATTCCTAGGATCGCCCCGGTGACGCTGCGGTTATGGGTTCCTGCATCGCTATTGGGTCTAGGTATAGCGACAGCTGCGATGTGGAAGTGACAGTGGCCCCGGAGGCCCGTGTCCGGATCGCGGATCCTAAGATACTGGGTTTTGTAGCCGAAGTGTTACTGGCGTTTGCACCTTAACTGTCAGTTTCAGAAAAACGGAACTTTTCCCGGCCAGCCTCACCAGTTTACTCACCAAACCATCGGAGATCGCTTCCTCGTCCCCTAAGATATACTCAGAGCCAACGGCAGTATGGCTGGGCCGCAGGCCTAGCGCACTGGCCTACTATTAGTCGACGCATTGACCACCGCGTCGACTACCAGTCGTGTAAAGCGCTAAGGCTTAGGTAGAGGATTACTAAGCTATATTATAAATAACAAAGCCTAGTAAGCAGTTAGTGTTAAATATTAATAAGTAAGCTTATATAAGCGTAGCTTATTAATATATTACCTTAGGTATTAATATACTACCTAAGGTACATAACGAATATACCTCGGAGTTATAGCAGTGGCAAACTATGGTGGCAAACCACGATGGTAAACCGAGGTAGTAAAATTCGCTACTTCACTTCACTAACTAATAACTAAACGGGTATAGCCCCTACTAAAATTCCTTTTATATATTATAAAAGTTCAATCATTTCCAGTTATTACGATATAAAAATTATATAAAACGGATAAGAATTAGGGCTAGAATCTTATTTCTTATAAATTACCCTTATTAGATTTCTAATATAGTATATCTAGAAGAATCTACTTATAAGAAATAAGTATATATAAAAAGCTCTAGATAGTACTATAGTTTCGTTCTTTAAAACGCGTAATACTAAGAAACGAGATATAAGCTAATAAAAGCTTTATTTTATCTTTTATCTCTTTTCTTATCTTTCTTTATTAAATTTTTTATTTACTTCTCTCTTAGAGAATTATCTTCTTTCGACTACTTACTAGGCTTTATTATTTATATAATATAGCTTAGTAATTCTTTATCTAAGCCTTAGCGCTTTATAGTTAAAAGAAGATAATTCTCTAAAAAAAAATAAATAGAAGATTTAATAAAGAAAAATATAAGAGAAGTTAAAAATATAAAATAAAACTTTTATTAGCTTATATTTTATTTATAATTACTACGCGTCTTTAAAGAATAAAATTATAGTAATATTTAAAGTATTTTATATATATTTATTTCTTATATAAGTAGATTCTTCTAGATATATTATATTAGAAATCTAATAAGAATAATTTATAAAAAATAAAATTTTAGCCCTAATCTTTATTCTTTTTATATAATTTTTATATTATAATAATTACAAATAATTAAACTTTTATAATATATAAAAAAAATTTTAATAGAGGCTATACTTATTTAGTTATTAATTAGTAAAATAAAATAGTAAATTTTACTATTTTAGTTTACTATTATAGTTTACTACTACTATAACTCTAAGATATATTTATTATATATCTTAGATAGTATTCTAATATCTAAAATAATATATTAATAAGCTATACTTCTATAAGCTTACTTATTAATATTTAATAAATTAGTTTTTTTATAAGTAAAAAACTTTTATTTTAATATTAAATCTAGCTTAATATAAAACTAATTAACTTTATTTAAACTTCTACTATTTACTAGTTAATATATTTTTTATTAAATTTTATTTCTATACTATTTTTTATATCTTTTAACTACTTTTTTATTTCTTTTTTATATTAATTAATAGCTTATATTAATTAATAGCTTATAGATTTATCTATTATCTACTTTTAATTACTTATAGATTTAAAGATTTTATTATTTTTATTTAGCTTTTTTTTTAATTTTTAGTTATTATTTAGTTAACTTAATTTTATATATAATTTTTATATAGAGTTTTTAGCTATTTATAATATATTATAAATTTTAAAAAATAAAAGTTTTATAATTTTATAAATAAAAAATCTATATAAAAAAAACTATAGAGACTAAAAATTCTTATAAATAATAAAACTATATAGCTAAAATACTTATATTAAAAAACTAGTTTTAAAAAAATAATATTTATAATTCTTAGCTAGATAATAATAAAAATCTATATAAAAAAATATTTATTATAATAATAGTTTCTTTTACTAAACTTTAAAGTTATTTAGTAAAAGTAAATAACTATAGTTTTATTTTAAAAAAATAAGAGAAGAATAAAAAATTAAATAATAATAATAATTATATAATAAGTATAAGTAAATAAGGTAGTAATAAGTAGAAAGCCTTTAGAAGAGTCGTATATTCTTAGATATAAATTCTTAGTAGTGTAGGATTCGCCCCTTAGTGGTATTATATACTAGGGGTCTATGCGTATCACGTAATAAGTATATAGAACGCACGGTATAAGTACTCTAAGGGTATACTAGGATTTATTATTCTAATACTACCTTCTTCTCTAGTAGAAATCGCCCCGATTTCTATTAGGAGGTATTATACCAGTACCTTATTAAAAAACCTTAAGTAAGGAAAAAGAGTGTACTAAATTACTATATAGAAGTAGTATTATATATTAGCTATAGGCGTTGCGTGGTAAGGTAAATTAATCTTATTACGTAGCCGTTACTGCGAATAATAAACAAAGAAATAATAACTAATAAATAATAAATAATAAAGAAAATAAGAAATTATACTACTAAGCGGTTATTAGCGGTGCTAGTAGTATACCGTATATACTAGTAACGTAGGTGTTAGTGCGTTAGTACGGTTTTTTTTTTATTATTAGTTATTATCGCTATTAAGGATAATAGAAGGCGGCCGTAGCCGATAATACTAGCGAATATACTAATTAGTAACTTACGAGTGCTAATAATACTTATAGGGCACGAGGTCGTTTTTTCGATAGCTTTAATAGATATAATAATCTCTCGTACCCCCTAAGATTTTTATAGTTTAGGTCTAGCTTTTCTTCTTTAACTAAAACGTTCTTAATTAATACTAAACCTTTTTTCTATCTCTTTTTTTTAAATAACTATTACTATATAGTCCCCTCCCGCTTTCGTTTACTTAGGTTACTCCTATAATAAGCTTTCGTAGACGCCTATTATAGGTAATATAGTAAAGCTTCTTTCTTATCTTTAGCCGTAGTCTAGTTTAGTATTAGTATGCTATATACGTTACGTATACTACTAGGGCACGATACGCTACCGCGAGGGTAAGAAATAGGTTAACTTTACGCCTACGGAGCTTCTTAGGGGGCTTCGCTAGATTTACTATAAGAACCCGTCGTACGCTAAGTATAATTAGTATACGAAGAGTAGTTATAACTATACTTCGATAAGTCTACTTTTTTTCTACTTTCTATATACTTTCTATATACTTTTATACTGCTTTTATATTTAGTACTAATAATAAAATTCGTTTTAGATCTCTTCTTAGTTTCGCTATACCGCTAATCTACTATCGTTCTACTATAATAGCTTTAATAGCGCCCTCGATAAGAAGGTACTAGAGTTTATAGAGAAGAATATACTTATACTATATAAATACGCCGGTGCGTTAGAAGAGGCGGTATCGGCGTATAAGAAGTAGAAGGCGAAGAAGATTATAGCTACTAGCGGCCGTAGTAACTAGTAGTATACGCGTAATATATCGCGCTTAGAGAATTAGCAGCACTATTAGGCTAGATTAAATAGAATTAGCTTAATAAAGCTAACTAACGAAACGATAGATAAGAAGTTTAAGAATAAGTACTTTATAAAAATATCTAATACGGATAAGAGGTGGTTTTAGTATAGCTTAAATATAAAGTAGATACTTCTTTAGGGCTCTTCTTTATAAATTAAGTATTTCTTCTAATATTTCTTCTTATCCTTTAATTCTAGGGGGCGCCTACGCCGTAGCTTACTTTTAGTATACGTTTCGCCTATATTTTACTTACGTTTTAGCTATACGTTCTAAGAAATAGGGTTTTCTTTAAGATAATTCTATAGAAGTTCTTTATAATTATCTAGTTTCTCTTTCTACTTCTACTTGTTGTGCTTATAGGGCTAGCCGAGCTATTTAAGTAGATATTACTTTAGTAGCCCTACTTTATAGGCTACTATAGCTTCGACTTTTTAGTATCTACTATCGTCGATTTCTTCGACTAGTGGCGGTTAAAATTCTAGTCTTACCGTATAAGCTTCTAGCAGTGCAACGTTAAAAACGTTATATAGCTAGAATATAGATTATAGTAGATCTAAGCGGTAGGCCTAGGGGCTAATCTTCTCTAGAATTTAAAATAGCCCTAGGTAACGGTTATTAAGTTTCTTATAAGGCCGTTTAGTTTTAATATTTCTTACTAAGAGAAGGACTAGTTATTTAATATTAAAATATATTTTAGCTTGGTTTTAGTTATAGTATTTCGTTTAGAGCTTCTAGAAGTGTTTAAGGAATTTCGTAGCCGATTTCTATACTTTTCGTATATTTTTCGTATACTTTTAGGCTACTTCGGCCGATTTAGTTAGGAAATTTCTATTAAGATTATTCTAAACCCTATTCTAGGAGTTAGGTTCTACCCCCGTATCTAGTTAAACTAGTGCGAAGTCTATAGAAGAGTAGGTTTTCTAGTTATAGACGTACGAAGCCTACTAGAGAAGCTTCGCCTAGTCTAACTAGTTCTAAGAGGTATAATAGTATAAATACGCCTCTAACTTCTAATTTTATCTCTTCGTCTAGCCGTCTATCTACGGGTAAAAGAAGATACTTAGCTTATACTTAATTCTAAAATTATAGTATAATTCGCTCTAGAACTAGCTTATAAACGTTAAGCCCCTATCTGAGACTAGGCTATTAGGCGGTCTAAATTACACGAAGACGTCGTTTATAATAAGATTCGCGAGCGTTACCCTATTAATCGTCTTTCTAACCGGTAGGTAATATATATATTTAGTAAAACGGTTAACTAGTACGAGAACTACGTTATATACTTAACCGTTTCGCCCTACGGATTCTAGTAAGTCCGTAATAAAATTAAGGGAGTAGTATCTATAGGGTTAGATAGCTACTAGTAGTAGCTATAATAATCTATACGATTTATACCGGCAAGCCTTATTACGTTAGTAGGTATTATAGCTTTATATATATTTTCTAACGTTCGCGGTAATACCTTCCTAGTAGTACTTTCTAGAAAGTACTTTTTAGATACGGCGGATGCTATAATAGCTACTACTTAGATTATTATAATTCCTAAGTAGAATTTCCTCGCGTAGTAGGGTATATTTTAGCACGTATACTCGTTTTTTATAGTATAGGAGTTCTTACTCGTCGACCGTATACTAATTATACGCTAGAAGTACCCTTTTTATAAGCTATTCTTATACGTTTACGTAGAAGGCGTTCCTTCGTTACTTAGTACGAATAAAATTAACTAACGATTTAGAAGTAGCTTTAAACGCTATTTTAGTTATAGCAGCTACTATTACTATAGACCGAGATACGAAGCTTTATACTAAGCTCGTACTAGCTTCCTCGTAGCGAGTATATATCGGAGGTTCTAGGTTCTTATAAGTAAACTCGTCGTACTTCTTATAAGTAGCGGAGTAGACTAAGACGGTTTAGTAATTACTACCGCCGTTTATACGTAGGTTTTTCTTATACTCTTAGCCGGGGTTCTTAATAGTATGTAGGGGTTCTTCTAACCCCTAAATCTAGAGTTTACGTTATAGTATAGGTAATATAGTATTAAGGTAGATACGCTTATTACCCTTCTTAAAGCTAAGGGTATAGTCTAGGCGCCTTAAAAGGGCGTTCGCTAGATTTAACTTACCCGGCTTATATTCGATATTAAAATCGAATTTAGCTAAGACTTCGGCGTACTAAGCCTATTAAGCCGTAAGGCTCTTAGTTATTATAAAATAACGTAGATTATTATAATTAGATAGTACCCGTACTAGCGTTTATACGTATACTAGGTAAGGCCTCTAATACTTAAAGTACTATATAATAGTGTAGAGTTTCTTATCGTAGATATCGTATCGTATTTTAGCACTAGCGAACTTATAGCTAAAATATATAACGGGGTACTAGTAGCGCTAGTTATTCTTTTTATCTAGCGGTTAGAGAAGGATGCCGCCGTAGATATAGTCTAATATATCGGTAATTAGTATAACTAGAAGATTTAGGTCGTAGTACTATAGTATAGAGGCCTACGTAAAGTATACTTTTAGCCTACTAAACGCCTACTTTACTTCTACGGGCTACTTCTAGAGCTTATACTATTTAATTAGCCCCTTTTTTAGCGCTCATTTAGCCCTCGGATTAGAATTCTAGGCTACTTCTTTTAATAAGCTTATTAGCGACTAAACTACTATAGAGTAATTCTATATAAAGTGCCTATAAAAATTAGCGAAACCTAGAAAAACCTAAATATTACGATAGCTTTACGGCTCTAGCTAGTCCTTAATAGCTTTAACTCTTACGGGGTCTATAATAACCCCCTAGGGAGTAACGATAAAGCCTAGAAACTTAACGTACTTCGTATAAAAGCTATATTTAGACGGTTTTACGTAGAGGTTCTAATTACGTAATCTTTAGAGAATACGTTTAACGTACTTAACGTACTAAGACTTATCCGCTAAGTATATAAGTATATTATCTAAGTATACTACGTAAATCGTGTCTACTAGGCCCCCTAGGGCTCGGTAGATATACGACTAGAAGGTTATAGGTACGTTAGTTAAGCTAAATAGTATAACTAGATACTCGTAATACCCGTAACGCGTCTTAAATATAGTTTTTTACTTATTACCTTTCTTTATACGGATTTAGTAATAAGTATCGCGTAGGTCTAATTTAGTAAAGATCTTTACGGTACTTAAATAGTCTAGCAGCTCGCCTACTAGTAGTATAGAATAGCTATTTTTAATCGTAACCTTATTTAGGCCCCTATAATCTACGTATAACCATATAGTGCCGTCTACCTTAGGGGTAAAGAGAATAGGCACGCTTATAGGCGACTTACTATACCTAATTTACCCCCGTTCTAAGGCTTTGTTAATGTATTCCCTAAGGGTCCGTAGTTCGGATTAGAAAAGTCTATATAGGGGCATTAACGGTGGCTTAAAACCTATAATAAGATTAATAGTATAATTAAACTTAGTATATTATGGTAGCTTAGTAGCTTATTCGTCTAAAAAGATGTCTAAGTACTCTCTATAAGTATTTAAAATCTTATCGCGGACCTTCTTAGCTATCTTAGCTAGTAGTACGTCTACTAAACCGGCGAGTTTCTTATACGGTTCGCATGCTTTTTAGATACGGAAGTATAGCCCCCATAAGTAAAGAAGAGTTTAGTTAAATAGAAGCTCTTTTAAATTCTAGTTACTTCCGCCCTACTTTTTATATACGTTTAGTATACTTTCCGCCTACGAGAGGGCTACGAAAGAGTCGAAGTTATTTCTTTAATTTTCTAGGCTACCTATAGGCGAGAGCTAGTAGTCGGACGGCTAGAGGGAGTAAATAGACTTTTTTAGTTCTAAGTTCTAAAATAATTTAGTAGCGCTTATTAGATATATACGCTCTAGTGAGTTTATACTTTAGTAAAACGTTTCTCTTCTAAAGTTAATAACCGGCCCGGTAGCCCTAAGCTAGGGTATACCGAGTACGGTATTATAGCCTATAAACGAGCTACTCTAGTAAGGTTAGAGTTTAGTAGTACGCGTAGCGCCCCCCGAGTCGTACGTAGTAATCTCTATATAATAGAAATCTTGTAGTACAACAGTAGTATTATTAAAAAGGCGGGTAAACGGCTTAATACTAACTTATATATTTTATAAGATAAGTCGCTCTACGTATTTAAGAGATATAAGGTTTAGGTTATAACTATAATCTATTAATACTCGAATTTTAGTAGAACCGAATAGGGTTTCTATTAAAGCGATAATTTCTATACGTTTTAAACTATCTCCCGTTTAAGGCCCTAATCGTAAGAAGAAGAGAAAAGCGATTAAAGCTTTTCTTTTTTTAAGTCTTACTTATCTTTATAGTTCGCCTAGTTAGCGTAGTCTTTAGCCTGCTTTTCGCCTACGTTTAGAATACTAGACCTATGCGAATCGCCTACGTTCTTTAGAAAAGCTAACGCTTTAGATCTTTAGTCTTCTTTAGCCTTCTTACTATTTCTAAAACCCTTATAGGAACCGTTACGTCTTAGGCTAGAAATAGTAAAAAAATGCTTAGTTCTCTATAACTACTATTCGTTCTTATTCTTTTTATAGGGCCTTATTACCTCTAGCGTTTACTTAACGCGTTAGATTTTAGCTACTAAATCCTCTTCTACCTATATTCTAGTAAGAAAGAACTAGCGCACAAGCTCCGTATATATAGATAGTAGAAGCCGGGAGTAAATCTAGTTAATATAGTAATCTACGTCTTAAATCTAATACGTAAATTTATTCTTATACGTTTTTATTTAGACGTAGAATTCTATAAACTTCTAGCCCTTCTTTATTACCGTAGTATAATAACTAATAGCATTATTAAGGCCGTAAATAATAGAATTACGAATATAATTCTATACTAACGTCTTAAACTCTTACTAGAGTAGTACTAGTTTCTTCTAGTTCGTTAAACGTCTTTAGACGTGCTAAAAGAGGGTCTTATACTTAGATAGCTTTTTAGTAGTCTAAAGAGTTCTTTTAAGGTAGTTCTTATTTACCTAGTATATACTAAAACGCGTCTCTACCGTATTTATCTATAAGTCGTATAAGCCCTAGATAAGGCCTTTAAGTTTTAGAGATAGGTTTCTTATGAGAAGATTAAGTCGCTTTTCGCTATTATCTACTCTACTTTTTATATACGTTTCGCCTACGTTCGGCGTAGGGACGGTAGAAAGTTCGCCGTTAAGGGCCGCCTATAGCTATTATAAAATCTTAACGCGGTTAAAGCGCTTTAGAAGCTTAACTTTTAGTATATCTTTTATAGATACGCTACGTAAGCGTTATAGCTCGTTAGTAGCTATAGATACTTCTAGTTCGGTAGCTTCGCCTACTAGATATTTAACGCCCTAGGCGCTTCTATTAATAATTAGCGTTTAATAGCTTTTAGGGGTTAATAAGCCTATTTCTATTTATTCGCCTTAAGTATTCGAGCGGCTCTATTAGTTTCTTATACTTATTATTATAAAGTCATTTTTTTTTGTCGAAATTGTTAGAATCGTTATATATAGCCCTTTAAGGCCGGCTACTTTTCTAAAAGAAAATAGAAAGGATTTAATTATAAGTAAATAAGATAGTAATAAGTAAAGAGTCTTTAAAAGAGTTATATATTCTTAGATATAAATTCTTAGTAGTATAGAATTCGCCCCTTAGTAGTATTATATACTAGGGGTCTATGCGTATTACGTAATAAGTACGTAAGACGTACGGTATAAGTACTTTAAAAATATACTAGAACCTATTATTCTAATAATAAGTTAATATATAATAAATATTAAACTTTATTATTTTTAATAAATTTATATTAAAATTTTAAATTAATTATAAAGATTAAAATATTATTTAATAAATATATTTATATATTATTAAAAAGTTATAATAATTTAGATTTATATATATTATATTTTTAAAATTAAACTTTATAGATCTTAAATTTATATAAATCTAAGATAAATTTAGTAGATTTTTATATAATTTAAATACTAAAATTTATTTTCTAGAATCTAACTTTTATATTAGTTAAAAAAATATTTTTTACTAAACTATTATTTTTTAATTATATAAGTTATTTAATTTTTTTTATTTATTTTTTTAGTCTAAAGCTAGTTTTTAAGATTTATAATTTTTTTTAAAAATATTTTTTTTATAAAGTTTAGCAGTTAGTATTTTATAATTTTACTATATTATATAAATATTATTTATATAAGCTTTTATTACTATTTTATTTAAATTTATATATATTATTTTTAAAACTAGTTTTTTATATAAATATACTAGTAGTATATATAAAGCTAAGACTTAGTAAAATTACTAAGCCATATTATATAAATAGTAAAAGCCTAGTAAGTAGTTAAAAAAATAATTTAAAAAAAATAAATAAAATTTAATAAAAAAATAAAAATAAAATAAAAATAAAATAAAACTTTTATTAGCTTATATTTTATTTATAAGTATTATATTTTATAAAATAAAACTATAGTACCTATCTAAAGCTTTTATATATATTTATTTTTTTATATAAGTAGATTCTTCTAGATATATCGTATTAAAATCTAATAAAAGTAATTTATAAGAAATAAAATTCTAATTTTAATTTTATTTATTTTATATAATTTTTATATTAATAATTAGAAATAATTAAACTTTTATAATATTTAAAAAATTTTAGTAGAGGCTATACTATTTAATTATTAATTAGTAAAGTAGAATAGTAAAATTTACTATTTTAGTTTTTTTATAATTTATTATTATAGTTTATTACTACTATAATTTTAAAATATATTTTATTATATATCTAAAATAATATACTAATATTTAAAATAATATATTAATCATTTCTGTTTATATAAACTTATTTATTAATATTTAATAGTATAGCTTTATTATTTTAAAAATTTTAGCTTTTATAATATTTTTTATATAAATTTTAAATCTATAGAATTATAAAGTTTTATTTTTAAAATTTTATAATAATAGTTTTTTTTAAATAAAAATTTAAAAAAAAATTATTAAATAAACTTTAATTAAATTATATATATAATAAAAAATAATATTTATTAAATTAAACATTTTAATTTTATATATACTAGTTATATTTTATAAGAAAAAGTAATAGCTATAATTAATAATAATATATAAAAATATATTTATTAATTTTAAGTTTATATAATAATAGTTTTTTTACTAGACTTTAAAATTATTTAGTAGAATTAAAAATAATAATATTTATTTTAAAAATAAAAGAAAAATAAAAAATAAAAAATAAATAATAATTATATAATAAATTAATATATAATATATATTAGACTTATTATTTTTAATAAATTTATAAAGTACTAAGGCTTAGATAGAGAATTACTAAGTTATATTATAAATAATATAATCTAGTAAATAGTCGAAAAGAGATAACTCTTTAAAAAAAAATAAAAGATTTAATAAAAAAAATAAAAGAAAAAATAAAAAATAAAATAAAATTTTTATTAGCTTATATCTTATTTCTTAGTATTATATATTTTTAAAAATAAAACTATAGTACTATTTAGAGCTTTTTATATATATTTATTTCTTATATAAATAGATTCTTCTAGATATACTATATTAAAAATTTAATAAGAATAATTTATAAGAAATAAAATTCTAGTTCTAATTTTTATTTATTTTATATAATTTTTATATTTAATATACTTTTCTAAGCTTTTATAAGCGTTTTAAGAAATTTATAACTTTAATTTTATATTTAATTTATTATATAATTTAGAACTAGTATATAGATAAATATAAATAATTTAATACTTTTATAATTAGACTTATAGTAAGTAATCTATTATTTATTTATATATATATAAATATAGGGTCTTCTTTTAGTTTTTTATAAAGACTATTACTAGAACTTTATAAGACTAATATTCTTTAAAAGTTCTTACTATTTAAAACTATTAATTAGCTTAGTTAATTTATTAGTAATAAAAAACTTAGTAAAAAAATAGTAAAGTTTTATTTTTTTTTTATTTATATAGTTTTTTATAAAGTAGTATTTTATATTAACGTACTTAGTTTTAGTATAATATAAGAAATTACTAGCTAGTTCTATAACTAATTAGCTATTTATATATATATATATTTAACTAGTTTAAATAGACTTTTAATATAATAAGATATTTCTTTAAGAATATTTTTTATATAAAAAAGTTCTTTTACTATTTTTTTATAAATTATATACTTAGTTTTATAGCTATTTATAGCTATAGGTTTTTATAGTTTAAATAGCTAGTTTAGTACTATTTTATTTTAGTTTTATTCTATAATAAATATATAATTTAAAATTAATTTTCTAGTTAAATTACTTTTTTAATCTAAGTTACTATAGTCGTCTATAGATAGGGGTTTAAATTAATTAACTAAATTTAGTTTTAGGCTATAATCCTATATTTCTTTTATATAATTTTATAGATAACTAAGGGCTTTATAATATTCTAATATAAAAAATACTATAAATCTAGCTAAGTAATTAACTAGATAAGCTAGATCTAGTTAAATAAATATAATTAAATATATAAGAAATTTTATTTTTTATTAATAAGTCTTTAATAAGTCTTTAAAAGCTTCTTTTATAGGTCTTTTTAAAGATAGATCTAAGAAAAGAGATATTTTTCTAGATTTTACTTTAGTTTTATTAAATTTCTTAAGTATTTTATTAATAAAACTATATTAATTTAGTTCTAGACTATCTTTAGAATACTTAATTTTAATATCTAAAATTTTTTTTATTTTATCTAAATTTAATACTTCTAGTTTAGTATTAGTAAGCTATTTATATAGCTTCTTTAAATAGATCTTTAATTAGATAAATATAAGAATATTATCTATTTAAATAGCTAAGATAATAGACTTATTTTTATATATAAAAATAGCCGTATTACTTATTAGAAAATTATAGTTATATTTAACTAGTATAATAGTTAAATACTACTACTATTTTTTTATTAATTATTTTAAACTATATAGAGCTTACTTTAATAAATAAACTAGTTCTTTTTCTTTATTAAAGCTATATAGTTACTTTATATAGATTATATCTTTTAAGAGAGTATTAGAAAAGGCTTATTTTATATTTTATTAGTAAATATATTAGCTAAGACGCGCCGTAATAACTAGTAAAAGCTAATACGTTATAGACTTTATAGTATTAATAAAAGTCTTTTTATAGTTAACTCTAAACTCTTATATAAAGTCTTTAACTATTTATTTAGCTTTATATTTAATATAAATTCTATTAGTCTTATATTTTTTAGTTAAAACCTAATATTCTTTAAAAATAGATACGTCTTTAAATAGTTTAACTAATTACTAATAATTAGCTTTAATTAGACTATTATATTTATCTTATATTATCTTTAAATAAAGATCTTTTTTAAAATAATTAAAAATTTTTTTATAGCTAGTAGATATATATTCTTCTAACTTAATATTATATATAGTCTTTAGTAAATCTTTATAAAAGCTCTTTTAGCTATTTTCTTTACTAGAATTTTCTTTTATATTATTATAAGAATTAGTAGTTAAATTCTTATTTAGATTAAAATATAAATTATTACTTAATTAGTTATTTTCTAACTTTAGCTTATTTTTTATAATTAATTTCTTATTTATTATTAGGTTTTTATAAAATCTATTTTCGAGAATTATAACGTCTTTAGTCTAGATAATTTTAGTAGTATTTAGATCTAGTAGTTTATACTAATTTAAGCTATAACTAATTAAATACTACTTAGTAGCTCTAGAGTCTAGTTTAGATACTAGCTCTTTAGGCTCTTTTTTATAATATAATAAGTTTTATATTTTAATATTTTTTAGATTTAGCTTTCGTTTATAACGATCTTCGAAGGTAGTTTAATAATTAATAAAATTATTAAAAGTTCTATTATATAAGTAGATAGTAGCTAGAAGTATCTCTTTTTAATACTTTTTAAAAAAATTACTACTTATTAATAAGACTTATATCTTATTAAATAAGATTTTATTTATTTATTTAGCTTTTCTATTCTACTCTTTAGTATACGAAGCTAAATAAATTAATATAATATCTCTTTTTTTAGCTAAATTATTTATTTTCTTTAACTTAAACTTATTATTAAAATAGAGTCTTTTTATTTTATTATTAGACTAATTTTAGCTTTAATAATAAAGTTTTTTAAATAATTAGTAAAGACTTTTCTAGACTTTAATAGCTCTAGTTCTAAATAACTAGTAGTATTATTTAAAAAGATTAAGTAATATCTAAAACCTTATATAATTATAGGCTTAATAAAATTATTTATATCTAAATAAATAATCTTTAAATAGTCTTTAGCTTTAGTACTAAAAATCTTACTTATATTTCTAATTATTATAGACTTAATATAGACTTTATAGTTTTTTATTTTTAAACTATTATTATTTTCTAAAATAGTTTCTTTTATAATTTTAGAAAGATATACTAGGGCTTTATTTTCTATATATCTAAGATACTTATATTAAATAGTAGTATATATAAGTTTAATATTACTTATAGCGTAGTCTAGATACTTAGAATTTAAAATAAATAAGCCGTTTATATAAGTTCTTCTAATAAATAACTTATTACTAGAATAATAGATCTTAAATAAATTTAGCTTAAAATTAATCTTAAAACCTTTCTCTACTATTTTAATAAGAGAAAGTAGGTTAACTTCTATTTTTAAAACTAATAAAATATTATTTATACGGGCTTTTTTATTAATATTTAGAAAGTAAATATTTATATAATCTATTTTCTTAGTCTTAATTTAACTATCGCTCTCGCTCTATTTAATAGCTATAAAAGTATTATTTAACTTCTTAAATAGATTTAAATAAATATAAACGTAGATAGTAGCTCTAGAATCTAAAATCTAAAACTTACTATTTTTAGTATTAAGAATATATTTCTTAAGATATTCTTTAGTTATAAGACTTAATTTTAATTTAAAATTATTTTTTTTATTATTATTATTTATATTATTTACGAACTACTTATTATAGCTATTTTTTTTATTATTATTTAACTTTAGATATAAGTATTTTATCTAGTATTTATCTTTCTTATAGCCGGATTTATTATACTATAAATACTTAACTTTAGGGTCTTTTTTATTAAATTTAGATATATTAAGAGATATTTTTATATCTTTATTTTTTAGTTTATTAAAGATTTTATTATCTTTAAGCTAATATTTCTTATTTATTAGTTATATAAAGATATTCTCTAATACTAAATTATTAGAGAATTAAATTTACTATATAATTATAGCTACGGTTTACTCGTAATTCTTAAATAAATTATTTAGTACTAAACTAGCTATAAACTTATTTAGTAACTAAATATTTCTAAAAATAAGAATATTAGTTAAGTATTTTATTTCTTATAAATACGCTTCTAAATTTTTTTTTAACTAATATAGTATTAATTAGTTTCTTTATAATAAGAAATTTACTATTAAAGCTATATAACTTATATAAATTCTTTAAAGCTATTTATAGTTCTCTAGAATCTCTTATATCTTTAATTTATAATAAGAGGCCGTTACTAAGGCTTAATTTAATTAAAGTAAATACTTTAGAAGCTTATTTAGCCTTAGTAAAATTTAATTTAGTTATTATAAAGATTATTATATTATAATAATCTTTTTTAATTAGAATAGATTCTATTTTAATAAACTATAAATTCTAGTTAGTACTTTTTTAGAGCTTAGAAATTTTAAGTATAGAATTAGCTATTTTAATAATATATAAACCCTCTTATAATAAATTTAATTAAATACTTAATTAGTTCTTTATAGAATATCTTATATTTTATATACTAAGAGTTTCTTTTTTTTCTAAAATATATAGATTTTATATCTATTAGAATAGCTTCTTATTCTAAATCTTTTTAAAAGAATAAAGCTATAAAGTAATTTTATTAATCTTATAGTAGATTAAAGACTAATAAGAATAAGTTAATTAAGAAAAAAAATTTTCTTCTTAGCCTATTTAATAATAACTTTAGTACTATTTATAGGTAAAGCGTAAGTCTTATAATAGTACTAAGTAATACTAAAGTCTCGTTTATAACGAACTTAAGTTCGGCTTATAATAAATATTTTAGTTCTTAGATTTAGGTATTCTAAGACTAAATATAATTAATAACTTATTATTCTTTAGTCGCCTTAGAACTAGAACTTAAAATAATATACTCTAGGTCTTTTATAAGATTCTAGTAGACTTAAATCTTTATAATAAACTCTAAAGATTTAAATAAAGCCTATAGTCTTTTAAAAATTTTAGAAATTTTTAATAAATTTCTTCTTTTTTTTTTTAAATATTTAATTACTTTAATAAATAAAAGACGCGCTATAAGACTTATATTAATTACGCTAAGTTAATATTCTTATAATATTAATATTTATTAGTAAATACCCGTTACTAGTAGATTTTTTTAGAAATTTTATACTACTAGTAATTATATTTACTCTAATTATTTAAATACGACTAAATAGAGACTTTATAGACTATAAATATCTATTAAAAAATAAAATAGTTTCTATTTTTAGTAATTATATTATTAAAATAGATAGTACTTTCTTTTAAAGTAATTTATCTCTTTTAGTTCTCTAAGCTTATAATCTATAAAGCGCTAAGGCTTAGATAAAGAATTACTAAGCTATATTATATAAATAATAGAGCCTAGTAAGTAGTTAAAAGAAAATAACTCTCTAAAAAAAAATAGATAAAAGATTTAATAAAAAAAATAAAAGAAAAGATAAAAAATAAAATAAAGTTTTTATTAACTTATATTTTATTTATTAGTATTACGCGTTTTAAAGAATAAAACTATAGTACTATCTAAAGCTCTTTATATATACTTATTTTTTATATAAGTAGATTCTTCTAGATATACTATATTAAAAATCTAATAAAGATAATTTATATAAAATAAAATTCTAGTTCTAATTTTTATTTATTTTATATAATTTTTATATCGTAATAACTAGAAATAATTAAATTTTTATAATATATAAAAGTAATTTTAGTAGGGGCTATACCCGTTTAGTTATTAGTTAGTAAAGTAAGATAGTAAATTTTATTATTTTAGTTTACTACTATAGTTTACTACTACTATAATTTTAAAATATATTTATTATATATCTTAGATAGTATTTTAATATCTAAGATAATATATTAATAAGCTACGCTTATATAAACTTACTTATTAATATTTAATAGTATTATTTAATAAACTATTAATAAAAATTAGTAAATTCTAAGAAAATTTATATTTTTTTAATATTTTTTAGCTTAGACTATTTTAGAATATTTTTTATTTTTTTTAAATTTATAATTACTTTTTCTAGTTCGATAATAAAGTCTAGAAATTTAATTTTTTAGATATAAAAAATATATTTTTCTAGTTTAACTAAGAGATTATATTTAAGTAATTTTTAAAAAATTTTAAATATATATTTTTTATATTCTTTAAGAGCTTTTAAATAAATAAAAATATTATTAAAATAAGCTATATAAAATTAATCTAAATATTTTTATAAAATATAGTTAATAAGGGCTTAAAATATAGTAAAAGTATTAATAAGTTTAAAAAATATTACTAAATATTTATATAAACTATATTAAATATAAAACGCGATTTTTATTTATATTCTTTTTTAATTTAGAGAAGATAGTATTTATTCTATAAATTTAATTTAGTAAAAAACTATATTTTAAAGAGATAATTTCTAAATTTATTAATATAAAGTAGAAAGTATTAGTTTTTAATAGTAATATTATTTAAAAATTTATAATTTATATAAAAGCGTAATTTACGTTCTAATTTTAGTATAAAAAGAATAAAAAATTCTACTAATAATTAATAAAATTAAATATATTTTTTCTTTAGTAATAGATCTAGGTATTTTCTTATTATTTATATTTTTTTTAATATAGAATATAAGGATATAAATTAAGATTTAATATTAAATTTTAAATTAATTTTATAATTCTATAGTTAATTTTAGTAGCGTATTTTTAATTTTTTTTTAAAAAATTTTATATTTCTTTAAAATACTATTTAAATATTATTAGTAAATTCTAGTAAAATTATTTTTTTTTATAAATATTAGATAGTCTAGTTTCCTTTATTTAGTAGTATTAATTTATTAAATTTATTCTTTATTTATAGTAGTAAAGTAATATTATATTATTTTAATTATTTATTTCTTTTTTAGATTTTTTCTAAGATTATTTATAATATTAAACTTATATAAATAATTAGCTTAGCTATAGTTTATAGTTTTTATTTTAGTTCTTTTTAGTTTTATTTTTTAGACTTAAGAATAATTTTTTTATTATTTTTATTATATTATAATTTCTATTTCTTTTACTAAGAAATACTAAGAATAATATTATATTTAAAAATTTTAGTAATATTTAAATAAATATATTTTTAGTAATTTTTATATTTAAAAGTTAGTTTTAAAGTTTTAATAATAATTTTTTTATTTCTAAAAAAGTTAGCTAATTTATTAACTATTTTAAGCTAGTAGAATTAGTTTTTTTTTAAAATTTTAAATTAACTTTTTTTATAGATTAATTTAAAACGTAATTTTCTTATAATACTAAGTTAATAAAAATAAGTATTTAGTATTTATTAATTTTTATAATAATAATTTAATAGTTTTTATATTTAATAAAGACTTCTTTTATTATAAATTTTAAAATATAAAGACTTTATAATTCTATAAATAAAAAGTCTATATAAAAAAAATATTATAAAAACTAAAAATTTATAAAAATAATAAAGCTATACTACTAGTATATCTATATAGAAAAACTAGTCTTAGAAAAAATAGCGCGTATAAGTCTAAATAAGATAATAATAAAAGTTTATATAAAAATAATATTTATATAATATAGTAAGATTATAAAAATACTAACTAGATTAAACTTTTATAGAAAAAAAATATCTATAAAGAAAAAATTATAAATTTTAAAAACTAATTTTAAACTAAAAAAATAAATAAAATAAAATTAAATAACTTATATAATCTAAGAAATAATAATTTAGCGATAGAATATTTTCTTAACTAATATAAAAGTTAAATTCTAAAAAATAGATATTAGTATTTAAGTTATATATAATTTATTTAATTTATTTATAGATTAGAAGTCTTAATAAAGATCTAATTTTTAAAATAATTTAATACTATAACTAATCTAATAGTCGTCTTAATTTATAAATTATTATAACTTTTTTATAATATATAAATATATTTCTTAGATAGTACTTTAATTTTTATAGTTAACTTAAAGTTTTAATATAATTCTATTAAAGATAATAAGTTTAATATATACTATATACTAATATATTATATAATTACTACTATTATTTTAATTCTTTACTTTTTTTTTATTTTTTAAAATAAATATTTTAGCTATTTAATTTTACTAGGCGATTTTAAAGTCTAGTAAAAGAAACTACTATTATATTTTTATTTTTTAGTATTTATTCTATAGTATTTCTAGTTAATATTACTATAATTTTATAAAATAAAAAGCTTATCTACTATAGCCCTAGCTTAGTAGATATTTTTAGTTTTTTAGATAGTATTTACTAATATTTTTAGCTTTTTAATAAGCTAGATAGGCTTTAATACTATAAATAAACTAATAAAAAATATTATAATTAAAAATTTTAAATTATTTTTTAATAGCTAAGATAGTTTTTTTATTTTTAATACTTTAGTTACTAGTTTACTTATCTAAATAGTTTTTACTAATATATTTATACTTTTTATAGTAGAAGTAAAAATTTTTTTATATTAATATTATTTTTTCTCTAGCGCTAGTTAAGAAGTTTATTATTAATTAATATTTAAGTCTATAAAGTCTTTTAAAAGTAAATTATTTTAAAATTATAAAATATTAGCTAAGTATTAGTTTTAGTTTATTTCTTATTTAAAGTTAAGTAATTATTAGTTAACTTAAATAGCTATATTAATAGTCTTACTAAGATTTTTAAATAATTTAGTATAAATAAATTTAGTTTTTATATTATACTTTAGTTTTCTATAAAAAATATATTTAAGAAATTAGTCGTTTTAATTAAAATAAAAAATAAATATATAAAATTTAGTAATATATTTTAAAATTAACTAGGTTTACTAAAGATTTTAAATTTAAAAAATAATTTTTTATTTTTTATTTTTACTACTAAAGCCTTATCTAATTATATTAGTAAAATAATTATAATTAATAAATAAGCTACTAGTCTTTATATATAAAATAGCTAAGCGAAAATTCTTTTAGTAGAGTTTAAACTATTATACTATATTATTTCTAAGATAGATTTTTATAAAATATACTCTTTTTTTATTATTTTTAAATAAAATTTTATAGAATTTAAAGTAATTCTCTAGCTAAACTAGAAAATTATTAAGCTTATATTAATTTTTATTATAAGTATTATAGGTCTTAATCTTTAGTTTAATATTATAAAAAATTAGTTTTAGTATTATAAAAATAACTAAAATAGAAAGCTATATAGTATAATTAATAATAAAAACTTATTTTTTAATAAAGTATTTTAAGAAAATTTATTTATAGTTATTACTAGTATCTTTTAGTACTTAGAATTTATTAAAAGCTTAGTTTAAAAATATTATATCTAAAAAGTAGACTTTTAAAATAAATAATTTTATATTAAGAACTAAAATTTTAGAAATTAAAAAATAAATTAACTAAAGCTATTTTTTTTATTAAAAAACTATTTCTAATTTTAGTTTAAAATATTATAGTTAATAGTTTTAATACGAGATTACTTCTAGTATTTATAAAAAATAGTTAAAGTATTATACTACTACTTTTTTTAAAAAAAATTAAATATATTATTAAGTAGCTTAGATCTTCTAGAGACTATTATAATAAATAAAAAAAATTTATATATAAAATTAAATTATAAATTAATTAATAAGTTAATAATAAGAATTTTATTTATTATAAATAAGTATAGTCTATATATATAAAATATTTAATTAGATTATAATAGATTATTAGCTAGCTTATTATAATCTAATAAGCTAAGTAATCTATAGTTAATATATTTAGTAATAAATTTATCTTCTATTTTTTAGAGTATAATCTAGACTAAAAATTTTTTAAAAAATTAAAATTTTTTTAAAAAATAAAATTATTTTTTCTTTATTTTCTTTAGCTAGTATTATAATAGCTACTTAAGATATAAAATAAAAACTTTTATTTATAAAATAAAAAATATATAAATTTTTAAATAATTCTATAGCTAGCTAGAAAACTTATAATATACTTTTTATATATTAATAAACTTTATACTAAGAACTTATAATAAAATTATATATTTATATATAGCTATTTTTTAGCGTCTCTAAGATACTGCGCTAAGACTTTATTAATATATTATTTAAATATTTTAGCTCTCTAGTTATAATATCTAATAAGTAATAAATTATAAAAAGATAAATAAAATTTATTTTTTTTAATTTTATTATTTTTTTCTTTATAAGATTTAATATATCTATAACTTTAAATATAGTAAAACTATTAAACTTATTAACTTTTTATTTAAAAATTACTAAATATATTTTTCTAGTAAATAATAATATACTATTTATAACTAATATAAAATAACTTATACTAAATAGCTAATATTAAATAATTAATATTTTATAACTATTATTAATTTAGCTTTATATATATTTATTATAAATAAAATACTTAAAAAAAATTATAAGACTAATAAATTATACTTATAGTATTATTTAAAAAACTAAAATATACTAATATAAATTTATTTAAGTTTTAAATTAACTAAATATTAGTTTTCTACTATTTTAAATTTAAAATAATATAATAGTATAAGTATAGATAACTTTTAAGTTTATAAAAAATTAGTATACTTTAAAAATAAATAAAACTAAGCTAACTACTAAATATAAAAAAAAAGAGAAAAATAACTTAAAAAAAAATTATTAGTATAAGTATATTATAAACTTAGTAATTTTTTATTATATAATATTAGAATAAGTAGTATAACGGCTTAATTAATAATAAAAGAATTAATTAGAATAAGTAGTATATTTTAGTAGAGAGAAACCGTACGAACTTTTCTTATATTTATTTTATCTACTAAAGTAAAATAGGTATATAACTTACTTATCTACTAAGATAGATATATAACGAGTATAAGATATAACTAAATTTAAAATACTACTAAATTAAATATTCTAATATACCCCCTTTACGTACTACCTATTTAGGGAGTAGGTAATAAAAAGAAAATAAAAATAAAATAAATAACTAAATAAGTATTAAACTTATAAACTCGCTTAAAGTAGGCTAATTAATTTTTAAAATTAAAAGAAATAATAAAACGTATTTTTTATACTATAAGTAAGCGGTACTACTTACTTATAGTATAAAGAATATATAAGTAATATAAAAATAATATATATAAGTACTAAAAGAATTAGAAAAGACTTATATTTATTTAGATATAAGTTCTCTATTAGCTTAAGTAAGCTATAAGAGTTATACCTTATTTTATAAAATAATATAAATATATAGCCGCTAATTATAGAGTAGAGAAAGTCTAATAGCCGTAATAAAATAAGCGTACTTCTAATAAGATAGGGCTTTAGTAAGACTATCTACTAATATTACTACTATAGACGTTTACTAAAGATAAACGCTATCTACTTAGACTTTCTAGCGTAGCTAATAGTAGTAAATATCTATATAACGTAGCTTAGTATTAAGCTTTCTAATATTTTTCTATATAAGCTAAAGCGTTTACGTATTATTATACTATATTTTAATTTAGTAGTCTAGATCGAATTATACTTCTCTAAAAAGGTACTTTTACTAAAAGTATTACTTAGTAGCTTTTAATAAAGTAAAAAGCTTAGCTTTAATAGTTAAAATTATAATAGTAGACTACTTAATAGTCTTTTAATTAATAGCTACTTTAAATATAGTAATAATCGAGTCTTAGTAGCTACGGCGCGTATTCGAATTATTAGTAAATACTATATTATTACTAATAGTAAAAATATTATTTTCGTTCTTATAGTTATTTTAAAAGAATAAGGCGAGCTTTTTAGTTTCTACTAAGTAGCTAAGAAACCTCTAAAAAAGTTCTAGATAGTAAAAAAATAAATTAATAAGATAAGATAATAGTATAAAATAAGCGTACGTAATATCTACTCTAATACTAGTAGCCGTAAATTATACTAAACTAATTCTACTTTAATAAAGATAAATATTTTACGCGCTTATATATATATCTTAGTTTACTTAAAGTACTTTATCTAAAGAAAGCGGTATTAAAGAAAAGTAATTTTTACTAATATTATAATAAGTAATAAGACTAGAGATATATAATTTTTAAAAGAACTATAAGAGCTTCTACTCTTAGTTTCTTATAATATATAAAACTAGAAACTATTATACTTCTTCTAGAATTCTTATTTTATAGCGTTTAAGTAAATCTTTTTAGAAAGTATTTATAAAAGATTTATCTCGTTTATAGTATACTATAATAATGTTATCTATAAAGAAGAAGACAAATAGGCGATTATTTAAATATAAATATAAAATATTAGATATCTAAGTTAAACTAAGCTCTTTTAAGAATTTATAGAAGTATTATTACTAAAGAGCTAGTAACTTTTTAAGACTATAAAGCGCTTAAAGTAAATAAAAAATTTAGCTTTATTTAAGCTTTAGTTCTTTTAGAGGTCGATAGTATATCTTTTTTTTAAGTAGAACGTAAGAAAATACGTTTATAATATTATACTAGCGTATTTCTAAGTTAAAAGCGTAGATTATAGTAATTAGAACTTAGAAAATCTAAAAAATAAGAGTAGCTATATAAGTATTTTACTAAGTAGCCTAAAGATCTTCTCTTATATAAATATATGCCTTAATCTTAGTAAGCTAGCCGTGTTTATTAAGCTTATATTTAAATATTTAAGTAAGTAGTATTACGTTCTTATTAAAGCTTTTTACTTTATTAAGTACTACTATTTTCTATATTTTCTTACTTTAAAGTTTTTAGAGTTCTATTTAGATTATCTCTAGTAGGTAGGTTTTTATTAGATAGTTAAAGATATTTTTATAGAAATAAGATTTAGATAGTAGTTAATCTTAGTAAATATATAATAGGCCTATAGGCGATATTTACGTTTTTACTATAATAAATTTCTAGAAAGATACGAGAAAAGATATAAATAATATTTAGTAACTAAATATATTATTATAAATTAATATAATATATGTATTTTTACGTAAGTTACAAGTTCTTAATTCGTAGATAATTAGGTTTAGATTAATATCCGCTATAATATTACGTTTTTTTAGAATATAGTTTTCTCTAGTAACGCCTAGATTAAATAGATTTTTATATTATACTAGTATAAACTAGCTAAGTTCTTATAATTATTAATTCTATTAATCTTTACTCTCTAAGTCTTAAGAGGCTAAGTCTTAAGAGGCTTATTATTAGACTAAAGTAGATTAATTTAGTAATACGTAATCTAAAGAATCTAATATTTATTTATTTTAATTTATACCTACTTATAGGCTACTTTTAGTATATTTTTCGCGTATAAGGCCTTTACTAGTTAATTCTATAAGACTTAGTAGATAATCTAGTTATACTTTTTATAATTAGGTGCCTAAATAGCTATTTTAAGTCTTTAGAGTTTCTTAAGTTAATTAAATTAGAGCTAGTAATAGCTTATTACTAAGGTTAAAAAAGATCTTAGATTTCTAATTTAAGAAAATAATCTTCTTCTTATAAAGTATAATATAAGAAATAACTATCTCTTACTCTTAATTTTACTTTTATTACTATAGAGCGAGTATCTTTTCTAGATTCTCTAAAGAGAACTTACTAGATTTATTAAAAATAACGTCTCTTAAGCGTATTACTTAATTTTTTAGAGAATACTAGATTTTATAGATATTAGTAGAGTTATATCTAACTAAATATTTAATAAGAATACGTTTATCTAGCTTATTACTATATAGAATATTCTTTAGTAGTAAATAGGCTTTATAGCTATAAACTCGAAGATAAGCTACTTTTAGCTTCTTACTATAGATATACTTAAATAGTATTTTCTAATAGTAGCGCTTTATTAGAGTTTTATTATAGATATAGACTACTACCTTAATAATTTTAGGCTATAGATACTTAGATAGATTAGTACTAACTCGTAATAATCTTACTTTAATAATAATTAAGTGCCCTAAACGCTCTAATATATTATTTTACTAAGGGATATACGAAGCTAATACCTTATAGATAATTTTATATTACTTAAGCTACTATTTAAAGGCTCGTATAAGCGATACTTCTTTATTTAATTTAAAAAAGGCTACTAATTTACTAAATCTTATCTTAATTATTTAGATAATATTAAAGAGGTGCTAAGTATACTTATTTTTAGTTATATAAGTAATCGTAAAAGTAAATTTAGTAAAAGCGTATTTAAGATATATAATCTATTAATAGCCGTTATTAGCTCGTATTATATATATTAAATTAAATAAGACTTAAAAGAATACTTCTTTTAATAATTTCTCTAATTATATAGATTAAGAGATTTACTATTATACCTTAGTATATACGTATATATTATAGTAATTAAATAATTACTAATCGGTAATTATAGCTTCTTATACTACTTATAGTAAGGCTTAAATAGCTCTTTAGCCTATATATATAAAGATTTTATACTATTATATAGCTAGTAACGAGTAATTAGTAACGTTAAATACTATAGCTAGTAGATTATCTACTTTCTTATATTCTATAAAGAAGTAGTTTTAGGCGAAAATTAGATAAACTATAATAAAGTTTTTTAAGTAGAGATATATATATTTTATATCTAACTTAATTCTCTTTTTTCTTACCTTAGTAATAGAGACGAGGTTTACTATAAATAAAAATATATAGACTACGTTTATAAGCTTAATAGTATATAGGCTCTTATAGTTAGTAGTATATACTAGTACTTTACTAAATAACTCGATCTTAACCGTAGAGTTTTTTAATATAACGTAGTTATCTAACCCTACGTTTCTTATTTTAGTATAGCGATTTTTTATATACTAATTATAGATATAGTATATTATACTAGTATTAGTAATTTAGAAGAGATTAAGCATTATAGATCTTAAAATACGTTATATACTAAATAATAAGATAATTATAGTTAGAAAAAATAATATTTTCTTATTTTCTTTATCTAGTTTTAGCTCTTATTTCTTTTAAAAAGTATTATTCTACTTTTTTTAGCTTTAATCGTAATTTTAATTATTTTTAAATCGTTTAATAGAGCGTTTAACTCTTCTCTTAATTTATAAATTTTTAAGTATCTTATTAATCTTATTTTAAATCTCTTAGTTTAGTATCTAATCTACTAGTCTAGCCTCTAGATTATAATATCTATATATATAGTAGAAGTAATTCTTACTATATAAGTAGAAAAATAGCTTTTTTTTCTACTTCTTATTTTTTAATAAAGTAGTAAAGGCCGCTTTAGTAGCCTTTAAATTCTTAGCTATATTCTAGCGTAAGTAGTTTTAATAGTCGATAATTATTTTATAAAGTAATCTATTAAGCTTATTATACTATAGCTTAATCTTATAGATTAAGGCCTAATAGATATTAAGAGAGATAAGCGCCTTAAAAAAAATAATTTTATCTTAATTATCTATAATTTTTAGAAGTTTAAGCTTTTTTATCTTAAATAGAGTCTCTTTCTATTATAAAAGCTATTTATTAATATTTTAGCTACTTAGAGGCTTCTTAAGTTAGTAAAGCTTATTAATAATAAGTTCTTTTTAAGTTTTTTTTATTAGTTAAAGCTACGTCTTAAGCGCTATAAGCTAAAAATAGAGGTATAAATCGCTTCTAAGCTTATTTAGAATTAAAAGTAGTAATAAACTTACTAAGTTTTTAATAATTATTAAAAGATTATTAATTTTCTTTTTTAGCTTTTTATACTTAGCTAGGCTTTTTTCGTATATCTTAATTTATATTTTATAGCGCTTTTAGACTCGTTATTAATTTAGATTAGAGGCTAGTAGCTCTTAAATCTTAGCTAGCTCGATTAGTTAAGAAGATTTTAATAGCTTTAATAGATTAATATAGTTAAATATCTTATATTTCTTAGCTCGTAATTAGATAATAAAGTACTATTTATTCTAATTATTAGCTATCTTTAAGATAACGATAGGTTTAGAAGACGTTATAGCGTAGTATTACGTTATATTATATTATATACTAAAGAAGGTAGTAGGTATAAGACTAATAAATAAGTTATTATATAATAGTATTACTTTTAATACGATAGTAAAGTACTCTATAATAGATAATAAAAAAGACGTATTATAAAAGATAACTAAAATTCTTTATTATAAAATATATATAGTAAAAAAATACTAAAAAGAAATATTTAAATATTATAAAACGCTTAAAATAATATAATAAGATACTAGAGAGAATAGCTTAAACTATAAAAAATATTTAAAACGTATTTAGGCTTATAACTATTAGAATAAGTAGTATAACGGCTTAATTAATAATAAAAGAATTAATTAGAATAAGTAGTATATCTTAGTAGAGAGAGACTATATAAACTTTTTTTATATCTATTCTATCTACTAGAATAAAATAGGTATATAACTTACTTATCTATTTAGATAGATATATAACGAGTATAAAATATAACTAAATCTAAAATACTACTAAATTAAATATTTTAATATATAACTAATAACTTTTTTATAATATCTAGATTTAAGTATAATTCTATTATTACTTAATATAATATTATAATTATTAAAGAAGACGTTAATAGTTTATAAACTATTATTTATTTTATTTAAGTAAAATATAATAATATTTTTATTATTAAAAGAAATAGAGACTTTAATAATATTTAATAAACTATTATATTTTTTAAAATAATATTTATTAAGAAAGACCTAGATACTAAAAAAAATCTAAATACTAAAATTAATATTTTAAAATATAAATTAATATTAAATTTTATATCTATTACGGCGTAGCCTTTATAGAACCTAGAATAAATAAAAAAAATAAGTAAAACTTAAATAAGCGCTAAAAAAATCTACTAAAAAAGATAAAATTATATAATATTTTATTAGTTTATTAGTTTATAAGAATTTAGTAAAATAAACTTTTAAATACTAGTTTAGACTATCTATAAAGATAAATTTTATAAATATTAAATTATATATATTTTTCTATTTATATATAAACTATATTTTTTAGATAGCTTTAATCTTTATAGTTAACTTTAATAATAATTTAATATATTATTAGTAATATAGTTTTTATATATAGTACTTAGTTTTATTATATATTTAACTTACTTTTATTCTTTTCTTATATCTACTTAAAAAAAATCTTTTTAATAGATTTTTTTTTCTTTAATATTTAAATTTTTAGAAATAGAGATTTATTTATTATACTTTAATTATTATTTTTATAAGAAGAGAAAGACTCTAAAATTAAATTTTATTAAATAAAATATTATTTTTTAATAAATTTAAAAAATAGTAATAGTACTAGAATTTTAAATAAAAATTAATCTAATTAAAAATTAAATTTAAAGTATTTAAAAACTAGCTTAGCTTATATAGTAAATAAAATCTTTTAGAGCTAAGCTTTTATAGTTTATTAAAAAGCTAAAGACTTAAAATACTTAACTAATTAAATATATAATAAAGTAAAGTACTACTAAAATTAAAATAATAGTATTTAAAAAATTTAATAAAAATAAAAAAAAGCTTTAATTTTTTTTATTTTAAATAAAATATTATTTTTAGTTTAACTAAATATAGTTTAATAATAATACTAAAGTAATACTCTTTATATTAATCTATTTTTAAAGAATAATAAAGATATAAATAAAACTATATCTTTATAATTATTTAGCTAATAAATACTCTTTTAAAAAAAATAAAAAAAGACTAAAAAAATCTTTAATATATATATAAAATTTATAAATAATCTAAAGACTATTTTTAATAATTAAAATAAAGTACGTAAAGTCTTTAATAATATTATAATTATTAAATAACTAAAATTTATAGCTATTTATATAACGAAGTTTTAATAATTTATAATTTATTTTAAATAGTTAAATAAGACTTTTTATAATCTTTTTTATTATAACGCGGCAATCGTATTAGATTTTAGTTATTATTATAAAGCTATTTAGCTAATCTTCTATTAATCGCGAGTAGTTAATTAATTAATAAAAAATACTATAATAACTAGTCTAGTAGCTAGTTTATTCTAATAACTTTATATATAAAAATATATTTATAATACTATTTTTTTTTAAAGTAGATATCTTAGCTACTAGCCTATAGCTTATTATTTAAATATAGAATTACTTTTAATTATTAAATTATACGCTATTAGCCGTAAGAGTAGCGCGTAACCTTAGCTATAAACTAAAAAATAAGTTATATTATAATATACTTTATTATCTACTAGTCGCGCTCGCTTTATATAAGAGTAAATAAACTAAATCTACTTTTTTTTTACGCTAGTTAACTAGATAGTTTTTTTTTAGTTAATATACCCGAGACTTAAACTAGTAATCTATAGATAGGCTAGTTATTATATTATAGCGCGGCGACTATATTAGATTTTAGTTATTACTATAAAACTATTTAGCTAATCTTTTATTAATTATAAGTAGCTAATTAATTAATAAAAAATACTATAATAACTAGTCTAGTAGCTAGTTTATTCTAATAACTTTATATATAAAGGCGTATTCGTAATATCTTTTATAAAAATTTAAAAAAAGAAGTTAAGAAAAATATAATTATTTATAAATATTTATTTATTTTTTAGAAAATAGTAGATCTTATATCTTAAATTAATAATTATATATATAAATAGAAGATAGATTTTTAATAAGCTAATATTTTAAAGTCTTATTATAAAAGAATAATTTTTAAAAAAAAATATTATAGTTCTTAATACGGCTAATTAATAGAATTTTAAGAAGAATAATAATTATAAATAAAATAATAATAAAAAGTCTAAAAAACTTAATCTAAACTAAATAAATAAAAATAGTATTATTATTATAAATAATACTTTATTCTAGAATTACTAAGAAATAAGACTTCTAACTAAAATTTTTAATAAGCTAAATTATTAAAATAGTTTTTATTAAAAGTTTATAGCCTAGTCTTTTTAAATTTAAATTAAATCTATAAACTTTATAGCTAGAAAACTAAATAAACTAAAAAATAAAATCTATACTAAGCTATATTTAGTCTAGTAAATAAATCTAAAAATTTAAATTAAATTTATTTTTTTTTCTTTTTCTTTCTCTTTTAAATATTTTATATTTATCTAGAGATTAATTTCTTAAAATAAAATAAAAATTTTAAATAAGAAACTAGTTTAGTTACTAAATAATTTTTACTAAGAGATACTAGTACTAGTATTATTTATTTATAAATTATTAAGTAATATATCTAGACTATTTAAAGAAATATCTAAAACTAAATAAAATATTTAAATTAAATTTTTAAAGCTAAATTATAGACTTAAAATTTAATTATTAATTTTTATTATAAATATAATAATTTAAAAGTCTATAGATTAATAAAAATATATTTTTATTCTACTTTTAATTAAATTAAAATTAAAATCTATATTTATAGCTAAATAGATTTTTATCTAAGTTTTAGCTAGCTATATATATAAGTTTTTTTATTTTTCTATTAAATTAGTTCTTTAAGTAAGTAATTTTTAACTATTTTATTCTAAGACTTTAAGTCTATTTTAAGAACTTACTTAATTTATAAAGTCTTAAGCTAAACTAAGCTAGATAATAAAAATTTTATTAAAATCTTTATATTTTTATTTAATCTTTATTTATAATAACTATAAAGATTAATTTTATATTATTTATAATAGTAACTAGTACTTCTTTTTTATATATTTATAAAATTCTTATAAAAAGAAAAAAAAAGTAAATCTTAAGTATTTATTATAAAGTATTAGTTATATTCTATTAAAATAACTATAATATAATATATTAAATAGTTTATTATAATAATAACTATTAAATATACTAAAGTAGTAAAAATATATTAAAATAATATTTCTATAAATCTTAATAATTTAATATAATAACTAAGAATAAAAAAGTTATTAAAATTAATAATTTTATTAATAGCTTTTTCTTAGACGAGAAACTTATAAATAATAAAACTAAAAAACTATATAATTTAATAAATAAAAAAATAAAAGTTATATTAAACTTTATAATTTTTTTAAAACTTAAGTATCTTATAGCTAAGTATAGAATTAGCGTAAAAATAATAAATAAGAATAATTAACTTATTTAAATAATTTAAATTTTTTATAAGAGAGAATTAGCTTTTATAATACTATAAATATAGTACTAAGAAATTCTCTAGAAAACCTAAATTAAATAAAATAAAAAAAAATATAAATTTATTATTATAAAGAAAGCTCTACTTATAATACTTTATTATTAAAAAATAACTACTTAATAATAAATAAATTATAATTTTTTAAGAGTTAATAAAATTTTTATTAGTATAATATAATAATTATCTAAAATTATATACTTTAGTAAATACTAAATAAGAAATTTAATATACTAATTTTTAATACTAAATATAAAAGAATATAGTCTACTAATAAAATAATTATATACTAATAAATAAATTAATTAAAAGTAAATATATCTTTAAATTAATAAATAAAAAATTATATATATAGTAAAGTCTATAGCTATTTAAAACTAAAAAACTAAATAGCTCTATAGTATTAAAATTAATTTAAAACTATAGTCTAGATTTCTTTATATAATATTATATATATTAACTACGAAAATTTTACTAGACTAAATTTTAAAAATAATTTAAAATAAAAAGATATTTAATAAATATTCTATCTTAATACTAATTAATATAGAATTAAGTAAAAACTTTATATATAATAAATTTATAAAATAATATAAGATTTTATACTAAAAAGAGCTATATTTACTTTATAAATTTAATAAAAAACTTAGTCTATAAAAAAAACTAAATAAAAATAAAAATAAAAAAAGTAATTTTTTAGATTAAAAATTATTAAAAGTAGATTTTTTTTAACGTCTAATAAATTTCTAGATATAATATTATTTTAGATATATTTTAAATTTAAATATAAAAATCTATCTTTAACTTTAGTAAAGAAAATAAAATAGTTTTTTAAAAAAAAATTAATAATCTTCTATAAAACTTTAATTTATATATAAAAATAAATTAATAAATACTCTATAGCGACTTTTATTTATTATAAATTAAAAAATAGCTAGCGTATAACCTAAGAATAATAGCTATATAAATAACTTTAATAGTAGTATAAATTAAAACTAAAATTATAATATAAAAAATAAAGTCTTCTTAGTAAAATATAATTTTATTATAGAAATAAATCTTACTAAGTAAAATAATACTCTTAAATTATTAAAAAAAAAGTAAGACTTAAATAATAGCGTAAAACCTAGTAATAATAGTATTAATAGTAATCTTAAAAAAAGTCTAAAATAGAACTAGAACTATAGTATATAAAATACTATCTTTTTAGTAAAATATAGTACTTTAAAGCAGAATAAAGTTATACTAAATTAAGTATTTCTAAAGATTAAATATAATACTTATTATAAAAACTATATAGAGAAAAGTAAAACTAAAATAAATATAAAATAATTAGTAATTACTAAATCTTTTATAGATATATAAATAATCTTAAAAAATATTCTAGCGTATATAATACTAAAATAATAGATTTATTTTATATATATTAAATTTTTATTAATAGTATAATAGAGTATTAGCTAAAGTCTAATAAAAAACTAAGAAATAAAAACTATCTAACTTCTATTAAAGAGAGATAATTCTATAAAATTAAAAAATAATATAATAGTTTAAAAATATAGTAATAACTATAAAAAATATCTTTAATACTAGAAATAAAAATAGTATTTAATAAGTATTAGAACTTAGCTACTATTTACTAAAAAAAAAAAAAAAAACTTATTTAAATATTAACTATAAAACTATAAAATTTTATTTAAGCTAGAAATAAAACTAGTTTATAAATTTATTTACTTTTTATTAAAGAAGAAAATAAAGATTTTAAAAAAATATATTAAAAAAAATCTTAAATAAAAATATATTTAATTATTAATATTATTTATTAAATATCTAATTCTCTTTATTTTAAAAAAGAATAATAAGTTATATCTCTATATTAACTATTAATAACTTAATAATATTATAATTAAAAATTAATACTTACTTTTATATATTAATAAGCTCTAGAATAAGTTAGAAAATATAAAATATTTTATAAAATTAAATTTTAGAAAAGATTATTATCTAATTAAAATTAAAGAAGAAAAAGAATAAAAAATAGCTTTTAAAATAAAACTAAAACTTTATAAATATATAATAATACTATTTAGACTTATTAACGTATTAGTAATATTCTAGTTATTTATTAATAATATACTATATAAATATTTAAATATTTTTTATTTAGCTTATTTTAATAATATTCTTATCTTCTTAAAAATACTTAGAAAATATAAAAAGTATATTAGAAAAGTTCTAAAAGTTTTCTAAATTAAAAATCTAACTATTATATTTAATAAGTATAAATAGTATATATAAAGAATAGAATTTTTAAACTTTATTATTATCTCTAAATATATTAATATAAATAACTTAAAACTAAATTCTATTAAAAAATAGCTAGTACTAAAAATAATTAAAAAAATATAATTTTTTTTTAAATTTATAAATTTCTATAGAAAGTTTATTTAGAACTATTTAAAATTTATAAAATCTTTAACGCGATTTATTTAGAAGAAATATAGCTTTTAATAAAAAAATAATTAATAGTAAGTTTTTAATTTACTAAAGAGAATATTTTATAAAGTATTTATCTTAAAAATATATAATTCTAATAAACTAATTAAAATAAAAACTAATATATTAGAATTTACTTTAAAAGTATATTTTAGCTAGTTTAATAATAAAGATAAATAGTATTTAATCGTATTTTATTTAAGAAAGTTTACTCTAGTAAAGCTTAATTATAATATATATAATAAAAAGCTCTTAGCTATTATTTTAGTATTTAAGTACTAGAGATACTATCTAAAAAAAGCTAAATAATAAATAATAATATATTATAACTATTAAAATCTTATATATTTTCCTATAACTAAGAAGTTAAACTAATAATAAATTTACTAATTATAAGAATTAGTATTCTATAACTTTAAAATTATATATAAAAAAATATAAATAACGCTACTACTAACGCGCTTAGTAGAAGAATAAACTATATAAAAAAAAATTAAGCTATAATTTATAGTCTTATAATAAATAAGTAATAAATTATTTATTTTTACTAAATAGTCTTTTCTAATATTTTATATTAAGTTAAACCCGTAGTATTAAAAGGTTTAAAAAGTATACGCTTAAAACTTTTTTATATAAAAACTTTTAGCGCTTAAAAATAATTTATATATTACTTAAGATAGAGAAGAAATACTTCTTTTTATAAAATTAATTTATATTCTAATAAGACTATAAAAAGTATTTATTAAGAATATAAATATAGTATCTATATATAAATATTAGAATATTAATAAAATAACTAAAAGAATTATATAAAACTTTTACTTTTTAAAATTATAAAAAATAGTCTAGTATATAGTTTTATAATATAATTTTTATATTTAAAGTAAAGCCGTAATATATACTTTATATAAATAACTATAACTTCTAGAGGTTCTAAAATAACTATAGTAATAGATTATACTAGACTTTATTATAAAACTATCTAAGTCTAAAGACCTAATTATAGAAGTTAAATATAACTTAATTCTAGTCTTTATTAATAGACTTATAAAATACGTATATTTTTTATTTTATTTAAAAGTATTAAATATAGAATAGCTAGTCTATATATTTCTCTAATATATTTTCGCGAACTACGAAATACTAAAAGTATTAGTCTTAAATAAAAATAAGCTAATAAGATTAAAATTTTAGTAAATACTTATACGCTAGCTTAGAGTAAAAAATAAACTCTTTATAATAGTATACGTATAAACTAATAGCTAGATAAAATAAATAAACTAGACTCTTAAATAGTATCTTTACTATTATATTAACTATTTATAAAATAACTAGGCTATATAGCTATCTATAGTATAATTTGTTTATAATAATATTAAATAAGAGTTAATTAATATATTTTTATTCTTTACTAACTATAGATTTAAACTAGATATATATAAAAAAGCTATTCTAAGTAGAAAATTAGCCTAGAAAGATATTCTTTAAACTAAATAGCTAAAAAAATTATATAAAGCTATTAGTCTTAATCTTAAATATATATAAATTATAATATCTAAATACTATAATAGACGGTACTAGGCGGTACTAAATTTTAAAAGAGAAGATAAAGTATATCTTCTTATAAAAAATATTAAACTAAAATAACTAAGTAATAAATTAGATTTTAAAAAAATTAGTTTATTTAAAATTATAGAAAAACTTAAAAAAGTTACGTATTAACTTAAACTACTTAATATATAGATAAATTTTATTTTTTATATAGTAATACTTAAGCTAGTACTAGAAAACGCTACTATCTTAAAAACTTAAAAAGAGATTATACTAGAAAATTCTAATACTAAAAAAGACTAGTACTTAGTTAAAAAGATTTTATATTATAAATAATTTAGTTATTAGCTTAAATATCTTATTAAATAAAAAGATTATAAAAATAAAAATAACTAGTAAATATCTAAGAATAATATATATCTAGATCTTATTATAAAATTCTATTACTAGAACCTAGATCTTTTATAGATATAAAATTATCTCTAAATAAAAATAAAGAAAAACTCTTAAGAATAGTAAAATTAAAATCTAGCTAAGAATTTATAAGCTTTAGAAAATATAAAGACTATATACTAGCTATAGACTTATTAGTAGAATTAATAGACTTAGTTTTCTATAGCGTAGAAGATTCTACTAACTCGTAATATAGCTATTTTAATATAAATAAACCCTTAGAATTCTTAGAATTAGATAACTTTCTAGTAGCTAAGATAGTTTTTAATAATTTTTAATTCTTCTCTTTTAGCTTATTAATACTAATAGTACTATATTTTTACTTAAGTATCGCTAAATCTCTTTTTTAAATAATTTATACTACTTTTATTAGTAATCTAGTTTAGCTAAAGCTAGCTTAGTATACTACTTAGTATAGTATTATAGTTTCTTTAACTTCTTTAAAGAAGTCTATAGCTTATTATAAGCTAACTTCTCTTTAGTATAAATCCGCTCTTATTAACGACGTAATTGGTTTACTAGAAAAGGTTAATAAGAAAAAGTAAAAAAAAAACTTACTAGCTTTTATAGTTATCTACTAAGTATTATATATACTAAGCCTACGAGAAATATACTTACTATAATAAGACGAGAGAGGCCTAACTCTATAAATATAATTAGTTAGAATATACTTAAAATAAAAATAAATAACTAGTATAAAGTAATAGGCGAAGAACGCTAAGCCTTTATAATACGCTATTTTATTATAATAATATTTAACCCCGGCTATATTAGTACTTATAGAAGAAGAACGAATAGAACTCTAAAACTAATAAAAATATAGTAGTATAAAAGAATCTTCGGGCCGAAGATTCTTAAAGAAGAAAATAGTATTACGGTATAGTCTTTATAGAACCTAGAATAGATAGAAGAAAGAAATAAGCGAGGCTTAAATAAGCGCTAAAAAAGATCTACTAGAAAAGATAGAATTATATAATACTCTACTAGTTTATTAGTTTATAAGGGCTTAGTAAAATAAACTCTCGAATACTAGTTTTAACTACCTATAAAGATAAACTATATAAATACTAGATTATATATACTTTTCTACTTATATATAAACTATACTTCTTAGATAACTTTAACCTTTATAGTTAACTTTAATAATAATTTAGTATATTATTAGTAATATAGTCTTTATACGTAGTACTTAGTCTTATTATATATTTAACTTACTCTTACCCTCTTCTTATACCTACTTAAGGAAAACCCCCTCGATAGGTTTTCTTTCTCTTTAGTATTAAGATCTTTAGAGGTAGAGGCCCGCTTATTATAATATCTATATATCTCTACTTAAGGATATTAAATATATTTTAACTATAAAGTATTCTCCTAGTCTTAAGATTTAAGAGTATTTCTAGATTCTAGCGAAGTACTTAAGTTACGCTAGAATAAGAAGTCTATCTACTAAAATATTTTAAAAATTACTATGACTAAATTTAAGTATAGTAGATTATTCTATCTATAGGTTCTTTCGACAGTCTAAAGTTCCCCGGTATTCTAGGAATTAAGATGTTTAAAGGATATTAGTTTTATTTAAACCGTTGGGACTACGACTATACTAGCGAAGATAGTTATAGTAACTTAATAAAGCTAGCTAATAAATGCGTTAGTATTATCGGCGAGGCTAAGAGTAAAGCTATCGATGGTATGTTAGTAATGTAGCATTTTATTAGCCCCTATTACAGTTAGATCGATAGGCATTTCTAATGAGAGAACTTGTTCCGTGGGGTAAGACACCTCAGAAATCCGAATTCCTAATCGCATTCGCTATCACTGTGAGTGATTCGAACGTAGCCGATGATATAAACATATCTTAGTATGAATGAAGTATGCACCAGGAAGAAAAGAAACAGACCAGAAAGTATTTCGGAGCCCGGAAGAGGCCTTTAACCCTGACGGACTATGCAAGGATGCCATCCGCCGAAATTCGTCCGTTAGGCTGAGGCTATGTCAGCACATTTGAGTAACGAGATGTTCCAAGGCATCCTAGATTATTCACAAACTAATCGTCATGATCCGGCCGCGGGAAAAGTTTCAAGGTACCTTCCATTCCTATAAATAGTGTATGACTAAACAAATTGTTCGGCCAAGGTCTACAAAGTAGCGGTGAAGGTGAGTCTTATTATTCTCGGAGTCTAATTAGGCTAGCTGCAGCTCAAGAGGTCAGACGATCTCGGATATTTCACGCTCCGAGCTAGCCGTCCAGCTATCGAGGCATAAAGTAAGACTGCTTAAAGCCAAGCCTTATCTTCTAGTTAAAACATTATCGCCCACAATACTACCTTTCGTCATTTGCTTATTGTACCTTGTGGATATTACACCATCATGGCTATTAAAAGAGCATTTACGTCAGTATCGGCTGCGGTCTTCGTGCTGCTTCTGGCCACCATACTTCGAAATCCATACTATCTGTTGAATACTTTTGGAGGGCGAGAAGAGAATCCGAGGAAGACTACATGGTCCGGCCATGGTGCCTTCAACAATGATAGATGCTGGAAGAATCCTGGTAGTTTAGGTCCGATCAATTTTACCAAAGAGGATGCTGACTAAACCACCGCAGCGGGCCGAGCTTGCGAAGATCTAAAGATCCATTATCCTTCTAGCACTGCGTTTCTAGGTTAGTTGGAAAACATCGAAGACGTTGAGTTGACCTTTGACCCTTAAAAGCTTGTGGCAGTCCGGAAGATCGACTTCAGTTCCACCCAGGAGCATCGCGTCTCGACCCTGCACCAGACAGACGCTACTTTGAGTACTTTATAAAGTACGATATTGAGGTAAATCGCTAGCAGTAAAAAAAACTGCGAAGTCAGACTAATACCGTCTTTAGAATAATATTACAACCCGTCTTGAGATTGAAAATTGGAATCAGGATCATGATCTTGTCTTACATGGCCTTGACATTTGGCAACCGGAGGATGGCCGGTCCGAGGTAATGTGAAGCGACTGGTTTTACTGGGAGCGAACTAAAATTCCGGTTAAAGATTTTCATTTTCGCCGTGAATCATGACCGCGACGGAGAAGGTATCGCGCTATTTTCTCATGTCCTAGGCACAAATACGCTTCGCTTTGTCAAAGAATTCCAGCATCCAGCAATTAAAACGCCAAACCAGGTTGCCGCTGCAGGACCGAGGTAGTGTAATCCCCCCAAGAAAACCGTTAGTGCTAACTCGTACGAAGGTCTTTTTTTATCTCAAATGATCACTATTTCTATAGTGGTTATTTTCGGCATCTAGAAGAACGCTACGGCCCGTGGAAATGGGCGTCGCAGGTCGTGTATTGTGCAGAGACGGAGGAGGAAGGATTCAACTGCCACCCGGTCTCTCCTAAGAATTCGCACCCTTATGCGAATGGCATTTTGCTCATCGACCAAGGGAGAACTTTAATGGTGAATGACGTCGTCTATGGTACCACTACCGCCTACGATGTTCATCCCGAAACAAAAACACTCACGCGAAATCGCACGATTGTAAGGTAACAAATCTATTTTTCGCAAGATTAATTATTAATCAACGGATTAAAAGTCCCTGGGCGCCTCCCCCGATAATCTCTCGGAGATTCCAGGCTCAGGTGACCTTGTTGTCTCAGGTTGGTCTAGTAATATGGATCCGATACAAGAAGAGCGCTTACTAATTATTATTCGCAGTAATACCAAACCTTGAGAATGTCTTCGACCGTTTATTTAAAAATGACCCTTTAAACTACGACAGCCTTATAGAGGCGGCCGTTCTCCGCCTAGTGAAGTCGAAAAATTTCGCTCCCGAACTTCTATACTGGGATGATGGATCTTTAATTAGTTTACTTACTAGCAGTGCTGTAGACACGCGCCATTATAAACTAATTAGTGGAGGGCTCTTTGAGAGATATTTTATTATATGCGATATCACCCTATGACTTATTATCAGCGGGCAAGCCCCCGGGTAAGATTTCGCTTAGCCTTTCTAGTATAGTTAGCAAGGCTTAATTAGTATATAGTTAGCGTTAACGCGGCTTATATACGATAGTTATACTATAATCGTCTTCGATTCCCGTCTGCTTAGAAAGAGTGGTTTGAACGAGTGCGTTATTACCGCCTGCCATACGAGAGAAATGATGCGACCATTGTATAGATAGACTCTACTCATTGCTTTTTTATTTGTGGCTTGCGAACAAGACCGATGGACGAGTCGTACTTGCAGTTACCGCTATAGCACTGTGCCAACTGAGTATAAGAGCGTGTGACTTCTTAATATTACGCTCTAGGAAAATTTGAATTACTTTCTACACTGAGCACTGTTGGTATTACGCCTCTTTTCCTATTTAGCTGGCCTACACACGAGTCCTATGTAGGAGTCGTATTCGCAGTTGCCGCTGCAGCATTCGCTTAACTGGATATATGATCCTTAACCGTGTATTAGCTACGGCATTCTAGATTCTACGTAGTTATACTGTTTCAGATTTATGTATTTAAGCACACTTATTCTCCTTTAGTTAGAAGCGAGGTAGAAACTCAATTCTTTCTTCTAACCTTACCGAGTTCGGGTCTGAGGCACACCTAAATTCGACAAAAATCTTCATCTCTAACTAGGAGATTTGCTAATTCCAAGTAGTCGCAACACCTGAATCGTAACATATACAAATTCGTGATTGGTAAAGACTGTTCATTATGAATTCGCACCCGTTTTCCCAGACGACTGCTCAGAATTCGTATAGAATGCTGTTAGAAAATGACTAATTGGCAGCCTTGATTCAACTAATAAAGATGAGTTCCCATAGATTAGCATATCTAGCAGAGGGAGGCCGTACGGGCTTCCCTTATACCTACTCTGCCTACTAGGGTAAAACGGGTATATAACTTGCTTACCTGCTAAGACAAGTATGCAACGAGTATAAGATATAACTAAATCTAAAACACTACTAAATTAAGTATTCTAATATACCCCCTTTACGTATTACCTAAAAGGGAAGTGCGTGATAAAACAAAGATAGGGGTAGGATAAGTATTAAACTCGTTATATATAAAAATTTAAAAAGAAAAAATACGTAGTAGTGCTTAGAATCGAACTTAGAATCTTTTAGCCTACCTATATTAAGAATTAAACTCGGAACCTCGGTTCTAACATAATTAGCGCTTTACCTAATACACTACTCGGTTACATAAGTAGATATATAAGATTAAAAAGCAAAAATCTTTTTATCTAAAGTAACTAAACTAACTACTATTATATACGCTATATACAGCTATATTTAGGCTAATTACCTATTAGATACTAGCGATTACGGAATCGGATATACCTAGGTAGTAAATTAAGAGCCCTTCTACTAGATAACTAGTAGTTAGAAAGAGGGTTATTTAATATTAGCTAGATTTCTAAGCTAATAGATATAATACTTTAGCTAGATAAATCTACGGGGCGTGCTAAGCCTAGCTACTAATATAGTTTATTAGTCTTAGTATTATTCTATAGTATAGCCTAGCTAGGGCCTGCCTTCTTAGAGGTTAGTTAATTTATTTTATTTTTTTCTAGTTTTTTCTTTTTTATAAAGATAACTAGGGAAGAGGGTTATGCCTCTATAAAAGTAATAATACTATTTACTAAAATCAACCTAGGCTGTTACTTAAAGAGAGGTGTAAGGCTAATTTAATTAATAAACTAATAGTATTTCTAATATAGTAAGGCTTTAGTTAGGCCGTTTATAAGTATAACGGCCATAGGTATTTAGTAAAGGCGAATATTGCCTATCTAAGCCTCTTAGCGTAGCTAGTAATAATAAATATTAATATAGTATAGCTTAGTATTTAGCTTATCTATTTTCTTCTTTATAAGGCGAAGCGTTTATATATTATTATACTAAACCTTAATTTTGTGCTCTAGATCGAACTAAATACTTCTAAATAGGCGTTTCTACTAGAAGTACTACTTAGCTACTTTAGATAAGGCGAGTAGCTCTACTTCCGTAGTTAAGATAGTAATAGTTAGTTATTTAACTACTTTTTAGTCTACTAGCGCTTCGTATATTATAATAATTAATTCTTAGTAACTATAGCATGTATTTAGATTATTTATATATGCTGTATTACTATTAATAGTAAAGATATTAGCCTAGTTCTACTAGAATTCTTAATAGTATAAGGCGAGATTCTTAGTCCCTACTAGATATTTAAGAAGACGTTATACTAGCTCTAAATAATAAGCTAAGAGGTTAGTAAGGTAGGCTAATAGTACTAAATAAATATATACTATATCCGTATGTATACTTATAGCTGTAAATTAAGCTAAGCTTATTTTACTTTAGTATATATAGATATCTTATGCGCTTATATACATGCCTTAATTAGATTTAAGTACTTTATTTAATAGAAGAGGTATAGCTAGTATATAAATCTCTTTAATACTATAATATATAATAAGGCTATTAATATATAACTTCTATAAGAGCTATAAGAGCTATTACTTATAATTCTATACTATAGGTAAGGCTAGAAACTACTAAGCCTCGTCTATTATTCGTATCTTATAGTACTAGAATAAGTCCTTCTAAAATACGTTAGCGTACTACTTATTACGCTTATAATAAGCTATAATTATGTTATCTATAAAGAAGAAGACGAATAAATAGTTATTTACGTATAAGTAAGGCGCGTCTAGAATTAATTCTAATCTAAGCTCTTATAGTATCTAGTAGAAGTAGTTTTACTATAACGTTAGTAATTTTTTTAAGTTATATAACGCTCGAAGTAGTAGTAGAATTTAGCTAGCTAGAAGGTTTATTTCTTTAGACGATTAGTAGAATATCTTTTCTTAAAGAGATATATAGGGAAATATATTAATAATATTATACTAATATATCTTTAAATTAAACGTATAGATAATTACTATTAGTACTTAAAAGATTTAAAAGGCTAGAATAGCTACGTACGTATTTTATTATATACTTTATAAGTCTTTTCTTATATAGATATAAGCTTTAACTTTTATAAGCTAATCGTATTCGTCGAATTTATATTTAAATACCTAGGTAAGTAGAATAATTTTTTTCTAAAGACTTTATACTTTTTTTACTTATACTATCTTTTATACCCCCTTATTCTAGACTTTCTAAAGCTCTATTTAAATAGCTTTTAGCAGGTAGGGTTTTATTAGATATTTAAAGATTTTATAGTAAAACTATAGCTTAGGGGATAGTTAATCTTTATAGATTTATAGAAGCTCGGTTATATAATACTTTATAGTATATATTTATAGCTCGTTTAGAATAGTTATAAAGAACGAGTATAGTTTCTAATAACTAAATATATTATTCTATATTAGTATAATATACGTATTATAGCGCTAGTGGCGTGTCTTTAATTCTTAGATAATTAGGCTTATATTAATATTAGCTAATATATTATAGTCTCTAGATATATAGTTACTAATAGTAGCGCCTAAATTCGGCTTAGTATCGTACTAGACTAGTAAAAGAGATTTAAGCCTCTAAGTTTACTACTATTTTTTATCTTCTAAGTTCTAATTTAATTTACCCCCTGATTCTTAAGAGGCTAACTAGGGTAAATTTAGTATTTAGACTTAGATACCGCTTACTAAAGATAATAGACTTAGTAAATAGTTTACTTACGTAGGAATTAATTCCTTTTAAGAACTTTCTACTTAATTTAATATAGATTTCCGGCTTATATTATTAGTAGACGTTTTTAATTCTTTATTTAAGTAGATAATATTCACCTCGTTAAGTATAATATACGGTATAACCGATTCTAGCTTATTATCTTATTACTAAGCTCCTAGTAGCTCGTCTAAGTTCTTTAGTAAAAACTTACTAGAATTATTAAATATAATGTCTCTTAATCGTATAATATAATTCTTTAGTAGATACTAAATATAATAGATATTAGTTAAATTATATCTAACTAAATATCTAACTAAGACTCGTTTATTTAGCTTCTATAAGTATAGAATCGTCTTAAGTAGTAAGTAGGCTTTATAGCTATATATTTATAGATAAGCTATCTTAGGCTACTTTCTATAGACTAACTTAAATAGAGTCTTCTACTAGTACCGCTTTATTAGAGTTCTATTATAAATATAGATAGCGGCCTTAATTATTTTAGGCTAAAAGCCTTTAAATAGATTAGTACTAATACGTAGAGTACGTGCTTTAACTATAATTAAGTATCTAGAGTATTCTAAAGCTTTATTTTACTAAGGCGTATAAAGAACTAATATTTCGTAGATAATTTTCTACTACTTAAGCTACTACTTAAATATATATATAAGTAATACTTCTCTATTTAATCTTAGAAATACCACCATTTTTCTAAATCTAGATTTAATTATTTAGATAATATTAAGGAGGTACTAGATATACTTATTCTTAGTAATATACGTAACTATAAAGATAAACTTAGTAGAAATATATTCTATATATATTATTTACTAATTATCGTTATTAGCTTATATTATTTATATTAAATTAAATAAGACTTAAAAGAAGGCCTTTATAAATAATTCTTCTAGCTTTATAGCTCGAGAAATCTATTAATAGGCCTTTATATAAGCGTATATAATATAGTACTTAGATAGCTTTTAATTCGTAATAATCGCTTCTTAAACTATCTTAGGTAACGTATTAACTGCGTTTTAGTCTATATAGATAAATATATTATACTACTAAGTAGCTAGTAATAATTAAATAACTAGATTTAAGTTAATCTTTAAATTATTTAACCCCTTATTATACTCTATAAAGAAGTAGTTATACTTAAAAATTAGATTTACTATAATAATATTCTTCTTATAGAGGTATAAATAGTCTATATTTAACTAAATACTCTTATTTCTTATCTTAGCTATAAAGATAAGGTTAGCCTTAAATAATAGTATATAGGCTATATCTAATAGAGTAATAACGTAGTCTTTTTATTAGTTAGTTACTTTAACTATAACTTTTCTAAATACTTTAATTAGTATAGTTAAATTTCTAACTATAATATAATTATCTAGACTTATATTTCTAGTTTTCTTAAACTATTTCTTTATAAATTAATTATAGATATAGTATATAGAGCCTATATTAGTAATCTATAAAAGCTTAGGCATAGTAGGTTTAGTAATATATTACGTACTAAAAGCTAAGGCTACTACGGCTAGAAATAATAAAGAATTACTATTATATAAATTATTTATTAATTACTAATCTTGCGTATTTACTTATAGCTTCTAAGGAGTTAGATTCTTATATTTATACTTAAAATAGTTAAGCGAACGCTTTATTTAATACTTAGTTAAGGGGTTCTCTAGGCTCTTATTAATCTTAGCCTAAACTTTCTTATTAGGTATCTAATTAGTTAGTCTAATTACTATATTATAATACGCTTATTAGTAATACTAGTAATTCTTTCTATACGTATATTTAGGAGGGCCTTATTTCTACTTTTAATTATGTAGTATAGCTATAAAGGCTACTTTTATAACCTTTAGATTTTTAACTATATTTTAACGTTAATAGTTATAGTATTTAATAATAAGATTAGTTAGTAGCTTAGTAAGCTTACTATTTTAAAGCATAATTTTATAGTTAGTAGCCTACTAAGTATTAAAAGATAAAAGCGCTTTTAGAAAACTTTTCTTATCTTAGTTTCTAGAAATATTAGAAAGATTAAGTAATTTTACCTTAAATAGTATCTTCTTCTATTAATTAAGCTACTTAGTAATATTTTAGTGTTAAATATTAATAAGTAAGCTTATATAAGCGTAGCTTATTAATATATTACCTTAGGTATTAGTATACTATCTAAGGTATATAATAAATATACCTTAGAGTTATAGTAGTGGCAAACTGCGGTAGTAAACTATAGTAGTAAACTAAGGTGATAAAACTCGCTACCCTACTTTACTAACTAATAACTAAACGGGTATAGCCCCTACTAAAATTTCTTTTATATATTATAAAAGTTTAATTATTTCCAGTTATTACGATATAAAAATTATATAAAACGAATAAGGATTAGGGCTAGAATCTTATTTCTTATAAATTACCCTCGTTGGATTTCTAATATAGTATATCTAGAAGGATCTACTTATATAAGAAATAAGTATATATAAGAAGCTCTAGATAGTACTATAGTCTTATTCTTTAAAATACGTAATACCTATAAACGGGATATAAGCTAATAAAAGCTTTATTATATCTTTTACCTTTTCTCTTATCTTTCTTTATTAAATCTTCTATCTATTCTTTCTCTTAGAGAATTATCTTCTTTTAACTACTTACTAGGCTATATTATTTATAATATAGCTTAGTAATTCTCTATCTTAGCCTTAGCGCTTTATATTTAGCTACTTAGTAACTTCTTAAACTACTTTAGCTAATTAATTACGAGGTCTTCTTAAGTCTTCTATATAGGCTAAAGCCGTGCCTTAAGCGTAGATAGCTAAGAATAAGGATATAGATTATCTTTTAGTTTCTAAAAAATTAGTTAGAGAGAGAAGCTAATAAAGTCTAAAATAATTATTAATAGATTATTAATTTTTTTTCTAGCTTTTTATATTCTTAGAGCTCTTATTTATAGTTTTTATATTATAGCTTATAGCACTTCTATACTTATATAGAGTTATTTTCTAGCTTTATAGAACTATATAGCTTAATTAGCTAGATTAGCTTCTCTATAAAATTTAGATTAATATAGTTAAAGATTTTCCCCTACTTCGCTCGGGCTTAGATAGTAAAATACTACTTATCCTAGTTATTAGACGATTTAAGGACGACGATAGGTTTTAATAAGGCTATAGATACTAGTAGTAGCTAGTAGTTACTTATTAAATAATTAGGCCGAGTCTCGTAGCTATAGGTAACTTAGAGGTAGCGCTAGTATATAGTAAAACTTGCTTAAATAGCTAGTATACCTACTAGAGACGCTACTTTTAAAAGACTACTAAAGTAGATACTTAGTAATAGTTTAGATAACCGTTATAAAAATAACGAATAAGGGAGGTACTTAGCTCTACTTATAACTATATAGTAAAAGAATACTAAGTGAGACGTCTAGATACTATAAAATACTTAAATATAGTATAAAAAATTACTTCTAGAGAATAGCTTAGATTATAAAAGATATCTAAGACGCACCTAGGCTTATAACTATTAGAAAATAACTAATTAGCAGCCTTAATTTAACTAGTAAAGATAAGTTTCTATAGATTAGTATATCTAGTAAAGAAAGGCCGTACGGGCTTTTCTTATATCTATTCTATCTACTAGGGTAAAATAGGTATATAACTTACTTATCTACTAAGATAGATATATAACGAGTATAAGATATAACTAAATCTAAAATACTATTAAATTAAATATTCTAATAAATACGAAGAAAATATATATATAGTAACTATCTAATTAGAAGGCTAATAACTATAAATACCTTTCTTTATCTACTATAGTATATTTTTACCTACTAGTTTATCTTTTAAGGTTTATTTTTAAGAAATATTTATATAAATAGAGCTCTACTAGCTCTTTTATATTCGAAAGTATACTATTACTAAGGTTAAAGAAGACCTTAATAATAAATTTAATAATAAAACTAATAATCTAATTAGATATTATAGTATAGCCTTTATAAGAGTATAGAAAAGAAGATAGAAGAGCCTTAAAAAAGATTTTATCTAAATAAGATTAAATTATATAACTTTATATATAATCTTTTTTTATAGACCTATATATTGCCCTTAAGAGCCTAGGCTATATAAAGTAATAGTCGCTTAGTATAGCCACAACAATATATAGTAATACTAGATTATATATACTTTTTTACTATATATAAACTATACTTCTTAGATAGCTTTAACCTTTATAATTAACTTTAATAATAGAATTTAGACTCTATTAGTAATATAGTCTTTATATATAGTATTTAGTCTTATTATATATTTAATTTACTTTTACTCTCTTCTTATATCTACTTAAGAAAATTCTTTAATAGGTTTTCTTTCTCTTTAGTATTTAGATTTTTAGAGGTAGAGGCCCGCTTATTATACTTTAACTACTATTTTTATAAGAAGAGAAAGGCTCTAAGATTAAGTCTTATTAAATAAAGTATTATCTTCTAATAAGTTTAGAAAATAGTAATAGTACTAGAATCTTAGATAGAGGTTAACCCGGCCGAGAATTATATTTAGAATATCTAGAAGCTAGCTTAGCCCGTATAGTAAATAAAGCCTACTAAAGCTAAGCTTTTATAGCTTATTAAGAAGCTAAAGACTTAAAATACTTAACTAATTAAATATACGATAAAGTAAAGCGCTACTAAGGTTAAAGTAGCGGTATCTAAGAAGTTTAATAAAAATAAAAAGAAGCTTTAATTCTTTCTACTTTAAATATTACGCTATTTCTAGTTTAATTAAGCGTAATTTAATAGTAATACTAAGAAAGTACTCTTTATATTAACCTACCTTAGAGAAATGATAGAGATATAAATAAAACTATATCTTTATAACTATCTAGCTAATAAATATTCTCTTAAAAAGAAATAAAAAAGGACTAAAAAAAATCTTTAATATCTATATAAGATTTATAAATAACCTTAGAGCTACTTTTAACGATTAAGATAAAGTTTATAAAACTTCTAATAATATTATAATTATTAAATAACTAGAATCTATAGCTATCTACGTAACTAAGTTTTAATAGTTTATAGTCTATCTTAAATAATTAGATAAGACTTTCTATAATCTCTTCTATAAAGACCTAAAAAAGAAAGTTAAAAAGAATATAATTATTTATAAATATTTATTTATTTTCTAGAAGATAATAGACTTTATATCTTAAATTAATAATTATATATATAAATAGAAAATAGGTTCTTAATAAACTAATACCTCGAAATCTCGCCGTAAAAGAATAACTCTTAAAGATAAAGACGCTATAGTTCTTAACGCGGCTAATAAATAAAATTCTAAAATAAGTAATAATAATAGCTAAAATAATAATAAGAAGCCTAAAAAGCCTAATTTAAACTAAATAAATAAATAAAAGTAGCGCTATAAGAATTAACTTTATATTATCTATAATAGTAATAAGTACTTTTCTTTTAAGTATCTATAGAATTCTCGTAATAAGAAAAATAGAAAGTAGATCTTAAGCACTTAGTATAAAGTATTAGTTATATTATATTAAAATAATTATAATATACTATACTAGATAGCCTACTACGATAATAACTACTAGATATACTAAAGTAGTAAAGATATATTAGAATAATATCTCTATAAACCTTAATAATTTAGTATAATAACTAGAAATAAAGAAGTTATTAAGACTAATAATATTATTAATAGCTTTTTTTTAGATAAGAAACTTATAAATAGCGAGACTAAAGAGCTATATAACTTAATAAATAGTAAAGTAAAAGCTATACTAGACCTTATAATTTTTTTAAAACTTAAGCGCCTCGTAGCTAAGTATAGAATTAATATAAAAATAATAAATAAAAATAATTAACTTATTTAGATAATCTAGATTTTTTACGAGAAAGAGTTAGCCCTTATAGTACTATAAATATAGTACTAAGAAACCCTCTAGAAAACTAGAATTAAGTAAAATAGAAAAAAAATATAAACTTATTATTATAAAGAAAACTATACTTATAATACTTTATTATTAAGAAATAACTACTTAATAATAAGTAGACTATAACTTTCTTTAAAAGTTAGTAAGAATTCTTTATTAGTATAATATAATAACTATTTAGAATTAAATACTTTAGTAAATACTAAATAAGAAACTTAATATACCTACTTTTTAATACTAGATATAAAAGAATATAGTCTACTAGTAAAAGTAATTATATATTAATTAATAAACTAACTAGAAGTAAGTATATCTTTAAGTTAATAAATAGAAAGACTATATATATAGTAAAGTCTATAGCTATTTAAAGCTAAAAAACTAGATAGTTCTATAATATTAGAATTAATTTAGAAACTATAGTCTAGGTTTCTTTATATAGTATTATATATATTAAAATGAAAACTCTTACTAAAAAGAAACTTTAGAAATAATTTAAAATTACTAAAGTTTTATAAGAATATAAGATCTTAATACTAGTTAATAATAAATTAAGCGGAGACTTTATCTATAATAAGCTAGTATAAAAATTAAATATTTTTTATTAAAAAAAGAAAGAGCTCTACTCTCTTAGTAGATTTAATAAAAGAAATACTAACTATAAAGAAAAATAAATACGTATTAAAATAAAAAAAGTTTTACTAGAAATTAATAAATACTCTAATTAAATTACTCTTAATATTTAAAGAATTCTAGAATTATTAGAATAATAGATTCTAGTATATTCTTAAGGTACTTATATTATATATTCTACGTACTTATTATATACTACGTACGGGCCCCTAGTATATAACGCTACTAAGAAATAAATCTTATACTACTAAGAATTTATATCTAAGAATATAACTCTTCTAAAAACTTTCTACTTATAACTAACTTATTTACTTATAATTAAATTCTTTTTATTTTTTTCTAGAAGAGTAGTCGGCCTTAAAGAACTATCTTAAGAACTATATTAAGAATAAATTTACCCGTACTAAGCTATCTACTACGTACTAGAAAATAGTATATACTATAATCTAGATTAACTTATATATATATAATTACTTCTAGAAAATAAAAAGATTTTCTAGAAACGCTACTAATACTATTTAACCCCATAATAGTCTACTACTAGGGGACTCTATAGACCTAAATACTAACTAATAAAGAACCCCCCGGCTAGCGCTAAAAGAAAAATAATACTAATATAAAAAAAGTTTTTACTTCTACTATAGAAAGTATAGATATATTAGTAGAAATTATCTAGATAAGTAGACTAGTAATTAGCGGACTAACGATAAAAGAACTATCTCGGCTACTAAAAAATAATCTAAAACTTTTAATTATAATACTCTCTACTAGTCTATTTATAGTATCGAAGCCTACCTAACTTACTAAGAGGCTAAGAATATTAGTAGATACTATCTAAAAAACTAGAAACGCCTACTAAACTAGGGCTATAGTAGGCGAGTCCCCTACTCTATAGAACTATAGTAGTATTAATTAGAAATACTATAGAATACCTACTAGAGAGCGAAGAAAACTCTATAAAATATAAAAATTACTAGGCTATTATAATAAAGATTAATAGACGCCGAGTGCTTATTCTTATTAATTTTATATTATAAGAGAACTACGTCTTAAACTAATTTATAGAAAAAGCTAATCTAAAGTCTTAAAAAAAGAATTAATTTTATTAGCTAAGAATAATTAATAGATTACCTAGCTTCTTTAGAGATAGAAAGATAATTATTAAAATTTTAAAACTAATTCTTAAATATAAAGACTATAGAGAACGTATCTATCTAGATATTACTAAGATTTCTAAGTACGATATTATTCTCGGCATCCCTTAGTAAAGAAATAAAAAGTATAATATAACTAGAATAACAAAGAAATTATTCTTAAGTCTAAAAAATAAAATTAAAAAAAACTAGAATAAAAACTATATACTATAGCTAAATCTATTACTTATATAAGTCTAATCTTAAAAGCTATACTAGAAAGTATTACGAACCCTAGAGAATAAGAACTTTATAACTCTATAAATAGAAGGCCCGCACGGAAAAAAGTACTATAAAAAATAGAAATTCTTATAGATAGTAGAACCGTACGGCCGGAATACCCGTACGGAAAACCTAACCTTAAGAAAAGATAGCGCGTATAACCCTAAACTAGGTAGTAATAGAGAACCCGTAGAGAAGTAATATAATCTAGGGCCGTTAGTAATATCGGGCGGTTAGGTAGATAGAATATATACCTACTAAGAGAAAGAAATAAGTTTTAAAAAACTAACTTTAGGCGTAAAGAACGAATAAGAGAATAGTAAATATACTATTTACTTATTAGAGTAAAAAATTAGGTTTTAAAAAACTAACCTTAGCGCCTAAGTTACGTAAAGACCTACTAAGGCCTACCTTAGATCTATACTAATCTAAGACTTATAGATCTAAATTCTAAAGATCTAATATATATAGATCTAGATTATTATAGCTCTTCTATCTATATATAAATATACTTATTAGATAGTACTTTAATCTTTATAGTTAACTTAAGATTCTAATATAGACTTATTAGAGATAATAAGTCTAAAGTATACCGCGTATTAATCTATTATATAATTACTATCTATTATTCTAATTCTTTATTCTTCTCTTATTTTTTAAGGTAAATCTTATCGCTATCTAATTCTACTAGGTAACTCTAAAGCCTAGTAGAAGAGATCGCTATTATAAAAAAAATATAAAAAAAGAAATAAGTAATTAGAATAATATAGTACCGCCCTACTACTATAAATAAAGAACGAATCTAATAAATTAGCGCTACTAGACGAGAAGAACTAGACTATATAATATCTATAAAAGAAGATAATTCTACTAAAATATATAAATAGTATCTTAATAGCGTTTCTAAGAAATACTACTAGTTTAAGAAGATTTTTAAAGAAAAGATTAAAGATGCACTACTAAAATACTAACTATAGAACTATAAGATTAATCTAAAACTAAATACTAAATCTAGATTTAGGCTATTCTACCTAATATTAGAAAAAGAATTATAAGCGATAAAAAATATCTAAATTTATTACTAAAGAAAGAATATATTTAATCTTTTTAGTTTTTAGTAGAATTACCCATTCTCTTCGTACTAAAACTAGAAGGTAAGTTACGTTTTTATATAGATTATAAATCTTTAAATAATATTACTATTAAAGACCGCTATCTATTATTTTATATTAATAAACTAAGAAATCGCCTTTTAAAAATATAATTCTTTACTTAATTAGATCTACGGGACGAATACTACCTTATCTAAATTAAAAATAAATATAAATAGAAAACTATATTTCGAATCTAATATAGTCTATATAAATATTTAGTAATATTCTTTAGACTTATATTACGAACCCTAGAGGATAAGGGCTTTATAACCCTACGGGCGGAAGGCCCGTATAGAAAAAGACACCGTAGAAGCTAAAAACCTATAAAAACGGTAGAGTCGTACTACTAGTACGCCTATACGAGAAAACTAGCTATAAGAAAAAATAACGTGTATAGGCCTAAATAAGATAGTAATAGAAGCCCGTACAAAAGTAATACCTACGTAATATAGTAAGACTATAAAAATATAGACTAGATAAACTTTCGTAGAAAAAGAACACCTATAAGAAAGAAGTTATAAATTCTAAAAACTAGCTTTAAGCTAAGAGAAATAAATAGAAGAAAATTAGATAACTTATATAATCTAAGAAATAATAGTCTAGCGGTAAAATACTTTCGTAACTAATATAGAGGTTAGATTCTAGAAAACGGGCTTTAGTACCTAAGTTACGTAGAATCTATAGAGCCTACCTAGATTAATCTAATCTAAGATTAATAATTTAATACTATTAATCTAGCTACTTTAATCTAGCTATATCGATCTAGATTATTATAATTTTCTTATAGTATATAGATATACTTATTAGATAGTACTTTAATCTTTATAGTTAACTTAAGATTCTAATATAGACTTATTAGAGATAATAAGCCTAACGCGTACTACGTACTAATTTATTACGTAACTACTATCTATTGTTTTAATTCTTTATTCTTTTCTTATTCTTTAAGGTAAATCTTACTACTATCTAACTCTACTAGGTAACTTCGAAGCCTAGTAAAAGAGGCCGCTATTATACTTTAACTACTATTCTTATAAGAAAAGGTAGTTCCGAGAAGAGAAATACTTAACGATAAGATAATATTATCCGATACTTAACGCTAACTAAGTAATGTAATAAATAATATAGATATAAATAATAACGGTCTTTTATAGCTAACTATAGCCGACCTCTTTTAGGTTATCTAAGATATATAAGGCTAGATCGGCGAACTTTACGAATAACTCTAGAAGTAAACTAACGAGAATACCTAGCTCTACTAATAGATAGGCGAACTTTATAACTAAGCTATTCTAGCAGTCTATACTTCGGCGCTAGTATACGCTTTAATATCTATAGTGACTTAACCCTCTAATAAAAGTATAAAAACGGCTAAACTAGACCTATTCTACGATAATTAAAAGAAGCTCTAAATCTTTTTTTTATAACTTAATCTATACTTCTTCTTTAATTCTAGAGACTTTTCTATAGATAATAAAAAGATAATATTCGCTACTACCTATCTCCGTAATACTACGGTATAGTGGTTCGAGCCCTATCTTAGAGACTAAATAGAGAAAGAACTAGAGATACGTAAAAAGAATACTAAGAAGGTCTTTAAAAGCTATAAGTACTTTATAACTTAGATTAAGTAGAGCTTTAGAGACCTTAACGAAGTTAATAAGATCTAATAAGCCGTTATAAATATCTACTAGAAAACCTTAGTAGTAGACTATACTATAGAGTTCTAAAAGGCCGCTATATATCTAGATAATTAGTTCGACCGCGCCCTTATAGACTACTACTACCGAGGACTTAAGAAGAGGGTTAAAGACTAACTTATAATATAAGATAATTCTAAGACCCTAAATAAGCTTATTAAGCTAGCTATTAAGTACGATAACCGCCTCTTTAAGCGCTAATTAGAAAAATATAAGGGGAACTATAAAGCTAATACTTCGCGCCCCTCGCGACTACGCTATACGTAAGAAGAAGATAATACTATAGAACTAAACGCCGCTTAATAAAGCGATAAAAATAATAAGCGTAAGAGACGACCTTAACACTAGTAAATAAAGTAAGAAACGAAACGCTTTAATAAAGAACTCTATATCTACTATAGAGATAAGTAAAACCCCTAATATCGCTATCTATAGCGAAATAAAACTAGTAAAACTACTGCCGCCGCTACTTAAGAAGAAGAGGAATCCCGCTCTATATTTATTTTAAATAAAGAAGTTAACTACGCGGCTATAAGTTAGACCGCCTACTATAATAATAACTACGTAACCTACTAAAGCGATAAATAAGCCACCGAGTAGTATCTCTCCGAGCTATAATAGCTAAACCTAGTTACGCATAATGAGGAAGTACTAGAAATCGATGATCTAATTAATAACTTCTTCTACGACGACGAGCTAGTCGATAGCGATATAGGCGAACTCTACGATAATATACCTAAATCTAGTAAAATAGGAAATATAGAGTAATAGTAAAATTAAGCTATACTCGATCGAATTACGAAGCACCTAAATAGATATAAAGATATAAGGCGCGTTAAAGCTAGCCTCGTCTCTATAATTAATTAGACTTCTAGATTAAGAATAGACCTACTACCTTAGTAATACTAGGTAAAGTATAGGAAGCTTAGCTCTCGATTTTATAAAGATAGTATATAGTATCTCTAGAAGAAATTACTTCTCGCCTTAGTCGACGAAGTAGTAACCTAGCTTAAAAATAAGGCCCGGGAAGTATAGTAATAATGAGACCGCGTGTACTTATAGAATATAGCGCTAGCCCTTAGTATATACGAAATAGTAATAAAAATACGGGATACCCTACGATAGGTTTTAAGAGAAAAATACGCTATACCTACCTTTAAATACTAGGTTTATAACGACTAGATTTACTAGCGGCGCCGTATTAGGCGCGGATACTAGATATAATAGAAGAAATTACTAATCTTAGCTAAGAACTAAGACTTCTACTTCTACGAGAAAATAGTAAGCTAATATTTATTAAAAAACTAAATAGCCTTTCTAGTTAGAAATTCTAGAAGTAGCCGATAGATAGGTTTCTTAACTAGGTTTTATATATACTAAACGGTATATGTATCTTAGAAAAAGTTCTTAGAATTCTAGTAACTATCTATAGAAGAACTATAATAGCTATACTTAATAGTAGAGTAGAAGGTAATTTTATTAGTTATATCTTCACTACCTAAAATAATATTTAACTTACGAGGAAAGACTACCCCTACTCGTTAAAAATAATAAACGGGTTAGCCGCCTTATACGATAAAAAATAAATTTAAGTCGAAATAGAACTCGTAAAGCTTACTATTAGAAAATATATAGAGAAGATTACGCTTAATATAATCTCTATACTAGAATATAATATTATTCTAGAAATTTCGTAGTTTAAAACTTACGAACCGTATATTTAATAGAAGAAAAGAATAGTTATTTTTCTAAATAAAAAATACGCTAGACACCTAGTAACTACTAAAAGAATATTAACGATTAAGAAAGATCTTTTAGATATCTAGAAAATCTTAATAAACGTATTAAACCGTATAAGAAATTAAAAAGAAAAGGCGTATATAATCTTTATTAAAATAAGCCTAGAATATAAGTAGAAAATCCTAGCTCGTATAATACGGGGCCTTCGCTAGAAGGATAATAACGTTCTAAAGCTAGTTAGAGAAGACTACCCCTAGAGAATCTATAGAAAATATAATCTATTTACTTAGAAATAGATAGATATTATCTAACGAGGTATTTCGGTAGTTAAAAATAACGTAGACCTTAGCGGAATTATAAGGCCTACTATAGATAGATTAGTACTAATACCGAAACTAGAAACTATTTTATAGGAATTCTAGAACTTCTAACGACTATTTTAGAAAAGAGATAAAGAATAATTACTAAAATATAAACTATAGAACTACGAGATACCCCTAATACCTAAAATATAATTTACGTTTAAGCCTATATACTCGCTTTTAGAGAAAGAGATAGAGGCCTTAAGAAAGTATATTAAAAAAAACCTAGAATAAGAATATATACGTTTATTATTATTACCGGCTAGTTATCCTATCTTATTTATTTCGAAGAAAAATAGTAAACTACGCCTCTATATTAACTATAGATAACTAAATAATATTACCGTTAAAAACCGGTACTTTCTACCTCGTATCGATGAGCTATAAGATAAACTTCGTAACGCTAAGTATTTTACTAAGCTAGACCTTAGAGAAGGCTACTACCTAATCTATATTAAGAAAGATAAAGAGTAAAAAACGGCATTCTAAATAAGATTTAGATACTACGAGTATACGGTAATATTTTTTAGACTTACTAATGTACTAACTACCTTCTAGAGCTTAGTTAACGATATACTACGTTTATATTTAGATATATTTACTTTAGCTTACCTAGATAATATTCTAATATACTCGGAGACGCTCGAGGAATATACTAAGTATATAAAAAAAGTCCTATAGGCACTAGATAAACGAAACCTCTAAGTAGTTCTAAAAAAAAGTAAATAGTATATGTAGAAAATAAAATACCTCGGGTTTATTATTACTTCTAGGTATATTAGTATAGACGATAAAAAACTAGACGCTATAAGAGACTAGCCTACGCTAAAGACCGTTAAAAAAGTATAATTCTTCTTAGAATTTACTAACTTTTACCGAAAGTTTATTCTAAACTATGCGAAGATATTTATACCTCTTATAGATCTAATAAAGAAGAAATATAGGTTTATATAGAAAAAAAGATAATAAATAGCCTTTAACTTTCTAAAGCGTATATTTACGAAAGCCCCAGTTTTAGGTATTTATAATCCTAATCTATTTATTACGGTCGAAACCGACGCCTTTAACTACGCTATAGAAGTAGTCCTTAGCTAGCTAGACGAGTAGAATAGACTATATTCTATCGCCTTCTATTTAAGGAAAATAATAGGCTCTAAGAAGAACTATAATATCTATAATAAGAAGCTTTTAGCTATTATTATAGCCTTTAAAGAATAGAGATACTATCTTAAAGAAGCTAAATACTAAATTATAGTATACTACGACTATAAAAACCTATCGTACTTTACTACTACTAAGAAACTAAATCGACGATAGATTAGATAGGCTAAAGAACTAGTATTATATAATATAAAGATTATCTATAGAAAGAAATCTAAGAACGCTCGCGTAGACGCGCTAAGTAGATAAGCTAACTATATTAAGAAAACGCTAGGTCTATAACCTATAATACTTAATACGTAGAAGGACGGGTCTTTTATATTCGCTAGCCGTAGCCGCTAAATTACCGCTATTTATAGTATTAAATAAATATAGCTTAAGAAAGGGCTAGACGACTCGCTTACTCTAATTAAACTACTTATTCTAGCGATACGCCTCGAAGGTAACAAATAGGAGTATAAGATTTAAAAGATCTATATAGATAACGTAATAGCTTAAAAAATTAGAGAACTTAAAAATAACCCCTAAGTAACTAAAAATATAGATAGTATAATTCTATTTTTAGAATTAGTCTACGTCCCGGTTAAACTACGAAAAGAACTCGTAAAAGATATATATAAAGCTTTAGTATATAATTATTAAAAAATAGATAAAATAATAAAGCGAATTACGAGAAGCTACTACTTTCTAGGGCTTAGAAGAATTATATAAAGAATAGTCTTATAATATAACCTCTATATTAGAAGTAAGACCGCGAGATATATATTCTATAAATTATTTTAGCTACTATCGGTACTAAAGTACCCTTAGTAATCTATCTCGCTAGACTTTATTACGGACCTATCTAAGTTAAAAAAACCGCTTACTAAGGTTAAGTATAACTTAATTCTAGTTATCGTAGATAGAATAATAAAGTACGTATACTACTTACTATATCTTAAATCGATAAATATAGAAGAACTCGCCTATACGTTCTTAAGAATAATTTTTAGTAATTATAGATTACTAGAAGAGCTCGTATTAGATAAAAATTAACTATTTATATTTTAATTTTAGTAAAGCCTTACTTAATAGCTTAGAGTTAAATATAAGCTCTTAACTACGGTATATCCTTAAATAGACGAATAGATGGAACGAATAAATTAGACGCTAAAATAATATCTACGCTACTACCTTAACTACGCGTAAGATAACTAGGTTAAGCTACTACCGCTCGTATAATTCGCGTATAATAGCTTAAAGGCGTCCGCTATATAAGAATTCCCGTTCTACGCTAACTACAGGTATAAGCTAATAGCCTATAGATATTTAATACTAAGCGAGTTATTAGTCTAAAAAGAAATTCTTAAAATAGACTAGCTAAAGATACTCTACGTATAATTATACCTAGACCTCGAATTCGTAGCCCTATAAATAGATAAATACTATAATAGACGGTACTAGAAAGTACTAAAGCTTAAAAGAAAAAATAAAGTTTATCTTTTTAGTAAAAATTTTAAACGAAAAAAGAACGACCGACTAAGTAAAAAATTAGACTTTAAAAAAGTCGGTTTCTTTAAAATTAAAGAATAAATTAGGAAGGTTAATTTCCGCCTTAGATTACTAGATACTATACGAATATATATAGTATTTTACATCGCCCTACTTAAACCGATATTTTAATACGCTATGCTACTACGCCAAACGAAAGAAATTATACTAAAAAATCTAGACGCTAACGAAAATAAAGACTAGAATATAGAATAAGTCCTAGATAGTAGCTATATTAACGGTTAGTTTAGATATCTTCTTAAATAAAAGAAAGACTAAAATAATACCTAAGAACTATTAAAACTCTATAATTATTAAGAACTTATTAATAAGTTCTATTACTAAAACCTAGATCGACTAATACCGCCGACTTATTATACACGAAGGACCCGAAATTAAACTTAGAAAACGAAGATAACCGCGCCTAGTTAACTAGACTAAAACTCTTAAGAGGCGTAAAACCTAAACTAATACTAGAAGACCTAATAGACTAGAATAACTTTATAGCGTTACTAGCTAAGATAGCGTTACGTAAACGCTTTAATAATCGCTTCTTCTTAGTATTTTTAGAGTTAGAGATATTTCTAGCCTTTAACGCTTCTAACTTTCTAAGTATATTAATCGCGTCCGACTTACGCTATAATATTAGAGTAGCACGACGCTTAAGTAACTCCTACTATTTTTTAGTATAAGAAAGACTAGAGGCCGCCTTTTAAAACTAATTCTTAAAAGTAGTACGTTTCGAGCGCGCTTTATCTAAGACACGATAAAGACGCTTAACTAGAGAAAAAGTTAGTAGACTAGTAAGACTACTAAAGAAGAACTAATAATTAAAGTTCTTAAAACCGCTAGTATTATAATTAGTACGCCTAGTACGATAATATTCGCTATAATAAGAAAAATCTAAGACTATCTAATATACTATTTTAGGCTTCTCCGTCTTTCGCTGGGCGTTTAGAAGCAAATACTACGAATAAAGAATAAATATCGCGATATCTAGTAAATTAATCTTTATATCTAGAGACTTACGCTTAGTCTTTTATAAATCGCGCTTTTATTTCGAAGGTATAGTAGGAGGCTTATAGTAAAAAAAGAAAATAAGAAAACGAAAAAAGCCTAAGATATAGATAAATAAATAAATCTTTAAGCTAAAGATTCTTAAGAGAGGGAATATTATTATAAACCCTAGAGAATTATTACGAACCCTAGAGAATAAGAACTTTATAACTCTATAGATAGAAAGCCCGTACGGAAAAAGATATCGTAGAAACTAAGAATCCTTACGAGTAGTAGAGCCGCACGGCCGAAACGCCCGTACAAAAAAACTAGTCTTAAGAAAAGATAGCGCGTATAGTCCCGAGCCTAGTAGTAATAGAAGTCCGCACGGAAACGACGTCCGCGTAGTATAGCGACTATTCGAAAGAATAATAGAACTAAGTTCCCGTAGAAAAAAGATATCTATAGAAAAAGAGTATAGATCTAGAAAACTAACTTTAGATATAAGAGACGAATAAGAGAATATTAAATATATTATTCGCTTATTAGGGTAGAAGTCGGGTTCCGGAAAATAAGCCTTAGCGCCTAAGTTACGTAGAACCTACCGGGCCTACTAGATAACGAAGAATTACGACTATTCTCTATAATACTTAGATAACTAAGGATACTAACTATCTACTACTATTTATAGATTACTATATATTTTTTATAGTATATAGATATACTTCTTAGATAGTACTTTAATCTTTATAGTTAACTTAAGATTCTAATATAGATTTATTAGAGGTAATAAGCTTAACGCGTACCGCGTACTAACCTATTACGTAACCGCTATCTATTATTTTAATTCTTTACTCTTCTCTTATTCTTTAAGGTAAACCTTATCGCTATCTAACCCTACTAGGTAACTCTAAAGCCTAGTAGAAGAGGCCGCTATTATAAAAATAAGAACTTTATAATTCTATAGGCGAAAAGCCTATATAGAAAAAGATACCGTAGAGACTAGAAATCTATAGAAATAGTAAAGCCGTACTACTAGTATACCTATACGAGAAAACTAGCCGTAAGAAAAGACGGCGCGTATAGGCCTAAATAAGATAGTAATAGAAGCCCGTATAGAAGTAACGCCTACGCGATATAGTAAAACTACGAGAATATAGACTAGGTAAACTTCTATAGAAAAAGAACGCCTATAAAAAAAAAGTTATAAATTTTAAAAACCGGCTTCGAGCTAAGAGAAACGGACGGGAGAAAGTTAAATAACTTATATAATCTAAAAGACGATAGTCTAGCAGTAGAATACTCTTATAACTAATATAAAAGTTAGATTCTAGAAAACGGGCTTTAGTACCTAAGTTATATAGAACCTATAGGACCTACCTAAATTAACCTAATCTAAGATTAATAATCTAATACTATTAATCTAGCTGCTTTAATCTAGCTATATCGATCTAGATTATTATAATTTTTCTATAGTATATAGATATACTTATTAGATAGTACTTTAACTTTTATAGTTAACTTAAGATTCTAATATAGACTTATTAGAGATAATAAGCCTAACGCGTACCGTATACTAATCTATTACGTAATTACTATCTATTATTTTAATTCTTTATTCTTCTCTTATTTTTTAAGGTAAACCTTATCGCTATCTAATCCTACTAGGTAACTTTAAAGCCTAGTAGAAGAGGCTATTATTATAACTTACTAACGCCTTTACTATATTCTAAGCCCTTATTAACTATATTCTACGGAAATATCTAGATAGATTTTATATAGCTTACCTTAATAATATTCTAATTTACTTAGAAACCCTAAAAGAATATAAGAAATACGTATCTAAGATCTTCTAGAAACTATTTAAATATAGCCTCTTAGTTAAACTAGAAAAATATATCTTCTATACCTAGAAAATTAAATTCCTAGGCTTTATTATTAAACTAGAAAAAATAGTATTAGAATAAATAATATAATAGCTTAATTAATAATAAAAGAATTAATTAGAATAAGTAGTATATCTTAGTAGAGAAAGGCTATACGGACTTTTCTTATATCTATTCTATCTACTAGGGTAAAACGGGTATATAACTTACTTACCTACTAAGATAGGTGTGTAACGAGTATAAAATATAACTAAATCTAAAATACTACTAAATTAAATATTCTAATATACCCTCTTCACGTACTGCCTATTTGGGGAGTAGGTAATAAAAAGAAAATAAGAATAAAATAGATAACTAGATAAGTATTAAACTCGTAGACTCGCTTAAAGTAGGCTAATTAATTTCTAAAATTAAAAGAAATAATAAAACGTATTCTCTATACTATAAGTAAGCGGTACTGCTTGCTTATAGTATAGAGAATATATAAGTAATATAAGAATAATATATATAAGTACTAAAAGAGTTAGAAAAGACTTATATCTACTTAGATATAAGTTCTTTATTAGCTTAAGTAAGCTATAAAGGTTACGCCTTATTTTATAAAATAATATAAATATATAGCCGCTAATTATAGAGTAGAGAAAGTCTAATAGTCGTAATAAAATAAGCGTACTTCTAGTAAGATAGGGCTTTAGTAAGATCGTCTACTAATATTACTACTATAGGCGTCTACTAAAGATAAACGCTATCTACTTAGGCTTTCTAGCGTAGCTAATAGTAGTAAATATCTATATAACGTAGCTTAGTATTAAGCTTTCTAATACTTTTCTATATAAGCCGAAGCATTTGCGTATTATTGCACTATATTTTAATTTAGTAGCCTAGATCGAATTATACTCCTCTAAAAAGGCGCTTTTACTAGAAGTATTACTTAGCGGCTTTTAATAAAGTAAGAAGCTCGGCTTCGATAGTTAAAGTTATAATAGTAGGCTACTTAATAGTTTTTTAATTAATAGCTACTCTAAATATAGTAATAATCGAGCCTTAGTAGCTACGGCGCGTATCCGGATTATTAGTAAATACTATATTACTACTAATAGTAAAGATATTATTTTCGTTCTTATAGTTATTCTAGAAAAATAAGGCGAGCTTCTTAGTTTCTACTAAGTAGCTAAGGAGCCTCTAAGAAAGTTCTAAATAGTAAGAAGACGAATTAGTAAGATAAGATAATAATATAAAATAGACGTATATAATATCTACTCTAGTACTAATAGCCGCGAATTATACTAAACTAATTTTACTTTAATAAAAGTAAATATCTTACGCGCTTATATACGTATCTTAGTTCGCTTAAAGTACTTTATCTAAAGGAAGCAGTATTAAAGAAAAGTAATTTTTACTAATACTATAATAAGTAATAAGGCTAGAGATATATAATTTCTAAGAGAGCTATAAGAGCTTCTACTCTCGGTCCCTTATAATATATAAGGCTAGGAACTATTATACTTCTTCTAGAATTTTTATCTTATAGCATTTAAGTAGGTCTTCTTAGAAAGTGTTTATAAAAGATTTATCTCGCTTATAGTATACTATAATAACGTTATCTATAAAGAAGAAGATAAATAGGCAATCGTTTAAGTATAAATATAGAATATTAGATATCTAAGTTAAACTAAGCTCTTCTAAGAATTTATAGAAGTACTATTACTAGAGAGCTAGTAACTTCTTAAGACTATAAAGCGCTTAAAGTAAATAAAAAATTTAGCCTTATTTAAGCTTTAGTTCTTTTAGAGGTTAATAGTATATCTTTTTCTTAAGTAGAACGTAAGGGAATGTGTTTATAACGTCGTACTAGCGTATTTCTAAGTTAAAAGTATAGATTATAGTAATTAGGGCTTAGAAAATCTAAAAGATAAAAGTAGCTATATAAGTATTCTACTAAGTAGCCTAAAGATTTCCTCTTATATAAATACATATCTTAATCTTAGTAAGCTAGCCGTGTTTATTAAGCTTATACTTAAATATTTAGGTAAGTAGTATTACGTTCTTATTAAGGCTTTTTACTTTACTAAGTACTACTATCTCTTATATTCTCTTACTTTAAAGTTTCTAGAGTTCTATTTAGATTACCTCTAGTAGGTAGGTTTTTATTAGATAGTTAAAGATATTCTTATAGAAACGAGGTTTAGATAGTAGTTAATCTTAATAAATACGTAGTAGGTCTATAGGCGATGCTTATACTTTTACTATAGTAGATTTCTAGAAAGATGCGAGAAAAGATATAAATAGTATTTAGTAACTAAATATATTATTATAAATTAACGTAATATACGTATCTTTACGTAAGTTGCGAGTCCTTAATCCGTAGATAATTAGATTTAGATTAATATCCGCTATAATATTATATTCTTTTAGGGTATAGTTTTCTCTAGTAGCGCCTAGATTAGGTAAATTCTTATATTAAACTAGTATAAGCTAGCCGAGTTCTTATAATTATTAATTCTATTAATCTTTATTCTCTAAGCCTTAAGAGGCTAAGCCTTAAGAGGCTTATTATTAGACTAGAGTAGATTAATCTAGTAATACGTAATCTAAAGAATCTAGTATTTATTTACCTTAATTTATACCTACTTATAGGCTACTTTTAGTATACTTTTCGCGTGCGAGGCCTTTACTAGTTAATTTTATAGAGCTTAGTAGGTAATCTAGTTATACTTCTTATAATTAGGCGCCTAGATAGCTATTTTAAGTCTCTAAAGTTTCTTAAGTTAATTAAATTAGAGCCGGTAATAGCTTATTACTAAGGTTAAAGAAGACCTTAGATTTCTAATCTAAGAAAATAATCTTCTTCTTATAAAGCGTAATACGAGAAATAACTATCTCTTACTCTTAATTTTACTTTTATTACTATAGAGCGAGTATCTTTTCTAGATTCTCTAGAGAGAACTTATTAGATTTATTAAAGATAACATCTCTTAAGCATACTACTTAGTTCTTTAGAGAATACTAGATTCTATAGATATTAGTAAAGTTATATCTAACTAAATATTTAATAAGAATACGTTTATCTAGCTTATTACTACGTAGAATATTCTTTAGTAGTAAGTAGGCTTTATAGCTATAAACTCGAAGATATACTACTTTTAGCTTCTTACTATAGATACGCTTAAATAGCATTTTCTAATAGTAGCGCTTTATTAAAGTTTTATTATAGATATAGACTACTGCCTTAATAATTTTAGGCTATAGGTACTTAGGTAGATTAGTACTAACTCGTAATAATCTTACTTTAATAATAATTAAGTGCCCTAAATACTCTAATATACTATTTTACTAAGGAATATATAGAGCTAATACTTTATAGATAACTTTCTACTACTTAAGCTACTACTTAAAGACTCGTATAAGCGATACTTCTCTATTTAATCTAAGAAAGGCTATTAATTTACTAAATCTTATCTTAATTATTTAGATAATATTAAGAAGATGCTAGATATACTTATTCTTAGTTACGTAAGTAACCGTAAAAGTAAATTTAGTAGAAGCGTATTTAAGATACGTAATTTATTAGTAGCTATTATTAGCTTATATTATATATATTAAGTTAAATAAGACTTAAAAGAATACTTCTTCTAATAATTTCTCTAGTTATATAGATTAAGAGATCTACTGTTATACCTTAGTACGTATATATATATTATAGTAATTAAATAACTACTAATCGATAATTATAGCTTCTTATATTACTTATAGTAAGGCTTAAATAGCTCTTTAGCCTATATATATAAAGATTTTATACTATTATATAGCTAGCAACGAGCGATTAGTAACGTTAAATACTATAGCTAGTAGATTATCTACTTCCTTATATTCTATAAAGAAGTAGTTTTAGGTAAAAATTAAATAGGCTATAATAAAGTTCTCTAAGTAGAGGTATATATATTCTATATTTAACTTAATTCTCTTTTCTCTTACCTTAGTAATAGAGACGAGGTTTACTATAAATAAGAATATATAGACTACGTCTATAAGCTTAATAGTACGTAGGCCCTTATAGTTAGTAGTATATACTAGTGCCTTACTAAATAACTCGATCTTAACCGTAGAGTTTTCTAATATAACGTAGTTATCTAGCCTTACGTTTCTTATTTTAGTATAGCGATTCTTTATATACTAATTATAGATATAGTATATTATACTAGTATCGATAATCTATAAGAGATTAAGCGTTATAGGCCTTAAAATACGTTATATACTAAATAATAAGATAACTATAGTTAGAAAAAATAATATTTTCTTATCTTCTTTATCTAGTTTTAGCTCTTATTTTTTTTAAGAAGCGTTATTCTACTTCTTCTAGCTTTAACTATAATTTTAATTATTTTTAAATCGTTTAATAGAGCGTTTAACTCTTCTCTTAATTTATAGATTCTCGAGTATCTTATTAATCTTATCTTAAACCTTTTAGTTTAGTATCTAATCTACTAGTCTAGCCTCTAGATTATAATATCTATATATATAGTAGAAGTAATTCTCGCTATATAAGTAGAAGGGTAGCTTTCTTTTCTACTTCTTATCTCTTAATAAAGTAGTAAAGGCCGCTTTAGTAGTCTTTAAATTCTTAGTCGTATTCTAGCGTAAGTAGTTTTAGTAGTCGATAATTATTTTATAAAGCGATCTATTAAGCTTATTATACTATAGCTTAATCTTATAGGTTAAGGCCTAATAGGTATTAAGAGGAGTAAGTGCCTTAAGAAAGACGATCTTATCTTAATTATCTATAACTTCTAGAAGTTTAAGCTTCTCTATCTTAAATAGAGTTTCTTTCTATTATAAAAGCTATTTATTAATATTTTAGCTACTTAGAGGCTTCTTAAGCTAGTAAAGCTTATTAATAATAAGTTCTTTCTAAGTCTCTTTTATTAGTTAGAGCCGCGCCTTAAGCGCTATAAGCTAAGAATAGAAGTGCGAATCACTTCTAAACTTATTTAGAATTAGAAGTAGTAATAGACTTACTAAGTTTTTAATAATTATTAAAAGATTATTAATTTTCTTTTTTAGCTTTTTATACTTAGCTAGGCTTCTCTTATACGCTCTAATTTATATTTTATAGCGCTTTTAGGCTCGTTATTAATTTAGATTAGAGGCTAGTAGCTCTTAAATCTTAGCTAGCTTAGTTAGTTAAGAAGGTTTTGATAGCTTTAATAGGTTAATATAGTCGAATATCTTATATTTCTTAGCTCGTAATTAGATAATAAAGTACTATTTATTCTAATTATTAGCTATCTTTAAGATAATAATAGGTTTAAAAGACGTTATAGCGTAGTATTATATTACGTCGCGTTATATACTAAAGAAAGTAGTAGGTATAAGGCTAATAAATAAGCTATTACGTAATAGTATTACTTCTAATACGGTGGTAAAGTGCTCTGTAATAGGTAATAGAAAAGACGTATTATAGAAGATAATTAAAGTCCTTTATTATAAGATACGTATAGTAAAAGAATACTAAGAAGAAACATTTAGATACTATAAAACGCTTAGAATAGTATAATAAGATACTAGAGAGAATAGCTTAGACTATAAAAGATATCTAAGACGCATCCGGGCTTATAACTATTAGAATAAGTAGTATAACGGCTTAATTAATAATAAAAGAATTAATTAGAATAAGTAGTATATCTTAGTAGAGAGAGGCCGTATAGACTTTCTTTATATTTATTCTATCTACTAGGATAAAACGGGTATATAACTTACTTACCTACTAAAATAGGTGTATAACGAGTATAAGATATAACTAAATCTAAAATACTACTAAATTAAATATTCTAATAGATAGTTATAGACCTAAAAAAGATAAAAAATATTCTAAAATAGTCTAAACTAAGAAACGTTAAAGAAGTATAAGTCTTCTTAGAATTTATTAACTTTTATTAGCGGTTTATTAAACGATACTTTTATATAGTTAAAATGCTAATTTAACTTACCTAAAAAGATACCTTATTCGCCTAGAAAAAACTATAATAGAAAGCGTTTAACTAACTTAAAAGAGCCTTTATAAAAGCTTTTATATTAATTATATTTAATTTTAATAAGTCTCTTTATCTCGAAACTAATATATTTAACTATACTATTAGCGCTACTCTTAGCTAGCTAGATAATAAGAAAAGATTATACTCTATCGCGTACTACTTTTATAAAATATTATCTATAGAACTTAACTACGAGATATATAATAAAAAACTACTTATAATTATTATAGTATTTAAGAAATAGCGATATTATCTTAAAAAAGCTAACTATAAAATTATAATATATTTAAATTATAAGAATCTAGAATACTTTATAACTACTAAGATATTAAATAGAAGATAAGTATAATAGATAAAATAACTCGCTTTCTTCTACTTTAAGATCTACTACCGTAAAGAAAACGAAAATAGTAAGGCGAATATACTTAGTTATAAAGCTAAATTATATAGAAGAAAAGCTAAAATTATCGCTAGTAATACTTAAATAAAATAATAATAGTATATTAGACCCTAACTACTTCTAAATTATCGAAGAGCTCGATATACTATAGAAAGAATAAATACTAGTATCTATTATAAGACTAAGAAGTTTTATTAATAATAATAAGCCCTTAAGAGTTCTAATACTCGAATAGAAATCTAAAGATAATAAAAAACTATAAAACGAAGAACCTATATCTATACTAAAAAAAACTACGAAAAAAGTAGTAAATAAAGAAAAAAATAATATCGCTACTTAAAAATAAATTATCTAAAAAAAATATAATAATAACCCGCTATTCTAGAAACTACTATAACGAATAGATATTCCCGAATATAATAACCCTAATCTAGTCTAAGATTATAGAGGTAATATACTATTCTACGAAAAAATCTACGTATTAATATTTCTATATAAATAACTAACTAAGAAATACTATAAATTTATAGTTTATAAATACTCGGGAATAATAAGAATCTTAAAATAACTAATAAGATACTTTTATTTTTTCTAAATACGAAAAATAGTAGAAAAAGTATTAGATTAATTACGTATATTTTACTTTTAGTAGTATTTTAGATTTAGCTATATTTTATACTCGTTATATATCTATCTTAGTAGATAAGTAAGTTATATACCTATTTTATTCTAATAGATAGAATAGATATAAAAGAAGTCTTTATAGCCTTTCTCTACTAGATATACTAATTTATTTTATTTACTATTAATTAAGCCGTTATACTACTTATTTTAATAGTTATAAGCCTAGGTATATCTTAAATATCTTTTATAGTCTAAGCTATTTTTTCTAGTATCTTATTATACTATTTCGAGCATTTTATAGTATTTAGATATTTATTCTTAGTACTTTTTTACTATATATATTCTATAATAGAGGACTTTAGTTATCTTCTATAATACGTCTTTTTATTATCTAAAGCGTAGCACTTTACTACTACCTTAGAGTAATACTTTTAAGTAATAGCTTATTTATTAGAGTTACGCCTATTACTTATTTTAATAACCTACCTATACCTTCTTTAACACGTAATATAACGTAATATAATACTACGCTATAATATTTTCTAAACCTATTATTATCTTAAAGATATTTAATAATTAGAATAAATAGTACTTTATTATTTAATTACGAGCTAAGAAATATAAGATATTCAACTATATTAATCTATTAAAGCTATCGAAATCTTCTTAACTAACTATACTAGCTAAGATTTAAGAGCTACTAGTCTCTAATCTAAACTAATTAAAAGCCTAGAAGCGCTATAAAATATAAATTAGAACTCGCGAAAAAGACCTAGCTAAGTATAAAAAGCTAAAAAAGAAAATTAATAATCTTTTAATAATTATTAAGAACTTAATAAGCCTATTACTACTTCTAATTCTAAATAAGCTTAGAAGTAATTCGCACCTCTATTTTTAGCTTATAGCGCTTAAGGCACGGCTCTAACTAATAAAAAAGACTTAGAAAGTACTTATTATTAATAAGCTTTACTAGTTTAAGAAGCCTCTAAGTAGTTAGAATATTAATAAATAGCTTTTATAATAGAAAGAGACTTTTATTTAAGATAAAAAAGCTCGAATTTCTAAAAGTTATAGATAATTAAAATAAAATTATTTTTCTTAAGGCGCTTACTTCTCTTAATACCTACTAGGCCTCTAACTATAAGATTAAGCTCTAGAATAATAAGCTTACTAAGTCGCTTTATAATCTAATTATTAACTACCGAAACTACTTATGCTAAAATACGACTAAGAATTTAAAGGCTACTAAAGTAGTCTTTACTACTTTACTAAGAAATAAAAAGTAAAAAAGAAAGCTACTCGCTTACTTATATAGCGAAAATTACTATTATAATAAATATAGATATTATAATCTAGAGGCTAGACTAGTAGATTAGATACTAAACTAGAAGATTTAAGATAAGATTAATAAGATACTTAAGAATCTATAGATTAAAAGAAGAGTTAAACGCTCTATTAAATAATTTAAAAATAGCTAAAATTATAGTTAAAGCTAGAAGAAGTAGAATAACGCTCTTTAAAAGAAATAAAAGCTAAAACTAGATAAAAAAAATAATAAAATATTATTTTTTCTAGCTATAGTTACCTTATTATTTAATATATAACGTATTTTAAGGCCTATAATACTTAATTTCTTATAAATTACTAATACTAATATAATATACTATATCTATAATTAGTCTATAAAGAGTTGCTATACTAAAATAAGAAATATAGAGCTAGATAACTATATTATATTAGAAAACTCTATAGTTAAGATTAAGTTATTTAGTAAGATACTAGTATATACTACTAACTATAAGGGCCTACGTACTATTAAGCTTATAAATGTAGTCTATATATTCTTATTTATAGTAAACCTCGTCTCTATTACTAAGGTAAGAGAAAAGAGAATTAAGTTAAATATAGAATATATATATCTTTACTTAGAGAACTTTATTATAGTCTATTTAATTTTTACCTAAAACTACTTCTTTATAGAATATAAGAAAGTAGATAATCTACTAGCTATAGTATTTAACGTTACTAATTACTCGTTACTAGCTATATAATAGTATAAAATCTTTATATATATAGGCTAAAGAGCTATTCGAGCCTTACTATAGATAGTATAAGAAGCTATAATTACTAATTAATAGTTATCTAATTACTATAATATATATATATATACTAAGGTATAATAGTAGATCTCTTAATCTATATAACTAAAGAAATTATTAGAAGAAGTATTCTTTTAAATCTTATTTAACTTAATATATATAATACGAGCTAATAACGGCTACTAATAGATTATATATCTTAAATATATTTCTACTAAATTTACTTTTGCGGTTACTTACGTAACTAAGAATAAGTATACTTAGTACCTTTTTAATATTATTTAAATAATTAAGATAAGATTTAGTAAATTAGTAGCCTTTCTTAGATTAGATAGAGAAGTATCGCTTATACGAGCTTTTAAGTAGTAGCTTAAGTAGTAGAAAGTTATCTATAAAGTATTAGCTTCGTATATTTCTTAGTAAAATAGCCTATTAAAGCGTTTAGGATACTTAATTATTATTAAAGTAAGATTATTATAAGTTAGTACTAATTTATCTAAGTACCTATAGTCTAAAATTATTAAAGTAGTAGTTTATATCTATAATAGAACTCTAATAAAGCACTACTATTAGAAAATACTATTTAAATATATCTATAGTAAGAAGCTAAAAGTAGCTTATCTTTAAGTTTATAGCTATAAAGTCTACTTACTACTAAAGAATATTCTATATAATAATAAGCTAGATAAATATATTCTTATTAGATACTTAGTTAGATATAACTCTACTAATATCTATAGAATCTAGTATTCTCTAAAAAACCGAGTAGTATACTTAAAAGATATTATCTTTAACGAATTTAGTAAGTTCTCTCTAGAGAATCTAGAAAAGATACTCGCTCTATAGTAATAGAAGTAAAATTAAGAGTAAGAGATAGTTATTTCTCGTATTATACTTTATAAGAAGAAGATTATTTTCTTAGATTAAAAATCTAAGGTCTTCTTTAATCTTAGTAATAAGCTATTACTAGCTTTAATTTAATTAACTTAAGAAACTCTAGAGACTTAAAATAGCTATCTAGGCGCCTAAGTATAAGAAGTATAACTAAATTATCTACTAAGCTCTTTAAAATTAACTAGTAAAGGCCTAGTACGCGAATAGTATATAAAAAGTAGCCTATAAGTAGGCTTAATTTATAGTAAATAAATACTAGATTCTTTAAATTATATATTACTAGATTAATTTACTTTAGTCTAATAATAAGCCTTTTAAGGCTTAGCCTCTTAAGGCTTAGAAGATAAAGATTAATAGAATTAATAATTATAAGAACTTAGCTAGCTTATACTAGTTTAATATAAGAATTTACCTAATCTAGATACTACTAGAGAAAACCATACCCTAAAAGAATATAATATTATAGCGAATATTAATCTAAACCTAATTATCTACGGATTAAGAACTTATAACTTACGTAAAAATACGTATATTATATTAATTTATAATAATATATTTAGTTACTAAATACTATTTACGTCTTTTTTTATATCTTTTTAGAAATTTACTATAGTAAAAGCGTAAGCATCGCCTATAAATCTACTATATATTTACTAAGATTAACTACTATCTAAATCTTATTTCTATAAGAATATCTTTAACTATCTAATAAAAACTTATCTACTAGAGGTAATCTAAATAGAACTCTAGAAACTTTAAAATAAGAAGATATAAAAAATAGCGGTACTTAGTAAAATAAAAAGCCTTAATAAAAATATAATACTACTTACTTAGGTATTTAAATATAAGCTTAATAAATACGGCTAGCTTACTAAGGTTAAGATATATATCTATATAAAAGAAGATCTTTAGGCTACTTAATAGAATATTTATATAACTATTCTTATCTTTTAAATTTTTTAAGCTCTAATTACTATTATCTACGCTTTTAACTTAGAAATACGCTAGTATAACGTTATAAACGTATTTTCTTATATTCTACTTAAGAAAAAGATATACTATTAATCTCTAAAAGAACTAAAGCTTAAATAAGACTAAATTTTTTATTTACTTTAAGCGCTTTATAGTTTTAAAAAGTTACTAGCTCTCTAGTAATAATACTTCTATAAATTCTTAGAAGAGCTTAGTTTAACTTATATTAGTATAGAATAGATATAAAAAAGTTATTTTAGTTAATTTTATATAATAAAAAGACTTTTAGAGGCTTTTTAAGCCTATAAAAAATAAAATAATAATAAAAAACTTATAAATAGCTTATATAATATTATAATTAGCCGTCTCGCTATATATCTTAATATATAAATATTTATAGAAGATAAAACTAAAATTTTAAAATTTTAAAATATAAATAATAGAGATTTTATATATATTTTAATAAAATATTAGTTTACTAAAATTAGATATTAGTTTACTAAAATTAAGTATTAAAAATATTTATATCTTTTTTTTAGTCTATAGCTAGTTTTTAAAATTTATAATTTTTTTTATAAATATTTTTTTTTATAAAAGTTTAATTTAGTTAGTATTTTTATAGTCTTACTATACTATATAAATATTATTTTTATATAAACTTTTATTACTATTTTATTTAGACTTATATACGCTATTTTTTTTTAAGAGTAGTTTTTATATAAGTATACTAGTAGTATAGTTTTATTATTTTTATAAATTTTTAATCTTTATAGTATCTTTTTTATATAGGTTTTTATTTATAAAGTTATAAAGTTTTATTTTTAAAATTATTTTACTATTTTTTCTCTTAAAAATCTTTAATCTAAAAATTAATTTATTTATTTATATTTTAGACTTTTTTATATTTTTATTTTATTTTTTTATTATTAGCCTTTTACTATACCTCTAAAATAAAAGTATAATTTATAAAAGACTAAGTATACGTCTATAAATATAAAGATTAATTTACTAGATATTATAATATTTATTTTTTATTTAAAGTATTTACTTTTAAATACCTAGTAAAAGACTAAAAAGTCTAAAGTAATATATTAAATAATTTTAAATTTTTTTATTATAGTAAATATTATTATATTAAATATATTAGTTATAATATTAATAATTTTAAAAACTTTAATTATTATTAAATATTAATAAGTAAGCTTATATAAGCGTAGCTTATTAATATATTATCTTAGATATTAGAATACTATCTAAGGTATATAATAAATATATCTTAGAGTTATAGTAGTAGTAAACTATAGTAGTAAACTATAATAGTAAACTAAGATAATAAAATTCGCTACTCTATTTTACTAATTAATAACTAAATAGATATAGCCCCTACTAAAATTTCTTTTATATATTATAAAAGCTTAATTATTTCTAATTATTATAATATAAAAATTATATAAAATAGATAAGAATTAGGGCTAGAATTTTATTTCTTATAAATTATTCTTATTAGATTTCTAATACGGTATATCTAGAAGAATCTACTTATATAATAAATAAATATATATAAAAGCTTTAAATAGTACTATAGTTTTATTCTTTAAAACGTATAATACTAATAAATAAGATATAAGCTAATAAAAGCTTTATTTTATCTTTTATCTTTTTTTTTATCTTTTTTTATTAAATCTTCTATCTACTTTTTTTTTTAAAGAATTATCTTTTTTCGATTACTTATTAGACTATATTATTTATAATATAGCTTAGTAATTCTCTACCTAAGCCTTAGTACTTTATAGGTTATAAGCCTAAAGGACTAAAGAGATAAATTACTCTAAAAAAAAGTATTATTTATTCTAGTAATATAATTATTAAAAATAGAAACTATTTTATTCTTTAATAAATACTTATAGCCTATAAAGTTTTTATCTAGCGGTATCTAAGTAATTAGAATAAATATAGTTACTAATAGTATAAAATTCTTAAGAAAATCTACTAGTAACGGATATTTACTAATAAACGTTAATATTATAAGAATATTAACTTAATATAGTTAATATAAGCCTTATAGTACGTCTTCTACCTATTAAAGTAATTATTAAACTAAACTAGAGAGAAGAAAGATTAATTTATTAAAGAAAATAGCCGGCGTTTATCTTATAAATACTAAAAAGATTAGTAAAAACTTATATTTAATTAGGTATAAGTCCTTTATTAGCTTAAATAAGCTATAAGAGTTACGCCTTATTTTATAAAATAATATAAATAAATAAATACTAATCGTAGAGTAAGGAAAGTCTAATAGTTATAATAAAATAAGTATACTTTTAGTAAGATAGGGCTTTAGTAAGATCGTCTACTAATATTACTACTATAAATATTTATTAAAGATAAATATTACTTACTTAGGCTTTCTAACGTAGCTAATAGTAGTAAATATCTATATAATATAGCTTAGTATTAAGCTTTCTAATACTTTTCTATATAAGCTAAAGCGTTTACGTATTATTATACTATATTTTAATTTAGTAGCTTAGATTAAATTATACTTCTCTAAAAAGATATTTTTACTAGAAATAGTACTTAGTAGCTTCTAATAAGATAAGAAGCTTAGCTTTAATAGTTAAAGTTATAATTATAGGCTACTTAATAGCTTTTTAATTAAAAGCTACTCTAAATATAGTAATAATTAAGTCTTAGTAGCTATAGTACGTATTTAAATTATTAGTAAATACTATATTACTACTAATAGTAAAGATATTATTTTCGTTCTTATAAATATTTTAAAAGAATAAGATAAGCTTCTTAGTTTCTACTAAGTAGCTAAGAAGCCTCTAAGAAAGTTCTAAATAGCGAGAAGATAAATTAGTAAGATAAAATAATAGTATAAAATAGATATACGTAATATCTATTCTAGTACTAGTAGTCGTAAATTATACTAAACTAGTTTTACTTTAATAAAGGTAAATATCTTACGCGCTTATATACGTATCTTAGTTCGCTTAAAGTACTTTATCTAAAGAAAGTAGTATTAAGAAAAAATAATTTTTACTAATACTATAGCGAGTAATATAACTAAAGATATATAATTTTTAAAAGAGCTATAAAAGTCTCTACTCTTAGTTTCTTATAATATATAAGGCTAGAAACTATTATACTTTTTCTAGAATTCTTATCTTATAGTATTTAAGTAGATCTTTTTAGAAAGCGTCTATAAAAGGTTTATCTCGCTTATAATATACTATAATAACATTATCTATAAAGAAGAAGACGAATAGACGATTATTTAAGTATAGATAAAAAATATTAGATATCTAAGTAAATAAGATAGTTATAAGTAAAAAGTCTTTAAAAAAATTATATTCTTAAATATAAATTCTTAGTAATATAGAATTTATTTCTTAGTTACGTTATATACTAGAAATCTATACGTAGTATATAATAAGTACGTAAAGTATATAATATAAGTATTTTAAAAGTATACTAAAATTTATTACTTTAATACTATTTTCTTTTCTAGTAGAAATTACTCTAATTTTTATTAAAAAATATTATACTAGTATCTTATTAAAAAATCTTTTAGTAAAGAAAAAGAGTATACTAAATTACTATATAAAAAGTAGTATTATATATTAGCTATAGATATTATATAGTAAGATAAATTAATCTTATTATATAACTATTATTATAAATAATAAATAAAAAATAATAAATAATAAAAAAATAAGAAAATATATTACTAAGTAGTTATTAGTAATACTAGTAGTATATTATATATATAGATAACGTAGATATTAGTATATTAGTATAGTTTTTTTTTATTGTTAAATATTATTACTATTAAGAATAATAAAAGATAGTCTTAAATAATAATACTAATAAATATACTAATTAGTAACTTATAAGTACTAATAATACTTATAAAGTATAAGATTATTTTTTTAATAGCTTTAATAAATATAATAATTTTTTATATTCTCTTAGATTTTTATAGTTTAGATCTAGCTTTTTTTTAACTAAAATATTTTTAACTAATTCTAAACTTTTTTTTTATTTTTTTTTAAATAACTATTACTATATAGTCTTTTTTTATTTTTATTTACTTATATTACTTTTATAATAAGCTTTTATAAATATTTATTATAAATAATAGAGTAAAGCTTTTTTTTTATCTTTAGCTATAGCCTAGTTTAGTTATAATATACTATATATATTATATATGCTACTAGAATATAATACGCTACTATAAAAGTAAAAAATAGATTAATTTTATATTTATAAAGCTTCTTAGGAGGCTTTACTAGATTTACTATAAAAATCTACCATATACTAAATATAATTAGTATATAAAAAGTAGTTATAAATATACTTTAATAAATTTACTTTTTTTTCTACTTTTTTTATACTTTTTATATACTTTTATACTACTTTTATATTTAGTACTAATAATAAAATTTATTTTTTAGATTCTTTTTTAGTTTTACTATACTACTAATCTACTATTATTTTACTATAATAGCTTCGATAGTATTTCTAATAAAAAGATATTAGAGTTTATAAAAAAATATACTTATACTATATAAATATACTAGTATATTAGAAAAAATAATATTAGTATATATAAAATAAAAGATAAAGAAGATTATAACTACTAATAGTTATAGTAACTAATAATATATACGTAATATATCGTACTTAGAGAATTAGTAGTACTACTAAACTAAATTAAATAGAATTAGCTTAATAAAACTAACTAATAAAGTAATAAATAAAAAGTTTAAAAATAAGTACTTTATAAAAATATCTAATATAAATAAGAAGTAGTTTTAGTATAGTTTAAATATAAAATAAATACTTCTTTAGAGTTTTTTTTATAAATTAAATATTTCTTTTAATATTTTTTCTTATTTTTTAATTCTAGAAAATATTTTTACTATAGTTTATTTATAGTCTATATTTTATCTATATTTCGCTTACGTTTTAGCTAGGTATTTTAGAAAATAGAATTTTACTTAAAATAGTTTTATAAAAGTTTTTTATAATTATTTAGTTTCTCTTTTTACTTCTACTTATTATATTTATAAGGCTAGCTAAGCTATTTAAGTAAATATTACTTTAGTAGTTCTTTTTTATAGGCTACTATAGCTTTAATTTTTTAGTATTTACTATTATTAATTTCTTTAACTAGTAGCGATTAAAATTTTAGTCTTATTATATAAGCTTCTAGTAATATAATATTAATAATAGTATATAGCTAAGATATAGATTATAGTAGATTTAAATAATAAATCTAGAAGCTAATTTTCTCTAAAATCTAAAATAGCTCTAGATAATAGTTATTAAGTTTTTTATAAGACTATTTAGTTTTAATATTTCTTACTAAAAGAAGAACTAGTTATTTAATATTAAAATATATTTTAGCTTAGTTTTAGTTATAGTATTTTATTTAGAGCTTCTAGAAGTATCTAAAAAATTTTATAATTAATTTTTATACTTTTTATATACTTTTTAGCCGCTTTAGCCGATTTCGTTAGAAAATTCTTATTAAGATTATTCTAAATTTTATTTTAGTAGTTAGATTCTACTTCTATATTTAGTTAAACTAGTATAAAGTTTATAAAAGAATAAATTTTCTAGTTATAAATATATAAGATCTATTAAAGAAGCTTCGCCTAGTTTAACTAGTTTTAGAAAGTATAGTAGCGTAGATATATTTTTAACTTTTAATTTTATCTTTTTATTTAGCTATCTATTTATAGATAAAAAAAGATATTTAGCTTATACTTAATTCTAAGCTTATAGTATAATTTACTCTAGAACTAGCTTATAAATGTTAAGCTTCTATTTAAGACTAGATTATTAGATAGTTTAAATTATATAAAAATATTATTTATAATAAAATCCGCGAGTATTATTCTATTAATTATCTTTTTAATTAGTAGGTAATATATATATTTAGTAAAATAATTAACTAGTATAAAAACTACGTTATATACTTAATTATTTTACTCTATAGATTCTAGTAAATTTATAATAAAATTAAGAAAGTAGTATTTATAAAGTTAATGTGCGGACGGCCCACACGCATCAGGAAGTTGAAGGCACCCTTCGTGGAAAGGCGCCTTCGATTGGCCACCCCTGTCAGTGCCAAGACCCCATCACGACCGCGCAGCATAAAAAGGCGGCCTTCCCTCGCTGTTTTAACGATCCCGTCCACCACCTTCTTCTGCTGCGACGACCGTGCCGCTGCGGCCCCTACCCCCCTGCGCTTTCAAGGCCGCTCACTGAGGCATTTTCTGCAACTCCCCGATCCTTTGGACCGCCACGACGCTCGATCCTCGTCCAGCGCTTCGCCGCGCCGTTCAGTAGTCAATTCCTTCCAAATCTTCGCACGCCCGCTGCAGCCTCACTTTCCCTCGCTCTTGGCCTTCTTGCCCTTAGTTCCTGGGCAGAATTGCTGATTTTGGGTTAACGAGCCGCAATTCTGCCTCGAGTCTGTCGAACAATTCGCCAGGAAGGAGCCACGATGCCTCTTTCCACGGCAAGGATCGTTCCAGAGCTTACATCGGATCATATGGCGTGTCAGTGAGCTAATTTCTGTCGTTTCTGATCTGCATTGACTCTTATTATCGTCACAGTCACATCAATGTCGTCCGGGCACTTTTCAGCTCCTTAGCCGCTTGCAGCATGATCGCTGACCATTTACGGCAATTCAGCGTCCTCAAAATGTCGTTAGCCTTCTCCTCTTAGCCTTCAGAAACTTTTTTTTTCTGCACAGCCTTCATGCAGGAAACGGCCGAGACAGTAGGATCTCTACATGCGCTAAAGTTATCAGAATCATTCGAGCGGCCGGTCCTTTCAATGTCACCTGCCTCTAAGGGAAGCATCAACCGGGGGAGAAAAGGGGGGCTGTGCTTAGGAGACCATGTCTAGATGCCGGTATGAGCCTTGCCGGCTTCTGCATCGATGCTGAAGTCGAACAGCCTGCGCGAAAAATGGAATTCCTTGGCTGGACTGCGGCCCGAGGGATTGAGGACAACGCTGCACCATCTTACCATCTTAGGTTTTCTGTTGCCTTCGAGGATCTATCTCAGCTGCATGCTCCTAAGAAGATCGCATTCCAGACGTCGGATCCGATGCTCTGTTGCACCTTTCGTCATCACGTTGTACTTCTCCCGACGGTTGACGATGATCATTGGGCACGGTTACAGTGTTGGTGCCTTACATCTCCTAGGTATCATTTCGGTCCGTAGGCGGCCAATTTTTTCGTCCATCTGGCTGCATGACCAGGGGCGGTGTCTCATGCGGCACGGTTGTGATCGTGTTGGTAGAGAACAGTCCGCGGCCATCCGATTTGGAGGGACCTTTTGGACCCGACAATCTGGTGGCTCATGAGTCTGAGCCACGTACGTCAGCTACTGCGGCATTTATGCAGCTCCAGGGATCACGAACTGGAAGGGGCGGCAGTTGAAAGGCCGAATAGATGAGCATGTGAAAGAGGATGGAAAAATGGTGCTGCTAAGGGCGCTGTCGCCTGTGCTCGCTCGAGGACGAGGCCTATTTAAGGACGCGATTTACCGCGCTGTACCGGAGGCCAGAAGAACTTCATCATCAGAAAAATGGCGACTTCTTCTACACTCTTCTTTCCGCCACGCATTCAAAGTCCGGTCAGGTTCGTGCACTACAGCGGGCCCAAGACAATTCACAAGTCCGTCCCGGCGCGAGCTACTGGAGATGATGAAGCGACCGGCGTCGAGGCTTCTTTAGTCAACTCTGTGGCGACCAATGCACCAAGAGAGACTACAGAGCCGTCTGGATCGGTCTCGAGAGGACCAACGACGGCCATGGCTGATGACACATGCTTCGAGACTCACGGTTTGTTATGGAGCAGCTCAATGATCAAGGCGACATATTCTGACAAGCCTTAGGTGCAGCAGACCAGGTTGAATGCGGGAGAGGTGCAACGGTTGATGCCTTTGCTGAAGGACGAGTGTCATCCAATGCCAGCGAAGAAACTGCAGCTCAAGGTACGGAAACTGCATAACAATTTCGTCGCAGAACATGGGCGGTCATTAGTGACTAATATGTTCTGAGAATCCAGACGATCGGCAGCGGAGCGGAAATCCGTCGTCCACTCAGCGAATCCCTGAATTACAGCAAAAAGCTCCATCCCCCCGTCCAATGGAGAGTGATGGGGCTGAGTTTGACTATCTATTCGACGCCCCGATTGAGACACACGATCCTGCTCTATCGCCGCGCTCGGGAGGGAGCAGCCGTAGCAGATCCTTGAGCCAAAGCGACCTTGACGCGGACACATCCGACGTCAGTTCTCTACACCATTCTAGCCAAAGGTTCAGAAAGCGCAGAAAACGCTCTTATGCAGAGAGAAGCGTCGAGCCTTCGTCTTTGCTATCCGTCAGCCCGGACTCTGCTACGTCCGAAGGCACTGTACAAGAGCAAGGACGTTGTATGCGTGGTGAGAAAGATCATCCACTCGATCGCAGCGAGCCGGTCTCCTTCGCCATCGATAGAAGACCTAGAGAACGTAGAAAGGGCCGAAGTAGCGTCGGGTCTCTTGCAAGAGGTGTTTTTATCCATCGAACGCAGTCACGCGACACAGTTTCCGAAGTCTCCCGGCAAAAGACCAACAACCTGCAGACGCCAGGGCGAGAGCCACAGGTTCAACAAGCCTTTCAGGAGTGCCGCAAGATTCGCAGTTCTGGTAGAATACTTCGTCCAGAAGAATCTGCAAGCCGCACTATGGCCCCAGAAGAATGCGCTGATGGGCGGTTTGGGCGCGCGACATACGGGTCGCTGGTCCCAAAAGGGTCAAGCGCGTCGAAAACGTCTCTTAGTCGCCTGGCTGCGATGCAAACTCCGTCTGCCGATGCATCTCAACGAGCTACATGGAAAGCCGCAAGAGATTTGTGCATACAATCGATATCTCCGGACCTTTCTTTTCTGTTTTGCATTCTTCCTGATTTGGCCAGCGTTCAAGCCCTCATACATCCAGGAGACGGCCACAGACCCGTAGCTTGTCTCGAGAATCCTGATGGACTGGATAACGTGATTGTAAAGCAACTTGGCCCAACGAATTGGCTGTTGGCGGGAACAGTGCGGACTGAGCCCAAGGTGTCCCCTGTGGGCACTTGTCCGGAAGACGACTTGTCTAATCAAGAATTGGAGAATGCGAGCGCGGATGAGAATACAACAAATCTCTCTGATGATGAGGCAGAAGAGCAATTCTCGGCTAAAAATCAACGTTGGTCTGAGGAAGACGACCGTACACTTTGCCAATGGGTTAAAGCCGGAAGGCCATGGTGCTGGATAGTCCGTCAGTTTCCGATGCGAACGCCTGGCTCGGTCCGCACTCGGTATTCGACGTTGCAGCGCAAGTCTCGTCAGTCATAGAATAGTAGCTATCTAAGATTAGAGCATTTGCGTATTTCTACCAGGGTGGGGAACAATTCAACGACATTGCAACGCATTGAATGTTGATTGAAGCTTGGCAATTCAACGCAACGTCAACGAGGCTTACTGGAAGCTCAATCAACGTCAACGTGATGCCTCGTTGATTGTCAATTATAGTGCACGTTGAGCTAACCCGCGAGGTAGCCCCCAGCTAGCCGTGGCCTGCCTAGTCTCTGACTATCACCACCTCTCCAGCTTGGTGTTGAGTTTGCCAAGCCGGAATAACATTCTTGCAGATGATCCGATTGGCTGATCAATTTCGAAACCGCACAGAGCCGCACTCCTACTCTATCGCCGTCGCCGCCGCCTTGCTGCCTATCATGGATGATTAGGGCAATTGGTAGAGGTGTGGATTTGGACCAAGCTTGTTTAGACATGTGGATTCAGATTTTGGACTATTTCACTAAGGAACAAGGGAAACTTGTGATCTTAGACGACTTTATACGTGTCTTCAACGAAGGGAGTAAGGCGCCTCATTCCATTGGAGGATGCGTTCAGGCGCTAGGGCGCGTGTATGCGCGCGTAGGGCGCGGCGGAAAGGTCAACACCGTGCCAAGACTTACGATAGGGTGGTGATCCTAGAGGCAGTGGCGGCGTATACGAGGCGACCCTGGTCTGTGCTCGACCGCTAAGAAATTAGCGGTGCCAAGCGACAGCGCACGGTTGCGGCCTATCCACGGAGGTGTGGATTCAGAGCGGGTGTGTGGATTTGGTGAATTTGACCCTCTGAGGTGTGGTTTTCGAATTTACCCCTTTATGAAGCTGATAAGCTACGAACAACTATAACCATTACTACCCGGTTCACCGTCACAGCGTAACCTCTTATAACTTATACTCTACTACAATAGCTCCTCAGAATATTGATCAGTATTGCTCTGCTGGCCCGCTTATCAAATACCTGAGCATGATCTAGGGCCTCAAACCATAAAAGGTCAATACCTTTGCCAGTCCGTGGTCGCTCATTCCATGTTTTCTTGGGCTCGGAGAGATCCTCGCCCAGAAGATATGCCCCAACAGTCCGAGCGTCAATGATCAAGTCTTGTCCAGACAGGGAGACTGTGACATCTCGGTCAGCAAGGTCTTCCTTCCACATGATGTTTTCGCTCCAGAAAAAGCAGCGACAAATAGTATGGGCGACACCCATATCCTTCGACGCAAAATATGAGAGCTGATGTTCATTCGCGCGTGTGGGGTTGCGAGCGATCTGTCTCGCATAAGCTTCTACTTAGACACAGGTAACAGGAGACTTACGAAGTTGTATGCCACATCAGGAAGATGGAGGAGAAACGTGACTGGGTCTATAAGGAGGATAGACCGGATTTTTGGAGCGATGTCAGGAGCATGCAGCATGTGGGTACTAATCACACTTCCATATCTGTCGAGCATTATTAGTAGCCCTTATAGAGCATTATAGATAGAACAAGAGACGCACGAGTGTGATACCAAGACAAATTTGTCCCACCCATGGGTTTCTAGGATGAGATTAATCTCTGCACACATTTCATCCTTCTGCAAGACAGCTGATGTGATCCTAAAGCTTATCGGCATGATCTCAATCGCTACGATTCCGACGTCTTCTATTCCCTTGCTGCTGTTGGCGGCGTTGATTTCGGATAAGAAGTTCACGTATGGATAGAGCCCGATGCCAATGCCGTGGATGAATAGGATGGGAAGTTTCGTCTTCGCTGTATGTGGCCGGTGCCAGTAGGTAATCTTGCTTGATGGAGAACGAGTTTTAGTGAATAAATTGTGCGGACGAATTGGGAATACTGAAAAACAGTGGCGGCGAGAAGTGCGGTGATAGTCGAAGTTGTAATACAGAAGACGAGCGGACGCTATCGAGTCAACCATGAAGACACACTGCAGGCCTTGTATTAATGTCGCGTTTGCAGAGCCCGAGATTATACCTACCAGATACCAGAATAGGCTCCGGTGCGACATATCAATCTTGTCAACCGACAACCTCAGACATCTTGCGTTTCCTCTACCACTTTCAATCTCTCTTCCGAGCCGCTTTTCTACGTCTCCAATGTACTCTTCAAATTCTTCTTCGTCCATTTCGTTAACGTCTCCGGAGTTTAGGAAGGCCCATGTTAGGAATTCTTTAACGTTGTCCCGTCTGATCTCCGACAACGGCGCACCTACGAACCATCCTCTTAGATAGCGCTCATAGTCCGGAACGCTGGCACTGCATCGGTTAAACAGTAATGAGCGTTGTTGGCGTGAGGGAGTTGAAAGGTACGTTGTAGCTTTCTGCAGGTGGCGTTCGCGTGGAATGTAGAAGAAAAAGTAAAAAGTAGCCTCAGCGGCGGTCCATATCTCAAGAATCGTGGGCGCATAAAATCCGGTAGGTCGTAATAAACGCGTAAGACAGTAAAGGACACAAAACGGGGTAATGGAACGGAGAAGGAAGACACATGCACGTATAAAGACGTATTCGCTAAAAGAAGTCCCAATCATCCTTACGGTGATGTCGACAGCCGTTGTTGTTGCGGTTGTATACTTATAACGCTCTTATATGCCTTGCACGTTGGCCTAAGCTCTCTACGAAGCATGTGAGAAAGAACAGCTTGTAAACAACCTCGGCCCAACAAATAAATCTCCCAACAAACAACCGTAAGGGGAACCAGGATCAGCAGTGCACAGCAACGACAACACCTCGATCAATTCGACTGCCTTGGCCCTGCAATGTCGGCGGACGAAGACGGTTGGGGTTGGATGCGCGACCGTTGGCTCATTGCGACGCGCTGCGCGCCTCCAGGCCCACCAACCCGACTATCGTGCCCTTCACACCGGCAAACCAACTAGACAACACAAGGCTCGCGCGTCCACCGTGCCTAACCTACCCAGTGCTCCGACAATTGACGATGTAATTGGCTTGCTCAACATCATTGTCACGCATAATGACCGGCTTGCTAAGCGGAACGAAGCGCTTACGGAGCAGGTGGCCAGACACGAAGATGAGATCAAGCGGATGTGTAGCGCGCTTGAGATGTCCGATGAAACGCAAGCCAAGGTGGAAGAGCGCATGGGAAAGATGGAGAAGCAGATGGCAGCGCTCGTGGAGAAGTAAATTAGCTTCCGAGTAGAGGCAACGACTTCTCCTACTGCGCAGAAACCAAGTTCATCACGTCAAACCATTAGGGGAATACTCGCGAATCCGCATAAAGGCGAGCGGTGGAGAGGTGCAGAAACATCAACTTGGGGCGATATTCTAAGCATATATTTCAGCCAAAGTAAGATCCGAATAATGCTATGTCCTCGTTGGCGGGCTACCACCTTCCATAGTGGAGGGCTTAAATAGGTTTAGTTCCCGTGTGCCAAAGTCGGCGTTTTGCAACCACCGAGCCAATCAAACAGCTTGAAGCTCGGAACCCTAAAGCCTTCCGAGCTTTGGTGGTTTGTTTGTTTACATCCCTAACACAATGCGTTCAACTCGCAATTGACCACTCCATACTCATTCAAAATGCCTAAACGCAAGGATATGGACACCGTTCCAAAAGAAGAACTCGAAGAGCGACCCACAAAACGACAACGAAGCCCCCCACCAGCTATTTGGCCAATACCCGACTTCAAACCTATTCGAATTGAACACCCAACGAAGGGCAGCCCAAAGCTTCCAACTGGCTTACAAAGGGACGACGCACTCGGCCGTTGGAGTCTCCAAATGACAGACGAGATTTGCGCCCAAATTCTCCAACACACAAACTCGTTTGCGGCCTACCAAACTGAGTGGCCAACCCATCCGAATGGACGGGCCTGGCATCCAGCCATTATCCGCGAAATGGACGCATTCTACGCAACCTTAATATACATGGGGATTCATCGAGAGCCAAGGCTTGAAATGTATTGGGAGGAGATAGAATACGGGTACCGGCATCCAGAGATTGCGAATAAAATTGGACGGGATCGTTTCCAACAGATCGATCGGTTTTTTCGAGTCTCAGAGTCCCCCCATCTCGCACCAGCTGGCCAAGCGCCGTTTGACAAGATTGAGTGGCTATCCGATCAATTACGAGCCAACTTCAAAGCCAACTGGAATATTGGCACGCATTTGGCCGTGGATGAGTCCATGCAAGGCTTCCAGGGCCGGGCCCACGAGACAGTACATATCCCAAGCAATCCAACACCAATTGGCTACAAGATCTGGTGCCTCGCAAACGAAGCGTATTTACTCGATTGGATGTTCCATACTGCAGTTACAGATCCGTGGGATGCAGACGATATTTGGACCAACCCAGAATACGAATACAATCCTCACCCCAACTGCTGCCGTTGTCCCAGATTTACTCTCTTCGCTTGTTACTCAACTTCCATTTGACCAGCCACGCCACGTTGTTTGGATGGATAACCTCTTCACATCCGCCCGTCTGCTCACCACGCTTCGGAAGGATAATATCGGGGCTGCAGGGACTGTTCGAACAGGCAAAACCAAACGGGAAGAGTTGGATGAAAAGAAGCAAGAAAGGGCCAATTCGAAGCCAACCAAGACGACAGAAGACAACAGGGGATCAGATCCAAACATCGCCAATTTGAGATTAAAACACGAAGGCCAACTCTCATGGGGTACGCAGTATGCTTGTCTCTCAAAGGACAAACAATCCATTCAATTTGCCTGGCAAGGTTCAAGAGTTGTGTTGTTTATGAGCACTATTCATACGGGAAAAGAATACGTTGAACGAACACGCAAACGGCCGGCTCCTACGTCTACAAATTCAAAAATTACACGAGCTCCTTTTGGGCTTGCAACTCGAAAAAAGATGCCCATTCCACTCTGGGACGATGAATACAACCATAATATGAATGGCGTTGACCGGTTTGACCAATTCAAAGCTGATTACGACACGAAACGCATCGCATATCGTACTTGGAAGCCCCTTTGGTTCTTTCTATTCAAAGCCTCAATTGCAAACGCATATTTGCTTTCAATTCGTGGCCTACCAGACGGCCAGAAACCACCATTCAAAACCCAGCTTGAGTTTCGAATAAAGCTGTACAAACAAACTCCTGCAACGTTCGCAACGAACAGACGCTCGATTTGCAAAGAGGCCATTCATTCAAAGACTTGTTCAAAAGGAACAACACCAATATCAAAGGATCTTTGACAGGGGAAAGGGAAAGAGCTGTGCAGCTTGCCTACTTACGGGCCGGAAAGCGTCTGGGCAGGAGCGAAAGCCACTCCAACAGTTATCTTCTAACTCATTTCAAGGTGGGCAAAAGAAGTCACATACGCCGAGGGCGACTTGGGGCTGTTCTGTTTGTAAGATACCATTTTGTGAAGGCCTTTGTTGGAAGGAACACTTGAATAGCTTGTAATTTGATGGAAATTGAGATCAGCTGTAACCTGATCTGCAATACTCATGTATCAGGTTTCATACACAAGTTCGACTATCATAATATCAATACTGTTTTTGATATTTGTCATTAGTCTGATGATTTGTCAACTACTTCTATTTAGTTGCTAATAGTCTCTAGTTACTCAAGAATTCAGTCATTCATTCACTCATTATGATTGATTCACCCATTTTATTTCATCATAATTTAAGCTTAAAATACCAAGACTTAGGTATACAATTAATTTTACATAGACGGGAATAGCCTCATTTGAATTTAACAGCTTAAACGGCCCCAAAAGACCAAGATTCGGTTGAATAATTGGCTTTATATCGCTATGAATAGCCTCAGTCAGGTTTGGTGTTCCCACCCCTGTTAGGACCCCTGCACGGTCGCAAGCCTCCACTATGGAAGGTGGTATCCCGCCAACGAGGACATAACGAACGACTGGACTCCGTCCAGAAGATCGCACAAGATGGGATGCGTTCGGCTGGGGAGCCATTACTACTTGAGGGCATGTGTCAAGACTACCTTATGCTCGGGATACAGAGGCGTCGCAAAGCGCGTCTACCTACGCTCCGGTCCGGCAGCCCCGTTGTCAACCACGCGTTCTTTCACGTCCAAGGTACTTTCACATGCTGCTTACAACTTGCATACATTCCCGATAATTTTAACTCTTACACAGGCATCATTTTCAACTGAGAGCAGAGATTTGGGGCATCGACCCACTAATGGAGCAAATATTAGGCTGACGGTCGAGCACTCGTCCTTCAGCTTGCCAGCCGAGCTCCTAGAACCTCCTCTTTCCTACTCCTGCACCCATTGACGGATACTATTAGCTTTACCTTGATAACTTCAACGGCGCTGCCAATCGTACACTAAACTGTCATTGCACGTTATGCTGGCGCTCGTCGGCTTTCCTGCAGAGAGGGCTCCCAACAGCTTGTCTTGTGAAACCTTTACATGCATTGCATGCAATGCATGAGGCAATCCCGCATGATAAGTTCCTGGGCCTTCACATGCTGAAAACGCGGTACAGCCTGTGTAATAGTTTGTCCCATTTCGGCGATGACTGCGTAGCTCAAGGGGTCGTTGAATTGCCCCACGGTCAGCTCCTACCTGACTCGACTCACCCGAAAACCGATACGTTAACATGCCAAGAAGAACCTTGGCCGATACGAAGCCTTCGCCGATGCGAGCACCCTGGTGCAAGCTGCTGAGCAAAGGGCTCAACAGGCAGTATCGCGGTCGGCCAGAGCGGCAGACTGGAAGGTTGAAGTGGTTTTGAACGTAATTTGTGCGCACTGACAAAGTGTAGTGCCGATGGACGTCGAGCGCAGATGAGTAATGATGTTGCAAGTGGTGGGACTTTGGATTGAACGAATGAATTGATAGTTGGTTGTCCTAGTTTACACTTAATCATGAGGAGCTTTATCCTGATAATTACAAATCATGAAACAGATCAGGTGACGACTGAGCTTATGTTCCATCAAGTAATTTGCGCAGGTCGGGAGGCCCAAGATACGGCAATTTGGTACTCGGAAGTTCTGGCCATTTCAATATGTAATTGTTGAGGGAATATACGCGTATGTGCGGGGTTACGCTAGCCCTTGAGGCGATTGTTACAAGCCAGCGAAGGCTCGCTTGAGTCGATAGCAGCGACATGCAGCTGAAACGCGGGAACGGGAATTCAGCCGAGAAGCGTTATCACAGGTCCATTCCGTGCACAGCGGGACCTAGTTCTGCAACCTAGAAACTTATCAACTCCATACGCTACACTTTTAGGGTAAGGATGCGCCAAAACATGTTACATTTAACTATTAACTACCAAATCTGTTTTTTCATTGAAGAAATCCAGCTAGTTATGCACAATCGAGCGATCTAATACCTGCACCCATAAAACGGCATGTCATCGGGAAGAAGCTAGGAGGTAACATGATATTGACCTGGATAGGCGACTGGATGTGGGACAAGCTTAAAGCCAAGGCGGTTGTACGACCGTATAGCCCCAGCTGTACGTAGATTTAGGGAGCCGTTGAATCCGCGACGCCGCAGAGCCGCATAAAAGCTTGGACGACGTACATCGCTGAGCCGGGTGTCGATTCTGTTAATAATAGCCACATGCAAGCTATCCAGGTAACCAACGCATGGCAAGCGGAAGGCGCCGCTTGCTTCCTACCGGTCGCGGCTTGGATAAGGTATGCCGTTAGGGTGCCGGAACTGCGGTACTGGAGTTGCCGTTTAGATCTCAGATGTGCTCGGAGCAGTGCGGGGAGAGAGAATTTTTCATGAACGAGACGATTCGTTGCCGGTTCTATCGAAGAGTGCTGATTAAACGTGGAGCAGTGTGTCCTTTGCTCCATGCCAACAGGATCGAGCTAGCTGCCACAAGGATCACCTAACTGCACGACTGAGCAGCAATGCACTGGATCTGCATGTAGTATATCTAGTCAGAACATGGGGTATGCTGCCACAACAGCAGAGCGAGCGGGACACTGCGGATCCTAAGCATCTGCAGCTGCTGCTTCAGGGATGGAGCATTCCTTATTGCTAAATCATGCACTTACCACACTGCATGGCGGACGCAAGGCATAGCAGGCCTATCATAGAGTAGGTCCCACCGGGGACCTTTTTCATCCTTTAAACCCGAAAGCTAGCGGCCCGCTGCCAAGCCGAAATACCTCGACGTCTACTTCCCTGATATGATCCCCTCATTTTACTTGTGCTACCCCACTACCGTGAAAGAAATTTCCCTCCCAATTTTTGGTATTGCGATCATTTAGTCCACCTCGAGTCTGCGAGACTAATAACAGCGGCAAAAGAGGTAAAGGAGGAGGATTTGGACGCTCCGGTCAAAGCAAGAGCCAAGCAGGTCCACTGTACAGAGAACTTTTCGGCCCCCAAACGAATTATGGCGAAAGTGCTTCCCCTCCAAATTCCTAACGGGCAGTCATGCATTTCTCCATGGCCAATTCAATCACACGAAACATTCCAAGATGAACCTTTTAAGCAATCGCGTTTCCGACCCGCTTGCGACCACCAGGATGCCTATGATAGCATAAAGACGAAAACATCATTCACTGTGCCTTCGCCCGGCAGCGACTCAAACCTTTGCACAACCAGGCCTCCCACGCCCGAACCCTTACCTGCGGCCAAAGACGATACTACAATCAAACCGGAACCATCGCGGTGCATTGACTATCTTTCGGATGACTGGAGAGATGAGGATATTTCGTCCTCATGGCGTTACATCACCGCAAACCGCAAAACATACGGTCAACTATCGAGACTAGAGAACGCAGCCTGGCGGACGTGGGCCAAAGCCAAATATCAGTTGCGGACAATTTCTCCGGAGACTCTCAATTGGTAAGGACCTCCTAATCGCTGGTTTATAATCCTATCCATTCAGATTTAACGGGTGTTAAAAATTGCATATCTGATAATTAGTCAGGTCCAAGGACTGTGATATGACGTGGCTATACGGCCCATTGCAAACGTCTTCCGGTACTCCCTTTCCCCACCATGGCCAGGAGGCATCTAGCAACATATCCACACCCAATTCCTTCTTTAGCAAAAAGCCGATCCTCAAAAAGCGGACCATGTCGGAGATCATGCTTCAATCACCAGTATCCAACTCATTACTTGTCAAGCAGGCTGCCACTGCACCCCGGGCACAGCAGAGCAGCACTTCTCCGCTACAGACCCGAGAGCGCCTAACGGATACTCGTGCAACTTCTGATTCCGTTATTTTGGCAATACCATCGACGAGTTCTGACAAGGAGGCCATGGACAGCGTCATATCTCAGTCCCCATCGTGTCTTCATACCCTTGGCGACGGCGGGAGGAAACACATCCGATTCGACAACAAAGTCGCACAATACATTGTTGTGGGTTTCGATGATGGTGATGATTATGATGAAGACAATTGGTCTGATTATGACTCTGAGGATGACTCTGAGGATGACGGCCTTGAACTAAGAACCAAACCAAGACAGTTTTCTCATTGGACCTCCAAGAACAGCTTTGATCCAGAGCGTAAGACGATCGAAAAGCTTCCTGACACCACGCTCATGTACCGGTCCGATTCACCTGACGTACCCGATCAGGCACGAGCTCATTCATTGGGATTTGGGCGGTCCAGCCGACTATCGCCGTTGCCGTCGCCGTCGCAAGAGACGCTCAGACCCTCTCGTCCTTCAAGGAACTTGCTACTCCGCAATGAGGATAATGTTGACGGAGATATCCCTGTAGAGATATTAAGTGCATTCGTCGGACGGTTTAGCAGCACTACTGTGGCCCGGCGCAGACTGGATAATGAAGATGATGGGGAAAGCTGTCAGTCAGACGGACTTCAGCGAATAACATCGGGAATGTTCACACCATACGAGGAGGATAAAGACGAAATTATGGCAGTATGGTTCTTTAGCAAGGTCGTAGACATAGTAAACGCGGTGAAGGACATCGCTTATATCTTCTGGAACATTGGATGGCGTAGTTGATCGAGATCGGCCACCTGTTACAACGCAGCCTGGAGGAGGTGGGGAAAGGAAAAAAAGGCGGACCAGCTTGTGATAAACTGGTTGAATTGGGTTTTCATTGTCTTTCCCTAAGCTATCTAGGGAATGAGGGAACGATGGTTTCAGCAAGCTACGCTAAACCAATTTTGGTGAACTGTAGCCTTACGCAGTAGCATGGACTTCCGATCGCATCAATATTCCATGTCGTTGGTACATAGGGCTACCAGGATGAGAGGGGATCCGTGTAAGATACGGAGTGTTGGGCTGGACCAGGGCCTACGAGCCTCAGCTTTGGAAAGTTTGTCATATTTAGCGCTGGAGCATGGATCGTGGTGTCGTGGGTTTGGGGGGAAGAGTAAGCTTTTTATGATCTTGTTTTCTTACAGACAGATTGCAGTGAGCTTAGAGTTATCATTTCAAGCAAAGCTTAGCGCTAGCGTCGCCTTCAAGTGTTGCAAACTACCATCCATCATCTCTGCACTCAGCTACGCATCAGAGACGCTCCGCTGATTAATATTACCAGCCGCGGCGACGAGGACGCGTGCGGTAGAATTTCGCAGTCTGAGGATTCTCTGCGTTCCCAGGCGCTACCGATATTGGTTAACGACAGGATGACTTGGACCGCTTGCCGGTTTAGATGATGATGAGTTGTATTCATACGCTGACCCATCACCCTGAGCGATATGCAGGATAATGATGATGATGATGATGATGATTCATACACCCCATCGGCCTCTACGGGCCATAGGGAAAAGACACGCTACAGAACACTCTTAAGTTACATAATGTCAAACATCAAGCGTTACGGGACTATCCGTGGCTTACTAGCCCAACACTGTAGCATAAAGGGGATCCTCCCCCACCACTCGTTACAACTCTTCAGTAGCATCTTCAATTCACTCTCTACTCATCAAAAGTCTCACACATAAAGATCCCGGTTCATCCAAAGTCCAAACGTTGAGGGAACAACAGTGTAGTGCAAGTAATCCACCAGTAATAAAAGGTGAAGAGAAGAAAAAAGTAGTCCCTAACGTTAGTAGAATGTGAAGCCATCCTTACCCTGACTTCTTGATCTTTCTGCCGCCTAGTTTCCATTAAGAGCATTTTCCTGAGTGTTGCCCGTCCCTGTAACGGCGGGGCAGCAAGCACCGAGAGACCATTAACTATAGGGCCCGATAACCTCCATAACACCAGCTTCTCCTTTTTCCTATCATTTACTTCTCCGACCTACCCATCATCTCCTCCAATAGCCTATTATACTTCGGGCAGCCTCGATCGTCTGCCCTGTAAGGGCCGCTGCAAGCTGCGCATTTTTCTACTCTTGGACCGTAGTTGTCTTTCTTATGTCCGATGCCTGCACACCTGACGCATCTCTCTTCGCCTTCGCATCGAAATTGCTGGTGGTCGTAGCTCTGGCATCGGAAGCAGCGACGGGGACCGGGGCGATGCTCGAACACGTTAGTGTACGCCGCTTCTCCGCCGCTATCCATCACCCTGCGCATCATCGCTTTTCTTCGTCAGGTAGATCACCGCTGACCCGTGCTGTCGGTCGCTCGGCTTGCTCAGCCAGCGTGCATGCACTATCTCCACCTCGTTCTCTTCGCTCATCATCTTGCAGGCGTCCGCTCGCAGAGCCGTGCGCTCCTCGTTGAAAACTGCCGTCTTGTTGACGCTGTCCACCTTCACCGGGTACCACTGTCGATCTCTCATCCTCGCGCCCCGGAAGGCCGTGTCCAACCAGCCGCTGTGCGATCTCACCCTGTCCTCGTCGTCCTTGGGGCGGAAGAGGACCCGCACCTTCGCTGCGTCGTTCGCATTCCTCGTCAGGCCATAGCACTTGATGTTCTTGGTAGCTTCCTGGCTTTCCAGCGCTCTTTGAAAACGTGCGCGTATGTCTCCCGGCTTTGTGCTGTCAATATTGGCTTCGGAGAGATCAAGCTCGATCGCTGGCGGCGGTGACAGTGGCAGCGGCGTGTTCGCAACCGTGGTGCGCACCGGCACGGCTGGCATCGACGCTGGACTGGTGTTGGCGGACGTTGGCGGCGTGGCGGGCATGTTTTTGAGAGCGCTTGCGTAGGTCGCGTTGATCCTCCGCGTCGTCTCCACGAGCGCGGTCATCTGCTTTTCCATCTTTCCCATGCGCTCTTCCATTTTGGCCTGCGTTTCCTCGGACGTCTCAAGCACGCTCGACAGTTGTCTGACCTCGTCTTCGTTCTTAGCGCCCTGTTCGATAAGGACATTGTTCTGTTCCGCAAGCGCTTCGTTCTGCTCAGTCAGCCCTTTGTTCTGCTCGATAATGGTGCCAAGCAGGTCAATGTCATCGTCCAGAGTTGGTTCGCTAGGGAGTTCGGATGCAGTCGTCGCGCGTCCTCGGCGTTGCGTAGTTGGTTTACCGCGGTGGAGGGCGAGGTAGTCAGGGCGTTCAGCTTGAAGACGCGCCAATGGTCAGGCGACGGCCCCTATCATCTTCGCCTGCTGATCGACTTGGCATCTCAGGTGAGGTATTCCTCGTGGAGGAGCGTAGGTCGAGTTTCTGCGTGTCCGTGACGGGTGTTGATCTATCAAGACATATGTTCTGGCGAGAGTTGATATGGTGTTGGTTCGTTGATCATTCTGTGGTGGTTGGAAGATTCTGGGTTTTGATGGGTTTGATCTGTGATGGTACGTTTAGGAGCAATCACTGTTGATCTGTTTGCTCTGCGCCTGCCCAGGCTGGGTCATACAGAGCAAAGCTTGGCATCACGTGAGCCACGGGATGTGCCTTGTGGATCCTTTGCGGCGCGTGTCTGCGCCCCGCTTGCTTTCTCATTCAGACTGAAAAAACAACCACCTGCAGCGAGAACGAATTCTTGGAATTACGCCTTACAACCACGCGCAATCGCTCTGTAACGCGTACTAAGCCGCTCTACTGGCAATCCGCTATCGCCCAATACCGGATTGTCCGCTATGGCGGTCGCCGACGCCTTGCGACCCGGCGATAACCCACTTTCGCTCTACGAGCACGCCGCACAGCTTAGGATCCAGGCAAAGCAGCTTCTTAACGATGTAGGCGACCAAAGACGCAGCTTCCGCTACCACACCATCGCTCCGCTGATTAAAAGCGCCATCGAGTTGTGCGACAAAACCCTTAGTCAGCCGACGCCGGCCGAGCTGAAGGCAGTTGTGCACTTAGTCCTCTAGACTGCGAACGACATCAAGAAGGACACAAGCGCCATTAAGCGCACCACTAACTCCATCAATACAGCCGACTCCCAAATCCAACGGACCGCGCAGCAGAGCCCTATGACCTGGGCTCGAGTAGTAGCGATGCGAACGATAGCAACAGCGACAGCACAGATGCAGCCTAACCTCTCGCTAAGCCCGAATGACCGGTGTCGCGAATTAGTGATTAAGCTTTCGGACCTGTAGATGATTAGCCACCTCCGCTCGCAGCCCCCGACCCACCTTAAAGAACGCATTAATCGTGCGCTGAAGTCGCAGCCGGACCCCGGGGTGAATAAGATTCAGGTAGTCGCGGCGAAGCAGCTTCGAAGCGGGGATATTGCGGCATACACAAGAAACCAACAAGAGAAGGAGATACTGCAGGAAAGCGCACACAGTTGGGTGGAGACGTTTGGAGGCACAGCGCGAATCGTGACACAGACGTATGGTGTTATCGTGCACGGCGTACATACCAAGTCAATAGACCTCTTAGATATGGAAAATGCCATTAAACTGCTCTAAGCGGAGAATAAGCCGCTACTCCCTAATGCTGAGATTAGATACGTAGGCTGGCTAACTAAGGCTTCCACCAACAAGAAGGCGTCGTCGCTAGTGGTGGAGTTTAGCAGGGCGGAGGACGCTAACGTAGCGATTACCGGAGGGATGGTGTGGCAAGCGGAGATGCTCTCGTGCGAGCTCTACGATCGAACGTGCAAAGTTAAGCAGTGCTTTAACTGCTAAAAGTACGGTCACATAGGAACCCAGTGTTAAGCACCGCAAGTCTGTGGCTATTGTGCAGGCTAGCATAATTCTAAAGACTGCGGACTGAAGGAGGACCCGGGCGCGGAGCGTAGGTGCGCTGCGTGCAAGCGTTCTCACACGGCGTAGAGCGTGGCCTGTCCAGAGAGAAAGAAAGAGAAGGAGAGGGTTGAACGAGCTAAGGCCATGAGGCTATTTCTTCACCCGGAAAACATCAGCAAGAGATCACTAGCACTGACGTAAGCACTAACACGGATAACTTAACCCACTGAACAGACGACAAATCAAACGTCAGCGGTCCCGGCGGAACGCCCGACCAGGAAGCGCGGAAGACCGAGGTCACTGTACGCCGAACCCGAAAGTACTGTGCTGAGGGGAGAGCGGCAAGAAGAGATCGATAGCCTAATCAAAGCAAGCCAGCAGCTCCGGGAGGAGGCGCTGGCTATGTTAGGCAGGCAAATCGCAAATACTCGGTAGCTAAACACATAGCTACTTAGCAACGAGATCACAATGCTCGATGACTAAGGCCAGGCAGCTTTCCATCTTGCAGTACAATGTTATGAGATCCAGGACCAAAGTGATGGCGCCCCTGTTTCGGGACCGACGAACGCGCGAGTTCGACATCATCGCTATCTAGGAGCCGTGGGAGAACCCCTTTTAATTCCTCCACCTACGGTAGGTGCCGGGCGTGGCGTCGGGCGAGTGCGACTGTGGGCGTGGACTGTAGATAGTTAACCACGTGCTGTACTCGTGTAGTAAGTTCGACGAGCTAAGGCTCACCTTTCGCAAGCCGGACGACAAAGGGGCGGAGAAGCTGGACGACGGACCTGAGGAAGTTGCTGAGCCAGCGTAGCACAGCCATAGCAGCAGCAAAGTTCATGATGGCAACAAAGCTCCTCGGGTAATTTGGAGCGATATTACACCCACAGCATGAAGCTTGACTCTGGAGGAAGACGGGATAGTTTGCGGAAAAGACCTGCGCTGAGGGATGACCGAAGTGCCAAGAGACGTGTATGTAGAAGTATGCAGAGGAGATAGAGAACTGGCCAGGCCCCGCCGCCTCGCTTAGACTTAAACGGGTCTAGCGGACGCGGAGGAACCGGCCCTACGCCGTATAGCTGCCTTCGGCGGCTGGGACGGACTATGAATTCACCATTATTATTATTATGCTTTCTTATTCTTCCTATTCCTAACTCTGTGGAGGTTGCGCCGTAACATACTGGCAGCCTTGCACGATGGTGGATGACTTTATTGCTTGCGGATATGCATTGTAACGCAATGTGGAATGTAAATTTAGCGTGAAGAGGAAAAGCTCCTGGACTATCTGCCGTTCCGTATATACAGCGCCGTATAAGAACGACGAAAAATTAAGATTCAGAAGGACATTGATTAGGATCTCCGATCGATGAACTAATACCATTGTTCGACTGACCAGATGTTTTAGGCGGATCCTAGATTTCGAGCTGATGCAGAGGTCGTGGTGTAATCTTCGCATGCGGCAGAGGAGCAGCTAGCGCCCCTCTACGCAAGCATGCGACCAGCGTCCTCAAGACTGGTTCGTCTTCGTAGATGTCACCCGCATCTCCTTGCGCCCTTCTACAGTCTCTTCCGCAAGCACGCGGGTCCCCTCTATGCACGTAGATTCCCCGAGGACAGATATATACTTTTCGCGTCTCCCACATTGGATGCCATTCCAAATCCACGTCTATGCCTCGTGTCGCGCGAAGTTCGTCGGTCCTTTCCAGCTCTGTAACCAAATACTTAGTTTTCAATGCCTGAAGATACTGTTTCTTCTCAATCCAGCCCACAAGTCGCGAAATGCTGAAATATTTCGCTTCTTCAAGAAGGGCAAGATACGTAGCGTAGTCATGCCCTTTCGCTTTATCGTAGAAGATGGGAAGAATGCTACGGCGGAGATAACGTAGGATATGTTCAAAGAGGGTTGGATCCGCGTCAACAAAATAAGAGCCGTCCTCCTGTGCATCGTTCCAACGCCCTGACAACAGAGAGGCGGAAGAGCCGCTTTCCTCGACCAGTGTTTCGCGAGTGGTGACGAAGCAACTCTCGCCCACCTGGAGGGTTATCCGCCTATCGGGAGTAGGAGTGGATGAGTCTTGTGATGATGTTTCGTCGGACATGGTTTAGGACAGTTAATTTCCTGTGCTATGGCAAGAAATTGAGGGTGTTTTATGAGTCCATATGCCCCTCCCTCTGCATGCGAAAATGACGCCTCAACCGGCATTTCAGATTCTTCTCAACCTACCCCAGCCGCAAGGCCCTAGCGGCAATCGGCGATCTGCCCTGCAGTGGTATGCGTCGAGAGGCGGAGCGGGGGAACGGCTGAACTTCCGCACAGGATGCTCCATGCTGCACATGGTCAAGCCTAGCCGCAATCGAATTCCCGCCGTGTCCTTAATCGGTTCGAGCCCCGGCGATACGCTCGGCCACAAAGGACTTGCCGATCGGCTAGAACTAGAACAAGTCGTCGAGACCATTCGATATCTGGCATCGACATCCAGCGAGTCCACCTCCATGGAGATATTACCAACAGCGTCCTTCCGGATGAAATTGGAAATTCTTCGTCGCATTTGCGCCTCATTCACAGGAGATGCTGAAATCTTTACCAGTGCTTCATACACGCGTCTTTGGCCACATTCTACCTCGTCGCATCAGCTTACGTGCCCCTTTTCCGGCGCGTCACTGTAAGGGTCTCCCCATGACAGGCCGACCGTGTCTTGCAGAAGGGGTAACGGACCAGACCCCACGCCGGGCAACCTGCTCCACCCTCTTCTACTAACCAAGCTTGTGTCCCCTCCTGTTCTAAGCCGGCTCCCCTCGCCGCTAGCCTGTCTCATCGTCGTAGGTTGCGTGCTCCACGCCTATTAAGACCCTCCGATGAGTCGCCTATACGCCCGCTTAACAGGTTCGCTGAGGGCCGCGAAGCTGGCCTGTGTTTCCCATTCCCAGAGCTTGCCCGTGTTTCCGTCTCGTCGAGCCGACTGGTCGCATCTTGCCAGGTCGCGAGCACCACGCCTATCAAGACCCTCTATTAAGTCGCCTGTGTGCGTACCGGATCGGCTCTCTCGGAGAGGCCTCAACGAGTTCTCGAGGTCGGGACTTAACAAGGTCTTCGCGGTCGGAGGCCTCGAAGCCTTAACAGGTTTCGCACCAAGGGTCTACAACACGTTAGCCTTAACAAGTTCTCAGAAAAAGTGGCTCCCCTGCGCCTTCGCCGCATTCTTAGCGATCTCAGAGCCGGTGCAAGCCCAAGGGTGTCCTGTCGTACGCCTAGGGCGCGTCCACATCGGCTGGCTGGATAGGGCCAGCGTCGGGCCTGGCTGCGAGCCAGGTAGTCGTACGTCGGTTAGTTTTCGTCTCCCATTTCCCTCGATGGGCCTCCCTGGATGGATGGTCGCGTTGCCCAAGCGGAGGCAGTAGGCAGCGCGGTTGTGGTCGCGGTCGGCGCGTCGAAAAATTTTCATCGCGTCGAAGCCGCACCCCCAACAGCCTGCAATGGCGTGTTGCAGGCTACCATCCATCACCTCTTCACTTAGCTACCCATCAGAGACGCTCCTTTGATCGATATTACCAGCCGCGGCAACGTGGACGCGTGCAGTAGGATTTCGCGGCCCAAGATTTGGTTGAATAATCGATATTCTATGGCTGCGAATAGCCTCAGTTGAGTTTGGTGTTGCGACCCCTGTCGCCCTAATCGCGCTAAAAGGCCCTCATAGAGCGAGTACATACCTGGCTAACGAGCACATAAGAAGAAAATATGTTAAAGTCTAAGCAGGAATCAGTAGTTTTATTACAGCCTTGTGCCCATTCTCCGCCACCCATGACAGCGGCGTACGCCCTCCGCTATCCTCAGAGTCTAAGTCGACGCCGTCATTCGCAAGTAATAACTTCACCACCTCCTTGTGCCCTCTCTCCGCCGCCAATGATAGTGGTGTTCGCCCTTGGTTATCCTTGAAGTCCGGGTGGACACGGTCATTCGCGAGCAGCAACTTCACCACCGCCTTCTGCCCATTCCATGCCGCCCACGATAGTGGTGTCCGCCCCTCGTTGTCCTTGGAGTCTGGGTCGACACGGTCATTCGCGAGCAGTAACTCCACCACCGCCTCGTGCCCATCCCATACGGCCCACGATAGCGGTGTCTGCCCCCCCTTGTCCTTGGAATCCGGGTCGACACCATCATTTGCGAGCAGCAACTTCACCATCGCCTCCCGCCCATTCCATGCGGCCCACAATAGTGGTCTCTGCCCCTCGTTGTCCTTGGAATCCGGGTCGACACGGTCATTCGCGAGCAGTAGCTTCACCACCATCTCGTGCCCATACCATGCGGCCCACAATAGCGGTGTCCGCCCCTCTTCGTCCTTAGAATCCGGGTCGACACCGTCATTTGCGAGCAGTAGCTTCACAACCGCCTCGTGCCCCTTCTCTGCCGCCCGTAATAGCGGCGTCCGCCCCTTCTTCTCCTTAGAATCCGGGTCGACACTGTTATTCGCGAGTAGCAACTTCACCACCGCCTCCTGCCCATTCCATGCGGCCCACGATAGCGGCGTCTGCCCCCCCTTGTCCTTGGAATCTGGGTCGACACCGTCATTTGTGAGCAGTAGCTTCACCATCGCCTCCCGCCCATACCATGCGGCCCACGATAGCGGTGTCTTCCCCCCATTGTCCTTAGAGTTCGGGTCGACACCGTCATTCTCGAGCAGCAGTTTCACCACCGCCTCATTTTCATTCTCTGCAGCCAATGACAGCAGTGTCCGCCCCCCTGTGTCCTTGAAACTTGGGTCGACACGGTCATTTGCGAGCAGTTGCTTCACTATCGACTCGTTCCCCTTCCATACGGCCCACAGTAGTGGCGTCTGACCGTGTTTGTCCTTAGAGTCCGGGTTGACACCGTCATTCGCGAGCAGGTGATTCACCATCGCCTCGTACCCATTCTTTGCCGCCAACGACAGCGGCGTCTGACCGCCAGCGGTCATCGCTTGTATATTAGCTCCTTCGCCCAGTAACCTTTGAGCTGTTGTCTCTTGCCCATGTTTTGCAGCCCACAGCAAAGCAGAACTTCCACAATATCGTATATTGTGCCGATAGAGATAGGTATTCAGAAGGTCGTAGAGGCGCCAGTTCGTCCGGACAAAAGCATTGATGTCTTTTTCTGTGCTCAAGTATTCCGCAATAGACTGGAGCAATTCATTTGCCAAACCAAGCAGCGACATTTCTGAAAGTATTAGCTTTATCTAACGGATAAGGAGTACGAACTGATAATTAAGAAAAGCAAAATGGCTTACTGTTAGAGTGACAGGCTTTATTGATGGATGGATGGATGAATGGGCGGATGGATGGATGGATGGATGGACAGATGTTGGTGATCCACAGAGCGGAAGACATCGCGTCGCTCCGTACTGACACCGCGGCCCCTCGCGCCCGCAAAACGGGCCGTTCCACTCCTGCCACCGCCGCCCGCAAGATGCATTTCCACGCAATGGCCGACGAACCGCATCCTCGACTAGAACGCCACGCGGCACCTGATCGATTGGCGTGGAACCGACTGTTACGACACAGCCTTCGCAAAAGGCAGCAAAAGGTGCAGGGTAGGCAAGAAGGTTGCAGGAAAGGCAGCACCGGCAGACGATCGGACCCGCGCAGCACGCCCCGCGGAGGAAAACAACCACCTCGCAGCGAGAACGAATTTTTGGAATTACGCCTTATAACCACGAGCAATCGCCCTACAACGCGTATTAAGCCCGCTCTGCTGGCAATCCGCTATCGCCTAATACCGGATTGTCCGCTATGGCGGTCGCCGACGCCTTGCGACCCGGCAATAACCCCCTTTCGCTCTACGAGCACGCCGTACGGCTTAGGACCCAGGCAAAGCAGCTTCTTGACGATGCAGGCGACCACAGACGTAGTTTCCGCTACCATACCATCGCCCCGCTGATTAAAAGCGCCATCGAGTTGTGCGACAAAGCCCTTAGTTAGCCGATGCCGGCCGAGCTGAAGGCAGTTGCGCACTCAGTCCTCTAGACTGCGAACGACATCAAGGACACAAGCACCATTAAGCGCACCACGGATACTATTAATACGGCAAACCCTCTGCCCAGCGGAATACGCAGCAGAGTTCTATGACCTGGGCTCGAGTAGCGTCGATGCGGACGACAGCGACAGCGCAAACGCAGCCTAACCTCGCGCCGAGCCCGACCGAGAAATGTCGCGAACTGGTGATCAAGCTTATAGACCCGTAGATGATTAGCTACCTCCGCTCGCAGCCCCCGACACACCTAAAAGAACGCATTAACCGTGCTCTAAAGTCGCACACGGACCCCGGTGTAAATAAGATCTAGGTAGTCGCGGCGAAGCAGCTTTGGAGCGGGGATATTGCGGCATATATAAGGAATCAACAAGAGGAAACATTGCAGGAAAGCGCACACAGCTGGGCGGGGACGTTTGGAGGCACAGCGCGAATCGTGACGTAGACGTACGGCGTCATCGTGCACGGCGTATATACTAAGTCAATAGACCTCTCGATATGGAAAATGCCATTAAGCTTCTCCAAGCGGAGAACAAGCCACTACTTTCTAATACTAAAATTATATATGTAGGCTGGCTAACCAAGGCTTCTACTAGTAAGCAGGCGTCGTCGTTGGTGGTAGAGTTCAACAGGGCGGAGGACGCTAATGCAGCAATTACCGGAGGGATGGTGTGGTAAGCGGAGATGCTCTCGTGCGAGCTCTACAATCGGATATGCAAAGTTAAGCAATGCTTGAACTGCCAGAAGTACAGTCGTATAGGAACCCAGTATGAAGCACCGCAAGCGTACGGCTACTGTGCGGGTCACCACGGGTCTAGGTCTATAGCTAGAAAGAAGGTTCGAGTGCGGGACGCAAGTGAGTCGCCGGTGAAGGATCGTATATGGTCTGGAAGCGCTGGGTAACTTTCTCGCTAGCTACTTCTGTACGCGTGTTATCTTCTAAGTGAGGGGTATGTACGCTACTCTATACATTCCCTCCGACACGATGAATAATGCCAAGTACAAAAACTCTCTAAAGAGCGATGCTGATGGTTTTATGAGTGCTTTTTCGTGCTTTTTCCAGGACCAAAAAAAACTCATCGTGCTGGATCATTGGTAGCCGTTGACTCAGCGTCTTGACGAGACTATTAGTTCAGATAAGCGATCCGGTTGTACCTTTTTTTTGCGGCAAATGACCGCCATACCACTGCTTGGCGTAATAATTCCCCATCTACCACTCTTTTTTTGCCCGTACCACACACGTGACCTCGGCTCGAAAAATGACCCGAATGCCACTATTTCTGACCCAAATGCCACTGTTTCATTAGTGGCCTTCGCGCCTCCCCAGACGCTCTCGGGCAGTAGACAAGAGCAGTAGTTTTACATAAAAAAGGATAGGTCAGAGTCTGTATTATAATGTCGTTTTTTTAGTGTTGGGTGGTAGGACTTCTTGTCATTCGCGTCGGAACACGTCGACTCTTTAATCGCGTTGGACGCGTTATGAGCCATTGCGGTTTTAGTAAGGAGTACTCACTAAATACTGTAGGCTGACGGCCGCCTAGCTTATGGGGGCCAACCGAACAGTTTGCACTAGCGTCATGCATGTATAATATCCGATTCGGCCAACGACCTTTCTCAGAGTTGGAACCACCAGAAAGAGTGCGGAAGATGATCAGCGGAGAGTTCCCGTCGACATTTAAAGATAGGGAGTTTGGCGAAATCATGACCCGATGCTGGAACGGCGAGTACGATTCAATCAAGAGTTTGAGAGATCATGTCCTTTCTCAAAGCGTTGAGTACATAGACGAGAGCGTCGGCCACAGCAGTCAAGCGGATGGTCGAGTTATGGAGTTGCTGACTGAATGTGAAACCTTTCTCTCCCAGGAGAATGCTCACAAAGGTACGCCGCTGCCTTCTTGTCCTATAAACCCATGCCTGGATGCTGATACGTTACGTGTACGTAAGTCGAAGAGTTAGAGAAAAGTATTGAGCTCGGCACATTCCACACTCATGGTTCAACCCTGATTCATCATTAGCTGCAAGCTCGTCGAATACCTGGGGATCGCTAAAAGCAACATCAGGAGAGCCCCGCACAAAGGATGAATTAGCCCTCATACTCGCTCACGTAACAAAAATCTTGAAGGCACCTGTATGCAGCCTGGTGTGCACAACAAAGAATATATGAAGCGTCGCCATTCCTATGACCAGGCCAGTACTGTGTGCGTATGCGGGCTCCAATCATCTTACTCGAGACCATCCGGTGACGGTGTTTAGCCCGCATGCGCAAAACTTCTAACCTGTTTGTGACCGACTTCTCATGCGTAGTCACGCCATGGTAAGGTCAAAATTGCATCTTATAGCCAAACCACGTTGGCTGGCCGAATAGGGGCGGTGGGTCTTAGGGTGGAATAGGCTGGGAGTGGGGATGGATAATTATCTGTGGTTCCGTAAGCCTGATTACCAATTCGGAACAGGCGCAACACAAGGTTCCTCAACCGCCGCATTCGTGAGCGCACTACAGGGATGACCGAGCGCTTTGAGCGAGACGTCAGCTTCGCCATCCAGCGCATCACGGAAGGCGAGGATGGTGTCCGTGACGAGGCACTTGCACGGTCGATTGCGTATCTGTTAGTTTGATCGATCAACGTAGGGTGAGCAAGAGAGTCTGCGGGTTGAGGAGCTGGAAGTACATCGCTGCCGCAGTCTGTTTAAGAGAGACCGAACTGTTCAAAAGCAAATTCGATCCGTTAAATATGATTTGAGCTCTAACGTACAACACGATCCTCGAGATGGTCGGTAATACCAGGTGCCACCCACTACCCTGGTTCTTTGCTCAACCGCTATGGCGGCATCGCCGATACAACTATCGCCGTGATGGACGTGATGCTCGCGTCTATCGTGGTCCTCGTCGTGGCGCACATGCGACATCAGACCACGCGATATTAGGACTCGGCAGCTGCTACAGAAGCTTTAAGTCTCTCCGTTAAGCCACTATCCTCTTACTATGAGGAAGCTTTCCAAACCGGCATGTAGGGAAACGTTGGCAAAAACCTAGCAAACCCTCCAGAAATCGGCCTATGGGCGAGCGACTGCCGTAACCTCCGCAGTTGCGCTGCATTGCGGCTGCAATGTTCAATAAGGTTATAGGATTTGTAAGCAGACAAGAAAGTAGATCTATCTCAATCGAAGCTTAAAGAAATGTTCAACGATACAATGTCCTCCTTAATCCGGTCCTCTACATCCTTTAGTTCTTCTTTAACGTAGTCATGCAGTTCCTCTTTGACGCCCTGAATCTGGTCGTCTATCCGAATATCAATAAGCTCACTCGTGTCGGCCATTATATCCTCCGTCGTCTCGTCTAAACGCTCTTGGGTATGTTCCTCCTGCTCCTGCTTGAGCTGAGCCAATGGGCCGTCGAGCTGCTGTTTCAGCCGTTCGTTAAACTGCTGTTCCAGCCGCTGGTCGATCCGGTCCGCCAGACGCGTTTCCATCTCTTCCAAGCGCTCACTCACCTCACGCATGACCCTCTTACTCAGTTCCTGCAACAGCTTCTCCATCTCTCGAGACCGCTCGTCCTTGATAGCAGATGGTGCAACGGTATTGTCAATACGCCGTTTCTTGGACGCCACAGGCGGGGGCGAGGGCGCAAGCTCGTCGTATGAAGGCGGACTATCTGTAGGAGACGGACTGGGCTCATTATCCGCCATGGATAATTTGAAGTCGGGACCTTCGATGGCGACGCCACCTTTCCCTCCATAAAGACTCTTCAGAGACGCATCCCTGCCACTCAATCGCAAGCTGCCATTGCAGACCCTGTCGCAAAGAGCTTGAACCAAGCTTTGGACAATCGCATATCCAAGTACACCGTGAAGCGCATTGTCGGGGCGAGCGACTCCACCATCTCTAATGTCAGCCTGGATATGTTGTTCTTGGGGTCCAGACGTCCCCTCGGGACCACGACTGCGGCAGGCCTCCTCAGCTGAAAACAAAGGCCGATGGGGGCGGAGAGGCGCTCTCGCACCGGCGCTGGCATTTCCGTTTCCTCAAGGTGAAGAGAGGAGATCCGCTCCGGGAAAATTTGAAGGAACACAGACCGCTTGGTGCGCGGGGGAACGCTCAGCTCCACGGGGAAGCGTAACATAAAGAAGGCCAAGCCGGAGGCGGCGGTAAACCGAATGCTACATAAGACTAGGGTCTTGCAATCTGGCGCAGGGAAAAACACGAGCTCTTGGTGTGGCGGGGCGCGCTGCCAAGCAATGACCGAGGGCGCATCGGAAACATTGATGTTCGGGGAATCATTCGTCGCTGGAGAGGCAGCAGACGACGCCATCACGGGCCTGGAGCATCTAGTCAGCGCGAAAGATATGGAAGTATAGAAGAATGAACCCTGCGCAGGAAATGCACAGATCCCGCCCACCCAGGCTTTTGGTTGGAGCAGCCTTAACTCCTCCGCAACCACAGCGGAGCCCCTCACAAGCCCGGCGGTAACGGACCGACGACCCACGAGCATCGCCGACGGTGGCCGAAGCCCCATTCTCACACCCCAGATCTTCCATCAAAGGGACCCGTGCGCGGACGTTTGATGGGTGGACTCTGGCCAGCTGGTGCGGTCGCGAATGGCCGGTGCGGCGACAGTCCCGCACTTTCAGGCTTGTGTTGGAACAGCCCTAGCTGCGCAACTAGAATGCTGTTACCCGCATGCCCGACTAGCTAGGCCGCCGAAGCCCCGTTCCCACCTCCCAGAGACAGATCTTCCATCAAAGGGACCCGTGCGCGGACGTTTGATGGGTAGACGCCTGGCCTGCTGGTCTGGTCACGGATGGCGCGTGCGGCGACGGCCCCGACGGCAGGCAAGCGTGGCGACCCGCGGCGTGCAGGTCACTCCTGTTCAAGACTAGTCGGTGGGAGTGGAACGCCGCGTGGTGAGCGGTGATTGTAACGTGGCCGAGCAAGTGAAACGGAGGACTGCGTACCTGATCAGCAAGTCGGTAGGGAGTAGGTGGCGATGTCGAAGAAGGCTAGGATGGGGGGCGCGATCGGATAGCACACCTGTGGGAGAAGTAGACAAAGGTTCACGGGCGTGATGGACGAGGTCGAATGATGGTGGCGGGGCGGAGAGATGGAGTATAAGGGGAGTTGATGCAAGGTCGAGTCGCAAGTTGAGGGGGCTGGGCTGAGTCAGGCAGCACAGCCAATCGGACGGTGCCTTTGCTTGTCGACGTCAGCATTCCTGCCTAACTAGTCACCCTTGGAGCGACAATGTAACCAAGTGATTTCTGCTAGTCCACTGAGAGCTTAGAAAAATTGCCTCCTCTTGTAATTAGTATGATTCCCAGGCGAGAGCAGCCAAGGCTTCTTAGTCCGCATTTCCGCCACGCTATTTGTACGTCAGCGGCAAGGGCTTTAGGCAACAGTACGGGGCAATAGCTTAAACGCAAGTTCAATGATTTAAGCCCTAAAGAGCATGTAAGTCCGGTCGTACAACATGAAAGGCTTTCTACGCGCTCTTTCGCCTATCGCGAATGCAACGTTAGCTCACGTACGTTAGCTAAGACGTTTGTTGTATAATAAAAACGATCAGCGATGATCGAGCTTAAAGAAGCTTGTTTAGGTCTACAGATCTTGGCCCCTCCGCGAGATAGGCTACTGGCTCCCAGCTCGCAAGATACCTGGGATGGGCGGGGGCTGTACCATGCCATTTTTCTTTCTGGGAGTAGTAAAACCTGCCCACCTTCCTCTCCCTCACACTAATTCTCACACTCGACGATGAGGTTATAGTCGGAACTCATTTCCTCGTTCGCTCGCAATGTTTTCGCTAACGCCGTATAGCACGCTCGAGGTTGACGTAGCAGCTTAGCAGGAGAATAAACGGCAAGTATATATTAATAACGATGGCAGCAAGCTTTTACCAGAGGTGTGGGTTCTACTATTAAACAAGCCTGCCCATGCTTCGTAGATTGCCGTTCCTACCGTAAGTGCTCCGTAGATCATCGATAGCTGGACTCTACCTAAGCCCGTTCCAAGCTTACCTCTCGGAAAACCGCAGGATGGATTATTAATTCGAGTGTGTAGGTTAAAGAAAAGAACTTTCTAGATCCTTATAGCTGCGGCAGTGTTGGTTTTTGTGGCGGTTATAGTTAGCGCTAGTGTTAGAGTATCGTAATTAAACTATTCCGGCTCTAGTAGCTCTAACGGCAACAAGTCAAAGAGCTTTCTATTAACGTTGAAGCTCGCGGCCACCAACTTCACTACGAATAGCATAGATTATAACTACGTTTATTATTAGCTAGTCTCGGGCGAGATATACTAGTCCGTGTGGGACTTCAACACCACCGCCTGGAAAGTCTTTGCCGTCGCAGCGGACGCAGATAATATTCTAGCCAACACGCCTATATTAGCTAATTTATATTAAAGGAGTTCTGATATGGGTGCTATACTATTTAAACTCTTCTTCTATAGACGTTGCGTATCTTTAACGGTAAATAGGAACGGAGACACTATATCTTCTATTACGACTCTAAGCAGCGAATTTGCGGGAAAGCTACCGACACACCCTACACGAATACCTAGGACGATAACAACGGCATAGATAACAAAGGCTACGGGGGCAATAATATCTCTCTGGCTTCGTATGCGAAGGAGTGTAACGCGTGTTATAATACGAATGCCGTTGTCTATAATAACGGTGTTCTATAATACGCAACTCCGAAGACTCCGAACGGCGGCGCGTAGTTCTAGAATTAAAATCCGCTGCCCGATAGACTACCTCGGCTAGCTAGCGCTACGAACCTCGTTATTAAGCCTCTGTACAGCGAAGCAGCCGATGATACGGGGAAATCTATTATCTTATTTATAGCTAGCGCTTATGGAAAGCTGGCCAAGCTGCTTTACGATAAAAGTAACTAGGATAGAGGTAAGCTATCTCGTATAAACTTATTACTGGCGGATTCTCACCCTCTTTCGCAGAGAATTTAAACTTAAGTATAGCGTTCAATTCAGCTATTGCCGCTTTTACGGCGGGGACTTTCGTCAACGGCAGCGATTCTAAGTCTAACTACACCCTTTATATTCTAACCACGCAACCAGGATAGGAAAGTGGCGGTGTAACGCTATCTTCGTACTCTTCGTCACCGCCGTCTGCGGGCTGGTAGTTAGATAATCTAGGTTTTGGCTTTGAAAACGTATAGAATAGATTAGGTCTAGCCGCGAACTAGGCTGGAAAAGTCTACGGGACTATTCTGTCCAATACTAGAGACCCGCAGCTAATAAAATGGTCGTAAAATATAGATAATAAAATATATTTAGTGGTTAGTGCCGTTAATACGAACGTGACTTCGTAGACTTCTCGGTTCTTTTTTTTTTTTTTTTTCTATTTATTTTGATCTTGGAGTTCTTCTTTGGTATTATTCTTCTAAAAGGTCATATCGACTCGGGATGGCAACATAGATATTAACGGTAAAAAATCTCTAATAACTTAAATTGCGTTGTGTATTTAAGTTTAAAGATAGACTATTAGGTCAACTAGGCTACCGACAGAGGCCTTCGGCTACCGAAGAGTATCTCTATATAATACATCCGCTGACGGCTTATCAATTCTTTAGCATCTCTACCACGATGGCCTCAGACGCCTGGACCGTTATATTACCCACCGGCGAATTATTCTTTACGTTAATCGTCACCGGCTTCTTACCGTCCTGGTACTTCTTTCCATCGTTTTCCGCAGTCTAGCGTTTACTAGTCCAGGTGATCCCCTCCTTAGCGGTGGCATTAGCACCTATTAGCCTCGACACTCTCACCCTCTTCACCTTATTCGGTAAATCTGTTAAGTTGACATCTCTCTTGCCCCTCAGCCCCTCTCTATTCTAAAAGTTTAGATTTAGCACCGCCACCTTCGATAGCTCGCCGCCGTTATACCCTGTATACCCGACAATATTTCGGTGCCCAGTCAAGTCTAGTGCCTGGATCTTCAGGTCCCCGGCCGACCCGATAAAGTCCGCGCCGGCGGCTAGGCCGTAAAAGTTGCCATGCACGGCCTTGCCGTTAATCGGCTGCTAGGCCGCGATCTTGAAGCCGGTACCTAGCTGCATAGACACGCGACGAATGCCTATGGTCATGCCGTATAGCAGAAAGTCGAGCGTCCAGAGCGCGGCGCTGAGCGTGCCGTAGAGGTTAGGATTAGGGTCGCCGTTGCCGCCGATGGCGCTGCCGACTTCGCCGAGGATAAAGGGCGTGCGGGAGTGGTTATGGGCGAAGTCGATGTTATGGCGGAATTTATTCTTTATCTTTTGAACGGTGACGGAGTGGGTTATGAGTTCGTCGGGTGGTGTTAGTTGGGTCTTGTATTTTGCACGTTTAACTTATATGTAAGATTTCCAGACGCATTTCCTTAATAACTATTACCCGTTAGCACTCCCATCCGTCCCAAGAAAGACAAAGGAGAATCTAACTTACTAATGCTGCGACACCGTCTTTATGTGCCCCCCCTGGGCCATCTAATCCCAAAACTTCGAACTGCAGCATACACACACAAAGATCAGCTTAGCTCCCGCACACCTCCCTCTAAAACAGTAGTTAGACGGCACTCACTAGTCCCACTTCACCTTATCTACACTCAACGACAACCCCAGCGCCTGGAACCACTTGCCGCCCTTCAACCCTTCCACCCCCCTTATTAAGTTCCCCGTATACCTCGTCTACTCCCTCGCATAGTCCACCGGCCCCCACGACTCGTCTCTATCCGTCCGATCCCCGCATCTATACTTCGGATAAAAGTTCGGCTTGTTTTTAATCTCTAACGCATCTAGCTTCCCCTCGCCCATCGCCTCGACGCTCGCGCTCGCGAACGCGATCCCGTTGGCGACGTCCTTGCGCGCCAGCGGGATCTGCAGCGTGTAGCGCGGGTTAATAAACGTAGGGAGATTAGCGAAGCTATATAGCTAGAGCGCGCTAATGGTGACGTTGGTGTGGAGTTTATAGTTCTCGCCGGTGGGGATAGTGGTGTTAGTGGTGGAGGCGTTGTCGAAGCGGCTGTTGTCTATAGAGATGCCACCGATACGGATAGGAATAGGGGCGCCGCCTATGCGGGTGGAGAGGAGGGTGAGGAGGTAGGCAGTAAAGCCGTTGGTGGAGTTAAGGCCTATAAAAGTAGTGAATGGGTGGGTTGCGCGGGGGAGGGGTGGTGGACGTTACCTGCGTAGTCGGGGAAACTCTTTATTTCGATGCCGAAACCGATATAGCCTTGGTTTACGACTATCGCGTTGGTTGCGTTGTGTGGTAGGCTCTAGTGAATTACGGATGCGGCTACTATTAATGCATTTTCGGCTGCCGCTGCTGTTGACACGGCGGTTAGCAGGTAAAGAAAGCTAAGTTCGAGAGTGAACTTTATGACTTTTCTGGGTAAATAAAATGAGCAATGGATACTATTTCTACTCCGAGTTCTGTTGTTGAGGGCTTTTATATCCACTTGGCGAGGCAGTGCATTAGGGATGTAATTAATTAAAAAATTAGGTACGCTACCGTTGTAGGCTGACTAGAAAGGAGAGTAGTTCGTATTTATACTACCGCCCGTTATAAATAGAACAATCTGCTTTCGGCAAGCATCGGTAATAATATTTAGCCCTGCATAGTAGCGTAGGCGAAGCACTGCGCCTTGACTTCTTAGCTAATTAACGTTATGTACTTTGCCTGTTTCCGTTATGATCGGCTCCGGTGTAAGATCGAGGATTCGCGCTAGAGTGGCTTGTTAGCATACCCTAACTAATTATCGCCGACAAGTATCTACAGAGGGGGGAAACGTAACTATTAATATATTGCTATCTAGGTCGGTGAAGCAATTGTAGGATATACAATTATAGGATTGCACCTTTTGTGGTACCCGAGAACGCGCACTTCAATCCAACGATTGATAGTTTGCCTCGTTTAGTCTTCGTCAGCGTCCCGAGTTTTAATTAACGTGTTTTACTAGTAAGCTGGCCACTTAAAAACCCATTAAAAATCGGAAAAATCGTACCTTAATATCTCGACATCGGCGTAATAATAAATTTCAGAATTTTATATTTAGCCTTTTATACCTATTTTGACACTCTTATTCGATTTTAAAAAGAATTTACTAAGCAGCCCTAGAGATCTAGCAATTTAGCTTAAAATTAGGACCAAAAACTCGATATCTTAATAATAGCTACGCTTATTATTCTAGAACTTTAATAAGAGTCTTAAAGAAGGTATAAAAAACTAGTTTTAGAATTTTAAAATTTATTATTACGCCGTTGTCGAGATATTAAGGTACGATTTTTCCGATTTTTGGTGGGTTTTTGGGTGGCCAGCTCACTGGGGTGGCCAGCTCACTAGTAAAACACGTTAGCCCCTAAAGCGACGGAGCACGTAGCTTAGCTATAACTAACACCCGAAAATAAGCATAAATACTAAGAGCTCTAAAAGCTTCGCATCGACAACGTGCTTAATAGCCAACTATGTTTAGTATTATTGCTATTATAATCTCTCGCTTACTCTTTACTGTTGCGGCCGCCGGCCTGCTTTTCTGCGATGGCTCTGTTGCCGCCAAGAAACCAAACATTGTTATAATTATAAGCGATGATCAAGACTATCGTCTCGGGTCGTTGGACTACTATATGTCGTTCAAAAAGAGATTATTGCTGAGGGTGTTCTCCTTACTAACCACTTCGTCACCACTACTTAATGTTGCCCGAGCCGTGTGTCATTCCATCGAGGCCAGATGGCACATAACACGAACCATACTGACGTCCGGGCCGCTGGGTGAGTATAATATGTTCTACTTGACTTCGCCGAACTGTAGATCGCTGACATTCTAGGAATAGTGGCGGATATTCTAAGTTCCTTGCATCCGGCGAAGATAAGGACTATCTTCCCTACTAGCTGAAAAAAGCTAGTTACTAGATAGACTGTAAGCGTGTGCTGCTTTTAAAGAGTGCTGGGAAAAAGGCTGATATAAGACTCTGTAGATATTAGAAAGTTATTCAACGGCCTTAATCTAGCCAACTACTCCTCTAAGCCGAAAGACTAGGACTACGTTAATGTCTTAGTGCGTTCTTTCTAATTTTACGGATAACAATATGCTGATTATTCAAGATTAACCTATATATCTACTCTTATAACAACGTTGTCATATTAATAAACGGAGACCGCCCAATCTAGTACGAGGGATACTATTAAACGGACGTGCTTCGAGCTAAAGAATATGCGGGTCCTTTTATCTTGCCTACTTATATTATCTACTAATTAAATAAATCTTAGTCTTGCAAGACTAGAGCACCTGATTTCTTAGGAGGACCCATTCTACCTTACCATCGCCCCCGCAAGCCCGCACGTTCAAGGCTCCGACCTACCAGTCCCACTGTAGCGCCACGCGCATGACTTTCCTAACGCGACAGTGCCAAAACCGAAAGGCGGTAACTTTAACCCAAACGACAGCTTTACCGAATAGAAAGTAAGCTAGCTACGAAATCTAACACTTCTAGACGACGAATAAGTTAATCGGACATACGAGTATTATCGATACCGACTACGAGCCTTAAAAGGCCTTGACGAGATTGTATATGACGTGGTTAAGAAGCTAAATAAAACGGGCGCGTTAAACAATACCTACGGTATAAAGATTATCCTCTCAGAGCTAAGGATTACGGTGCTGACTACCTTCCAGTAATATATACAATAGACAACGGCTACCACCTCGGAAACCACCGCGTTCCCGCCGGAAAGTCCCTGCTATACATTGAAGACACTAACATCCCGACGGCCATCCGAGGCCCGGGTATCCCCCCGGGAAAGATTTCTAAAATACTAAGTATATACGTAGACATAGTCCCCACCTTCCTCGATATCGCTGGGCTGGCCGTATAAGACCGTCCGTTCTTTCTCGATGGCCGGAGCCTGCTAGAGGAGTGGTATAACCCGACGGACGCTAACTCCTCGACCGCCGCCACTGGCACGCCTAAGGAGATTATCAACATCGAGTTCTGGGGTGGCGCGGGCATCGAAGGCCCGGTAAAGGGTAGGAAGGAGCTCGGGAATCAGCACAACAGCTATAAGACGCTACGGATTGTCAAAGAAAAGTCGGCTTGGCTGTTCTCGAGATGGTGTACCCACGAGACGGAGCTATACGACACAATTATGAGTCGTTAACTTCCTATACATAGCTAGGGGCGAAATAACGCTAATATGGCTTCAAACAGAATAATCCTTACGAACTCACAAACCTAGCCTCTAACCCCTCGTATAAAAAGCTTCTTAACCGTCTTAACGCCCTCGTCCTCGTTATAAAGTCCTGCTATAGTAACACCTGCCGCAACCCGTGGTCGGCCTTGTAGCCTAACCATAGTAATAGCAACTCGTCCATCCGCAACCTCGACGACGCTATGGACCCCGCGTACGACGACTTCTTCGCCTCCGACCAGTTCCCCGACGTCGACTTCGGGCACTGCATGGAGTACTAGTACGTGCCGAACGAGATGCCGTTCTTTCTGGAAGACGCTGTTGATCTGGGCGGCGCGTGGCGCGAGCCGACGGACGACTTTATTGTCTGGGAGGTGCGTAATGCGAGCAGGGTGAAGGGGAGTAAGGAGCATCATGGGAATGAGACGCAGAGGCACGTTACGCTGCAGACGATCATGGAGACGGCGAAGAATTTGACGGCTGGTTAATTGGGGGTGAAATAGAAGTGCGATTATAAAGGAAACTGCGTTGATGCGTAAAAGGGAGGATTAGTGGCGTTTGGGAAGGTGTAGTTAGGAAACTAAGGTTAGATGGTACACGTATCTACTTCCGTTCGCTCGTTTATTTTCCAGCATTCTATTAGATCACAATATATAATGTAATTGCCACGGCTGGCCTCTGCCTCTAAGAATCCAAACACTAAGGAGGGGTGGTAAGCCGTATAGGGTTTACCTTAAGTGGGTACAAGAAGAGGGCGAGGACGAGTAAGGCGAGTGACGTGACTAAGCACTGTGTGCGAAGGCCGTGTTACTAATAAGTACTCTAAATTATTGTAAAACCTTCCCGACCGGAGGTTCGTAACACACGGTGGGTCTTTCGCCACGCAGGGAGGGAGTTTAGTTGGTTCTCCTAATTTACACTGGATCATGAAGGGCTTTAGTCTAAAATGAAGAATCATGGAACAGATCAGGTGACGGCTGAAGTTTTATTCCATCAGCGGCCATTGAACCAAAAACTCAGAGGATCATTTTTTGTAAGAAGATTCGAAATTATCCAGATATTTCTTCTCATGGGAAATTTTCAATGCGAGGCCAGATAGTGTCTTCACCCTTTTTACCTGAAAGCCGTTGCTTGTTCTTGGTCTCGTATCTCTTGAAAAAAAAAAAATTCAATAAGTGGCTGTTCATTCTTCCTCTTCTTTTCCTTACGCGTCCATTCAACCGCAGGGCAACCCCTTACGCATGCCAGGTCGCACCGAGCGAGGCCGAATCAGCGTATGAGAAAGGGGGTGCCGTGGATGAATTGCCCGTGGCTTAGTACGTCCATGTGCCCTCGCAGTGGTTCGCCATCCAGCGGGCAAATCACGGTGGCGTCCTCAGCAAGGTGCCGAAGATGGTAGCGGATGACATGCTTTTTCAAGTCTGCTCTGCTGCAGAACTCTTTCTCGCGCTTCTGTGACGGCAATCCCTGGTCTCCAAAGCACAAAAAGCATTGCGTTGGCTTACATTCTAGGTTTCGGGATTCAGAATGCTCATCCAAGACCACGCCGGCCACGCTAAAATCAGATGTGTCACCCTTATCTGGAGCCTTCGAGCGTTGCGCTCGGCGACGATCTTCTTTCTTCTGACAGAGGGCTACAAGCGCCGTGATGGCTCGCGATTCTCGCTGCCTTTCTTCGCTCAATGTCTGCTCAGACAGCGTGAAGAGCGCTTGGACGGCTCGAGATCGTTCATCGAGAGCGTACTCATGCTTTACCGGCTCTGGCGCTTCTGCCGGTAGGTCATTAAGTAGGTTTTGAATGTCAGCAACAGCCTGAACCTTCTGAAACCGTTCCCTGGCTTTTCGGAGCAACGCCTCTTTCTGGCGTCGCTTTTCATTCCGGTGGGCTCGCACAGCTTTATCTTTCGCAGCTTGCAGTGCCGGGAGACGCGGATCAGAATGGTCTTCCCGTTTCACTTGTCTTACCTTGAGCTTAAGCTCGTCCATTTTCTTGCGTGACTTCTCAACTTTAGGGTGCGTCTTGATCTGATGCAGTTGTTCAGCAGATAATTTGCGGGGTCTCCGAGCGTCCAGCCCCCGACTCATACCGCTGGCGGCTCGCATCACGGCTGACTGGGCGGGAAGTCCACGATAGGCTGCTTGAGTATCTGCGCTGATGTGCCGTGGGAGGTAATGTTGTTGAAAGACTTCGGATCTAGAGTGTTGCATGATCAAATTTCGCAAAGACTCACTGATCCCATCTGTGCACCGTGAGCTCGCAAAGATCCAGATCGAGTATGTGTAAGAAAAAAAAATTGCTCTTCCCTTGCCTGGGACTTACCACAACTGTCGAATGCTTTCCCTGCGGCATATCGCAAGATGTACGGATGGCATATCTTCTCCATCCCGGTAATCTCACCGAGCTTTCGTAGCCAAGGACGTACAGTGCTGTCCGGAAGGGGTTCCTGAGAAATTTCTATCCCTCGGACGGTACGGCATGACTTCCGAAAGATCGGTACTTCGAGCATCTCCTCCTTCCACGGAAGACGCAGCTGGTTCATTTGGTCGGGGACTCTGAGTTTGTAAAGTGCTTCTGGACCGGTAAGGCCGGAAGCTGCAAAAGCCTGATCGCTGAACGCTAGCGCCAGGAAGTAAGCGTGTGGGGAGAGAATGAGACAAGGATCATGCCGGATTTCAGGTATAACAAACGTGTTGCTAAAGTGTGCGTCAGTCTTCAGTTATAGACAGGATAAGCTTCCATTCTACCTATCCTTTTGACCGAGGTATCCCTTCGTATGAGTGTAAATGAACTCGAGTAGCACGTACGGCTCGTTCCCACCTGCCGGGTCCCGGATCAGTGTCGTTTGGACGTCGCGGTATCGAAGTGCCAGTAGCGCCCCAGGACGATTGCCGGTCGTTCCAGCCAGCAGCATAAACAGCGAAAGCTCAAGCCTGTGTCGTTCGTGATCGAAAGTCATCTCCGGAGAGGTCCATTGAGCTTTGAGAACCTCGAACATATCCTCGACGTACATCGCTGTCTTTTCCCTCTTCTCAGACTTGAGGTGGAAGCGTCGAGCTAGTGCTTTCAGAATCTTGAGGGGTTAGCTCGGATATTTCAACACGCTTTAAAATGGAGGCGGCTACTTACGTCCTTCATCTGCGCGACAATCAGCTTATTCAGCTTGCTCTTTACTAAGCGTTCCCGGACAAGACAGAAAACCTTCCAGTACGTCTCGAGCGTGCTTATCGAGCGTAGTGTCTTTTTACGTCGCTTGAGCACCCAAAAGAAGAAATTATGCAGCGTGCGGATGGTAATGGTTTCGAGATTCGCTTGAGCATCCCACTTTCTACGGTCGCAGTAACTGTAAATAAGTCAGACGAACCCACTCCTTCACAAAGATTTCAAATAGGGAAGAATACTCGCGCCAGAGCTTTTCGATACCTGCCAACAGAATCTCGCTGCTCTTGCTATACACCCTCTGCGTAAGAGCGGTTTCGTCAAATTCAGCGTCGATCCCGTCAAAATCATCCTCGGTGCAAGAATCCTCTTCATCGGACGAGAAGTTGGTCTCGGATGGGATAAAGGATTCATTGGACATTATAGGCTAACTACTCTTTGCGAAAGACGTACGGCCGAAGTTCTGATAGCTTGTGCGTATAAAGTCAAGTGGGGCGGTGAAGGAGGGTAGATTGAATTGGCTGGTGACTGCTATTCGGCGGGCGGGGGGAGTGAAGATATATTTATACTACCGATGGATGGAAAGAGCTCAAATGGAAGTAATGCTGCAAACACCCACATGAGCGAATCAAATGCACTACTTAGAATGTTCTGACAGGCGAGCCGCAAGAGACGGTGTCACGGTCGGCGGCGAGGGTCTTGACAGTGCAGACCGCCACCTACGTCAGCGGTCAAACGAGGGTTACTTGGCACAGAGAATTGTGCTTTAACTGTTTCCGACTGCGTGGATGCGAAAGATTGGATGAAACGATCGGGGTCTTCTGCGCGACGCACAAGAGATGACGCTGGGGTGAGTTGAAATATCCTTGAGGATATCTTCGTCCTATTCTCTGATGCTGTGCCGAAATGCTTTCCTCGAAATACAGGCCACCTCCCAACCTTGTACTCTCGTCTTCTCGCTCTCGACCCTAGCTTTCCTTCGTTTCCTTCGTAGTCCGGTCGCGCAAGTCCGCTCATGCGAGTCCGCTTACGAGATATCCTGGTCGCAACTAGTTCACGTTCATAGGACACCTGGCACACACACCGAAGCCAGTAAGCGCAAGGCGTTAGATTCTTCGTCCCTTCGACCATACCTACGAAATCCCGATCTCCAAGAGCCTGCGGCTGTTGTCCGTCATGCCTGAATCTGCACGACAATCAATTCCTGCATCTCTTTTGCACGAAAAAAAGACATAGAGTAGGGCCGGGCTGCGTGGACTCCGTGCCTGCAGCATGTTGCCCTTGGGTCTGACGCCACTCCAGCTGAAAGGATTTCGCGCCCGGCCAAAAGACGGTGATGGGAGGTTTGGAGTGCTCGAAGGCGCAAATATCTCCCCAATCACAGCGGCCCTGCTCGAAAAATCGACAGACGACCATCATTTACGTCCAGGTCAGGATTTGGTTGGTGTGAAAAGATTAATCGTTGCCCAGAGCCTTGAGATTTTGACGTTAACGTTTTTCGCACTCTACGCAACCCCGCTTGAGTCTATTTATAGCTTGCTTTCCCTCCTCGTGACTCGCTCCCCATGTGTGCGAGTGTATCGCATATCGAGGAACATCGTCGCTCACCAAGATCCCAGTTAGGCTGGATTCGCGAACACTACCACACTCCAGAAGACGCATTGTTATGGCCGGATGTGGGAGAAAAAGTGTGCTTAGATAAATGCGAGCGACCTTAACGATTACATGAATATGGGTGAAAAATGGTTCAGCTGGAACAAGAGCGTGCTAAGATAAGAGCTGTGGAAGGTGAAGCCGCGTCTCGACTCGCCAATTATAATACTTTCTCAATATGTGGCTTGGCTTTAACGATCCGCGTCAAATAACAAAACGCAGGCAGCACAACTTAAGATAGAAGTGGGAAGTATTTGGGCGCAAGGGTCTTACGCATACCTGAAGCGCATTACAGATCGAAAATGAAAGGTGGCCGTTAAGAAAGAAATCGAGTCATGTATTTTTTAAAAAAAAAAATCCTAGAATAGTCAATTGATTTGTCTATATGCTAAAATAGAGACGTTAGGTATTCCTTCCAAATATGTAAAACGCGATCGTGAAACAGTTAGCTTTCCGCTCGTAGAAGGCGTGGATATCTGGATTCTTTGTCGTCTTAGCGGCTTTGGCCGCCCTCCACAACTCTACTAAAGGCTCGGCCATGAGCGTGACTGCGTTGCGGCAAATGTTGTCTTTCAGCCAACTCGACATGTGTCTACACCAGGGTGGCAATCAATTCAATAATATTGACGGCCAATCAATATTGACCAATGTCTTGGCAATCAATCAATCAACTGAGGTCTGTCATTTTCGTCAATCAATCAATTGCTCCGGGCCAGTTGATTGACGATATTGATTGACGGCTTACCTTGTATAGAAAGCAGCTTTGATGATCATCTCGCTCTTGTGGCGCTCAAGCCACGTCAGGCTAGCCTTTTATCTGATACACTCTTGGCACACAACGTGTCGGGCACATTCTCTTGGCAGCTAGTATATAAACGCTCTCTCAGAATGGCTAGAAGGGACAGCTGAATCTACTCTTTCAGATCCGTTCTACATTTTCTCAGCAGCTCAGCAGCAACTCTCCCACTATCAAGATGGACTCTAGCAACGATCAACACTCTGTTTTAAGCCTCTCTAGCGCGCCCACTAGCCTCTTTTCCTCTCAACAGGACTCAGATCCTGCGCAACCCACCAATCTTGCCGTTGATGGCCGAGGACCTGTACGCGAAGGGTGGGAGTACTTCCCATGGCAGAAATTCCGTGGATATCATGTCACAGAGTCAAAGCAGCGCAGCGGGTGGACTTGGGAGCACGCATATGACATTGAGGACGTAGAAGGGCGTACCCGCTGGGTCTGTATGTACTGCGTGCACAAGAAAGCCCACAAACCAGCTAGCTTCGCTGCTGCTGGCACTGATAATCAGGCAAGGCACCTGGTGACTGAGCACAAGGTTGAAGATCCTACAGGGAAGCGTCACGTCAAACGGGCCAAGATTTCAGTTGCTCAGCGGCTTGGACTGGATACGAATAGGCCTTCAGAGCAGGCTATTGTCAATCGCCTTGTCACATCATTCAATCCGGCGTACTTCCAGCAACTACTCACTGATTGGGTCTCATCCGATAACATTCCTTTCCGCAAGCTTGAAAGCGAGAGATTCAGGCGCGTTCTTAGCTATTTGAATCCTGCAGTAACGTCTACTGGCAGCCTTCCAACACACTCTACTGTTCGTAAATGGCTACTTGATGAATTCAACCGCCATAAAGGGATCGTTGCTGAGCTTCTTCAGAGCTCACCTGGCCTTATACACCTTGCCTTTGACGGCTGGACGTCGTGTAATCACCTCTCTCTACTCGGTATTAACGTCTTCTTCCTTACGTTCTCTGGCACGCTTCGCAAGTTCCTTATTGGCCTCCCACACGCCGAAGGACGGCATACTGGTGACAGCCTTGCGGAAGAGGTAGCCCAGATAATTATGGAATGGGGCATTGGAGGGCAACTTGGCTACTTTGTCACGGATAACGCGTCAAACAACGACACGTGCATGGACGCGCTAGCTGAAGAGTTTGGCTTCAATCACAAGCACCGCCGCTTGCGCTGCATTGGCCATATCATAAACCTGGTAGTCCGCCAGATCCTCTTTGGCAAGGAAGCTGACGCGTTCGAGAACGACTGCGCTCAGCCAAAGGAGCTACTCGCTGAGCTCCTACTCTGGCGCAAGAAGGGCCCTATCGGCAAGCTTCACAATATCGTCCACTGGATTCAGCGCTCAAACCTTGTCTATCAGAGACTGCACCAACTTCAGCGGAACGAGCAAGCGTTGACTGGCGAAAACGGCCCTACCTACGAGGTTATAGAAGATAATGCGACACGATGGAACTCTACCTCCGCCATGATTGAGCGCGCAATCAAGCTACAGTCAGTCATTGACGCCCTCGTCCTCCACGAAGTTCAAGAATGGGATAAATACGTCAAGCTTCGCACTGCCAGTAGGACTCAGCCAATGCCAGCTAAGACAAAGAACAAGCCGGCAATCGTGGATGATTATCTAACCTCAGATGATTGGGCAACTCTTGCTGAATATCACTCCATCTTGAAGCCTTTTCATGAAGTCACAATCAGGCTACAAGCCAACCCAACTAGTGGTAGGTTTGGCGGCTTATGGGAAGTCCTTCCATGCATGGAGTACCTGTTGAACAAGCTGGAGGAGGTCAAGATCCGCACAGATCAGTATCCTGACTCTCACTTCAAGGTGAACATCAATTTGGGGTGGGCTAAGCTAGATGAGTACTATCAGCTCCTTGATGATACTCCAGCTTACGTCGCAGCTTGCGCCCTTCACCCTGCCTACCGCTGGGAGTGGATTGAGGATCAGTGGGCATTCAAGAAGAGCTGGATCAAGAAGGCAAAGGCAGCTGTTCTAAAGCTCTGGAAGGATGAGTATCAGTCAATTGCTATTGCTGAGGACCCACAGCTACCGCAGAAGCGTAAACGCGAACATCTCAGCGAATTTGACAGCTGGCTTGCTGCTTCCAGGAGGACCAAGCATCTAGATCTGACCGAGGATGAGTACACCTACTGGCAGCTCGATACCTCTCCTACAGATGACGCAGTCACCAATCCAGTTGATTACTGGATACTACGCCGCCAGCAATACCCCCGCCTATCACGTATGGCCCTGGACCTCTTTTCTATACCGGCAATGTCGGCAGAGGTGGAGAGGATATTCAGTTTGGCAGGACAAATGGTGACGCCATTGCGCAATAGGCTGGAGGCCAATACTATAGCAGTTGGGCAGATACTACGCTCATGGAACGCAGAAGGCATCATTGAAAGAAGGTGAGGACTCTATACACGCGGGAGTAGCTATAGCTAGCAAGAGTTAGCTAGATTGTATGGCTATCAATCTCAACACTATGCCAAGCATCACGAGATTTTGCTACGTGAACCGTGTGTCAATCAATTCAATTCAATCAATATCAACACCTTATTGATCAATCAATTTGACCTTATTGGAAAATCCTATCAATCAATCAATCTGGACCCGATATTGACGTTGATTGAATTGATTGCCACCCTGGTCTACACTGTTCCTGAAAATCGGAACGAGAGTGGTTGCCAACAGCTATCCTATCAGCGGTCGTCTCGAAGAACTTCTCTTGCAATTCGGTCATGGAGGAATCAAAAAGCTCAATCTGATTCTGCCGCGCACGCAATCCCAGCTTAAGTAGCTCTCTACGATAAGTAGAGTGAGCATAGAGGTCAAATTCCCACGTTTTCAACAGCCATTCGAGAATCTCTAAGAAAGGCAAGGGCCTTTTGAGGGAGGAGAAGTCCAGGTTGGAAGAAGTACCAGCAACATTGCGGCGATGCAAAGAGTATATAATTGCTCCTTGTATCTGATATGCTGGTGAGTATCCCCGTAAGCGTTTCCGCCGAGACGTGGGTCAAGACCAGTTACCAGAGACTCAGCTGCGTCAACGTCCTGAGAGGGATCCGCTTCCGTTGGGCTTCCGTAGCAGATATCCTGTGGCCAGTGCTGATTCCCTCTGAACGCTTCGGTGGCCTTGCGCTTCCTAGAATGTTCGAAATCTGGCGGACACTCAGGCTGAGCAGCATCTGTAACGCGGATCCAATTGCTGCGAGATGGCGGCGTATTCCTCCAAATAAGCTTGCTTCTGTCGGAATATGCCCCACTGCTTGCATTCGTAGACTCCTGGCGGCATTGGGATAATGGACTTCTGCGAGTACGCGAGGCGACTGGTGAAGTTGCCTCAACAACGTCTTTGTAGGCTGGAGGAGCGTCACCAAGAAACGGATTCCAAGGGACATGATTAATATCTTCATTGCTGCAAGGATATTGCTCCCAATTGTTTTTGGCCCCCAGAGATCCTTCGTACATGTGCTGTAAGTCAAGCTCAGGCGTAATGATCTCGTCTTGTAATTTCGTGCACACTTCCCAAGTTCATCGGCGGCACCGTCTTCCATGTAGACATCCATTTCCTTGGCGGCTGATAAAGATTTTAAACGTAAAAGTAACTGAGCAGGTAGCCCTTTTAGTGGGCTTTGCAATGGTCTCGGAAGAGTAGGCATTATGATATATGCAGCGGACCGAAGACCCAGCCTAACTCGCACAAATGCCTCCGAGTAATGCAAGTCGTCTTTCCGCAATTGTTCCGATGTCGACGTGGGTAGTTCGTAAGTATGAACAGTGTCGATGTTGAGGCTTATCTGTTCGACGGGAATGACAAGGTAGAAATATTTCGCATTCTTCGATAGACGGCGAGTTCTGACCGGCAAGTGGAAATGCAATAGGTACTTCCGCTTAGTCTCTGCATCGCGACTAAGAAGAAGGGTCAACTTGGCCTTCATTGGGTCTTGCGGATCGGAAATGCGTCCAAGATGACTGTAATCCCCAGACAGCGCATCATGCCATCCAACCAATACTGGCCGGGCAAGTAGCTGCTCGGCCGTTCCATCTCGAATCTTCAGCTGCAGGCCGACCATGAGGTCGCGATCGGATACGTCGCCAAGAGGACTCTGCGATAGAATCAGTAGTTGATCTTTTGGTCCAAACAGGGCCGTAAATGAAGACCCCGACACGGTGAATGTCGGACGCCCACCCACCCAGGCTTTGGGAGCAGCCTTGACTCTATGAGCTGTGCCAGCGCAGAACAGGGAATCTAAGCTCAATGGTGCAAAACGCGAAGTATCCGCACAGCGACCATGGGCATGGCCGGCCGGTTAGTCACGCCACGTAGTCTACGTGAGGTACTGGCATCGCCACCGGTCACCTGCCGCGAAGTCGAATAGCAAGTCGCAGGCAAGAGTGCTGGTCGAACAACGCGAAGAGATGGCACGGGGTGGTCGGTAGCCGCGTAGCGACGGAGAAGAGCTGGAGAAGGCCGCAGACTGGGCACCGCAGGTGGAATGGCCTGCTTGAGCGCAATCGATGCAAGTGCAGCTTGTAAAGGATTGGGCTGGGCGCATGTGATGTGAAAGTTCCTTGAAGAGTTGTGGGGGAAAGAGAGAGAGAGGGAGGAGAAGCTTGTGGCTCGTGTGAACAGTCGGGACGACGTGGATGATATCGGCTTTGGCCGGAGTCGGGTTAGCGAAGGGAAACATTTCTTTCCACCAATCAGAAAGCCTCTTCTGCCACACAAGCGCGGGTGATTGTTGATTGGTCGAGCGGAGCTTACTCGGGAGGTAGGGCTACCTCAAGTTCCATCACGGCTGTGGGAGAGTGCTTATTGGTTCCTTTCAGCTCTAAAGTGGAGTACGGGGTGTCTGAATCGTGTAGCACGCTCAAGACATCGTAGGACTAGCAAGCAGAGATCCACAACATAGGGGAAGTATAAAAGCAGATGACTGCGCTCGTGTGGACAAAACGTAGAAACCTAAGCTTGCAAGCCCGTATAACGCGACATACGGCCGATCTTCAGCACAGTCTTTTGAACTTGATTATGCTAGAGCGGAAGTGATGGGCACCAGCATAGCTGCTTTTTTTTTATAGCGGAGAGAACCTAGATGAAAGAGCTTAAGGTAATTGTCATCCCCAAGCGGGACGTCAGATACTAACATCCTGATAAGGAATTCTAGCAGCTGATATTATATTGATCCCTTCTTGACCCAAAAAACGAATGAGTGCGATTGGAGGTGTGTTGAATGTCCCATGGCAGCCTCGTATCGGCGCTGCTTAGCTCGAGTCGAGTCCGTTGGATAAGCAGGTCGTGGGAAATATGCAGGAACACGCCATTCTAAGAAAGGACCACATAATTACTTTACGAGCACGCCTCTGCATGTAGAGTAGCCGAGTCCGATCAGCTAGAAGGCTGATCGTTACACTGTGGCAAGCGGAGATGCTCTCGTGCGAGCTCTACGATCGGACGTGCAAAGTCAAGCAGTGTTTTAACTGCCAAAAGTACGGTTATATAGGAACCCAGTATTAAGCACCGCAAGCCTGTGGCTACTGCATAGGCCAACACAGGTCTAAGGACTGTAGCCAGAAGGAGGACCCGAGCGCGGAGCGCGGGTGCGCTGCGTGCAAGCGCTCTCACACGGCGTGGAGCGCGGTCTGCCCAGAGAGGAAGAAGGAAAAAGATAGGGTGGAGCAAGCTAAGGCTATGAGGCCATTTCTTCATCTAGAAAGTACTAGCAAGAGAGTATTAGCCACGACGTAGGCACTAACGCAGACAGCTCAACTTACAGAACGGATGACGAACCAACCGTCGGTAGTTCCGGCAGCACGCCGAACCTGAAGACGAGGCGATAAGAAGTAAGCGGCAGGAAGAGATTGACAGCCTAATCAGGGCAAGCCGGCAGCTCCGGGAGGAGGCGCTGGCCATGTCGAGCAGGCAAACCGTGAGTACTTAGCAGCTAAGCACACAGCCACTCAACAACGAGATCACGATGCTCGATGATTAAAGATAGGCAGATCTCCATCTTACAGTACGACGTCATGAGATCTAGAACTATCCAGAAAACGCTGAAACAAGAGCACCGTGCGAAGATTGAGGACGCGGCTACAAAAGAAAACGGTATCTGGAAACTGGCCAAATGGGCACAGAACCAGGAGGGAGTTAAGCACGAATTTGGGGACGATAGGTGGAACTACTACTTGGACTGCGGCTATAGCCTCTGTTATCACTGTGAGCTTGCGACCGAAGGAGTCTTTGTCTTATTAGAACTAAGGCAGCGAGATGATATAGGCCGTCGGTGGTGTTTGTTAGGTTTGTATGAACCAGCGCAGCTTGGTGCGCACGCGGAAGAACGGCTTATCCGGCCGCCTCCAGCCTCATCTCTCCTTCATAACTATCCCCCACCCTCTCCGCTTCACACACATCCATCCAATCCATCCATCACCGTCCAGCGTCAATTTGGACGCCGTTCCAGACGCTCGACCTGTCCATTCGCGACGTGCATGCCCTCGTCCTTCATCTTCACCGAACCCCCAATCGCCACTCTCGCATTGCCCTGGCCCCCATCAGCTCGACGTAGTGTTGATGCCTGCTTTGTTCACCGTGGCGACCCCGCATTCTGCCCCGGTCGCCTGAGCATCGCCCCATCAGACCGTCGGCCTGTTGACATATTGGCCTTCTGGCAGCCCTGCGCGTAGTGCTGTGATACTTGTGGCAGCATCATCAGAAAACCCTACGGATTCACATGCTAACGGCTCTGAAGCAGACGTCTGCAGTCCACGACATAAGCTGCCCGTGGCGATGCGCGTGCATCGTATGCGAGCCGAGCCGACACTCAGGAAACAAGCTGTGCTGGGATGGCTGGACAGGCGGACCGGAAGGCGGAGGTACCTAGGATATACTTCTGGGACGATTGATGGAGATGCCACTATCTCGGAGTGTCTATTAATCTCTATTCACGTTCCAGTCAAGCTGCGTCCATCGACTCCGCAACACCCACGCGACATTTATGTCATTGTGCCATCTGAACATCTGATGATGTCGGTGGATACTTGCCATCCAGCCGCCGACGACGTGACCAAGTACCTCCACGGCAACAAGACCCTGAGAATCAGCCTACTCCCCGAGCAACTACCCTTCGTCGTCATGCCCTCGCCCCGCCGGAAACTACAGCGACCTCTCACTGGCGCTCCGGCTGAAATCTTCCATTGCCTGAGATCAATCTCAGATGCGAAGGGCCTGGACGTATATGTCGAGCACGATGAGTCGACGCGGGACTGCCTTTCCCAGATGAGTAGCACATTACAGGCCAGCGCTGCTCGGACGCCCTCTATCGACTACCGCCTCGTCTACGATAATGGTGTTCACGCCGTTGTGAACTGCTGGTCCGAATACCCGTGCATTGGGGAAGGTGCATGTCCATCCTGGAATCCATTTGCCAAGGAGCAGCCACCGGGCTATGCCGAAGCCGTACAGCAGACGGCGCCTTCACGACGAAAAGGGATTATTGATGACGCTACTGTCGAACCGGGGGCTCTACACCTCTGTCCATCAGCGCCGACGCCGTTCGCTTCAACCGCGGGCAAAAGCGTGCGGCATCCGAAGCGCTGTTAGAAACCAACCAAGGACGCCCGGTGTCTAGTTTCCCCGTGGGGAAGAAGAATTGCCTCTCGCCGGCCGAGAGGGACACGAGTCGAGATATCGAACTACTCCCTAGTATTTTTGATGGGGAGGAACTTCTGTCCCCGACAGAAGTCTACCCGACTCAAGAGATAGATAAAGGAGGTGCCTACTTCGCATCACTACCTGGCCCGGCTTCCGTGCGCTTGGAAGGCGAACGAGTCCAGGTGCCCGCATCCTCCGAGGCTAGCAGCGATGCAAGGCGGCTGTCTCCCAGCTGCGTCATCGTCTCAGAATCGGACTTATTTCCCGCATTCAGTGACGGCCATATAGGCGTACAATCCGCTCCTCGCGCCGAGCCCGAGCCGCCCCTATTCTCCGTGCGCATGCCTCTCTACGACATTTCGCAGTGGCTGCTCTATGCGCTAAAGCTTCGACCCGACGCCCACGAGGAATTCCGCCCGCAGTTGCTTCAGATGGGTCTCTCCGCTCGTGTCGGCGACCTAAACACCTTCGAGGCGCAGAGGGATAGCTGTACGCAGCGGCTCATCTGCATCGCCGCAGAGGCCAAGGTATCGAACGAGGCGGCGAGGATGGCGAGTAATGACGCAATTAAGGGCAATCCGTGGCCTGCAGATCTTGATGACCAGGTTGAGTACGTGCGCCGCTGGCTCGGTGCCAATATCCGACGTAATGCGGACCTTTTATCTCTTGTCTGATTTGGTCGACCTAAAGGTAGCGGCGGCTCGGGCGAAGAGTACGACAAATGATGACGACAAGGGCGAGTTGCTGCACTCATTTGAACGGACAAGGGCGGAGTGCTTAGCCAATGCTTTCTATGTGTTCGGTGGGAGATTTTCCCCGTAGGTTGCTTGCCATGGAGAGCGCACACCCATGAATTTCAATGAAGACAAAGACAGCGTTCCGAAGCGGAACATTCCTACATTCGTCTCTTCTCTCGCTATCGCTTAACGTCTCCTCTGCAGCTCTGAGATTGTCCTGCTGGGGATGATGCACGAACGACCGACTGCCCCTCGCTCCTTCTTTGACCCAAACCGAAACATGGTGGACTGTCTGAACGCTTCGCGCAAAGGCCAATTTTGTCCGATTAGAGCTCCTAGCCGAGGTTGAGAGCTGCGTACATTTGTGCCTCAAGAGTACTGTAGTTTCATAACCGCCAGAACTAAATGTCTATTGGGAGATATTGACGTTGTTGGGGGAACCTGAAGTGTAGAAATAAGAAGCGGGGGTCTGAGCACATAATGCGGGGGAGCCAAAGTGCACAGCTTCTAAGGAAGGTAGCGGGAAATACTGCATACATAAATTTCGAAGCATTCCTTACTATCTCAAGGTTCATTGATTTCTCGAATGGTCGTGCAGAGCCATGAAGGGCATAAGTAACGCACGATTCGGCTCGCAATACATCATCGTTCATCAGTTCTAACCAAATCCGGTGCAAAGTCCACCACCCGCCAAAAAGCACTCCTTCCTCGCGCCCTTTCTTCGCCCGAATGCCGTCTGCTTGGCAGTCTCGTGGTCTCGTGGGCCCGTAAAATCTTGCCTCGACGGTCTGGCATGCCATCCTTACGGATAAGAATACCATCGGCGTTGCGAGTGGGCTTCCTTATACGCTTCTTAGAACGCACTGTCGACGCCTTCGGATACTCGATATTGCTTGTATTCGGACTAGTGTTCACCTCAGGCCCGTCCAGCTGCTCTGGAGGCCTTGTCGCGTCCGCCTGTATATGCGTGGACTTGTCCGTTTCGTTGGAATGCTGCTTTGTCGCACTGAAACTGACCGTGTTGGTATTATGTCTCTTCCGGATACTCTGATTTTCAGTACGCCCCTCCAGAGCGAAACGTGGACGTGAAAGCTCTGGATGAGGTAGGGGCAGCGAAACCACACCATCGGAGTGGGAATTGTACCGCCCACCGCGTTCTTCTTGCGAAGAAATGGTCGGTGAATTAACCGCAGCAGGTCGCGCTATGACATGATTGTTCAAGCTAGAGAACTGGCTCTCTAAACGGCCGATTGCCTCCCACAGGCGATCGATGCTTCGATCTGCAATGTCGGGATTTGTAGGGACGTGAGAGGTATGAAGGTCGTTGTGATTCATTGTGAACGAAATTTCAAGAAGTTTCCGGATTACGAGAGCTGCTTAAAGTTCCTTAGCTGAGTGTCGCAAGTAGGCTGTTTGAAGCAAGGGACGGCTGCATATTTATGTGCAAGCCTCTGCCTAGTGGGAAAATTCATTTATCGTTCCTCACCTGTAATTATTGATCAGAAATCCAGCATATTTTAGTAGAAATTACCCTCACCACCACCACACGAACAGAAAAAAAAAAAATGCTTGAGTACATATCAAGGACTGCTAGTATTACAGCGATCGCTAAAATGATCGCGAATAATGATATTAACCGTTAGTAGTGCTTGTCGATGCTTCTTATTATCTTTTATATTATGCCTGACTTATTGTATTCAGGCACCCAGATCTTAGACCTATAAGGTTCCAACATAACTACAATTAATGTACATATTACGGAGCTTTAGCATTATTTAATAGAACATCAACACTTGTGCTTTTGCGTTGTTTGATAGATGGTAATATTTGAGGTAATTACGAGTCTCCAGATAATGATGGTATCGAATCTTGGGTCAGATCTGCCATCCTTGTAGTTCCTGAGGTCAGAAGACAGTCTAATTATCCCTTGAGAAAATGTTGACGAGAATCTTTATATACACTTAACTGAAATATGGTCAAGAGAGTGACAGATACAGACGATGTTTTGATCGTGGTGCAGGTCCTATTGAGACAGCCAGTGTATTTGATGGAACATAAGATCAATCGTTACCTAGTCTCAAGTTCGCCAAAGAATCACAACGGTTTATAAACAGAGACGAGCCCAAGGAGTAGAACTCCGCCACAACCTTGAATCCCTTACTATCCGCCCTCCTAAACCACCTACCTTCTCCCCCAACTTGGCACACATACCAATGTATTACTAGAGAATCACTTTGAATAGTCTGTAGCCTGCATATCGCTTAGGGCGATGGGTCAGGGTAAATGAATACAACTCAACTCAACTCGTCACCTAGTCTATTTCATGATTTGTAATTATCAGGATAAAGCTCCTCATAATCAAGTGTAAACTAGGACAATTTACTTTCGATTCACTTATTTAGGTCATCGTCCCACCTCTTGCTCTATTAGTATTTAATATTAGCACTTACTTACTCTTCGCTAGGAGAAGCCCGATGGTCCCTAGATGTGATGACTATCTACGTCTCATCTCGTTGTACCAAAGGTTCGCCCACCAAGTTTACGGAATAGTGAGACCCAAGTTCATTATTATTCAACAATAATTTTCTGATTTGATGTTGATGGTGCATTGGTTTACGACCATCATATTGCGTGAGATTCACCAACTTGTTCTCTCTGAACAATGAGTGGACTATGTTATGTACATTCGAACAGGTGACCAGAATATATAATATAGCGAGAAACTCTGTGACGTCTGGGATACTTCTCTAATAATTACGAGCATCTCCCCTTCTCGCACTACACCTCCTACTATTTTTACTGTAGCGTCCTGCTTCTTACGGGAGTCTACCACAGATGGCTCACTCCATTCGAATTGGATCCACTAAATTGTACCAGCACTGAATATCTCGGCTTCGCTATATTTACCCAAAAAATAAATTTTTTTCGTTCCTGTTGGCTGGATATAACACACAGGGTCAGCGGGTGCGCATGGTAAGACTCTAGAGTAGCGATTCGCATTGACGCACATTATGCAGAACTAATTTTTTTTTTTTTTCGTTTTTCTAGCATGGCCGAACGTTGCAAGAGGAACCCTGTTCAAGCAGACCATTTTCTAAGCTGCAGCACGGCAACTGTGAATTTGTGTTGATTTTTTTTTTTTTTTTCATTATTTTCGTGGCACATGAACATATGCGTGTATAAGCTGCTCTGAGCAGCAGCCACAAAAGGGAGGATGACAAGATGACGTTGGAAACAGGTTCTCTAAATTACCCTAATTACTACGTTAGTGTAATATCTTTAAGAGCGCGAGTGAGACTCGAGAATCACAAAATCTTAGCTCTGAGCGCTACACAGCCTATATGAATTGCCAACAGGAAAATGGCAGGGTACAAAAAAATTACGCGGTAGGAAATTACGGGTGGTTTGAGAGGTGAGCGTTTCTTGGCGATTTTCCGGGGTTTGGCGAAGCCCCGCATACTTCGGCCGTTCCACGCCTCTCACGTCGTTGTCCCGGACTGAGATTTGATCATGGTTCAACGACCGGCCGTCCGGTCCAGCCGAGAAACCTCATGCGCGTCACTCCGCAACTGCATTCGAATCTACCACACTATCGTTCACCGGAACAAGTTTGCCTCGAGAAGGCGACACATGCTTATAGATGCAATTTCGTGCTGCAAATGGCACGAATTGCAGTACGTGTCTTTGGCCCGTGTAGCCATGGGATGAAAGCGGCGCCCGGAATAGCGCATCCTGCGACATTCGCAGGATACTGCCGCTTGCAATCGGTGTTGATGCCAATTGTCCGCCAGGAGCTGCTGTTGCACCAGGCGAAGGAATGTCCCCGGCTTGATGTGTCCCCGTACAATCGGAAATTTTGGTAGTTCTCTTGCTTGCTGTTGTTTTGTATTCCTCTTTCCTTCCTCCCAAGCCTGAACAAGCTTAACGCCCATATAATTCTTCGGCTCCCAGCTATCAGCGTGCCCATCGCCCTCCATTGAACTAGGTATCGCCCGTCCTTTCATGCAGGATTCACCGTGTCGGCCACTCCTTGTCGGCAAGCCAACTAGCAACGAGTGCGACGCTGGTGAAGGCCTTGGGCTCTCGCGCTGTGCGGACCATGACTTGCGCGTTGTAGGATTGGTTCCGCGCCATTCGATCAGGTACCGCGTGGCGTTTTCGTGAAGGATGCACTTCCGGCTATCGGATGGTAGCTGAGGAACGCGTCTTACGGGTGGCGGCGAGAGAAATGGAACGGCGCTGTAGACTGCGGGTCGCGATGGAGCGGGCGGTGCTGTTACCGAGCGTTTTCCGAGCGCAGGAGACGGTGGGACGCGTTTCGGCCCGATTCCTTCCGCTCAGCGGATCACTGGTGATCCTGAGCCGCCACATCCATGCGTCATTCTATCCATTAATCAATCAAGCAACCAAAATCGAGTTTGTCACTCAGTAAGCCGTTTCACCTCCCTGGTTGACCTCAGCACGTGTTTCCAGCATGCGTATCCTAAAGATAACGCGCTTAGGAATGTCGCTATTTGATTTGTCCAATGAATTGCTCCTATCTGTTGCGGAGCACTTAGAAACAGAAAAAGACCTTAACGCTTTTGTTTAGACAAGTCGGCACCTCTATCATCTTCTAAATATCCATCTTTATCGAGGCAATATACGACAGCGTGGAAGTTCGGCACTATTGTGGGCTGCAAAACATGGACGAGAGACGACAGTACAGAAGTTACTGGACGAAGGAGCTAATGTACAAGCGATGACCGATGATGGTCGTACGTCTCTATCATTGGCGGCAGGCAACGGACACGAGGGGATGGTGAAGCTGCTGCTTGGGAATGACGGCGTCGACCCGGACTCTAAGGACAACATAGAGCGGACGCCGCTGTCGTGGGCGGCAGGCAACGGACACGAGGGGGTGGTAAAGCTGCTGCTCGCGAATGACGGCGTTGACCCGAACTCCGAGAACAACTTGGGGTGGACGCCGCTGTCGTGGGCCGTAAAGAAAGGTTGCGAGGCGGTGGTGGAACTCCTACTTGCGAAGGAAGGCGTCGACCCAGACTACAGGGGTGACGATCGGACGCCGCTGTCGTGAGCGGCAGAATATGGGCATGAGGCGGTCGTGAGGCTGTTGCTTGCGAATGACAGCGTTGACCCGGACCCCAAGGATGCAATCGGCCGGACGCCGCTGTCATGGGCCGTATGGAATGGGCACAAGGCGGTGGTGAAGCTGTTGCTCGCGAATAACGGCGTCGACCCGGACTCTAGGGACAACGGGGGACGAACGCCACTGTCCTGGGCCGTATGGAATGGGCACGAGGCTGTGGTGAAGCTGTTACTCGCGAATGATGGAGTCGACCCGGACTCTAGGGACAACGGGGGCCAGACGCCGCTGTCAAGGGCCGTATGGAATAGGCGTAAGGCGGTGGTGAAATTGCTGCTTGCGAATAACCGCGTCGATCTGGACCCCAAGGATATAAATGGTCAGACGCTGCTGTCATGGGGCGCAGAAAAGGGGTACGAGGCGGTGGTGGAGCTATTATTCGCGAATGACCGCGTCAACCCGGACTCTAAGGACAACGAAGGGCGGACGCCGCTGTTTTGGGCCGTAATGTACGGGCATAAGTCGATAGTGAAGCTACTACTCGCAAATGACGACGTCGACCTAAGTCTTAAGGACAACGAGGGGTGGATGCCGCTGTCATGGGCCGTATGGAATGGACGCGAGGTGGCGGTGAAGCACCTGCTTGTTTAGAACGGTGTCGATCCGAACTTCAAAGATGAAAGCGGTCGGACACTACTGTTATAGGCGGTAGAGAAGGGGCACGAGGCGGGCGGTGAAGCTGCTGCTCGGGAATAACGGCGTCGACCCGGACTCCAAGGACAATGAAGGGCGGACGCCGCTATGGTGGGCGGCGGAGAGTGGGTATAAGGAGGTGGTGAAACTCCTCGCGAAGGATGGCGTTGACTCGAACTTTAAGAATAACAGAGGGCGTACGCTACTGGTGCGGGCGGTAGAGAAGGGTCACGAGGATGTAGTAGATATGCTTACTTCTGTTATATAGATTTTGTGTTCTTCTACTAATCTGACTACCTTGGTAGACTGAAGCACACTTAACGGTTTTGGAATATTTCTACGTAGTGTTCTATTAGGAAGGCTGAAGCTTCTGAATTGAATTGAATTGACACTATTTAACGTCCGGCGGGTGACGCGTGAGCGCGACCGTAGTCGGCCCTATCTTACCCTAGAGCCTTCTAGGGGCTATAGGACGTGCTGTACTACCTATATCTATGTATAGGGTAGTAAATTAGGGGATAAGGCGTCTTTCGTATGCTTGTAGAAGCTTCGCTTTAACACGAAGTTCATGCGAAACCTGGAATTGATGTACGAACGGATTGAAACTACTGATGGTATGATGCATTAAAGTAGAAAAAGCAATTAGAAAGCCTATAAAAAGAAATAAATAAGAGCCTACGTGATTGAAGTGAGTAGTGCTATAATGTCATTGTGCTGACCCGTTATCGCTAATAAAAGCGGCGTTTATCTATTGTTATCTTTGGAGTCTGGGTCGACGCCCTTAGATGCGAGTAGTAGCTCTATTACCGTTCTGTGCCCGTTTAGTGCGGTAGTTGATAGTGGCGTCCGCCCGATGATGTTTTTTATGTTTGGGTCGATGCCGCCGTTCGCGAGTAGTAGTTCCACCACCGCCTCGTGGCCCCACTCTGCCGCACACGACAGCGGGGTCTTACTAAATTTATCTTTGGGGTCTGGATCGACACCGGCTTTTACGAGTAGGAGCCCCACCACTTCCTCGTGCCTATTCCGTGTAGCCTAAGACAGCGGTGTCCGACTATCGTTGTCCTTAGAGTTTAGGTTAACTCGGTTGTTCGCGAGGAGTACCCTTACTACCTCCTCGCACCCATAGAATGCGGCACGTGACAGTGGCGTCTGGCCGTGTTTATTCTCGGAGTTAGGATCGACATCTTCGCTTGCGAGTAATAATTTAACTCCCTTCTCGTATTCATTTCGTGTAGCAACCGATAGTAGTGTTCGGCCATTGTTGTTCTTATGGTCCCGGTCCACACGGTCGTCTGTGAGAAGTATTTCTGTCACTGCTTTGTGCCTTTCTAATACGGCTAACGACAGTGGCGTTTGCCCCTTATTATTCTTAGAATTCGGGTTGACTCCCTTATTCGCAAGGAGCAACTTCACCACCTCGTTGTGCCTATTTTGTGTAGCCCACAATAGTGGCGTCCGGCCGCCTCCATCCTTGGAGTCAGGATCGACGCCGTTATGCGCGAGCAAAAGCCTCGCGACTGCCTCTCTTCCATTTTGTGTAGCCCATAATAGTGGCGTCTGGCCGTCTCTATCCTTGGAGTTCGGATCGACGCCGTCATGCGCGAGTAACAGCCTCGCGACCGCCTCTCTTCTCTTCGCTGCGGCCTATAATAGTGGCGTCCGGCCGCCTCTATCCTTGGAGTTGGGATCGACGCCGTTATGTGCGAGCAATAGCCTCGCGACCGCCTCTCTTCTATTTACTGCTGCCTATGATAGTAGTGTCTGACCGTATGGATCCTTAAAGTCTAGGTCGATGCCGTTCTTAGCAAGTAGGTGCTCCACCACGGTCTTATGCCCATTCTACATAGCTAATGACAGCGGCCTCTGTCCCTGGTGATTCTCGGAGTTCGGATCGATGCGTCTACTCGCAAGTGGTAGCTTTACTACTGCCCCGTACCCCTGCCCTGCCGCCTACGATAACGGCGTCTTCCCCTTATAGTCCTTAGAGTTAGGGTCGATGCCGTTATGCGCGAGTAATAGCCTTACGACCGCCTCTTTTTCATTTTCTGCTGCCAACGAGAGCAGCGTCCGACCGCCATAAGCCCATAAGTGCACGTTGGCGCCCTCGTCCAGTAACCTTTGAATTGTCGTCTCTTGCCCCTTTTTTGCAGCCCACCGCAATGCAGAACTCCTATAATGCTGTATATTATGTCGATAGAGATAGGTATTTAGAAGATTGTATATGTGCTGATTTGTCCGGGCTAAAGTATTGATGTCTTTTTCTGCTTTTAAGTTCTCCGTAATAGATAAGAGTAATTTATTCGACAAGCCAAGTAGCGATATATCTAGGCGTGTTAGCTTTAGCTTACGCGTACTGAAAGTACATACTGAGTTAACCGGGTGAAGTTAGCTGGCTTACTGAGTGAAAAGCGCTGTTTTGGTTGATGGACGGATGATTAGGATCACGCTGAGCGGAAGAGAGTGCGGAAACGTCACGTCGTCACGTTATAGCGCGCCCGGCAACCTAGAAACGCGTCGCCCCGCAATTGGCAGCGCGAACGCGGGACCGGCTTCACAAACCGTGGTCTACGAAATGGAAGCTCAAAGCGTCCGCGCTCGTCGCTGACCGGCTTGCGAATGAGCAACCGCTCGAATGAGACTCCGTAATGTGCCCGCGTTATGTTTGAAATCAGCGCAGGTAGGTTGGCGCTTAACTGTAAAGTACAGCAACAGTTCGCCACCTTAAAGCAAGCAGCGGTAGAAGGATTTACAATACTGCAGACTCCCTTAGATGCGCGAAAGTAAAGCTCCGCAAAGCAGCTTGAAAACATCCTACAGCCCTTACCGGACCCCAGCAAAGAGAGAAAGAAACCGCGTCCTAGTCTCCCGACTCCTCCAAGAGGCGACCCTACGCCTACAAGCACGGAATAACTAGCTATATATTCCAACGACGGGTCCTCCATGGTGCACGCATACCGCGACCTACCCCGTCCTTTTGCAAGCAAGCAAGCAGCACTTAACCTTGTATTCATAAGACGGCGATGGAGACTTCACCAGATTAAGAACGGGTGGAAACGGTCGGAGAATAGCGGTAATACTATCTCATTCGTGCACTGGACTGGCTTTCGCGAAGTCGGAATAAGGGCGCAATCTATGCTCTAGCTTATGTGCGTAAGCGACGGAGGGACCGATATAGGGCGGCGTTGTCGGCTCGGCAGGCAATCAATAGCTCGGTCGTCGCGTAGAGTCATCGGCGAGCAGGTGGTCAGAGCAGCGCATAGATCACAATATTTAATAGGACAGCGACGGGCGCAAGGCCATTAGGTGCTAAGATGAGAAGTTCTGGGTTAATAGTTTAGAGGAAGGACGTTAAGGTCGTGTATCGAGGCTGCGGGTCTAGACTTGTAAGCTAATCACCAGTTCACGGCATTTCTCGGTCGGGCTTAGCGCAAGGCTACGCTACGTCTGCCGTTCGCAGCGCCGCCCATGCCATGGGGCTCTGTTTCGTACTGCGCGAAAGGGGCTGCCGTATTAATAGTATCAGTAGTGCGCTTAATAGCGGTCTGCAGGACTGAGTTTTACGGCTGCCTTCGGCTCGGCCGGCGTCGATTGGCCGAGGGCTTCTGGTCGCCGCCAAGCGCCGGATTGAGTGCGCAAATAGCCTTACATCGCCCCAAAACGGTCGCTGCAAGTGCTAAGAACTAGTTATAAAACCCCTAAGCTATAATCTTACAAAAGTGTTAAAAGTAAGGCGACGAAGGCACGCCGATAAGCTAAATCGCGATTACGACGTACGACGGTGTAACTTAGCAATTACGCGAGGAAACCACGTGTTATCCCTAGCGGTTACCAGTAAAACGCGACAACGCGCCCTCCCTTTACTCTGCAAACCCACAACAAGCGCCCGCCCTCCCGACACGCAGCACCTCACTCTTCAAACGACACAACGTCTTTCGGCTGTCAGACCTCATTAACATCATCCAGTGCCCCGCATCGTCGCCCGGTCAAGCAGCCAAGGACCGCCGCCATAGCACAGCTCTCGGACAGCCAGCTCGCCACCATCAGAGACCATCCGATTAGAGATACACTCGACTCATTTCGAGCTGCATTCAGGTCAGCTCATCCCCGCGCAAGTCTTCGGGGCGAGTTAAACCACTACCAGCAACTGATCGCCCAGCCAGGTGAGTAGCAACGTCCAATCCTTGCGGCACACGCTAACCAACGCAGCGAGGAGAAGCCTCGTCCTCAGGCTTATCTACACTCTCGCAGGACTTCCCGCAGCTAATATACTCACCACCGCCGATGGAGGTCTCTTGGGTAGCGCTGTGGCCCATTTATACGCACGGCTGCTGTCGAACCAAACGGACGTGAAACCCACCACCTAGCTCGTCAAACACGTCATAGATAAGAAGGACGACCCCACGATATGGATATCCGTGTACGAACTCATCCGCCAGACGCAGCCCGCCGTTTTGATATTCGCTTTCCCGATAGCCCCTGCTTCCGTAACCCTACCGATTACCCCCAAGCGCACTCCGTCCACCACCTCGGTCCAGTAGACCCCGAATACACGCACGATAAGCGTTATGGTTAACTCCTCCGAACAGAGAAAGCTTTTCGACGATGTGCTTAGGGCTGAGCTGGATGGCTCTTTGTTTATCGGAGTGCCTAACTTCTTCGAGACATTCTTTGGCGAAGTCGATAACCTCGAGCAGACGGCCGCGACGATCTTCCAGAAATGTAGCGAAGGAAACAACCCGTTGTACACGGTAGACCGTGGCTGGCGTGATTGGCCGGAGAACTCGGCGCAGAACAACGTGTTGGGGTGGTTTACAGAGCTGGTAGCCTAGCTGAAGACACTCGTAGAAGAACACTGTTTAGTCGACACTATCTAACGGGGGACACTTGCGAAGCCTGATCTGCCCCTTGAAGGATCCGTAGCGGAAAGGAAGATGGACCTCGGTTTCGCGGATACCACGGCGCATGGACGGCCCCGCTGGTCCTAAATGCTTATCGTGGGAGAGCTAAAGAGCAATCCGGGGCTCGATAGAAGCTCGGAAACCTGGCGTGACCTCGCAAGATACGCGAGAGAGGTCTTTACTGCGCAAGATACCCGTCGCTTCGTCCTCGGCTTTACGCTGTGCGGACCCACCATGCGGCTGTGGGAATTCGACCGACTTGGAGGCGTCGCATTAGAGTAGTTTAACGCTAATAACGATGGCAAGCGGCTCGTTTCGGTAATTATGGGATATCTTCTGATGGACAAGAAGCAGCTCGGATTCGATCCGACTATTCTGGAAGCGGACGGCAAGCGGTGGATCGAAATTAAGCGCAACAACAGAACAGAGCGCCTTGTTTTGGATGAAGTAATCACGCGGGCCCCATGCGTTGTCGGTCGGGCGACGACCTGCTGGAAGGCTTATCGCGAGGGAGGCAAGTCGCGGCGGCTCTACGTAATCAAAGACTCGTGGCAGTATCCCGAGCGCGATGAGGAGGGTGATCTGTTGAAAGAGGCAACGAAGAAAGGAGTTGTTAACGTGGCGAGGCACTATTACTACGAGACGGTCCGCGTGGCCGGTACGGAGGACGATATCTACGACAACATCCGCAAAGGGCTGGACGTTTCGAAGGCGACTAATTACCGGCCGAGCGAGTCTATGCCACCTCCGAGCACAGCCGGGGTCGTGCGAAACACCCGAAGCACTAGTTCAGCAGGGCAGAAGAGGTCATCCAGCTATATCGACGCATCAGAGCCAGTCAGCAAACGGATCTGCTTCGACTCGCGAGTCACAGTAAGAGGCGAGCTCCCGAAGAACCGTGTGCATCGCCGCGTGATCACCCTTGATTACGGGAAGCCTATCTACAAGGCGAGTTCTCGGGCCGCTCTGCTCGGTGCTATGGAGGGATGCATCAAGGGGCACCAATCCTTATACAAGCAAGGGAAGATGCTCTAGAGAGACGTTTCTAAGAACAACCTTATGATCAACGAGGAGAAAAATAACCCTTCCTGGAAGGCATTCTTGATTGACCTCGATCTCGCGATTAGTAAAGAGAGGGAAGGTGTATCGGGGGCTAAAGGCAAGACCGGCACGCTCGCATTTATGGCGATCGGTGTGCTTCTGGGCGAACAGCATTCGTTCATGCACGATCTGGAGTCATTCTTCTGGGTACTCTTCTGGATTTGCATTCATTATGAAGGGCCAGGCAGGGGGAGAGTAGTTGAGCGGTTTGACAAGTGGAATTACATGAACACAGAAGAGTTGGCAGGGATAAAGTTAGGTGTTGTTGCAAACAAGGGCATTTTTTTGAGGACAGTAACGGACAACTTCACCGAGTACTATCAACCACTTATACCTTGGGTCGATGAGTTACGGAAGGAAATCTTTCCAAACGGTGGGATATGGGAGCGGGAAGAGCCGGAATTATATTCACGTATGATGGACATACTCCGGGAAGCACGGGAAGATTCAAGAGTGCTACGAGGAGCATGAGGTCTCAGTTTCACTGGAGGGGGAGTGTCAGATGGGAAAGCTTTTTATTTTTCGTTTGATACCCAGGATTGATTATTGTAGGCGCTTGGGTCCTTCTGAATGCTGCATTCCGTTCGGTCGGCGCTTCTTGCGCTTGGGAATTGCGTGCTCTTTCGACATTAAGTCATGGCGTGATTCGCATATTGGTCTTGATAGTAATTCCCAGAGCTCTTCATCCAATGATGTGTAAGCTACCCAATCGTGAGTCGTTCTTGTGCTCTTACTAAGCTCTTAAAGCAGGGTTTAGTAGAGAATAGGCGGTAAATATTGATATAGGCGCAAATGGGTCTTTGCCAGATTCTTAAGCGGTTAGATGACGTGCGAATAGGAATCTCTACTTCCAGTCGAAGGAGTTGTTACTAAAGGCGAAAGAGGGTCTTGGCACCTTATACTAAGAAGCACTATATTCTATTTCGGCGCAAATACTATGTAAAGTGTATGTATCAGGGGTTCCAATGCGAAACCCAGATAGTTTTAATGGTAATCGAGCACATTATCTCACATATTTCAGGGCCGCATATCGTTAGTTTTGTACTTTATTCCTGTGAAGTCTGGTAGCCATCATCGGTCAAAAGCTATACCCTTGCAGATCACTACGCAAGCCATTATCGTGTCACGTTTCTAGGCGGCTGTTATCTAAATTTGCCAAAAAAAAGAATAATAGCGCACACCTAAGGAGCGAAGCCTCTGCTTTCTCCGACACTAAGCAGTAGTAGTTTCTGCAGTCAGCTGACCAACCATAGAGTCATTCCTTTTCATGTACGCTACCTCCTATCCTTCTTTTTTCTTTCTTGAGTGACATGTGCAATATTAATAAAATCCTAATAGGTTGTCCCCTGTCGCACTGGTATGGTCTCATGATAAGATATTTCTAGCTGGATCACATGATACAGAAAGGCTGCCCCACTACAGAAATCCTGGACGCCCCTCTGCGCTTGTGCTCGCCTGTTCGCCTCCGCACCCTGCGCTCGAAGGCCAGACGCCGCGGAAGTGCTGTTGAGTTGTAAGTTTCCGACTCATTCCACTCTCGTATAGATCATGACAGTAATACCAGGTTCTATTTCGACCTCCTCCAGTGAAAAGAGCGCCCGCCGTATTACGTGCGCCGAGGCTCATTCCCCATGCCGTCTCACCTACAAGACTGGGATCTCGATAACACACAAGGCATCTCGAAGGAGCTTGCGACATGGCTTGAGCAGAACGGGGAATGGGTGTTGCCACAAGAGAACAAAGCTTTCGAGAAGTGCATCAGCGAGGGTTTGCACAATGAAGTGAGCAAATTATGGGACCATGTGCAGCAACTGCTCAAGGATAAAGGAGTATACCCGGAAGTATATGCTCTTGGCAAAATCTTTCCTCTAGAGCGCTGCTAACTGTGCTAGAAACCATACTGGTCGGTGTTCAAACCACAATTAGAAGGCGGATGGCTCTTTAGCGACGTGTACGACCAATTCCTCATTCCTATCGGGTCTACGGGAGACTGCTCGTCACCTTACATAACAGACGGGAATATTCAGAAACCATTTGCGCCAGGTAAAGCCATCTTCTGTGAGCGCAATAAGAGTGCGTTTGTCAGTGGAGGGGTGGAATTCCTATTTGTACGCTAAATAGCCCAAGAGAAGACTCATTTACAGACGCAACGCTTGCCTAGCAGAGAAACAGAATCCTTTCACCAGGAATTATTGAAAAATGAGATTCCTCCCTTTTCCCATGGCTCGCTCAACAAAGCAAGGTGATCATATGACGGAATCGTGGTATGGTCTTCGCCTGAAAATACAGATGCTCAGCGTGAGTCTCCTAAACATCTCAATGGAATTATACCTTGAACGTCACCTGACTGAGAAGCTCCCCCTTCCCACGGTTCGCTCAATAATGCAAGGTGATCATATGAAGGGATTGTGGTTTGGTCTTCGCCTGGAAACATAGATACTCAGCGTGAGCCTCGTTAACATCTCAATAAAAGTATACCTTGAACATCATCTGGCTGAGAAGCCTCCCCCTCCCATGGTTCGCTCAATAATGCGAGGTGGTCCATAGTGTGGTCTTCACCTGGAAATATAGATGCTCAGCATGAGTTTCGTTAGCATTTTAATAGAGATATACCTTGAACACCACCTGACGGAAGAGCTTCCGTAGGTAAAGGAGAGATGTTGGTTTGAGATGCACATTGTCTATTGATGACTCTGTGGCTCATAGTCACAGGTTCGACAACGCGTGGGGAGAGAGCCGCGTCTGGTATTGCAATATTAGACTGAGCTTTTGATTACTATTCATTAAAGGGTTGTGAATAGCCAAAACCTGGGGCGACCTACCCTCTGAAAGAAGTTCTGGTTGCTGCGTTACTCCATTGGGTATAGAGCTTTGGCTAGTCTCTTCGGTTCTCATGTCGGTAATACTACCGTTTGTCCCTGGTGATAGTGCCGAAGGCAGGATGCCGAGACTGTGATTGGTGTTATCTAATGTGACGGCATAGATTTCAGCCCTGGCGGGGGCGTGGCGAGAACGTTTACTCGGGCGTTCTATGCAAGATTGTCGTATCGATGAGGTCTCGGAGCAATGCGATGCACGGAGAAGGCTGTCTCAATGCTGCACTCTCTCAGATGCCCGAGATCTAAACCGTGGAGACACAGAAGAGCTTGTGTGAGATAATTCTGCCACATCAGGTAGTCTTTCAGCCTCAGCGACAGCTATCGTACTCAATATTCGAAGAGAGTGCGCTGAGTATTGGTTATACTCATGATTCACCAGTCCCTGAACAGGTTGCAACTTGGTGCGCCCTCGAATGTAGTCCAGATACGTAGCCTTCAAAAGCCCCTCTAGCGAAGATAGCCTCAACCAGCTTGAATAGATAGATAGAGTAGCGGCGTATGAGTTGAAAGCTTCGAACTCAAGATCATCCAGCTCTCTTTCGAACCTAAAGAGTATCAGCAACTGTATGTCCAATCGAAGGGCGTAACAAGCTCACGTCGTGACTCGTCCCATATTTGCGAGTCCTATGCACATTCCCAATCGAAGTCTTCTCCATTTAGATCCAGCTAGAGCTGCTCTTTTGAATCTGCTCTTCTTGAAATGGGGATGTTCATGTGACAGCGCTTCTGCGACTCGTTGAAGAGCCCAAGATCTGTAAGTCTGGCCGTGACGAGAAACTTCTGTCTCACGAAGTCTCTTACCCTCCTCATCAACCTGTTCGGATAGCAGTTGGAGAATAAGCCGTCGGCGCACTAGACTCAAGCATTCCGTGTTGTCGAAATCGTGAAAAATGTACGATATGACGTGGAGGTTGCCTTCACCAGCAGAAGAATTAGTGTGGCCGTTGAACCAAAAGCTTAGAGGATCTTTCTTGTAAGAAGATTCAAAATCATCCAGGTACTTTTCTTCATGGGGAATCTTCAACGCAAGGCCAGAGAGTGTGTTTACACTTTTTTCGGAAAGCCTTTGATTGTTGCTTGTTTCGTATGTCTGGAAAAACTCAATGATCGGCTGGTCACTGTTTCTTTTTTTCCTGACACTGTTCATGCCATTGAGAGCCCCACTGGTTGATGGAGCAGGATTGGATGGCGCCTCGCTCCCAGGATTGATTTCGTTAGGTGTTGTATTACTTGAAGCCTCCGATGTCTGAACGCAGGACTGAGTGCTGCCAGGAGTTGCGCTGTCGGCATTCCAGCTGGCTGGTACTTGGACCGATGAAAGCGCCTTTTGGAGAATTGAAAACCCGGAATCCTCACGATCGCACAATGTCACAAACTGTGCAACGTGCTGAGAAAGGCTCTACGAGTTGCGATAGTTAGTGACGCAACAGTCGCTTTGGAGGTTATCCATACCGTGTCAAGTGGTCTGAGCGCTTCAGCTAGCTCGGATAATCCACGTACCAATGCCGCTCGTTGCTGCTAAGTATAAGTATCGTCGTGATCAAGAGTCGATGAAATTGTACCTCTGCTGTGATGGATCTCATTGATGGAACGGTGGAGACAGAACGTTGACGAGGGAAGGCTGACAGGTGCGGGCTGAGCAAACAGTATTAGTCCGCTCTCTCCTGTCCACTTGGACCGGAGATCATCCTGAAATGGCATGGCACCATGAAGATCGCTCCTCCCTAGCTTGCGTTAGGATGTGTGCTACTTTTTTTGGAACACCAATAGGATCATAGGCCGTTACCGAGCTTCATGTTGGCGGGAGTATTCATTAGCGCAGCAGATCATGGATCCGATTCGCTACAGCAATGCGCACAGAATCACCCGCGTCGATCAGGGATAGCATATCGCGGCACGAGCGAAAAAAGAAAAATGGTCGCTTGTGGAAGGAAGAACCTTGGTCGCCATTGTGAGAATACACCCTGCACTTCACCTGATCCTCTGATGTGCGCACGGTGTGTTCATTCGCACACGTCGGGAATGAAGGCTTCCGCGTACGATTAAGTGAAGAATCACGTTGTTTGAGTGATCGGTCTAGAGCACTTGCCTTCACCAAGGAAATCAATACTGTCCATACACCCTGTTCTGCAGCAATGCTGCCACCGTATTATATAGATCACTGTAAAAGGCTGAGGCTGCCCTTTTGCTCCACTCAGTCTCACAATGACCGTCCCTGACAGCTTCAGGATCGCCTTCTCCTTCACCGCTCTTTCCCTCACCGGCTGCACGACTGCACTTGCTGTCATTCGCAAACATGGAAGAGCGTCTCGCGTCGGACACGGGATCGTCACTCTCATTACCGCTGCCCTCGCCGCTGTGAGCATATACAGTGCACAGTCGCATGAACCTATCGATGGATTCATTAACAGCTTTTTATGTGCAGCCATTGGCGCATCTCCTTTTATCAAAGTATCACCCCGCTCTTTACTACTCGACACTTCCGCTGAATCTGTGTAGTTTAAGACCTTGAACGAAGCCCTGGAGCCTTCGGGCGTCCTACAACCATACCTGTCGATATGCATCAACTTTGCTCTAGTACTCATTGGCCTAAAATTTGTGGTTGTGGTCATGCTCATGACGGACAGCTATACCCAGACATTTACCAGTATTTTATTCCTCTCGGTCGCGCTCGAGTATATTATTCTCGGCGCCATCACATTCTATCTGCAGAGGCTCGCAGTACAGCAGAGTGGCTCTGCGTTCAAGCGCGCAGCACAGCAAATGTACTTTTAGTCCGTGGCTTTAGCATCCTTTGCATCATCAGTTTCTGGGTTCAGGTCCCAAGACATGGAACTGTTGATATGGTTGCTTTGGGTAAGTCCCGCATCCTATAAAGTAGCGCTATGCTGAAATCCTGTACAGTCGCTCCTTCTCCTGATACTGCTATGTCAATGCCTTCTCCTAGCGTACGAAGCCACCAAAACAATAAGAAGTCAACGCGGTGCGATCCAGGTGACTCCTAAGAAGACAGTACGTACTGAAATTTTGTTTTGTATCAACCATATAATGCAGTATCTGAGCTACTGGCAGGTCTGGTGGAAATCCTCATCGAACGGTACACAGTCACGATCAACCTTTAACGGCGGAGAAAGCGCGCAGGAGTACGGAGGAAACACTTTCATAGGCAATACTGAACGGCGAAGCGGCCGGCAAGACACGGCTAGTACTATTATGGCTGGCTCCGCTGACCCGCTAGAGACTACGCATCATGGACAGGATGCAGGCAGTGAGGCCGCTTATCATCCTCGACTAGTTCGTATCCTCTCATCACCCAATCGGTCGATACTTACATCATAATAGAAAATTACTGAGCAACAGAAAAGGGACCTACACTTGATCCTCGAGACTGGAGACGCGCTGCAGATCCAGCAATTGGTCCGAATAGGATTTCCCGGGGTTGATGCTTACGAGATACTGAAGGAGCGTATTCAGAAGAGGCAGGATGACTGTGAGATCTGGGCACACTTGGGATATAAGGAAGAGAGAAGGAAACCAAGTTGGTATCGCATTTTTCAGCGGTGCAGTATCTGCAAGCCTCTCTTCCTTTTCAGTCCCCATGAGACCTTCGTCTGTGGCCATTTGATTTGCAAATGCAAAGGTAAACTCTTCGAAAGCATTAAAGAGCACAACACTGACCAAAGAAGATGATAGCTGCTGTCCCAGCTGTGGTCCAGAATTCGAACAACTGTGGGAGTTCCTGGCGCGCGAACGACCTGCACCACCCAAGATCGAATGGCCCTTAGTACCACACAGTCTCGTTGATGAAACGGAAGCACATAATTTCGCTAAATCGGTTGTGCAGAAGCACAAGCTGGCCTTCCAGGAGATCACCATGGAGGATTTGGTGTCCTTCGCTTTGATAGGATCTCCAAAGGGCGTTACCTCGTTCCTCGAATCTCACAAGGATCTTGCTAAAAAAGTAGGGGAGATTAGGGAAGATGGCGCCAAAATGTGGGCATGGCATGAAGCTTCGAAGGTGATGTACTGTCAAAAGAGAACCTGAATGATTTCTAATAGCTATATAGGAACGTCATCGCTTTGAGCTTCTGAGTCAAGCTATCCAGATCGGACTGCAGGGCAAAGCAGAGGAATGGAACGTCCTAAATCTGTCCGAGAACGATCTGCATACAAAGACACTATCACCGATCCGCACGATGTTCGAACGATACTTAACTTCGGAGTTTCTGGAACGTGTCCCCTTACTCTCCCGTAGGTTCATTCTCTGAATACAGACTTCAGCAGATATGATGACATCAAAAGGTACTCTAGCTAGAGCGTGGACGGAAACAACTTGAAAGAAGGTGTCGTGCAAGCATGGTTCGAACGATCTCGCGAGATTTATACGTTGATTGCTTAGCTTCTGGATGGGGAGGAATATTTTCGATATTATAAAGAAGTGCTACACGACGATGTTGTCGATATTCTCTCGGTGTATCCTAATCTTCTCCAGGGCCTTGTAGATCTCGCGGAGGTAACGGCTCCTGATGCGTAGAAGTGGATAGCTAGCTGACACAACCTAGGTTCTCTATAAGCACGGAGACTATCTTCCGAGCGGCACAATAATCACTGGCATAGAACAGATCTTTGGCCTGGTTGCCACAAGTGGAATATGAGCTTTACGAGTACGACGACAGGAGCGAAACAACTAATGATTTCTTTCGAGATATAATCTTTGAAGCTTGTTCAGGGCTAAACTGGGGGCTTTCGAGTTGTATATAGTGTATATAGCGTTAGGAATGATGCCATAGTATTAAGACTGTGCGGGTATTGGCAAAGTGATAATCTTGCCTCCTTGACCACTTGCCGCGGGTGTGCCCGAGAGGAGAGAAGAGAGGATGAGTTAACGCTTGGGCCTCTTCTCTGGCTTTCGAGCCTTTCTGCGGTGTGACTACCTCCTGCTGCCGACCTTTGTCAGAGTACTATCCCGGCGGGGACCCATGCCTCGTGAAATAAATTCCGGAGATACCGTGTGGATGTCTGTGCTTCTAGCCCGTGTCTACTCGTAAGCCTGTAGTAGGTATTATCGATTGCTCGAAGCGCTGACTTTAATTTATGCTGGTTCACCGTTTATGGAGAGGATACTCAATTAGCCTAGCTTGAAGGTCACTTAGATCTTACTAGTGTGCCGGCCTTCGTCGGCATGCTCTCAGAACCTAACTGTAGATATACGCTAACGAAATATGGCCTTAAGATAGAGGTTTGGCTTGGGATTCCCGCAGTGGTAGACCTGATTTAGTTCACAAAGCTGCATACGAATTAAGCGCTAGACTTGGATGATTATCTGGGTATGGGCAACCCGTCCAATTCGTTATTATGAGTATAAAGAGCCGATTTTTTGTCTATTCTGCAATTTAGAAGCTCTTAACTTATTTTATTCTTTTAGAAAGCGATCTACCCACAGCTGCGCAGAGAAAAATCCCTTATTATAGTCGAAATACCGCGTCATCACGCTCATCTGATACGATGCCCGATATAAGAACGGAATAAATAATCGTAAGATTGTCCTTATTTGAACTAATAGAAACTAAGCTCTACAGATGTATGCTGCTCTTGAGGCGTCTTGCAATCTCGACCTTAGTGCCCCAAACGAAGGCAAATTATTAATGGATGTTATCCACGACTTGCTTGTATGTGGCCTACCTGGGACGTCTAAAAGGCTTTAGCTAATTTGAGTAAGGATATGAGTAGTCGTTTCCTGAGTAGGATCTTAGATTAAGCAGAGGAGGACCTTTGGTCTATGCTTGATGAAAAAGGCCGCGGAAAGGAGCCCATCTCACACCTATCGCTCTTCTACTTTACTAAAGCGGTGATGCTATACCGGAAGGATCGCTGGGCGGAGTTTGATAGAATAATTACGGATATATGCATTTCATTCATTAGCAGAAAGAGGCCTATATGCTTGCAAGGCGAAATTTGTGAACTTTGTAGAGCATACAAGAGGAGGATACAGGAGGACAAACAGGCGCAAGTACTTAAGACTAGGTCGTAGGTATGATTTCTTTTTAGGAACCTTTAAGCAATAACACCGATGCGCTCCAATCCTAGATGCTATTGGGTATTATTATAATTCTCTTGCGTGAAGAAAAAAAATTGAAGAAGATAGGAGGAGAGTAAGCCGTGCTTCTTACTGAGCCGTAAGGGAAAAGGTATAAAGCCTTCTATCTCGTGGTAAGACTCTGCAGGAATTTTGACTCCTAATTCTTAGACACTCTGTGGCCTCGTACCGCTCTAGTCCCTAAATTAGCCAATAGGGTGTTGCCGCCCAGTTGATTCTTAGTCCACGACGTGTTGATGTTTACCCCCGGTAAGATAACCATCGGCGGAATTACGTCCCCAGCTTCGTTAATATACTCGTAGTAGGTAACTGGATCACGACAAGTCTCACTAGTTATAACTGCCTTACGGTCTGGCTATAGAGTAATAATCTACTAGCTACTACTAATACTAATACGAAAGCCGGTTTCGTTATAGTTCTAGATATCGCTTACTTGAACGCCGTGTTCGTTAATAATGCGCTTGACCTTAATAAAGTACCGGGCAATTGCATCTAGGTCGTGACTAATAGTCCTCAGCAGCTCGACTGGTCGTTGTCTAATGATATGTAGTTCCTCATGGCGCTTTAAAAAGCGCCCGGCCCAGTTGTGGCCGATTTGTTAGGTATGGAACCATCTGGCCAGGAGCGGACTAGTAGTTGATAAGCACTACTGATGTAGCGAGTCCAAAAAAAAAAAAATAAAATGACGGGAACAGTGTAGGTTCTGAATAGTCACTGGTAATATGGGGATACGAGGAATCACTAGCTTTTCTTTTGGATAAAATCTTTATTTATAGTCTGACATGGTCGTTGCCGAAGTCTGTTGGTAAATGCGGGGCAATAAAAGTGAGTAAATTAAATCGATGGAGACATATAGGTGTACGCAGCTACGTACTTGGTCTTCGCATCGATCGTAGTTGATTGCAAACCAAGATATTCTATTATGATGTGCTTAATGAGTTGTTAGTACTTAAGAGGGAGCTGCCTGCCCGATACTTGAAGAAACCGTGTATTTTCTTACCGTAGTCAGTACCTGCCATAAGCCACTCGAGGAAAGAGCTGCTTTCTAGTACGATGAAGGTAAACTCCCTTCTACTATATAGAGCCGCCTGCTGATCTTGATTAATATTCTCAGTCTGTATATATATATATAAGAGGAGCATTACACCCGCTTTTTGGGCCAGTACCACCTCCGAAACCGTCTGTTTTCCGCCCTGCGCAGTCAGACTTGGCATCGCTCCCGCCACCCCCGCCACCACTATCTCTATTCTTATGCCTGTCGTCGTTGCAAGAAAAGATAACCTATGAATTTACTTACGGCATCCTTGAGTATTCTTGCGAACTTTATATCCTGAGCCTCATTAATCAGATTGGTCCCCGCGTCTCTTTGATGGGAAGTACTAGCTACGGTGAGGAGGACGTGGGTACTCTGGACAGGTGGTGCGATAATACTTGGCACACCCTCACTGGCAATCCTATAGATGACGGAGAGCTGGAAAGAAAGGGAGAAATCGAGCTTGCTCGGCCGGATTCATTCTTTCGATTAGACGTTGACGCGGGAGCTAGATTTACTGTGGTTTACGAGACGCGCTGGCGTAGGAAAGGAGATGAAGATTGGGGACCCGTGGTACGTTGGAAAAGAGTTTTTATGACGAGGGATCAGGCATGTGAAGGATATTTGTGGGGCGCAAAGCAGGGCTGGTCGATCCCGTTCGTTTATGATGAGCTTCCTGCTTAAGAGCTTAACGGGTGGAGATGGAGTGGACGCTGCGAAAAGGTTGGATGTCTAAAAGATTATTACTTGCGGATGCTGGGTCAATATTGATTTCGGTAGTGAACAAGATTAGAACCAGTAGATACTGAATGTAGAGGGTAGTTTGCCAGCCCATCGAGCTATTGTTTGGTGTAAAAATCTTCTAACAACGCTTCTTAAACAGAGCTACTCTGTGCTGGAGAGATGGTCTCCTGGGGGTTATGCATTTTAAAGATATGGGATGGATACTAACGCTTTCCGTGTGAGTTTACTAACAGGATGCTGTAAGATTACTGATTGGTCGAACCGCTGACTGGTGTCCATAGGCATCCGTTTATATAAAACGAGGCGGCACCTTAGACCTGACTTCCGCCTTACTCTGTTAAAATTAGATATTTTCTGATAAGAAGAGCAAATTTTCCAGGGGGCTGACTTGCTGCTTGCATTGAATGGTCGAAAACCTGCGATCTGTAGTCATTGTTAGTTTCTTCGCTGCTCCGTCTTGCCCTCTCGCCTTAGTTTTCCTCGAATTTCTATAGCATGGTGAAAATCAAGGATGGGCGATGAAATTAAGAAAATATAATAGTCTGCCGTAACTCTCGGAATGTAGGCTGGGGTCTCCCCATCATAGTACTATTTTCTCGTTATACTGCGCCGCAAGATTCCTTGCTATGTATCTTATTCTAATACGCCCTTGCCCTGCAGATTATCTAGTTATGGAGAGTAACCTGATGACTTTCGGATCCAGTCCGGCGCTAATGCGGAAGTGCGGCGCATGAGCAGGGGTTGGTATTGTAGCTACTAATGCGGACTGTCCGCCTTAAACTTGCAGCCTGGAGTGAGATTTCTATATAAACCCTTATAACTGCGCTGATTTGTTGTACCTACACATTCGAACACCCTGCACGACCGCGCCCACATCATACATACAGACAATTCTGACCTGCACGAATGCACAGCATAGATCCACGCACAGCAAGCAGCAAGTGGGCAACACACCCACGAGGCGCTTGTTTGCCTATACTGCGACTGTTAGCTTTTTTATGAGGATGAAAAGCTTCTTAATCACGTCTACAGCAGCCATGGCGTCTAAATTCGGGCTTCCGGCATGCACAAAAATAGTTATTCCTTTCGGGAGCTACTCAGGAATGAAGCTCTATACAAAGCGTAAGCCTGTTGCGGGCCGCGCTGCTTTAATCGACTCTGACATTATTTGCAGACAACAAGCTGCTACTATGTAGCCCTAGCCGTGTCTTGAAACTCCTGTATATGGGAGGTGCTCGCCCCTTATAGACGCTATGTCGAACCTGTCTCTACTCAGCCTTTAAGGTAAGACCTCTGCTGCGTATAATGGCTTTCTTCATGCACAGCGGTATACCTAGGCACATTGGATTTAATTACCCTGCCTTAGGATCGCCTGATTGCCTCCCCGACTATCAGAACGACAAGCCAGTTCAAGCTAACGGGATCACTGCGGGATCTGAGCCCCGGATCGTCGGAAACAACGCAGTCGAGCCTGAGAGATGTTCGAGAGGCCTCGAACACCGCACCAGCTGCGATAGCGAGACAACACAAATGTGTACGAAACCCCAGGTCACGGCGCGGAATTCACATGCACAGCCCAGGGTGGAGCTGCCGTACCCGGTACAACAGCAAGATTCGAAACGCACCACCAGCAGTGACAATGGATCAGATTCATCCATAGCGGCAGCAACTAGCAGATCACTTTGCCTTCCAGCCTCATATCAGACGCATATCTCGGTAATGCCCACGAATAAGCAATGGCCGGACTTAGTGCTCCCACCAGACCCCCGACCTATTTCCCAGGAGCAACTCGCAACGGAATTAAAAAAGATATATGCTGGGATTACAATAATCGAGTCGAAGTGCAAAAATGCCGACAAACAGCAGCCGCCTTTCAAGATAGATCTGATGTCTGGCAGGAAATGGATCCCAACACAATACTGGCACGCTCGCATCGCGTTGCATAGGACTCTGCTCCACGAACATCATGACTTCTTCCTAGCATCCCAGCATCCTTCAGCAAGCCCCGCGCTGCGTCGGCTGGCAGCGAAGTATTCTATGTCAGAGCGAATGTGGAAGCATGGGATCCATTCATTTCTGGAGCTTCTGCGCCAGCACCGCCCGGAGACCCTCGAGTACATGATTACCTTCATTTACGATGCCTACCAAATGATGGTGCTCCTATTAGAAACTGTTCCGGCGTTTGAGGGTATGTGGATCCAATACCTCGGAGATTTAGCCCGCTACCGTATGGCTATAGAGGGTGAGAATCTCGTAGACCGGGAAACCTGGGCGGAGATTTCTGTACGTTGGTACAACAACGCTGCCGATAAGACTCCTATGGTGGGCCGTATCTACCATCACTTAGCCACACTAGCGAGACCGAACACGCTCCAACAGCTCTACCTATACTGTCGTGCTCTTATGTGCGTACAGCCCTTTATGAGCACACGCGAGTCCATTTCCTCACTTTCAGATCGCATACTCGGCCCATCCAAAATCTCTTATCCCCATTGCCCCTCTATCGAAATCAGCTTTGTACGTGCACACGCATTGCTTTTTGAGATGGATCGAGGATCTCACCATATATTCGAACAACAACTCATTCGATACATCGAAAAACTGGACAGCAACATTAGACGTCTGGCTGCGGAATGGAAGCAGAAAGGTGCGCATATAGCCATCTCAAACATTGCTGGCCTTTTCGACTACGGGAGAGAGGATAACTTTCTTCGCTTCGCGTTTGCAACCCAGCTCTCGCCTGACGACTCAAAGTCCGTCTTCCAGACCGCCACTCCCTCTCATCTAGCCTGTCGTTTGGCTTTTGATACACTGCATGTCGTCCTTCAGCGCTTGGGAGACATGAACGTACTACCTCACTTACATATCCTGCTCGCATTCCTGTCTCAAGCTGCCACTCTCCCGTACGAAACTTCCCACATCTTCAGTCACGTTAAGTGGGAAAAAGTCGCCTTATTTCTCAATGCATTGGCAAAGTTAGAGACAATCACGTCAAAAATTGAGTCTTCTGAATTTCTACACGGAGGAAATGACGACTTTCATCCACTACCTGAAGACTACATCATTAGGGGACAATTATGGGCTTACTCGTACTATCCAGTATCATGGTTCAATCGTGTGTTGGATGAGGAAGAGCGCAATCTGGAGCTCGCGTCAACGGTTAAATTAAGAACTGAGAGAATTTTGTGGCTTGGAGTCCGACTGGGTTCAGTAAGTGATTTGTGGTTCTCCACATTATTACCTTGGGAAGCGGATCTAACTCTTAGCAGGGCAACCTTGGCCTACGTTATGACGGATCTAGTCAGACTTGGCACGCCTCCAATCCGAGGGACATGGAAGAGTGAATCCGCGCCAGATAAGATACTGCTGGTCGCAGACGTTGCTGCTAAAAAGGAGACGCCGGAACTGGCTCAAACATCAAGCGAGAACTGGGAGCAAATTTCCAATTGCTGTTAAACAAAATTTTACAAGTAACCTCACTTATAACATCTCCTCTGATAATAGAACCGTAATCAAAGCTAGATCGCCATTCATGTGAGAATGCTCAGTCGGATTTGCTGGAAGGTTACGAAGAACGCGCGTAAGATCTACTAGAGCCGGCGGTGCTGGTTAGTCCTTATCTAGTTTTTTTTTTTTTATAGCTGAGTTGTGAGGCCAGCTCCGCTTAAGGACGAAGCCGTAACCATGCTGCATGCCATGCGTCTTGAGCGCGTCATACGCTTCTTCGTAGGAGCCGTAGAGCAGGTCTGGAGGGGCCGCAATGTCTCCCATGTTGTTCAAGAACAAGAAAACAAACTTAACACCTACGTGCTTCGATGACTGTCTTCCTGCGGCAGAGACGCGGTGGTGTCGCGGTGATTTCGCGTTCGTAAATTACGCGCTAAGCCAGGTTAAGGAAAGTAACATCCACTAGCACTAGCGTTGGGGACAAATCTCATCTTGGGGACAAATCTCAAAACGTTGGGGACAAATCTCACTAGCCAATCTCACTAGCCTATATTACTAACGTGGTTGATAACCGAGCTGCGCATACAATCGAGCTGCGCACCCCACCACCAAAATCCATCCTACCTATCTTCAGACGCGATGCATCCACAACACCACACCCTGACATCTTCTAACGAAGCGAGAATTAAGCTAGCTATACAATCTCGTAAACGAAACGCGTCTTTAAGCGAGCGACACGCTGCGGCCCTCTACGCCGTTCCCCCAAGTACGCTCCGCAGCCGACGTGGTGGAGCGACCCCCCGACGCGATTGCGAGGCCAACGGACGAAAGCTCAGCAAGGAAGAGGAGCTAGTGATAGTTGAGCGTATATTGGACCAGGATTCAAGAGGGTTTCCGCCTACGAAGCTTGCTGTGCGAGCAATGGCCGATAGGTTGCTAGCAGAGCGGGGTGGCAAGCCAACAGGCAAGCGCTGGGTGGATAACCTCATTAAGCGATCGCCTGCGCTCAAGGTTCGGATGACACGTTCCTATGATCGCCAGCGAGCCTTGAACGAAGATCCAGAGGTGATTGGCAAGTGGTTTGAGCTGGTGCGCAACATGAAGGCGAAGTACGGCATCCTGGATGAAGACAGCTACAACTTTGACGAGACTGGCTTTATGATGGGTGTAATCTCGACGCAGTACGTGGTTACAGGCTCAGAAAAGCGCGGCGGCAAAGGGAAACTGGTGCAGCCAGGCGATCGCGAGTGGACCACCGCGATTGAGTGCATCTGCGCTGACGGCTCTGTGATTCCCCCCTTCATCATCTTCGCAGGCAAGAAGCACATCTCCACCTGGTACCAGGACGGTCTCATGCCTAAAGACTGGCCTATTGGAGTCACCGAGAACGGCTGGACGATCAACGAGCTCGGAGTCGTGTGGTTGAAGCATTTTAACGCGCATACAAAGCCGCGTACCGTGGGCACGCACCGGCTGCTCATAATCGACGGTCACGAGAGCCACAACTCGCAGGATTTCCAGGATCTCTGCAGGGAGAACAGGATTATCGCTCTCTGTATGCCCCCACATGCGTCGCACCTATTGCAGCCACTTGATGTGGGTTGCTATTCGCCGTTGAAGCGCGCGTACGGTGATGAGATCTCGGCCTTGGCGCGCAGGCACGTCACCCATATCTCTAAGACTGAGTTCCTCCCAGCCTTCAGGGCAGCTCACGCCCGGGTTTTTAAGAAGGAGAACATCCTTGCAAGCTTTAGAGGCGCTGGGCTAGTCCCATTAGATCCAGACGCGGTGCTATCCAAGCTTGATGTGAAGCTTCGTACGCCAACGCCACCTGCCCTAGAGACCACCACCCCTTGGGAGCCCAAAACACCGCGTACTCTTCGCGAAGTAGACTCCCAATCAGCCTTTGTCCTTAATAAGATTCCGCCTCCTGCAGGTTCTTCGCCAAGTTCCTTGAAAGAAGCTGTGGTTCAGCTGACAAAAGGCACCATAGCGATGGCACACGAACTGGTGTTGTTGCGCGCCGAAATGACTGACTTGCGGGAGGCCAATAAGACTCTAACCAAGCGGAAATCAGGCAAGAGGAAGTATGTCCAGACTGGAGGGTCGTTGACGGCAGAGGAGGCAGCTGAATTGATGGCTCCTAGCAACGTAGTTGGGCGGGATGAGGCTGGGGAGTCTTCGAAGAGGGCGCGCACGAGTGGGGGTGCGACACAACAAAGGCGCTGCGGGCGCTGCGGTATACTAGGACACAACTTGCGTACCTGCAAGCTAGATACTAATGAATCTACAAATTCTAAATAAACTTATTGCATCATAATAGCTTATTGTGGAGTTGAGATATTAGTCTGCAAAGTCGCGCGGCATTGGTGGGGTGCGCAGCTCGGGTGTATGCGCAGCTCGGTTATCAACCACGTTAGTAATAAGCATTAGTTATATTATAGTAAAATAAGTATACTTTAGTCTTAGATCCTCGGAGAGAATTAGTAGACGTAACGCTATAATTAGCTACTATAGTTTAGTAGAGTTCAATTATTACTACTATATCCGATATGCACGTCGCCAATCCTTAAACCGAGGGTCTGACTACGTGAGATAAAGCCTCGGTAGAGGACGGATAAGAGACCTCGCCCTAGGCCGCCCTCTTAGTCCTTATACCACTCATTCTTAATTGATAGTATCACCACCAAATCCAACAGATAGCATGCGGGGTTTCCGGTGAGTCGTCTGTAGGGGCATCCAAAACAGTGCGGTAGCCCCCTTAACAAGACAGACGCATAAATCTAGCAGAGAGATGGCGATCCACTCTCACGTTTCATAGTCTTTGCGCCTGGTCATCAGTAGAAAATACCCGCGTATAAGCGCAGGCTACAGGGCAGAGCGAGCATTCTAGATAGCGTAGCGGCCATAAGCATAGCTTACATACGCTAGTAGTTTGTATCGAAGCCGGGACTTTCGACTGGTTCAGGACGCACGTTTTCCCCGCACATGTAGGTAAGACGCGGTAGCTCAGCATGTCGAATTTTGTGCAAGATTGACATTCAGAAAAGATTGGATCCCCTAATATTCTGCTACGCACTATCCAGGATTGGGTGGATATAAGAGCTGCCTCTTGCGCAATATGCATAATCGCCAGATCGAGCAACCCGCCCCCTAACGTCCGTAGTAGAGTGTGATCTTGATGTTGTATGCGACATCCACTAAATATCTTGGATTTGCCGGAAGGACTTCCTATCGGTCAAGTATTGTATGATCAACGTCGCCCCCCAAGTTTCTCCTTCTTTTTACCTCCTTGCCCTGCAAGGTTTTCTTGGTCGATCAGCTTAGGAAGGTAATCACGCTCCTCTTAGCTGGACTTTGCAATGGAACTTCTGCTTCGCAAACATATAGGTCTTGACGTCCCATTCAGAGTCTGGGGGGGAGATCTCGAACTCGTACTTGGACACAAGTCTCGGAATGAGCTTCCCTATTTCGAGCATACTAATATGCCTTCCAATGCATACTCTCGAACCGAACCCAAACTGGACACTTATCAGCCTTAATGAATTCCAGAGTGTGGGGTTGTCTTACAGCGGAAAAGTAGGCCTCCATCTTCGCGACTGATTCCTTTGGGCCCAGCCAACGTTCGGGGATGAACTGGGTGGGCTCAGGAAACACCTGTGCGTTCTGGTGCGCGACCCACGGGTTGATTCCGACATCGGTCTGTCGCTTGGTGAGCGGTACACAACGAGTATATGTGGCGGGCCCACTCACATCTTGCGGAAGGAATTTGCCACAAACCGTCGCACCTCCCGGGGGTACGCGTCTTGCGAGTATGAAAGCCACGGCCGGGTGAATGCGAAGGGTCTCCTTTATGACCGCCTGCAAGTAGGGCATATTTTGAGATTGCTGGAATGTGATCGGGTCTGAGAGTGCTCCTTCGGCTGCTTTTTGATCAATTTCCCTCCTCAGCCTTGCCATCTTACTTGGATTTTTGATCAGGTAATAGATAACCGCGCTTAGAGTGATACTCGTAGTATCCGAACCAGCTATTATGTTGTTTCCAAGTGCGTTAAAAGTGTCCGCCCGGGTATTTTGCCCATCCTCCTCGAGCTTCAAGAGCTTGGTGAGAAAATCGTTCTTATCGTTTGAGGTAATGCCTTTGCGTCGCTGCTCTGCGTGAAAGAGCATGAAATGAACCAACGCTTGCCGAGAAGACAGGAGACCAAACGGCTTCAAAAGATGGAGAGTCTTCTGGATCCACCAGTGGAGCTTTGGAAAGATGCCTGTGAAGGTGCCGTAGTAGACAACGTCATGAATATCCGCAATGATTCCATCGTCGTATCCCTTTTCGAGCAGCCCGAAGGGGCTCCCAGTCTATCATGAATGAGCATCAATGATTCGGCGTAAACTGGGAATAACATACCGTAATTGATCCAATGACGTCGAACGCATAGAACTGCATCAATTGGCCCATCTCAACGGGTTGTCCCTTTTTAGAAATCTTTTGCAACTCTTCCTCCAACTTGGCCGAGCATTGATCAACGAAGCCCTCGTAGCTAAGTAGGTTGCCGAGTGAGTAGAGCTGACCGATTCTCCGCCTCATTCCCGAATGGGCCTTCGGGTCTCTCTCAGCGAAAATATTTTTCCTTCCCATATCAGAAAACGCATCGTAGTAATCGCTCTTTGGAAAGCCCTGGCCCAGTCCGTATATAGTTTTAACCGCTTCTGGGCTGTCGACGCTACATCTCGTTGGCCCAACGCGAACAATCGGACCTGGAACGGTCAGCAGATTCCTCGCCTAAAGCTCCCATGAACGAATGCATACCGTAGCGATTATGGAGATCTATAAGCTTCTGCTCAAAATTGCCTGGCCTGAGAGCGAACAGCTCCCACAGTCGAGTGAATTTTGCCCAGAAAGGGCCTGGAACGTGGCTGAGAGGACCAAAAAAGACAGTATAGATCTTTCGAGCCAGGTAAATGGCCAGGATCACAACTGGTATGTGGATCAAGTATTCGTCCGCCATTTTCATCGAATCGAGAAAAGGATTTTGCTAGAGGGCGAGAAAGTATAAATTGATTGTTTAAAATATCATCCATATACCGGAAATGTCGGAGGGTTTTCGGGCCCGGTGGTCCTATAGCGCCGGCTGAGGCTACCCGTGCTAGTAGATCACCCCACCAATTGGGCATGTCTCCTCGGATAGAGCGTGATATCTCTGTTTCGGCTTTCATCTCGAGCTCGGGGCTGGGAGCTCAGCATTGGAAAGCGAGAGACCCAAGTTCTACTCTATTCGGACGAACCTCTTTCACTAGTGCCGCATCAAGTGGGTCACAGATCTCATGCGTTGTTCTGTTCGTATCTCATATGCTTTTGCTGTTCTCGTCCCTGGCTTCGAACTTAACGGAATTCCTAATATGTTATGACCGACTCAGAAATGCATAGAAACACGGTTGGCAATGGTAAAACGTTCTAAGTTAAGCCGCTTGGGGGCCGGTGGAATACGGACGAGCGCAACGTCGACCTTTTCAACAAGCGATTCTTCACTAGGGGTCTTCTCCAAAACGTTACTGCAGCGGGCAGTTACGGTTGTGCTAGCGTGATATAGGTGTTCTGCGCCCGGTGACCCAGCGACGCCGCGTCCTGCGATCTGTCGATACGTTGCAATACATTGTAAGCCCCGTCATGCAGTCAGGCTCGATTATAATTATTGCGTTTGCACAGTTGAAAGGCAATGTCTGCCGGCCCCGAAAGCGTAGGTCCATTGTTATTACGTGTCGAATGGTTTGCGTGTGAGAGATAAAGCACGGTCCTTGGTGTATTGAAAGCCATCTGCATGCCTACTAATATACGTACAGGCCAGATCCGGTGCGATGGGCAGAAAGCGGGTGTTTGGTAATTACTCGTATCATGGTACGGCGGCTTGGCAGCACTACTGGTAGCTCCGCTAACATAGCGCCGCTGCGAAGGAAAAGGTTTAGAGTTCTGGGGCGGCTGGGAAAGTTGAAGCAAAGGCGTTTGATTTCGAGGACACACCGAAGCCGGTCAGCTAAGGGCTTTTCGAAGAAGACACCGCCTTCCTCCGCCGATATCCACTAGACTTGTCATTGAGCTTTCTCGGAGCTCTCTTGTGATCTGAGTAGATTTCTACACACAGTCCTTCCTACTCGGACTGACTTCGTGCATGATCCAAGCTTTTTTGCCTTTCTGCTGCAGCAACTTAATTCCGACGACCACATCCGCCTTGGCGCCTTCCGTTAACGTAAGCTCGCGTCGTCCGTGCCGTTCCGTTTATTGCCGATTGCTCCATTTTTCGTCCGATCGCAAGTTCCGAGATTTGTAAACATCGCCGAAAGAAATCTTCTATTGCCTATAGCTGCAACTTTCGGACCGGGCTTCGTGCGGGCCAGTCGCATGGAACAATATATAAATCAGGGGGTTGCCGTGGTTGAAGTTAGACACCAACAATCAGCAGCTCCGTCTTCACCCTACGTTTATACGTCTCTCGTCGAGAAAACCATAACCAATCCACCATCATGTCTCGCTACGCCGCCGCCCATGCAACACCTCAAGGCCCTGGCGACGCTCGGCCGACTGCCCTTCAAATTGTGAAGGACGAGGGTCTCGAAGGCAAACTTGGTGACAAGGTGTTTGTCGTAACGGGCGGATCCTCTGGCATTGGCATCGAAACCGTCCGCGCCCTCCATGCCACCCATGCTACTATCTTTGCGACAGCGAGGAGCGTGTCCAAAGGACAAGCGGTGGCGGATGATATTCTCGCTTCCGATCCATCCAACAAGGCGCCGATCCATGTGATTAAGATGGAGCTGGACTCGCTCGAGTCGGTCAAGGAAGGGGCAAATGATATTCTGACCAAGAGCGGAGGAAAGGTGAATGTGCTTGTCAACAACGCAGGAGTAAGCACACTCGCATTCAAATTCGGGGTGTTAGTAACAGTGGCTGACGAGGAGCGGGAGCATACAGGTCATGGCCACACCCTTCGGCTTGACAAAAGACGGCTTCGAAACCCAATTCGGCACCAACCACGTTGGTCACTTTCTCCTCTTTCAACTCCTCAAGGATGCACTGCTGGCGTCCGCCACCCCGGAATTCCCATCCCGTGTGGTCAGCGTCAGCTCCACCGCGCACCGGAACTCTGAAATCCGATTCGACGACTTCAATTTTGCAAAAGATTATGACCCGTGGGCCGCGTACGGGCAAGCCAAAACAGCCAACATCTACTTCGCCAACGAGATAGAGCGTCGCTACGGGGCGAGGAATCTGCATGCGACGTCGCTGCATCCGGGCCTTATCCAGACCGGCCTGCAAGCCCACATCGACTTGGACGCTTGGGGCTTCGGCGAGGAGCAGCTCAAGCTTTTCAAGAGCCCGGAGCAGGGGGCTGCGACGTCGGTGTATGCGGCGGTCGGCCAGGAGTGGGCTCACAAGGGGGGCAAGTTCTTGGCGGATTGCGTTGAGCAAGGACCGCTCAAACCTACCAGCGGCCCGATGTCGGTGGAAGATGATGGCTACGCGTCATGGGCTTTTGATAAAACGAAGGAAGGAAGGCTTTGGAAGGAGTCATTAAAGATGGTCGGGCTGCAGGACGACGTGTAAATAAACTTAAGGCGCTGCGGAAGTAGAATTAGTCTATTATTATTTTATATGGTTTTAACATCCTTTTAGAGTCAGAGACTATTATAGACGGGCCGTAAGAGTCTTCTCTACTTTTAGAGTTCTATATAGGGGTTAGTTAAGGTTTATACTAGGAATAATTAGCTTCAACGCCTAAAGAGTGTTATGGTCTAGAAGCCCAGTGATGAAGGAAGCCTTGGAGGAACCCTCGGCCGAAATAGCCGACGAATAGATGATGATGATGATGATGATTCATACACCCCGTCGGCCTCAGCAGACCATAGGGGCAAAGAACACTATCCTACGCTAAGCTACATTGGGATCCCGGTTCATTCGAGGCCCAGCACACTGTATGCAAAGAAACCATACCTCCCTCCAGTTCAACGATCTGGAAATAGACACGGACAAATCGACTAATAGATAAAGCTTAACAAACGCAAGGGGGAAAAAAAAAAGGAAATGTAAAAGCAGAGCTGTCCTCCATGCACCCCTCGTACCATCCCCTTCGAGACCACTTCCCGAGCGCTGTCAGTCCCTGTAGCGGCGTGACGGCTGGTTGGAGAAGGGATTGCTTTGCTCAGAGAAGGATTGAGCTCTCAGTCTCTAGTTGCTACCAGTCTTCCAGTAGCCAGAGCAAATGCTGCTGTTGCTTTAACTGCGCGCATGTCTGCCCGCCACTTCTCCGGTGGGCCATCTACATACATACCGTCGGGTCTTTTCGTGCCCGACCATCCGCCTAGCATGAACGCAAGGTCTCCGAATCTACTCCCCAGGTCGGTCTGTAGTTGAGCCCGGCGGTCCATCCAGCGTGGACACTCTAGGAGGAAGTGCTTAACTGTTTCCCTCTCTGCTCCGCACCCGCACGAGGGTGAATCTACTCGCTTGATTTTGTACAGCGGTTCGTTCAGGTTCGCTTTCGACGTCCTTAGCTGCGTAATTGCCACTGCTTCTCTATAGTTCAGTTGGTCATAGAGCCTCCTGGTGTGGAAGTGCGCCAACGCGCGATCGAGCTTGCGGATCGACTCGCCGACCTTAGAAGCTTCGAGCGTTTCCCTCCACTGTCTCATGGTAATTTCCTTACACCGAGCCAGTGCTAGCGGCCGTAGCAGATTGCCTGTAGGAGGCTCTTGGTTGCTCTTCGTGGCTTGTAGTGCCAAGCTATGCGCCTTCTCGTTGCCTGCAATCCCCTCTTGCGCCGGCACCCACCTGAACTCGACGGGCAGCCCCTTGTTGCACCTGATCAGATCCAATAAGCGGAGAATGCTTCCAACAACTTCCTGACGCGGCCCCTGTCGTGGCCTACGGAGGAGACGAAGGGCGGTCTTGCTATCGCTGTAGATAGAGTGTTTTACCTTGGCTGCATCAGGATAGTCAGCCACCATCGCGGTCGACCACGTGCCATGTATTAGTTCTACTGCTTGGTGAATCGCCTGGAGTTCTGCGAACACGGCATCGACTGAGTTGGACTTGCCGACCGGACATGAGTGAGCGACGATGGTCGTGCCCCTACTATCCACGCAAAAGACGCCGGTTCTGACCTTTCCGTTCCTTTGTACGCCACCCGTGAAGATAGCCACCTCTGACCGTGGCGGGGAGCTAGCTCGGAGCTTCGCCGCCTCTAGAGACTCGATCTGAACAGCGGGCCTGCCGGCCCACGGCATTCTTATAAATGGGCGGATCGTTTCGAGGCGTTCAGCGTCAATCTCTCTAGCCGTCAGCATTATTCGCTGCAGCGGGGACACGAACCTCTTGTTGGCCGGGTCGATTGCACGCTTTAGCTTCCAGAACGGGTGTTTCTGCGGCAGCGTGTGGCAGTTGACCCAAAATCGAAGCAGTTGCTGGTGGAGGCGGATCTCGATAGGTAGGATCGCTGCCTCGGCTTCGAGGATGGGTAGTGCCACCGTCCTGAAAGCTCCGGTTATTGCTCTGCCCGCGATTCTCTGCACTGCCTCAAGTGATTTCATCAGTGGTGCCGTGATGGCTGGCGCCCATATTGGAGCCGCATAGTCGACCGCCGGGGCTACGGTGGCTGAGAAGAGCTGGCGCACACTGCTCGGCCGGAGGCCCTGAAGTCGCTTTAGCGCTAGGGCTGCCTGGACGCCCCTTTTGGCGATCCTCCCCGCGTGAGCCTTAAACCGTAGTCCCTGGTCGAAAACGACGCCTAGAATCTTTGCTTCCGCCTTTGGGTGCACCTCTCTTCCCTTGACCACTATCGGCTGGTCGGACCGTCTTTGCTCGTTCCTTGTAAAGTGGACGAGCGTCGTCTTCTCTGCTTCAAACGTCGCTCCGCTCGTCGCTTCCCACTCTTCGGCTCGAGCCACCACCGTTCTTTGAAGCTTCGCAACATTGTCGCTTGCGGAAGGGCCGGTCACCCAGGCGCTGTAGTCATCAATAAACGCGATGGCTCCTTTGTTCCTGTTGGTTACGGACTGCACCAAGTCGGCGTTGAAGAATAGGAATAGTATCGGCGAGAGAGGCGAGCCCTGTGGGAGTCCTGCCTGCGGTAGGTCCATGACCTTGGACGTCTTGCCGTTTACCACCACAGAGGCACTCCTGTTAGAACAGAACGCTTCCACCCATTTGACTAGCACTTCCGGAATCCTTCTTTGTCGGAGCCGCTGGAGGAGCACGTCTCGGGCAACGCCGTTGTAGGCTCCCTTGACATCGAACGACAGGAGCGAGAGAACCTTGCCTTCGCGCCACGCGTCATAGATGCGTTGCTGCAGGATGGTTAGTGCCTGCACTGTGGATCGTTGCTTCCTACCGCCAAAGTGGTTCTTAGGTAGTAGGGAGTGTTCCTCCGCCAGAGCAGAGATCCTCTCTGCCACCACTGACTCCAGCGCTTTCCCCAGCGTCGACAACAGCGACATTGGCCTGTATCCTTGCGGCGTCTCCGCTGACTTTCCTGTCTTGCGCAGCGGAATGATTCTCGCGATTCTCCAACGGCTAGGTAAGCGGCCCTGAAGTAACGATTCGTTGAACAGCTCATAGATATACTTGCCCACCACTGGCCAAAGCTCGCGCCACACCACTGCGGGAATTCCGTCTGATCCAGGTGCTTTGAATGGACTGGCCCGGAAAATGGCTTCTTTTACTTCCTCTACGGTTAGCGGTGCGTGTTCGATCGGCTCACCAAAGCTCTGAGCCGCCTCGATCAGAGTACTCTGCACTTCTGGGAGTTCCGGGAAGAAGTTCCTAATCAGTGTCTCCGAGATCTCCTCGCAGGACTCCGCGTAGCCATCCTGGTGCTGAAGGCGTGCAATATGAGCGAAGCCGCTGCTTCCTCGCTCGTTGAGATACTTGGCCGCTTTCCAAATGTTAGTCGGCTCTGCGAGAAAGTCCTTCCAGCATCTGCGCCTTTGGCGTCTCATGGTGTCATGGAGTCTCTTCGCCGCTTCTCTTGCCTGTGATTCTAACCAGATATCTGGCACTCCCCACCTTCGCCGTCCCCTCGCTTGGTTTCTAAAGTAGGTAAACGACCTCCGTAGTTGACTAAGGTCCGCTGTCCACCACCTCTTCACGTATGGTGACGGTCTTGCTCTGGGGATGCAGCGCTGGATTGCTGCCGATACCGTTTCCAAGAGGCAGTTGGTGAAGCTTTCAATGTCTTGGGCTTCGGGAGGTGGCTGCTCAGTGAGCTTCTTTCTTACATCACTTCTAACGGCCTCCCAGTTGACGCTACGGAATGTGTATCGCGCCTCTAGTTCTTGATAAGGCACGTCAGTCTCAAAATGGGCCTCGATGGCTAGATGATCATGTCCGTATGCCGTACTGGAAGGACCACAATCGCTCATCTCTTCCGCTAGTCGGGGCGATGCCAGGATAAGATCGATTGTAGAGCTCTGGCCGGCTGATTCATACGTGACCGTGCCTCTACGCAGTAGGCTCTGTAGGTGGAAGTCCTCCATAAAGTCGATTATCGGCGCGCCTTCTCCGTTACGCGGCGAGCTGTATACTAGGTCGCCTCCCCATAATTGATCGTGTCTGTTAAAGTCACCGCAGATGAGGAGCTCCAGTACCCCGTTGGTTTGGCTTCCTACCTGTGTGATCGCCGTTCGCAGGTGCTCAAGCGCGCTGGTGAGTTCCGGATCGTCCACGTTCTCCTTTTTGGCGACGTACACGGCTGCCACGAACACGATCCGGTCCCGCAGCGTAACGACTGCGGCTGTGATGTCGGCAGAGGGTACTGCGATCTGCCTGGCTTGCGTGTCTTTACGGATCCACAACATTGAACGAACGGGATAGCGACTATGCCGCGATATCGTGGGTAGCAGTTGCTTCCAATATGGATGGGTAATAGGTGCTGCTACGGTCTCGCCGCCAGACTCGCGAAAACAGTTTGGTTCTGAGATGAAAATAACACTAAAGTCGCTCAGGTCTTCGTCGTTTAGTAGGCTGTACTGCGCTGTCCCGCTCTTTCCTAAGTTCGCGTGAATTACTTTTAACGGTCTATTCATTCCGCTGGCGTAGCATTTCGCGCAAGAGCTTGTCATACTCTGGGCAGCCTCTATCGTCTGCTCTATGCGGACCACCGCAAGCGGCGCACTTTACCGTCGTCGACGAGCAGCCGTCTTCCCTGTGGCCGATGCCCGCGCACTTCGCGCATCGTTCTTCTCCTCGGCAGCGGAACTGCAGATGGTCGTAGCTCTGGCACTTGAAGCAGCGCCTTGGCCGCGGACGGTGCTCAAACATGTTAGTATACGCCGCCTCTCCGCCTACATCGATCACTCTCCTAGCGAGAAGTGCGTCGGCCTCGCTCTTCTTGGCAAGGTAAATTACCGCCGACCCGTAGAGACGGCTGCTCGGCTTGCTTAACCAACGGACCTGCGTTACTTCAACGTCGTTTTCCGTGCCGATTTTCTGGCCCGCATCGGCGCGCACCGTGGTGCGGTCATCGTTTAGAATAGCCAACTTGTTTACATTGTCTACATTGACTGGGTGCCACTGGCGACCCCGGATCCTCGCCCCGCGGAAGGCCGTCTCCAGCCATCCGAGATTCGACCTAACGAGCTCTTCGTCCTCTTCCGTCCTAAAGAAAACGCGCACCTTGGCCGCATCGCTCGGGTTTCTTGTTATTCCGCAGCACTTGACTTCTTTTGTGGCTTCCTGGCTCTCCAGCGCCGTCTGCAACCGTGCGCGGATATCCCCGGGGCTTGCGGTTCCGACGTTGGCATTCGTGAGATCGAGCTCGATCGCGGGCGGCATTATTCGAGTCGTGGAGACGGTCGCGTGGTTCGCGCGTACTGGGACAGCGGCGGTGGACGACGGACTGCTGTTTGCTGGTGTCGGCGGTCCCCCTCGGAGCACGTTCGCGTACGTGGCGTTGATCTGGGACTGTGAGCTCAGATTCCTGCGCGTCGACTCCACGAGCGCGGCAATCTGCTTCTCCATCTTCGCCATGCGCTCCTCCATCTTAGCCTGCGTTTCCTCGGACGTCTCGAGCACGCTGCGCAGGCGCCTAATCTCGTCTTCGTTCCTGGCCACCTGCTCCGTAAGCTCTTCATTCCGCTCGGCAAGCCGGTCATTCTGCGTAACAATGACATTGAGCAGGCCAATTACGTCGTCCAGGGTAGAATCGCTAGGTAGGTCGGATACGGTGGTCGCGCGAGCCCTTCGCTGCCCCGTTGGTTTGCCGGTGTGGAGGGCACGATAGTCGGGGCGTTCCTGAAGGCGCGCAGTGCGTCGCGACGCGCCGACGGTCGCGTATCCGCCCCCACCATCTTCGTCCGCAGACATTGTAGGGCCGAGAAATTCGAATTCGCGCTCGAAGTTGAGGTAGTGGTCAGCTTAACCTCGCAGGCTACAGTAACGTGTTCCACCACTCGCTTGCGCGCACCACTCCCTCGCGCACCCCACCAAAAAAAAGGACGCGTTTTTGTACGATTATTCCACCACAACAAAATAAATTCGATTGAAATCTGCCCTATAGATTCTCTAGGTACTAGTACATTGACGCCTATTATGGCCTTGGATATGGCATTTTGAACACGTTGGTGGTGCTCGCTGCCGCACCTGAGTAGCCTCTCTCTGAGCCTCCTCCTGCTCAGCACTTTCTAAGCTTTGAACCAGAAGCTGGCCCTGCTCAGCCTGTAGAACACCTCCTTGTGCAATATACCTTCGGCGCTGCTGCTGCTTCTGCTTTCGACGTTAATTTGCTATACGAAGCTCTGAATTCTCCCTCGCAAGTATAACTGCTAAATACATGGCCATCTGGCATCCTTTGACGATTGATTGCTTGACTAGTAGGGCTTTATAACTGGCGCTGAACATGGTCACGTATAAGTCTTGCCTGCTACTCTAGCTGAGCAGTAGTATATGGTGTTTCTAATGTCCATGGAGGTGCTGAGCCGTTGGCTGTGCCTGGTGGGGATGGCGTCTTCGTGACTGGAAGCGACGATAAGACGCGCTAAGGATCGTACGGCACTAGGCCTCCAGTAAGAAATCCACTTCTAATGTTCAGATCTATAAGGACAGATGGCCGTACCTTTGTATATATTGCTAGGAAGTCTTCTTTATCGATATAGTGGATTCCTTGGCGGGCAAGTGCTTGAACCTTATGTCCGTACAAGCGCTTTAGAGGGGAGAAGCAGCCTACGTCGAGCGGCTGGAGAAGATGTAACGTATACGAAGGCATGTAGAGCGTAATAATCTTGTTTTCCGTATAGTATTGGTCGAATTTAGGCGTCGCATGGCTACCATGGCTATTAAGAATAAGTAGGCGGTAGACTCCCTTTGTACAGGACTGTGTACACTTGTTGAAATGCTGAATCCATTTATATCCTAGCTTATCTGTAGTCCAGCCGTTGTCGCTCACAGCAAGCATCCAGCTAGCAGGTAGGCTTTAATACCAGCCTAACTGATGGAGCTTTCCTGCCAGGATGACGAAGGGCGGGATTGCCCAACTAGTCGCATTAACTCCCTTAATTGCTGTCACCCATTCGCGATTGCCTGGTTGTACGAGAATCGCTCGGCCCACAGTATTAGAGCTTGTAACGACTTTTGATGTCGCTGCTACACCTATTATAAATCTAGTCTCGTTAAAGTTGTAGGTATCCTTATGCTATACGCCTGACGCGTCTCCTCAACGCGCTTGAACCACGCGCTGATTATCCCAGAATCCTCACATTTCGCGCGCTGCGAGTGGAATTTGCGATTCCACTTTGTCTGAAGCTCTGGCTGAGTGTTGATAAATCGCGATACCCAGTTCTTGCCAACTGGCTGAGGAGGAGGATTCTGGCCACGCGCAGCGAGTAACGTGTCTGCCATTCGTCGTACGTCGATAATTTGGGGGGGAAATCCGCGTCGGTCGAGGTCTAGGACCCACTGCACGAGTGCCTGCTCCTCAGATGGCTGTAGCTTTCGTTTTTTGGCATTATATTGCGCGATTGGTGTTGAGCCCTTGAGGCGACACCGAAGGCTAGATTCAGGAACGCTGTACAACTTTGCTGCCCTACGAAGGCTTGAAAACTGATTATTTTGAATGGCTTGCTTTGAAAGAGCTAGTCTGCCTTCCTTCCGAAGCTTCAGAATGTTGTGTGTGGATGCCATGGGTGGTTTAATTGAAGACGCGTCCTTTTTTGGTGGGGTGCGCGAGGGAGTGGTGTGCGCAAGCGAGTGGTGGAACACGTTAGTCGATTTACGCTTAACTACCCTTCCACTTATAGTTGCAGCTGCTTTTTGGTTTCTTAGCTTTGCACGCTGCCCTTTTTCCTTAATCTTCTTCTCTCGGTTTCTTGCAGTCCGCTGCCTACTAACTACTGATTCCAGCTTTGCTTGCTCAATACGCCGTGCTTCGCTAGCATACATGACGCTACCAGTTGACGTAATCTTCCTAGCATCAGCTCTAACGTGTTCCACCAGTCCTCGGGCCACCCCACTCCTCGGGCCACCCCAAAAACCCACCAAAAATCAAAGAATTCGTACCTCAGTATCTCAACAACGGTTGGATAATAAATTCTAAAATTATAATACATTATATATAGTGCCTAAAACTAAAGGTCATTAAATTCTTAAATGCTAAAAGTTTATAGTTTTTAAAATAGTAGTGTTTTGGCCCCCAAATTTAAAAATTTTTACCTTTTCCTTAATATCTCAAGAACTGTAGAAGTTTTGCTCTTAGAAATTTAATATCCTCTATTTCTAAGTACTACCTATCATCTATTAAAATTTTAGAATTTATTACCCAGCCGTTGTTGAGATATTACGGTACGATTTTTCCGATTTTTGGTGGGTTTTTGGGGTGGCCCGAGGAGTGGGGTGGCCCGAGGACTGGTGGAACACGTTACGTTGACGCCTTGCTGACTGGGCTGCTGACTGCTCCTTTAGGTCGTTGACTGCCTGGGCACCAGCCTGGGCCTGGGCAAGGCTTCCCTTAATGAATTTTCGTAGTAAAAGCGGGTTAATTGGGCCTTCCAGGTCCTCTGCTAGTTGACTACCGACCCGCCTTAATGTTCGAATAGTTAGTGGGGTGTTGGGGTCCGTGTCCTGTTGAAGGGGTGGTGTCTTATCGCGTGGCTGTTGACTGGATTCCATCCGGATTACCTTATCCACCACATACTGCGGGTTCCAGGGGTGAATACCTGCCTCCCTCCAGGCACTCTTAATCGTGTGCTCGTCAAATGTCTGTTGACGAATGGAGTGTAAGGCAGCTAAAAATTCAACTTTATTAAAGTTGGTACAACCGGTACGCGTTGCCTTATCAACTGCCTGTCGGTGCCAGTGCTTATATGGCTGAAACGCAACCAGATCAAGCGGCTGGAGTAGGTGCGTACTATGAGGTGGTAGGCAGTAGACAAGGATGTTGTTTTGTTCGCAAAAACTAAGAAACTCGTAGGTGCAGTGCGAACCATGGCCGTCTAGTAGTAATAGCTGGTAGCCACCCTGTCCCCTTCTTCTAGTCTGCCTGTCGAAATGTCGAATCCATTCAAGTGCTAGGCAGTCATCTGTATAGCCAGTATCCGAGTTAGCTAACAGGGTGTTAGCTGGCAGGTTATTTTCAGTCCAGGCCGTGTAGATATTTGAACCAGGTAGAATAACCATTGGGGGAATAACGCCTCCATCTGCACTAATACACTCGCAGCAGGTAACTAGCTCTCGACAAGAGTCACTAGGTAGAATCGCCTTACGGTCAGGCTGTAGAGTAATAATCCACTGGCTGCCACCAATACCGACTCGAAAGCCGGTTTCATCGTAGTTCCAGATGTCTGCTAGTTGAATGCCGTGCTCATCAATAACGCGCTTAAGCCTAGTAAAATAGCGACTAATTGCAGCTGGATCGTGACTAGTAGTTCGTAGAATCTCGACTGGCTTCTGCTTAATGACTGATAGTTCAGGGTGCCGGGTGAGGAAGCGTCCAACCCAGTTATGGCCAATTGGAGGGGGCTTAGTAGTCGGATCCGAGTGGGCGCGAACTAGCAGCTGGTAGGCACTTGACTGCAGCATATGCAGGCGGCAGGACACTCCAATTTCGTCCAAATCAGCGCAGTAGAGGACTAGCGCCAGCTCCTGGTCATCAGTGAGTAGCCTGCCAGTCGGCTTCCGGTCCATTCGTGATCCAGTGCCTCGCCAGCGTCGGTGCAAGCGGAGGCGCGGAACATGGTATTTCTCAGCCAATTTCTTAATATTTGGTGAGATTTGAGTGTTCGCTTCGTTAAGCGCTTGTTGAACTCGCTTCTCTACCTCTTGATAAGAACCAAAGGGTTGTGGTGGCTGCATGGTGATTGGTTGTTGACAAGGTGTCGCGATTTTGAGATTTTGTTCGTTGGGGTGGGATTGTTCATTGGGGTGGGAGCTCCTCGCTTGCGAGGAGTCCACAGAATGTGGACCGGGGTTGGCCCGCAGCAACCCCAGTCGGCTATTAGCTCCGGATACATGACTCTAAAGAACAAGCTTGCGAAGCAGTTTGCGCGTGTATTGTTTTAGGTCGCCAAAGAGGAGCTATTCAGCGATTAAGTTAGGCGTGAGGTTTCACACATGGCTCTGAACTTACTCCTCCAGCAGACTCACCTCCTCCGCGCGCGAGAGGCGCCCGACGGCTTTTATGACGTTGAGAGCTACCTATGCGTTGACAACTTCACGAGGACTTACGGCTTGCCGTGTCACCACGGGATGAGGCGCGCGCTTGAACGCAACAGCAAGTGGCGCCTCCAGCTACATGATATTGACTCTTACTGGCATCTACACACGCGCAAGGAGCAGGCGGGTGTTGAACGCGTTAATATGACGGGCGAGCTACCTGCTATTGCTATTCCAATCGAGCCCTCACCGCAACCTCCTCCAGGCTCTCATACTCACGTCCGCGACCCCCGAGTAGCTAACACACGAGGCAGGCCCAGGCAGGACAACACTGCGCGCAGAGACCCTTCACAACATGAGGTTATTGCGAGCCAACAGGCGGCCGCAATGAGGGAGGCGAGGAACGCGGCAACGAGGCCTCAGAGGACTCAAAGGAGGCAGGCGGCCGCCGCAACAGTCTCAACACCAGAGGCCGCAATGACGGCGTTTGCTACTATTCTTGCATCAATGCTAGCTAACAACTTGCAGGGCAATGCGCTGTCTCGTCCTCCTCCCTCGCAAGAGCCTCCCTCACACGAGCCTCCCTCACACGAGCCTCCTCCAGCCTCAACACCAGCTTCTGAGCCTCCGTAACCGACGCCTCCAACACCCTTGCGCGCGCCTCAACACCAGCTTGAACACGAGCCTGAACACCAGCCAAGACGCAAGCGAGGCCGGCCGCTAGGCAGCAAGGACTCGAGGCCGCGAGCAAGAAGCCGCAGAGGCGTCAAAATAACACCAACAGCGAGTTCATCCAGGCGGAGTGCAATGGGCGCGCGGGCGTATTGGACAACACATGAAGGCATGAACAACAACAGCCATACCCGGCTTGGCCCAGGGTGTCTGGATGGGGGCTTTTTCGGTTCGATTCTACATACAAAAGAGGCTCTATGAGCTACCTGGAGACTCATGAATGATAAGGCAGTATGCATGAGGTTGTAGGAGCCTTCATTCGGCGTCGTGAGTGCCCGCCTCATCGTGGACAGTCGATGAAGCGTTCATTCAATGCATTCTCTTGGCCGTGAGCTAAGTAAAGAATCTCCGTATATTGCAGCGAAAAGGATGGGGATTTGGGTGATCTCTCCAGAGGGGCGGGGGGGTTCAATATTTGAGAGGAGGGGCTCAGAGATTGTTTTTTTGTTTGTGTGGTTTCAGAAAAGTCGCGACCCTGAGAAAGGGCACGGAAAGTTGAATATTCTGATGGAACATAAGCTCAGTCGTCACCTGATCTGTTTCATGATTTGTAATTATCAGGATAAAGCTCCTCATGATTAAGTGTAAACTAGGACAACCAACTATCAATTCATTCGTTTAATCCAAAGTCCCACCTCTTGCAACATCATATTCTCAATGGTTCCCTGATGCAAGGGTGCTTGCTATGGCGTTGAAGCGAGAAGCAGTCGGGCGTTCCGCAGACACTCGAAGGATCTTGATCCTTGCAAAGCTTTGCTTTTTATTCCGCCCAGTGCTCTTTCAGTCACGCCTCGAATCCTTCCTCCCCGGCGATCCGAACGCCGCGACTGGATACCAACCCCCCAGCTACAAGATCGGGACTTTCCACGTCCTAGCTTGAGACAATGGCTTGCGAATAGACAGGGGTTTCTCCCAGTTCCACGGCTCGGGGGTCCGGCTTGTTATTATGTCTGGTGCACTGGGGCGCGATCGTCCGTGCCGTCGGCGTCTTACCGTCACTAGTTTGGAGCAGCTGATTCTACCCTGTTGATCCAACAAGCAACGTATCCAGAATTCACAAGAGATAGTTTGGAATCAAAATGCATGTTTTAGATATTCCCCGCGCTATGCTTGGGTTATACTAATGCCATTGATGCTCTCTCTGTACAAAGGACAACTTTTACTTTGCCGTTGCTTAGCCATTCTCCTGGCCATGCCCATCTGATGGAAAATGAGCTCAATCACCTCCGTTATTCTATTGGATAGTATATTAGCTTAGTCATTCATTCTGAGACGTCTTGGGGATCAATACCACGAGCGCCTCAACAACGAAGCAATCAAGTCATTCATTCATCGATTCCGACCGATCAAGCGCAAATTACATCACCATCCTATTTTGCTCTTCGACCCAATGATGCCAAGTTCCGGCGCAAGTTCATTGACACGGATTTAACACTCTCAAGAAATTCCATTAGTTTTGGATGATGGATATCCCCAAAGTGCTATCGCCTAGCGCAGGCGAGAACCAGACCGTGAGAACATTTCTTCAACAAATCCATGCTTATGCTAACTTCAGTTATCTTAAGGCCAGGGCAAGGGCGATAGCTATATCATGCATAGTCATTGTTTTCGTCACACTCATTCTACGAACACTAGGCCGCTACTGCTTAAAACTAAAACATGGATTTAAGGATACCTCCCCTCTTCAGATAACCCGTTTCTTGGGAATGGATGATGGTAAGTGGCCTAGAAGCAGGGGTTCAATGGAGCTAACATCCAATCAGTCTTCAACTTGCTAGCAGTGGTACATGATACCGGGCAATGCAATATCGTTGAAATGCTGACAGTGCCGCAGCTCACGTTCTGGGGCCTTGGGGCGGCAGTGATGATTTGTTAGTGAAACTTTGAGTGACTTACCTGAGCCGCGCTTACGACAATCTTCTGGGCAGCTATCGACCGTGGTATGGGTATGCACATTGAATTCGTTCTTTACAAATGGGGCTATCAAGGCCTGGACCGCTACAACTTGGTACGCGGACTCCATCTTGCATGAAATTTCACATCTGATTGGGCTGTTCTTCCAGGGCATCTATATGTGCGCAATTTTCTATAACGCGACGCTCGGCATGGTGAAGCTTTCCGTCCTCTCCCTATACCGCCGTATCCTAGCCGGCGTTCCGAGCAGGAGGTTGCCAATTATTAATTGGATAGCCTTCGGAATCGTTAGTGTCATCACATGCGCCAACGTTTTCCTGGCGGCATTCCAATGCCGCCCCGTTGCAGCTGCATTCGATAGCAGCATTAAGGGAACGTGCATTAACCAGGCCGCTTTCTACCTGGGCAACGCAAGCAGCGGCATATTCACAGACATTATGGTTTACGGCGTCTCTATCCCTATTGTGAAGCCTCTCCAGATGGATCCTAGGAAGAAGCTTCAAACGTTGTTAACGCTCCTTCTTGGAGCTCTGTGAGTCGAACCTCTTTATAGTCTGTTTCAAATGGCGCAAAGGGCTTATAAAAGCAATCTATAGCGCTATTGTCACCTCCTGCATTCGTATAAGCTTCCTCCCTGCCCTCCTCAAAACCTCTGATACCACATGGGCGACTTCTGTGCCGATGGCTTGGTCCATTGCCGAGCCTACCATCGGAATCCTCGTCAGCTCCATGCCTGCCATGCGCACAATCCGGTACCTCTGGTCGCACGAGATTAAGCAGAGACGCTCGAGACATAGCAATCCATGCTCCGAGGGTCACATCCAGCTTCACCGTATTAGCGAAGCGAGAAATTCACAGAATGTGCGTGTGGGGCCCCATGTGGACAGCTTGGACGATGGTTTGATTTATGGGATTGAAGAAGGAAGAAACGGAGGCATCAGGAGAACAACAAGGTTAGAGGTTTCTTATCACTGATTGGCAAAGCAAGAGCTACACATGGGTAGGCAAAGAATTTGGATTGAAAAGGGTACCCAAAGGCGTAGAAAAGCCTGCTGAAAGTGAACGTTGAGTCGACGTCTAGGGCGCGAGTTTTAAGCGACCGGGGTGCCGCGTATATATGACAGTCCGATTACTCCGCATTAGTAAGTGTCGACTTGGAGATGGTTGTTACACAAGGCAATGAACTTCAAACACCATGCCACTGCTCATCTGATCAGCGCACCACGAATACCTGATCAAGAGACCATTCTTTTGTATATGTAGCCTCTCCGTCCAGCCTCTTCAGATAGCCAGCAGTCTCTCAATCTATCACTGTTCACCCCAAAATCCAACACCTGCTGTCAATTTTTTTTTGAGTACCTACGGGAGGGCCAGCGCGAAAGCATCGTCTAGGGAGAGTTCAGGTGGATCTATCAATCTCAATCCATCTGCTAGTTATGCATTTTTTTCACCGGATTCATCCGAATCGCCAAGTCCTAAAACGTAATGCCCTGCTCCGCTTACGGCAACCTCAAGTAGCAGACTAGCACTTGCGTCCGACTTCGCTAGTGATTAGGAATTAATGAGTAGAAAAACTGTGCCACTAAAAATAACCGCCAGAGAACCGACGGCGCTTTCCTCTTGCACAAGCCACCCCGACCAATTACAACCCCGAATCGGACTGCTGAAAAGCCTCGCCCCCACCATAGTAGTCCTTCCAAGCCGCACACTCATCGTAAAACGGGCCCGTATCGCCTATGACGCCCTCAATCTCATCCGGCCGCTCCAAGAACTGCAGCCCGAAGCCCTGCTGGACGTGGAACGGGATGTGGCAATGCATGAGCCAGGCGCCGGGGTTGTCGGCCGGAAAGGCGAGGATGAGGTACCCACCCGCAGGTAGCATTGCCGTATCGCGCCGCGGAGGGTTATCGAACTGCAGGCCGTCGATGTTACCGTCCCACTCGCCGGCACCGGCGCCGAGGATGTAGAAGTCCTGGACAAATTGGACAAAAATCAGTAAGTTAGATTCACTTGTCCCTCTTTTACTATTTCGTTTAGGGAGGAAAGGAAAGGAGGGAACCTACGTGGCCATGAAGATGAATTGGGTGCGGCAGGTTAACACGCGAGCCTTGCACGGTCTGGATAATGAAGTAGTACCACTGGTCCGCCTCGTCCAGCTGGACTAGGTTAAGCTCCCGCGGGTACGACGTGTTCCTATCTAGGACATATTGGACCGTCGGGTAGCTCCAGTCGATCTCCATAGCCGAGCCGTTGATATACCACTGGACGAGCGGGCCTTTCTGCTGCGTAATATTAACGCTCATCGCCAGGCTCTGGACGGCCTCCGCGAAGCGATCAGAGGGTACGGTATTAGCAACTCTTGGGATGAATGCCATGTCCTTGCAGCCCGAGGAGATGTTATGGCGCGTGCTATTCGGCTGAGCGTCCGTGGGAGCCGTGTTATACGAGAGGATGGCTTTTATGTTGCCGGCGTTGCCGTTAACACTACAGGCAGAGTCCGGGTCGGAGCGGATCCAGTAGTTATCAACGTCTTGGTCGGCGATAAGGATCACGTCGTACCTCTGTCCTAAAGTGACGGTTAGCACCGAAATAATAGCATAAAGATCGGATATCTTACCAACACCGAGGGAGATACTGGACGTCGAGAAGGGCACGATAGGGACGAAATCACTTGCAATCACGGTGAGATTGTGCCCATCAACAGAGAAGAGGTAATGGTCGTTAGTGCCAACATTCATTACGCGAATCCTGTACCGCAGACCATTCTTAACATGGATCTGATTATAGGCTCCAAGAGAACCGTCAGGGCTCTTCATCGTCCCATTGATTAGTCCATTATCCGCCTTCGGTGGGCCCCTTGTCGAATGCCTGGCAGCTTCGGCTAGTTCAAACATTGGAGTGTGATACCAGTCAGAAAGCATGTACACACCAAGATCGTGATCGTAGTGCGCGTCGGCGGGGCCGTTGATAATAATGCCTCCGAGAACGCCGTCGGAGTACTGGACAGAGTAATGCGAGTGATACCACGAGCTACCGTGCTGGGTACATTTAAAGGTGTAGGTCTTGGTCTCGCCGGGGGCAATTGGGCATTCTGTGATACCATTCGCCCCATCGGCGCCGTTGCTATTGTATTGGCGGAGTCCATGGAAATGGAGACCTGTACCGTTGTGGTCCAGGCTATTCTTGACGTTGATAACCATCGTGTCTCCCCAATCAGCAATAAGGGTCGGACCGGGATATTGGCCATTCACAGCCATGACCAGGCGCTCTATTCCGTCAGGGGCCATCGTAGTGTTTGTGATCTCCAGATTATACTGCCCTCGACATTAGCGTAATGCTTCCAACAGGTGCGATGATTCCTTACAGTGACTGTCTTCCCGTTGGTGGGGAAGCGCTCGTCGAAATCCGTGTCAATGTTGAAGTTATCGCGCCAGCAGTTTCGAGCATCTTTGGAGAAAACACACCCATCTTCAGGGGTCGGGAGATTGAGATCATCCAACACTTCTGCACCTTGTGCGAGTGGGTTGGAAGGCTCCGCCCCGCCTCGAGACAGGTTGCCGAAACGAAATCCGTAATTCCGCGGGCTTAAGTAGTGAGTTCTATCCTTTATATTTGGTATCGAAAGTGCAAAGACAATGTGAGAGCAAAATGCTAAAAGGCATATGCTTAGGCGTGGAGAAAACGGCATTTTACAGCAACGGCAAGATGAATCGGGGCTCCAGTCGGAGGAATCAACTAAAAACTGAACGAGAGGCACGAGACACGAATAGTCTCAGTAGTATGTGACCTTAAGGAGGGACAGAAAAATAAAGGATCGATAGACAGTTTGTGAAAGAGAGGTGGGAAGAAGAGTTGTTTGAATACTTATACGAAAGCGAAAGACGCCATAGCCTTTTTTCTCTTTTTTCTTTTTTTTTTTGCGAAATGCGATAGGGGCACTACACATGATTCATGACCCCTGATGAAAGACTCGCGGCAGGGGTTCGACGGGTGGTTCCTTAAGTTACGACCAAAGAGAGAGGTGTTGTGGAGGCTTAGGAGGATGCGGAATCGCGAGTGCGTGTTTGGCGCGAGCTGAGCAGGACTTGGCTTGGGAAATGTGGAGATTGCCTCGACATGTGGAAGCTTCCCGGAGAAGCAAACAAAGCCTCGTGAGCACGGTGATCTAAGGCACAGTTAGCCGTGAGAGATGTGCAGCAACATGCGGCCAATATTATAGGGTCGAAGCGTGGGCGAGAGCGTGCAAAGATATAAGCTCTGCTACAACAAATATAATTTAGCACTAAGCCACCTCTCCGCGATCGCTGGATTGTGCGCCAGCTAGCAAGGACTCCAATCAAGGCTTATCTTAACGCTATACTATAGTTCTTCAATAGTCGATGTAGTGGGCAAAAATGTCTTGCCAATGTGATGTCTGCAGTACAGTGTTGAGGGGAAGACTTTCAGGTGTCAGCGGGAGAAGACCGAGACCGGGACATGAGAAGGATCAAGAAACTAGCGTCTTAGCGAATTCCCATGGCGTATTTATTTGAAAGGATATCTTCGCCCTTCGGCTCCCCACCGGACTTGCGACTCCGTGGTGCCTCTGCTTGCTCTTACGCTCGATTTTGCGAGAACCCATTGGCTTCGATAAAACCAATGGTCTTCAATTGTCTCTTCTTGTCAGGCACAAGAAATACCTATGGTAGCGCAAGATCAGTAGGCAGGATTTTCAGTAGAATAGCTGGACAAATAGAGTCGTGTCATTCGCCCAGACGTACGAGTGCATCGATATAGACGCTACACCTGTACGCAGCATTCCTTCAGCTCTTAATTTGGGGTGGACTATTGCCGGCAGCCGTCAATTGCGGCAATTACCGGTAATTGAAGCTGGCAATTACCATCTGCTTATGTATAAGTGTATATCCATGAGAGGCTTAGCGCAAAGGCTTGGTGTTGAGTGCCCACATGCGAAAATTGCGTATACCGTTGCTGTCTCTCTATCCTATTCCTCGTGTTATTCGCGTTCAGCGCCTCTCGCCTCTCTTGTACATCATTATGATAGGTCCACGTAACGGGAACTAGGCGGTATACAATGAGTTCACCATCATCGAGCCGTCTGCAACGGGTACGAAGCTTGGGCTCCGTGAGTGTAACCACTGCGGCTGGCGGCGTTCAGCAACCAAGGTAGGGGTGTTGAAGGGGCACTTGCGGACGTGCACGGCGTACCAAAAGAGCCCTCAGAGGCTCCCGCTGTTCTTCAGCTCAACGCCTGAGTCCTCGTTCGTTGGCTCGCCGGCTCCCTCTCAAGCCTCGTCGGTATCATCCCTTGGTGTTGCGCGTACGCCTGAGTCTCGGCTTCACCAGCGGAGGCTCACTGGGAGTATGAGCCTTTATACTGAGGAGCAGCTGCAGCAGCTGCCTGCTACTACTATCTTCGAAGCCGGTCTCCCATTCAGTGTATTTGAGCAGCCGGCTATGCTGAAATATCTGAACGCACTGAACGCGAGCCATGAGCCGCCCAAGCCGAATAAGGTTGCTAAGTTGCTGTTGCTTGCGCTAACGAAGGATCAATGTGAGGCGGAGGTACTGGCTCTTATGCGTACGCAGAAGCAGCTGAACTTCGTTTCTGACGAAAGTGACGCACGCAGCGGCGCGCGTATATTAAGCACGTCAGTAGTGATGCCTGGTTCAGATTCGCTCTTCTTAAGGATGACTGACCTTGGCTTGCACGAGGCTACTGCAGCTGCTCTCTGGGAGGCGAACCGCGCAGTCGTTCTTCAGGCTGTAGGCGGCGCTGAACACGCTTGGAACGTTAACAGCTGGGTAGTGGATACGTGCGCAACGACGAGAGCCATGCTCAAGCTTATAAGCGCTGGCCCTCTATTCAAGCACGTGTTTCCTGTGCTATGCGACTCACACGGCCTCCAGCTGCTGATGAAGGACATTCTGTCGTTGGTGCCGGTGTATGCGCGTACCTATAAGCAGATAAACTTAATCAGTGCGTATATTTGCAAGGCTTCGAAGACTCGGCAGCTGCTGAAGGATATATGCGTCAGAAACAACGGCTCTATCACCAGCCTCGCCTAGGCGTCTTGACGCGCTGGGGCAGTTTTAAGGGACTTATTTATTTATTTATTTAGTTTAACGTCCTTTTAGAGTCGGAGACTATTAAAGACGGGCCGTACGAGCGTTTTCTGCTTTTAGAGTTCTATATAGGGGTTGGTCGAGGTTCGTACTAGGAATAGTTGGCTTAAATGCCTGAAGAGAGGTTTTCCCTCTAAGGAAAGACTAGAGACATTATGAAATAATCGAAGAACTAACAAAACGAAAAGAGTGAGAGCGTTGAGCGTATTTATACCCCGTCGGGCAGGTCGTTAAGCATCCACCGACGCGTGGATATCTTCGTTTTTTTTTGAAGGAAGTCTACAGTAGCAGAGATTCCTTCGGTTGTGGAGAGGAGGTACCGGAGGTTCATTCGGTTTGCGCTTAGAGTATTCTTTACTGAGAGCCTTTCGGTTCTGTATAAAGGACATTCTAGGAGTAGGTGCCTCGGCGTTTGTTTTGCAGTACCAGAGCATGGACATCCATCGTCTTCTGCATGGTTGAAACGATGGAGATAGGACCTGAAGTAGCCGTGTCCTATCTTCAGCTGGTAGAAGGCAGATGCTGTTTCCCTAACTGTTGGATTTAGAGTGAAGAGTAGTGAGGTCAGAAAAGAGAGTAGATTCTGCCTGTCTCCTGAGAGGGAGGGAGGTAGGCTTGCTTATATACATAAATGAGTGTTTGAATAACCGAGGAGAGTAGAAGCCGATATCGCTATCCGATGCTTGTGAAGATGAGGAGTAGTGAGGTGGTGGCAAAGAGTAGATGCTGATCTGAGGCAGTAAGGCAAAATAGTCTGACACTTATCGAAGTAGGGGGCTTAAGCTTCCGTTTGATCTTCCAACCGAAAGTCTTGCTGTACGTGGATGAGGGAGTCGACTTCCGCCGGTTTTCCCACTCGTCATATAGCCGTCTCTTGACTTGCATACCGTAGTACACGAGGCTGGGTCGGTCTGTGTCCGGTGGTAGGGTGGCGGCCTTCTCTGCTAGTAAGTCGGCTTCCTCACTGCAATGGACATTGAGATGTTCTGGGACCCATTTGATTACGACTCTGTTGCCCTTATCCTTTAGCTTCTGGGCAGCCGTAATTGCCCGGAGTTGCCATCAGGAAATCATACAATTATATCTATATACAAGTTGCAGTAGGGTTCGACATGCCTATAACCTCCAGTGTCCCAAAGGTCTATCCAGGCCCCTACCTCAGTTTTCAGCCGACTTCTCTCATTGCGGCCTCCACAGTCAGGGCCGGGCCAAACCCCTCCCGCTTGAGTGGGGATCCCAATACAGATTAGCGTAGATTAGCGTCCTTGTCCCTATGGCCTGCGGAGGCCGACGGGGTGTATAAATGTTGGACTGTTGATGAACAGTGATAATTCATTGATGATGGCATGAAGAGGGAGAGGGTAGGTGACCCGCTTACCTCTTATACAAGTGATTGTGGCTAAGCTATATGGTGCGACACGAACAGTCCCCAAAACGAGTGATATCCAACAATAAATCATCATTAAATCCCAGATTAGCGTTCCTTGTCCCAATGGCCTGTAGAGGCGGACGGGGAGTATGAATAATCATCATCATCATCATTACTAAATCCTAATGTAGTTTAGCGTAGATTAGCGTTTCTTGTCCTATGGCCCATCATCATAGGAATCGAACGTCTCGAGAACTACTTCTATGCCCTGCCATTTCAACCAGTTGCGTCAAACCACAGCGCGCCCCAGTAACTTGCGATTGCGCTCCAAGCCTCAGCTGCAAAACCATCTTGTGCGCTGCACAGACGTACGGCGCAACAGCCACCCACCCAGTTTCCGCCTTCAAAATAACAGGGCGCCGCAGATGGCGTACCAACAAAACCAGGTGGAAAGACCGACCGTTACGCTAAACACGGATCGCAAATATTTGGCTCACACCATCTCTAAGTGCAATCAGGCCACGCGGAATTTTCCGTTCAAGGTTGCGAATTGCAACTTGCAGGTAATAGTGAATACAAATTCACTCCTATCCCGTCTTTTAGTACGGCCCTGCCAAGGCTCCCGCTTACCACAATGGCTTAGGGGGAATGGTTTCCGGATTTTGCCACGAACGGGTTGCCCGCCAATGGAGTACTAAGTAGAATAAACAAAGCAATTTGATGGAAAATGAGCTCAATCACCTCCGTTATATGCTATTGGATAGTATATTAGCTTAGTCACTCATTCTGAGACGCCTTGGGAATTAACACCAACAATGTCTCAACAACCAAGCAATCAAGGCATTCATTCATCGATTCCGACCGACCAAGCGCAAATTCCATCATAATTCAACAAGAGGCAATGCTCGCTAGAAGGTTCTGATGGTGCATGGTCCTGCGAGCCTCAAAATGGGAACCAGTCCGCCAAAACTGATGATGAATTCTGGTTGTTCGTTACTAATAATGAATGGCGCTGGCTATAAGCATCTAGCACTATAACCGAGGCAAACAGAAAGCTTAAACAAATCAGGCAATAAGGCATTGATCAGCCAACGATTGGGCTCATGTTCCATCACACCCTCCAGACCACTCGGTCGCTGATCAAACAAATAAACAGACAAGACAATTTTATGACGATCTTCAATCCAACTTAACTAGTCCAATCTGTTGAATAAAACGCTGAAACTTTAACTTTGAAAGCGGCTTGGTTAATCCGTCTGCAATCATGTTGTTGCTGGGAATGTAGTTCAATTTGATTGTCTTCTCCTTGACTTGATGACGAATAAAGTGATAGTAAACTTCAATGTGTTTAATACGTGAATGATCTTGGCGAGTTGGCTTAGTGAGTGAGATTGCTGATTGATTGTCTCCGAACAATTGAATAGGATCCAGATCAGATTGAGAGTAGTCCAGTTCAGTAAGCAATTTCTTGATCCAGAGACCTTCCTTGGCGGCTGATGTGAGTGCGATGTACTCTGCCTCCGTTGACGAGGTTGCAACAATTGTTTGCTTTGTTGACTTATAGGATATGAGTCCTCCGGCGGCGAGAAATGCGTATCCTTGTGTGCTGCAGCGGTCTTCGTGATTGTCCGCATATGCCGAATCACAGTAGCCCTGAAGGTTGAGTGATCCTTGGTTTTGAAGACTGAACTTGATTCCTAAAGCTGGCGTTCCCTTGAGGTATCTGAGAATCCTCTTTGCATAGTCCAAATGACGCTCTGTTGGGTTGTGTGCAAACTGACAGAGCTTGTGAGTTGAGTAGGCAATGTCAGCCCTAGTCATATTTGCCAAGTATCCAAGAGATCCGATGATGGACTGATATTCATTGATGAGGTTTGTTGATGCCAATCCTCTGGTTCGAGGTTTGAGATTTGCTCCTGAAACATCCATTGGAGTAGTAACAGGCTTGCAGTCTCCCATGTGATATTGATGAAGGATTCTGTTAACGTATGACTCCTGTGAGATCCACATTGTTTTGGTTGTTCGGTCTCTCGTGATCTTCATTCCGAGGTAGTGGCTAATTGGGCCAAGATCTTTAATGTCGTACTTTTGACCAATTTCATGCTTCATTTGATTAACAATTTCCCGCTTCTTGTGGATAAAGATCAAATCATCCACGTAAACCAAAATGATTCCCTTGTGTTGTTGGTGTTGAAAGACACAAAGGTCGGAGTTAAGCGGTTTGTAGCCAATTGAGATGAGGTATCCTCCAATTTCTTCCTGCCAAATTCGTGGTGCTTGCTTCAATCCGTACAGGGCCTTCAGGAGGTGGGCAACCATGTGTTCCTGATCATGGTCGAATCCTGGTGGAAGTGACATATAGACGTCGTCCTTGTCGATTCTCCCATTGATGAAAGCTGAGATGATATCCGCTTGGTCGCATTCAAGGTCGAAGATGGTGACCAATGCCATAAGGGTTTTGAATGTAGCAGCTCGGGCAACTGACGCAAATGTTTCGAGATAGTCGAGGCCAGGTCGTTGTTTGTCTCCTCGAATACAAAGTCTTGATTTGCACGATGCCAAGTTCCCGCTTGAATCTGCTTTATACTTGAAGACCCAAGTACAAGGCAAAATCCTCGCAAATTTTGGTGCTTTGATTACTCTCCAAGTTCCGTTCTTGGTATGCTGGGCAATCTCTTTGTGAGCACCTTGGAGCCATTGATCTTTAAGCGGATGTTTCATAGCTTCTTCCCAGGTTTTTGGTTCAGGTGGTAAGTCCGCAATTTTAAGCGAATGTTGGAGTCCGGTTGTGAAAGAGTAGGCCAAGATTGGTGGTACTGTGAAGGTTGTTGGTATTGGCCCTCTTTTGCCTTTCCGGGATTCGACGAGTCGTTGATTGTATTTGCCTTTTTCAGTCTGGTAACGTTCTCGTGAAGATCTTCGAAGTTCGGGTTCTGGATTTTCGTCCGATTCTGATTGAGATTCAGTGCTCTCACTCTCGTGGTCTGATTGCTGTTGATCTTGTTCTTCATCTGACTGAGTGCCTTCTGATGCATCTTCAAAGGATAATGGTTCTGAATCTGATTCTGATGTTCCAAGTGTTGGAATTTGTGGTTCAACTTCGAGAGCCTGTCTTGCTATTTCTTGGAGTTGCTCTTGGTTCATTTGCTCTGGTTGGCTTGTCTCAATAGTCTTTGATTCCTCTCGTGGATGCGGGATGTCGACTGGCACTTCACCCTCCGAATCCAAGGGTATTGAGACATATTCACTAAGTTCGTCTTGCTCATCGAGGACGTCTTCGGGGTCCAAAGTTGGTAAATCGATGTCGGCTTCATTGAATGTGACGTGGGAGCTTCGGATAACCATATGTTTGGCTGGAAGATAAATCCGGTAGATCGTGTCTCCCTCATATCCAACGAGTTTTCCTTTCTGAGCCCTGAGTTGGAACTTGTTTGCGGCTGTTCTATGTTGATGAGGAACGTGGACATAGGCAGTGCAGCCAAAGGTTCTCCAATTCGATAGATTGGGCAAAGCTTGTGACAGTTTAAGCTTCTCCGAAATTGATTGGAATGGAGTTTTGTTGTTTTCATTGATTCGAGTTGGAGTTCGATTAACAATTTTGATTGCAGTATTAAGTGCTTCAGGCCAGAGTCCAAAGGGCAAATTTGCTCCTTGCAGCATTGCTCGAATTCGTGTTTCTGTAATGTGGTTCGATTTCTCAGATTTGCCATTTTGTTCTGGTGTGTAGGGCGTTGACAGTTCCAGCTTGATTCCTCGTTTCTTGCAGTAGACTTCGAGTTGTGTGACAGCAAATTCAGTTCCAGCGTCAATGCGCAATTTTCTTGGATATTGGCCAGTTTGGGTTTTCCACATTTCCAGATGTTCAGTGAGAGCATTGAATGCCTGGTGTTTTCGGTTGTAAGGATAGCCCCAGCGGAAGTCAGTTGCATCGTCAGTGAGCAGGAGATAGTACCTCTCACCCTTTAATCCAGGAGTAGACACCTTGACGGTATCTCCATGAAAACAGTCTCCAGGATCAGTCTCGCGGGGTTGAGACTCGTGACCAATTCTTCGCTGAGATTTCGATAACGCGCAGGTTTCGCAGTGCTCTTGTTGTCCAGTGAGTTGATAGCCAAGTTGTCGTGCCAAGGTCCGACATGCTCGAAAGTGTGCGTGCCCCATTCGGCGATGAAAGATATTGATGTCAACTTTAAGTGACGGAACTGACAAAATCATCTGACCTTGTGTTTTCTCAATGTCATCGTTTGGGCCAACTGCCTGAATGAGTGGGCTGAAGAATCCAATAGTTTCGTCAAAGGGCGTGTACATGATTTCTTCTCCGCCTTGGTTGAAGAATCCGGGGCATTCTTTGTTGCCAATGAAATAGAGTGGGTTGTGCTTCCTTTCGTAGAAAATCCGAGTTGAAATCGTGTTGATTGGAAGCGACGGAACATATTGAACATCTTGAATGGTCCTGGTAATCGAGTTCTTGTTTGAATCCAGATAGGTTAGTTGAGCCGTTCCTCTGCCAAGAACTTTGACTGGTCCTCCACCGGTGGTAATCTCGGTCGGAAGAGTGTCTTGAAATTCGACAAATGACTTCTTGCTATTCACGCAGTGATAGAATGATCCCGTGTCGACGATAAATCGATCCCGCAGGTCATAGTCAAGATTTTGGTTCGCATTGATTATAGCTTTAGGCATCGTGTTTGTGATAGCCATGTTCCCCAAGGTTCCACGCTTGGGATTGGTGATTGCTTGATTCGGTTTATCCAAGCTTGCCTTGTATTGGTCGACAAGTTGTTTATTTGGAACAAAGGTGCCTCCTTTCCAAAGTTCTGGATGCAGGTGGAAGCATTGATCAGCTCCTCCAGGATGACGTCTTTTGCAACAAGGGCATTCTGGGTGGTCTTGGTTTGCTTGTGGTTGTTTCTGCTTCTGGTTTTGACCAGCTCGATTCGGTCCCTTTCGAATAAGGTTGACCTGAGAGTTTGGCTGAAGTTGGTTTCGCTTGTTTTCATCAATGATCTCATTAATTAGGTCTTGTAGTTTTAGCTCTTTGCTGTCTCGGAGCGTTTGTCGCTTTGCCGTGACCCATGAATCGAAGTGTTGATCCAGTTTTGCCAGTAGGAGATAAATAGCCAGTTCAGGTGGAATCTTGAGGCCAGATTGAATACAGTCTGTCCATGCAGCATCAAAACGCCGAAGAAAGACCTCAATGTTCCCTGAGGGGTCGAAGTTGAGATTCACCCAGAGAGCAAAGTAGATTGATTGTTGCACAGGTCCTTCTCCTTCGAATTTGGCATTGATGCTGTCCCACATTTCCTTTGAAGTGGTGCAGGTGGCGAGGGCACGAAGATAGTCGGTGTGAACAGTCATCTTAATGGCGTAGACTGCCTTAGCGTCCTTGGTGGTCCAGTCATTGTAGCGCTTGAGCTTGCGCTCGTATTTCTTGAATTCATCTTCTGTCATTGCATCCTCCTTGTCGGGATCAAGTGTGTCCTGTTCTGGTGGCTTGGCAAGCTGACCAGAGACAATTCGCCAGAGGTCCTCCCTTCGGAAGTATGCCTCCATCAAAGTCTTCCATTGTATGAAATTCTTGGAGCTGATGAGGCGTGGGATGCTCCCAAGCTCCTTTCCAGTCGAGGATTCAGCCATTTTGACGGTAGCGCGTGGTTGTGTCGTTCGTCAGGACAGAGTAATGGTGACGATAGCGCGGTCTTGCGTCATACGTCAAACAGGATAGGTTTATGTGACGATAGCGCGTTGTTGCGTCGTACGTCGAACAGAACAGTTTCGAATCGAGGTCGTTCCGGCACCAGCCAGTGCTTCGGAAGCTCCGGATTCGGGCCAAGATGAACAAAATTGATGTTGGACAATCTAGCAGCCTCCAGCTACTAGACAAGAGCCATCCGGGCTCATAACCTGATGGTGCATGGTCCTGCGAGCCTCAAAATGGGAACCAGTCCGCCAAAACTGATGATGAATTCTGGTTGTTCGTTACTAATAATGAATGGCGCTGGCTATAAGCATCTAGCACTATAACCGAGGCAAACAGAAAGCTTAAACAAATCAGGCAATAAGGCATTGATCAGCCAACGATTGGGCTCATGTTCCATCAGGTAATAAGCTATCCTACTGACGGTTGGTAGATTCTATTTTAGCTGCTTGGGTATGATCCTGCTCCTTCGAGAAAGTCATGGAGTCCGGGCACGTACAGTTGACTTTTCTCCAGATTTGCACATTCGCATTCGCCATAGTCAATATGACTCGTACGTGCGTTTTCCAAATCCGCGCTCAGGAAACTGAGATCTTCTAGAATGCAATTACGGTCTGGGGGTCCACATATGGGACATCCCACTTAGGGCATTCAGTCCAACTTTCCTACGGGTACGTTGTCTTCTCATGCGTAATGCCTCATCCTACCTCTCAGAGCAGTTCGAGTGGAGGGCTAACACCATCTTTCTGAAGTTACAAGTAGCCACCCAGGCAATATACTGCACCGCCATGATGTTCGCAAAGCTGTCAATCCTGCTCCTCTATGTTCGAATATCGCCAAAACCTCGGTTCAGAGCAGTTGTGTATGGGATGATGGTAGTCGTGGTTACTTATTCGGCCGCATCAGTGCTGATAGCCATATTTCAGTGCATTCCCATAGCTAAGAGCTGGGATATCACGATTGGCTATGGGTCCTGCATCAACCGCATTGCTTACTTTTTTGCGATTTTGGCGCTCAACGTCGCGACTGACGTTGTGATGTTAGTTTTACCAATTCCGATGCTGTGGCACACGAGGATGCCCCGAAGGCAGAAGGCTGGATTATGTGGTATCTTTATGACTGGATCATTGTAAGCCTTCGCTTCCCTTTCCCACAGATGCTGGGTTCTGATATTGGCTAGTGTTTGTATTGTCGGCATACTCCGGATCAAGTCGCTTTTCAGCTTAATTCAACAATCTGATCCTACCTGGCATCTCGTCGAAGGATATGTCTGGTGGTAAGCTGCCCGTTCCCCTGTCAGTCATTCAAACCTAAAAGGCTGTAGCGTAATCGAGCTGAACACGGGAATCATTTGCGCCTGCCTCCCATTCGCGAAGCCTTTTCTACGACATCACTTCCCTCTGATCCTTGGCAGCACCCGTCGTACTGGCTTCGCAACGAGGTCAAAAAGCAAGTCTGGAACCTTCCCAGCTACTTCAAACGAGCCTGGCCTGGAGCTTAATCAAGATATGGGAAAGACACAATCCCTCGTCGCAACGTCACAACATCGCAGCCAGGGCGCTAGTTATCGAAGTGAGAGTCAGGAAGATATTATGCACGTGGGGGTTGATGGTGATAGTATCGCCGCTCCAGACACTGAATCGCAAGAGGCACTTTGTCACGATCAATGCAGACACGAGTGCAAGGCACGGCCGAAAGCGGTCGATGCAGATACTTAATTGTTGGATTGAATGGGGTCGCAATCACCAGATGATAAGTGGCATGCCTTAGGAGGGAGAGGCTCAGGAGTCGCCTCTTATCCTCAGAATCTAAGGCTAACTACTTTGGGATGCATCTGTGCGCTCGTGTATAGCCATATTCCAACACACCCCCTTCGTGCCTTGCCTAATAGGGAATGTGCGACAAAAAAGGTCAAAAATAATGGTGTTGAACCGTAAAAATTGCATAGGGTGTTGAATCCCAAAAAGCATAATAGACGCAAAGATGAGAAAGCGAAGAAAAAGCATGCTTTAAGCAGAGGAAAAGCAGGGATAAAGCGTGCTAGTCCTCAAAAGGCACTAAGCCAACGCTCTTTACAAATTGGTTGTGCTTTTGCCTGGGTAACGCTTTGGTAAGGCCATCCGCAATCATGGCTGCCGTGGGCGTCCAACGCAAGTGAATGTTTCCTGCTTGGGCCTCTTGACGTAACCAATGGTGATGAATATCGACATGACGGAGCCGGGTAGTGAGCTTTCCCATATTTTCTTGCATTAAACGCAATGTTTGCGTATTGTCACACTGCACGTCAATCCGGTGGCCTGGATCAAATTGAATGCCACGGAAGAACCGTTTCCACCAGAAGCACTGCTTGGCGGCTTCTGACAAAGCAAGAAGCTCGGCTTCTGTAGTTGAGGTGGTGACAGTTGGCTGTTTTGTTGCCTTCCAATCAACAGGTGCGCCGTATAGCATGATAATTGAGCCTTGGTGGCTTCTCCGTGTATCATGATCATTGCCGTATGCAGCGTCACTGCTGATTGTGAAGATATTCTTCTCGTCCTCAAGGAAGCCTTGATAGCACAGGGCAAACTTCCTGGTTCCAGCCAAGTAACCAAGGAGCCTTTGTGCCAATTCCAAATGGCGAGGCGAGGGATTAGTAAGGTAGGATGAGAGTGCTGAACACGCATAAGCAATATCCACACGCGTGCTCACAGCAGCAAACTGAACTGAGCCGATCTTGCTTTGAAAGGCGTGAATGTCTTGAGGGCTTGCATACGTTCCTTGATTTGCTTCGAGCACTTCATCTGATGGAAGAGGTGTTGCTGGGAAGTAGGTTTGCTTGACGTTATACCGAGCAACCAAGCCAGTAATATACGACTCTTGTGAGAGCCATAAAAGGCGTTGCTGCCGGTCTCTGACAATGCGCAGGGCAAGGAACCACTGAACTTCTCCAAGCATTCGCATTTTATAACGGTGGAAGAGCTTTTCTTGAAATGTGTTGGCGTGTTGCTCGTCCTGCTTGTGATAAGCCATGATGATATCGTCTACAAAGAAAAAGACGAATAGGTGGTTATTAGCATAGAGGCACGGAGCGTCTGGTACAGGTTCTAGTCCAAACTCCTCAAGTGACTGACAGAGGTGCTTTTGCCAAAGAGATGGTGATTCCTTAAGTCCGTATAGAGCTCGGAGAAGGAGTAGGATCTGGCCGTAAGGAAGGTCCATGCCTTCAGGTGGACGACAGAAGGTCTTTTCCTGAAGAGTGACATGCGGGAATGCATTGACAACATCATACTGACGCGTTTCTAAGTCGAAAGCGCAGATGATTGCAATCAATGCTCGGAAAATCCGGGAGGCCAGGGTAGCTGCAAAAGTATCTGCTGCTGAGGTCTGAAGATCACCTCTTACACAAATGCGAGCTTTGACCTTAATAAGCCAGCCGTGTTCATCGAACTTGTACTTCAGAACCCAAGTAAGAGGAATAACCTCTTTGTTAAGCGTTTGCGCCTCAGTGACGGGCACAGTCTTCCACACCCCCTTACCCTGGACTTCCTCGAGTTCAGTATCAATGGCTTTGAGCAAGTGCTCGCACAGTGGGTGACTGAAAATCTCCTTGTAGAAGCGAGGTTCAGGTGGTAGATCATCTCTGTGGATTCGAGGAAGATCATTTGGTTGCTTAGTATCATGTACTAGGTTCTTTGCATTCAGTGTGGCTGTGAAGGCACTGATAAACGTTTGGTGGCTGAACATATTGTTCGTAATTGACGCTGCATACGCTTGCCTGCGAGTGCCTTGCTCTTGGCGTGCGTTTCGCATGCGTTTTCCTTCAATGATAAGGTTTGGGTTAATATCAGCTGAAATGTCTCGACCTCTAGGTGCACGGTTTCCAGCTGCAGCGCCCGGATCAGGTTCAGTATCATATCGAACAGGTATAAGAGGACCGAGTCGTCGAGGTTGTTCTTCACCCCCTGAGCTTTGAGAGGCTGGTTGTTGTGGTGGAATCCACTCTGCTGGCGTGCCACTGGAGCGATCACTTGGTGATGGTGACGGCATTTGGGTGCTTTGAGGCTCATGTAGCTTGCTCGAGGCTTCAGCTCCAGCTCGTTCCTGGCGTTGCCTGGGACGTCGGTTATTTCGCTCATCTGATGAGGCCTCAGACTCCTCATCAGTGTGAATGATGTCTTCTTCGTTCAGCCTGATACGAGGGACAACAGAGGTGGCTTGAGGTTCTCCTTGTTGCGCTGCTCGAAATTGTTCTAGATCTTCTTGGGAGAATTTGCTGGATTCATCAAACGTGACATCTCGCATACGCACGATCCGGTCACTTGGTGGATACCAGATGCGGTAAATGTTGGTGGAATCATAGCCAACCAGGTAGCCAATAAGAACGCGTTCATCCAGCTTGTTGTTGCGTGGAATCGTCTTACGCAATGAGTAGGCCTTGCAACCGTACACACGCAAGTGAGCGACATTGGGCTGCTTGTCATGGACCATCTCAAATGGGGTCTTCCACTGATGACGCTTCATTGGGGCTCTGTTATGAAGGTACGTAGCTGCCTTCACAATCTCTGGCCACAGTCCTTCTGGTAAGCTGGCACTGACTCGAAGTGCACGAGCTTTTAGGACAATTGCGTGTCCAGATCTTTCTGATGATCCGTTCTGTTGTGGCGTATAAGGAGCTGATACCTCATGGGTGATTCCCTGATGCCTGAGCTGCTGTCTGAACTCATGTGACAGCGAAGTTTCTCCATCTGATCGAAAGAATGCGACTGTTCTGTTGAATCTGGTCTTGATCATCTGGATAACGTTGAGAATAATCTCATTGCACTGGTCCTTGGACAAATGCGTTTCACTGAATGTGAACTTTGTTGCTGCACACTCAATGTGCGTAAGCCACTGATGCCCATTGTTGGCTCGAATCAGCTGGACCAAATCAAATGACAGGCGGTAGAACGCTTCCTCAGATGATTCTTCATGTTGTGAGGACCGAGAGATTTGTTGATGAGCTTTGGTGCGTGCACACACATCACAGTGCTGAGGTAGTTGTTCTTCAGTGAGTGCTGCACCCTCTGCAGCATTTGGAATAGCCTTGATGACGGCTTGGTTTGCATGAGCAAAGATCTCATGCCATTGCGTTGCTGGCAGTGAGCGAACAACCAGGTTTGAGTTGACCTTTGGCACATCTGCTGCCGGGTTATACTCCATAAAGAAGTGATTATGTTTGAAAGTCAAGTTGCTAACAATAAAGTCGCCTTTGTAGAGGCACATACGGCCCGTATCCATTTCAATGCCTTTTTCTCTTGCCTTGGCAACTGACACGAGGTTGGCCATGAACAAGGGTACGTAAGCAACGTCCAGAAGCGTTATGACACGAGGCCCCTTGTCATTGTGTGCTTTGACTGTCACTTCTCCGAATGATTCAATTGGAATCTGGCTATTGCCTGCGGTGACATAATCATCTGGACCTGCATCGCGTGTCTTCTTGAACCGGCTCTTCATGAACTTGTTGCAAATGTGATGGGTAGATCCAGTATCAGTAATCCATGAGAGGTCAAGCGTTGTTGGACGAGAAAGGCGCTGCGTGCTGAATGCGCTTGCAACGACTGCTGGGAATGAGGATGTTTCATCAGTGGCTGAGCCCTGACTATCCACAGGCGTGCCGCTTGCTTTTCCCATGCTTGTGTCATGCTTTTCAGGTTGCCTGTTTCTGCTCTTCTGGTCCTTGTTCCTCATAATGGATTTATCCACTTGGCTTTTGATAGTGGGGTCCGTGAGTGCTTCATCGACCTTGGCTTGTCGTTCCTCATTCGGTTTCCAGTCCTTGGGCCTAGCAGCTGGGTTGAGATAGTAGCACTTATAATAGGCATGCTGGAAGCCGCATATACATGCTGTTCTCGTTTCTTGCTGCTGGTTTCGGAGCGTTGCTGCAAAGGCTGCCTTAGTAACCTTCGGGTTTTCAGCTAGTCCTTGGCGATGATAGTTCCGGTAGTCGACAATAAGCTCTTGAAGGGATTTGGTGAGTTCACCGTCTTGAAGCTTGATCTTTCGGTTGGCGGCCCATTGCACGTCATATGACGTAAGCGCCTTGAGGAAGTTCTTCTTGCCTCGATCACCTGAGACGTCAGGGAGGCCAAGCGCCTCAGCTTTGAACACAGTCTCCTCCCATTGCGCAAGCCATTTCTCAAGGTTCTGGCTGCTGGGCGACTTCTCAAGCTGCCTGAGACGGTTGGCAACAAGTTCTTCTTGTGTTTGGGAGGTAGGCTGGAGGCGAGCCTTCAGAGCGCGTAGCTGTGAATAAGGATGCGAGTCCTCATTTAGCTTAAGAAGAATCGGTAGCAACGGCTGGCTAACCGAATCCTCAATAACCGATGAGAGGTCGTTGATTTCTTTCGTGCGCTTCTCATACTCCTTGAGATCCTCCTTGTAATCTTCCCTCCTTATCTTATACCGATCCCATGCACGATCATTGTCGTCGTCTAAGGGTTCCGGTTCCGTGGGTTTGACGGGTTTCGTTGGTTGTGCTGGTTTGGTTGCTTTCGATGGGTCGATGTAGGCAAAGATTTGAGCCTTCTTAGCTCGTGATTGGATAATAAAATACCATTCTTCCCAGTCGTCCGCAGACCTCAGGACAACGATTGGTTTAGAAGACGCCATGGCTGCCGACAGTTGGTAATTAGTAACCAATAGCAGATGACGGTTGTCGAATGTGTGGCTAGTCGGTCCGATGAAACGTTTCAACTGCGACCGTAGCCTTTTGCTCGCTCCCTAATTGGTGCTCCTGTACAAGGGGCGCCAGTAAGGATAATGCGAAAGGTGCTTTGCTGCCTGAATAAGGCGAGTTGATGCCAGTCCTCGAAACGAGTGATCTGGTGATGATGATGATGATGATGATGATTCATACACCCCGTCGGCCTCTACGGGCCATAGGGAAGAGCTAGCGCTGAGCAGACGTTTACCTACACTGCTTCCCGGTTCATTCAAAGCCCTCACTATTAAAACAGAACATAAGAAAGCTACGTCGGGCGCACATTTTAGTAGAGAAGGAAGGTAGAGCAAGGACAGAAAGAAAGAAAGAAAAGGAAGGAAGATTGCAAAAAAGTGAAAAGGAAAAGGAAAAAAAAGAAAAGAAAAAAAAATAAAAATGGAAATAAAATAAAATAGGCAAGCGAGGTAGTCTGCCAACACGAGCCGTGGTTTTCTTAAGCTACGTCTGGCCAATCTTTAGGACATTCTCCTAAGTGCTGCCAGTCCCTGTAGCGGCGTGGCAGCTGGCCAGACTCTAGGCTCCATGATGGCTTCCTCAGCTTCATCACTCTATGACTGCCCGCAGTCGTCCTGTCGCAATCGCGAACGCCGCCGTCGCCTTGACGGTTGCTATGTCAGCCTTCCATCTTTCCGCTGGTCCGTCGAGGTACGTTCCGTCCGGCCGCTTCGTTCCTGACCACCCACCTAGCATGTACGAAATATCTCCGAATCTCTTTCCTACCGCTCTCTGAAGCTCCGCACGCTGTTCAGACCAGCGAGTGCACTGAAGTAGAAAATGCTTGGCTGTTTCTTCTCCGCGTCCGCACGCGCACCGTGGGGAATCTGCTCTTCTGATTTTGTGGAGCGACTCGTTCAATCCTGATTTCGAAGTCCTTAGCTGAGCAATTACTGCCGCCTCCGCCGCGTTGAGCTTGTCGTACAGCTTCCTAGTGTGGTTTTGTGATAGCGCTCTGTCGAGTGTGCGAGCAAGGCGCCCCTCCTTGATGCCATCAAGTTCCTTGGCCCACGCTCGAGAGATAGCCCGCTTAACGTCCGCAAGTGCGACTGACTTCAACCGCACGCCGCTGTCCGGGAGAGCTTTGTCAGGTTCGGTGGCCTGCAGCGCTAGTTTGTTCGCTCGCTCGTTTCCTGGCACTCCCGCGTGCGCCGGCACCCACCTTAGCTGGACAACCGGCACCTTTCTCCTCTGCATCTTGTCAAGGGTCTCGAGTATTTGCTTTAGCACCACCTGGCCACTTCTCTGCCTCGGTCGCAGCAGAGACTGCAGCGCAGACTTGCTGTCGCAGTAGATGACATGTTTCACCCGTGCAGCGATCGGTCGCGCTATGATCTCCCTCTGCGGCCATGCCTGGTCGATAAGCGCCACGGCTTGTCTGATAGCCTCAAGCTCGGCAAGGTGGTTGTCAATCTTTTCGCTGCTGCCGAGTGTCTCCGAATGCTCTATGACCGTTGCACTCGCACCACCCGTGCAATAAATCCCGATCCCCACGCGTCCGTTCCGAGCGGACCCATCCGTGAAAATGGATACTTGGGAACGTGGCGGATTGCTCGCCTCGCTGCTAGCGGTATCCGAATGTTCAATTGTCACTGCCGGGTTGTCCTGCCACGGGTGCTTGCCAAACGGCTCGATAGTCTCAAGGCCGTCCAGGTTGACTTCCTGAGCCTGCCGCATAATGCGCTGTAGGGGGGAGACGTATCGTCTGTTTCTGACATCAATTCTCCTTTTCAACTTCCAGAATGGATGCGCAGGAGGAAGCGAGCAGGAGCACACCCAGAAACGGAGCATCTGCTCTTTTAGCCGCACCTCGATAGGCGCGATTCCTGCCTCGGCCTCCAAGATGGTCAGTGCAGTAGTCTTGAAGGCTCCAGTAATCGCTCTAGCCGCCATCCTCTGGATTGGCTGCAGCGCTCTCAGCAGCGACTTCGAGATTACTGGGGCCCATACGGGCGAAGCGTAATCCACGACGGGAGCCACCGTAGCGGTGGAAAGCTGACGCGCTGCACTCGGCTGGAGTCCCTGTAGCCGCCTGAGGGCCAGGGCAGCTCTCATGCCTCTCTTTGCGACCCTGGCTGCGTGAGCCCTAAACCGCAGCTGGGTGTCGAGAACCACTCCCAGGATCTTGGCCGTCTCCTCTGGGCGGATTTCTACACCCTCCACCACCAGAGGTTGATCGCCCAGCTGCCGACTGTTCCTGGTGAAGTGGACCAGCGATGTTTTCTTGATGTCGAACGTCGCTCCACTGGTTCTTTCCCATTCCTCCGTCTTTGGCACTATCGTCTCCTGGAGACGCTGCACGTTTCCATCCGCCGAGTGCCCTGTCACCCAGGCGCTGTAATCGTCAATGAATGCGATTGCCCCTTTGTTCTTGTTGATTGCTGACTGCACCAAGTCAGCGTTGAAGAACAGGAAGAGGATCGGCGAGAGCGGCGAGCCCTGGGGAAGGCCTGCTTGCGGTAGGGCAGTGACGGCTGATATTTCCCCATTGACGGCAACCGACGCGCTTCTGTCCGAGCAGAAAGCTTCAATCCACTTGACAAACACTTCCGGAATTCTCCTCGCTCGTAACCGCCGGACGAGCACCTCCCGGGACACCCCGTTGTAGGCCCCTTTCACGTCAAAGGACACCAGTGTGAGCACCTTTCCCTCTCTCCAGGCGTCGTACACGTGCTGCTGCAACACCGTCAGTGCCTGCACTGTCGACCGTTGCTTCCGCGCACCAAAGTGGGCTTTTGGCAGGAGCGAATGTTCCTCCACCAGTGCTGAGATTCTCTCCGCCACGACGGACTCAAGCGCCTTCCCCAATGTTGATAAGAGCGAGATCGGCCTGTAGGCTCCCGCCGACTCGTAGTTTCGCTTGTCTGTCTTGCGTAGGGGGACGATCTTCGCTGTCCGCCAATGGCCAGGTAGTCGTGCTTGTCTGATAGATTCGCTGAAAAGTTGATGGATGTGGCGCCCTAGCACTGGCCAGAGCTCTCTCCATGCTGCCGCCGGGATCCCATCCACTCCAGGAGCCTTTAATGGCTTTGCTTCGAAAATCGCCCTCCGTACCTCGTCCTCTTTTAATGGCTCACTTGCAAGTTGACTTTCTATAGGGCCCGTTTGTTCGATGTCTTCCGTTCGGGCCTCTACGACCGGCAGATCCGGGAAGAAGGACCGCAGAAACATGTCTGACATCTCTTGATTCGACTCGGCGTAGCTCCCGTCCTGTTCTAAGCGCGCCACCTGCATCTGTGACAGCGCCCCCGGGCCGCCAAGGTACTTCGTGGCTTTCCAGATGTTCGTCCGCTCCGCAAGGAATTCTCTCCAGCATGATCGCCTCCTCCGCCTAATCGTGTCATGAAAAGCCTTCGCCGCCGCCCTCACTTGGTCCGCTAGTTCTTGATGGGGCAGTCCTATCCGCCGTGCGGCTCGGGCCTGGTTCCTCAGCCGCGTGTAGGCTCGCCGAAGTTGGGTCAAGTCTGCACACCACCATTTCTTGACGTATGGCGATGGCCTCGCTCTTGGAGTGTGTCGCTCTAGCGCGGCAGAGACGGCATGGGTCAGGTACTCGGCCATGCCCTCTATGTCCGACGGGATTGGTGATGGGAACTCCTCTAGGTGTCGCCGCACCTGCTTCCTCACAGCTTCCCAATTTGTATTCTTGAAGACCTGCCGTGGCTGTTCTCGATCTTCCCCGCTCGGCGTTAGGAAGCCGCTTTCAATTGCTCGATGTTCCGCTCCGTAATCTGTGTGGAACGGCTGACAGATGATCCGGTCCTCTGCCAAGCCGGGCGATGCAAATACAAGGTCAATGGTGGATTGGTGCTGCCCTGATTCATATGTTATGGTGCCTCGCGGAAGTATACACTGCAGGTCGAAGTCTTCCATGAAGTCGATGATCGGGAGCGCCTCCCCAATGTGGTGCGAGTTAAAGATTGCGTCACCTCCCCATAGCTGGTCATGCCGATTAAAGTCACCAGAGAGGAGTATTTCAAACACACCGCTGGCCTCCTCTCTGGCTCGCAGGATTGCGTTACGGAGGTGCGTCAGCACGTTGTTCAGCTCCACGTCTTCAGTTGACTGCTTCGCCGGAACATATACTGACACCACCAGAATTATCCGATCCGGGAGAGATACTAGCGCTGCCGTAATGTAGGGAGACGCCACCATAATCTGACGAGCTGGGATGCCTTTTCTAATCCATAGTAGAGAGTAGACCGGATACCGACCGTCTAAAGTTGTTGTCGGCCTGAACTGTGTCCAGTATGGGTGGGAAGTCGGAACCGCTACCACTTCTCCCTCCGCCGTTCTAAAGCAATTTGGTTCGGAAATGTTAATGATGCTGAAGTCCCTCAGGTCTTCGTCGTTGAGGATGCTGTACTGCGCCGTCATATTTTTCCCCAGGTTCGCTTGGATGCTCTTCAGTCTCCTACTCATTTTGCTTTCTAATCATTGCCTCCAACAGTCGCTTGTACACTGGGCATCCCCGGTCGTCAGCCCGATGTGGGCCGCCGCACGCCGCGCATGCCTCAGGGCCAGTCGAGCAGTCCGTGGCTCTATGGCCGTGCTCGGCGCACCTCGCGCATCTTTCCTCGCCCCTACATCTTAGTTCGAGATGGTCGTAGCTCTGGCACCGAAAGCATCGGCGCGGCCTGGGTCGGTACTCAAAAGCACTGGTGTACGCCGTCTCGCCTCCCACGTCAATAATCCGGCGGGCCAGGAGCTCGTCTGCCTCGCTCTTCTTTGCCAAGTAAATCACCGCCGAGCCGTACAGTCGTCCACTCGTTCTGCTCAGCCATCGTGCTTGCATCACTCCTACCCTGTTTTCTTCCCCGATAGCCCGGTGGGCATCTGTCCTAAGCGCTGTCCGCTCCTCGTTGAAGACCGCTGTCTTGTTGATGTTGTCGACCTTTACCGGGTACCACTGTGGGCCCCGCATCCTGGCGCCTCGAAAAGCGTTGTCTAGCCAGCCCGTGTTGGCCCTTACCTCCTCCTCGTCCCTCTCGCAACAGAAGAGAAAGCGCACTTTGGTTGATTCGCTCGGGCTCCGCGTTAGCCCGCAGCACTTAATGCTCTTCGTCGCCTCTTGGCTCTTAAGCGCCTCTTGGAAACGCGCACGAATGTCCCCTGCTTTGGTGATGTCAAATTCCACGTTGGTCAGATCAAGTTCGATGTGAGCTGCCTTTGCTGGCGTCGCGGTTGGCACGGCGGTGGCGCTTGGCAGAGCACCCCTGCCAACTTGATTCGGTGGCGAATCTCCACGAAGAACGCTCGCGTAGGTGGTGCTACCCTGGATCTGCGAAGCGGTGCTTCCACGCGTAATCTCGATGAGTTCCGATATTTCTTTCTTTAGTTCAGAAACCTGCTCCGTTAGCTGTTCACGTGCTTCTTGGGACTGTTGGAGTTTTTCAGTCAGGCTCTTAATCTGATCTTCGTTTTTCGTGCATTGCATCGTCAGGCGCTTGTTCTGGTCAGAGATTGCCTCTAGCAGGTCGACAATATCATCGAGAGTAGTTTCCTTAGTCAATTTCCTCGGCTTAGCTGGGCGAGATGAAGCCTCAGTGGACGGTTTTCCACGGTGAAGAGCTCGATAGTCGGTGCGGTCGATCTGGCGGAGTGAGACGCGCTCCGACGCGTCCGCGACGCGTCCATCTCCACCCGCACCTTCTTCGGCCGACGCCGCCGGCATTGCAGCCAGCTTTTATTGTTTTTCGAGATTCGAGATTCGATATTCGTAAAGATCTAACAATACCTCTTCCAAACCAGCAGAAGAGTCTCGTGATCTGGTGATGCGAGAGGCACTGATGGCTCTTCTCAGGGGTAGGCAATGAGCGCCAAGATAACGTCCGGATGCCTCGGTACGTCGAATGTGCACAAGGAGGTGCAAATGGAGGATAGCTTTAGATGGCAGAACGCATCATGCGCGTATCCGGGCTCATAACTGTTGGATTGAATGGGGTCGCAATCACCAGATGATAAGTGGCATGCCTTAGGAGGGAGAGGCTCAGGAGTCGCCTCTTATCCTCAGAATCTAAGGCTAACTACTTTGGGATGCATCTGTGCGCTCGTGTATAGCCATATTCCAACATTAATTGACTAAGGACAACAAACGTAAGGAGAAGAAGAGAAACGATAAGAAACGAAATTCGTTTGTTGGGTTCCTTCGCTAACCCTAGTCCATGGTGTTGCTTTTTCCGCTTAGGGTCACGTGTACAATCGGGCAGTATCCTTCCATCAGTATGTGCTGGGTCACTTGTCACTTAGCACCGAACCAAAGCATTTGTCAAGGTACTGTAAATTAAGCGAAAATCCTGTTACGAAAAATAAAATAATTCGTAGACTAAGAATTACGTATAAATAAAAGTTTCTAAATAGACAGGATTTATGTCCGTAGCTTATATTATAATTAGACGGATTTCTAGAATTTATTTAGCTGGTGGTATGGAGATTTTATTGTGGGAAGTTGGCTGTTTTTGGTGTAAATTGGCGGAGCGCGCAAACTTCTGTCCTAGTAACGTTAACGTATCCCACAAGCGAGCGGACCACCCCCATCAACAAAACGCATCACCTTACTTTAATCATCTATGCCTCAACCAACGCGTCCTCAATCTAGTTCTTATAAAGCTCATCTATTCCTAGCATCCCAAGCTATCGATCAAGGCCAAATTCAGATTAAGCGGGGCGCTGCAGCGACGTATAACGTCGCCCGAACTACGCTTAAGCGACGACGCGACGGGATCCTTTCACGACACGATTGTACGCCCAATTCGCGAAAGCTTCCCAATCTCGAGGAATCCGTAGTTATTCAACGTATCCTAGACCTAGATTCGCGAGGATTTCCCCCCGACTACGTGCTGTTGAAGATATGGCTAATAAACTACTCGCCGACCGTGCCGGCGGTAAGGTTAGCAAGAACTGGCCTACTAACTTCGTAAACCGGACTCCCGAGCTAAAAAACGCGTCTAAATCGCAAGTACGACTACCAGCGAGCGAAATGCGAGAATCCTGAGATTATTACGAAGTGGTTTGAGCTCGTGCAGAATACAATCGCGAAGTACGGGATCGTGGACGGTGATATCTACAACTTCGACGAAATCGGCTTCCTTATGGGCATGATTGCAGCCGCAATGGTTGTCACAGCCTCCGAACGACGTGATCGACCAAAATCAGTTCAGCCAGGCAATTGTGAGTGGGTTACGGTGATCCAGGGAGTCAACGCGCAGGGCTGGGCTATCCCGCCGTTCGTGATCTTCAAGGGCCAATACCACCTCTCCGCCTGGTATAGCGACGACGTGCCACGTAATTGGGCTATCGCATTAAGCGATAATGGTTGGACGACGAATGAGCTTGGTCTGCAGTGGCTCGAGCACTTCGAAAAGCACACAAAGGACCGCGTAACTGGAGCATACCGCCTTCTCATTCTTGACGGCCATGAGAGCCACAATTCGGCCGAATTCGACGCGTTCTGCCAGGAACACAAGGTCATCACGCTCTGCATGCCTGCGCATTCATCGCACCTCCTCCAGCCGCTCGATGTAGGCTGTTTTGCGCCTCTCAAGGAGGCGTACGGAAAGCAGGTTGAAGAGCTGATGCGATCCCACATCAACCACATCACGAAGCTCGAGTTTCTGCCTGCGTTTAAAACGGCGTTCGAAGCCGCATTCACGCAGCAGAATATCGTAGGCGGGTTCCGAGGCGCAGGACTGGTTCCGCTCGATCCAGAGGCCGTGATTTCCAAGCTCGATGTCAAGCTTCGGACGCCGACACCCCCCGGGGTAGAGGCTGCAACTTGGGACTCCCAAACACCGCACAACCCAGCTGAATTGGCCGCTCAAACTGAGCTTATTAGGAACCGGATTGCAAGACATCAGGATAGTTCACCAACGCCAATAAATGAAGCGCTGAATCAGCTTGCTAAGGGGGCTCACATGATGGCGCATTCGGCTGTTCTTTTACAGGCGGAAGTCGCGAATCTTCAAAAGGCAAATGAGGCCGCAACGCGACGCAAAAGGCGCCAGAGAAAGCGGATTCAGAAGCGAGGGGCTCTTAGAGTTCAGGGGGGACAGGATTTGATCGATGAAGCTGCTGTTAATCAGCAGATTTCGCAGGAAATGCGTCAAAATGGTGCGCAATCGGGTGGGCCTGCGACGAAGCGACGGCGATGTGGGCAATGCGGCGAAACTGGACATAATTCTCGTACATGTCAAAAAGGTGCGGAAACGACTGTAGAATAGAATGTGCATTATAGATAATCGATTTATTAAGCGTTGTGGATTTATCTAGGCTTAAGGTAGTTGGGTTCTGGCGAGGTGGCTCACTCGCTTGGGTGGCTCACTCGCTTGTGGGATACGTTACGTTAACTATGTTTTGTGTTTTTCTATATATATTCAGCGAAGTGACGGAGGGGGCCAAATCGAGAGAGCCGGGGCCGGCGGAGGACTGGGGCAACGGAAGTCAGGGACGCACGGACGTTTCGGTGGTTGGTAGATAGATCGTTTCAGAACAGCTTCATTCACCAAAAGCTGCTGGGGATCTAAAAAAAAAAATAAAAAAATAAAAACGCTTGGTGAGCCAAAGCGTGTGGAGGGGCAGCCCAACTGAGCGGAGCAGGAAAAAAAAAAAAGCGCGGACCACGAGAGAGGCGCAAACGCGAGAAGGTTGCTGATGATGATGATGATGATGAATTCATAGACCGTCCCAGCCGCCGAAGGCAGCTATGCGGCATGCGGCCGGCTCCACTGCGCCCGCTAGGCCCGCTTGAGCCTAATCGAGGCGGCGGAGTCCGGCCTGCTCTCTACCTACTTTGCATGCCTCTATGTACATGTCTCTTGGCGCTACAGTCTTCCCGCAACGCCAACAATCTCCGTAAACTATCCCGTCTTCCTCCAGTGTCAAGCTTCATGTCGTGAGTGTGATGTCGCTCCAAATTGCCCAAGGAGCCTGGTTGCCACCATGAACTTTGCTGCTGCTATGGCTGTGCTGCGCTGGCTCAGCAACTTCCTCAGGTCCGTCGTCCGGCTTCTCCGCCCCTTGTCGTCCGGCTTGCGAAAGGTGAGCCTTAGCTCGTCGAACTTACTACACGAGTACAGCACGTGCTGACTGTCTGCAGTCCACGCCCACAGTCGCACTCGCCCGACGCCACGCCCGGCACCTGCCGTAGGTGGAGGAAGTGGAAGGGATTCTCCCACGGCTCCTAGATAGCGATGATGTCGAACTCGCGCGTTCGTCGGTCCCGAAACAGGAGCGCCATCACTTTAGTCCTGGATCTCATAACATTATACTACAAGATAGAAAGCTGCCTGCCCTTAGTTATCGAGTATTGTGATCTCGTTGCTAAGTGGCTGTGTGTTTGGCTGCTGAGTATTTGCGATTTGCCTGCCTGACATCGCCAGCGCCTCCTCCCGGAGCTGCTGGCTTGCTCTGATTAGACTATCGATCTCTTCTTGCCGCTCTCCCCTTAGTATAGTACCTTCGGGTTCGGCGTGCAGTGACTTCGGTCTTCCGCGCTTCTTGGTCGGGCGTTCCGCCGGGACCGCTGACGTTTGATTTGTCGTCTGTTTAGTGGGTTGAGCTGTCCGCGTTGGTGCTTGCGTCAGTGCTGGTGGTCTCTTGCTGATGTTTTCCGGGTGAAGAAATGGCCTTATGGCCTTAGCTCGTTCAACCCTCTCCTTCTCTTTCTTTCTCTCTGGATAGGCCACGCTTCACGCCGTGTGAGAGCGCTTGTACGTAGCGCACCTGCGCTCCGCGCTTGGGTCCTCCTTCTGTCCGCAGTCTTTGGAATTATGCTGGCCTGCATAATAGCCGTAGGCTCGCGGTGCTTGATACTGGGTTCCTATGTGACCGTACTTTTGGCAGTTGAAGCACTGCTTGACTTTGTACGTTCGATCGTAGAGCTCGCACGAGAGCATCTCCGCTTGCTATACTATTTCTTCGGTGATCGCTACGTTAGCGTCCTCCGCCCTGCTAAACTCCACTACTAGCGACGACGCCTTCTTGTTGGTGGAAGCCTTAGTTAGCCAGCCTACGTATCTAATCTCAGCATTGGGGAGTAGCGGCTTGTTCTCCGCTTGGAGCAGTTTGATGGTATTTTCTATATCTGAGAGGTCTATTGACTTCGTATGTACGCCGTGCACGATGACACCGTACGTCTGCGTCACGATTCGCGCTGTGCCTCTAAACGTCTCTACCTAACTGTGTGCGCTTTTCTGTAGTATCTCCTTCTCTTGTTGGTTCCTTGTGTATGCCGTAATATCCCCGCTTCGAAGCTGCTTTGCCGCGACTACCTGGATCTTGTTTACTCCGGGGTCCGGCTGCGACTTTAGGGCACGATTAATGCGTTCTTTGAGGTGGGTCGGGGGCTGCGAGCGGAGGTGGCTGATTATCTGCGGGTCCGTAAGCTTGATTACTAATTCGCGACACCTGTTATTCGGGCTTGGCGAGAGGTTGGGCTGCATCTGTGCTGTCGCTGTTGCTGTCGTTCGCATCGCTGCTACTCGAGCCTAGGTTATGGGGCTCTGCTGCGCGGTCTGTTGGATTTGGGAGTCGGCTGTATTAATGGAGTCAGAGGTACGCTTGATGGCGCTTGTGTCCTTCTTGATGTCGTTCGTAGTTTGGAGGACTGAGTGCACAACTGCCTTTAGCTCGGCCGGCGTCGGCTGGCTGAGGGCTTTGTCGCACAACTCTATGGCGCTTTTAATCAGCGAAGCGATGGTGTGGTAGCGGAAACTGCGTTTGTGGTCGCCTGCATCGTTAAGAAGCTGCTTTGCCTGGGTCCTAAGCTGTGCGGCGTGCTCGTAGAGCGAAAGGGGGTTATCGCCGGGTCGCAAGGCGTCGGCGACCGCCATAGCGGATAATCCGGTATTGGGCGATAGCGGATTGCCAGTAGAGCGGCTTAGTACGCGTTGCAGAGCGATTGCGCGTGGTTGTAAGGCGTAATTCTAAGAATTCGTTCTCGCTGCAGGTGGTTCAGGGATGCGGTAGCAGGTGCAGAGCCAGGCGCGGAATCACGTGATTTTTGAGTGGGGGGACGGCCCCCCCGGGGGGGGAAGGAGCCTTTCGTTCCTCAAGGCAGCAAATTGTGGAGGCTGCGCCGTAACTACTCTGGCGGAAAACTCCGATGTTCGCGGCTGCGTGTGTTCTAATCTAAGGTCCAGCTAATATACCTTTCCGGGCCCCGCCCACCCAACCAGACGATAATTCGCGGATGTTTCCGTCACCCGGGCTGATCAGCTCACCTCGAAATGATGCATATGCAGGATGCTTCGCTTGGTAGCTTGGCTTGAGGTGCGGACGCTTATCGGACTTCCCTAAGCTTAAACCTTAGCGCCTCGGTGGGCCGGGGGTCCCCCGCAATTATGGTTTGAGGAAGGATTTGCTTGTGATTGATGCTGCTCCCGCTCCCCCGAACCTATCAGGACGAATGAGAAAACAGCAACGACGCCACTTGTAAGGGGCTGTGGACCTATACCGACGAGAAGTAAAGGAGTTGCTATTTGTTAAGGACAATTTATACTGCAACAAATATCTGAATCCAACCTTAGCATAGCTAATAGACTGCGCCGCTCACTTTTTTTTACTATCAGATTTCTCATTCCAGTTTCGCGATGCAACATATCCGCACTCCGAAAGAGGAAATCGTTGGTGTTATTCCACCGCCGCCAGGGATAGTACCGAACTTTCTCAATCCGCTATCAATAAAATACGTCCTCATCGACATCAACATTGCCTTCACCATCCTTTCACTCATTTTTGTCATTTTAAGGGTTTACACCACGCGCTTCATCACATCTAATGTGGGTGTCGAGGATTGTAAGTACTTCAGAGTCAGAAAATAATATTTACCGCCAGTTAATTTATAAAAGCGACTGTTGTTTTGGCTTGGGTTAGCACTTCTACCCTACTCGCTTGACAGTGCTAAATTATTGTGAGATAACTAGCTGTGCGCACTAGCTTCATCTATAACTACGTCTCTCAGTAAGTTCCCGTAATCTAAAAATCTATATAGTCTAACAAGTTTAAGCTACTCGGTATGGATTAGGGTTGCATCTATGGGACATCCCTTTCTCTATATTCGTTCCTAAATTCTGGATAGTAAGAATGATCCTAAGTCCTCAACCTATATACATTAAAGATTCTTAACGAATGTGGATACAAAGACCGGCATGATCGGGGCTGCGCTGTACGGCATCTCGATTATGTTCTCAAAGCTCTCAATCCTCGCATTCTATATACGGTTCTGTCGATTCCGGAGACTCCGAGTCCTCATCTATGTTCTAATGGTTATCGTCGTTATATATTCGATCCTATCGTCCTTCGAATTTGTCTGGGCATGCAGACCGATGGCAAAGTACTGGGATGTTAGAATTACTCGCGGTTCCTGCATCAAAAAGGAAGCAGTCCCTGTATTTAACGGGGTGATGAATACGGCCACAGACTTTATTATCCTCATTCTGCCCATATTCCTCTTCTGGAAGATCCGGATACCTAGGCGGCAAAAAGTTGGCTTAGTCTTGATATTTATGACGGGCGGATTGTACGTTTCACTCACGACTGGCCCTAGCTAACATATACTAACTACATAAAACAGTGTCTTGAGCATTAGTATCGTTAGGTTAAAGATGAACCTAGATCTCTTTCACACGGTTGATATTTCCTGGGAAGGGACAGGTGCTATGGCATGGTGGTAAGTACTATTTTTCACTCGCTTCGTTCTACTAGGAAGTTCTAATTCTGGTATCATTCTAGGATGGTGGAGATGCACGTTGCTATTGTTTGTGCCTGCTTACCTGTCGTAAAGCCTTTCCTTCGGCGACATATGCCCAAGGTAATTGGGTCCACTTTCAGGACTGCCACTAGCGTACAGACTGTCACAACCTCTTTTCCTGTTGTTCAAGGGCCTATCTCAGGAGAGGGAGACGAAGTTCCGTTGAACCAATTTATGCGGTCAGCCCCCGCTGGTAAGTACCCACATTGTCAAGGAAAATATCCACCGATCTAACGGAATATAATGGCAAAGGAAGTCAGAGAAGCGTATCAAGTTCCCACGTCGAACCGGTATGAGCCATTTCTGGTCATATTGCGGGACCAGCGTGGGCTTACGCTTTTCTAAAAAGTGGAGAAGTCCTCACGCTTTGCCTGCTCAGGCGCTTTGCGAATGAGAGTTGCTAAAACTTATTAGCTTCCTTGTTGTTATCCTACAGGCCTCCTTCGCACTCTTATATTCTTCGGCCAAGACCTCTAAGGAGCTTAAGGTTTAGGTTGTTTAGTCGTCTTTAGCAAATAATTACCATTTCTTATTGCTCTAACGTGTTTCACCACCGAGCCGTCCAAACCACCGAGCCGTCCACTTCCTCACCAACATCACTTTTTGAACTCAAGTTATTCAACACAACACAAAATTTCCTATAAACTAGTAGCGACCCTAGATTACTCACTATCTGTTACCTCCTCTGTACAAGTCTCTGTCTGTTGTGCCCGGTCTTGCCGCAGTTCCCACAGCGCCGTTGAGCGCTCTGCCCACCCTCTGCGCGAGCCTTCTTAGAGGGCAGTGAACAGCCCTCTGCCCCAGCGCCCTCAGGTTAGATAGGCTGACCGCCGTCTACCATTGCTAGCGTGCCCTGATTCTGTACGTACTTCCTTTTGCGCTGTTCCTTCTTGTTTGCAGCCTCTGTGGCCCTTTGAAGGGCAAAGAGTTTGTCGCGTACTTACACAGCAGAGTGCACCATGAATGACGCGCCTTTTACGAGCGATTGAAGCGATCCACGCGCCTCTGTAGGTGAGGAGCTGCAATACTGATGGAACATAAGCTCAGTCGTCACCTGATCTGTTTCATGATTTGTAATTATCAGGATAAAGCTCCTCATGATTAAGTGTAAACTAGGACAACCAACTATCAATTCATTCGTTCAATCCAAAGTCCCACCTCTTGCAACATCAAATAGGTATACAATACAATACAATACAAGGTAAACCCTTACGACCCTATACCCGCTGGGCGACTCCGAAGCCCAGAAAGGAAGAGGCCGTCGTTACAGAAGCGTCGTATTGAAAGCCAACTTGACGCGTACATGGACGCAGGCGTTGGTGATGCTGATCAACAGGTAGAGGACCCTCTCCATTGGTGGCTCACTGTCGGATCTGCTTGGCCAGTCCTGCAGCAAATGGCTCTGGACCTCTTCAGCGCACCCGCCATGATCACTGATTGCGAAAGAGCCTTTAGGCTAAACGCGTGGGTACGGAGGAGCGGAATCGACTGAGTGATGATATAATAGAGACGGATCAATGCCAGAATAACTGGCTGTTGAACGGTTAGTGTAGAAGGTGAATAATTTTTTTTTAATACCATGGACCCTTGTGCCTTGCCTAATTGGGAAGGTCATAATGCTTGCTAATCGCCTCCCGTCGACGGAACGGTGGACTCGCTGACTTGGGCCCGGCTCAGTGAGTGGGTGCCAAGTTTTAGGAGGCACGAGCGAGTGAGTGAAAGTGGTCACTTTGTCAATCACTTCAATCTCTCGGCAATTTGAGTGAAGTGTTTACCAGCCTGATTTCAACACTGGCCTCTTTCATCACCACTCTCACTACGCACCACCGTCGTCACCGTCTTCACAATGCCTTCGCCCTGGTCCTGCTCTCCATGATACGTGGGCCAGATTGGGTCGTCCGACTTCCTGCCCGAAATGTTGGTGTCCATCCTCACCGATCCACAAAAGACGTCGTGCCGTTGCGGTATTGGAGGAGCTGAAACAGCGGTGCGGCTAGTGAGTTCTGTGCGATTGGCTGTGTGATGGCCGCTGGAATACCAATCATCGACTCGCTCAGCACTGCTGCTGCGCACGACCTTGGAGATGAGGACCGCCATGGTCAGCTCGATGTGGAGTTTGACGATGTATGCGATAGGGGCAAATTGGACGTAGCTAAAGGGTTTAAATTAGCTCACCGTCATCTCGAAAGAAGGAACTGAGGCGGAAACGTACTGATAAGGATTTGGCAAGCTCAACAGCCCAAGCAGCAATACATCCATGGCCACTGAAACAACCACAATCGCCGCATTGAACTTGAACAGCGGCCAGTACTTGGAAAGCCCGTCCGCAATAAGCCGGTACCGTACCAAGTATAAGAAGTACAAGTTGAGCCCGAAATCAACGATCAAGAAGAAGCTCTTCTCAATCCGCTCAAAGACGCGGTTAAGGACGACTCTGGTTTCGGTCGCGGATGGCATATGAGCAGGAATCCAAATGGCATAGACGGCGATGTTGATGGTGCCAATGGCGACAAAGAGGCCCCATTTGAGCAACCGGGCTTTGCGCTTGTTCATCATGATCAAGGAGACACGATTGGCAATGATTTGTGAGAGGAGTTGGGTCTGGATTGCCCATAGTGTAACTGTGGTTTATCAGTATCTAAGCGCTTCCAACCGCCCTGAAAGATCGCGTGAGGTACCAGCGCCGAAGTAGTAGGCAAGGCTAAAACTCTATCAGCGCCGAAGGCAACAAGTGGCCGGTCAAACTCACCTGCCCGCGATTACCTTATTCAGGTACAAATATGTCGTGAGAGCAAAGATGAGATTCACCACCGCTTCCATCCAGATCATGTAAAGGTAGACGTTCGAAAGCCTCCGTGTGCGTTTCCATATGGTCCGAGTCTGTTGCCCCACCTTCGTGAAAGTAGATATGAAAAGGCCAAGGAAGAGGCCGAAGAAAATGGAAGCAAGGTCCATGATTGCGGAGACAAAATAAAAGCAATCGGGACAATATTGACGTGAGCTAAAACTCGCCTGGCGTGCTTGAAGGAAACGGTAACAGGGACGACGAAAAACAACTTAAGCTGAAACTCGAGTGTCCCGTTTGATGGAGCTCCTCTCATCGCCGCCAGCAGGGCATGGATGGTTTAAGTATACCAGGCATCGTTGAGAGAGAGCTGCTGCTTCGGAATCTTCCATCAAGCGATACAAGAGAAGTCTCAGTTGGGAACGCCCAATAACTTGGCCCCTTGTAGTTCATTTCCCCATATCCAAAACATATTTCCTTGCCATAACGCCCAGCTACATTTGGGAATGGTTACATCCAGCTTCTGGGAGAAGGGTAATGAGTCCTCCATGATCGACTCAGCTTCTGAAGACGGTAACACTTAGACTGGCGCTACGAAGCAGGTAGCGTCAACAATCTTGCCGCTTCTTAGTTAAGAACCATTGGCAAGACCGATCTTCCAGCAAACATTAGTGCGAACTAATTGGTACTCCTACCGAACTCGCTCAATGGGGTGGTTGGAAGCAGAACTGACTCGCCTGCGATGGATGCCAAGGTCTTAGACCCAGACTTATCGTTATGAGGAATGGGTGTATTTAAAACTCTAAAAACCTTGGGAGCATACTAGGATCAATGTTAGATGGTGCCACTATACGGCTTTGAGGCCTAGGGTGAGCCAGGGGTAGAAACCTTGAAGCCATTAAGGGTTAGCACCGACAACGGCTTTCGCCGCAGTAGCGTTATAGACTGCAAGCTACGGCTGAAGGATCACCATGACCTGTCACTCGTTGGCTTCGAATGGGCACATCTGTACATTAATTTTCGTGTCTCGGCTTCTGAAGATCTTAACCTTTTTGAACCATATACAGTTACCTGATGGATTTTCGCTGGAATGCCGCCACTGGAAAAGGAGCAGATGCGGGCTGGCAACGTCCAGGCTAAACCCCATGACAGACCGAATCGGAAGACTGCCTTGAGGAGCATCCAGTTCATGAACCCAAGCCCTCGGGACTCCAAATAACCAACCCTGAAGAGGCTCACTTGAGACACAGCACAAGGGGCTGAGGCCTCGATCATGCATGAAATCGGCCTGGCACAGGCAAAGGTCTACAATCTCCACATCACACAGCCTCTTACCGTACGAAGCCACCCGCAGGCAGCCCTCTCCCAGATCCTAGCTCTCTACCAGGGTGGATCATTGTTGGTCCTAGGGTATTTTGAGGTCTTGGCATGGTGTTGAGTCTCATATACGCCAATTTGCGCACAACCTGACTCATAATGTCTCGATATATCTCTAGATTCTCTGCTATTTGCTGACCGGCAAAGCTAGAGATACCTGGAGAACACTGGCTCGCATATACATGTCTTTCACAAGTACAAATGACTTGCTGAGGAGTGGAGTGCTCACCGACTCGCCTGTGTCAGGAAGCCGAAATCCAAATTGCATTGGTGGCTATGAACGAAGACCTAAGTACAAAGAGAGAGAGAGAGAGAAGAAGAAGAAGAAGAAGAAGAAGAAGAAGAAGAAGAAGAAGAAGAAGAAGAAGAAGAAGAAGAAATTTATGTGTGCGGCCTGCCTCGCTAATTCCCGTCTCTGGCGTTGCTTTTTCGAAGCTGCCGGTGTTGATATTGCCAGGTGCATACCCGGCGATCCTGATTCCGCGTTCTGGGACGTCTGGTCCCTGACATTATTCTATAGAACATACAGTAGTTATTCGCATTCATACAAAATCGTTGTCTAGCCTAAATCATGGTGTTCCACCCCGTTGCCCACCACCCCCATTCGGTCCACCCGCGACACCCCTGCGGTGCACCAAATCGGTGATTTCATCCACCAGGGGGTTTTGGTGGGTCTGCTGGGTGTCGCCGGTGCACCGAATGCGCGTCTGCAGGGGGAGGGGGTGTTACTTACGTCATCTTCCCCACCACCTCCTGCGTATTTTGGCGGATGGCCGCGGAGACGCACCGTCAAGCCGTATACACGGCTCTCAGGGTCTTGGTGTTGAGTTTCCAGGCTAAGGAGCGGAGATCGATTGCAATTTCTATATAGATTTATATATAAATGAGAAAGTCGTCCCTCTGCTAGTCCTCGTTGAGGCTCTTCCGCGTCGGGCGCACCGCTCGCCCGGCGCGTGTTATAGCACTCCCTCCACGTGTTATAGTACTGCCTCCTCTACTGCCTCTGCCGCCTCTACTGCCTCTGCCGCGGCTTGGACGCTCTTGAATAGCGCCCTGCGTAGAGGACTCGCCTTCAGCCTCACATGAGTTGCTACATGAGGCTCCGTTATGACACTCCCGCGTGCACTTGGCGAGTGCCTCTCTGCATTTACAGCGGTTATTATGGCAACCTGACTTACACCTACAACGAGGGTCTGCAATGCCGAGTGTAAGGGCGTTTTGATAGGATGCGGCATGCATTGAAACGGTGGTGTTAGCTTGCGGCTCGTTGAGGCCGCCGGGCCTCATGGACTCATGTAGAAGCTCGAGCTCCTTTGCCGCGAACGTCCTATCAATAATGCCGTATGGAGTCCGCATTCTATACATTTTGGCACCTTCAGGTTGTTGTACAACCTCGTGAACGATGCCGATAAGTACGCCTGCCTTGCCGACGCGATAGGGTGTTGGAATCGTTCCTGACACGACGTCATCCACTTGGTACTCAACCGGCATCAGTGACGTGTTGAAACGTCTTGCCATGTGTTCTCGCGCCTTCTGACGCGCAAAACGGATTGCCTGGTCATGCCACGAGCGGTCGAAGGCGGTTCCATGACGGCCAGAAGGTGCAGCAGTCTCTTGTTGTGAAGTGTCGTACGCGTGGTCGTCCGTACCGAGCTCCCCAGCGAAGCTCACCCTCTTGCGTTTGCGCGATATAATATCAGACGGTTCAGGCAGCGAGTCGCCGTTAGACTCACCTGCGGACGCGTCAATTGGACCAGGCAAAGCGTCCGCGTGTGTGGTTTCAGCGGTAGAATCATGGGAAGTACCCGCAACCTCATTAGGGGGTAGGGGTGAGGTGGGTGAGGGCGGGGGAACGTCGGTGAGATCCTCATGGTGTTGAGCCTCGTTCTCCGCGCTTCGAGCAGCCACCGCCTGCGCCTGTGATACGTTGTATGGTGGTGGAGTTTCCACAAAGCCGTCACCGTATAGTGGACGTGTTAATACACCTGTCGGAAGGGTTGTAGGCCTTTGGGGGCCGTCTGTGACGTCGTGGTGTTGGTGCATTGCATTGGGGGGTCGCTCGGGTGGCTGGGACGGCCCAGGGACGTCGGCACGAGCCTTGCCCTTCCCACTTGATGATGACACCCAACCCACCAAAGTAGACCGTTCCCCATGTGAACAGCCTTCAAGAGCGTTATCGAAAGATGCTTCGTGAGGCAGGACAGGCTCCCAGAAGGCGTCGCCAACGGGTGGTGGAACCTCCCATCCATCAAGCTGATGTCTCGTTCTCTCCAGCACGTCGGTTAGTTCTAGATCATTGGGCAAGGCCGGCATGCACTCCGTATCGCTTGCGGTCGCCTGGGCCGCGTATTCTTCAGTCAAATTAAGACTCTCCATGATACTAGCATTATCTTGGCCTTCTGCAGTAGCTGCCTGCACCGACGGGCGGTCGTCATCCGGCGGAGAATCCTCCACCGCAGCCTCAGTGGCAGGAGCCTCGTCATCATCTATTACTTGCGGTCCTTGAACGTTACTCCTCTGCCCTGCCGTCACACGAGGCACCTTGTTTACCCACATTCCTCTTCCAAATAGGGCGAAGAAGGGTGAACAACGTCGTGTACGCGACGGTCGGTTATTCAATGCGATCGTCGCATCGACGCATGCATGAGCGAAGCCAGGGTGACCGTATTCAATCTTAGCAGCCTCAATCGCGCCTTTAGCTTGTCCATTGGCTTGCTCAATACGTCCTTGGGCTTGCGGGTGGTGAGGCCGTCCAACGTCAATACGGATGCCGTAGTCTTGGAAGATCTTCTTGACGACGTCCAGAAACTCCCTGCCTGGAGAGGGTTGAGTATACACGCGAGAAGGCGGGGACTCTCACCGAAGAATATATGGGGTTCCCTAGCGGGTTCTCCGGCTGAAACTCACCTCTATCGTTCTGCACCGAGCGCATGGGACCAAATGAGCATATCCAACGCAGTACTCCGGCCGCAACACACACGGCGGACTTCTCTGGCAGTGGAACAAGCATCGTGTAGTCCGTGAAGTAGTCTCTCATATGTAGAACGTACCGATCACCAGTGACGGGGTCAGGACGGTTGCAGTAGTCGATAAGATCAATCTGAACCTTCTCAAATACGTCATGAACGACGATAGGACGAAGAGGCGCTCTTGCAACGCTTTGATGACGTCTACGCACGCAATTGCGGCACACCTTAAGCGCCTCCTTCACGTCATTACGTGTAACACCCCAATAACGGGCTTGAATATCCTTCCAAGTTGTTTCAACGCCTGAGAGGTGGTCAGCGGTGGGATCAGGCAGGTTCCCGTGGGATATTAGCGTATAAATAGCAGTGAATCTCCGGAACGTCTCCAGATTCTCGCGGGGTTCCACCTCTGCGGCCGCCTCTGCGGCCACCTCGGGGGTCAGGCCTCAACTCGCTACTCACCTCCATGAGCCGTATCGCAGTGCGATTGGGTGACTGCGTCGAAGATTTCAGGCCTCTTCAATACCTTCCTGCAGTCGAAGTTCTTGATTGGCCGCTTATACAAGCCGATCCTGCCGTTGGTTTCGGTGGAGTAATATACGTAGCTGCGCTGAATGAGCCTCATATGAGACCGTTGCGCCTCACTCCGCGGCGACCGACCAATACACCAAGCGACGTAGTCGTTATATTCCTCGTCATTAAAGTGACGAGTAGCCTCCTCGTTACGGCTCATATACGCATTGAAGGCAAGCCGGCTTGCCTCGTTAAGGCCTCCAAGGCACGCGCCTCGTTGCGCGGCCTTCGCCGCAATGGCGTAGCCGACGTAGTAGGTACCGCAGATGAGGCTCCTGGAGCAGCCTCAACACGTCGAGAGTTGCCTAAAAGGGAAGAGACTGTTGATGATAGACGTGTATGAGCTGTAGCAGAGGCGGCAGAGGCCGCAGGGACCGTAGGGGGGCCCGTCTTCGTCGGGTGAGGCCATAACGAGAACGAGAAGATACTGCTAGGTACTCCTACTACCGCGGAGGTTGCGAGAAGCATTAATATACCAGTTAAGTCTGACCATTTTAATAATATCTTGATATAATCGTTACCTACTTGTATCGCTACTGTTCGCTGCGATCGTCCACCTCGCCGCCGGCCACCACCGATTCCCAGGGCCTGTTTCTGCTGTTCAGTCGCTTTCCCAGCCGCCTTCGCCTGTTCCTGGACTGCGATCTTGCGCCTATTCACACCTGGTTTTCCCAGATCTTCTCCCCCCCGCTTTCTCCGACCCTCCCGCTTAGCAGCTAATTGAGCCGTTTTCTTCAGCTGAATTTGTTTCAAAATAAGCTTTTCAGCTTTGCGCTCTTCTCTCTGCTTTGCAAGCTGTTCGCGCTCTACAATTTTGGCTTGTTTCTTATCCTCTCTTTCTCGTGCCTTTTCCGCCTTTGCCCGTGCTCTCTCCTCCTTCTCTCGCGCTTGCTGCATCCTCTTTTCCTCCGCAAGAGACTTTTGCAGTCGGTTCTCAATCTCAACCTCTTCCGCTCGCTGTCTGACTGCTGCAACCTTCGCTGGCGAAAAGAATTGCGCTTCTCCAGGCCGTTCTCTATCGAAAGGCCCTATACCCTTCCCTCTTTTCCGCTTTTTCTTCCCTTCCACAAGCGCTGCACGCAAACCAGTATTCTCATGCTCGAGAATTTGATGGAACGAAGGCAGCCTGTCTGTCGCACCATTTCTGCTTAGTCAGCTCAATGTATATAGTTAACCTACCCCGCTCGATAGTTCAATGATCAGAGCTTCTCCTCAATTTGTTCCATCAGAATTTCATTCCGAATTGCGAGCTTCCCACACGCTCGGATAATTTCTTCCATTTTGGCTGTGTGCATGGCTTGTTCCTTGTGGAGTTCTTTGGCCAGCCGGCGGACTCCTCTCACGGACCCAGGCGTCTTCCTCTTCACATCGTTGTCGCTATTTGCCGGAGACGGAGTATTCGTCTTTACGGAGTTTAAGACCTTTTCAGGCTCCAGAGAGAAGATTCCAGGGCCGGAAAATGCTGATTTGATGTTCGAAACGGTGACGGAACGCTCCCAAGCGGCTGCAAAAAGCCGCCAGAAGCTTCGTTTCGTCAGGCGAGAGAATCCACGGCTCGATTGAATTAACTGATCGATCTCCTGTGAGTATGCATGCGCAAGAGGCGAGAAAATGTCAACGTCAAGCGGCTGCAGGCGGTGGGTCGAATGCGGAGGTAAAACCGCCAGTAGAATCCCGTTCTTGTCGCAATAGTCAATAAATCGGAGGTTTACGTGACTCGAATGACCATCGACGAGTAACAGACGCCTCGAATTGCCCGCTTTTTCCTTTGTATGTCGGTCAAATATCTCGAGCCATTTTATCCCGAGATCCTCGTTTGTCCATCCTTTCTCTGAAGTTGCAAAGTATGCATGGTCAGATGAGTGATCAAAATCCACTAACCAAGTGCCTTGAAGATCTCCAGAGGTTCCCTGGTAGATGAGAGCCGGTGGAATGGCCGTTCCGTCTGCGCAGATGCAGGCAAGGAGAGATGAAATCTCGGCTCCCATCCTGACTTGCACCGATGATTTTTTTGCTCTTGAGTTGTGCGATCCCGACAATGCGCTTCGTGCAATGGCAGAGGCCGAGAAGAAAGCCTTTCTCATCGAAGTTGTGGATGTTGTGCGGCTTTATGTGGTATTTCTCTACCTTTTGCTTCAACTTTTAAGACGTAAGTAATAGAATATAATAAATGGCTTCAGGACCTTACATTGGCGTAGAAGTGCTTAAAGTAAGCAGAATTATCAGCGACTTGACGCGTCTGATCGATTGCGCGAAGATAGAGGCTTTTAATCTTGTCTTGGTGACGCTTGCAGAATGTGGCCACCCAGTTCTTTCCAGGCTGCTTTTTCACAATCTCAAACACGAGATTCCTGAGAATTTGAGGCGTGGGAGGTAGGCCACGATCTGAAAGATTACTGACATGCCGTATAAGGACCTCTTCTTGTTCATCCGTGAGTAACTGAAGAGATTCAGAGTGTGCTTCCTGAACAGTGCGAGAAATGCCTTTATGCCTGCGCATCAGGGTTGTACGGTCAATTTTGAATTTTCTTGCAGTTTTGGCATAATTTGGCGTTACTTGCGAATTTAGATCATCTATCGCCTTCTGAATATCTGCTTCGTTGGTCATTTTACACTATTTTGAAGGTTGTGTGTGCGGAGGCGGTGAAGGTGTGCAAGTAGCAGGGATGTGCAAGTAGCCGGGAATTACGTTAACTGTCAATTTCGGAAAAACGGAATTTTTCTCCGCCAACCTCACCAATTCACTCACCAAACCTTTGGAGATCGCTTTCTCGTCCCCAACCCGTGCAAAACCGTATTTCTTCCAAGCTACTCTTATCCTACTGTCCCAATTTGGTAATCTTCTTGGTGTTGCAATGGCTCCCTCTCGTCGCGCACGCCGTGTGAACAACGCCGCTCTCATTCAAGAGGCCTTGGAGGCTTAGAATTACCGCTAGACGCGTCGCATAACGCGCCATGAACTCTAGGCTATGAATAATACTCTTAAGGAGGCTTATATTGTTTCTTCTGATGGTTCCGGAGGTTCCGGAGGTGCTGATCTTGCTACTGGCGCTGTCTTGTTCAATGCCGTAGCCGCCGCCATGAGCGACGAGCCTTTAGCTGATGAATATAACGCTTATCTCGATGAGGACGTGCCGCCGCCGCCGCCGCCTGCTTCTATAAATAAGTCTTGTGTACTATCATCTGACGCCGTAGATGAGGAGGGGAGGGAGGAGGACTTACCGTCGTCGTCGTTGCCGCCGCCGCTGCCGCCGCCTCCGCCTAGCCGGCGCTTTGCTAGGGACCGTACTCCCTCTGCTAAGGCTTAAGGTGTTGATATTATTAGTTACTTACTAGCGAAGCCTCGCAAGCCGGCCTCTAAGAAAACTAAGCCTAGCCGGAAGCAAAAGCAGCCTGTAGCCTCTGCTAAACGCGCTCGTGAGCGGGCTACGAAGATTGCTACTGAAGTAGCTAGGTAGAAGCTGCTAAAGAGAGCCACAAAGGCGCCCTTCTATTCGGCTTATATTAAACGAGTTGAGCCTTCGCCGCCTTGGGAGGGCTTTAGTAGTAGCCCGGCGCCTTACTCCTTACCGCCGACTGCTATGAATGTCGAGTATATGGTTATACTACGCACCGAAGGCGCCAAGGCAGTCTAGCTAGTGGAGGAGCGGTTAATAGATACGTTCGTACTCGGTGAGAGCCATAACTACGGTAAGGTGTTAGTCTGGATTGACACTGCGCTGGAGGCTCTCTTATTAAAGATTCAGCCACGCGCCTTTGAGCGTATTAAACTTTGCTGCGTCGTGAGCTACGAGAGGCTCGCTAAAAAGAGTCGCCCTGCTATGGATATTAATCTCTGCGACGACTTTAATAAGGTGGAGGCGTTTATGCGCCGATTTAACGCTGATGGGAAGAAAAGACTTACACTGGAGGCCGTTTGTTATGTCAAGGTTACTGCCGCTACCGTTAAGGCGTTAATTGCGTAGTCTGCAGAGGCGTTACTGTTGGATCCAGCTACGGCTTATCTGAGCGGCCAGCTGGATCAAATGAAGGCGTTTATGGAGTTGTTGGTGAGTAAGAGAGGTAGAGGAGCCTCCTTTGCCACAAGCCTCCACCGTATGAGTCTTTCAAATGACGTCACTTTGGAGCTCGCAAGCGGTAATACAGGCGTACTTCTTACGACTCGCTGGCGCTGCCAAAACCGCTAATGTAGTAATTATACGAATACCTGCTGGCATCTACGCGCTATTGAATTAGCTAATAGACACTACAAGCTTGACAGCACAGCGCTAACAGCCTGGGGCGAGATGATTAAGCGCAACGAGGCTGATATTGATAATATTCCACCGGAGGAGATGGAGAGGCTCGTTTAGTACAAGGCGAAGAAGCCTTAATAGTAGCCGCTATACTCACAACCACCTCCTTGGCAGCCAGGCTTCTTTCTAATGGCTCCTTGGCATGGCTATTCACCTCTGCCGGGTGCGTACGGGCCTCCTCTAGCGCCGCCAGCGGAGGTGGAGACCGAGGCTTTATTAAGCCTAATTTATCTACAAGAGTTGGCTTTCCAATAGTTATTACGCTTCTTCTAATGGCTTGGTACACAAGGTTCCTTTCAGGGCTCAAATCTCGCTCGTGTTTATATAGTTTTAGCAGAGGGAGACTGGGATTTAGAGGGATTACGAAAGGATATTACACTTGATTTATGGAGGGAGTGGGAGCTACTAGGGGGACTACTACAGCGCCTAAAGCGTGAGGTACGACGTTTTAGTAAGACTGCTTATATATTATCTTTACCAACACCAACAGGCTTCTTTGCGCCGCAGTAACTAGCCTTGCGGAAGTGGCTAAGCGCACGAGCTGGTGATATAGCCTCTCTAATAGCATGTCGCAAGAAGAAGCCGAAATTGATATAATCGTTGACGTTGTGGAAGTTACGACGTATCTATGCCTTAATGTCGTGGAAGCTGTGTTTAATGGGATTAAGTTCAGGGCAGTATGGAGGGAGGTATACTGTAAGTACCCCAGCGGCTTGAATTGCTTGTCGGATCTCCTACTTTTATTAGTAAATACCAACAGAAATACGGAGATTTATAAGCGCATAGGTACTCGGTGAATAGAGGCGTTATCCATAATAATAATATGATAACCCGTAGTAAGCTGCGGCAACACCGACTTCTGTAGCTAACGTAGGAGTACTTTAGCGTTAATTGTTACCTGCTTAATAAGGACTCCATCTATATAGTCGTTCAGCGTATATGCGGGTAGAATACTTCAGCGAGGACTGCGTTGTATAGAGCCGTTCATCACCGCTTTAATGCCGGTTGGACTCCAGCCGTATGAGCGCCAGCCAGTGCGCTTATCTGCGCCCGATTTATCCAGAAACACTAGCTGTCGAGGGTTAAATGCAAGCATACGACCTCTGAATATAGCCTTAGTAAAGAGGCAGCGCTCCGCAGCCCGTCTACGGACGTATGTACGGCTCTAGCCTTGTCGCTGGAGAGTCCTCCACACCGTTGTAATATGCACAACAACACCACATGTGTAGTGAAGAAACCAGGCCATTTCGTTAAGGTAAGCCGTAGGATTCGCGTTAAGGAAGTTCAGAAGAACCTATAAGTATTAGCTAAGTAAATTAGCTATAGAGGGTTTATACGTCTTTCTTATAGGCTGTAAGGGCTCGTTGCGCAGGTCCTCGACTCTGTCTTGGAGGGTAGGGCTTACCCTATACCCTCATATTCTTCTGAATACGGTATACAGTGCGTATCGTGCACTTAGCGGCATTGGCAATGGTGTCTGGACGCCATGAGGCGAGCGAACAGTCGAGAATGGTGGCAATTTGGTGTTTAGCAAGGCGTGGAGGGGGCATGGTGAACCTACTGTTACTCAACACCAAGAAAACGCGTCAAAGACGTGTATACTCACCGGTGCGCGTGTGTTTGGACGTGGACTTGGACGTACGAGCGACTGGATTGCGCGTTCTCGCGATTTTGTTAGGGCGCGTCGGTGAAAAATCGGGGAACGCGAAAATTGACAGTTAAGGTGCAAAACCCGGTATCGATAAGAAATGATAATAAATTATCATAATCCAGCCTGCTCCTGCTCTCGTTATCCCCAATACTGCTCTCGCTCTGGGTCCTCTGGACGTGGCCCAGCTCGACGACGGTGTGCACGAACCCGGTGCTGCCGTCGCTTAGCTCGATGGCGCCGGCGTGCGACGAGTGCCGCGTCGAGTAGCCGGACAGCCAGCCTGGGATGCGGCGCTTGTTGGTACCTATAGTAGGGGGGGTATTATTTCTGTAGGCTACGGAGGTGCCGTTGGGCAAGAGGAGGCGGGTGACGAGCGGCCGCAGTGTCGATAGGTTGGAAGCCATCATGCCGATGCTGGCTTCAGCGAAGGACAACGTTACGATGGGGGTGATGCTATAGAAAAAGTCCATGTTTGCGGCGAGATTGATGCTATATTTGAGACGGACAATGGCGCAGACACTCGCACTATAGTGGTGACAGTGTTAGGGATACGTTTTGGAAAGCAATTTTATGAGGAAAAAAGAGAAAAGAGAACCCCCCGGGGCCGCCCCGCCTTGGGAGGAAGGGGGGAAGGAATGGTTCAAACGTACAAGATTCCCAGGCTAAGGAGCGCGACCGCTGCGATCTTAGCGTTTCTGTTCATCTTCAAGTTCCAGACTAGCGGTATCGGCAGGAGGGCGCACGTGCAGTCTGTTAGGATATTGAAGGATGAGACGGCATAGCCCAAATTAGCCATGATTATAGTATCGTCGCACTTGCCATCTGGGATAGTTTTATCCCACGAGTATCTACGGTGAAGTAGATGGACGAGTTAGCCTAGATAAACTCCTGCATGACTCCTCCATCTTAGTACTCCTCTCAACCCTCTCCTTTTCTATTATTTACGCCACACTTTCTTTTTCTTCCCTACTCTCTTTGTTTCTGTCGAGTTTAGAAGAAGGTTCGTGGACGACTTACTTTAGAGGTCTGCACCGCTGCACAAAATATATGGACGCACCGAACATAAAGCAGCTGTAGGACCCCATCAGGATACGCAGGAACCACACGTAGCCAGGTCGGCTAGAGGCTATGCGGATCTGCTGTGCTGCGATGCTGATCTTGATGATGACGGTCGAGGCGATGTAGGACAACGCATACATAAACCAGTCCAGCAGCGCTTTCGTCAGCTGGGCGATGCCGCCAGTAAAATCCTCGTCTTTAGTGCTGAAGCCGTGCAGCGCTCCAGAGATGCAGCAGGCAGCAAACCATGTAAAGAGGGCCTGCCAGGTCGAGAGTTAACGAGATCGGTTAACAATTTATACCAAAAATGCTAACGGCATACAGCTGCAGCAACCATACACGAATCATCCGCCCCCCATGTATTCCGCGTCCAGCGAACGTAGCATCGCAAGACAAGAGTTATGTATGAGGGGACGATTAGAACGGAGATGACGACTAAGATTTGACCGCCCGAGCCTTTCATCATGGCTAACGGTGGCAAAACTCCTGGAGAGATATCCGAAAAACAAAGAACTTGGTCTGGAATGTCCAAGTAAGTAGGTATGCGAATGCTGCTATTTATAAAATATAAGAACGTTAAGGTTGGAGAGGGACCGCTAAGGGCAACTTATAATGGGGTGGCCCTGAACGATATAAGAATCCTGCTCCCTAGAGAATTAAGGCTTAAGGTTGATTAACACCATATCGGGAGTAAAGAAGATAACTAGCTCCCAGTAAAGGGGCTAAGATGCTTCACATCCGCCAAGCACGGCTCACTCACATTAGAACCATAAATCTCCAGAAGCTCAACTTGCGACGTGATCCGGAACAACCCATCTACTTTTGGCTGAAAAAAAAAGCCTCGAAAAAGGGGATAGGTGATTGCCACTAAGTCACTGCCGCAGCCTTCGAGAGGTGGTAAGTCTAGGCCCTACTTCTATGCGTACCATGGATAAGATGCGCTAGGATTTCCTTAGCGTACCAGGCTGGAGCGTTATACGGCGTAGTGACTTAAAAGGAATGGTTTCCGATAAGCTGACCTCTCCTATCACCCAAGCTTTCTCTATGGAGATTCCACAGCTGATAGATGAGGCGCAATGGCTTAAGCGAATTAGTTTGGGGTAAATTCAAAATCCACACCTCAGAGGGTCAAATTCACCAAATCCACACACCCGCTCTGAATCCACACCTCCGACGTGCCACCATATTAGTGCGGTGGCACAAACAAGACGCTTTCCCTTATTGTATTCTCGCTTATTTGGCGCCCGTCGCACGGACAGGGGTTTTCTACACCTAATTCGTAGCAACTTAACTCTATACTATAGTATTGATGGAACAAAATGAGGAGAAGCTCTGATGATTGAACTATCGAGCGGGGTAACGTAATCCACAAGCGAGCGAGACACACAAGCGAGCGAGACACGCGCATCACTACTAGCGGATAAGAGAGCAAATATCACCACAATGCATTGAAAATACTTTAAAAATATATAGAGAATATATTCACTGGCGCTTTGGGCACTTGTCTGCCTTATGCTCAAGTGAGTTACATAGGCTACAGCGCGGTGGCGCACGCTGATTTGTTCCACTTTGACCTTGTACAGCCACCGTATTTTGCGACTCTTTTTGCGCCTGAACAAGATTCGCTCCTTCCGCGACCGTGAGAGTACCGCCATTGGCGATATATGATCTCTTTCCCTGCCTCTTTACCTTTTGTTTCTTATTCGCAGCCCGTAGTTGAGTATTTTCACTCGCTAAAAGTACAGCGCTATGCATCGCCATTTAGCAGCCCTTAAGAAGCTGATTTACCGCACGATCTGTTGGCGTTGGCGAGCTCTACATACATCACTTAAGGAAGTCCTTAAGTAACGTAGCCTAACGCCCTAATTCCACGATGTTCTGTGGCGTCTGAGACTGCCACTGAGTCTCGGAGGGTGCTGGTAATGGTGATGGTATTCGGAGCGTGATTTGAAGCCGAGAAAGGACTTGTTCTGGATCGAGTGGTACAAGCCCTGTTGCCGTAAAGCCGCTACAGATATTATCCGCTGATAGGGCCTCAATTCGAGCCTGTTTATATATCGAAAGGAATTCAGGCTTATCGACATGGTTGATGCCAAGCCTTGCGTTCTCACCGATGAGGCGGCGGTACGCAGTCTTCAAAGGCGAAAAACAGCCAACATCGAGAGGCTGAAGGAGGTGGGACGAGTGCGCAGGCATGCAGAGAGTAATAATTGACCGATCCGTACAGAATTGGTCGAATTCAGGTGTTGCGTGGCTACCATGGCCGTCGAGGATTAGAAGTCTGTACTTTCCGACCGTTCGGGGCGCTGTAATTGGGTCGAATATATTCTGAATCCATTCTAAACCGATTTCGTTCGTTGTCCAGCCATTTTCGCTCAGGCTGATTACCCAATCGCGTGGGATCTCGTCGTTTTCGAACCAGGTTGAGATATGAACCTTGCCGGCAAAGATGAGCATCGGAGGGAGCGACCAGCCGCGTGCATTAACGCTCTCGATTGACGTTACCCACTCACGGTCGCCTGGCTGTGTCGTAATAGGTCTACCGCGTCGGTCTGAACTAGTTACCACGCGTGTTGTTCCCACAAGACCCATTGCGTAGCCGACTTCATCGAAGTTGTAGATATCGTCAGACACAATACCATATTTGCGTATCATATTGCCTACGAGCCGAAACCAGTCTCGTAGCTTCTCTGGATCTTCGCATTGAGCCCTCTGGTAGTCGTAGTTCCGCGTATATTTTGACTTTAGCTGAGGTTGGCGGTTGACAAAGTTACGAGGCCAGTTCTTTCCGATCGAGGCTGACGGCGAGGCTACGCGCTTTCTGAGCAGTAATTCGGCCGCCTCGCGTACGGCACAAATTCTGGGTGGATAGCCGCGTTCATCCATTGCTAGAATCCATCGTACAAGGGCTTGCTCTTCGGTTTCAGTGAGTTTATGGTTGTTTGCGCGAAGTTCAACGCGTGGGACGCGTCCGCGAACACGGTGTGCAAGGGTTGAATTTGGCACGTTATAAAGCCGTGAGCCGGCTCGGCCGCTTGAAAGTTGGCCTTGTCGAAGGGCATGAAGTGCGAGTGTCGTACGGCCCTCTTTTCGAACCTTTTCGATACGTGTTTGGGGAGGCATAGTTGGAAAGATGAATGAGAGCGACGCGCGTGTCTCGCTCGCTTGTGTGTCTCGCTCGCTTGTGGATTACGTTAGGTTATATACATTGAGCTGACTAAGCAGAGATGGTGCGACAGACAGGCTGCCTTCGTTCCATCAAGTATTAAGTCCTTATCGACGTTATTATGCTTCCTACTACTGGTACTCTCTTCTCTTCAGTTTCAGAAGCTCAGAAAGCGATCCTTATTGCCGTTGGTGATGCCAATCAGTCGTATAAGCCAGCTAGCAACAATAACCGCAAAAGATGGGCCGCTTCCTGCGCTGGCGCGCCAGCTAATGAATGTCCATTCTACGTACGCGCTGCTCAGTGGGCTGACGGAGGCGTACGCATCACGCACGCCGTCGAACACACCTGCCCGGCGTCTACTCACCTCGGGTCCAAGCAGGCGCGGAGTAGACAGTATTGATGGAACATAAGCTCAGTCGTCACCTGATCTGTTTCATGATTTGTAATTATCAGGATAAAGCTCCTCATGATTAAGTGTAAACTAGGACAACTAACTATCAATTCATTCGTTCAATCCAAAGCCCCACCTCTTGCAACATCAATTATGCAATTCAGTATCTAAACTACCGGCAGGTCTGGTGGAAGGCCCGAACGAACGATGCGCAGTCGCGAACGCCGTTTGGCGATGGGAAAAGTGCGCAGGCGTATGGAGGAAACGGCCTCACAAGCGATACTGAATGGCAAAGCGGTCAACAAGAAACGGGCTAGTAACGTCAAGGCTGGCCGCATTGATCAACTAGAGGCTACACATCGTGGGCAGGATACAGGCAGTGAGGCCACTCACCACGCTCGGCTGGTTCGTGCCCTCGCTCCATCAGATCGGCTAATACTTACATAGCAGTAGGAAATCGTGGTGACGACTGATGTTTGTATTGAGTATGAAGAAGGGCCATATTGCACGAGATATCTCAGATAGTTGATTGAAGGCACATGGGGATCCTCGTTAAACTTTGTTTATCATGTTTCTGATGTCTCTCACCAACGTGCTGGAAGACTCACATAACTCACCACCTCAAGCGCATTTATGGGGCACGGAGGAACGATGCATACTTGATCCTAGTGGAAATTATATTTGACCAATCACGCACTGAATAATCAACAACCTTGTGTCATGTGTGACCATGATGTTGCACGGAGGCCCGCGGCATATGACAGCGCAGAACATCGGAGCTGCGCTAGCATGAAATGAGATCAAAAAGCAAACAGGGTGATGGGAACAGGAAAGCGCCCAGATTTGCAACTCTTGTCGAACCTCGGACTCATTACTCTTCTTGGATCACTTGACCTCGCCATACTTTTGAACACACATTCCTCAAATGCCGTTGGTTCAGTGGCTCCTTGATACATAAGGCTGGTACGCCTGCTAGCGAAAGGGGACGAAAGGACATTCGGACACTCGGTCATTCGTACTCCGTTCAACATGTCGAAGCAGCTCCTTACTGACAAACAAAGAAAGGAACTACGCTTGATCCTCGAGGCCGGAGACGCGCTGCAGGTTCAGCAGTTGGTCCGAATCGGATTTCCCGGTATCAATTCTTACGAGATACTGAGGAAGCGTGTCCAGAAGGTGCAGGATGACCCTGAGATCTGGGGACAGCTGGGATACAAAGAAGGGAGAAGGAAACCATATTGGTCTCGCAGTTTTCAGCGCTGCAGTGCCTGCGGTATTCTTATCTTTTTCAGATCCCACGAGGCCTTCGTCTGTGGCCACTTGGATTGCCAATGGAAAGGTAAGCCCTTCAAAGGCCATGGACTAGCACAGCGCTGACCAAAGAAGATGCCAGCTGCTGTCACATCTGTGATCCGGTGTTCGATCAACTGTGGGAGTTCCTGGTGCGTGGAGGGCCTGAATCCTCCAACATCGAATGGCCCTCAATGCCGGATAATCTCTTCGACGAAACGAAACTACGTGATTACGCCAGTGCAGTTGTGCAGGCGCACCGGCTGGCCTTCCAGAAGATCCCCATAGAGGTGTTGGTGTCCTTCGCTTTGAAGGGGTTTCCAACGGGCGTCACCTCATTTCTAGGATCTCATAAGGACCTTGCCAAACAAGTGGAAGAGAGCAGAGCAGATGTTGCCAAAATGTGGGCTTGGTACCGAGCTTCGAGAGTGAGGTTCTGTCCAGTAGGAACCGGAATGGTTGCTAACCGTCGCATAGGAAGTTTACAGCTTTGAGTTTCTGAAGCAAGCTCTCCAGACAGGACTGCAGGACAAATCAGGGCAATGGAATGTCCTAGACCCGATCGAGAACTGTCTGCATACGAAGACGCTATCACCCGTCCGCGAGATGTTCGAAAAATACTCACCTTCGGAGTTTTTGAAACGTCTCCCCTTGCTCTCCCGTAGGTTCATTCGTGAGGGTACGCTGGATACAGACTTCAGCATATATGATGAGATCACCAAGTACTCCAGTCGGAGAGCGGAGGAAGGCGTCGTGAAAGCATGGCTCCAGCGATCTCGCGAGATTCACGAGCGTTGTGTCCAGCTTCTGAATAGGGACCTGTACCCGGATGGGGAGGAATACTTTCAACATTGCAAAACGGTGCTACGCGACGATGTTGTCGATATTCTCTCGCTGTATCCCCATCTTCGCCTAGCTCTTGTAGAGCTCGCAGAGGTAACAGTCTCTGATTTATGGAAGTGCACAGACAACTGACACGACCCAGGTCCTCTACTCACATGGCGACTTTCTTTCTTGCGGCATAATAATCACTGGCATAGAACAGACCTTTGGCCTGGTTGCCACGAAGTGGAATATGAGTTTTACGAGTACGACGGCAGGAGCGAAACAACCAATGATTCCTTTCGAGATACACTCTTTGAAGCTTGCTTAGGGCTAAACTGGCGGCTTTCGAGTTGTATATCGTGCATATAGCGTTAGGAATGATGCCATAGTATTAAGACTGTGCGGGTATTGGCAACGTGATAACCTTGCCTCCTTGACCACTTGCCGCGGGTGTGCCCGAGAGGAGAGAAGAGAGGATGAGTCAACGCATGGGTCTCTTCTCTGGCTTTCGAGCCTTCCTGCGGTGTGATTACCTCCTGCCGCCGACCCTTGTCAGAGTACCATCCCGGCAGGGATCCATGCCTAGTGAAATAAATTCCGGAGATACCGTGTGGATGCCTGTGCTTCTAGCCCGTGTCTACTCGTAAGCCTGCAGCAGGCGTCATCGATTGCTCGAAGCGCTGACTGGTATCCATGCAGCTTTCGCCTGCGTGGCATGAGGCGATGCGTCAGGCCCACCTTCCGCCTCATCATTTGCTGACCATGGCAGCCTAGGTGTGTGACCAGCTTGCAGCTTGTTGCCCGCATTGAGTCGCACATCAGCGGTACGCTCTCTGCCTATGGTGTACCGTGCCTCACGTCCCCTGCTGGCGCTTCAGACGCCGCCCTGCTCGAGGCAAACTAAAGCGGTGAAATTGGCACACTCTAGCTTGTCTGCCTGGAATATTGCATCCTGTACTGTTCCGCGCCATTGGCGGCTGCTCGTTGGCGGATCATATAAGACCCACTGCTCTCCTCTCCTTCCTGGCCACATACACTTCTATACAGCCGCCATCCAAAATTAAGTTCGATCATGGATGGCAATCCTGTCATAATTGTGTCACCTTCAAGCCCTTCCCTTTCTATTTCAGCCACTGTTGATGCAGCTGTAGCCGAAACGGACATCCTCACTAGGGTCAAGGCTCTTGAAACTCCACTGGAGCTAGACGACCGATCCTCGTCGCCGTTTCTCTTTCAACATCCCCACGTAATTCTTCATCGGCAAGCGCCACAAAGTTCTCAGTTGCCCAACACTTTCGAGGATGACAAGCCAGTGCACGACGATGAACAAAGCTTAAGGCCTCCTGTCAGACTATTTTGCCTTATTGCCTCAGATCAGCTTCTACACTTTGCCACCTCCTCACTACTCCTCATCTTCACAAGCTTCGGATAGCAATATCGGCTTCTACTCTCCTCGGTTATTCAAGCACTCATTTATGTATATAAGCAAGCCTACTTACCTCCCTCTCAGGGGACAGGCAGAATCTACTCTCTTTTCTGACCTCACTACTCTTCACTCAACAAAATCCAACACCTCCTCGAGTTTTTAGCAAGCCATGCCTACAGGAAGCAGAGAAGAGAGAGTCACGTCACGAAGGGATTTGGAAAGATAGCTGTTGGTACGCACGTCCATCTCCGAAAGACCTCAAGCGATTCGAGCGCCTGGAGTCTGTCCGACTCTGTGACGAGATACCCGGCCTTCTTATTGGTAGCGGAGCGCCACTCGTTCCCGCGCCTACCAACATGGCTATCCTTGTGGGTTGGAAAGGTCATGGGCGCGTCTTCCACGCATCACGACACTTGCTGGTGCTCCCCAGCGGGTAAAGCTCCAGCCGACCCACACTGTCCAATTGATGGCCTCTTCTGCGATGCCCGTAACCAGCGCAGGATCCAGGATGCGTTTTTGGCATACTATATCGTCACGGAGGGGGTGCGTGCGAAAACGACAGGAGTGGGTAGTCACGGATCTGGTCCGTCGGGCTTCTATCCTTCTCCTCCTACTCACTCCTCCTCCCCCTCCTCCTCCTCCTCCTCCGCCGCCGCCATTTGGCATGGTTCTGCAGCAAGTCGACAAGGAGAAGGTGCTTATGATAGAGAAGGTAGGGAGCAGGGAAGCTTGTCTTGCCAGGGCGTATCACAATGCTGCGATGAATGGATGGGGTACTGCGTTTGCTTGTGTGGTGCAGGGTGACCCGGATTTGAGCGAGGCTAAACCTGAGCTGGACGGGCTTGAGCGAGTGCATAGCTTGGCAGCACTTTTGAGTGGAAAGGCTGAAGAAGGAAAGATCAAGGTCTTTTTTCTGACTGATGCAGTAGCCAAGGCTGAGCATTTTTCTTTCTGTTAGTGTCTATCATTCAATTAGATGTTTCTCTATGGCCTGGTCAATTTCCTTTCATAGGAATAGGTTATATAGGGAGCGTTTTGCGACTCTCCCATATGATACTTCCTACATTTTCAGTTATGTTCGATGGGAGAAAATCGCCCTATTCCTCAACACATTGGCAAAGTTAGAGACAATTACCTCACCAATTGAGTCTCCTGAATTTCCACACGGAGGTGATGAAGACTTTCACCCATTGCCTGAAGACTACATCATCAGTGGGCAATTATGGGCTTACTCGTACTATCCAGCATCATTGTTCAGCCGTGTGGTCGATGAGAAAAAGCGCATTCTGGAGCTGACGTCAACACCTAGATTAAGGACTGAGAGAATCTTGTGGCTTGGAGTTCGACTCGGTTCAGTAAGTGATTTCTTGTTCTCCCAATCATCACATTGGAGAGCGGAGCTAACTCTTAGCAGAGCGACCTTGTTCTACGCTATGACAGATCCAGTCAAACTTGGCACGCTTGCCGATCCGATGGACATGGATGAATGAAGCTGGTCAAATAAGCTAGTGCTGGTCGCGGACGTTATTGCCAAGGAGTGGATGCCGGAGCTGTCGTCAACAATCAGACGAGGGCTCTATCGCTCAGGGCGATGGGTCAGGGTAAATGAATTCAACTCAACTCAACTCAACTCAACTCAGACGAGGGCTAAGAGTGACCTGCCATAATTTTGAATGAAATCTAATGAACTTGATTTCGATCAATGGCCGAATGTCGTATCAGATCACTTGGGCTACGGCGCCGCCGTATTCGTCGTACATGTATGTCAACCAGAATCCCCTTGTTTTTTAGGCAACACTTATCATTGCTTCCTGAGGCTCTACATTGATTCCTTCCTCGGTATCCCCTACACCTCGGATCTTCTACTTTCCTCGGATGTTCTCAATTCCTCGGTTATACTGTTTCAGAGTCATGTATTTAAGGACACTCGTTCTCCTTCAGTTAGAAGGACAGGCAGAAACACACAGACAGAAATTCAGTTCTTTCTTCTGACCTCACCGAGTTCGGGCCTGAGGCCCCCCCACAGTTCGACAATGTATTATGTTAGGCATTCATAAATCCCGGTAAGATACCGAAGAACTTATGCATGAGGGCAATTTTGTTGAAGCACATGCGACAACACTCAGAAACAATGCGATATCTAGTGAAGCGTGGCTTCAATTCATGCTGGTCCACCGTTCATGGAGAGGATACTCAATCGGCCTAGCTTGAAGGTCACTTAGAGCTCACCAGTGTGCCGGCCTTCGTCGGCATACTGTCAGAACGCAACTGTAGATTTACGCTAACGAAATATGGCCTTAAGACAGAGGTTTGGCTTGGGATTCCCGCAGCGGTAGACCTGATTTAGTTTACAAAGCTGCATACGGATTAAGCGCTAGACTTGGATGATTATCTGGGTATGGGCAACCCGTCCAATTCGTTATTATGAGTATAAAGAGCCGATTTCTTGTCCATCCTGTAATTGAGAAGTTTTTAACTCATTTTATTCTTTTAGAAAGCGATCTACCCATAGCTACGCAGAGAAAAATTACTCATTACACTCGAAATACCGCGTCATTACGCTTATCTGATACAATGCCCGATATAAAAAGAGAACGAATAATCGTAAGGTTGTCCTTATTTGAACTAGTAGAAACTAAGCTTTATAGAGGCATGCTGCCCTTGAGGCGTCTTGCAATCTCGACCTTAGTGCTCGAAACGAAGGCAAATCATTAATGGATGTTATCCACGACTTGCTTGTATGTGGCCTACCTTGGATGTCTAAAAGGCTTGAGCTAATTTGAGCAAGGACATGAGTAGCCGTGTCCTGAGTGGGATCTCAGATCAAGCAAGCGAGGACCTCCCTGCCATCCTTTGGTCCAGGCTTGATGAAAAACGCCGCATAAAGGAGCCTATCTCACAACCACCGCTCTTCCACTTCACTAAAGCGGCGGTGCTATACCGGAAGGATCGCTGGCCGGAGTTTGATAGAATAATTACGGATACACGCATTTCCTTCATTAGCGGAAAGGGGTTTACATGCTGGGAAGGCCAAACTTGTGATATATGCAGAGCATACAGGAGGGTATAGGAGTGGAAAAAAGCGTAATTACTCAAGACTAGATCGTAGGTATGAGTTCTTTTGAGGCGCCTTTAAGTAATAATACCGATGCGCTCCAATACTGGATGCTATTAGGCATCATTATAATCCTCTTGCGCGAAGAAAAAAAAAAATTGAAGAAGATGGGAGGAGAGTAGCCGTGTTTCTTGCTGAGCCGCACAGAAAAAGGTATAATGCCCTGTATCTCGTTGTAAGACTCTGCAGGAATTTGGACTCTTAATTCTTAGACACTCTGTGGCCTCGTACCGCTCCAGTCTCTAAATTAGCCAATAGGGTGTTGCCGCCCGGTTGATTCTTAGTCCACGACGTGTAGATGTTTACCCCCGGCAAGATAACTATCGGCGGAATCACGTTCCTAGCTTCGTTAATACACTCGCAGTAGGTAACTGGATCACGATAAGTCTTACTAGTTATAACTGCCTTACGGTCTGGTTATAGAGTAATAATCCACTAGCTACTACTAATACCAAAACGAAAGCCGGTTTCGTCATAGTTCTAGATATCGCTTAGTTGAATGCCGTGTTCGTTAATAATGCGCTTGACCTTAACAAACTACCGGGCAATTGTATCTAGGTCGTGATTAATAGTCCTTAGAAGCTCGACTGGTCGTTGTCTAATGATATTTAGTTCCTCATAGCGCTTTAAAAAGCGCCCGGCCCAGTTGTGGCCGATTTTGTTAGGCATGGAACCATCTAGCCAGGAGCGAACTAGCAGTAGATAAGCACTACTGATGCAGCGAGTCCAAAAAAAATAAAAATAAAAAGACGGGAACAGTGTAGGTTCTGAATAGTCACTAGTAATAAGGGGATACGAGGAATCACTAGCTTTTCTTTTGGATAAAATCTTTATTTACAGTCTGACATGGTCGTTGCCGAAGTCTGTTGGTAAATGCGGGACAATAAAAGTAAGTAAAGTAACTCGATAGAGATATACAGGTGTACGTAGCTACCTACTTGGTCTTCGCATCGATCGCAGTTGATTGCAAACCAAGCTATTCCATTATGATGTGCTCAATGAGATGTTAGTACTTAAGAGGGAGCTGCCTGCCCGATACTTGAAGAAACCGTGCATTTCCTTACCGTAGTTAGTACCTGCCACAGGCCACTCGAGGAAAGAGTTGCTTTCCAGTACGATGAAGGTAAACATTCTTTCACTATATAAAGCCGCCTGCTGATCTTGACTAATATTCTCAGTCTGTATATATATATACAAGAGGAGCATCACACCCGCTTTTTGGGCTAGTACCACCTCCGAAACCGTCTGTTTTCCGTCCTGCGCAGTCAGACTTGGCATCGCTCCCGCCACCCCCGCCACTACTATCTCCATCCTCATGTTTGTTATCGTTGCAAGAAAAGATAACCTCTGAATTCACTTACGGCATCCTTGAGTATTCTTGCGAACTTTATATCCTGAGCCTTATTAATTAGATTGGTCCCCGCGTCTCATTGGTGGGAAGCACCAGCTACGGTGAGGAGGACGTGGGTACTCTGAACAGGCGGTGCGACAACACTTGGCACATCCTCACTGGCAATCCTATAGATGACGGAGAGCTGGAAAGAAAGGGAGAAATCGAGCTTGCTCGGCCGGATCTATTCTTTTGATCAGACGTTGATGCGGGAGCCAGATTCGCTGTGGTTTACGAGACGCGCTGGCGTAGGAAAGGAGATGAAGATTGGGGACCCGTGGTACGTTGGAAAAGAGTTTTCATGACGAGGGATTAGGCATGTGAAGGATATTTGTGGGGTGCAAAGCAGGGCTGGTCGATCCCGTTCGTTTATGATGAGCTTCCTGCTCAAGAGCTCAACGGGTGGAGATGGAGTGGACGCTGCGAAAAGGTTGGATGTCTAAGACACCATCACTTGCGGATGTTGGGTCAATATTGATTTCGGCCGTGAACAAGATTAGAACCAGCAGATACTGAATGTAGAGGGTAGTTTACCAGTCCATCGAGCTATTGTCTGGTGCAAAAATCTTCTAACAACGCTTCTTAAACAGAGCTACTCTGTGCTGGAGAAATGGTCGCCTGATGGTATGTATTCTAAAGATATGGGATGGATACTAACGCTTTCCGCGTGAGTTCGCCTATAGGATACTGTAAGTTCACTGATTGGTCGAACCGCTGACTGGTGTCCATAAGCATCCGTTTGCATAAAACGAGGCGGCACCTCAGACCTGACTTCCGCCTTACTTTGTTAAAATTAGATATTCTCTGGCAAGAAGAGTAAATTTTCCAGGGGGGCTGACTTTCTGCTTGTATTGAATTGTCGAAAAGCTGCGACCTGCAGTCATTGTGAGTTTCTTCGCTGCTACGTCTTACCTTCTCGCCTTAGGTTTCCTCGAATTTCTATAGCATGGTGAAAATCAAGGTTGGGCGATGGGATTAAGAAAATATAATAGTTTGCCGTAGTTCTCGGAATATAGGCTAGGGCCTTTCTATTACAGCACTATTTTCTCGTTATACTGCGCCGCAAGATTCCTTGCTATGTCTCTTATTCTAATACGTCCTTGCCCTGCAGATCTTTTAGTTATCGAGAGTAACCTGATGACTTCCGGATCCAGTCCGGCGCTAATGCGGAAGTGCGGCGCATGAACAGGGGGTGGTATTGTAGCCACTAATGCGGACCGTCTGTCTTAAACTTGCAGCCTGGAGTGAGATTTTTATATAAACCCTTATAAATTCGCTGATCTGTTGTACCTGGACTATTCTTCCCTCCTGCGTGACTGCGCCCATAGTATGTATACAGACGAATCTGACCTGCACGAATGCGCAGCAGGGATCTACGCACAGCTAGCAACCAGTAGGCAATATACCCACGAGGCGCTTGCTTGCCTATACTGCGACTGTAAGCTTTTCTATGAGAACAAAAAGCTTTTCAATCACGTCTGCTGTAGCCATGATGCCCAAATCCGGGCCTTCGGGGTATATAATATCACTCCCTTTTTTCGGGAGCTGCTCCGGGATGAAGCTCTATACAAAGCGTAAGCCTGGTGCAAGCCGCGCCGCGCCGCTCTAGCCGATCCTGACTTTATTTGCAGACAACAAGCTGCTACTATGCAGCGCCAGCTGCGTTTTGGAACCCTTGGATGCAGGAGGTGCTCGTCCCTTATAGGAGCTATGTCGAACCTGACTCTGCTCAACCTTTAAGGTAAGATCTCTGCTGCCTATAATGGCTGCCTTTATGCACAGCGGCATCTCTAAGCGCATTAAATCTAATTACCCTGCCTTAGGATCGCCCGATTGCTTCCCCGACTATCAGAATGACAAGCCAGTACAAGCTGACGGGGCTACTACCGGATCTGAGCCCCGGGTCATCGGGAACGACGCAGTCGAGCCTGAGAGATGTTGGAGAGACCTCCCACACCGCATCGGCCGCAACGGCGAGACCACACACCTGTGTACGAAACCCCAGGTCTCGGCGCGGAAGCCATATACACGGCCCCGGGCGGAGCTGCTGTACCCGGTACAGCAGCAAGATCCACAACGCAACACTAGCAGTGACAATGGGTCAGGTTCATCCTTGGCTGCAGCAACTAGCAGACCACTACTTCTTCCGGCCTCATATCAGACGCTTGTCTTGGTATCACTTATTTTTCGAATCTCTTCAAAGCAATACGGAATGGATTCGTGTCGAACTTTGTGAGTCGGCACAGTAAGAAGAATTGGTGAATTTCCGCCTAGTATTTGAAGAGAGGTGAAAGAGTGTCTTTATATACACAACTTCAGACAGTATAACCGAGGAAGCCAAATATCCGAGGAAGTGCTATACCGAGGGCGTTGGGCATGACGATGCCTTCCATGTTCCCGATAAAAGATTCGTGAAACTGAGATGCCTAAGGAATGATGCCTAAGAATAGAGCGGACACTGGTTAACAATTTGTATTAACCGCGTCTTAGTTCTCGAGTAGAAGCGCCTTCAAACTGTTTCAATCCCATCAGGCCCAATTTTGTACGAGCTTAAGAAGTACCTGATCACTAGAGAGCCAATTTCACCGTGCTCGTCTTTGTTCTTCCCTGACAGAAGACTTGCTAGCAGCTTTTTCATGCCTTTGGATAACTCCTCTTCAAGATTCTGAAAATCAAGCTGCGAAAGACGACGAACATGCTCGACGCCCCAGTGGTGCCTGAACGCGAGTCTAATCTGTCTCTTGGGCAGTTGAAGACCCCTCTCAAAGATCGATGAGACCTCCGAGATATCTGGAGATGGTATAAAGAGTAGAAAAAGATCCTCATCCGAATTGAGATCTGGGAGGCTATGTCCTGGGGCTGATAGAACGTATGGCCGCTTTGGAATGAAGCAAACAAAAGTGGACCAATTCCCATTCAAAGAACACACGAGAAATCCGTAGGCGTTCTTCGTAGTCAGCCTCACGCACTTCGTTTCCGCCGGAGCATTCTTTTTAGCAGTGGATGTGCAGATCAAAATGTGACCGTTTCTTGTTGCCAGCCCGAAAGAGGAAGTCCTCCAGTTCCTAAGTTGACGAAAATCAGCATAGATCATAAAGATGGCCAGAATGTTGGAGGATCCTACTGGATATGTTCCGACAGATTCTTCACATATACGCACATCCTCATCCGGTCGCTCTAGGAAACAGAAACGCATATAACGTTGAGCAAGATATTCCTCCATTGCAAGTGTGTGGAACACTGTAGTGGATGGTGCAACTGAACTGCAAGTTCGGCCAAGGAACCACAAATAAATAGAGAGGTTTCCAAGACAAACGGAGCTATGCGACCGTCATGTGGCTGCCTGTGCAATCACCCTTATTTACTGGGATTCGCGCGGAGAAAGGTATTCGTTCCTATTGGTGTGTGTGGCACAGCATCATAGAGGCAGAAGCATACTGTCTGTGCGCAGCAGCGAGTTTGGAGCTAAGCCGCTCCCCACACTAATGCATCATCGTTGTAGCGTGACGGCGCGCGGGTGCCATCTGCCCATCTCTCGACTTCCTGTTATGCTCCTTCGTCGGTGTGGGTTCAGTGTTTCTTGGGGCGGTGGTGGGGTGGTTTCCGCCTAGCAGAGCTAATATGCTATCCTTCTGGAGTCGTCTGCCGGGCTCGCTTGTGGTGAAGTACAGGTAAGGAGGAAGTGAGAGACTGGTTAACTTTCTCTGCACTCGCATTCTTCATTATCGATCCGTCTTATCCACTTGTGGCAATGATCGAGGAAACAGTGGCCTATGCAAAGCTGTGGGAGAAGATCTGCCTGGCTGCAGAAAAGCTCGTCGTAGAGATGGCGAACTTAGGGTCCTGGCCGCGCTGTATTGGTGTTGCAGAGGCTCGCCTTCGCGGATCGGCTATAGTTCGGCTGTCGACACCTCTCTGATCTCGCTACCGTCGAGCTGCCGACAACCATACCAATTTGGTACTAGATCCATTCCCCGACACTCGGCAGGCTCAGGCCTTTGGGCGCGGCGCTTAGCGGGCCAAGCTTAAAAGGCCGTGCAGTGCCGCCCGTCGCACCTCGTCCAACAATCACCTGGCAAAACCATGGGCCCCAGAACCAAGCACAAACGGCAGACGGTGGACCTCTTAGCTGTTCAAGCACAGATTGACAACATTGCATTACAAATAGCGGTGAGTACTTTCAGCAATTCTTATGTGGAAAACTAACTATTGGCTAGGACGCAAGAACGGCCACTTCGTTGAAAGGCACCGTTCAAAATGCTCGCAAGATCAAAAAGTGTGCTCAGAGACTGACGAAGGATATTGAGAAACTAATAAAGGCTATGGAAAGTCCGATGGACCTTCCCTCAAAACTAGCCAAGAAAAATAAAAGCGGCGCTCAAAGCTTTAATTTCCAACAAGACTCAATGTTGAACTGCTGCTACAGTGGGGCAGTCAAATTTGGATCAGCACAAATGTGGGAATCCATCGTTCCTACTATCCATGAAGCCATGAGTGATTGGGATGCGCACAAAGAGCTTGGGTTCTTCAAAGTTAAGATTGAAGAAAACGTCATGCGCAGCATCGATCCCGCGAAGATGAGCAACTCCATTATCGATGCATTGGATGAATGCCAATCGAAAATTCTACGCTTTTCCGGGATGCCCAAAAGGCACAGACTTCACGGACTTATCTGCGATGTTCTTATCGACGACAATCCCAGTTCGTTGTTCGAAATCCCACACCTGGATGCCAAGGGGGACAGGCTAGACTGTCGAGACTTGTTTTGTTCCACCGTGAGAGATGCTTCAAGGAGTAACAGAAAACCATATCTCGTCAATCCAGCGGACTCATCTTCGCGCTGGCGGGAATCAGTCGGTCTACCTCCGGAGCCGTATCTGGACTGTGGCGAACGACTCAAGATGACTAGTAGCAGAATACCCGGAGTCCATACCGCATATGAATACTACAGCACGGGCCGGGGATCAGGTTCAGCAATGCATGTGGAAGATGGGTATCTCGGGTCAATGAATTTGGTGCTTGCTGGTGCTCCCAAGGTCTGGCTTCTCGTCCAGCCAAGGTTCCGTGAGAAGTTGGAAGTCAAGGTGAGGGAGGAATTGATGGAAGACAAAGAATCTTTTGCGTGTTCGCAGTTTGTGCGTCATCTGAACAAACTGCTCTCGCCGGAGCTTCTAGACTCTTGGGAGATCCCTTACCACACTGTCCCCTGCAAGGCCGGCGAGATGATCGTCACATTATCAGAGACTTATCATCAAGTCATCAATGCCGGCACCAACTACGCTGTAGCAGTCAACTTTGCAGTCGAGCCCGACTGGACTGGTGTACCGGCGGGATATGGATTCTGCAAGAAGGGGTGCAGCCCAGGGGTAGAGCCAATAACAGCTGAGCAGCTTCGAGTGCAAGAATCTGATGCTCATGGACCCGATTGTCAAGCCGATGAGGACGAAGTCTACTCTGACGATGAGCCGAAGAAACCCTATTCGAATGCATATCCACCTTCAGATCATGCTCCCGGTAACATCACGTCCGTGGTGGATAAAGATATCGAAGCATTCATAGACGCAACAATTCGAAGTGCTACGACGGAATTCCCAACGCCGAGTCCGGAATGGCCTCAAGCCCCACCAACGCCAGGTGATCCTACCTCAGATACTTTGAAGTCACGCTCGAACACACCGACAGTGCGAGAGATCAACCACGATGGCAGTAAAATTGACGAGGATCGAGCCTTGTGCTCAGACAACGAACAGATTCGTGAAACCAGCGAGAATAAGCCAGGCGCCGCGTTTTCTGAAGTAGACGTGCGCAATTCAGTGACCAGCAATGGCGATATCGGAGCTGCTGAGCCAGTTATCAATGCTCACAATGCAGGTGAGGACAGCATCACTGTTTTGGGAATCAGCAAAGTGCCGAGAGATGCAACCTCGGCCGATAAAGAAGACTGGTTACTGCCTCCGGCGACTAAATCCGAAACGCCTGTCCAGCTCATCGAAGACTCCGAGGATGAGTTTTTGAACATCGTTCAGCTGCCACTGAAAAGCGCAACCAAAGCATCTCAACCTTGTGAGAGCGTAGAAGCGAAGATCAACAGGCTTATTGAGGAGGCTCTTCCATTCCTCCAAGCAGTAGATCTTTCGCAGCGTACTTTAGAGTGCTTTCAGCCTGGCCAACGACTCAACGACGAGGCCATCTCAAAAACTTTGGAAACAATCCTCCCCGCCAAGGCGGCGCCCTTGATAGCATCCTTTGCAATCACAAACTTTCCATCATTCGGGCTCTCTAAAAACTTCACCGAACTTGAAACAGCGTCGGCTATTCGACCACAATTAGTACATGAGATAGACTCTACCCACTTGTTCATCGCGTACAACGTCCTAGCTCACTCACTACAGCTTTCTGCGGATGGTTCTGGTAATCACTGGATTCTCATCGCTGTCGACTTTCTAAATACAAATATTCACCTGTTTGGTGCGGAGAAAGGATTGGAAACTCCAGCCAGAATAATAGCTCGCAATGTGGGTCAACTCGTCAACGCCTTCCGCGCTGCCGAAGGATATGATGAAGTCAAGTGGACGGAACCGAGAATTCAACCAGTAAGCTAGGAAGCTAAACTTATAGAATATTGCTAAATTCCTTCAGTTATACCCTGTCGATTGGTTTCCGGACGATTATAATTGCGGCATAGCCGTGATATCGCGAGCTGAGGCGTTTATGTATCCGGAAAAGGCATTAGTGGTGTCTGCTGGAACGACTTCTGCCGAACTTTCTAAGCGACTAGACGAGTTACGAGCAACGTATCTCGAATCGATCGTCCGCCGATGCAATCGGGTACGCGATGACGAACTTGTATCGGCTCAGCTAGGCATCTCAACTCCGATACGCAATATTAAAAAGCGGCCTTACCCCTTCGCGCAGTCAGAGGAGAGAAGCATCGCGATCGCCAAATCTGCATTTAAGCGTAGGCCTGATTCTTTGCTTCCAACACTAGAGAAGATTCCCCGATCGGAGACCGAGGAATGGGGAGACTGCATCTTCCGTGCTGCGCAGAGCAGTGGACTCAATGGCCGAGGTCTCGTTGAGGCGTTAGGAAATTCTCCAAACAATGACTTAGGAAAAGTTCTTCGGGTCTTGCAGTGCGCTTGCGAAGTTGCCAATCGAGACCGGCTTTTCCAGCTCAGAGAGATGCTCCGATTTGGACAGAAACCACTCTTGGAACAACCTCCAACAGACCTGGATGTTGCGAAGCTAGCAGATCTTCACTCGTCTATCAGCCGCTTCGCCGGTATTTCGTATCTGGCGCAGTATCAAAGCTATATGAGTCAGGCACTCTACTACCAATGGTTTGAGTCTGCAGTTCAGGAAAGGTCAAAATTGATGAAAATAGCTAGGGCCGAGAGAGATAAGGTGGCTCAACGCATAAGGCGCCGCCATCGAAGCGGGATAGAACCTCGTCAGGCGCCCACGAATGATCTATTGTCTCGGAATAGGGATATTTCCAAGGGCAGCTCAGCGCGGACAAAGCTCAAAGACGAGCTGGTAAATCACTTGGTTCATATGAACAAGGACCGCGAAACCGTATCCCGTGAGCTCGAGAACAATATCAGGAAAGGAAAAATCCTGAATCTGCTTCTCAGTCCGCCCGACAATCGTTGCTCACGGACAGATATAAGGTTTCTATCTCTATTTCCTCTCTACAAATCTGCGCACGACCACCGAGACTCTCGACCCTCCTTGGACCTTATGGCTCATGGACCGCCTAAAGCTATAAAAAGTCTTTCTGAACCAGTCTCAGACCAAGAGTTAGTCACGTCGTCGTCTTACCTCGCTCGCGCTGATGTTTCATACAGACTATTGAATTTCAACGAAGCGCTGCTCGGATTCTTTGGGAAATCTCTTTTTACCGTGCGCCCCGAGCTCGCACGGATTGACGCCAATCTTCTTCCTGGAGCACGGGGTTCACGCCCCGAGATCGATAGCGTCCGAACTAATGCTCATAAGGTCCCCGACGAGATTACGATCTATCTAAAGGACGCGCATGATGGAGAGCTAAGGGATACAAAGCCGTTTGATGTGACAAGATTTTTCGAACCTGTGGGTAGGATAGTCACCACGCCGCGTCGGCTGGAATTCTCATAGACCCTCTGTGGACTAATCTGAACGATTCATTTGCTAAGAGCGAATGCTTTCGCGGTGGAAATACTGATTATCCAAATATTGGAGATGTGTTGGATCAAGTTCCATATGGTTCATGGTTGTTAACCTCTATGAATTTATTCCAGGGAATCATCAAAGAGATTTACCCTTTTCGAGATGACACCATGAAGCTGATGATTATTTTCTTTCGATGGTAATGCTGGTTTCTTATCTAAGCGCTGATGCTGAGTCGGGTTGATCGGCCGTAACTTCACTGCGCGTACTCTTTAAATGACGCTCATGGCGAAGACATTGCCCAAATTCAGCGAAGGGGAAGGCGCAATAAGAGTTACAGCAATGTAAGCAGGTCACAGTCTCTGAAAAATGACGACTTGGTCATCTACAGCAGTTATGAGTGTCTCTCCTTTGACCCCTCTACAGTATCTAGGATAGGCTTGAGCCAAGATGCCCCACGGCTGATATCGTGATTTGCCGCTTTGCGTGTATCCGCAACTGGCAGTGGCGCGAACATCAGGGAAGCCGGCCATGGAAAAGAGACAACACCGCGAAAATCATTCGGAATGATGCATCCTAGCTACAGGTCGACCTCGAGTTTCTCTGCTCCGTCGGATCATTGGAAGGGGCTAAAATCACAGCTATAGTATGCCAATCTCAGAATTCCCATCGCCCAAGACGGTCGCAAGGAGCTTTATCGGGATGGGATTATGGTTCGTGTTCGAATAATCGCTGCCATTTATATATGCTGAAACCAGGCTTAGTCGTCCTTATCCCGACTACGGGAACGCTCGAAAATTTTGCATCAGTTCACCGTAAAGTGCAGGATATTGGGCTTACATCTGTGCGGGCTTGCACAGAGGATGGAGAGAGTGATGGTCAGGCGTCGGGTTTACGCCCGTGCGCAGAGCTGCGCAACCGCAGCTGCATCTTGCTACAGTGTTATGGGATAAGCCGTGTTGATAGGTTCGTCATTAGCACCCGCGGCTAACTGACAAGCCATTGGCTGTACCTGATCCGGGGCGATATTTCCATACCCGCCCATGCTGCGGCCTTACCTCCGACTGTCATGATTTGGCTAGTGCATGCGGCGTAGCGGAGCGGTATAGAGGTCGAGAAGCGGCATCCTTTTGAAACGGCCAGTCGAAGAGACACAAATAGCGCGGCTTAGGGTGCGAGCGATTAATTTTAGCAAATATGTCTTCCAGGGTAACTACTGCGCCGCACCAGGCCCATGGCGTTGGTCGAAAGTAGGAACAAGCCTGAGTCCATCAATACAGTTATTTTAGGCTCATTAAGGGCTCGTCGTTTTCCATGTCACATCACTGCGGCACAGATAATGTGCGCGTTCTATTAAACGAGCCACGTAAGTTCACACTCATGCGAAACCACAACCAATTCATCCTCACCTGTTACTGTCGGTCCACATTCCTGAGAGGAGTGTGCTCTCTTGAAATCAATTGAACGAGATTTCGCTTATTATTGCGCCCAGCCTGGCTGCTGCACCCAAGCCGAGCACTCGATATCGCGATGTACTCCTACCAGCGCCCTAGTGAAGGTGCTTATCGCCCAAACCGCAACTACCCGTTCAACCTTTCCGCTCAGCAGCCACATATTGTCACACCTGCCCCGAAGCTTCTATCTCGGTGCCGCGATAGATTTTCATCATCAAGCCAACCGAGGTCTCAGGATTACAGCATGCCGGTGGGGATAGTAAGCGCCAACGGCGGCAGGACTGATGGCTTTCAAACCAGTTACCTTGGTCCGGGCCCGCAAGAGATATCCTTGGATGCTATCTCGCACCTGAAGACTCAGACTCAACATAACACCGCCGCACTTGAGATTCAGCGCAAGGGCCTCGATGACCTCACTCAAGCCGTCGATCGCCTCTCAAACGATATTAGACGGCAAGACAAGCAAGCCATAACTAAGGGAGGAACAGTTCCAACGGCAGGGTCTCCTCCCAACAGTGCCGCACCGCTACCCTTGGAATGCCCGGTTACGTTCCTTCAGGAGAGGAACTAAACACGCCCAACGTATCAAATGCAGCATACATCACACCATGCCCACGCGCCTCCATCACACCTACCTTACTACCCAATATCGTTCGTTCACGATCCTACTAGAACTTCTCCACAGGCGTCTTGGTTTCGCACTCCGAAAAGTCAGTCAAGCGAACAGTATCAATACAATGGCTCGGCATCGGTCAGTGCCAGTACCAATAGATGGCATTTCAACAGTGCGGACCAGCACATGGATTCACATCCAGGAAATTTGGGGCCGCCGAAGACGTTGCAACCTGCATCTCTCCACTCTAGCATTGGGATTGAGCCTGTTACAATATCGACGCCAGTGAGGCATATCCAGGGAGAGGTAGACGATAGAGGTGATCACGTAAAACCTGTAAGCGTACAGGAGCAACAACAAGGCCTAATCCTTACGCCTGCTTCTTCTGTTCAATCCGATTCAGCCAATCAGCCTCATTGTGGAGCCGGTAGACATTCTGAATGTTCAAATTTCCCTGAACTTATCAGTAAAGAGTCGAGATGCAGCGAGGGAAGCGATCGAGGACGTCGTGGGCAGAGCTTGCCTACAGACTTTCGAGAATTCGAGGCGGCGGAGCGGAAGGTACACAAGAATCGTCTCCAGATGACTATCGAATACAATGACACTGGCGATCCTCGAGGCGACTCTACCACGCGCCGCGGCCCAGGCAACACTGGTTCCATCACAAAGAAGTCTCATACTGAAAGCAGGAAGGATAGAGGTAAGCAGATACGCAATGCTAATGGAATCCTTCTTCGCAAGGATGGGATGCCTGACATGCGTTCACGGCGGAAGAAGAAGGATGTCTTGCAGAACCTTGTTGGGCGGCATAGTTCACAATTCGGTTGTAGGAGTTGAAAATCGGAGATGCAATGCTTCCCTTGAGTAGCATATCTTGGCCTGTATCTGGTGCATGTCAGGAGATAGCGACAGACTGTTATTATTTCCATGATTTTACTCAGGATATATAATCTATATAACCCCCTTGCTTTAATTTGCTCTTAGATGGAATTTTTTCCTGAGTAGACAACAATCGAATGTTATTAGTTATTTGTGAATCTGTTTGCAGAGTTCTTATGAGTTCTAGGAAATATGGAGACTAAATTAAGCTATCTGAAGGCCACCAAGGATGTATTCACCGAGTGAAAGAGGACTGTCCGATAGCTCTCAGCTCGACTTGGAAAAAACAGAAGAGAAGGGGGAGGGGAAGATGTGTAGAGAACAGGACGAAATCAAATGAATATTCAAGCGGAACGAAAAAAAAAAAGCATGATCATATATGCGTGTGTGTGTTGAAGGAGGGTGTGGGGGTGGGGGTTGGAGATGGCGAGAAATAATTACGGACAATCAGGTAGCCATAACTTCCAAAGTCGTTGTGACAGTCGCTTCACAGCTATTACTTAAAGAGGCAGATGTTGCCAGATGTAGAGTGCTCTCTTTAATGAAACTTCGCGTGCTTTTCGGTTTGTCCTCGACGATCAGGGCGCTTTTTAACATGGAATGCAAGTCGCTCAATACGCCACCAAGATCGGGCACATTCACTTGTTTGTTCGATGGTGTTAATGTACGAATATCCGGCATTATGGGTGTAGTGCTCGTCGCCTGATCTGTCGTCGCAATTAGGTACAGCGCAGGAGTCGCAAGAGATCAAGAACATTACCGGTTTGCGGATCGCTTGAGAATGTCGACACGGACCGGCTCTCCGGCAAGAAAACACCACTTTGGGAACCCGTACACTCGGAGTCTTTTGGAATTGCAGTAGACGAGATAATTTCCGAAGAAGCTGTGGTAGTGTTCCTCGCCGGAAACCATATGGCACTTGACGGAATAAGCCTCTCCGGCAACATGAGGCTAGTTACTATCGATGTCATGGAAGAAGTCTTAACTTCGATCGACTCGCTGAGGGCTTCTATAACTTTAGCGTTGTCCGAGCCGCAGGAGCTGTTACCTTCGGGAAAAGGCTGGAAGTTAATAGCGACAGGGGCTCGGATCACTGCGTTGAAGCCTTTGTATCTGTCTGGGTACTCTACCGACGTGCTATCTTGAGTACGGCACTGCAACAAAGCATTCGCCTGAGCGGTGTCGCCAGAGAGGGGATTCATATTAGCAATCATCAGAGGATGGCCCTCTGGTGTCACGTTCGTGGACGGACCCGAGCCTGTTATCTTGACGGGCGAGCAGGACATGTAGAATTCTCTACGGCCAGTCGCATTGATCCATGTCCTAAAAGAAATGTCAGCTCAAGATCCTAGATTTGGTGAGATGATAAACTACCAAGCTACTATAACGTAGTCTCCGGATGGAAAGGTTTCCGGAATTTTGAAGTAGTAATCTTGGTTTGGATCGTAGTCGTTGGTTACTGTGCCTTTCATGCCAGGCCGAACCCGAGGGCAGTCGCCCTCGAAACTTTGAACCACCACCCAGGATAGCCCTCGGTCATACGAGAACGAAATTTGACATGATCCGCCACTATGGATTGCGCCTAGCCCGCTCATGTGATGGCTGGGTGTTCCGTCGGAGTCGAACAGGCTGTTCCTGTCAGCGTTGTACTACGGCTCTTCTCCTCACACCTACCGAAATTTAACTGTCTCTCCGGCCCTCCAAACCACCCCAGGCTGCATTTCAGCATCTGCAAGATGAAATCCCTTACAAGGAAAAGGCCATTGATCAGGATGAGTTGGACCGCCGTTCATAGGTGAAATGAGGTCGTCTGTTGAGACTCTATTTGCCATGAAAGTAGGTGGGTACCCCATGTATACGTGGGACTCAGCACTCAGTGCGAAAGCCAGAAACGAAAGTTTAGCGAGGAGGTTCTCCATTGCTTGCTACTGAAGACAGTCTTGTTACCGGTGAAGTTGAGGAGAGAGGACGCGGATATTTATAAGTCCCATAGAAGCGTATTTTTCGCGTCGTGGGTAGAAACATTTCGTTTGCTCGGACCTATGTCAGCCCCGTGCTGTAATATTTCTGACATTCACCCTCACTCTCGAGGGAAGCTCTTTTCGCTTTATATATACGGGCTTCTCTTAGTACACATAAGAGTAAAAATTTCACGTTAAAGGGGCTATCGGATTTTAGTGTGAACAGTGATGGATTGAATGGCTGCTTATCATCTGAAGAAGCTGGAGCGAGAGACTACATACGCATGATGGTGTTCCTTGATCAGCTATTCACAGGGTGATGCATATATGAAGTTCATTGCCTTATGTAATAGCTATCTCTGAATCGACAAGTACAATAAGCCGTTCTAAGGAACATAAGGGTATTCGTGTGGTGATGGTAGAATTGAATTTAATTGCTCTCTTACTACGCTCGGTTGACCCGATGCCCAAGCCCGAACCTAGTGGATAAATAGCTGTCCTCGAGTAACTGCTTGATTCTTCTTAGCTTCGTCAAGGCTTATCGGACTACTAATATTCTTCTTCTGCAGCTTGTGCGATCTCTTCGCTGGAATAATCCTTGCGAAGAACCTCTTCAATTTCCCGACCAGACGTGCCATGCTGATCTGCATTCCTGGAACCGACGGGCTCAGGGGAGCAGCGGGCAGTGTGGTCGGCTTTAATACGTATTGGCCGCAGAATTATTTCTTGGGCACGCAGCGTCTGGACATGGTCAAGAGCCAACCATAGCGAATATGTAGGTGGAACTTTCATCCTACCTTCACCGGCCCAGACATGGCGCATCATCCGTTCTCGTCGCGCCCACCACCCCACGTTCGCTTTTCTCGTCGGATTGTAGAGTCGGTTTCGAGGCCTTTGAGCGACAGCGAGTTATACTTGATTCGCAGATACCTCAACCATGCAGAAGGGTGCTCCGACTGCCGAGTGGGTTTCCGACTGACATGCAGCCGCACGAGAGATTTTGTTCGCCATCTGGACAGGCACCTCTACGCCGGCCGCGACGGCGTCATTTACAGCCGACGACAGTCTGACTTCCACACCACCCGTGTTGAGATACCGCCGGTCTTTTATGCCATCCGCGACTTGCTACTGGAGGGCATGCGGCTCGAGGAAAATGTTGCAAGATACGTAGAGAGGAGATCGGTAAGACCGCCTTAGTAGCATCCTTGTGTTCGATAGACTAATCACCAAGAAGATCGCCCACACCGACGGCCAGCCCGTTAGCCGGATCAGCGCTCCTCGCTTTAGTAGGAACCTTCATTATCCTCAAGTAGTAGAGATTAGGGCTAGGTGGGAGCTATCTGAGGATTCTCAGGTGTATTGCAACACATCGACGAGGATCCGGTACAGGTGACGTAGGAACACATCATTGAGTACGACGAAATCCATGACCTTCCTCCGCATATGGCGAATGAATAATCTCAGTGAGACGGCGAGACCGGGCCGATGTGCTCCAGCTCCATCGGCTCAGGATAAGAGAAGGCCACCTCCCACCGCTCGTCTGCCGCAGGTGTCGGCGCAGGCTGGGCGAGCCCGTTCTTGTTCGTCCGCCGGTCGCCATACGGCGTGCGGCGCGCAGTTGCCTGAGAGCCATCAGGTTGCTCAGCGTTATAGACATGCTAATCTGGATGCTTGCCCACATGTTGAGCCATAACAACTCTGAAACTAAAGATTCCCTTCGCGAGATCGCTGCCCGGAGAATCGCGGAGATCATAGGCAGACGAGCCAGCATGAACGACACGCTCGCCGCAAATCCGATAGAGCTCGTGGCGGAGGATCCCATGGCCAAGGCCTGCGGCAAGGCGACGATAAGGAAATCCGTGATGACGTCCCATGCTGCATTGTACCGGACTAGTGGCAGCGATAGATGGACCGCCGTGCGCGCGGGACAGTCGTCTAGAAATAGATCAGAACCGTGAACCGTCCCAGAAACGGCGACATACCACAGTCGACAGTCGAGATCGGATAGCACAACAGAGACGTCAAGTACGTGAACACGGTCGCCGCAAAGACACAAAGCCAGGCGCGGTACAACGACCTGAGGTTGACGACCAGGCTATACAGCAGGTAAAGGAACTCGAACTTGACCGCCCAGAGCCCGGAGGTGAAGAGGAGCGTCAAGGGAAGTTGGCGCTTGAGCAGGCCGGAAAGCGTCTCTGCGAGGTCCGGTCGATGGTCGCGTGACTGCATCCGCGAGCTATCAGAAAGGTACATTAAGCTGCGCGTCGTTATCACCGCAAGCACGTCGTGGGCGAAGAGGATGAGAAGAGCAGCGAGGGCGGCGAAGTCGCCGTTCAGCAAGCGGCGGTCGAGAGCGCGCTTATAGCGCTGGTGGATGGAGACACGCAGGATGAATGATATGAGAGCAATGGTAAAGAAAGCCCACGGCAGGGCTTGATGAACGGCTGGAGAGAGCATGACGGTGAATGAGACTGGAGGAGCGACGCCGCGGCGGGGGATAGGGGGACCTCACCCCAACGTCGCGTGCTAGTGTTACCAGCAGCGACGGCTCACACTCTTGGACTACAACAGAGCACCGTGCCGCTCTGGACCAGCGCGTGGTGTCACTGCGAGAGGCGCGGTGGGCAGTGCGGGAGGCGGCGGGCCGCGGAGGCGCGCGCTTTTCGAGCGACGCTGCTGGACACGGCGACAACCAACCAAACTCCCCTGCACGTTGGGCTGCGCACAAAAAGAGCCTCAGATGGCTTGGGCGAGATAGCGGCTGGACTGTGCCGGTCGCCGGGCTATCCTGGCTGCCAATGTGTTGGGTGGTCCGAGCGCCCACCCATATCAACTTGGGCTGTAAACCTTGTCAATCTCTACCGGCACGTTGACTCATGTGCGAAATACGTGCGGCACAGCGATTATGCTCTAGCTTATTCTGACCATTCGGTTTGTAGGATCGGCTAGGACATGTGACTGAAGTAGGAACCCCCGAAGCGCAGCGATCAGACTCAGGTGCGTCCTGAAATTCCGGAGCCGGGGGATCCGCGAAGACCGCCGACCACTAATAGCAGCAGGTTTGGCGGCATCTCTTCAAGCGGGGGCACTCCCTCCTCGGGTGTCCCTCTTTTGACTTGTTCCCTTGTATTAATTTCTTTCGCAAGCGGAGCTCTTAGATGTTCGACCGCGGGTGGGTGTTAGAGTAATAAGGGAGCAGTCGATTTCGCATAGCTCTAAACTAACGCTAAACTTGTAATCCAAATCTCTCATTCAGCTCTGCAAATTCCTGTCCGACAGATGCAAGATCTAAGACGGAGGAAGGTATATAGTAGGAGGCTTGTCGGCCCGCTGATCCTCTGGAGGTGAGAAAATCGCTGCTGCATCTACTACTGTCCACCATGCTGCTGCTGTCTCCATTGCCATGGTTATCGCTACTGTCTGACTGTTCGCTGCCATCTAGAAGGAACGATAAGTCGCCAAAGTGGCGCTCGTAGACTCCCTGCGGCACGTTTCTTAGGCTGATGGAATCGGCGGTAGCACGTGGACTTGTTGCTGGAGTCCTGACGGAAAGCTGATGGTTTTGAGTTGTTATCGTGTGGGAGGTACGTTGATATCCAGCATTCGAAGCCCAGCCACCGCCGCGCACCGTTGATTGCGGGCGGGGAGCGACCGCCAGCTCGCTTGACTTGGCGGTCTCCCGCCGCCAGAGGAATCTCGAGAGGAACAGAGCGCCGACAATTATCAGCACGACTGGAACGACGGTTGCCGCTACAATAGCCGCCGTCTTGCCGGCGGACATGGGCGGAAACCAGACAACGGTGGTCCAGGGCACTTCCGCTGCAGTGAAGGAGCCATCTGGGGCGGTCGACGCATTTGTGGATGGCGTCGGAACAGGTACAACTGAAGTATGGGTCTCGAGGGAAACGTGTGGTAAGCCGGTGCGGGAAGCTTGATGAAGCGTCGCTGGCGAGGGTGTGTAGCTGAAAGGAGAGGTGGAGGAGAAGTTTAGGAATGGCGGGTTGTCGGGCGATTGTTGGCCAAGAGCTCGAGCAAAGGGTCGGCCGTGAGAGGCTCGGATTGGCATCATCGTACGGCAAGTCATGGACAAGGCTGTGACAGAACGAATATGCCCCGTTGGATCGTGACAAAGAGAATGGTCCCGGTTGCGAGGGTGATAGCTCCATTTCTATGCAATCCGGCGGTGTCGACAGCGTTCTGGTCCATAGCTTTCTGATTTGCGGTTGGTTTCCCCCAATGTGCCCAGCGCTTCCAACAGTGGCGGTGGCCGCGATGTTCTATTTTCGCAGCTTTACGGCACTGATACAGGCGCGCGCTTCAACACTATCATCAGGGTTGAGCGGCGAGGACGAGCGGAAAAAGAGCTGTCAGCCGCTTCGTGCCAAAGATAGGTTGGTGGTTCCAGGGTGCGATGTTGCTGCGCCGTGGCGTCTCGCACACCACCATCGGCATCGAGCACTCAGGAATGTCCGGACAGCCTTAGCTGTTTCATGACCAGAGCCATCCCCAGCGGCGATGACCACACCGAAATCTGGCCTGCTTTTTTGCCTATAAAACCTATCATGATATCCTCACCTTGGTCTTTTGCTCTGCAAACCCAGCACCATATGGAACATCAAGGCACTCATATCGTCACTTCTTTATCAAACTCTGCCTCTCCAGGTACCATTGACCGGCAGAGCCCTAAACGCATGTCGCAGTCAGCCATGTCCTCCTCCGCCCAAGGTTTCGCGAGACAACAAAGCTCTGGATTCATACCTTCAGCCCAGCCCTCCTCTAACTATAGCATGGGAAATCAGGGTTCTGGTCCCATGGCACCCTTGATTGTGTCTTCCTCTATCCGAGGCACCATGGATCAGCAGAGCTCTGAATTTACGCACCACTCGACGACGCCATCCTTTTCCACACAGTACACAACGCCCCAGCAGAGTTCGACGGAGCTTATGGCACCATCCACTTCCACCTCGTCTGACCGAGGCGTGGTTGAGGAACGGGAATGTATCGCAAATCTCCTAAGAAAGTCCTCGACTAATAAATCACAGAATCCCACCATCCGCCCAGTCACCCTTCTATGACGATCGACCTCAACACCCTGCAAGGTTTTTACAATCGAGAGCAAGCCGCTGTCGAGTATTCGCGGATGCATGCACGCTACGGGAACCACCTACTGAGCCAGCTAAACTTTTGGAAACAAGCCTTTACCAACTTGCAAGCCGCATATGGGCAGCTCCAGACCGACCACACCGCCCTCCTCACCAGATACGAGCTCGCAATTTCTCACAACATAGATGCAGGGCCAATAATCATGGAAAATATGGCACTGAAGCGCAGATTGGCTAGTATTGAGTGGGGGAGTCAAGCCCAAAACGGAGGCATCCAGCCAGGCCAAGCTGAAGGCTTCCCGAACACAAATGACGGTAAGTGGTGGACGCCTGCTAACTACTTAAAGTGCTAACCACTGACAGCAACACCCATCGATGACGATTCCGATTGTTCCGACTACTCGGACTACTCTTGCCCCGATGATCCCTGCAGAGAGTACACCTGTTAGTGTGAAAGTGTCCCGCCGACACCAAGCTGGCCGTGTGTTGCCTGCATGGACACACCAAGAACGTCCCGTAGATGATAGCTTACACTATGCACTTTATTTTCCACCCTTCCCATCTACTTTACTGCTAGGCCGTGATGTCACCGCAGAGTCCGTCTCGAGGCCCAGCGCAATCTTCTTTCGCCAGCTCATCCGGTGGAGTGAAAACGCAGCCAGGATTCTCCTCGTTCGGCTGCAGAGAGAAAACAGAACATTTCTCGATCATGCCAGTCATATCCGTGCATTCAACTATGGCCCGCTGCAGGATGTCTGTCTGCCATCCGTTCATGAAGTCGCCGTGGTAGCCGTAGCCTGTAAAAAGTCAGCTCGCCAGCCTGCGTTGCGATCAAGCATCACACATACCGGTCGTGTCTTTGTTGCTGAAAATAAATTCTCCCTGTAAATCTTTGTAAGCGTACGTATCCCAAATTGTCTCGAAAAGCAAAGCCGGGAGATGTTGAGGGTAATCTTCTGGACAGTTCCCGTCCATCACTTGGTCCGGGTACGCGAGATGCGACTTGTGGTCGGTCGCGTTGGGTTTTCCGTTCCAACATGAAGGGAACATAAGCTCTAGCCGCAGACTATCGAGGCATTGGGCGTCCGTGAATGACTTCGGCGGTAGATAATGCCGGGCCAGACTAGGCTCCGCGGGTGCGCTGTAATTGAGACAGTTGAAACCTATTGCTCGCTGAGAGAGAGAATCTTGACTTAAGCTGTCAAACTGCGACGCGGTGAAGGAACGTCTTGTAGAGTTGCCGGCGATCATACTGAAATACGGAGGGAACGGCTGGACCGTCTCGCCGTGTAGGAAATAGTATCTACGGCGGTCAGCCCTCCCGAGAGGTATCGCCGTCCGGTCACTCACACTAGCATCCCTCCTTTTTGAGGCAGAACTTCTGTAGTCCCATCAGCATGGATGAACATTAAAGAAGGAGTCCAGTAGGCGGATTTATCCTGCACAGCCGCGCAGGAAGTGCAATTCGAAGCCAGCAGGTCGGGGTACGTGGTGGTGAGGGAAAAATCTAATTTGTGGTGAGCACAACTCGCAGGGTGTGTAGGAGGGACTGACTGTTTCCCCCGTGGATTGCGTGCGCATGTTCTGATACTGTTCCCGGCGACATGATGGGATCCATCCGTGCCAGGCCGGTACGAGTCCGACAGGGCATCCTCCAGAACGCTTCGCACGAGCCTGCGAAGGCGCAGAGACTGAGAGCCACGAGCGTAAAGGAAGTCATGACGGGTTCAGGATAGAACTAATAGACAGGGCGAGCTATATAGATATATAAATATGTGTAAACGCTGCCCGCGGTAATTTTTCTTCCTAGCACCATCGAAGGGGGCCAGAATTTATCTTGCGCACTTATGCTGAACACAGGCCCATGGGTAAAGAAAGAAGGTAATGGCTCATAAATAAACATCTTGGCCCACAGCTTTGTGAACACGATAAGCTCCGTGCTCATCGCTCTTTATAGCTTCTGTACACTCACATCGTTTCTCAGCGCGTTTCCCATCGCTCATCGCTCATGCGTTTCGGATTCGAGTTGGAGATATGCTCGCTGACGATACGGTTTATCGTATTCGAGGTGTCAAGGGGAGAGCACCCGCGGGGCTCGCGACCGAGGGGGATGATCGCTCCTCTTCGCAGGCGGTGGAGAAATCGTTCGCCACCGCCATCCACGTCTTTGAATTTCTCCCCGCCCGAGTCACCACCGCCTGACTACTCCCTTAGAAGCCATGAGAACTAAGCACCTAGCACCTCGCTAGTTGCATGAAGAGTTCCAATGTTATAACGTAATGCTTAGCGAAGCTATGGGGCAGAAAGTGGAAATCAGAACAGCAGTCAGAATCCGTCATATGTAGACAATGGATCTATGGCGCTTAAGAGCACACATGCTATCGAAGTTTCATTTGGTTAAGATCTACTACAAAGCCCACTGGTTCCTTCCTCTGGCCCACTCCGGGTGAGCGCCATCGATGGTGGCTTCCGTAGGGTTGGCAAAACCGGAGGCCGGCCAGGCCGCTGGTCTGACTTGAACACAGGGAAATCGTCAGGCTTTTTGACGACTGCCGGTGGGAGGGCTTTCTTCTGACGGAGTCAGTCGGTTTCTCCACACCTACGCACCGCTCACCTACAATCTGCTCTGCCGTTGGCGGCCACCCATCGCGGTCGGAAGATGAAAATGCGTAGTATTTACCATCTTTGTAGGCCACGACGTAGATATCGGCCCCGAACTGCGCCGCAATCTCGTGAGCTCTGCGGAGGAAGTTCATGATCCGTTTTCTGTAGCGCTCCTTCCAGGCACGAGTCGGTTTGGAGTCCATGACCGCGGATATTCTCACGCTTTCTTCGGTTCTGGGGAGGTGGGTGCTGCCCGCCTAATATATAGGCATGCATTGACCTGGGTCAAAAAGCGTCCACCATCCCTGGCCAATCAACACCAAGCACGCCTTCGCCCGAAAACATTTTGAGGTACATGGAGGTGGTGTGTACTTAAAGCGGTCACTGCTCGACGGACAGGTGCGGCAGACCTTTCGGAGATGGGGTCCTGGGCAAACGCACCCATTTGGTATGCAGCGGCGCTAGGCGGTCTGTTATCGCTCCTGCTGGCCCTGCGACTCGCCCGTATCGTTGCTACCATCATGTACTTTCACATCAGACCGAGCATTCTGGCCCATCTTGTCTACTCGGAAAGTCCGCCGCCGTTTCGAACCGTCTCGCGGCTTGCGGCAATCTTCGGCGTCGTCTACGTCGCGGCTAACGCTGTTCCTCTGGCAGTAGGCACGACATCGCTCGAAGAGGCCGGATCTAGAGCAGGTTTGGTGGCGCTCGCTAACGTCATCTTCCTGACGCTGGGGCCCCTCAGTCTTGTGGCAGGGTGCTTTGGTTGGTCCCTCGCGCGGCAGCGCCGCCTGCATGCTTGCGTCGGTCTTGTAGTATCTCTGGAAGTTCTTCTCCACACCGTGATCGCCATCTCTTCTGACAGCTTCCATCTCAGCCAGTCCAACTCTTTCGGTGTTGCTGTAAGTTGACTGAAACCCCCACCCTCAATATCCCCAACATCCCATGCTTAAGCACACGAAGCACAGCGCCAAAAACGTCCACGGAACACTCACTAACTCAGGGCTAGGGGGGAGCGGCGGTTGCGGCTTCTTGTCTCTCCGGTATACTCCTTGCTCAAGGCAGACTATACGAGCTTGCGCTCGCGTGCCACTCACTTTTGTGGAAGCTGCTCGTCGCAGGCCTTTGGATCCACATCACCTCTGCTACCATCACGGCCAAGGTCCTGCGCATTTTTGCGACGGCGTTCCCACTAATCGCGCTGTCGTGGACGTGGCTTCGCATCGCCTGGCGCAACTTTAGCTGGACGCGAGGGAGGACGACGGCCAGTGTTCGCGTCGCAGGCGACGCCCTGCAGATAATAATCGCGTCTCCGAGGCCGTGGAAGGTGACTGCCGGCCAGTACGTCTACCTTACCGTGCCAAGGGCTAGCGCATTTTCCATCTTCCAACGGCACCCATTCACTATATCCTGGTGGAGGCGTCTCGGTGACTCGCTCGAGGTGACGCTCCTCATACAACCGCGGGACGGCTTCACAAAAGTGTTGCAGCGACTGGTCGACAGCGACGTCAGCGCGTGGATTGACGGCCCTTACGGCAGTGGCCATAACCTCGACAATTTTGGCACCGTCGTACTATTTTCCACCGGCATCGGTATATGGTCTCATCTCTTATACGTCAGCGAGCTTGTCAGGGGCTACAGGCAAGGGTTAGTCAAAGCGACATCCATACGGCTCCATTGGCGCGTGGACAGAGATGGTACTCCTCGTCACCCGCTCATGATTGTTGCTGCTAACGTCACGGCAGGACAGCAACGAGACGCCAAGCTTATCATGGACAAACTTCTGGAGGAGGATAGGATTGAGCGTGTAAGTGGACGAAGTCAGACTTTCAACGTGTGCACCGCTAACATAGAGACTAGCGTCTCGGGATCTGCATCTACGTGCCCGATAGACAACAGCATCTCCCCCGGTCGAGGGGCCAAGCGGGGATGACGCAGGGCCGAAGGATTCTCACTAAGTTCGAAGAACCCGTTATCGGAGCCATAGTCGAAGAAGCCCTGCCGGAAGATGGTAGAAAAGTCGTGATCTCGGGTGAGTGCCCGCGCAGATTGCCGAGCGGCCGCTAATGATTGCAGTAAGCGCATACGACCGATACGGCGCCGCTTTCAGGAGAGCGCTCGCAAAGAGCCCGCCCAGAGATGTGTCTCTCATCTGGGAGGAGTTCCAACCCCCAGGTGGTGAACCAGGGCGCGGCCGGTCGGAGCTCGTCCGAAGAGACCACATGAGCTTCCAGTGTAGAGGAGACCCTTGATTCTGGTGGATGTGCAGATTCTACAGAATGTTAGTTTGATTGCACAGGTCGTACACGCGGTAGAAACAGGTAGATATTCATATAGGTTTTGCTACAGCTACGCGTGCATATTATCTATGTAAAACCTCTCCCACGCCTCTTGCGACGTTTTCATGCCCAAGTCGACTGTCCATGCCGCCTGATGTAGTTCTGTGCCCAGTTCGAAGAGTGTCTGCTTCTCGCCCTCGGAGAGCCGACCGTCAGCGAACCTCTCTTCGATGCGCGTACTAACAGACATTACGCGAGACAAAAATCGCTGCGAGTGCACGAAGCAGTCCCCGTAGAACTGGATCTCCAGACGAAGCCTGCAGTTTTCCCTAGTGAGCTCCTCAATCCTCTCGCGAAAATCGCCTGACGAGGTCTTGCTTCCAGCGCCTACGCGCGTATGCAAGGCCTCAAGCGCCACCGTCGAGCCGGCGTGCATGCCGATCCGCTCGTCAATCGAGTTTAGTTCCGGGGGACCGTCTGCCGCCTTTCGAGCAATAGCCATAGTGATTTGGAGTCTTCGCAAAGCTGAGCGAAGGAAAAGAATGGGGAAAAGGGCGGGTAGATAAGAAAGAAGTAGGAGAATCTCGTAGTTATGCGCCTGCCAACCTCAGTAAATACTCTGGTAAATTCAGCAGCCTTCTCGAGCCTTCCCCGTTGCGTCCCAATGAGTGAGCGTTCTGATGTGCGTACAAAAAAAAAAAAAAAAAATTCTCGGCTCTGATGCTTCCGAAAAATAGATGAGGATCCTTCCAAAAGGGCAGCTGCGTATCTGGGCAGTCGCTGGCTTGAGCTTCGAAGCAAAAGGACAGTGGATGATCAGCGGTCGCCAGGGCTCTCAACCCCTCGTCGACGCTCGGACAGTGCTTTTCTTTAGCAGTGCAAGCGCACGCGGCTGCTGTGCCGCAACGCCACGCTTAGCAGTTCCCACCTATGTTGATACCGCCGATGCATGTGTCGCCTGCGCCGCTCCTAGCGTGTATCCCCGGACGAGCTTTGGCAAACAGGTCCGACGGATCAGCACGGAATCATGACTTGTCGAAGAAGGCCAGAGAAATTCCTCGGTGAGAGCAGGTGCAACACGCACGACGCAGTCATGGACATTAAGGGTGTTCGTATTAATGCCTTGAGCCATTATCCTATCTCCGCCCTTCGCCTCCTCTCATATGAGCACACTACCAAGAAGATTACGGAGATTCCTCCGCCATCGGCACCTGGTAGAGTGCCAGTTCTCTCTTCAGCATCATGTTATCTAGAATCGTCTGCCCGTCACCAAGGTTGCGGGAGACCGCGATATCGTGTTTGAGGAGGAATTCCGAATGTCTTCCCACAAGATCCGCGTGAGCGTCCATTATGCTAGCAAACTTGCGCATCCAATAGTTCACCTCACTGAGGAGGCAAGCAACCCTTTGGGCTTCGGCCCGCGTGTACTTAAGGGCTGACTTTCCGTGTTCGTGGAGCTCCCGTAGTCTAGGCAGCTCTATGTTGAAGAAATCATCTTGCGTGTTGATTTGAGCCTGAAATGTCAACCCCATACTGGATGTTCTGACTTCATGATCTTACCTGGCTGCGGTGCATCATATTGCTATGAGATTTTAAAGAGGTCGGAGGGTTGGGATTGCTGGAGAAGTATAGAGACACCTAGCTTTTATCATTGCGATTCTTTGCACGTGAGGGCGCGGCTAGCATATCCCTGACCGATTCCGCCATGCACCAGTATGCATAAAGCGCGCGATCAAAGCCCTGGTATGGTTGGTGCACATGTCTAATCATCGATCTCATCCGACAGAAGCGTATGTCCTACGCGGCGCTAAAAGGTTGGAGGTGTGGTCTTCATCGCCCTCTAAGAATAGCCAGCGCTGGACCGTATTATGCATGAGCTGGGAAGAAAGAGAGGACTGCAAGCGTCAAGGGTTGGTGCAGGCGGCTTGGGCGCTTACTCCGTCCGTAAGCTACAGTCAATCAACGCTTCCGCTTTTCGTTCCGGGCCAGGGGCTTCGTCGCCAGGCGGAAGGCTGCAGTCACGTAAGTACACCCTCTGAGCTTGGAAGGGGATTGGCTTTGGGGGACTTAGTCGGCGGCACCTCATCACTCTTATGAATCGTCGCTTGGCTCCACAGGCCGAACTGTCGCTTACTCTCTCCCAAAAGCTTCCTCTTCCTTTTCTTGCTCCCGCTCTTCTGCAGGCTTGTATTAATCAGCAGAAGATGGAGTACGTCAAAATGGGCGATATCCGAAGCGTGGACTCAACGAATGGCCAAAGAGGCCGAATGCACGCTAGAGATCCCAATGGTTCTGTGTCTTGTCAGGCATGGATTAGCCTCCCCGCTACTCGCTCACCACGACCTTATGCAAAACAATCCATTGACCGCTACGATCAACGGCGACAACTATCGAGCGTCTCTATCCCACGAGCTGAGCCGGACGGTTCGACTATCTGTGCCGACATCTGGACTTCTTGCAAGCAGGCTGTGGAGCGCATGCTCCTCTGCTTGGTGGATTGTGTGACGGATGAACGAGAGCCTCATTGGAGTGAATACGAGCCAGGGCCTTAGGATACTGGTCCAAGTGAGCCTGAGGGTGAGTGAAGTTTCTTAATCATGGTCGAGCACGATGATCTGACGCGTTCGAGGAAGAGATCCAAATTGCGCGACCGCCGCAGCGTTGGCGCGACGGCCATTTCGCATGTTGACAAGCACTCGGTCTTCAGCGAACGTGACTGATTTGGAAATACGAAAGCAGATTCCACGTTCTTGATTGTCGGTTCATATATAACACTGGAAGACTATGTAGTATCGGGCGCAATCAAGGCCACTTTCAGCTTTCGCTAAAGTTCTCCACTTCATGTCAGCCTGCCTAAATGTACCTCCTCTATTCAAGCCTCCTTAGTGTCTTGTGTAGATGATAGCTTGTTAAGGCCGGCTTTATCCGCATCTAGCGAGCGGCTAGTCAGCCTCTCTATAGCGCCGTGTACTTCTTGCGTCCAGGGCAGCAGCTCATCGATGTATTTCTCGGTGTTCGTGATCCGCTGCTCATTCACCTCGAGAGCGGCCTCGACGGCTCTCTTCAACTCCTGGAGCTCGGCTCGGATCCTGCTGAGCTCCTCTTGTATAGCCTGCACAGGATCGGGGTCCTTGCTGGCCTGCGTATTGTCGGAGCCGCAGAGCTCTTCTGCACAATCCAAGGCTCGGTCCGCGTTCGGCAGGTCGCAGTACCAGCTGCTGGCAGTGTCTGTCGCGCCGTAACTACTGGGTATGGCCTCGAGACCGAAATCCCAATTCATTGCAGAGCCAAGATCGAGGCATTCGGAATGACTGGCTCCACCATCTGTGGGAGTAGCATCATTAATGGCGTCCACGACCTTCTGGAAATCCGAGTCGATTAGAGCGTTCATGTTGGATTGAGTTTTCCGACCCTGTGTTTTGAGATGAATATCGAGATAAAATGCATGCCATCTCCTGGAAGGCTAGGCTTTTTGAACTAACGCACTAGACAGCAACTCCCTCTGATTCTGCGCCAGGGGGGAGGGCGGTAGGTTGCGCTGGGCATCGGACCGGGTGGGTAGGGAAATTTCTGAGAGCGGAACGGGGAGGCTGGAAGGGGCCGCTGTTAGAATCAAAGCATCGATGACATCAGAAGGCCTTCTACAGCATGATCGCTGTTGGATCGTGCACTACAGCACTCGGGGAGGCGTTTCAAGTGCAAGCGCAGGGATCTTGGACAATCAAGGGCGTCGCCTGGGTACATTTAAATCTTCCGGACCGGACAGGCCATCTGACACAGCAGAAGATTTTGTCCTCATCGCTTTTTTTTTTTAAAAAAAAAAAAGAAAAAAGAAGATGGTTGGTAAGAAGCGCTACCTTGAAAAAGAAGAACAACTCCTCCGCGACTTGAAATCCGAACATCCGGGTAAATCATGGGGGACAATCGCCGAGCTCTACAACGCGAGGGTCGGAGACAAGTCCAGGCTGAGGACTGGATTGGCCTTGCAAATGAAGTTTAAGAAGATACAGGCACGCGAGAAGAGACCAGCGAAGAAAGCGCTCGGCGAGCGTGGTAAGCGGGAGGTGCTGTCGGTTGAGGGGCGGATGCATCAGAGTTGGACTGCCCTGTCGCCTCTTCCGCGAGCGGGGTTTCTCCCAAGCGAGCAGGGAGTGACTACACACTGGGCTACGACGTCACTTTCACTCTCCGAACAGAGAGAGGGTGTAGAGTATGAGATCTCGTTATTGCAGGTAAGTGGGACGCGCGTAGGTTCCGGCGATCGACTGACAGCTCGATCAGTGGCATCTGGGAACTATGCTGGACGAGCTCTGTTCGGCAACAGCTTTTGTTCTAGATAGTCTGAAGAATAAGTAGGGTAGAGACTCTTGTGGAAACGGTTATATCAGCGGTACATTCTAGATCTCGGCTTGTGCATAATTCAGATTGGGCGTGATTTTGACCACTTCTAATGCATGCACTGCTACGCTGTTTTCCAAGCTACGTGAAGAGGCCATACCAGTACGTCATTGCCAGTCAATTGCAACGCTGGCGTATTCCTGGTCGTAGTCGAGACATTGGATCAACAAGGGTCGTTTCAAACGGATTTAACAGCGCTTCAGGGTATATAAGGTGCTTCACACGCAGCGGCCGGCTAAAAAAGTCGAGCATTTCGCAAAGATGGATCCCCGACGCCAGCAGCACACCAGCATGGTAGGCCATCGTATGCATTCTCTGGGAATCGCTTCTAACAATCCTACAGCCGCAGCTCTGCCCATGCCACCGCAGGACGGGCTGGGATATCGTCGCCGAATGTTACAACCGCGTCCAGCATGCTCATGAGACAGCTTGCCACGCGAATATTGCAGCGAACAGGGCGATTGACGAAAGCCGGCAGTTCAAGGCTGCTTTTGACAGGGCTCAGGAAGAGCTGCAACACCTGCGATCCTGCAGTCCTGCGAAGCTGCAAGCCAGCAATACAGAGCTTCAGGCAGAGCTCAAAGCCAGTAATGACAACCTTCGAATCACCAGAGCAAGCCTACGTGACGCTCAGGCAATCCTCCAGGGTATGCAGGCGATGAGGACGGATTTGCAGGTCACTAAGTCGGAGCTGCAATCTGCCAATGCAAACCTCGAAGCAACCAAAGCGGAGTTAGATAAGTGTCAAGAGTCACTTGATCAGGAGAAAGCCCGCTGCAAGGTGGCTGATGGCGCTGCTGAGACCGCCTACGAGGCGGCCCACAAGAGCGGTGCTCTTGCCGACGAATTGCGCCGTGAGCTGCGCGCGGTAAAGGGAGAAGACTCCAGTCCCAGGGACTCCCATGAATCTAGCACGGCCGATCTCGCCTTAGAGCTCGTCCTTGCCCAGCAGACAGTGGCCTATCTCGAGCAGATGCTGCAGGTGAGAGACCCGGGGTACATCCGGGAGCAAGTTCAGCAGAGCCTCGCCGTCGCCGAAAAGCTCAAGCGCCAGGTTGAAGATCTTACCAACGAGCTTCACGAAACCAAAGAAGAGAATGAGAGGCTCAAAGCGCTCGCAGAGGAGGAACAAGATGTAAAGAGGACGAAGACGAGAAAGATGAGGAAGTTAGAAGTTTAGGAGATAGTTTGTTAGGAATTACTATGTAACTTTGTGCACGAGCTTAGCCGTTTGATTCGAGGCCATTCTGCACCTTTCCCCTTCGCATGACAACAATGTGTGGATGATGATGGCGATGATCATAATAAGTTTAGGTTCTAATATATTTGTGATCTGCTACCTTATGAAAGGTGTTTAACCCTTTTTTGTTCGTCGCCTCACCAAATCAATTCTTTTACTTGTGAATTTATAGAGAGAATTCTCTGAGCATTCGGCCCAATGAAAGTTAGATGAGCCCAGTAAATACTTGATATGAGGAATCATCTGACACCAGTTAAAAGGGAGGAGCCTGAGAGGGGATGTCTCCAGAAGGAGTCTTCATAGGCGGTTTCATCATGGATATGGATCCCAATGAGGACATTACCTCTGCAAGCTGTGCTGGTCACCTCTGGGTCGCGGAAGGTATGAAGTGAATATAGAGCGGTATAAAGATCTGCGAGACAAAAAAAGTCGACTTGGTAGAAGAAATAGACGGTATCACAACAGTAGCATCGCGAAACAGGAGCAGAGGAGGACCGATGTGGGCGAGCAAGGTAAGGAAGAAGGGGTGGACGATGCGGATAGCTCGGGGGAAGAATGAGGGCGAAGAGGAGGGCAAGCACAGTGAGGAAGATGGGCGATGAGGGCGATGAGGAGGCAGGCGACAAGGCGTGTGGCAAGCGGCAATGATGTTGGATAAGGTTGCAAGGGTCAATGAAGGTGGGCATGCTTGAAGTGGGGTAACAAACATAAGGGCAGGAAGAGAAAATGTGAGACGAGTGCAGGGGTAAAAGCAGCTGAACGTCGGCAATGTGGCGTGCCAGCCCACACACAACCCCCCCCCACACCAACACACACACACACACACAAAAAAAAAACAAGAAAATAATAGTAATATTCCCGAGATAGGCGTAGAGGATCGAGGATCGAGGATCGCGAAGTGTAAGACGAAGGGGTTGGAGACGGATGCAGAAGGGCGCGCAAAAATACCGAAGAGGCGAAGAAATTGTGTGTGCATGGGCTGACGCCCGGTCCCCAGGCGTTCTCCTAGTAGACGTTACGTCCGTCGTGTCAAAGAATTAGGAGCTTGTGAAGCTCCCTGACGGCGCGTTCTTCCTTTTACAAAATGTGACCTTTCATTAACCGCTAGTGTTGGGTTGGGTTGGTAGTGTTTTTTTGGGTGTGGGGGGGAGACTGCATCCTACAACGTTCCCACCACCTCCGACACGAAGCGAATGGCAAGCGAGGAGACTAAGCGATCTCTCAGCGCCTGATCTACCAACACCGAACGATGAGATAACGGCATCTGGGCTATACTTGGCAGTTATGTAGGTTAGAGTTTCTCATAGTAATACAGTTGCGGACAGCCGTGCAGTTGGGAAAGAAATTCGTGTTCCTCTACATCGACTGATCTATAGGAGTAAGATGATAATGAAGTTGTATATCAAAGCAGGCCCTGTGACGATTGATCGGACAAGCAGAATAATAACGGCTCATTAACTTATCAAAGACATGATATAACTATATGTAAGTGCGTTCGCATTGACAAACCATATTCAAAGTATATAAGAACTTATTACTGCCCGAACGCACTATACTAGAGAACAAAAATCACAGGCGCAATGCTAAAGGAAAGAACTGCAGAGGCAAGTTAATTGACTGCTGCGTGCAAGCTGTCAGCCGTTGTCTAGTGAGCCAGGCGACGGAGCTCTCATCCGGGTGGCAAAAGGCTCAAGATCCCCAGCGCGTATTTCGCCAAAGAGCTGTCAACTGCGTTGAAGCCCTCCTCTTCCTCTGGTATGTCTTGTTTGTAGAACAGTCGCAGTCTCGAAGGGATGGTTGGTGATCCGCCCTTCCGAAAGGACTGTAAAGTCCCTGTCGTCCTGCGAACCACGACATGGAGTTCGGAAACCCGCTTACCTTGCTGCTGAACTGATCATTGAATTTGAGACGCAGAACGACAGCTTGGTCGAGCGACTCGACCCGAAACTTTACCCCAATCCTGTAGAGCCTGCACTCCTGGCACCTGACAGCATCCCGCACGAACGCTAACGTCTCGTGCGATTGGTTTTGGAAGAGCGCATAAGGAAAGTCCGATATTAGGCCTTCGATGAGTGCTCGACTGTTAGGGCTCCGGCACCGGATCGACCCACGGCACTCGAAAGGTGCACCTTGGGCAACGGGTAGCTCGTCCAGCTCAAAGAAAAATGCGGAGGATAGCAGGGACCGGCGGATGCTTTGGATATCCACGCCTTCTAAGAAACGGACACCAGCAGCTCGGATCTCAGGCATGGATTCCACAGCATCTAAGTCCGGTGCGCGGTCGAGAGGAACGTTGATGCGGAAATAGCTTTCCCTCTCCTCATGCCCGAGGTGCCTACAGAAGTCGTCCCAGATCCTCTGCCCATTTCTTGAAGATTCCCAGGATCGGAAGCACCGAGGAATGGATGTGTCTAGTATCCTGCGGCGGGAGTCTGTAAGTGCGTTGTTCTTGGGCACGTAACCGGTGCCAATCGAGAGGAGCACATCCACACCAGTATCCCAGATCATCCTTACCTCCGAGAAGGCGGTACTGACAGGATTATTGTGCTTCCCCACCCCGCCGTCCTGGACGTGGCAGCCAATGCCGTCAATGTACTTCATGGGAAATATCCTAAGTCCCGTCAGCTTCCTCGACGACTTCGGGCCGAATGGAACGGTGAAACACTTACGCAGGTGCTGCCGAAGTCGCTTGAGCCCTTGAAGCAGTCAGTCAAATCACCACACTCTAGGAAGGTTTATATTTACGCGTCGCAAAGGGAGACCTCTTTCTCAGTCTCCAGAGGCCTGATGTGGTTGTAACCTGAGTTCGATCAGTCCAAGCTCATGGTTCTGACGTTCGGCACACACCGCAATCATCTTTTCGCTTCCCTAAGCCATTGTAATTCGAGAATATGCAGAGGCTTGAGGATCTAACCGTCGTGGCCGTCACGGCAACCTTCGCGCCAGACAGCGGAGAGTCGCGACTGCCGAACAGCTTTTTCGTCGTACCGTAGGTTTCCTGCAGGCAGTCCTTCAGTTGCTCCACGTCGTGTATACTGTCTCTTAAGCAGAATGCAAACAGGTTCGCGATTCGTGACGACATAGTTCGCCTATGCTCTAGCCTCCTAGAGAAGATTCGGCGCGCGAGGACGTCGAATGTACTTATGCAGAAGTTGGTCGTTTTTCGTCCAAGAAATAGTAGAAGAACGATGAGACCACCTTTGATGGGTTAGGAGCAGAACGCGTTGCCGGAAAGGTTACGCACCTGAGCTCGTGCCTATTGCATAATCAAACTCATCTTGGAGGAGATAGGGATGCTTCATAGCCATCTCGATGGCCTTCAGCGCTTCCAGAGAGAAAGCTCCGCCCACGCCCCCTCCGTCAATCGCAAGTGCCCGAACGGAAGCTGTCGGAGGTACCTGCTTTACCAACAGCAGAGCCACTCTTCCGCAAAAGATGCAGGAAGACAAACTGTAGTGATATTCGCGATTAGAAAGGCGTTTCCCAAAAATTCGCACGCAAGTCTCGCAGACCGCATGGCCGCAGGATAGGACGTGCTCAGACTTCCGCCGCAGACAGCACAAACACGTCCGATTGCTCTTGAGAGACGAGCAATGCCTGCCAAACTCCCTTAGAACGGTTTCGTGAGATTCCGCTGCGCTCATTCCCCGTTCGCTCATTCGTTCGAATATTGCAGACATCTCGGACTCTATAAGGGTGCATCTGGCCCGGCTCTGGGTCTGCCAAGATGTTAGGGTGCGTTCAAAGGCTTCCAAGCAAAAGGAGCGGTAGACGGCCCTAAAAAGGTACCTCGGATCGAAACCTAAGTAGCTAAGAGTTAGGCTCTTCCTCAAAGGGTTTTTTTTTTTTTTTTTTTTACTTTGAACAGGGTGAGAAAGAGGAGCTATGTCAAAGAGAGGAGATAGAACATACTGTGCGTTCCAAAGGGGTACGCATCCAGCATGATCGCTGATGCTATCAACTTGACCACCATCACCTCCGTAACCTCAGATTGAATTCCTTGTACGCGAATTACCTCCGCCAGATGTGAGGAGAACTCTTCTTCCACCGGATTGAACTCTTTTGCTGCCCGTGCCGGGTCGAAAGGGGCGCCGAAAGAGAAGTGTTCCAGCGATTTATCCACCAAAGCGGCCATATGCCGCAGCTCGAACTGAAGGCGGTTATCAGACTTAGTTTCCTGCATCTTGTCAAGCTCCGTAAGGACAGTGTCCCGTAGACGCAGGTATTGGGCCGTGTACGAGAGCTCTTTGCTCTGCAGCTGTATGTTTGCACGAACATGTGAGAACAGCGACAAGTGCGCTGGGAGCTGGTCGAGATTGAAGGGTGAGCTGCTGAATATAACAAATCTGGGCTTGCTGTGCACCGTTGAAGGACGCGCCTTCTGAGCCCACCTTGTTACGTGTAAAGCGACATGTTCGTGGTTTCTGAAGTCGTCGGCGAATAAACATACGACATCGTAAAATGGGAGGATAACTTGAGCTATAAGAGTGTCGTAGACTTCATCTGCAGTCATCCTCTGCTCGGCTTCGTCGACCCATTGGAGCCGGTACTTCTTGCAGCCGTCGGGAAAGCCAACCTTAGAGTTTGGTGGACGAACCAAGTTTAGCTCGGAAAATAGTATCGGCCTCTCGCTCTCTGAGGTGAGTGCATCGCAGACGAGGTTAGTGAACGAATCTCTCTTCCTTCTGTTATGGTTGTTAAAAGGGAAAATGGCCCGAAGTGCCCTCGTTTTGGCCTCGTGACCGACGAAGAGCACCGTTCTTGGGTACTGAGAACGCCCACACGAGGGCTTGCACTGCATGAGTGCTCCATGGTCGACGACGAACCAGTCGTTCCGCTCATTGCTGAGGGAAATCCAGGCATTGCTTGCTGCTCGACTCATGATGTCAGCGAGTTCCTGATCAGCCAACGTGCGGGCTGTCACCCATATTTATACCAGTCAAGGAGAATTGACGGGCTCTATTCTCATCTGAAATATTCGATGTCACTTGCGACAAAAGCTTTCACCGCTATAGTGAAACATTCTCACAGGCACCTTGGACTTTTTAGTTACTGTCCTACACCGTTCTCTTATGTGTTTAAGTCGTATTCGAAAATGCTGAAATATTTCGAGGGCATCAATGTATAAATGCAGTGGCCTTCCCCGAACGGTCGAGGATCTCGCTCTCGACCCGCGCACAGACACAACAAAACTCAATGGTGTACACCAAAGGTTCAGCGGTCGCCCTTGTGGCCGCATCGCTCTTTTATTCCGGACTTTCCAGCCCAGCAAACCTCAAGGCACCCGGCCTCTCAAGCATCGCTTGTTCGTTGGGCTCCGGCGAGGCGCATTTCAAAGCAAACGAAGACTCGTACTTCAGCCTAGCCAGGACGATTCAGCCAACAGAGCTTATATATGCGGTCGGTAATGGTTCGAATCAGTCATGTTGGAGCGTTATGCCAAAAGATACGACCTCCTCATTTTGTCTAAAGGCTACTGAGGGTTACTCTGTCGACTCGATCGGAGTCTCAACCATCGTTAGCGGGATTTATTTCTCATGCAGAGCTGGCGGGGACACGAATACAGATACTAAAAGCTATGCCTGTCCTTACGATGGGCAACATCTCGTTGGCGTTGGTTACTTGGACGGAGGAAGCGTCTTCTTGTGCATGCCTTGACAGCAGAACAGAATGAAGCTAAGAATCGGATACAGGCAGAGGAATGGTTGGAAGTAGACCATTTTAGCCAATGTAGTTTGTGTGGAGAAGCATGAAGAAGGTGGCTGCATGCATGCATTCTTAGCTTAATGGTTGGGGAGTTCCCCTTACGCTCATCGTGTCGTCAGTGGAAGTCAGATACACGTGATCAGCAATGCCATCTATTTCTTCCTCCTCTCACTGAACTGGGCATATCTTTAGCCATCTACTATGTCTCCGTACTGCCCAAAATGTTGCTGAGATAACTGTTATTATGGGCGCAAGTCTGTATACCAGGAAGGAGCATAAGCTTGTGAAGAACATGCGAAGATGAAAGCATGCACGTGAAGCACGATGGGTGAGATTCAGTTCAAGAGCAGCATATGGCACAGGGAAGGGAGGAAAGGACCGAGCTGGTGGCAACACGGTGTGAGGTGGGGGATAGCTAGTATTTCGAAGAAAGCTCTACGGCACAGCAGAGTGGGGGAGGAAGAGAGTGAGAAGGAAAAGATGAGGAGACGAGTGCGCGAGGTGAGGTGGGTGATGGCTAGACCCCCGAAGGCAACACTGCGGCACAGCTGGAGAAACGTGAAATTTGAAGAGGTGATGGGGCGCGCAAGGATGTTGTGAGGCTTGGCAGACTTCGACGAGGATCTCTTGTCTTGCCACAGGAGACCCAGGTCGTTTCGGCTGATCCTTTGCTCCCACACAGCCGGAAAAAATTACAGTTCTGATCCCTGCGCTATGAAATCCTAGTAACATGTCGGGGCTCGTCGGATGCGCTTGCCCACTACGCCCACGGTCGCGCTAGCGGGAAGGAAGCGCCTATCGCAGTACCCCTCTTCGCACCTCCTTTTGTCGTAGTTCGTGCTTGTGGTTCCTCGCTCCTCATTGTGGTATCATCCATCAGAGAAAGGGTTTCTGGTCAATTTATCTAGTGAGTGCTTATATTTTTGAATAGGTTGTCGTAGGCCGACAGCGACATATTCTTTGTGTTTAAGCAATGCATGCTCACTATCTCTACTAGCTTAGGATATAACTCCAATAAACTGCCCAATAAGCCTCCGCTTTGTATAAACTCTTTCTTTGTTATCCATATAACTAAGAGCCTCATGATTCCAGTCGATCGGCCTTGGATAGCTATCCGAGTGCTCGTCACGCACCGCTTGAGAGTAGTACGCGGCAATGCTATCCAGTTGTTTTTCCGTTAAAAGGTGGTAATGCAGCATCGTCCGTGGAAACTCCGGATGAGGATCCCCCGTCCGAATCTCTAGCAGTGGATGGATTCGACGGCGGAGGCTTTGGATTATTAAGGCAAAGACAGGATGCATGGCTTTCTTTACGGATAACGAGGAGTTTGTGTGCTGATAACTTCTAGGTCATATATAAACTACTGCCTCGAGAAAATTTCTGGTAGGTCGATGATCTCAGCAGTGCGTATGTCGCGATTAATCGCTTACTTATTGCGTGTAAAGATCTGCCCCGATGCTGGCCGATAGTTAAGTCAAAATTTGCGTTGCAAAGATGGACACTTTATTGTCTCAGTACACTCTTTTAGAGCGAATTCGAAACCTCCTCGAACCGCAAGACTACATCAACCTCCTACGTTCTCAGCACAAAGACTATAGACACAAAGCTGACCGCACCGATACCAAATACTGCTTGAATCCGGTGAACTTCCTGTTCAAAAGCTTGGACCCGATAACCGTTTGGAAGAGGCTGTACGGGTGTAGTTTCGTCCTTTGCGGGAAAGCCTTGGCGAGGCTCCAGGAATACTTGCTCGGAGATACTCAAGGGTACAACGAAGCTTACGACATCGTTCTAGTGATTGCTTTCGAAGACCTACATTCGTATCAGCGGGCCCTGTCAGACACGTTGAACGGAATAGTTGGAGACATTCATGACGAGATCAGGCGGGCCGTAAGAGAGCAGGTCGCCTCCTTCCTTCCAGACGTGCAAAGCTCTCACACGCCCATTGTGCGCCTTCATCTAGACCTTCAGGTCTCGGACCTGGACAGTCTAAGCTTTTTCAAAGAAAATGGAAGCCCCAAACCTACGCAGACTACGTACGACTCGATTCCTGCAATATTCGTCTGTGGCCACGCAGCAGAACCGTTCAACTGTCTTCCACAGCCGCTGCCTATATTCTCTTCTTGCACGACATCAGTGGTGCTATTAGGGACTTTGGATAACCCCACCTTCATAGCAGTGACGAAGTGTCACATTTGTTCCAGCTCGCGGGAAAAAGTCGCAAATCCACAAATGCCCCAGGACGGCAGTGGGATGGGTGTCAATACCGCCCTATTCTCAAAGTAGTCTGTCATAAAATAGACTAGTCAAGCCAGTAGCAGTTGCACAATTTCATTGAGATAATATCAAGGCCCCATATCTTTGACTCTAACGTGAAAAGGTCAGTTGTATGACATATAAACAAACTTTCTCGGTGACAGGAGGCGGGCAAGCACACGGATGATCATTCGGCGACCACTGCTCCGCTCAGGCTACCAAGAACTACATCAGAGAGCGGTATAAACCCACTTCGAAAGCCTTATATCCGATGTTTAATGCTGAGCGTTCGTTAACTGGACAAGTTGTTGGGTCCCGTTCATGGCCCACAGGTGATTTCCTAGAGGCTGGACACTCTACAGCAACTTCAAAAGTATGACCAGCTTTATCAGGTCTTCGTTTCGTATCATCAGTCTGGAGACCTACAGGCTGCCGCTCTTCGGGAGAGGCCTGAAGCTGAAAGGGTTATTTGAGGCTATGATTTCCCCGGTTCTGCTAGCCCTCAACCCTGCGAGCCCCAAACTGCGGGAACGAAAACAGATCCAAAGCAAACAAAGATACGGTTGAAAGTACCGGAGTTGACCCGCTGCGTTAGACTGACTTCTCCACTGACGGCGCTCAATAGTGCGGTAACACAAAATATTATGGAGGGTATCTTGGGCCAGAATACTTTCTTCGAAATACTGGACATCCCCACCACGCCCGCCCATTGCCTCTCCGCTTTCCTCCTCCCCAACGTACTCCTACGAAACATCTATCCAATTATTTGCACCTCTGAGATTGAGCACCATATCCTTGGGACAGTGCACTACTATAAGTACAGCGTGAGGGCCGCCAATCTCTTCCCCCTGCTCCTCCTACGTACACTATCCCACCGTGCTTTCCGAAGCCTATTTGTTCATCTCATTTCGCCTACGACTTAACCATCTAAGAATCTGAATGCAAGGATGGCCTCTCAATCTGGACCTACGCTCTATACACATGCGCGAGATAACGCCAGGATTGAGCGCATCTCAACTAGTTCGCAGCCCAACACAATAGATGACGGGTTTGGACCGACGCACTCATCTGCCGACAAAATTGAAAAAGACCCCAACGGAACCTCGGTTGCGAGCAAAGAATGCAAAGTACTGAACTTAGCGCAATCTCAGCCTGGAGGCACGCGTAGACTACTGGCCACAGCAAATAAGCCTTTTAGAGATTTTGCCGATGATCCACTTATACGGCCGCTACGGCTTCCGATTATGAGCAGATCACGTCTCAGTGTCCAAAGCAAGCCGAGCAATGCTGCTTTTCAGATCTCCGTCATACATGAGGATCCAGCCAGGCTGTACGAGCCGATGCTGTACCTTGGAACAAACAAGAGCGTCATGACTGCACTATCTCGAGTTCACCCATTTCGAGGTGTCCAAGCAATAAAACAACGGCGAATTGCAAAAACAACCCGGCCACCAGACTTCATGTGGGATCTCTCGCATCCGAACATTATGGGGGTTCGAGAAGCTTTCTACCACCAAGGATGCATCTTTACCGTCTACGACTGTCTTGAGCTCTCCCTTGAGAGTTTGAAAGCTGTTCCTGTTACTATGGAGGAGCGACATGTTGCAAGCATCGCTTCACAGGTACAACATCATATGTAATACCACTGACTAAGGTTGATTGTTTTATTAGGTGCTCGAAGGTCTCAATTGTATTGAGAGTGCCTTTAAAAAACAACATGGATTTGTAACAGCCAGTACAATTCTCTTCGCAAAAAACGGAAGCGTTAAGATCGGTAATCCTCTATAAGTTCCATGCTAAGATATAGAAACTCACGGTTTGATGTCCAGGCAACGTAGCAGATGCACTGCGGCTGAGCGGGCCTCAGGAGGTCGATACTGATACAAAAGTCTTAGGGAAATTGCTCGAAAATCTCCGGAAAAACTGGCTGTTCCAGGCGAGAGCCTTTTTCGACGCGGCGAGGCTATTTTCCTGTAAAGAACTTCTGAAGGTTTGTTTTGTCATACTCAAAGCTAGGACAGCTTGCTGAACTGCTTTTAAAGTATGAATTTATAGCGAACGCGCCAGGGCCAACTTGTTTACAACGCTATGTAAGCATTGCTGTTGTTACAGTGGAAAGGCAATGGAAACTCGCCGACCGGATTTCTCTGGCAGATTAGTATTTCAGGACAACAATTCTGCGCCTGATAGAATACTTGTTCGTTCTCTTAGATCCGACTACCTATGTACATACGATATCACACGTCTATTACACTATTACACTACAATTGAAGCACTAGCTATCCTCCAGCATACCCGTCGGTTCATTCCTTCTCTGTTCGCAGAGGCAGTTGACTTGATTCCGTTGAGTGGCTTGGGAGAAGCAGTAGCTAATTGGCAAACCATATGCTACATACCAAAGATGGCTTTTGTGAAGTGAATCAGCTATGGCGCACAGCCGAGATCCTCCGCCAAAGCAACAAGCGGATGGCTTTCTATCATCCCGAATACTCCTCGTCTTAGCAGATTTGGTCCGGTTAGGTGCATCTCGGCGGCATGGCCACTGCATATTTGTTAAGTTTTTGGCGAATAATCATCAATGATGATGATGCCGCTGCTCCATTTCATTGCGCTATTGCTGCTAATTAAATACCCGTATTGTTGAATGGTAACGTGTCCATTCACTTTGGCAATGTTATGCTGTAAAGGATGTGAAGCGCATAAGAGCCTCTGTGCAGGGGGATGATACAGAAACAGCGAGCACTAACTGATAGGATGAATATGTGGAAGTAGCCGCAATGGCGTAATGAAATTTGATGTACCTGCTATCCCTCGTCCCGCTAGATTCAGGTATGGCAAAATAGCTGATGGAATATAGGCTGTCTGTCTGTCGCATCATCCCTTCTTAGCCAACTCAGTGTATCTTAATTACCCCGCTCGATAGTTTAATCCTCAGGCCTTCTCTCCACCTTGTTCCATCAAAAGTAAGAATCGAATCTCTTCACTTATTCCCATTAAACCTCATAGGCCTCCGAACTTGAATTGAAATGTAAGAATTGTCTAAATCTAACCGGCACTCGCCGCAGACAGCCTCCGACAAAATCTCCAGCCCCTTCCTACTGAGACGTTCGTCATTCGCAATAGTGGAAGTAAAACCTTTACCCCGGTATGTTTTTTAAGGAAAGGAGACTGCATAAATTAGTAAATGAAGAATCCCTGCCGTTGTGTTTAGACTGACCCTGAGCAGTTCTGCGCATGAGCTAATGTCTATAGCTTTTAGGAATGCTGTGGCATCAGGCGACCAGGAATCTACTAAGCCTTTAATGGTCTCTTTGAGCCCCAGCAAATCTGACTGAAAATCCTTCGAATCTTCTTTGAGCTGAGATTCAGTGATGTTACCTTCGTAGGCCTCTTATTAGCGGAGTGATTTGTGATGTTGCGGAAGAGTCACCTACCAATCTTAATGTCGCCGGAAATTGAAAGGAGGATGCTTGCGGCTTTAATCGATCCGTGCCGATGCTTTAGAGTTTCATGCATGTACTGCAGTCCTTGCAAAACCTTGCTAGATATTAGTGGAGTATTAAGACACGACATCATTGCAGGTGTACCTCTGAACAGATGACTGCCACATGGTCCTCATGTATGACAACTGGAGCAGCCATGACGTCCTCCAGTGACAGGTCCATGCACTCATAAACGACGAAACGCGATTCCTCGTGGTAGAAACCCTCCATGGCCCTTGCGATATTCTTGTGCAGTGGCTGCTTCACTATCCGGGGGGAGTTCTTAGCGACCATCGCGGTTTTCCTAATAGCTACGGCATCAGTAACTGGTCGAGTCCGATGATATGATATAATGGTATCCCCAGTCTGCCCAAGGGAATAAACTGGCTGGTAAATCTCGTTGGGGTCGCGGCGCGAAAACTGGACGATAGCAGAAGAATCGCCCGAATCTTTCGGGCGATCTACAGAAGCCAAAACTTTGGGGAGAGGTACTGTAGGTTGAGCAGTTTGTTAATGATCTTGCCGACCCATTTGCCGATCAGGTGTTCGATTGGGGCCAGTGTCTGCCACTTCGTCATTTCTGCCGAGGGTGGTGTTTTCCAGATGCGAATGTACAGGTTGGTCCGATCCATAGTCTTCATGCACAAGTCCGTAGAATGCATGCGGTGGAAATGTGGTCGTGGGTCGGTCCCTTTGGGATTCCATGGTAGTCATCGACTTGCGCTTGCGATGTGGATTAGGGAAACAGCGACACGTTTATATATAGGCCGTGCCGCCCAGCCACCGCCCTCCACACAACGCCGTTCGAGGCCCGGTTCCCGCTGCTGACCCGCCCGCCTCCAAATTATTTTTTCATTACGACTGTGCGCACCCTTGTATATAGACCCATGCGTAACGTCTTTAACCCCTGTGCTTCCCTGAACCCATGTCCGACTTTTCACCCTCGGTTTTTGTTCTCGCTGTCCTCGCTGTCCTCATCGCCCACGTCGCCCACCTCGCCCACATTGCCCACCTCGCCCTCCCCTCGCATTCGTTCTCGCCTTCGCTCTTTTCCTCACCATCCTTCTCCACCTCAGTTTCTGCCCTTATTGTCCTCCATTTATTCCATTTCCATCTGCTTGGGAGCCCACATCACTCTCTTGACTGTAGTCATCCACATTGCACTCATTTATCATGTCGCATTACTACTCAGAATTTTCCCATGCCGCTGGTGATTGCAGGATTCCGTTCCTGGCATACAAGATTTGAATATAGAAGTTAATGAGAATGACTAAAGTGTGGGGAGAAACGAAGCTAGAGGGAGGTCGAGTAGTGCATAATCATCATATTTTAGGTCTAGCGATGCTATTACGCGGTATGAGCCCCGCTCTCACGCAAATTTTCTCTGACATTTCTAAGTAGTGAGGGAACATCAGCAAACTAGCATGTCCTCCAGATTATCTGATATTCAGTGCCGAGCGCCACCCCTTCGAGACTACGTGCTCACTATAAATATTTGTTTAAGGGCGTCTACAACTCATCATCCTTCAAATTTCTACTTCCTTTCTCGACTATCCTGACTCAATACCATAATTCTTCCCCTTCCATACCATCACGCCGAACAGATTTATTGGCCATTTTACTTCCTACAGCCCTACCTAAACCCCCTTCGTTCTTTTTCGATGAGTTCCAGCAAAGGAAACCATCTAATTCTTAAAGAGAAACATAAATGGTTTCGTGGAACCGCAAGAGTGGAGCTACGACACCTCCAGCTCGAAGGCAGCCAACGCTACGTTGACTGGAAGAACGTGGGTCGCCTCGTGCGGGTATTCGCGGACGTTGGTTGCGACAGGTTAACTCCCGAACACCATGTTCCAGTATTGGTCTCCGAACGAGATTTAGAAGCCGCTCTTCTAGATGCAGGTGTACCTCTTGCACACCTGCTCCAACCATTTCATCCAGACCCACCAAGGCTTCGATTTTCGGACGGATTGAGACTGGTCTGCTTGCATGGACAGCATAGATTGCTAGCGGCTGATCGGTTCCTGCCAGCGAAAGATAAATGGTGGACAATCGATATATACACACCAGGTACATTAGTTCCTTCGCAAGTCAGAATGTCTCTAACATAGTATCAGATCTATCCGCGAGTGCCCAGGCCCAGCTCAGGGAACAGTATGGCAACTCTCAAGATTACAGTGATGGGGAGAAATTTCGTCACATTTGCTACTACCGTCGGATCAAAGATCTAGTGTCTGAACGAAGATGGGTCTCCATGCTTAGTCCCTTCAAGCAAGCAGCCTTGAAAGCTATCCAGAATGACATTCTGCTTTACCAGGCTCTTGAGATGCTCTTGCCATATCCCGGAATCTGGAAGGACTTCAATTTCAGTCTGTTTCATAGGGTCAGAAGTTGGAGATGCAGAGAAGTATTTCATCAAATATCTTTTTAGTAGAATCAGCTAACTTGGTGTAGGAAGTCGTAAGGTACCTGGAAGCCGTACAAACGTGCTGGAACGAGGCCACTGCCAATAATCCTCGATTGAGGTCTTCGGTAGATACCGTTACCGTACAGCATCTCCAAAGACTCGTACCGAAGCACAGTCGACGAGACCAAGAGAGGATTCGAGCTCTATTCGCATACGGAGAGGCTTTTCCCTCTGTTCTAGTAGAGCCAGACCGTTCTAGAATTCTTCAAGCCGTTTTATCCTTGCAGCATAAAGTCTTATCATTCAGGACGCTCTCAGAGGACTCAAAGTACCTAATGCCGGTCAAGGATGGTATTCAAAGCCTCGTTGATCTAACGCAGGGCGAGTCGATCGAGGCAGGCATGAGGAGGGCTCACTCCCAAATCGCACAGGCTGTTGTCCAGGTCAGCGAAGACGAGCTTCGCCCCCTGAAGTCTGCTCCGTGCGATACAGCATGGTTTGGGTACTTACAACTCGTCCTCTTCTGCATACGAAACTTCAACAATACCCATCCAGCGAAAAATCGCCGAGGTCCACGGCGGAATGTTCCGGGCGGTAGACAAAGGCCTCTGCCAGCCCCGGAAGATGTGCACTTCACTCTACCGGAAATGTGGGATCGACTCGCCACACTCGCTCATCGTCTTGGGTTCCATTTAAGAAATACGAGTGATGTGTCGAGGCAAGACGGTGAAGAGCAAGCCAATTCACGATCTCGCCTGCAAGGATCTCAGGCCTTAGAAAAGCGTGATCTAGAGGGGTTGGAAGACGAACTGCATGTCCAAACAGCAAATGAACCGTGGCGATTCGAGAATTCAATCCCTGCGATCTCGACCGATTTCGTCACAGGCACGACAGAGTTTGGTCACCGGGCGACCACCTTAGAAAAACCCGAGTTCCAGGACGAGTCATACGCGCAATTTTATCTACCCACACTCTGCCAGGTCCCCGAAGAGCCTGCCAAGTACATTGTCACTTCGTTTGGAGAATTGAGAGAAGTGCTTTGTGCCTTTTACGGGCGTAACCTTGGGCTGCCACAGGAGTGGCTGTGGGAAACGGCCGCGACTCCTGCCGAAGAGTCCATGTTTCTTCCGATCGCACAGAACCAATCGGGATTACATCCAGATGATCTTCATGGAGATCTTGCTTATAAGGCTCAAGAAAACCTAACTCTCGACAACGTGCGCAACGCCAGCTCTCACCAAACATGGCACATGCAGGAGCTCCACAACACACAACGTATACAAGACCCTGCTGAGGACTATAAAAATATCGTCGAAGACACCTATAGGATCCTGGAAGGCCACCAAATAACTGAACAACGTGTTTCGTGGAGGTCTCTTGATGGGTTAAGCTATGACAACCTCATCTCCAAATTACGAAACCTGAACCGCGAATGTACACAATATGGCAAAGTGGCCTTCTGGAAGCTTGAAGAAAGGTTGTATTTTACAGTCGAAAAAGATACACAACTCATCAGAAGACTCGCAAGGCAGCTGACGAACAAAGAAATCGGCGACATTATCACCAGGCAATTATTTGGTGTGGTAACAAATGGCCGGTTTAAATATTGCGTCCCCAACTCATTACCTATCCCAGTTGGCGAAACAGACGGAGAAGATTTTGCTAACATCATTTTCCTCCTTGATGTACCATCTGAGGACAGATGTAGTACATGGAACACGGTACTCGATGGCCACCTGTTTAACCAAAGCAGTTTTCAAGCTCTGAGTAGTGATCTTATCGCATCGTCTAGTGCGAAGCGGCCTCGTTCTTTAGGGTCATCAATATATCCGGATTCGCAGAGCGAAGACAGACCCTACCAGCGACGGAGGTTTTGATGCCGACATTCTCTGTGCCGTCTTGGATTCACTCGCAGAGAGGTGAGCCTGCCGAGAGGTGTGTGTGTGTGCAGAGGGGTGTGCGTGCAGAATGGTGTGCCTGCAGATGGGTGTGCCTGCAGATGGGTGTGTGTGCAGAGGGGTGTGTGTGCAGAGGGGTGTGCGTGCAGATTGGTGTGCCTGCAGAGGGGTGTGTGTGCAGAGGGGTGTGCCTGCAGAGGGGTGTGTGCCTGTAGAGGGGTGTGCCTGCAGATGGGTGTGTGTGCAGAGGGGTGTGTGTGCAGAAGGGTGTGCCTGCAGATGGGTGTGTGTGCAGAGGGGTGTGCCTGCAGAGGAGTGTGCCTGCAGATGGGTGTGCCTGCAGATGGGTGTGCCTGCTGGAAATGCTTTGATGAATGATGCTTCAATGAGGAGCGAGTAACCATTAACGCGTACTGCGAAAGAGGGAAGTGCAAAGAGAGGCACTGCAGAGGGGTACGCCTGCAGAAGGGCGTGTCTGCGGAGGGGCGCACATGCAGAGGGGTGCGCCTACAGAGAGCGCATATGAAGAGCCTAGACCGACCTGGGGATACGCCCGATTTCGATATGCCTTCGACCAGCTCTAATGCTGTCCGCTATCCTTTCCTCTTACAGACGCATTGATTGTAGATGAAAGACCTTTACGGTAAACGGCATTGGATAGTTGATTATTCAGCCAAAAGAGGACATTGATATTAGGCAGACATCTTTCATCGCGCTCGTTTATTCTCCTAGGCTACTAAGCACTTTTAATGCTATAGCGAGGTAGGTAGAATTCTGTCAAATGATGAAAGACCGTTAAATCTGTAGGAGGGTATTGAAAGATAATGGCAATGAAGAGAGAATCAGGGAGAACGGAGGCGATGATCACGACGAAACGCGACGGTGAAGGGTAGGCAGGGTAAGAGAGAAGCGAGGAAGACGAAAGGACGGGCAGGTGAGGCGGGGAATAGCCGGTATTTCGAAAAAAAAAAAAAAAAACATTGCGGCACAGCAAAGAGGCGGTGGAAGAGAAATGCGAGGCGAGATGTGCGCGAGGTGAGGTGGGCGATGGCCAGGACCCCGAAGGCAGCGTTGCGGTACAGTAGAGAAAGAGAAGGACAGGCGCTTCAAGGTATGAAAATAAGGCTGTAGGTGGCTTAGAGGATATCGACATGGATCCCTTGTTTATTGCACAGAAGATTGGGGCCGTTGCCGCCGCTCCGTCGCTTCCACATGATTGGATAAAATTAGAGTTTGGTCTCTGCGCTAAGGAATCGCCGTTTGATCGCTGACGTAGGCGGGGGCGGCCACATAACACCCAGTGCTCGCCCACTTGCTGCGTCTGCTGTCCATGCTGCCTATCAGGCGAGCGTCCATCGCAGCCTCACCAGCTGCACTTTGCTTTGTGGCGATGTATACTGGAGTGGCTCTGTAATTAAACATTATGCCATTCTCATTCGTATTTCCATCAACCACTGGCATGAATTTGTCCTCGACCGCCGCTTACTGAACGCAAAATTCGCCGGCCCGCTCTTTAAATCGACAGCCAGTTGAGAGCTGCGCATGAGAAGGTTTTATGAAGTACTAAGGTGGAGCACTGGCCTGTTGGACCGATTCTGCAAGGGCTCAACACTCCTGAATACTATGGTAGCTGTGGCCAAAGTGGATACCCAGCTGGCTGCTCGGAACGGACGCTGTAGGGGGACCAGTGCGCGAAGATCGGGCAGAGATACACCTATTCCATTGAGAGGATAGAGTAAGAGGATGGAGTCCGTTAATAGAAGCAGTTAATTTCTTCACCTAGAACATCAGAATTATTTGAGCACGGCTGGTGGGCTTTTACAGCTGGTGATTTAATACAATCCATAACGCCCGACGGAAGACTGCCAATTATCTCTCAGTAGAGGCACTCGAGGTCTTCTAGTTTTGTTGTTGCCATCCTACACTCATTACGATCTATCAATAGCCCACAACCGCTTAGAATGGAGGACGTCTCTGAGTTACGTAAAAGAAAGCTTTGCCGCTACTTCCGAGGCGTCGCCAAAGTCCATCTGGACGATCTGGACTTTGAGCACCCTCTGTTCCAGAAAGAGCATCGCCCGGTATCGCAGAGAGTCGTAAATTGTCTGCGTCAAGCATTCGAGAAGGAAGGCCTACAGCGCTATGAACCAAAAAATTGGATCGACGCTCTCGTGGATCCTCAGCACCTCGCATCCGTCCTCGCTGAGAATGGGCTGACAGAGCTTGGGAATGAGGTGGAGAGTATCCCTATACTTCGAATGGGCCCTATAAACTGCTTGCAAGGTATCCACCGCACCCTCGCGGCGTCAGACCTGCTGCATCAGAATGATCGTTGGTGGTTCGTCAGGCTTTATTCCAACGGTAATTCCTTCCCACAAACGCTGAGAGCAGACCTGACATGAAGAAAGATCTACCAACAGATATGTATTGAAATCATTGAAGAGAGCCTCCATGAGCAACAGTATTCGGACGGAGATATCTTCCGGAAAATTCGCACATACCACAAGCAAGGCGATGAGAAGAGCGAGAGGAAATGGTGGGCTCGTTTAAGCAACACTAAGCAAAAGGACCTCAAGCAACTTTTCAAAAGTCCCGAATTAACCGACGCATTTGACAATTTGGTGGGGATGCCTGGTATGTGGCAGTCCTTCCAGCTCGGCACATTGCACAGACTTCTAACCCTTCACTGTGACGAGGTAAGCTCCGGATCTATCAATACGTCTTATTCTGACACCACGCATCTAAGGAACTACTCCGCTACCTCACCAGGATTGCGGATGTTTGGGGAGAAGTTCTTCGAGCTGCAAACATACCTCCAGAGGCGGTCGATAATGTGACGATAGCAAAGCTCGAGCTTCTCGCGCCTTCTGTATCAGACGGAGATCGCATGCGCGTTGAGGGCCTGATTAGGTCGGGCGAGGTATTCCCTAGCATCACTAATGCTCAAAAACGGGACGCCATCCTCTCCGCCCTCCTATTAACTTCAGGCCTGATACCTACATTGACAAGTTTCTTCGAGAATCTCAAATGCCTGGAGCCTTGCTGTTACATCTTGAAAAAACTGCTACCGGGGAAAGAAAAGCGAACGATCTTCCAGTCGCTCGCGGCATCGTATATCGCCCCTAAGGAGCAGCTTCTCGAGTACTCAACTGGAAGCAGACTAAGGTCGATAGTTGGCGATGAAAATGCGCTGTGGCTCGCATACGTCCAGCTCTGGGCCTTCTGCATGCGTCACTTCCCATCGATGACCGAGACGGCACCAAGGAAGGTAGTCGGCAAGGCAAAGCCTTCGAAGAGCTCTAACTCCGCACTCTGGCATTACCTTGGTGATCTGACCATAAAACTAGGATTTCGTACACCGCAGGCTCTAGAGCTTCAACGACAGAATCCCTACGAGTCACTTGCGCAGCAGCTCTTGCGCTCTCTACGGCCAGCTTCACCGCCGGATATGCGACATGTCTTGCGAGTCGCCGCGGCGTGTAAGGAAATAGAAGACGACCCCAAGGTAAGAGAATGGCCCAACCTTACTGCTACCGACCATCTACCGAGGGAGAAAAGATGCGGCCGTCCTTTCGAAGATGACTTTCTCCTCGATAGCAACTTCTTATTCGTGCCGACCATTTACGAGATTGAGGAGACTAAAGGGCCTGAGATCAGCTCCTTATTCGTGAAGCGGGACTTGTTTATAAGTTTCTTGGGCAACAAATACACACTGGTCTGTTTACAACGATCTTTTCATATCACTCGAATCACTCTGACGAAGATTTAGCAACCCACTCAAAACGCCGAGGCTGACGAATATTCCTCATCTGCTACTCGCTCTTTCGCACTTGAAAGTCCGCCAGGCACGTCCATCCAGGGCTCAGCGCGCGACGAATATAGGTTCCAGGAGTTATCCGAAGCCCTTGACGAGGAAAGACGGCAAACAGATCCATTGAGACGGCTAAAACAAATGGAGGATAGCATCTCCTCACTTACGGGCGAGATCGAGGAGAGGGGGCACACCTCACGTATGCTTGAAATACAAATAAGTGAGCTCACTGCAAGATGTGATGACTTTAGAAGCCGCGAGACAACCCTCAATGCCCACATTCAAGAGAGAGAGGAGCTATTTCAAGTAAAGCATGACCGCCTTCGGAGCATGAATATCGAGCTAGAGAAGGGAATGGCCGAGAAGGAGGATCAGCTTCAAGCTCGCAGCACGGCTTACGAAGAGGAAAAGGTGGAGCTAAAGAGACAACTAGAGACTTGCCAGATCTTAAACGACCAACTCAACGAGGAGCTTGACAGAGGTAAAATCCTTCAGCGAGAGGGACACGACAAGACCAGGAAGCTGCAAGAGCACATTGAATGTTTACAGAATTTCCTCGTAGAAGCGGAGCAGACCAGGGACGCCAAAGTCCGTCAGCTAAGGGAACAGCAGTCGGAGATAGACCAGCTACGGGCCAAGATTAGAAATGGGAGAATCGCGGATGAACAGCGACGGGAGAAGGAATCCAAGCTGGAGCAAAGCCATGACGAACTCCAACGTCGTTGGCAGGAGTCAGCGGGGCGAGAGACCTATCTCGAGTTGGCAGTCAAGGAGCTTAAAAGTACCACGGAGCTTCTACGGGAAGAAAGAAGTCGACTGTCGAGCGAATGTTCCAAACTCCAAGCGGACTTCGAAGATTCGAAGAAACAGAGACTGGAGCTGATGGACGACAGAGAACGCCTAGAAGAAACCCTAAACAATACTATAAAACACAAAGATGATCATATCAGGGTTTTGGAAGAGCAAGTCAAAAATCTTGAAAGACAAGCCGAACTGCATCAGCGTCAGGGAACTCCAGAGCTGACGGAGCTTCTTTCAATGTCAGTTGAAGGAGAGAGCACAGTCGTCGGCATTTTTGTTATAACCGTACGCACCGGGGAGTTCTGGATCCAGATCCCGGCCCAGTCTCCTGCCACAAAGATCGAGAGAGTTTTGCGCGTCATCGCATCGCTGGAACATACCAAGCTGGAGCCATGGGAGATACTTTGCAACAGGAAAGCACTGTCAGAAGCCGATCGCTGTAACGTTGAACACGTTGTTTCTGCAATTAGGAAGCAACGCTTCATTTATGCAGGCCCACGATCGATGATGCAAATAGATTCGACGACACCAGATTGGCAACGCCGGCACTCCCAGCATTCACAGCATTCACAGCACCAGGTTTTCAAACCGAGGAAGAGAAAAGAGCTCGCACAAGGCCCTGAAAGTGAGGTTCATGGTGACGGTAAGCAGTCTGCCTCAACCAGAACGGCCAGGAACCCTGAAGGCGATAATCAGATTGAAGATGTGCAGGCAAGCTTGCATAGGGTCAGAACAGAGCTCATCACGACACGGCCGGGAGAAGGATCCGAGCTCGCGTGGCGCGATACATTTAGCGAACATGGAGGAAGACGTAAGAAACTCCATCACATGGTACTATATGATTCGGAAATGAGAGACCAGCCAACGTAGCTATGTATGGCGCATGCGCCAATTTCTTCTCTTACACACCACTCTGGCGATAGCTAATTTCGTCACCCATCTACGTCTTTCCACTTATGTATTAGCTTGTACGGAGATGTTCTCTCATATGGTTCTGTTGGAATATCACGTGTGTGTACGATAAACTTTAGCTTAGTCACGGAAGAGGACGGATAAGAGGACTCCCCTAAGCGTCCCTCTCACGCCTCATGTCACTCATTCTCAATTGATGGTATCACCACCAAATCCAACAGGTTCCTAGAGATCGAAGGCCCGTGCGGAACTCTTCCCCTACGGGATCTAGCCGCGTCAAAGTATCCTGCTTGTTGCAAACAGGTGATAGGTGTTGGAACAAGTGATTAAGGTTTTTTTTTTTGTGGTACAGAGAAGGAGATAACATATATATACACACATGTGTTTCAGACCGCTGTCGTGGTGGACGGCCCCTGCTATTTACGAACAGCCCCTGCGGGCATCCTTTCCCTTGCGGGACGCGGTGTCAACATTCAAAAAAAAAAAAAAAGAGCGTCTTAACAGCCCATGCGGGAAGTGAAGTTGTCTACTGTCGTCTAAAAACGTCTATAGGAGTCGGAGCTCCCGCACGGGCTCTTAGATGGTGCTTAAAATTGGCACTGGATTAAGCAAAAAGGGCCTTAAGTTAGATTGCAATGGGTTCTCCAGACGTTGACAATAAAAAGCCTCTCGAGAGCCCTTACGGGTTTCTCTTCCCTTGCGGGATCTCATGCATATTTTTCAGCATATCTGAATAAGAGACAATAGTAGACAGCCGAGTTAGCCGAGAATCTGGCCAGGTTTTCTTTCAAGAGAGCAACTAAGTTGTATGTGCTAATATTAGACGATTTTCATCAATGTTACGTCGCGCTATTTCGTATACAACTTTGCTTCGCTAAGCTTGCCACGCGGCTTATTACCCATCCATTCGTTCGACAATCTTTGAGAAGAAAGATGCCCTGAAGGATTCAGGTACTTGCAGCATGGCTTTTTCGCGTTGAGGTTATGTTAAACTACACGGGGAGGAGGTGAAGGAGGAAGTGAGTAATAATGCACCTCGGTAAGGGACGAAAGAAATATGCTCTTAAAAAAAATTTGTATTGTTCGGTTGCCGGCCTTATTTTCCGATTTCCTTGTTCTTTCTTTGTCCTTTCTTTGTTGTTGTTATTATTGTCATGCCACTATGACCAAAACTCTAGGAAGTTCCAACGCTCTTCTATATTAGAGGACTAATTCTCGATCCATTTTTGCTGTCTACTGTCTCATCGTCATTTTAATAGCCTTGAGGATGTTACAAAAAGCTCGATATACTACTGCCGCCTCCTAGTTTCTAGTTCCCGCATCCCACATCAATATACTTCAGTCAGCTTAAAAGATCTAAGTAGAACAGAGCACGGATCTTTCTAGAAATTCTCGAAGACTAGTTAGCTTATAATAAGCTTACTTGAAAGATAAAACTAGGATTGCACATCGTTTCTCGTGTCCCCAGGTAAGAGCTTCGGCAGAATCACGGAAACTCCTAGCCTGGGCGTCCCTCTTCCCTGTCTCCGACCACTGAAATATTTCTTTCTCGCTCAATATTCTGAGGTGAGCGAAAATATTTCTTCGGTTATACGGACACCTCTGGCACAATTTCTCCTCGTTGCTGTCCGTACAACCGCCGAAACATATCGTTCCCCCTCAGTATCCTGAGGAGGGCGAGGAAAATTCTGCATTCATGCGGACACCTTCGGCCTGAATCCTCCTTCTTGCTGTCCCAACTCACCAGGAATATTTTGTCCCGCTGCAAAATTGTGATACTGGTGAGAATGTTTTGATAGCTACGCAATCACTTAAAACCTAAATTCTCCCTCTTTTCCTACCATCTATTAGTAAATCAATCCTTTCCTAGAATGCGTGTATTTTCTCTCGAAGAAATGTCTCCAAAACGCCGTAGACGTCGCATGAAGCTTCCTGATGTCCAACACGATAGCATTATAAAAATGTCGCAGAAACTATCAGTAAGTGCATCGTCCACACGACGCAGTTCGATAAGCTGATGAGAGAGGATGTCGCGGCCTGCCTGCAAAATCAGGATACCGATTTCGACTTTGGGGAGGTGGAATCTCTAGTTCGAGAGGTCGAACTTAAGGCAGAAGAGCTGAATCGAATATCGAAAGATTTACTCCGAGCAATCCGCAAGAAGCAGGAGAGCTGCCGATCTCTATCAACGGGCGAAGACGTTGACCGTAAGGAACGATGCCCCCGTGGGAGTGGGCCTCCTTGTCAAGAGACTGGACCCAGGATCAGGCAGAGGCAAGTTGCATTGACCAAGCAAAAGTTACTTCGTACATGTTCTGGAAAGCATTGCGACAATATCATTAAACCTGATATTCGAAGCGGTTCAATGCGCAAATCTGAACCTGGAAGCCAGAGTAGTTCACCCAAGACCATCGAAACGGCCCCCCTTGTCCAAGGATCAGGCCCACCTGGCAACCAAGACACTGGCGCAACTCGTTCTGAGAAGTGCGCATCTTCGTTGGTGAAAGGTCCTACTGGTATGGCAAAGATCACCGCCTGCGATGAGGAGAACCATGACAACGCATACTGGAGTGTGCAGATGAACAGCCAGAAAGATGAACATGACGTCTTCAACCGGGAATTGGTGCAAATTTTCAATGAAAGCATCGGTGGTGATCCTGGAGGCCCTTCAGGGTTCTTAGGGACCATCGATGCACCTCCAATGCCCGATGGCGATTTCGAAGGCGATATAGCGACGCAGGATGGCAGCGAGATTCACTCCAACAAGAATAGAGACACAGATGATGAGGCTATTATCATCATTGAGTCTGACTCAGATCTTCAAGAATCGCCTATCGAGATATCAAGCGAGGGTCCACCTGAGGAGCTGGACCAAATGACCAAAGGGGCCACTGTTGCACTCGGTTTCGCGGACGACACGCTGGACCGGCTTCGTCCTGGTGTTCAGCTCGACGATACTACGATCCTAGACGTGTTAAAAACGATGCTCCCTGAAACAGCCGAGCCGCTAATAGCACGATGGGCAATCATGAACTTCCCTATATCCGGTCTCGTCAGAGGTTTCATTCCGACTTCCAGGCCACCGCCAATGCTCCGGCACAAGATAACCTCAACTCACCTCTTCCTGATATACAACGTTGTCTTTGGGACTTTGGATTGCGATCTCCAAGGAAATGGGAACCATTGGATCCTTATCATCATAGATTTTACGGGCCCTCAGGTCCACATCTTTGGTACTGAGAGTAATTTGGAGCTCCGGGCTGATCTGCTCGCTTCAAATATTGGAACCATGGTGAACAATTACCGCACCTACCGAGGCGAAGATGTCGTTTGCTGGTCCAAGCCTCAACATCATCCGGTAAGCCAAAAGGAGCGACTCCAGCTGCTAATACTAACTAATTCTTGCTTAGCTATACCCACATGGGACTGTTCCCGACGATTATAACTGTGGTATATGTGTTATACATCGCGCAGAGACATTCATCAACCCAGTGAAGGCGTTGCACGTGCCAGAAGAAACAACGCCAGCTGCGCTAAGTGAGCAGCTTAACCAGCTTAGAAATCAATACCGCAACTTTTTCTTACGCGAATACGGTAGCCTCTGTGCAGAGAAAGCCTTGCAAGCTCAAATTCTCTCGTCTATCCCGCGCAAGAGACCGTTCATGACTGATTCCTTCGCCAAGGACCGCGCCTCTCAGTCTATCAGGATCCACCGCTCCTCACTGCAAGTCCAACCGGTATCGCCAGGTATGGAGCACAGCCTCGCAGCGTCTGAAGAATGGAAAGCCTGTTTATTCCGATGTGCAGAATCGAAAGGCTTCGCTGGTGAACACATCATCAAAGTTTTCGAGAAAGCTCCGACATCCGATGTCGCCAGCGTACTGAGAGCTATTCAGTGCATGTGTGAAGTGGCAAATGCGAACATTCTGCTTCGCCTGAAGAAGGTTCTGGCAAGTGAGAACGAAGCTTTGCTCCGAGAGTCGTGGTCCTCCGAGCCGGACACATTGGCGGAAATAGCACGACTACATCATGCGATAGGTTGGCTCGACGACGTTGATCCATATCTCTCAACGTTCAAAACGTCCTGCTGCCAGATTAGCTACCACAAAAGCTTCCAGCGCAGAGTTGACCGGCTTTCAAAGAATCTCAAAGAGGGAAGAAAGCGCAGGAAAAAAATTAAAAGCAAGAAGTTCGGGGACACTCGGGAACAGATCGGTCATCACCCACAAGATAATAGCAATGCTCGAAAACGAGTGATAGCGGAGGTGGTAGGTCTCATAGATCCGAAAGAAGTTGACCGTGCAGGGGTGGAAGACGCTGTGAAGCGGTACGAGAAAGCGGGCAGGATCTTGAGCCTCCTCAAGGAATGCCGAAACCCGTTCTGGCTACTTCTCTACCCGCTGTATGATAATGGACCGACAAGCTTCGAGGTTGTTCGGCAGCCTAGTCTAAACGTCATGGATTTCGAGCCGCCTCAGGCTATCGATAGGCTAAGAAGGCCTATATCACGAGCAGAGTAAGCCACTATGCAACCTTGTCGACGCCTGCACGTTTTTAGCTAAATGGACTCAGCTTGGTCGACATGACTAGACAGATCGCAAAATACTTCGGCTCCTCGTTGTTTGCCGCACGTCCAGAACTCCAAGATATCACTCTCAACCGAGAGAACGGCCAGTTTCACAGCGAAATTCAGATCTCCATCAAATCGGATGAAGAAATAGAGATGACAAGGCCAAAAGACGTTGCACGGCTATTCAAGTATCCGGCATCTTAGGATCTTCATGCATTCGAAGCGGTACGTCGAGCTGTTAGCGTGAGTCCATATTGATAACAAAATATTGAGCTGCATGAATAAGGCAAGCCTTCAACAAAGTGATTTTGGACCTTTCTGTCTTAGAATAAATTCTGACTGTATGTCGTATGGAAATACCGAGAAATGTCAATCAATCTCCCTTCTTCTATTCTCCCCGCGCTCTTTTGGTTATGGGTACCTGAAAGACTGCCCCAATGCAGCATCCGCAAGCGAAGCCAGATTTCTCGTATCTTCTCTCACCGCTGTCGGCTGAGGACGGAGTGTTCGTACCACAGGACCTCGATTGACAGCATCACGCCGTTCGTTGTGTCCACGCACAATATCATGTTTGTTTTGATGGTGACCGCGCTCTCGCACCATTTGCGCGTGGTAGCGCCTCATCCGTGGCGAAGTTGAAACATGGCCCGTAGGACGGTTCGAAGAACACCGTGCGTCGTTGAGGTATTGCCTTGCTCGGGGAAGCTGTGGGACTGTTCGAGGCGACACCTCCGGCGTTCGCGGCGGAACATTTCTCGGCACTGAAGGTGGGAACTCCCCAAGCTGAAAGGTACAAAAGTGAGCGGTTTCAAATCTATAGCGATGATTGTCCATTATCTTACCATCTCGTGAATAGAAGGCAGCATATTGCGCGTCGCTCGTGGGAAGACGCGGAGAAAATTGGGACTTTCAAAGAACTCTTTCAAGCTGTCGCGATGATCGTGGCAATAAACCTGGATCTCTAACATGGAAGCATGCGCCAGGTATCTCCAAATGTCGCTGTTGTTAGAAGGACGGTATGAGGTAGTATAGGAAGCCATTGCTCTTTGTATTATCAGGAAGGTTGATTGCAGCAAAGTGTAGAGAAGATGAAGAGGTTGACGACTAACGAAACCCTCTTTTTTATATTCCAATTACTGCCCTTTCAGCACCGCCCTTGGAGCCATCCCATTTTAGGGTAAGGTATTTCAGGGCGGCGGGCACATACCAACAAGCTCCCATGCTGATCGTGTGATCACTGCCACCCACCTTCAACTGGCTAGCAGGGCGTGCCGGCAATGCATAAGCTGAGCATTGGGTGAAGCCCAAGCAGCACGACGGCCAAAAAGGGGGCTTCCAAGGCTCTTAGAGCACAGGATCTCGGGAAACGCCTTGGGCCTCCCAAGCTGAAAGGTAGAATTATTCTCTTCTCTCCAATTCTGTATAAGTCTTGGGCGCTGACACCACCTCGACTCGAAGATCGACTCTCGGTTCCACCGCTGACGAACACGCTAGGCTGGCAACATGAGTCACTTGTGATTGCTGTGGCCTCTATTCGCACAGACTGATGAAGGAAGGCCACCATTAGCTGCAATGGCTAGCTGCCGGGTAAGAACCTGTTCACTTGGCTGATTTTCTGATAACATAGCCCCTTCATTAAATTGTTAGCAGGCACTGCTCTTCTCCTTGTGTCATATTCCCCGCCACAAAAGGAATAATATAAAGGAAACCTTGCTGGGTTATGCGATGAAAGCCTCTACCCTTAGCGTAGCTGAAATTATATTCGTTAAGACTTCGGACGGCAGAGGCCGCTTACGATGCGATGATTTCTTTAAAGGTGTTTCTCAAAGCAAGGTAGCTTCTGCTCTCCAGGCTTCCGCCATCTAAGAGCCTAGTACGGGGTGACAAAGCTCAATATTGTGAGCGCGCGGGAAAATTTCCCCTTGCTATAGCATGAACTTAGAAAATCCAAGTGGATTACACCGTTGACCCAAACGGCTAAGGGAGCCGACCACCGAAGTGTGAAGAGACTATGCGTGTTCCGGTGCAAGTCGGCTGGGTTCCGTTTCACAGCGTTTAGCCCGTGCTCATCGCATTCAGTCGAATCCCGTACCTGGTCTAAAGTAAGCCTTGGTCATGTTGAGGGGAAGAAGTAAGTAGAAGACAGTTTGAGTATGTAGGATGCAGCCTTCTGATTGCCTGCAAGGCTTCTAATTGTGGACCGCTCGCCATCAAGTGACCAGCCAGCAGTTATGCCAGCCGTTTCCCTGGGCGTCTAAGCCGCAGAGCAGAAGTATAAATGTACGTACCTTGGTTCGCGGTGCTCTGTCACATTCAATCCATTTACGCGAACTTTCCAAAACCATCCCATGAGAAACATCGTCCGCTCCTGATATTTACATGTTAACATGGAAGCAGAACGCCTTGTTCTCCGTAGGTGCTCGAGAGAGACTCGGCAAGCGCAATCGAACCCGAACGCTCCAGCGCGGGCGTCCGACGAGACATTGGCCTGCCCATGCTGCGAGCTGAAGTTACCTAACTGCGATGACGCGCTCTGCGATCACGTCCGTACAAATCATACCGCCGTCACCCAAGTTTCTGGCGTGGCAGCTGGAACCACCCTTTTTCTGGAGCTCCTGAGAGATGAAGCCCGACACACAGGGTGAGTACATCTTCGAGGCGCTGAATCACTCTTCTCTGACAATATCTCAGAAAAGTTTTACGCGGTCGTAACCTCCCCGAAATCGCTGCAAATAAAGCTTCATCTTATCGCACATCGCCGTATCGTGTGCAGCAGGAGTCTCGGCTAAAGACATATGCGCACCGTCCGCGCATACCTTCTTCAACACCTCCCGGAGACAGAATAATGACTGCTATACCTGAAGACTCAGTGGTGTTACCAGCGCGGGTGGATGGGCGATGGACGGGTTTGGTTCTTCAGCCAATCTCCCGACTGATCTCCGAAGAACAACTCTACACAGAAGTAGACTCCATCTATACTGGCCTTACGCGGATCGAGTCCAAATGCATCCACTTCTACAGCACTCAGGTTGCTTTCGAAAGACATACATCTTGCGGCCAGCGCATGATGTTGGCACCAGCTCAATGGGTAGCTCTTGCTGGATTACATCGGGCCTTGCTATGCGAGCACCACGACTTCTTCTTAGCGTCGCACCATCCTTCAGCAAGCACAGCATTGCGCGATCGTGCGATGGAATATTCCATGCCGGCACGAATGTGGAACCATGGCATTTATTCATTTTTAGATCTCCTTCGTCAATATCTACTGGAGTCACTGGAGCACTTGCTAGCCTTCACTTCCCTGGCGTACCAGATGATAACGTTCCTCTACGAGGCAATCCCTGCTTTCGAATGTACTTGGGTCAAATATCTGGGAGAGATTGCGCGCTATCTGATGGAGATCGCAGGGGAAGATCAGCAAGAACAAGAAATATGGGCTGCTATTGCCCATTTCTGGCACCTCAAAGCTGCTGATAGAGTTCCCTGCGATAGCCATCCAAGCTGCCATTAAGCTTTCCTAGCAGTACAAAATGCCCAGGAGTGGCTCCTCTTCAATTACTGCTCACTGTTGGAATATGCTAAGTGTGATTAGCCTTGCGTAGTTAGCAGCCTCGGTAGCGAGCTCATACTAGTTGGGCGCCTTGGTATATACTACCTTCCAAGCGACGCCAAGTCTCTTTAATCGACCATATAAGTTAATTATCCAACACTTCCTATATTAAATAATAAGTGTAAGGACAATGCGAGCCGACATTTGATTTATACACCCAAATACGCCGCATGTCGATCCATTCCCCCTGAAAGGACTTTAGCATTTTGACATAAGAGAAATTGCCAGGCGACTGAACATCACGTTAAATTTACGGACTTAGCGTGGAAACAGCGGAGAACAGTTATAGTAATGTCGAACTGGGGTGGGCCTCAGGCCCGAACTCGGTGAGGCCAGAAGAAAGAATCGAATTTCTCCTGTCCTTCTGAAGGAGAACGAATGTCCTTAAATACATGAATCTGAAACAATATAACCGAGGAATTGAGAGCCTCCGAGGAAAGTAGAAGATCCGAGGTGTGGGGGATACCGAGGAAGGAATCAATATTGAGCCTAAGGAAGCAATAATAAGTGCTGGCCAAAAAAAGCAAGGGGACTCTGGTTGACAAGTAATTATTCCGTGAGTCTGGTGTATTCCTTTACACGTTAAGCAAAGATATTCTGGAGGTGTAGAAGGAAAAATTTCGAGGTTGACTATATGTGATATTGGTCGCTAGGGACTGGCTTTTGAGACGCACTCCAATTCCCGTGGTGAATTTTCCACGTACCAAGAGTATATAAGCCGATAACTTCCATTGTCCTTCCGTGCTACATTCCTCCATTGGCATCAATTTCGTACTTCCATACTACTTACACATTTTCCACCCAACTCGGCGGATCTCACGATATGGCTTCTATCGAAGAAAAGGTCCGTGAAACAATGGACCAAATCATACCGAAAACGGACGATCGCGAGCCCTCTAGTCTAAAAGAATCAATTCAGAGCCTTGTCGCTTCGCTCGACGATGGCACCTTATCCTTGTACCTGATGTGGTGCAACGCTAGAGGTATACGTGTTGTCTTAGAACACGAGACACCTGAACGATGCGCTTCAGTCCTGGCTAAACTCTGTGAGAACTTCGAATATTCCAAAATCGCGGCCCACGCGCTCCTCAGGCTCGAAGAAGAGAAGCGTATTGCGATCATCAACCTTTGGCATCAAGCCGGGGAAGACCAATCCGCTTATCAAGAAGGTATACGTTGCCTATCCGCTTTCAATGAGGATAAGATGAAGGAATGGATTGGTTTCGATATACCTAACGAATATGTCTATCTTGATGGCTTCCCTCAAGAATTCCCGGAGTCGGCGAAGACATGCGTCTTTTGCGGCCTGCCCTACCGGAAGGGTCAACTTTTGTACCGCACCGACTGTGACAACGGCCATACATTCAACGAGACATGTGAGCTGAAAGATGATAGAGAAAGAGGTATCGTAGAGAGCATTTGCAGCGCCTGCAACGATGGAGGTTATCAATCTCGCGAAGAGCTAGCATCTGAGCTCAGGCGCAGGCTTTTGGAGGAGGAGCAATACCAGGGCAATCAATCTCAATAGGTAGAGCGTACTGTAGGGTTTCCGCTTCTTAGGGTTGCTTCCATTATTTCCTACTAGTCCAGAGGTGAATCGGATGAGGGCTGACGTAGTATTTGTACTTTGTTATAAAACGTAACTATTACTCTCAGTATGGGACACTTTTATAGAAATCACAAACAAAAAAAAAAAAAAAAGATCGGTGATACGTCCTTCAGAGGGCCAGGCTTCAAATAACTACAATTAGTGCCTATGAAAGTGAGGACCAACGAGAGGGCCTTCCGCTTCTGTGTGAAGATATTATGGTAAGGGTTTGTCAACCAGAATCACCAATATTATCGGCGATCATTGTTATTCTGCATTCCGTTTTCTCATCAAATAAGCTCACAAACTCGTTTCGGCACATGCCTGCACCAGATTTTATAAGCTTGTGTTGGAACGTGGTAAACTGTCGTAAATAATGAAGGCACCGCTGACGTTGTTCATACTATATACCCAAATTGCTGAAGGGCAAAATCCCATTCAATGCGACAGTATAATTTTGTATCGAGTGTGAAGCGCGTAAGTGCTTATGTTCAAGGGGTAATGCAGAGATTGTAAAAACCAGTGTTTGATAAATATAAGCAGGGCTAGTGAGATTTGTCCCCAAAGTTTTGAGATTTGTCCCCAAGATGAGATTTGTCCCAACGCTAGCCATACCTTAACTAGCGCCAAAATAAATTACAACCATCAATGTGCATCGATGTCTAGACCTCGAAATAGAGGCTAATACTTGCTCAAAATCTTCTACTGATGTCGAGGTCTCGTACGCGGTCCAAGAGTTTTCCATGCCTCTGAAACCGCCATTGCTGCAGCGCGCTTAGGCCGTGGCGTAGGTACATCTTGAGGCTCAATAAGTGCATTCTGAGCATCGACTTGCGCAAATCTCTCAGCATAGAAAGCCTCCATATCTCCAAAATGATAGTTCCACGCCATAGTTGGAGTACAAGAAGCGAAAAGTTTGCGATTGCCCAATGATAGTCTGCTTGTGTCTCACTGCTAAGGAAGCAGAAGCCTGCAGAGAAAAAGGTCTGTAGGTTGGTGCAGCCGAGTATGTGCAATAGCGGAAGTTTATATTTATTAGTTCGGTACGTGCAGTCCATTAAGAGGACATCGGGATTCGTAAGTAGCAGCTCGATCTGCTTCTGGTGGGCGAAGAAGAGATTTTGTACACGATTATTAGCATCCTTCTTGATAGCGAAGATCCAGTCCGCCGTAGATAAGTTGTCTAGTAGTGTCTCCATCGGACTCCTCCCGTTCAAATGTTTCTCTCGAATTGCCTTCCTCTCGCTCCGGATATCGGTAGCAGAAACCAGTGTGTCTTGATCTTCTATTTGAATCGCGGCCAATATTTGCATCGGCCGCGCCCCAGCATGGGTCATTGACTCAATCACCTCCTTTTGTGACGATGTACGCCTGCGATAGACATTGTGCGCGCTAGGGTTGATTGATCGTGGGTGGTTGTGATGCTCGTCCTGGACCTCTAGCTTCCACTGGTCGCTGTGCTTCGCCTTGAAGATAACGAGCTTGAAAGGGCACCCTGTTGAGCGTGTGCTTGTGCTTAGGATCTTTGCCCTTGACTGATAGTTCCTGAATCGATCGCAGTGGTAGTAGTAGCGTGTTTTAATAGCTGAGTTGTGAGGCCAGCTCCGCTTAAGGACGAAGCCGTAACCATGCTGCATGCCATGCGTCTTGAGCGCGTCATACGCTTCTTCGTAGGAGCCGTAGAGCAGGTCTGGAGGAGCCGCAATGTCTCCCATGTTGTTCAAGAACAAGAAAACAAACTTAACACCTACGTGCTTCGATGACTGTCTACCTGCGGCAGAGACGCGGTGGTGTCGCGGTGGTTTCGCGTTCGTAAATTACGCGCTAAGCCAGGTTAAGGAAAGTAACATCCACTAGCACTAGCGTTGGGGACAAATCTCATCTTGGGGACAAATCTCAAAGGGGGGACAAATCTCAAAACGTTGGGGACAAATCTCATCAGCCAATCTCACTAGCCCGAAAAATATAACCAAATTTGAAAACCGTAAATTATTTGTCATCTACTGTTCTGGTATTGATCTTTCGCTGCGTCACTCGTTGCTCACTCGCTCTCCGTCTACTCCCACGGTTTTCACTCTACATGAGAGTAACAAGACTATGTTAGAATATCACGTGTGTGTACAATGAACTTTATCTTAGTCACGGAAGAGGACGGATAAGAGGCTCATCCTAAGCGGCCCTCTCAGCCCTCATGCCACTCATTCTCAATTGAGGGTATCACCACCAAATCCAACAGATTGCTTTGAAATATTCACTTAGCCACATTCATGCTTGAGCCTAATATATGACCTGCACAATGGTTTCCTAGAAATAGAAGAATTAGAGCGTGAGGAGAAACGGGAAAGGCTAAAAGTATATGGAGAGCTTGCCGTTCGAAAGATATTACTTAGAGAGCGACGACTTATTTGCCCTCTTGGAAACGAGAGGAGTGTACCTGGTGCACGTCGACCTGAGCGTCCAACTCATTAAATACAGCATTGTGGATGTTATGATTGTCGTAACGACAGCCTTCTTCCAATTCTTGTACACCATCGTACGCGCCACGGTGTGGTTCCGGATCTACTGTATACCTTTGCCCCTTAATGCCCCCGCTGTGCGAGAATGGTTGCTTCTCTTTCTTGGGTTTCTTTTCGGTATGGCTGCCACTCTGCTATGGGAAACCGGTGAGTGCTCGTTTGCGGACGGAAATTTCTAACCACCCTACCATGAACCGGGCTGGAAAACAGATGCTAAGCTAGTCACCCTAGTAATAAAATAAGGTGTTTCGCTTATGCGCGCTCCTTCTTTTTCCATTCTTAGATTTTTTTGCCCTTCGATAGTGTGTGAGTATCATGTATCTCTCCACCCCATGTTTCTATGACAGCTTCCTTGAGTTCAAGTGAGGAATTAACCCGGCCTGCGTTACTCTCACTGGAGCTGGCGTCAGAGAGTGTTCTTTGTGGAACTAGCGATGAGATGAAGGTCATGTCATCTTTTAAAGCCTTCCTATGAGTTTGAATCACTCTATATCATGCCGAGCTTATATTACCTAGACTCACTCTTGACAGAAGATTGTTTTTTATTAGCTGGAGTGTATACTCTAATATCTCTTAAAAGTTCAACCATTTGGTGGTTGAGCCTAGCCTCCCTGTCACTCGTTATTTTTACTAGCTCTAAGAGGCCAGAAGGTATACCTACCTTTTGAGTGTTTTATTCCGACTCTCCTCGTATACGCATATTTTGCCACTGCATACGCAGTTCTGACACTATAACTCCCTGGAGCATTTTACTCTGCCCCCCCGACAATTCATGCATGCTATTTTTGCTCTCTTACTCCTTCCCGAGTAAGTCGCACCCAGCAAGGCTTTTTTGTGCTGGTTTATTAGAAGCCGCACGATCGGTACATTCGTTCTGCCGCCTGTTGAGAGTCTCTCCAAAGCTGGATACATGGACGGCGAAGGAATCGAGAATGACGTCGGTATGAATAATCTTTTTGCTGGAATGGAGCAAAAGGACGGAACTCGTCCAGTTACTCCATATTGCTAGGGGGCCTCTTATACCCCCACCCCCTGATGTCAGGGTCGGTGGAACTGACGCATATATCTAACACTTTTACACAGTAAGGCGAGACGTAGGAAACTATTAGAAATAAATCATGGCAGCAAAACTTTAATTATGTAGAGAAGTATTAGTTCCTTTAGTAGACCTTTTTATAGACTTCTACCTCTGAAAAATCCTACTAGCTAAACTTTTACTTCTACAGCATCCTTCTCTCCACTATCATTTATAAGCTTTTCCAAGTTATCGCAAATGCCCTTAATAAATGCCACCTCGCTAGCTTCAGGGGTTTTAGCTTCGGCGGATTCTTTAGGCAGCGATCGTAAGGCAGGTATATCCAGCCGACATGTTTTTAACCAAGAAGCCATTTTTGGTTCTGCAAGCCACCTCAGTCTGTTCTGGTAGGACTGAAAAGTGACGTTGGCATAGTCTGTGGTTTCGTCTGGATGTGAGACAACACGACAGAGAGCATTCTTGACTTCGTCATCGTCATAAGAAGCCTCAACGTGAGCGATGACAGCGGCGCTGAAGACTTGCTGGCAGTAACGCACCGACTGCAGCGTAATGTGTTTGCCATTGAACACCGGTATGGGCTCAAGCTTTGCTAACCCATCCGCAGTACAATCAATGTACAGTGTATCAGGCGTGGGTTTGTACGTGCCCTTCTCTAATGTCACCTCAGTGGTGCTAAGTCGTGTAACCCGTCCCTGGCGTATAATTGTTCCAACTCTTTTGATCTGTTCGAATTCGGGGATTGAGATGACTGCACACCTAAACATGGTGGGCCAGATGTTCTTATCTATCCGCAACATCTGCCCGCACGCCTCAAGCCGCAGGAACAAGTCTTCAGATGATTTTGCATTCATCATCGCTGCACCACCGTTTGCGAGCGTTTGAGCAAATTCTTCGAGGGACCCTGTAGGTTGGACACTACTACGTTCGAAAAACCATGAGTCACGGGGCATGATCCAAGAAATATTTTTTGGATCAATCCCATTTGTTATCAACCATAGACAGGCGTCGACTCCAGTTTTTCCAGCTCCGACCACGGTATATGCGTTGTAAGGTCGAGAAAGTGTCGCCAAGCCGTTGGGTGCAATGAGATTCACGCCTTCCAAGACCTCGTAAGAGGGTGGGCGCATGGCGGGGACCATGACCTTCATGTAAGTAGAGTCCACAATGCGTGTGTCTGGTCCGACTTGGATGACGTTGTTCGTGAGGATGGATCGGAATTTCCCCTCTCCCACATATTCATGCTTTGGATAATATGTGACCCGACCAGAGGGCAGGAAAGTCTGCTGCATGACTTTGCCGAAATATGCACAGACCTCATCACCGGTCGCTAATTCCATCAGGCCCTTGTTCAAGCCAACTTGGTCGATTTTGTTTTCACCGAGGTGGCGAGAGTTGACACCATAGACGGATGACGGCTGATGAAGGGTGACAAAAGGATAGGCAACTGTCCAGTGGCCTCCAGGACGAGAGTAGCGATCGACCATGGCTACTGTAGCCTTCGTGTCGTTGATGAGGGTATCGACGAAGGCCATTCCCATGGCACCTGCGCCAATCACGAGGTAGTCGGGGAAAATTGTCTCCGGCATATCGAGTAGTGGTATCGCCGTGTAAAATTTATAATAAGCGAGAAGAGGTTTGAAGGACAAGCGTAAAGTTCTGTAGTGTAGGAATACCCTCCAAAGGAAAGAAGGAAAGCGATGCAGACAGCTACAGAGTTAGAGGACTTAGATGTCGATATAAATACACTAAAGACTCGTATTTAGGTGAGCTGGTAGCTAACCCGATTCGCGTGTAAATGAGCTTGGAAAGGCTTTTTCAGGCAAACCAAATCCCCTTTCCGAGATTATGGTGGAGACTCGCGGGTGAGATTAGTATGGGCAGGCACGAATGATTACTCAAAAATAGGAGAATCAGTGACAAAACTCGGGAGGATAACAAAAGGTCGATACACAACAAGCCGAGGTTCGAGTGATTATTTGTTATAACCCCATGATCTATAGTCGTTTAAAAAACCAGCGTCCCTCGGGCGCAATGCGCAATAGGGAGGTTTTGCAACTTTCGGCCTTCCGCAGGTGCGTTTCGTTTGTGGAGGAAAGGGGGGATCCATTACTCGTCGGCCGTTATATGGGGTTTAACGCCGGCCTTATATTAAGTATTTGTTGGAATGGAGCAAAAGGACGGAACTCGTCCAGTTACTCCATATTGCTAAGGGGCCTCTTATAACCCCACCCCCTGACGTCAGGGTCGGTGGAACTGACGCATATATCTAACAGTATTAGATAAAACTTTTCCGAGCCACCTAACACCCCATCCGTTAGAATAAAGGAATTTCGTTGGAATAAAGGTGTTGGAATATTTGATTCAGTAGTGTTTTGGATTCAGTTATGTCTTATACTCGTTGCACACCTGTCTTAGCAGGTAAGCAAGTTACATACCCGTTTCACCCTAGTAGGTAGGATAGGTATAAGGGAAGCCCGTACGGCCTCCCTCTACTAGACATGCCAATTCATCCCATTTTACTATTGAATAAGCCGTCACACCACTTGTTCCAACAAAAGGAATTTTATTTTATTACTTTATTCTGTAGACCTAGACGAGTAAAAAATATATAGATAATCCCCCCTTATTATAAAGGGTTAAGCCGGGATGTTATGGTCTGGAAGCCCAGTGGCAAAAGAAGCCTCGGAGGAATCCTCGGCAGTCATGTGACGCTATTTCCCTCGTGTATTTAAGTTGATCTCCTTTCTCTCCTTCTTCTTCTCTCCTTAAGTTCTAGCTTCTTGTACGTAGCGCAATAAACCTTTCAGCGATCATCCTGAGGTTGAGCCTTGACATCTATTATCACTTAATCTAATAGCCTAATCGTAAGGTATATTATTACCCTTATACTAGGTAGAGAGGTAGTACTTATCTACGAAGATAATAAAAGGTAAGATTGCTTATCTAGTAGCGTTAATTCCCTAGATTATGTTATGGAATGCGGAGAAAGAAGATAGTTGATTGTCTCGGTGACGCGCCTGGGGCTGGTATTATAGCCCCTGTGGCTGCCTGGGCACGTGCTTGAGCACGTGCCTGGCCTGGTATTCACCCTTTGCTATCTATTTACCTAAAGTGAAGGCCAAAATCCGTAACAGTCCCCCTACTTTTTTAAAAGAAAGCAGACGCCCTCGTCTGCAGTGTAGGCGATGAAAGATAACGCTGTGGGCAGGGTTGGGGAGGGGAGAATTACGGTGTGGTAAAGCAAAACAAATGCCGAAATGATAAGGGTAAGTAAGAGCAGGCTGCAGCGAGTGACGGCCGGCTACCGTAGGCTTTTAAGTAGCTTAGGCTTGACCAGGGAGAGGTTTCTTCCTAGGGCGGCCGCGCTTACGCTTAGCAGGCTGTTCAGGGATAGGAGCAGCTGAAGTCTCTTTCGGCGCGTCCTTTGGCAGCGACGGGCGCGGATGCTTAGCATCGTACTCATCCTTGGCTTCCTGAGTAATCATGTCCTCGCGAACCCATTCGCCGGGCTCGTCATCGTATCCTTTGAAACGGACGTGATACTCCAGATACTTACCCCGGCCGCGGCGCTGGCGGCGACCGTCGATCAGCAAGATTTCAGTGTCACCTTCTTCGTTGACGGCGGGAGGATGCCAGGGCTCCTGACGGCGGCCGAAGGGATCGGGGCCATTAGGGGCAGGCGTGAGGCTGGCGATGGAGATGACAGGATTAATGATCAAGCCATTAGGAAGATCCAGTTCGTAGGCCTGATTGCCTCTGGCGCGGATAACACGAAAGGGACCCATCCGCTGGGCGCTAAACTTCCGATTGGCGTGGGAAAGGACCTTATAGCCTTTGTGCAGGTCGATGTAAGCCATATCACCTTCCTTTAGGTGAATAGGTTTGTGGTGAGAGTCGTAGAGAAGCTTCATTTTCATTTGAGCCCAGGCAATGCAGTCGGCGGCCTCTTGGCGGTGCAGATCGCGCAACGCCTCAGGGGTCTCATTGTCGTCGTGAGGGACTGCAAGGTCCAAGCCTTCGCGAAGCTTGAATCCGTATAGGATCTCGTTGGGTGAGCGACCGGTGGCTGCAGAGGTGCTATTGTTCATTACCGCACGGATTGCAGGCAACAGCTCTGTCCACTTGGCGTCTGGCTTTGTTGAAAGGTGGTAACGAAGGGCGATTTCTGCCGTCTGATTGGTACGTTCGCTCTGGCCGTCCGATTCGGGGTGCCAGCTTGTGGTGAGCAGAAGCTTGACGCCGAGTGCCTTGAATATCTGACGCCAGAGGTCGCTGACGAACTTCGAGTCGCTATCACTAATGATTGCGAGAGGGATGCCCCAGTCGGCGAGCTCCTTGATCAAGGCGATGGCCCATTGGTGGGCTGACCAATCAGTACGTCCCGGTACGAAGGTGACGCGCTTAGAGAACTTGTCGGTGACGGACATGAAGGCGTCGAAGTTGTCGCAAACGGGTAAGGCGACGACGATGTCAATGGTAATGGTGTGGAAGGGCGTAGCGGGTGCCTGGATAGGCATTAGCTCTCCGTGACGAGTCTCTCGTCGAGTCTGCGTCGCTTGACAGATACGGCAATAACGGATGTAATTGCGTAATTGCCGGTCCAGCTTGCGGACGTAGTACGATGCGCGGAGGCGCTCATGCGCGCGGTGAAAGCCAGCGTGAGCCTGTTGGTCATGGGCAGCGGCGAAGATTTCGCCTTGCAGCGATTTGGGAATGCAGAGTCGCAGCCGGCCGTCACGGGCATCTACGTGGTAGATGAGGTCGTCGCGCAGGACGTATTGGGGCGTTAGTGACTCTGACGTGTCCTCTCGCAGATGAGGCAACATCTGTGAGTAGTGCTTATCTTCCTCATAGGCCAGGCGCAGCGCGTTCTTGAAGCTTGCGGACATTTCGACATGCGCTGCAGAGAAGGAGTATACTCCAGCCTCTGCGGTGACTTCGTCCCAAGCAGTTGCACATAGAGCGGTCAGATCGTCAAGCTCGCTGCCGGGCCCAATGGCTTCTTCGGCTGCGGGTAGACGGCTTAGGGCGTCCGGGATGACGTGCTGCTTGCCGGGCTTGTAACGCAAGTCAAGCTGGTATTGAGAAAGGTACTGTGAGGCACGGATCAGGCGCATATTGAGCTTGTCGACCGCGGAAGTGGTCAGTGACGTTTGCTTGGCTATCGCAGGGGCGGCGCTATGATCGGTGAACACGATCGGAGGCTTCTTGGCCGTCCGAATCATCGTAGAAAGCTTCCTTACAGCCCAGCAGAGTCCGGCAATTTCGAGCTCGGTTGGCCAGTATCGGGACTCGGCTCCTGTCAGCATCCTGCTAAGGAAGAGAACCGGCTCGATTCTGGAGCGCTTGATCTGATCGGTTTCGGTAGGGTCGCCGCTAATGTGATAAGCGACGACACCAAAGCCGCGCTTCTTTGAGGCGTCGAGATCAATGTACAATTGGCGATCGGGTGCGTGATGAGCCAATGTAGTTGGCTGCGCGAAGGCGGATTGGACGGCTTCATAGGCCTGAAGCTGTTCTGTAGTGGGCTCGATAGGGGTATGGCGCGTGTACTGGGCGCGCGCGCTGCCCTGTTTGGGTGCCTTCTGAAGCAGCTCCGTCTTCAGATGCTGGAGCGGCTCGATCTTCGCAGCGTAGTGAGGGACGTACTGCCTCATGTAGCCGGTTAAGCCAATGTAGATCTCGAGATCGTTGAGGTTTTGCGGGAACTTCAGCTCGCTGATGGCGCGTAGCTTCTCTTCGGACGTTGTCATGCCGAAGGCGTCAACACGCTGACCAAGCAGCGGGACTGAAGGATAACCTAAAAATGACTTTTTAGGATCCAAGGTGATGTTGTAGGAGTCCAGTAAGCCGAAAACAGTTCGCAGATGGGCGAGGTGATCCTTAAAGGTCTTGCTAAAGATGACGATGTCGTCAATATAGCAACGGGCGTATTCTTGATGCGGGCGCAGAATACGGTCCATCTGACGCTGTACATAGCTGGGACTATTCTTGAAACCCATCGTGGCTACGTTGTAGCGTTCCTGGCCACGATGACTGATGACGGTGAGCTTGTGGCGGTCGCCTTCCTTGACGGGCCACTGATGAAAGAACGAGGCTGCGTCGACTGTCGAAATAAACGGGCAATCCGCAAGGGCTCTGATGATGTCCTGCTGTAGGGGTAGCGGATAAGCGTCTGTCGTAGTGACCTTGTTCAGGCCGCGGATGTCTACAACTACACGTCCCTTGCGCACCATGCGTCGGTCAGCACCGGATCCAGTTGGGACGGTGCGCCAGACTACGAAAACAGGAAAGCCGAAAGGGGTGGGCTCGTCCACCCAGCTCATGCGGCCCTGTTCGTGCATGGCGTCGAACTTCTCGTCCACGAGCTTCTTATCTTCGGCACTTAGCGGGTAGACCTTGTGAGCCAGCTTGGAGCCGGCAACGTTCCAGTCGTTGACTAGAGGAACAGGCATCCACTGGTCCGAGGGTAGGTTGACAATACCGCGGTCCTTCCAAAGGTCGGGAAAGTCGTTCACAATTTGTTGATAAGCCAGGGCTTGATTGTCGGTACCGTAGACTGTTACCTTTAAGTCCAGGCAACGCTCGAGCGGCGTAAGTTGTCGATTTTCGGATAAAGTTTCCTCCTTAGCGGCGGCGGTTGTCATCCTAGCGATATGGTGACCCGTTGCTTCGCCGTGCCAAGCCGAGACTTCGGCGACAATGTCATCTCGCAAGCGCGCTACAGTAGCATTGCGCTGAAGGCGACGTTCTTGAGCAGTCGGGTTGGCGATGACTACAAAGTTGACGTCCTTGTCCGTAAGGTGCGGTATGACGCCAGGAGTGACAGGCTCAGTGATGTAGTCCCGATCAGGTAAGCCACGATGGTTGGCCTTGACGGGCACCTGCACCGCGGCGTAGGCTGGGATCGTCAAAGTTTGGAGGACCTTCAACGGTCTATCGACTGGCGTAGCTTTAGTGCGGACCTCAACCTTCATCGGGGCGATGAGGCTTGTGGCGCCAAGAGCGAAGGTGCGGCGCTTGAAGTCCAGAATGGCCTGCAGCGGGCCCAGTGTATCATTGGCTAGTAGCAAGTTGGCGTCTAGATTGTCGACGATGTAGGCTTCGATCGTAACACGGGCGAAGCTGTTGGGAGAGCCGCCATAGCGGTTCATCTTAGTGCCAGGGACGAAGATGTCGATCGTAACATACTGTGACGTCTGTACGATTTCGTTGCCAACGGGACGCACGCTGATTGGAGTAGGTGCGTCTAGTAGGGTAACGCCTGGTCTTTCACGTAAGAGGAATTGACGGTCAATAAGAGTGATGTTGCAGCCGGAGTCTGGGGTAATCCAGTAAAGCTTGCCAGTGCGCGTTAATGCGGCTTGGATGCGGGCGACGAACCAACGTCGATAGCCTAGTCCCTGACGGGGTTCAGACTTGGCGGTGGAGACGATCTCTTCCGCGTTTTCGGATATCTGCGGCTGACTGTCAGTTGGTATAGGTTGCTTTACGTAGCAGCCAGTCCCGGCCTGTCTTAGCACGTTCATATCAGGCTCGAGGTCCTTCGTGGGCATGGCCTGCGCAGAGTGCGTGTAGACAAAGTGTCTATGATCGTCGAGAGGGTCGTCGTTTTCTGGAGCTTCAACGTCGGCGTAGTAGGCCTGTGGATCCCCTTCTGGTGTATTCTCAGGGGTCTCGGGCCTTTCGGCTTCGGCGTGGAAGGTCTGAGCAGGATTACGGCTCAGCTCCTTTGGCTTGAGAGGCACCTGCGGCGGCAGTTGATTGGCCTGCTGACGAGGTTGGCCGAAGTAGGGCTGGTCCCGCGGTTGCGGCTGAGCAGTGTAGTACTGCTGCTGGCGAGGCGGGTTGACTAGTGGATTGTATGGCTGTCGATAGGTGTTGCGTGTAGGAGGGGATAATGCTTTCGACGTTGCAGGAGGGGTCGCTCTAGCGCCAGCGGGCGCTGCAAGGCCCTGTTCCTTGCGCCAGGCGCTGTAATCAGTGGCCTGGTGGCGTCGAGCGTTGGTGACGCTATCCTGGTTGTCGGAACGGGCGTAGCGGGAGCGGCCGTAGGAGGCGTATAATTCCTTCCAGATTGGGAGCTTCCTTCGCAGCGTCTCGGCGAACTGGGTAGCCGTTGTCGTACTATTCGGTTCATCCACATCGCGCCGTAGGGTTACGTCGAGTCCGCGCCAAGCACGGGACATGGCGACGTACGTAGGCATACCTTGGACACGTCCATAGCGTTCAATAGCCATGACGTATGTATACGGATCATGGCCCTCCGAAGCATCCTTCACGGTATACTTCTGAGTGTCATACTTCTCCCCTGCTTGGGCGATTGTCATGCGGAAGCGGTTTTCAAGTGTTTGGCGCCAAAGGTAGATGTCTTCCGCCAGCTGGCGCTTGGTAGGGATGTCGATTGTGGCGTACCATGTGGCGGCTGATCCGCGCAAGCATAAGTGCAAGTGTTGCGCGACCAGGCCATTGCCGTGGGTATAGCCGGCTTGTTGAGCAGAGTCGAGGAAAAGGCCTACGTCCCGGAAAATAACGGTGCTGCCCTGCGTAGTGACGTCAGATGCAGCGGTGGCTTCGGTGGCCAGATCGGGGTGGAAGACTCCAACATAGTCAATGCGGAAGCGGCTGTCGGATGACGTGTTAGTCTTTTGCTTGATACCCGTAAGAGCTTCAAGCTGCTGACGATGGGCCTCGTTTTCACTAGTGATGAACTGGCCGAAGAGTGCGATAAGGCCCTCTATGTTATTGCTTTGGGCGGCGGCGTCTCTCGCGAGTTGTTCTACCGCAGCGGCCGGGTCATTAGTCTCGATAGGCGCTGGACTAGTACGCCTATTTCTTCGCCTGTTCTTGGTATCCTGCTGCAGAATCTTAGCCTTCTCATAAGTGCGAAGGTAGCTTTGATTGTTCTGTAGCAGGCTCCAGTAGGAGTCAGTGTTTCTGAAGAAGATATTGACGCTTCGGTTGAAATCGTTGACTGAGGGTAGGCGTCGATTCCTAAGGTCGATTGTGCCTATGGCGTCATCGTCTTCGGTGGCGTCCTCATCATACTGGTAGACAAAGAAAGGTAAGAGGGCGCCCCTTGGATCGGTAGAGCCGTTCTTGTCCCTGTGCGCCAGGTAGATTGAGTAGAGCTGGCGTGCTTCATCGATAGCGTCTGTGTTGCCTTCAAGGGAAGGCGGTTCGTCCAGTAGAATCTCGTAGCTCGGCCCTTCCGGGTCATCGGGAGTTTCAGACATGGTAACAGAACTAGGATGGTAGGCGGCAAAGGGTGATACGTTGTAATGCAGGGGATGAAGGCTTGCGATGATACACGCTAGGTGTTGTCTTTGCGCGCTAGCGATGAAATTTTGCGACACTGCTGCCTGAATTGTGGATAGACCGGAAGGTGATTGTCCTGGGCTCCTTAGTCGTGTTGGTGAGGAGGACGGTTGAAGTGTTGGGTAGCCAGGTGGGCTTATGGGCCTTCTGCGGGCTCCCAGAAGTCGTTGTTGATGCGCTGGCCCTGACGTTCCAGGTACGCGTTGTTAGCAACTTCGTCGGTCCTAACGTTACTCTCTGAGCGCGGGCGGAACACAACTTTCAGCTACCAATGTTATGGAATGCGGAGAAAGAAGATAGTTGGTTGTCTCGGTGACGCGCCTGGGGCTGGTTTTATAGCCCCTGTGGCTGCCTGGGCACGTGCTTGAGCACGTGCCTGGCCTGGTATTCACCCTTTGCTATCTATCTACCTAAAGTGAAGGCCAAAATCCGTAACAGAAGAGATGCTGTATGAATGGACTTGCACCAACGACAGAACATACGAGAGCACTGATGACCGGTTCAAGATGTGCATAGTCCGAAAATATGGACAAGATGCTGTCAGACTATTTTGCCTTAGTCAGACTATTTTGCCTTACTGCCTCAGATTAGCATCTACTCTTTGCCACCTCCTCACTACTCCTCATCTTCACAAGCTTCGGATAGCAATATCGGCTTCTGCTCTCCTCGGTTATTCAAGCACTCATCTATGTATATAAGCAAGCCTACCTACCTTCCTCTCAGGAGACAGGCAGAATCTACTCTCTTTCTGACCTCACTACTCTTCACTCAACACCATCCAACAGATGCTCAAGACAGTGAGCGCAAGGGTGGAGCAGGCACCTGCTGCATATCCGATGTAAAAGACGCGAAGACGATATCGATGAACCCAGTAGGATGTGTAGGCTGTGCAGAGGTAACCGAACAAGGAGAAGCCAAGCAGGTAAACCATTGAGGTGGCCACGCCGAGCGTTTTCAGGGTTGTTAGAAACAGATGGGTCCCGGACACAGAAAATATATGTCAGTGGAAGATCAACTCATGCACTCTTCCCCGGCGGGTGCTCGGCAAGTCTGCTCTGCTCGGGAATGTGTGTGCTCAGCGGTGGCTGCGAAATCCAAAGAATTTGATGCGAGTTGGAGGAGGGAAGGAAGGAGAATAAGAACCAACCAGACAGAACCAACTCCATTCGACACCTGAGAGGAAAGCCCCTGGCGCAACCAAGCCTGATAAGTCCAGGAAGCTACGTGGGAGTCACTCGAATCCTGACCTGTGTGAGATTCAAAGTATTGGAAATTCGACTTCCTATTGGCTTGAGAGGGAGAGCAACATTCGCACCGTTGCAACACCCATATTCACTTAGCTGCGAGCCGTAACTTACCATGTACTGTCTTTCAGTGATGCCTGCTAATGCACTCTGACCCCGACAGCTGTCAACTGGGACGGATTCTGGCGGCATCCGCTCGAGTTGATATTCACCAGCTGAATTCGATATGCCTGCGTGATCCCACCGTCACTGGATGACGATTTATTGGATACCGATGTCAATTCAACTAAAGCCAAAACTATCTACTTACTTACGTCGTGCAAAGAAGCAACACATAAAAGTTCAGAGAGTCAGGAGAAACTTGAGGAAGGAGAAGGCCGACCAGCGGCTGATGGAAAAATAGGGGGAGCTCAGGCATCATCAAACCCATCAGCCATGTGGGGAGGGCAGTCATTGAAAGGAGGAACACCTTCAACAACGGCTGTCTCGGGATGTTCCTTCATGGAGCTGAGAATTTCCAATCTCTTCTTTCTCGCTTCCAGGCCGTTCTTCTCTTGTTTAAGAGCTGGTTCGCGGCCCAACCTTAGAGCCAGGTCAGTGTGTGTCATGATGCGGGGCTTAGGATCCGGCTCCGCCGTCCACTTGTACACAATCCAAGTGTATTTCCCGTTCTTGACCGGATGCACTATTATATCCATAATCTCGATATGATTGTCTTTCATTCCAGGCGGCGGCGGTTTCGATGAGAATTTCTCGTAAAGTGTGCTCCTAACAGACTTGGCGAAGCTCGATCCGGGAAACATTTTGTACACGGGTACGATGTCCGTGCCGATGTTTGTAAAGACTCGGTGACCAAATCCAGCCTTCGTCACGCTGAGGACCTTGCCATAGTCTGTGATGCCTTCCTCGATTCCCGGGTTGATGAGCGGTCTGGTTTTCGGGAGTGACATCAATTTAGGTGAAGCGTCGCCTGCCGTCTGCCGCCCCTGATGCTGGTCCACATCATGCATCCTCTCTTCTTCCCCTTGTCTTACAACGCCCTCGGCATCGGCGTTGCCCTCGGCGCTCTCTCTCAGAGCTGGGCCCTCAAAGTCGGAAACATCCTGTTGCATCTGCTTTAATTCTTCCTCGGGCAACGCGTCCCCTTCGGTATACTTTCCGGGAATGGAAGCATCGCTCACACCAGAGCATTGTAGGTTTGCCTTTACGCGCTTGCTGCTGGCCCGTATGGCCTCTTCTTTCTCCTCTTGCGAATGATCAATATATTCTTCATCCAACATGCCATTGATGGCTCACAAATGGTCGACGGGAAGGATGTGATCGTCCTCCTTGAGGCCCTCGTTCAAATTTGATTCCCTCAGGCGCTTGTTGATATTATCAAGCTCTGCCACGGTGTCATCCATCCCCTTAACGTCGCCCTTCTCCAGGAAGTCGTAGTATCCGTTCAAAAGCTCCACGGCGGGCTCTAGAATCGCCCGCTGTTTGATGGTGGGTCGATGGAGAATGTCCCTCAGCTCCCTGCGTTGCTCCTCCAGCTCAGGCATACTGGAAATCTCATCCAGCTCTTCACGGATGTGCTTGGGTGTGAGCATCTTGAGATCAATGCTTTGTCTTCCAAGCTGCTCCGAGAACATAACATGTCCGGAGAACATCTTCTTTGCTTCTTCGGTACGCTGGGGACCATTTTGCATTCCACGAATCCTCTCCAGTATGATACGAGCCCCGGTTATGTATTCGCTGATCATTCTGTACGGGAAGAGATAATCACCCTCGGCTCTCCCAGCAGACTTGTTCTTTTCTCTTAGCTTTCCGTTCACCTTTTCCATTCTCTCGTGATGTTGCTTGGTTTGGTCTTTGGTCCACCAATTCCGGACGGTCGGATACAACTCCGTGTACAGGCGGAGGAACTCATCAGGAGGCGGCCTAACTGCTTGGTGCCGGTACCTCTGGTTCATCTCGCCTTCCTCTCTCATTATCTTGCGTTGTTCTTCGTCTGCGGCCTTGGCCTCTTCGTCGTCGCTTTCCGAATCTGTGACGTTGTCGTCCACACGTCCCTCCTCCGGCTTTACAAGCTCAAGAGCTTGGTCTCTCGCCTTCTTGTGGAATACCCTTTGGGCGTCATCAACGCTGGTATACAACTTGGCCTTCGAGACCTTGCTTTCGCCGCGGTGCTGAGCGGGCTCTTTTTCCTTGGTTTCATGGTCTTTGGGATCTTTGTCGATATTACTGTTTTGATCGCTCCTCGCAAATCCAGATTTTGTGGTTCTGCAGTCGGCTTTCGCTTGGTTGAGGTGGGTCTGGACGATCCGGTGATGTCCGCTTCTTGCGGCACCTTTTTCACCGCTGCACTCATGATTGGTGTTATGCAAAGAAATTTTCGTGTACTGAGGAGCTCGTTATCGACTGGAGCGGGTCGCGCAGTCCTTAAATAATGCCGCTCGGCAATGAAAAGAAACTCCTTTCTACGTAATGCTCAAAATATTCTGGCCTGTCTCCGTGGAATATTTAGGAGGAGGAGCCTCTGGCTAAAAATTCCTTAGGCCAGTGAAGGATAAAAGTATGACTTCATTCCTGCAGTAATGGTTGTCAGGATTGCGGAGCTAATTTCAAGAGTCCCCGGCAATTTGCGCGATTAATCCCCGAGACCTTCACCAAAGCTGTGCAAGTGTTGGAACATTTGATTCATAACTAAGTGTTTCAGCTCGTCACATACCTGTTCCAGCAAGCAGGCGTGTTACACCACTGTTACATCACAGTAGCTAGTATAGGTATAAGGGAAGCCCTTAGCGCCTCCCTCAACGAGGCATGCCAATCCACTTTCTTCATCACTGAATAAGCTGTTACATCACTTGTTCCAACAGCAAGCGATCGCTACCCTAATGGCAGAGAAACCCGACGAAGAATTCCTCGACCCAGATCGTACCTTAATCCGATGCGATGGCAGTGTTCTGCTTCAGACAACCGATAGTCATTTGCTGGATAACCAATTCGATCGAGGCAAGGCCGATGCAGTTGAGTACACTTTCTGCTATCTGATTGGCATGCTGTCGGACCATCGAGAACTTTGCCGGAACAAAGCACAAGCTGAACAAAGGCAATCCTACGAGAGCTTCAGTTTACATAAACTCCTGGGTGCTATCACCTGGTTCGGTCTTGAGTATGTCCGCGGAACGAAGCCATCATATAAAGATTGTATGTGGCGTATTGTGGAAGCTCTTCAAGTCCATGTTTGCTATGATATTTACTGGGTAAATAATCTAAGGGAACTAGATCGCAAGTAGCTACAAAAAGGGTCCGTTGTAGCTTTTCTGGGTTCTGTACGAAAGCGGTCAGGTTGGAGAGCATTGGTGACAGCGTAGTAGATTGTTTGCTGACTTTGGCAACCTCCAACCGGCCAAAAAGGTCAAGATGAAAATCACAGCGTTCCACACCGCCATTTAAGCCAAGTTACCGTATGAGAAAGTGTTGGAACATAAATCAATCAATTCGCACTGACCAAATTTTCAGCGCGTCCATCAGCCTCGGCCACCACCCCAAAGCTTGGAGAACAGCGGCAATCGTTGTCCTCCGCAAACCAGGCAAGCCAGACTATACAATCCCCAAAGCATACCGCCCAATATCGCTACTTAACACCCTTGGAAAACTACTAGAAGCAGTAATGGCAAAGAGACTGTCATACTACGCCGAGAAGTACAGCCTTCTCCCAGACACCCAGTTCGGGGCCAGACCCGGTAGATCTACGGAACAAGCGCTCCTCGTCTTGGTGGACGCAATTTGGAATGCCTGGAAAGAACACAAGGTGGTCACACTAATGGCTTTTGACCTGAAGGGCGCTTTCAACGCAGTCGATAAGAATGCCCTAGACCGTGTCCTAACAGAAAGGAGGATACCAGCTGAGATAAGGAGGTGGGTCTGGAGCTTCATGCATAACAGGACCGCTTCGGTGTCGTTCGATGGCTATACCAGACCGGCCGCGGCTCTGGAGCACCCAGGACTCCCACAAGGCTCCCCGCTCTCCCCCATCTTGTTCGCCTTCTACAATTCAGACCTCGTAGACCAGCCAGTTGATTTTACAGGAGGGGCATCTGCCTACATCGATGACTACTTCCGATGGAGAACAAGCCTGTCTGCCCGCAAGAATATCGCTGCACTACAAAGAGAAGACATTCCAAGAATGCGGCGGTGGGCGGAGCAGACGGGATCGTGTTTCGAGGCTGACAAAACAGAGCTCATCCACTTCACGAGAAACGCGAACCAGACCTGCCCGGCAACAGTGACAATGGGTAACTACGAAGTAAAACCAAAGGGTGAAGTAAAGCTCTTGGGTGTGATCTTTGACCAACAGCTCCGGTGGAGAGCCCACATCCAGAGAGCAGTGAAGCGAGCCACTAAGACCTGTCTAGCCATCGGCAGGTTAAGACACTTGAGACCGAAACAGATGCGACAGCTTTATCAGGCATGCGTGATTCCCCAAATGGATTATGCTTCTACAGTCTGGCACTCCCCTAAAAGGTGTAAATGGCAAGTGGCAGTGCTCTCGAGGATTCAACGGATAGCAACAGCAAAGGCCATCTCAGCATTCTGAACTGTAGCGACAGAGACGCTAGACTATGAGAACTTCCTCCTGCCAACAAAGTTGCGCCTTCAAACCAGGGCAGCGAGGGTAATCACAAACCTGAGAACACTCCCAGCATCACACCCATGCAGGAAGCTGGTCGAAAAGGAGGCCACATCGCTGAGCCCGGCAGCCAGCTCCATGAGCCCTCTGAACGCATTCCTTAAGCAACACGACCCGAAGCAACTAGAGGAAGTGGAGGTAGTTGATACCTGCCCCCTGCCACCTTGGCAGGCGCACCCAATAAAGAAGATTCAGTTACGGTCGCCTTACACGGAAGACACGCTAGCCTTCAAACAAGAGCAACAGGAGGCCCCTGCCACAAGAGTATTCGCGGATGCGTCTAAAGCAAAAGACCAGCTAGGAGCAGCAGCAGCGATTCTCAACCAAGAGCAGAAAGTCCAAAGGAAAGCCCAGAAAGGAGTGGGATATGGTAGATACTATAGCATCGCGGCCGCAGAACTCATCGCCATTAACACCGGGATGGAACTAGCGGCTGAACAACAGCTAGAGGAAGCCAACCAAGAACCGAGCACCTACACCATCTACAGCGACTCCAAGGCAGCCCTCCAGGCGCTGGCTAACCCTTACAAACGGAAATCAGGACAGGCATAGTCAATTCTATTCTAACAACAGCTCAAGCCCTGAAAGAAAGCCTTCAAATTACCTTCACCCTCCAATGGATACCAAGCCACTGCGGGATCCACGGAAACGAGGAGGCAGACTGTTGGAATATAACTCAATCAATTCGCACTGAATAACAGTGCGGCGCCGTGCTTTTTTCAGTCCAACACTGACAAGCTGGCCAAAGATGCGACAAGGCGTCTAAGGGAGCACGATCATCAGCCACTAGCATCTCTCCTAACCCAAGCAGCTGTAGAAAGAGCGCACAAGCAATGGGCAGCACAATGGATAAACTCAGAGAAAGCACAACACCGCAATATGGACACGGCGCAACCAGGACCCCATGTCCGCCACCTATACGACAAGCTCTCGCGCAGCCAGGCTGGTCTCCCACGTCCTCCTCGACTGTCCACTGCTATAAGAAGGCCGGCGGAAGATGTACGATGACAGCGGTCTCACAAAGAACAGCTTATCAGCTCTACTTGGCGGCAAGCCCCCAAGAAGCACCGAAAACACTCCGGGAAAGGAACCCAAATGGAAAACATCTGCGACACAGCTACAAGCTGTGCTCAAGTTCGCCAAAGAATGACAGCGGTTTATTAACAGAGACGAGCACACGGAGTAGAACTCCGCTACAGCCCTACAATCCTTACTGCCCGCCCTCCTAACTACCTAATTACTCTCCCAATTTGACACGCACCAATGTATTACTAGAGGAACATCTTAATAGTCTGTAGCCTGCATATCGCTTAGGGCGATGGGTCAGGGTAAATGAATTCAACTCAACTCAACTCATTGTTAGCAGGCCCAGTATTCCACTCGTGGGACTTCACTCACCTTTGATGCCCCCAAGCAATGCCGTGAGTATCGCTTGCAGGCTGCTCGCTCGGTAGAGACTCCTCCCGACTCCGCGCATAATCACACGGCGATGAACGCGGTTGCGCCGTGGAACATCTTCCTCGGGTGTGAGATCCGAGCGAGAATGCTTTGGCGGTGGTGGCGGCATTGATTTTTCCACAGTGCTCAATGGTCTCTTCCGAGACACACCTTCGCCCCTGCTCCTGCCCCTGGCTACTGCAAAATTGCGCAGCAGAGCGATACGAGGACGGGCCGACCTTCCCCAACCCACCGCCTCGGTCACGCTAAACTCGGGTCCTAAGGCCGCGGAATAGAGCAGGAGGACCATGTGACGGCCGTTGGGGCCTGATAGGTTATGGATAGAGAATGATTGGCGACACCTGTATGCTGGACGTACGCCCGTGCTTCCACCGCATGAGTCGTGAGAGGCTGGCTGCTAGTGATGAGACAGAGCTTGACCCGCTCGTTATCATTGCGAGACTCGCGTAGACGTGGACAAAACGGCGATCCAGGTTCAGATACGGGCCGTCCCGAAATAAGGAGGTCAGATATGAGCTTTTTGGCCCCCACACTAAAGCCCAATCTATAGCATGCCGCAAAAATACGTCTCTCGCGTGTTAGGACGGAGCCTAGGCCTAAACATAATTTTACGCGCTCCGTGCGTTTTCTCGGCGGGTAGCGGATTCACAACACCTCTCGCACACACCCTGCCGAATTAGGTAGATGGGCCTGGCGGCAGGGGAAGATCTACAAATGCGTTAATGCAGCTCTTCGCAACCGTTGGGTTTACGCAGGTATACCTTGCTCGTAAGTGCTGCAGTAGCCTAGAATATAAGGTTGAACCTTATGGCCTGACAGTGCGCAGACTCGGATATGGGAGTGTAGTCAGTTATACCATTCAAGCTTCAGAATAACAACGGAAGAAGTTTCCAGCCATTAGCATCGATGTGTGAAGGTAGTTGACTGTTGGTAGTCATTTAGACATAAGAAATGTGGCTTTCTAACTGTACATATATGCACGAGCGACGTGTCAAGAGACGTCGCGAATAAGGGAAAACGGCGCGGACATAGGGAGAGAAGAGAAAACGCTGAATAGAATACCATTATGCCATCATGCCCGTCTAAACGCCCAAACTAAGAAGAGGATCAAGCTGTACTGCACTAAACGAACCCAAGCCATGCTTTATGTATAATCACCCCGCCGTGAAACCCGACCACTCTGACAACCATTCTTATGGGTGAGCGCCATAATGTATCGTGCACAATTCCGTCCTGGGTTATCCGGGTCTGATATTCTATGTACTATGCACAAGGCGGCTCTCGTCGTCCGTATCATCTGGGGCCGTCCTTGAGCTTTGTTCGTCCTTGGTGCTGGAATTGGAGATAATGTCAATTTCCGGGTTTAGCTCGCTGCGGACGACGACTTCTTGCGTCTTCTGGATGCCCTCGCCGTCAAATTTGAGACGCGAGTCCGTACCGCAGTGGCTGCTGCCGAGCTCTATACCGGCGTGCGTGCCGACTCTGCTGATATCGTATGCGAACTCGTAGTATGCGCTTGTACCATTTTTCCTTTTAGCAGCCACGGACGTGACGATCTTGCGGATAAGGTGGGCCATGGTCAGTTCGATGTTGAGCTTGATCAGATACGCCAACGGGTGGAACTGGATATAGCTAGATAAAAGTCAGCATCCACTTTAGAAGGGGATTGATCCTATGCCGTTAATTGCTTACACGAAAGAGTTAGGAATCGACATAGCGGTGATGATCATAACATCCATAAGAATAGAGATGAAGATGATGCGCATGTTGAACTTGAGTAGAGAGTTGTACTTTTGTAGACCGTTTTTTACGAGATTCTGGCGGACGGTCTTGATGAAATAAGCATTGAGTGCCGCGTCAATGAGTAAATAAAGGCCCTTCTCGATACGATCCCAGATTTCGTTGATATGAATGTATCTTTACAAAGATTAGCTTAACTTAGGCATTGGGATTATGTAGCGGCTAACCTTTCAGAGATTTGCAAACGTGCCGGAATCCATATGTTAAACACGCTAATATTAATAAGCGTGACGACCACGGCAGTTGCAATCATGATTGCCAGGGCTCGCTTTTTGTCCAAGGAGATAACACGGACACGGTTAATAATGATCTTCAGTAGGAGCTGAACTTGGATACACCACCAGAAAAGGATGGTGAAGTAGAAGGCAAAGCCTACGAAGATCAGTAAAAGAATTGTCGCATCTGTCAGTTAAGTAACTCACTCGAGTGGATCCACTCCATAATAAAACACCAGCATTCTAAGCCCATGAGAAAGCAGACTAGCAGCTCGAGCCATATCATCCAGATATACACAGTCTTCCATGGCCTTCGAGCACGCTTCGTCTGACCCAACCCTTGCCAAGAGCAGATTCCGCACCAAACAAGCGTGAGTCCCCAAACGGTTGATGATATCGCAACGTCGGCCTTGGTGATGTCTTCCGGGATATAATTAGGGGAAATGAGTGGACCGATGGCCCCCGGAAGATCTGTCTTGCCCATGCTGGGCAAAGATAAATCGCAGCCGGAGACGAGGGATAATAAGTGTCGAACGAGTGAAGCAAGGCAACATAAGGTACAGAGAGATGACGAGACCAAGGATTGGTGAAGGAAAGAGGGCTTCAAACTCGATGTATAACAATGAACGGTACGCGACCTCGGCAGCGATATGTAGACAGGTTATATCCACGTACGGAGCCACGGAGATGGGAACAGGTGTAACCCATAGCGCGGGAGGGGTGCTGTAAAGTAGGAAACGCTAAGGGAGACGCGGTTCAGGCACCGAAGGCTGGGGCCCGATTGGGGGGCCAGAATTAAAGTTGTGATAACGTATCCCACAAGCGAGCGGACCACCCAAGCGAGCGGACCACCCCATCAAAGCTCAATCGCTTTAAGTACGAATAACTCCACAACGCCTTGGATAATTAACTATCTATAATAGAGAGCCTATTCTACAGTAGTTTGCGCATCTTTTTGACATATGCGAGAGTTGTGACCAGGCTCACCGCATTGCCCACATCGCCGTCGCTTCGTCGCAGGCCCATCTGATTGCGCACCACCTTCGCGCGTTTCCGTCGAAATCTGCTGGTTAACAGCATTTTTATCGACCAAATCCTCCCAGCTTGAATCGTTAGGGTCCCGCGCTTCTGAATCCGCTTTTTTTGCCGCTTCTTGCGTCTCGTTGCGGCCTCGTTTGCCCTTTGAAGATTCGCGGCTTCCGCCTGCAAAAGGACAGCCGAATGCGCCATCATCACCGTAACCCATTCGCGATTGCCTGACTGAACAGTCTTTGATCGAGTACGTTGCTCCGATGCTGTAACAACCATTCCAGCTGCGATCATGCCCATAACGAAGCCAGCTTCGTCGAAGTTGTAGATGTCTCCGTCTACGACCCCGTACTTCGCGATAGTATTCCGGACGAGCTCGAACCATTGCGCGATAAGTTCTGGGTCCTCGCATTTCGCTCACTGGTAGTCGTACTTGCGATTCAGAGGCGTTTTAAGCCCGGGAGTCCGTTTCACGAAGTTGGAGGGCCAGTTCTTGCCAACGGTACGTCCGGCGCGGTCGGCGAGTAGCTTATTTGCCATATCATCAACAGCACTCAACCGCGGCGGGAATCCTCGCGAATCTAGGTCGAGAATGCGTTGAACAATCACAGATTCCTCGGGATCGGTAAGCTTTCGCGAATTGGGCGTGCAATCGCGTCGTGAATGGGTCCCGTCGCGTCGTCGCTTACGAGTCATTCGATTGACGTGGTACGTTTCCGCAGCGCCCCGATTACTCCGAATTTTGCCTTGATCGATAGCCTGCTTTGCTAAGAATAGACGAGATTCATATAAGGGAGATCGCGCGTGGTTTGGTTGTTGCATGGTTGATAGAAGCTAAGGTGACGCGTTTTGTTGATGGGGTGGTCCGCTCGCTTGGGTGGTCCGCTCGCTTGTGGGATACGTTACCCATCGCTGGGGAATGATGCGTGAGGAGTTTTGTTGCGCTGTACCACATCCCCATAGGCCGAGGCTTCGGATATGGACACAGAAACGGTATGTGTGGCGCCGCAGATCTCCCTTGCCTTCGAGCGTGGACGGCGTTAGTGTGCCTGGGAGATTGGCGGGGGAGAAGGAACTTCGTCTTGGGGGATTTCGGTGTGCGGAGCGGTGCGTCCGAAAATTTGTCGATCAATGTTTGAGCTCAGGAAGATAACCGGCTGCTCCCGGGGTTATTGCCATTGCGATTCATGACTCAGATAAGTGGGTCCACCAGGATAATCCCAGCATGTCCAGCCCTCTTCATGCATCTGATTTTCCAATAGTTGGGTATGCCTAGCAGGCAGGAGGGGCCCGGCATGGCAAAAGGCCAACCACAGAATAGAAAAAGCAAACACTAACACACGCACTAAACCCCCTGGTATGCTTCAAAGTCATTCATATTTGTTTTATCTCCTTTTCGAATGCTCTTCAATGATACTTCGGAGACGTAAAATCCATCGCTTCAATAGGTATACCACAGCAAATATCTTCCCGATACAGATCGGACGTCGCGGGTATCTCAAATGTTCACTCATTCTTTTGGTTCTCTTCCCCTTTTCCTGCGCATCATCCGGGATCTACGTCGGGATTCGAAATCTTTCACCCGCAAGGATATATAGTGCTCCTGCCAATGGCGATTCCATTTATGTAGGAACCGCGTGCTGAAGTGCGAAGGGGAAGCTGCGCAACGGTCGGAACGTGGCTCGCACCTTTCAAAGGTTCAGTGGCTCTTAATAGAACGAGGGGAAGGCCGGATGCGCGTTCGCACCAAGGGACGCAATTGGAATTGTTCTGCTGCCGAAGCACCGCCGAGATATCTAAGGTTGACCCGGGTCATGTAAGCTCGTATTCCGAAAGAGAAGATATATACCAAGCCAATTTTCGGCAATGCGTTTCTCACGGACTCGTAGTTCATGGGGTTCCATAACACCATGTCACCAACTGCCCGCGTCCGGTACTTCATCGTCTCCTACACCCCTTTATACGCAGGAAGCTCTGCCTTGCCTTTACATCCATCCAGCCTCATCCGGATCCAACCGACGTATTCACGGTCTTCTTGCACAATGTAATACGCGAGACTAATTGGCATCAGCCAGGATAGAGGTGTTTCGCCTGATTCGGCAAAGCTGTCAAGCAGGTATTGGAACGAGCGACAGATTTCCATTGCCGGCTGACGCAGCGACCGCACCTGGCCAGGGAGGAGGAGCGGTGAGGGACGAGAGGGCTTGAATGAAGCCGAAAGCGAGGGCGAGAGGTAGGCGAAAGCAGCAGGCCGCAGTTCGCCCAGGAAGCTAAGCAGCCAGATGAGCACGGCGTTGTAGAGGCATATTTCGCTTGCCTGGAGCCAGGTTGTGTATTGCAGCGACGTTTCTAGACCTCGAGGGAATTCAGATGACGGTATTTGAGCACTAGGTCTGGTCGAGACTTCGAAAGTGGCACTTGGATTCCGTGATTCCCATGCCCAGCGCCACTGGTAGACATCCTGTAGGCGCTGTTCTACGCGCGAGCGCAGGATCTTTCGTAGGCCGTCGTCGTTGGCCTGCTTGATGGTCTTTTCATCCTCGAGGAAGCCCGGGATGTCAGCGAGAATGTCGAGGAGATGGTTGCTTGGACTTTTTGCGGAAGGGTTGAGTGCCCAGGGAACTGTTTTCCACTGATCTCCTTCAAAGAAAGTGCGTTTGCGTTCGAGGAGCGCTTTCAATATCTTTAACCGAGGTGAGTGGATGCGCGATTGGTTGCAGGGCGGAGATAGGTCTTACTAGGAGATCTCTGGTCGCCTCGAATACATTTAACAATGGCTGATGCTGGAAGCTCTCTGGTCCGCACAGCAAAATCAACTGTGCTAGACCCTCATGATGGCTGAAGTCAGCGTTTTTGCATACGGAGTTCTGTGCCGGCTAGTCAGCACGTTGCCCATCTCTTCTCCAACATGAACATTAACATACATTGTATAGCAGCAGCAGCATCACTGGGATAATGTATTTCGCGGCATTCACTCGGTCGGCTTTTGGCAGCTCCTTTATCAACAAACGTAGCGAAATGCCATGCTCCTTCGCTCCCTTCTCCTGGATCCATCGCTGGCGCTGAGAATTCCCGAAGAAGCCGAGCGCAAAAGCTTTGCAGGCGGCCAACGACATGTCATCGATGGCACCCTGGGCGGCCAATTGCAGCCAGGGCCGGCCGAAATTGTTGTAGAGGAAATTCGAGAAGGTGAATGAGAATGCCATATCCTCCACCCAGCCCTCGAGGCCCAGCTCTTGGGGCATGGTTGGAAGGGAGTACGCCCATTGTTGCTTTCTTCTGGCCAGCTTCCGCTGGTCTTGCGCAGTCCTCGATTTCGCCGGCGGTTTGGCCTTTTGTAGAATTCTTCCAGACGGTGCTCCCAACGCGGACGGAGAGGGCACTCCTGAAGGAGACGACGACGCGCCGCTTGTTGTGTGGATTAGGAAGTGGATGGTCTTCGTGTAGCCTTGGCACGTATATCCGGACTTCTCGCAGCGGCGGCATGTCGGTTTCAACTCATCTGATAGAGGTTCAGGCAAGGGTCAGCTCTGAGCGGTTCGGCGCGGCTGGTGATTTACACACCACATTTAATGTGTCTCGCACGGCACGTGTGGCAGCCGCTGCCCATCCATGTCGTTAGCAAGGCTAAGAGCTGAGTGCGGTAGAGCAGCTTGAACTTATAACTGACTTGCTGCGACCGGGAACCCCCACCATGATGGCGCACGCGGCGAGGCTGAATGAGCTGCTGTGAGCGTACGGCGCGTGTTGCCCTCGCGCTCGTTTTAGGGATATATAGCTGGCTGCTTTGCCAGACGGATGCGCTAGAGACAATTCTGGGCCTTGCAACTCGCTTCCGGCTCAACGCGGTGTGCGATCCTCCTGCAACACGCCTCGTCAACCGATATAAACAGTCAACGCCTCGCGATGCTCCAGGCTTGAGTCAGTGTCAGCATGTCAGTCGCATTATAGCGACCCTTTGGACAGATACGCGACGGGCCCTGAAAATCGCGAGCGCTGGAGGCGAGATGGTGTTTCGTATGTGGAGTACCGAATCAACCCCCTGCTTGAGTCGTGGTCGGGGCGGCCGGTTCTTCTTCCCGCAAGGCCGCATCGGCGCGACCTGGCATTTTTCGGCGTCCGGACCGAAACAGCCTCCTGGCGTCGAAGCTGTAGCTGCTCTCGAGCCTCCTGCGTTCTCTGGAGCATAATAGGGCGGCGAGCATGACGAGCTCGAATGCAGCGGTATAAGCACCGGGGGCCGTATGGCAGGAACAGCGGAAGATAGCGACGCCATAGTGATGACGGTAAGCAGCAGCACTCGGCAGCGCAGCGCGGAGAGCGGGCGAGGATCATAGGGCGCAATTCGCCTTCCTCTGCTGTGCCACAGCCATTATTCCTCCCTTTGTCCTCGGTTATGTTGATCGATCATTTCTCGTATCCTGGGTCTATGCTATCGCCATTGGCGGGGCCCTGACGTCGTGCGGCTGCAGTCCGCGCCAGCGACAGGAAGCTATTCGCCGCAGCGGCTATTGCTGCGCCGCACGCTGCGCATTTGGTCAGACTGAGCCCAGCACGGACTGAGACCTCATTAAAAGAGTGGGGGCATGGAACCAACGGAAGTTGCTCCGGAAGGGTGTATGAATAGAAGGAGCAATGGATGCAGCAGAGTAGCTCGCTGCTAATAATGGACGACTGGTGGTGAAGAGGTGTTTGCGCGACGCCGACGTGCCAGCAAACTCATGCCTAGACTGCGTGACAACAGTGCGCGGACCTGAGTCATATCACTGCTGTCCCGCGCCACTCAGGAATCACGACGCCGCCTGAGTAGCCACTGGTAACTTCGGCTTTGTTCCCTGCCGCTGTGCCGCCCTGCCCTCGCCCCCAAAGACGGCATAGATGCAGTCCAGGCAACTCCTCCACGATCCCACGCCACTTGTAATTGCATTCGGTTCTAGTTACACTGTCCACTCCACAGAGTTCACTCCTATACAGATGATCGCGGGTCTCTAGCTGACGTAGGTGGCTACCTATCGGGTTCTCTGTATCTTCCACCATCTCTCTGCGCACGGGCTATTCGGCAACCCATAGAAGATTGCGAGCTACAGACGACTCGATGTGACGCTGTCCGTTAAGACTCGCTCGTGGAGCCTCTTCTCTGACTTTGGACATTCCCAGCTCTCAATCGCGGCGGTAAGCAGGCGAAGATTAGCCGCTTTACCGAAGTGGGATCCGTTGCCTACCCACGTTCGACGAGAACGAAATTTGGGAAATGGAAAAGGAGCTGAATTTTAGGTGCCTGATGAGCACGGTACACTTTACCTGAACTCGAGAGTTCCTAGATGCGGCGAAGAAGTACGTCTTTACCACGACGGCTATGGAGAGTAGCAGATTTTATATCGCACCGACTGCGATAACGGTCACGAGATGTGCAATAAAAGATCATAAGGGCATCGTTAAGGGTGTGTGCAACTTTGGCATCTGAGGTTAGAGACAAGCTTCTACAAGAACAAGGCAATCAGCCTCAGTAGAAACAGCGTCAAAGCTATCACCTAGCTATCGAGAATGCCGCAAATGAAAGCAATATTTGGCCTGTGCACGAGCGGCCTCCAGAGTCCACAACAGTCTCTAAATACAAGGGTATCAAGCAATACAAGTCAAAAAGAACCCTAGAACAACGCCGCTCCCGTCCGAAACTCTATCACTCCAGAGACATGAAGACCTCACGATGCTCTTAATACTCTCGGGTCTTCCTGTGCTCTCCGGAGTATCTTTAGCATATCTAAGTACAATTCCGACTCTTCCTGCTTCCATCTTCCACCGTGCGGGAAGACCGCCTCACGCAGCTTATTGACCCAAGGGACCAATGGCTGGTAATATGTAGTGAAACAACCCACCACAGTGTTGAGGAAATCAGTCCCGTCACTTACTAGCCCCTTCTTCACCCCCGCCAGCTCTTCTGTGTTCATATAATTCCACTTGTCGAACCTCTCAACCACTCTCCCCTTGCCTGGCCCTTCATAATGAATGCAGATCCAGAAGAGGACCCAGAAGAAGGACTCGAGATCGTGCATGAACGAGTGTTCCTCCCCTAGCAGCACCCCGATCGCCATGAACGCAAGCGTGCCGGTCTTGCCTCGAGCCCCCGACACCCCTTCCCTCTCTTTGCTGATCGCAAGATCGAGGTCAATCAAGAACGCATCCCAGGAAGGGTTGCTGCTATCCTCGTTGATCATGAGATTATTCTTAGAAACATCGCGCTGGAGCATCTTTCCCTTCTTGTGAAGAGACTGATGTCCCTCGATGCACCCCACCATCGCAGCGAGCAGGGCAGCCCGAGAACTTGCCTTATAGATAGGCTTCCCGTAGTCAAGGATGATTACGCGACGATGTACACGGTTCTTCGGGAGCTCGCCTCTTACTACAATCTGCGAATCGGAGCAGATCCGTTTCCTGGCCGGCTCTGATGCGTCTATATGGCTGGATGACCTCTTCTGCCCCGCTGAACTAGTGCTTCGGGTGTTTCGCACGACCCCGGATGTGCTTGGAGGTGGCATGGACTCGCTCGGCCGGTAATTGGTCGCCTCCGAAACGTCCAGCCCTTTGCGGATGTTGTTGTAGACGTCGTCCTCGGTACCGGCCACGCGGACTGTCTCATGGTGATAGTGCCTTGCCACGTTGACGACTCCATTCTTCGTTGCCTCCTTCAACAGCTCACCCTCCTCATCGCGCTCGGGATACTGCCACGAGTCTTTGATTACGTAGGGCCTCCGCGGCTTGTCTCCCTGGCGATACGCCTTCCAGCAGGTCGTCGCCCGACCGACAACGCATGGGGTCCGCGTGATTACTTCATCCAAAACAAGGCGCTCCGTTCTGTTGTTGCGCTTGATTTCGATCCACCGCTTGCCGCTCGCTTCCAAAATGGTCGGATCGAATCCAAGCTGCTCTTTGTCCATCAGGAGATATCCCATGATCACCGAAACAAACCGCAGACCATCGTTGTTGACGTCGAATTGCTCTGACGCGATGCCTCCAAGTCGGTCGAATTCCCACAGCCGCATGGTGGGCCCGCACAGCGTGAAGCCGAGGACGAAGCGACGGGCGTCTTGGGCAGTGAAGACCTCCCTCGCGTATCTGGCGAGGTCGCGCCAGGTTTCCGAGCTTCTATCGAGGTCCGGCTTGCTCTTCAGCTCTCCCACGACGAGTATTTGGGACCAGCGAGGCCGTCCGTGCACCGTGGTATCCGCGAAACCGAGGTCCATCTTTCTTTCCGCTACGGATCCTTCAAAGGGGAGATCAGGCCGCGCAAGTGTTCCCCGTTGGATGTTTCCAGCTGAGCAGTATTCTTCTGCGAGTGTTTTTAGCTGGTCTACCAGCCCTGTAAACCACCCTAACACGTTGTTCTGCGTCGGACTCTCCGGCCAGCCACGCCAGCCACGGTCTGCCGTGTACAGCGGGTTGTTTCCTTCGCTACACCTCTGGAAAACCGTCTCCGCCGTCTGCTCGAGGCTTTCGACTTCGTCGAAGAACGTCTCGAAGAAGTTGGGCACCCCGATGAGCAAAGAGCCGTTCAGCTCAGCCTTGAGCACATCGTCGAAAAGTTTTCTGTGTTCAGAGGAGTCGACAATAGTGCTTGTAGTGCGCGTATATGGGGTTTGCTTGATCGAATGAGCGGCTGGTGTTATAGATTTAGAAGGCGTCCGTAGTTGCGCCGTTGGGAGGGACGTTGTCGAAGTAGTTGTCGGAGGGGCGGGCTGCGTCTGGCGGATGAGGTCGTACACGGCTGTCCATATCGTGGGATCGTCCTTGCCAGCTACGACGTGTTTCACGAGCTGGGCGGTGTGCGCAAAGTCCGTTTCGTTTGACGATAATCTCGCATATAAGAGGGCGAGATCGCTGCGTAGAGGAGTCGGTCTGACGTTAGAACGTAGAGAAGCGGCGGTAGGATGCGCTTGAAGAATAATGATGAGCTCAAGCGTTAGATCTCGTCCGACTACTTTGATTAGCTTGCGTCGTTCGTATCGAATTTCAGTACTCACCTGGCTCGGTGACCAGCTGCTCGAAGCGATCCAGTCTGCCTCGAAGACTTATACGAGGATGGGCTGACTTGAATGCATCCCGGAATGAGTTGAGTGCATCTCCGATAGGATGATCTCTGATGGTGGCGAGCTGGCTCTCCGAGAGCTGTGTCATGGCGGCTGATCTCGGTTGCTCGACCGAACGACGATGCGGGTACTAGACAGAGTCGAGGAAGTCTTGAAACGCAGCTCAGAGACTTCGTGCGTCGGACGAGCGAGCTGCTGTGTGGTGGAGGTGAAAGCGAGAGGAGGAGGGCGCGTCGTCGCGTTTCACCTGAAACCGCCCGGGATAACATCGGCTCAACGTGTTGGCGGCGCAACCAGAGACAGAATCCAACCACCTCCTCAATTTATCTCTTCACCTGAATGGCACCTTATACCCAGCGTACAACGACAAAACAATAGCAAATGTTACTACGAGTGGAGCTTTCTGCATCCAGCTATTTACACAGACCGTTTGGGGTTACTTCGGTTAAGTTGTCGGCGGAAGCGCACCAAAGCGGCAGCACACGGGAATTCACCGTACGTGGATTCAGAAGTTTCAGTCTTCCTTATAGAATACTGCGTAGATAAATTTTCAAACTGCTGAGCGGTAGTCAGGTGGGTAGTAGAAGAAAACACAACCTATGCAACAGAAGTGAGTATATCTACTACATCCTCGCGCGCCTTCTCTGCCGCCCGTGCTAGTGGCGTATGCACTCTGTTGTCCTTGGAGTTCGGGTCGACGCCATCCTTCGTGAGTAGGAGTTCCACCACCTCCTTGTGCCCACTCTCCGCCGCCCACGACAGCGGTGTCCGCCCTTCGTTGTCCTTGGAATCTACATCAACGCCGTCAGTCGCGAGCAGCAGCTCCACTGCCCACTCGCACTCGAACATTGCGGCCTTCAATAGCGGCGTCCGACCGTGTTTATCCTTGGAGTCCGGATCAACCTTGTCGTTCGCGAGTAATAGTTTCACCGCCTCGCGCCTCTTACGTACGGCATTCCACAACTCCTGGGAGACCAAGTCGAACCCGGAATTCGCGACGGCGCGCGCCACCTCCACCCCGGCACGGGAATCAGTACATACGACCCACGACAGTGGCGTCCACCCCTCGTTATCCTTGGCGTCCGGGTCGACACGATAATTCACGAGTAGTAACTTCATCACTGTCTCACGCCCATTCTCTGCCGCCCACGACAGCGGCGTCCTTCCCCCGTTGTCCTTGGAGTCCGGGTCGATGCGATCATCTGCGAGTAGGAGTTTCACCACCTCCTTGCGCCCACTCTCCGCCGCCCACGATAGCGGCGTCCGCCCTTCGTTGTCCTTAGAGTCCGGGTCGACGCCGTCATTCGCGAGAAACACCTTCACCACCGCCTCATACCCCTTCTTTGCCGCCCATGACAGCAGTGTCCGACCGTTTTCATCTTTAGAGTTCGGATCGACACCTTTCTGAGCAAGCAGGTGCTTCACCGCCGCCTCACATCCATTCCATACGGCCCACGACAGCGGCATCCACCCCTCGTTGTCCTTGAGATTCGGGTCGACGTCGTCATTTGCGAGTAGTAGCTTCACTATCGACTCGTGCCCGTACATTGCGGCCCAAAACAGCGGCGTTAGACCGCGGCCATCCTTGGAGTCCGGGTTGACGCGGTCATTCGCAAGTAATAGCTCCACCACAGCCTCGTACCCCTTCTCTGCCGCCCATGACAGCAGAGTCCGACCATTTATATCCTTGGGGTCAGGATCGACGCGGTCATTCGCAAGCAGCAACTTCACCACCGCCTCACGCCCATCCCATACGGCCCACGACAGCGGCGTCCGGCCCCGGTTGTCCCTAGAGTCCGGGTCGACGCCGTTATTCGCGAGCAACAGCTTCACCACCGCTTTGTGCCCATTCCATACGGCCCATGACAGCGGCGTCCGGCCGTTTTCATCCTTGGGGTCCGGGTCAACGCCGTTATTCGCGAGCAACAGCCTCACCACCGCCTCATGCCCATATTCTGCCGCCCACCACAGCGGCGTCTGCTCCCCGTCATCCCTGGAGTCTGGGTCGACGCCCTCCTTCGCAAGTAGGAGTCCCACCACCGCCCCGCAACCTTTCCTTGCGGCCCGCGACAGCGGCGTCCACCCCACGTTGTTCTTGGAGTTCGGGTCAACGCCGTCATTCGCGAGCAGCAGCTTTACCACCACCTCTTGCCCACTCTCCGCGGCCCACGATAGCGGCGTCCGCCCTTCGTTGTCCTTAGAGTCTGGCTCGACGCCGTCATTCGCCAGCAGCAGCTTCACCACCGCCTCGTGCCCATTTTCTGCCACCCACGACAGCGGCGTCCGACCGTCATCGGTCATCACTTGTACATTGGCTCCTTCGCTCAGTAGCCTTTGAATCGTCGTCTCTCGTCCATGTTTTGCAGCCCATAACAGTGCCGAACTTCCATGCTGTTGTACATTGTGTCGATAAAGATAGGTATTCAGGAGATGGTAGAGGTGCCGATTTGTCTGTGCAAAAGCATTGATGTCTTTTTCTGTTTCTAAGTTTTCCGCAATATACAGGAGTAATTCATTCGACAAACCAAGTATCGACATATCTAAGCGTGTTAGCTTTAGGTTACACGTACTAGAAAGTCCATACTGGGTCAATCTAGAGAAGGAAAATGGCTTACTGAATCAAAGCGCTGTTTTTGGTTAATTGATGGACGGATGGATAGAATCATGATCGAGGAGCTCAGGATCACCAGTGATCCGTTGAATGGAAGGAATCGGGCCGGAACGCGTCCCTCGTCGGCCAATGCACGCGCCTCCATTAGTGCTTTTCTCGACGATCACAGCGCACCTCGTCGCTCCCACCGCCTTCCGTGCTCGGAAACGCCCCGGTAATTAACGGCACCGCCCGCTCCATCGCGACCCGCAATCTACAGCGCCGTTCCACTCCTCCCGCCGCCACCCGCAAGACGCGTTCTTCGGCTACCGTCCGATGGCCGGCGAAGCGCATCCTCCACGAAGACGCCACGCGGTACCTGACCGAATGGCGCGGAACCAACCCTACAATGCGCAAGTCATGGCCGCAAAGCCTTCCTAAAGGCTCACATGAGTGCCTAACTGGAACTAGCTTAACTTCCCTCGAACGAGTCAGCATCTCTCACAATTGCAGCTGTTAAGTAGAATCAGCCCATGCTTTCGGACATGCTCGATGGAAAGCTCCTATGATAGATTTCACAATGGGCAGCCGTCCGGCAGGGGCAAGCGATAGCATCTCCTGCACTTATCAGCAGCTCACAACTGAGCATCGACCTTTTTCGCCTTGCCGGCATTTGACATCCGGGTGGACAGTGGACTGGCGGCTAAGTACGTCTTCTGCGCACTTAATCACACCTGGAGGCCAAACCATAGACGGCGGATCTGGGTCCGCCGACAATGGATGGCTACAATGGTGCGGCCTCTCGCTTGCGTTAGCGATCGGCGCGGCCCATCCATAACATCAACATCAAAGCTTTACTCAGTTCCAGCGGGGATTATGAGTTCATTGCTCCGCGGAGAGTGATAACGGATCACAATGCCCCTGCTTCCGTGTGGGGCAATCTGTACGAGCGCGGTTGAACTTAGCTAACTTATGTCAGCAATAGGTTTGCAAGCGGTTTGCTGCATCTGAACTTCAGAACTTCGGAACTTCGGATGACAGAAAGGCACTGATCGTTCACAAGTGGATATCGAGCTTGTTGCCCTCGCAAACTCATAAATCGGCTGAAGATTATAACTAATTGAGCATATACTTTCAGAATCATTGAAGTCAGTATTGGAAGACACCCTTAGTATTCAGGCTCTAGGCTGATACAAAAGCTATTCGGGACTCTACTCTCTTGTGAAGACATGTTATGCTCGAAGAGCGTCGGGGCCAGCGCCAGCGGCTGCGGCGAAGGACTGACGGAGTGCCGCTCCCGTCCATGTTTTGTAGCGATCTCCTCGGGCCAGACGCAGACGGAGCGGCTGCGGCAGCACTTACCGCACGCGGGTTTGCTCTCGTCGCACTGCATCTTCTGCTGTCGACACCGCATGCAAACACGCTGCCTGGGGCCAGGAAGACGCCGAGGCCAAGTACAGACGAAGCTGCCCCGGGAGCACCGTTCGCATTCGGGCTTGCGCTGGTCATAATTCCGCTCGTCCTGCCCACACCGAAGGCAGGCTATCTTGGCCCTCGGCGCATGTCTCTGTATCGAACTAAGTCGGGTTGCTGAGTGAAGGGAAGGGCTTGGAGGGGAGAGAACGTACTCTTTTCATTGGCGTCTTCTTCAGAACTTTGTTGTTGTGGTTGTTGTTGTAGGAGCGCGTGTAGCGGTCGCGCACTGATGAGGTGGCTGTCGCTGATGTATCTGGTGACTCTCGGGGCAGAACATTAGTTGTTGAGCTGATTGAGCGCCGCCTCCTGGCGCTATCATCAGCAGGGCCCGCTACGTCCTCCGCAGCGTTCCGATCCTGAGATCCGTCCTCAGCTGGGCGCTCCTCTGTGCCACTCCCTTGCGCTTCCTCTGCGCGCTGAGCTGTCACTGCAGGCTGGACCTGCGCTTCCGTTGATGCCATCGGTGGTGATGCCGTCTCTTGTGCTATTGTCGGGGCCGTTGCCGGTGCGCTTGCAGGTAATGGAGCTGGAGCCAGAACTGGAGCTTGAGCTACAGCTGGTGCCGAAGCTGGAGCCGGAACTGGAGCTGGCAGTGGCGCTAATCTTGTCCACCCTGTCGTCGGTGCTCGAACTGGAGCCAGAGCTGGACCGAGAGTCAGAGCTGGAGCTGATGCCGCGGCCGGAGCCGGGAGTAGAGCGGGAGGTGGAGCAACAGCTCGAGCTAGGACGGGCGCTGATGCTGATGCTGGGGTTGAAGCTCGAGCTGGAGCTGCGGGTCGAGCTGAGAATGGAGCTGGTGCAGCTGGCGCTGACGCAAATGCTGGCATCAGTACTGGTGCTGACACTGGTGCAAATACCGACGCTGTGGCTGGTGCTCCTGGCGCTGCTTCCAGCACGCGTTGCCAATGCTGCTCCCGCGCCGCTACCATGGCTGCTTGGTCTCGCCTCTTCTTGTCCAGTTCCTGCTCCTTTGCGCTCGCTCCCTCCATTGCTATCATTTCTGGACGCCCAGACTCAAGCAGCCATGGAGTACCCACCACGCCTCGCCAGTTGGTCGCTCGCGCGGCCTCGACCGTCTTCAGTACCCCAGACTTCATGCGCACATAGCCTTCTGGTACTGGGCCGGTTCTTCTTACCGCTGCTAGTTTCACTGTCCTCTGCAATTTCTCGGCGTTTGGAGAGATGCAGCCTTCTGGCGCTGAGTCGGTCCTTACTGCCGCCTCCGACGCTGCTGGCCTCGGGGCTTCCACGCTCTCTGGGGTATAGGAGGACGGCGACGGTTGGGACGATGATAAGAAGTTTGAGTGGATCGGTACAAGCACTGGGAGGCGCAGGATTGGGACTGTCGAGGACGGCGACGCCATGGCGATGACAGTGAACTGTACCCGGTAGCGCAGCGCGAGAGGGAGGAAGAGGAAATATAGGACACGGGCGCCCTGATGGTTGCTGTGCCGCACTTATCATTGCCCTCCATTGTCCGGATCGATCATCTCTCGTGTCCGGGTTCACGCTATTATCCATTACCATTGGCAGGCGCCTGACGTCGTGCGGCTGGGCATTGTCCGGTCGAGGCATGTCTCCTGTTCGCGAGCGGCTCACAGTCGCCCGTTTGGGCACAATGTCGCGGCATCGTCGTGAGGTTATTCGCTGCAGCGGCTGTGCTGCGCCGCAAGCTGCACGTTTGGATTAGACTGGGCGCGCCCTATAGGCCCAGTGGTGACATACGGCGTGAGTCTCGGGGGTGGTGATAAGTAGGAGGCGCAGTCGGCGGCAGCGGAGCAGTTTGGCATAGATGAAGAAGGATGGTGGAAAGGTGCTACGAGCTACGCCGACGCGGGCTGCTTAGAGCTGAAACGTGCCTGTACAGTGCCTAACAGGTGCGGGCTCTAGCCACTCTCGTCCGCCAAATTCCGACGTGGGAACATCAAACTCGGCGGCGGGGTATCATTCTTACAAGAAAACCTACCACAAGATAGAGATTACTAGGAAAATTATATAGAAACGTAGAGCTAGTAGATCTCTATAATTCTATCTGATTTAAAATCAAAAATATCATCGTTCAAATTTTGATGTTCTCCTGGGCTGTTGCAAGTTCTCCCGTGAGTGCCAACCGAGTCGTCTCCTCCCGCCGCTGCCGTCATACCGGGACACTCCTGTCGCTGCATACGACGTCATTCATTCTCATGTCAATCGTTTAGCAACCTCAGCTCCAACCTCCGCATATTGCGCGGTCGGACCTCTATTCAACGTGAAGAATTTAAAAAGACGCACAGCATCGCCTCTCAGTCGGGCCCGCTGCCTCGTCGCCTTCGCTGGGGACAAAATCCCAAAAAATTTCAACGCACACTTATCATGAGCACATCGATAAACAAGAGGGAAATTAGGCCTAATAGCTTAGACGAAACCCTTGAAAGCGGCCTAGACAGTCGCATATAAATTTGTTGATAAATTACAGATGGCAAGAAAACTGTCGCCTCGTAGAACTATTGAGATGTTGGGTTTTCTCCTCGACGGTGCGCAGTATATCCTTGCGTGCAGAGGGAGAGTGTGACTGTAAGAGACTGTTCTTTACAATTATAGTTTACTTCATTCCGTTCGACATCATCTTGCCAAGCGGGTCGGAATAATGAGATACAAGGTTCTTGTGTAGGACGACACGAATCTTTCCGGGGCCGATGTAGAAATTAAGACTGTCCCTCGGCAACTGTGACCCGAGAGACCATGAACTTCAGGGCCCGATTGCCTCCATGTTACTCGCTTTCTCCTTTTCCTGCCATTTTACCGTTACGGCCGGCCCGTCATCTCCTCCAGCAGCCTGTTGTACTTCGGGCATCCTCGGTCGTCTTGCCCTGTGAGGGCCGCTGCAAGCTGCACACTTCTCCGCGATTGAACAACAATTGTCTTATGTCCGATGCCTGCCCACTTGACGCATCTCTCTTCGCCTCCGCATCGAGATTGCTGGTAGCCATAGCTCTGGCATCGGAAGCACCGCCGAGGGCGAAGGCGATGTTCGAAAACGTTGGTGTACGCCGCTTCTCCGCCGATATCCATCACTCTGCCTGCCAGGAGCGCATCCGCATCGCTTTTCTTCGCCAAGTAGATCGCCGCTGATCCGCACAGTCTGTCGCTTGGCTTGCTCAGCTAGCGCGCATGCACTATCTCCACCCCGTTCTCTTCGCTCATCACCTTGCAGGCGTCCGCTCGCAGAGCCGTGCGCTCCTCGTTGAAAACGGCCGTCTTGTTGACGCTGTCCACCTCCACCGGGTACCACTGTCGACCTCTCATCCTCGCACCCCGGAAGGCTGTGTCCAACCAGTCGCTGTGCGATCTCACCGTACCCTCGTCGTCCTTGGAGCGGAAGAGGACCCGCACCTTCGCCGTGTCGTTCGCATTCATCAGGCCACAGCACTTGATGTTCTTGGTAGCTTCCTGGCTCTTCAGCGCTCTTCGAAAACGTGCGCGTATGTCTCCCGGCTTTGTGCTGTCAATATTGGCTTCGGATAGATCAAGCTCGATTGCTGGCGGCGGTGACAGTGGCAGCGGCGTGTTCGCAATCGTAGTGCGCACGGGCACGGCTGGCATCGCCGCTGGGCTGGTGTTCGCGGACGTTGGCGGCGTGGCGGGCACGTTTTTGAGAGCGCTTGCGTAGGTCGCGTTGATCTGCGACTGTGAGATTAGGTTCCTCCGCGTCGTCTCCACGAGCGCGGTTATCTGCTTCTCCATCTTTCCCATGCGCTCTTCCATTTTGGCCTACGTTTCTTCAGCAATCTCCAGAGCACTGCACATCCGCTTGATCTCATATTCGTTTCTAGCCACCTGCTCCGTAAGCGCTTCGTTCCGCTCAGTAAGACGGTCGTTCTGCGCAACAATGATGTTGAGCAAGGCAATCACGTCGTCCAGGGTCGAGTCGCTTGGTAGGTCGGGTGCGGTGGTCGCGCGAGCCTTGCGTTGCCTAGTTGGTTTGCCGGTGTGAAGGGCGTGATAGTCGGTTCGTTGGGTTTGGAGACGCGCAGCGCGTCACGACGCGCCAACGGTCGCGAATCCGCCCCCATCAGCCTCGTCCGCTGACATTTCAGAGTCGACAACGATCGGTGTGCCTGGCTTGTTCAGGCTTCGAATTCTGGTTTCGTAGATAGAGTAGTAGTCGCCGGAGCGGAGCGGCGGTCACGCGTTCCTGATTCTGGCGTCGTTTGCGCGCTGTCACTGAATCTTACATAAGCATGGACCACCTGAACGAGTTTTTCGTTGTGTAGGTGGTCCACGCTAAGCCTTTTCGGCACTAGGCAGGCCGGTCAGAAAACGTGGCACAGCGGACCACGCCAGTGCGCGCCCAGCCGAGGCGCAGGACGTTGTGGCCATGAGTGCCCTAGCGAAGCTAATCAAAACGTAGAAAGTTATACCACGCATGAACAACGAACAAGCTGATATTAGTTTACATGAAATCGGCATCTTTGCTCAACAACTAAAGCCGCATACCGATGCTACGGCCAAGAATATCGATATCATCATCACGATCGCCCAAAATCGGTTGAAGACGCAAGGCAATACGGATCGGTAGTCGGTGGGCATTCTGGATTTCCGAATGCACCTCGATCTACTAGTAAGGAGTCGAGATGCACCGCCTGTTCCAATCGTTCATGCGGAATACTGACGGGGGAAAAGCGTGGAGAGATTTTATTAATACGCTGCCGGAGAACCTCAGACATCGGTATCATCGCCTGAATATCAATATGGAAGGCCAAGAGCCAGATATTGACGATGTCTCCTCCATGGAACGCTTAAGGCATTCAACGGAGCAGTACATCAGTTCCTCGCTCATCATCAAGCCGGTACGGGAAGCTATGCTTTAATGTTCTACTTTGAGCTGGAAGACATCCCAGTTTACCGTAATGGCACGTATCAGTGTACCGGGGTGATATTTTGCCGGATGAACCTTTGTAAGGAAGCAAGGAAGGCCTTCTACGAGGACCTGAGATCACCTCCATCTTATTTTCTCATAGACGGCCGGCCAATACGCTGCGTTGAAACGATCCCTAGAGGGTTGCCGTTATTCAGGAAGCGCATAGAATCCCAAGCCCCAGAAATGGACTACCAAGTGTCAATCACAGTCGGGGGCACGCAAACTTCCCGCTACATCAGCGGCCTGCCAAAGACGCTCAAGCAGCTCGTCGCCTGCCAAAAACTCGATGCTCCATTTGGAAGAGTGAACCACCAGAGCGTCGGAAGGTGTCTTCCCGCGTTACCGCTAAAACGTGGCGAGGGAGGCCAAAAAGTGGTGAATTCTTTAGTCTACGTAGTAAATCCGAAATTTTTTTTGTCCTTTACGTTGATTCGAGAGCGGACTAACCGTGCTTCCGTATTGAAGTTCACATCCGGGCTAGCACTCTTGCCTGGCGTGGAGGAAAGGGCTGTATCCCCAGTCCACACCGGCCTGCAAATCCAATTCATCCGTTATAGCCATTGCCGTTCTCCAGGTGTGCATCCAAAGGGACTTGTAGTTCACACCTTGGTTATATTCCGCGTAGGCCACTATTGCGTCGAAGGAGCTATCGTCTTTCAAAAGGCTAGGGTATATGCACTGCCGGAAATGCATTCGAATTATGTTGGTTTTCGCTTCTTTCGAGAACGTGGAGTCCAATATTCCAGGTTGAGACTGTGATCGTGTTAGAAAAGATTTATCCAAAGTCTCCCACGTTGGACTCACCAGTATAGAGCCGAGAAGTTCGAAGTAAGTCTCAGAAGCAGAGTAGGTGAGATTGAAACTGATGACAACCTGCAGGCATGCCCTTATCTGTTTGAAGTTAAGGCTTGGTCACAGAGTATTGCGTAGGGGTGAATACCAGATGTTCTCTAGCCGTGAGCTCGGTTTTTGGAGAAGTGCGACTCCTCTCCCACACCATGTCCAGGACAGTACGCCTCACATCCGTGCGCAATTTCCCCCCACAATCGTCCGGGCTCGCCTCAAGAAGTAGGAGACGTACGGTTAATGGGAGTCTGTCAAGTTGCCTCTTGACGGTATTCACCTGATCAAGGGCCCTCTCGAGCCGGCCGTCAAGCTGGACCCGTTCCAACGTCCTGAGCAGCGTTGCACTTGTAGTTGGAAATCTGTCGGTATTTTTTCTGATCATATCCGGGAGGAAGCCCGCGATGCGAGGCAGCTTGTCGATGTTTTCTATGAGTTCTGCGAAGTCCTTGTATGTATCGAGAGCCTCGATGATGTTGATGGCGTCGATCACATCCATGAAGAACCGGTCTGGACTGTCCTTGTTCTGCTGGATGATAAGTTCCACTCTCCGCGCAAATGGCACCACATTCGAAAGGATCTCAGGGTGTTGGCTGGCGTTGTAAAAGGGTGTATGGAGTTGTCTTGGAACTCTTTGGCAGGAAGCTTTGACTTTCAGGATCGCTTTGAAGCTTTTGATGGTCAGTTCCGTTTCTTGTATGTGCTCTTTCAGCTTAACGGGGTCTGTCTCGTTGCCTGGTTGACTTGGGAAGCCTGGTTGGTTCGGGTAGACTGATGGATTCCAGTTGCTTGGTTGATGATTCGTTGCCCAGGTGAGTCGTTTGAGTCGTTCGACCAGATTGGCCTTTTTCAGTATGAGATGGTCCACATGATCCTGGATCTGTTCGTCGTTTTGGAAGGTCCTCAACGGGGTGCGGACAGACGCAGATGCTCGTTCCACCGCCATTCTGTTCAGGTCGTGCCAACCGGGCGTGTGGAGTGATGGAGATGCTCCCACGACGTTTATATATCTCGACAGCCTACCAAGTTCAACTCTCCTGTTACCCCCGCGCGGCCGGTTTACGCCTCTCCACAAATTTTCCAACGCAGCGCTGACACGAATGTGCCTCCGTCCTTGACCCCATCTGGAAGAACTCCCGCGAACCAACGCAAGGGTCAAGAGCATATGCCGGGGCTGCCAGCGTGCAGATGTGCCATGGCTTCCGGCTGCACGCTGGCATGGATCTGTTCCTCCCCGCTGATCGTGTCAACGATGAACCCTATATTGTAGATGCAGGCGAATGGAAAATTCAGAGTTTCAATGCTGTCCAATATGCGTACTACAGAACTGCCTATTCTGACTGATATCCCCGCACCAAACTCCTACCAACTTTGCCGCCTCTTAGCGAAAGAGCAAAATCTTGGACCGCTAACTCTGATGGAGGAGCGAAAGAATAAAAAATAGATTAGGGAACTGGTGTGGGTGATATGCCCGACCGCCAAGCTCGGTTTGTGAAGCGAACCACTAAGCCTATCCTAGTAACTACCTGAAGTGTGATTGGCGAAGGGAGAGGTCAGTCAGGGCCCATGGCCTCACCGCCTTCCGTCGAACTCATTCCCGGATCCCCGATGCCTTCAACCTCCTCAGCGTTCAGAAATTCCATCGGCCCAGCACACGGCTTGTTGAGGGTATTAATTGCAGCTGCGATTGCTGTTGAAGAGAAGTGGTCTGTGTTACAGCGCGGCGACCGTGTTGGGTTTCAGTCGTTGCTGCAAAGCCATTCGGCCAACCTCCCGTCGACTGCGAGTAGCCGGTCAGTCGACAAAAGGGACAGCAATAACCAGCCTGGTGGCTGGTTAGTCCCAACAACTATATACAGAAGCGTGTTCGTAACAGTCTGAACGGTTCTTAAGTGCCTAAATCATGAGCGAAAGCCACTGGATTTGGGTTTTTGTGCCATACCCTTCCTAAGTATGAGACGCTTTCCAGGATAGCAGGATACGTAGCGCAGATATCGACGAAGTCGAAGCTGATCTCGGTCCACAGCTCCAGTCGTCGACCTTGATCGGCCCCACCACGGAGGGACTCCTCAATCCAAGGTACCCATTTCTCCTCAACGACTAAAGGAATTTCTCCATATAAGATCTCTCCTACAATGTCGTACACCGGGAACCTGGAGGAGAGTTTACCAGTGCGGGACAGTCTCCGAGAGAGCAGTGGCAGACGGTCCATGAACTCCACTGGTTGGTGCTTTTCGTACATCATGCGGACTGGTGCAAGAGTTTTTTGGTAGACTGGGTTGCTATCGGGGTCGTCTATCTCCCACTCCTTCGAAAGTCCATGGGCCTTCAATTCCTCGCGGAGAACACGGTACAACAGCGCCGTAGTCTGACTCTTTTCAGCAGCCTATGTTACGGCGGACGGCTCGTGAGCACTTGAACAAACGAAGCGGAACTCGGGAGGAAGGATGGAGTACTCTCACAGTGCAAACTGTATTCCAGAAACTTGTGCGATCTGCTGAATTCCGGGACTGTTTCGCCGCTATCTTCGCCAGGTCCAAGTGCGAACGATTGAAAGCCTTGAAGGCCTCACCAGACGCCTTCAAAATGGCGTCAACGAGCTGGCGTGACTTACCTGGCTGATGCGGTCCTTGGTGGGAGGAACAGACAACTTCCGGCCATTGCACCCGGGGTTCTCGTGCCCGTCGGGCGCAAGTGTAAGGGTCGTCCACAGCCGATGGAAATCCGGCCCACAGGAGGGACAGGCTGCCCGTTCTGCAAGCGCCAGTGGTTTGTCCGTGTCAGCTTCGCGTCGGCTTACCTCTACATGCATGGCAGAACCTGTGGCCGCATGGAAAGGAGAATAGCTTCTGCAGCCAACCATGCTTTTGGCACTGCTGGCAGCCAGCAGCGAAGGTGGTAACTGCCGGGAAGCATGGTGGGACAATCAAGGTCAAGCGTTTTCACACCGTTGGAGTCGCCGAACAGCCTTCGAGAGACCAACCAAGCGAAATAGGATTATATTTCACTTTGAGATTGAAATCGCCCATCACATCCACCGCTAAAGGTCTTGATCCAATAAATCAAATGCAATCTCAAGGGGCAGGGCATCGAAATTTCTGGGAGAGCTTCTCCATTGCCAGGTTATCGTGGCGGAGAAAGTCGCAGCCTGTATGACATAGCACAGGCAAGTAGCCTGTCGCCACAGGCATTCGGAGATCCCATGCCTTGGTACATTGTATTAACGAGGCTGTAAGCAGGGTGATGGGCTAGGGCGTGCATTAAGCTGCAGCATGAATCGGGAATACTAGAACCGACATGGAGATATCGGCTGATTTGCAGACTAAGTACCGGAAGGGCCCCATCCGGCGTTACTGCCATATACGGTTTAGGCTAATGCGGGACCAGCGCCATTACCAAGTCCCCACACTCAACGCGTCCTTCCTTTCCCTGATCTACTCTCGCGGGCCTGCCAGACTCCATCCAAATGACAGAAGTTCATCAGCTCGAGAAGCTCTTTGAGCTTCTCCCATCAATCACACCAAGCATCGTCATCGCGAACGGGGTCAGTAAGAACATCTCAACCATTATCTCGAGTACTCTTCTATGTTAACAAATTGCTTGGTAGTGGACTAACCATGTGCGAAATTTCCTCGAACAAGGCACGGAGGAGGAGTATCTTCGATTCAAGCCGGCTTCATTCAAAACAATGCCATCGCCAGCGCCAACCATATCCTCTCATCATCCTTCGCCAACCTCTCCAGATGAAGCATCAGCGCGTTCTCAGTGCTGCACATCCCTCTCGACGGTCGCGAAGCGTAAAAGGTTCCTACCAGGATCCGATCAGTGTGCCAACAAAAGGCCCGCGAAGTCTACCAAGGACGAGCTCACCATCTTAGAATGGAAGGGACCATCCTCTCAACAGCGCAAGGAACGAAAAAAAGACGTGCGAACATGGATAGTGAAGCAGGCTCTCGATTCATTAATTCCATTCAGCCCTGACCTCTTCAAAGAACTCTGGGAGCTATCCCCTCTCTTCGAACCAGGTCTGTCGTATTACAGCAATCTAGGCCGTGCCACTTTGAAGGAATCTAGTTGCACACACGCCGTCGCATGCTGCTATCGGCTCTTACCGTTGTTCGTCATACATGCTGTGGAAGAACAGGAATCAACGTTAAGAGAGAAGAACATAACAAGTCTAAACCTCCGGTCCGAAGCTGAAACACGCACAGCAACCCTTATGGGTATTAGTCATGATCGCTTGCAAGCTTTGATCAAAAGAGGCAACAAATACCTGAAGCTCTTGGAGCTTGAGCCGGCTCTCGTGTTTGCTATTCGACCGAACAGTAAAGACTTGTAAGCATAGACCACATTGCATCGGCACAACATCGCTGACAAATGCAAAGCTGGGAGTATCGAATACGGATGGATGAAATCACAGATGCGGGTAATCGTGCAAGCAAGCTTTGGGAGCCTCAAACTCTTGAGGAAATGAACCTGATGGCTTCTAAAGCAATCCTTCAGGGGATGGCTCTGTGCCGATGGTCTCACACCAGCATTGTTGCAGCGAGAACTAGGCTGATAGCAAAGATAAGAGAAAGGGTGACCGATGAAGACTTCAGACAAATATTCCAACAGAAAGATGAGTACAATAACCACAACCACGAGTCAGGGAAGGTTCCACAACCAAGTATGTACCCTATTCATCTCGTAGAAGGGAGACAAACTGACTTGGGGTTTCAACCTTCTCAAATGGATCGCAGAATCCCGACATGTTGGTCCTCATTATGTATCAGAATCGGGGAAAAGAGTCCCAGATACAGGCCATATCGTCGGCTATGGTAGTCTTGAATTACCAGACCGCGCACCACTCTGCGGTGGAGTGATAGATCGACAAAATTCTGCTTCGAACTATAGCCATTCTCAGATCAATTCCTGGGAGTTGCACGACTATCAGGGACAAGGCAAGCCTTACTTCACCCCCTCCCTTCCCGTGCGGAAAGAGAAGGGAAAGAGGCACAATCAAATAAGCAAGGAAATTCCTCACTTTCAAGGCCACATAAGATCCAAATTCGTGCGCTTCAGCTAACTCTGGCGATTATAGTCAGCGAACAAAATTCTGGACAATCACTTGACTTCGAACGAACAAATTCTATGGCCCAAGTAGACATTCCCAGGCAATCCGATGAAGCAATCCCAGCATTGGCGACGATCGGAAATGAGGCCGGAGACCATTGCCAACCCGAGCATAGCACTTCAAATGATCTTCATAGCTCTGATGGGATGGGAACGGCAGCTATTTGGGACACATATATGCTATTCGACCAATTTGGCACCCAGGATTTCACTGCAATCTAGGTGGTTCCGTTCCACCTAGAACATCGTTACTAGTCAAGCTAATGAGCAGTATTGTAACGCCAGGTGGTATGAAGGTGTCCGTCTCGGTGATAGTAATGGCCCAGCCTACTCGCAAATCGATGTGCTGGATTTTCGGTGTGCCGTTGACTTCGAGCGGGATGATTATGGCAGGGAGGTATTTTTCAGGGAATTCGAAGCGGTCTTCGTAGCGGGAAATTAGCCATGGTTTTCGTCCTTTGACGTTCTTGAATCAAATATCAGTATATGTTGACAAGCAAGGAATAAAAGTAGCGATACCTGACGGGCTCCGATGAATAATATTTGACTTTTAAGCGATTCCATAAAGGCGCGGGGGGGGAATGCAACAGAATCCTGTCGCACCCACTTATCTGGCGGCGGTAAAGCCTGGATTATGTCGCCCAGGGTCTTCATCGCATCATCTTTCAGCTCTTCTGCATCGAGATGAGGCGAAGTGGATTCCGTTGCGGCCATAGATTCGCGGAGGGTAATAGACCATGGAACGGGGGAGAGACGCACGCGGGGCTGCTTCCCGATGGTAAGTTGGCAGTTCGGAGGGGCAGAAATTGGAGCGGATTATTTATACCCCGATGCCGCATTCACAGTGAGCCGCACCGCTCAGCAACTGCCACAACGCAAGATAATCTAGCACGTGGCTAAGTCACATATATAGGTTTATCAGTTATGGGTTATGACTTCACATTGTACGACATCATCTGCGGGGTTTAATCATTCTCTTATATTTTCGGTTTCGCTTGCCTCTTCTGGTACGGCCTTCATCTGGGCATGAAGAGTCGGATCTTTTCTGGTTTGCCGTCTTGCACTAGAGAAAACTACTATAAACGCTAGAATATATGGTCTGTGGGCCTTTTTCTGCAAATTCCGCAGTAACCCGACTCACATTGTAATTTTTCTATTCATGGAATGAGCAAAATGGATAGCATATTTATTTTCTGGTACTGAGACTCGTCCCTGCTTTGTCAAGTACTGACCTCATCTCGAAGTAGAGCCTCCGCTTCTCTTTTTCCCGCCTGTCCCAGCTCTTACCGTTCGGAAACACAACTATGCGCAGTTGCTGTATGCAAGGAACTAACGGCCTACAGTAGTCCATAAAATTTCTATCTACCTCAATGTCAAACTCGGCCTCATTAAGCATCAGTCCTGACTTTTCCCTTGCAAGCTCTCTTGTATCCTTGGAATTCCACTTATCGTACTCTGTGCCGCTTAGCTCTTCACCTGGCCCGTTCCAGTGGGTACAAACCCAGAAGAGCAGCCAGAAAAAGGACTCTAAATCGTGCATGAAGCTGTGATCCTCGCCGTAGAGCGCGCCGATGGCCATAAACACCTTAGTCCCGGTCCTGTTCGGCGCTCCGGAGGCTCTCTCGCGATCGATCTTGATAGCAAGGTCGAGATCGATCAGGAAACCGTCGTCCTCCGCCTCGTTCAGCAGGACGTTCCCAATCGATATGTCGCGGTGGAGGATCCCAGCCCTGAACAGTGACTCGTGCCCTACGCCATTGTCAGCAGGGTCAATGTTCCACTTTTAAGGCTTCACTTACCCTTGATGCCTCCTATCAAGCCCGTAAGCATCGCTTGCAGGCTGCTCGCTCGGTAGAGACTCTTCCCTACTCCGCGCATAATCACACGGCGATGCACGCGGTTGCGCCGTGGAACATCTTCGGCTGGGAGATCCAAGCGAGAATGCTTTGGCTCTTGTGGCGGCAGCATCAATCCGTCCACATTGCTGGACGACCTCTTCCGAGACACACCTCCGCCCCTGCTCTTGCTCCTCCCTCTGCTCCGACTCCCACCCCTGCTACTGCTCCCGCCTCTGCCTCTCCCCAGCCCTGAGTTGCTAGACGTGACTGCGCTGGTGACGGCGCTTGGCGCCGTAGATCGTGGCTGCCGGAGCGGAATTCTCCCCTCGGCGTCATCCAGTCCCCTCCGGACATTCCCCCGGACATCATCCATAGCGTCTCCGATGCGCACGGTTTCGTGGTGGTAGTATCGCGCCACATTGCCGACCTTGGGTTTTGCCGGATCCTCGACCTTGGGTTCTGCCGCTTCCTTTAGTAGAAGACCTTCTTCCGGATGATCCTCGTACTGCCACGAGTCCTTGATGACAAGCTCGTCGCCGGGCTTGCCCTGTGCATAGCCCTTCCAGCACGTCGTTGCCCGGCCGGCAATCGACCGCTGTCGCGTCATGAACTCAATGTAAATCCGCTCCAACCTTTCGTTCCGCTCAATCCCCATGTACCTCTTGCCATTGTCTTCCATGATTGTCGGATCGAACCCGAGCTCCTCCTCGTTCATCCACAGATAGCCCAGGATCACCGAGACGAATCTGTGGCCCTCCCTGTTGATGTCGAATGACTTGGACGCCACCACTCCAAGCCGGTCGAACTCCCACAGCCGCATGAGCGAGCCGCAGAGCGTGAAGCCCAGGACGAACCGGCGTGTGTCCTGCGCACTAAACACCTCCCGCGCATACCTCGAGATGTCGAGCCGAGTGTCATTGTGGTTGTCCTCCCTCCAATTGCTCTTTAGCTCGCCGGGAACGAGAATGTGCGACCAGTGGCATGGAACCCCCTTGTCTTCAGGTTCGCCACGTGCGATGCCAACATCGAGTTTCCGTCTTACGGTATACCCGTCGAGAGGCTGGTTCGGTGTAGTAACGCATCGTCGGCGTTCTGAGGGCCGAAACCCGCGCTCATCAGCGAATGTCAAAAACCGATCCACGTGGCGGCGGAGAAAGCGTAGCACTTCGTCCTCCTTGCAGTCCGATGGCCAGTCCGTCCAGCCGACGCCGTCAGTGTACATCGATATGGCGGGCTCCTTGCATGCGTCGAACACGGCTGCGGCTATTTCGGAGAGCTGTGTGACTCGTCCAAAAAAGGCATCGAAGACCCCCGGATGGTCGACGATAAGGTTCTGCTCCACTTCAAACCTGAGCAGAGGATCGATTTCTGTCCTTGTCTCGGTCGTGGATACGAAGCTGCTTGTTTTGGAGACGACGGGCGTCTGCTTGACCAACGAGGTGGTGGACGGAGTGCGTTGGGGGGGTTATCGGTAGAGTTGCGGAAGCAGGGGCTCTCGGGAGGGAGAATGTCGGAAGGGCGGGCTGCGTCTGGCGGATGAGGTCGTATACGGCTGTCCATATCGTGGGGTCGTCCTGCTCATCTATGATGTTTTTCACGAGCTGGGCGGTGTGCTTGACGTCCGTTTGGTTTATGGGAAGGCGAGAGGTTAGCAGAGCGAGGTCGCTAAGTAGAGGGCCATTTTCGTCATGAGATGGAAGGTTCAAAGCAGCGGGTAGTCCTTGGAGGATAAGCATGAGCCTAAGCACGAGACTTCTCGCTACATTCGTTAGCTTACACCACTTGCATTCGAAGTCGCACTCACTTGGCTGGGCCACCAACTGCTGAAAATGGTCTATTCCGCCTCGAGGACTTGTGCGAGGAGGAGCTGACTTGAATGCAGCTCGAAATGAGTCGAGTGCATCGCCAATCGGATGATCTCTGATGGTGGCGAGCTGGCTCTCCGAGAGCTGTGCCATGGCGGCGGACTCGGCTGCTCGACCGAATGACCATGCGGGGTACTAGACGGAGTCGAGGAGGTCTTGAAAGGCAGCAGAGAGGCTTCGTGTGTCGGACAAGCGAGTTGCTGTGTGTGGTAGAGGAGGTGAAAGGGAGAGGAGGACGCGTCGCCGCGTTTCACCAGAAACGGCCCGGGATAACATCGGCTCAACATGTTGGGCGCCAGTAAGACGGAATCAAAATTTCCCTCAGACAGGTTGATTCTTCCTACCTGGACCAAAGAGCCTGGTTCTTTACGCTCCAACATCCGACAACGAAGCAACGGCAAATATTTGACAGACTTAAGCCTTCCAAAGCTCTATATGCTACACTCCACTACCCCGGCTAAATTGTTAAGGAGATTCACCGCACATGGAGACCTTAAGCTTCTGAGCATTACCAATATGCTCGTTGTCTGTGTAGCTGTATTGCGTCGCTAGGTCGAGCTACAACAATCCATCGTCGACGTACATTGTCCTTCGCATGCTTGTAGAGGCTCCGCTTTAACACCAAGTTCATGCGAAACCTGGAATTGTTGCCCGAACGGATTAAAACTACTAATGGTATGATACATGAAAGTAGAAAAGACGATCAGAAAGTCCACAAAAAAGAAATAACTAAGAGCCTATGCGATTGGTGAGTAGGGCTACAATGTCATCGTGCTGACTCATCATCGCCAGCAAAAGCGGCGTCCATCCATCATTATCTTTGGAGTCTGGGTCGACGCCCTTAGTCGTGAGTAGCAGCTCCATCACCGCCTTGTGCCCATTTAGTGCGGCAGTTGATAGTGGTGTCCGCCCGTTGTTGTCCTTGGAGTTCAGGTCGACGCCATCCTTCGTGAGTAGGAGTTCCACCACCTCCTTGTGCCCACTCTCCGCCGCCCACGACAGCGGTGTCCCCGGTTGTCCCTAGAGTCCGGGTCGATGCCGTCATTCGCGAGTAACAGCTTCACCACAGCCACGTGCCCACTCCATGCGGCCCACAACAGCGGCGTTCGCCCCCTGTTGTCCCTAAAGTCCGGGTCGATGCCATCATTCGCGAGCAACACCTTCACCACCGCCTCATGCCCATATGCTGCTGCCCACAACAGCGGCGTCCACCCCACGTTGTTCTCGGAGCTCGGGCCAACGCCCGTCATTCGCGAGCAGCAGCTTTACCACCACCTCGTGCCCGCTCACGACAGCGGCGTCCGCTGAAGGCCGTCCTTGGAGTTGGGATCAACGCCGTCATGCGCGAGCAACAGCCTCATGACCGCCTCTCTTCCATTCCCTGCTGCCAACGACAGCGGCGTCCGACCGTCATTGGTCATCGATTGCACGTTGGCGCCTTCGCCCAGTAACTTCTGTACTGTCGTCTCTCGTCCATGTTTTGCAGCCCACAATAGTGCCGAACTTCCACGCTGTCGTATATTGCCTCGATAAAGATGGATATTCAGGAGATGATAAGAGGTGCCGACTTGTCTGGACAAAAGCGTTGAGGTCTTTTTCTGTTTCTAAGTGCTCCGCAACAGATAGGAGCAATTCATTGGACAAATCAAATAGCGACATTTCTAAGCGTGTTAGCTTTAGGCTACGCATGCTGGAAGTACGTGCTGAGTCAACCAGGGAGGTGAAACGGCTTACTGAGTGACAAACTCGATTTTGGTTGCTTGATTGATTGATGGATGGATTGACGGACGGATGTGATCTGCTGAGCGGAAGGAATCGGGCCGGAACGCGTCCCTCGTCGCATCTTCCTCGAACTGCGTCACTCTGCCCAACGCACGCGCCGTTAGTGCGTTTCTCGACTTAGCGCCCCTCGTCGCTCCCACCGTCTCCCGCGCTCGAAAACGCTCCGGTAACGGCACCGCCCGCTCCATTGCGACCCGTAATATACAGAGTCGTTCCACTCCTCCCGCCACCACCCGCAGGACGCGTTCCTCAGCTACCATCCGACGGCCGGCGAAGTGCATCCTTCACGAAGACGCCACGCGGTACCTGATCGAATGGCGCGGAACCAATCCTACAATGCACAAGTCATGGCCCGCGACGTGGGAGCCCAAGGCCTTCATCAGCGCCGCACTCGTCGCTAACTGGCTTGCGGACAAGGAGTGGCCAGCACTGTGCATCCTGGATGAAAAGGACCGACGATACCTGGTTCAATGGGAGGGCGATGGGTACGCGGATAGTTGGGAGCTGAAGGATTATGTGGGCGTTGGGCTTGTTCAGGCTTGGGAGAAAGAAAGAGGAAGAAGGAACGGGAGACGTGAGCGTGGCATCCTTTTAATTTACCTGTCATATGCTGACTTCGTTTGGAGCAACGCTCGTATAGCCAACAAGTTCGTCACTCTCCCCGACGACGTGCGAGACGATGAGGGAATCGCGAGCGACACGAAAGCCGCAGGAGGGAACACAGGACAACAGCAAGCAAGAGGACGCCCTGGCACCCAACAAGGATAAGCAGCAGAAGGGTTCGGTCACCAGCGAAAAGGAGCAACAAGGTGATTCTTCCGGAGGGTACAACAAGGTGGCAGAAGTAAGGACTTCCGGCAGCTCGCAGGCTATATAGGAAACTCTTACAATGGCTATCTCAAATAGACCGGTCTTAGCCAGCCTCCAGAAATATATAGAGGTGAGACTGCTATCTGTTTACGTAGCTCGCTCGATCTAAGCAGTCTTAAGGGAATTAGTCAGGAGGGGGCATGTTGGGATCATGTCGTGCAGGCTATGCGCGGCTGTCGTAGGTCCTGTACGATGAGCTGCACGATGGGCCGCATGGGGGAGAAAGACGGCGAGCGGGGCGACGTTTGCGGGGATCGCGGTAACCCTGAAAATTGCCAAGACAACAATGACCAACCTCAACCCAAAGCACGACCCATTGCTTGTCTAATCTACGAACCTCACTTTCTGCTCCAACCCCTCACCTTTCTGCCCCATCATCAATATATGTATGGGCTGCGCCAGAAAATTCTAGCAGCATGGGTAGAGAATAGGGATTGAGCAAGCTGAGAGTCGAATCGCTTGGTAGGTCGGGCACGGTGGTCACGCGAGCCTTGCGTTGCCTGTTTGACTTGCCGGTGTGGACGGCGTAGTAGTCAGTTTGTCGGGCCTCGAAGCGCGCAGCACGTCGCGATGCGCCAACGATCGCCTGCCCGTCCCCACCATCTTCGTCCGCTGACCGACTCGACCATTAGATAACGCAGAAGCGTGCCTTAGGTGATCAAGGTCTTACGAGGGCTGGAAAGTTGTCTCTCCTATATCGATGGTCACCACAGCCTCGTGGCTGAAATACCGATGCTACTTTGGCAAATGTATGGATTGCAATGCCGCCTGGGTGGATCCGCTAACGAGTTGATTGGCAGTTGGGCAGATAACTTGCGGCGCAGACAGAGACGCCATGAAGCGGCACAGCAGCACATCACTATTTAATACCAACTGGCTCTTAGATTGATAAGTCTGCATTGTGACAATATTATCTGGTCCGGCTTAAACTTTTTGCACCACCGTTCTGCACGTCTATATTACTGTCGCAAGTAAGCTGCGGGTTCTTCGTTTAAAGTACGTTACCTGTGCTTAAACTTGTGTCGTACCAATCAATGTCTTTTACTACTGAATAAGCTGTCCCATCACTTGTTCCAACAGTAATACATCTACAATGCTATCTTGCCGAACATTAGGAAGCTTCATGCGATGCATACGGGGTTTTGGAGGCACGTCGCTGATAAAATATGCGCGTAAACTGGGAAGCAATTGATCTACTTATACATGGCAGGAGAAGAGGGAGAGTTCTGGTTTCGAGTGTTTGTGTAGCAGCAGGAACATTCTCGCCCGCATCATGATTTTGCAGCGGGACGAAATACTCCTTGAGTGTTTGGACAGCAACGAGGAGGATCCAGGCCGAAGGTGTCCATATAATGGCAGAAATTTCCGAGCTGCCTCAGAACATTGAAGAAGTACGAGATATTTGCGCAGTTGTGCGGACAGAAACGAGGAGAATTTATGTCAGAGATGTCCGCATAACCGTAGAGATATTTCCGTTTCTCGAAAATCTTGCGTGAGGACGAAATATTTCTGCGGTCGCGGACAGCGACAAAGAGTGTCCGGGCTAGGAGATTTCACGAGTCCGCCGAAATTTTCTTGCCTTGGAAATCTGGAGATGATGTGAGATTATCGCTAGATATACGCATTCCGCACATTTTTGTGCGGTAAAGGTTCATCTCACCTTATCCCATGACTCTTATAGAGAAGTTTGTGCCCTGATACAGAGAATCTATCTTTTGCGCTCCGCCGACTAATTCATTAGCAGAGTACATGGGCGAGACGCTCCTGCGGATGGCATCGACACCGCTATACTGGCAACTGATCCAGCTCACGGAACGCACGTGGGACTCGAGAAAGCGCGACTGTCCGAACACGCGCAGCCTGATGCTTAGAGTTAGGGAGCACTGGAACGAACGGCTAGATGTTACGGCACAGTCTTCACAGGGTTAGGAAACTGCAGAGTAGGAAGGCAAGCGGGGAGCTGATGATGATGATGATGAATTCATAGACCGTCCCAGCCGCCGAAGGCAGCTATGCGGCATGCGGCCGGCTCCACCGCGCCCGCTAGGCCCGTTCGAGCCTAAGCGAGGTAGTGGGGCTTGGCCTACTCTCTTATCTATTCTGCATACCTCTACATGTCTCTTGGCGCTGCAGCTTCCCGCAGTGCCAGGTGCCTCCGCAAACTATTCCGTCTTCCTCCAGTGTCAAGCTTCATGCTGTGAGTGTGATATCGCTCCAAAATGTCGAAGGAGCTTGGTTGCCATCATTAACTTTGCTGCTGCTATAGCGGTGCTGCGCTGGCTCAGCAGCTTCCTCAGATCTGCCGTCCATCGACTCCTACCCTTCCCGTCCGGCGTACGGAAGGTGAGCCTCAGCTCGCTGAATCTGCTACACGTATACAGCACGTGGCTGACTGTCTGCAATCCTTGCCCGCATTCGCATTCGCCCGATTCTATACCCGGTCCAAATGAGCCTCGGCAGCGTGCGTGCCTGACATTTTATACACCCCATGATGGTAGTAACCCTTGTAGTGGCAGTACTTGCATACAAACCAACGATTACCGGCATCATCGACGCAGTCACCGCCATGGGCGAAGATCCACGACAGCTTGTGGCCGCTTGCCTGTGTGCGGTGGCGAATACGCCAGCGGAGGCCGCTTATGATCCGCGATGAGCTATCGCGGACCTTTAGCAGGTCGATATCGGCTTCGGTAACAGCGTGGGAGGTAGTGGAGTGCGAAGGCGACGAGAGGAGGTCTAAGGAGGACGCGCGTGAGTCTTGGGAGTCGTTCATAATGCTTGCGAGGCGTGGGAGGGTAGGGGTTGATACTGGGCAAAAGTCGTAGCGCGTTTTTTATACAGGGTCCCCTGGGCGCGGGAGAACCTACGCGAAAATTTGCTGTGGATCTTGCGTACATGGCGTGTTTTAATTGGGAACGCGTCGCGGCCGTGCTCACGAGAAACTCAACACCATGGATAATTACCCGATTGGGATTAGCTTATCGTCACCGACCGGTGACGAGACTCATATGACGAGACGGGACGGCATAGAACGAGACGTGACGTGACGATTACGTAATCCGGTGACGACTCGTCACCGAGTCGTCAACCATGACGCTTACCACCCTGTCGACGATGCGCGGAGGTGGAGCATTAGCCACTGCGATTGCGTGAGATGCGGTTCCGCTGATGACGCGCCGTCGGCCTGTCCTACTGGCCCTATTTCGCTCTTTTCTCAGCCCGTTCGTCCGCAGCTGACGTAAGGAAGAAGCGCCTAGACCGCCGTCATCGGAGCCAGATGTGCATACCCAAGGCCGGCGATAGGTGGCGCAACGAGAAGTAAGAAGCTCAGTAACAGTTAGCACATGTCTATCGCTGGATATTTAAGCCTCATGCCGCCGTTCGACTGATTATCTTACACACTTACCTTGGTAACTTTACCTCATTGCCATATCGGACCCACAGGCATACCGCCGAGGTCAACGTCGAAGAACTTGTTTAACAGTCATTACTTTCTTTATTTGAACCGCTTCTCTGTTTATCCGTCCTCAATCTGCTGTGCAGTTGAGCCGTTTCACCAGTCTTCTACAACAGCATAGCGCTGCGGCACAACTCAAACAGCAACATGCCTCTCGTCAAGATCGACACTGTCAAGGGCGTTCGCTCGCCCGAGGAGATCAAGAAGCTGGCCGATGTCATCCAGGAAACCATGCTGGACAAGTTCGCCGCTCCTCCGCGTGACCGCTACCAGGTATACTCACACACCATCTCATCACCCATCTAATTTCACTGACCATCCCTCAGGTCATCACTCAGCACGAGCCCTACGAGATCATCTGCGAAGACACCAACCTCGGTCTCACCCGCTCCGACAAGCTGGTCTTCATCCAGATTTTCCAGCAGGGTCGTGATGCTGCCAAGAAACAGGCTGTCTACGCTGCTCTGGCCGAGCGCCTCGAGAAGGAGTGTGGCGTGCCCGGTTCCGATCTGATTGTCAGCATTGCTGCCAACACGATGGAGGACTGGAGCTTCGGTCTGGGCAGAGCCCAATTCTTGACCGGTGAACTGTAAGGAAGAAAAAAATAAAGTAGAAATGAAAAGGGTCGAGGGAGGGAACAAAAGAAGATGCGAGACACGAATAGACTTCAAGATAGAATAGAAGGAGCGCATGGATCAGCCTTTCTCATGGCTAAGAGCGAGAACATCCGAGTATCAAATGCCGAGAACCCGAACAAGTTCATCGGTAGATGTCTGCCTCGTGCACACCTGCATTGTGCAAAGGAATCCCTTACCGGATCCAAACTGCCGGATAAAGAAACACATGCCGATGGCGTTGGAACGTGGCGTAACGGTAAAGACCGTAGCAACACACTATCCTGATCAATTGCTTTCCTTAGCAGCACATCATCCGAGCCAGATGGTACTTCTCTAACAGTGTTACGACGGACCCGACCGTGTTGGGTTTCAGTCGGTGCGTAAGACCATTCGGCCAACCTCCCGTCGACTCCCAGTCGACAAAAGGTTTAGCAATGATCAGCCTGGTGGCTGATCGTGCCCCAACAACTCTATATACAGGTAGGTTCGTAACACTAGACCGCCGAATTCGCCTTCACGCAGCGTTTCGTCAACACCAAGAAGCTTCTCGCTTGTAACGCCTTTCAGCGACGTCCAGTTTAAGCAAAAATTCACCGATATAGTGATTAAGCTTGATCTGACTTTTAGGCAAGCCGTTTCCGAGGAGCTGCGCGAATTGATTATAATGGGCGGGCCAGCAGCAAAGGCCATGCTCGTACAGATCCCGTCGTGTATAAGCAAGTGGATCAAGCTCTCCTTTGAGGATCAGAGGGAGAAGGTGAAGCAGCTAGTCTCCCAGTCTCGAAGCAAGATCAATATCAGTACAGATATATAGACTGTTGACGAGGGCAACCAAAGGGCGTACTGCGCAGTAAACGCTCACTTCGTTGACCACTCTGGTACCCTCCGAACCGGTCTTCTTGCCTTTGGGCGTATTCTCGGCTCTCACAGTGGTGAAAATATCGCTCCAGTCCTTTTTCGCTGCTTCCAGCAGTACAACTGCACTGAATCCATTGGTTATGTCGTATGTGACAATGCTGACAACAACGACACGGCGATTCGCGTACTACAAAAGGATCTGCCTATCTTATACCTTCCTGTCGAGTGCGCTGTATTGGCCATATCATTAACCTTGTGGTAAAGGCGATTCTCTTCGGCCAGAGCGTGTCAAAGCTTGAGTAAAGCCTCCTTCGCAAAACTGATGACGAAGAGGAAACGTTTATAATCTGGAGCAACGAGGGTGCAATCGGCAAGCTTCATAATATCTGCGTGTTCGTGAACCGCAACGATCAACGGAGAACTGCCTTTCAGGCCTTTCAGTCCCTCGAAGAGCGTGAGCTCGACGAGGATCACGACTTAGAGGGGGATACGATCTTCTACTACGTCCTCCTTGTTGATAGTGGCGTCCGCTAGCACTCGGTGTACTACATGATCAAGGGAGGTAAGAAGCTAACAGCTAGTAGGAACTCACGTCTCTGAACAAGCCGAGATCACGTCCTATAGCTGCAGTCCTCCTATACAATCTAGGACAAGTTCCCTACTGTTTATAAAAGTTAAGTGTTGACTATATGTAGCTGTAAAATTTCGCAAGGCCATTTTAACTTATACGTCGCCCGATACGAGCCGAAAAACAACAAAGGATACGACATCCGCCGCGACGCCCTTACTGGCGACGATTAGGATAAGCTCCAGCAGTACTTCCACCTTCTACAACCGTTCAAGACTCTCACAAAGCACATAGAGGGCGCGGCGAATAAGCGAGAGACAGAGGGCTCACACGGTGCTATCTAGGAGTCCTTAAGGTCTATGGATTTCATGTATAGCCACCTAAAGAAGGCGGTTAATCAATTAGAGGGTTATAAAGATACAGAACAGTAGGACGTCTTCTCTAGCAGGATGGACGCTGGCTGGCTCAAGCTCAATGAGTACTACAGCCTCATGGACCAAAGCCCAGCCTACTGTGTGGCCCTGTTCCTCCACCCCAAGTACCGCTTTGACTACTTTGGAGAGCAGTGGGCCGACCACAAGGATTGGATCACGAAGGCGCGAACCGTCATTCGCGAGACGTACGAGAGATACGAAGAGGACTGGCTTCGCAAAGAGAAGGAGAACGAGAAGGCCACACAGTCGAAGGAAGCAGAGGTGGAGCTGCCTGGTGGTGCAGTTGAGGAAGGCGACTTCGAGGCCTTTGGTAGGGTTACTGGTGCTGCATATCGGAGGAAGAATCGTCGTATTGAAAGCCAACTTGATGCATACATGGACGCAGGCGTTAGTGATGCTGATCAACAGGTAGAGAGCCCTCTTCATTGGTGGCTCACTATCGGATCAGCTTGGCCAGTCCTGCAGCAAATGGCTCTCGACCACTTCAGCGTACCCGCCATGAGCACTGACTGCGAAAGAGCCTTTAGTCAGGCTAAACGCATGGTTACGGAGGAGCGGAATCGACTGAATGATGAAACAATTGAGGCAGATCAGTGCCAGAAGGACTGGCTGTTGAACGGGTTAGTGTAGAAAGTGAAGAAACGTTTTTTTTTCTCAACACCACGAACCCTCGCGGCTTGCCTAATTGGGAATGCCATAATACTTAATAATCGCATCCCGTCGGCGAACATCGACGCGTCGACGGGCCTAATTGTCCCGTCCGTTGCCGTCCGTCGCGCCTTCTGGTTCGTCCCGTCCGTCGCGAGGCCTGCGACGGCAGCGGACGGGACGGTGAACTCGCTGATTGAACCCTACCGGATGGAGAGGAAGAGGTGCCACCGGTGCCTTCAATTTGGACATCTAGCCTGGAATTGCAAAGAGAAGGAAAGATGTGCGTACTGCTTAGCAGAGCACAACAAGGACTGCAGCTCGGATACCCCTCCGAAGTGCGCAGGCTGCAATCAGAACCATCCAACAGGAGCAGCCCAATGTAAAGGAGCCATGCCTTACCCTCTTCTAAGCTAAGAGTAACTACGTATTATCTCCTATTATTTCCTTTGTTATCTCTTAATGTGCACCACCTAGTAGCGCATTTCTTTGAATAGTCTGTAGCCTGTATATCGCTCAGGGCGACGGGTCAGGGTAAATGAATTCAACTCAAATCTAGACCCGATATTGACGTTGATTGAATTGATTAGTGCTGGGTGGACATGAACTGTGTCATGACTAGCGCTTCCTGCATGGGGTCTCGTCGTGGTGAATTGTTGCCTGGTCACTCTCTGACGGTTCGAAGGCGTCCGGGTCTCGTGTTGCTGTTCTTCCTGCGACAGGGATGCTGGGCTTGGTGCCATTGTTACACAGCGCCAAGGCTGCGCTCTGGCCACAGGAATGAAAAGTTTCAGCGGGTGAACGGCAGGTGTGAGGCGGAAAGAGCCCATAGACCGGCGGCCCAGCACGGGCACTGCAATACTTGTCGATTAACTAAAGTAGAGAGCTCGCTGTGCGCTTTCTTTTGATGATGGTCTTGGCCCCGCAGGCTTTTTGGGTGGGTGTTCTTCACACTACGTTTTAATTGATTTTATTCAGTCGTGGTGGAATAATCGTGCAAAAACACACATCCTTTTAAGAAGCGTTCGCCGGGGACTAGTGTTCGCCGGGGAGTGGTGGAACACGTTATCTGCCGTTTTTTCAACCGGTGGGATTTGCGCTCAATCGGTTAGAATTAGTAAATGAGTGACTTGATTACTTTTTTTTTCTATTTTTTTTGGAGCTGATGGTATTCAGTCCCCAGACGTCTCAGAATGAATGGCTAACGTTAAGCTAATAGACTTATCTAATAGCATAACAGAGGGGATTGAGCTTATTTCCAATTATAAACGATTGCTCCGCATTAAGCGGTGGACTCCCCTTTGTACCTCCATCAAGATTTCACCTGCCGGCAAGACTGAGTGTACCAAGCCCACACCAGTTCCGGCCCAGACTGTGGATATTGTCTTTGCTTCCGTGTAGCCGCCATCCGGAGATTGCAAGGCTTCGGCGTACCTTCTCTTTACTTCCGTCATGTTTCCTGACCGAGATAAATCCTCGTATGTCTGATTGACCAATCCTCGTCCGTCATATAAAGACGGCCAAGTATTTCCTTCCGGTTTGATTTCATCGAACAACGTGGACCGGACGGTAGACTGCCCCCCATCTCTCGCCTGGAGTAATATTTTCTGCACCGGCCTAGAATGCGGATGTTGGACCTCTTCAGAGCATAGAAATCTCGTTCCCATAACCACACCTGAAGCACCTAGCAACAGCGCTGCTGTAGTACCTCGAGCCTCCATAATCCCTCCAGCTGCTAGCAGTGGAATAGATCCAAGGCCAATCTCCCTTAGCGCATCAGCAACCTCGGGCAGCAGAGAGATGATTCCGGCACCCTTCGCCAGTCCGTGACCACCTGCGTCGATACCTTGCAAGACGAGAACGTCAGGTTTGGCTGTCTTTGCAACTTCCACAGCAGCGGAGACACTGCCAATTTGGATCCAGATAGTAGTATGTGGGCTCGCGGTACGGAGTGCTTTTGCCCATTCCGCATAATCCATATTCTGGCGAGCTGAGGACAGCCATGCCGCAGCAGGTTGATACTTCGCGATGATTGAACTGACTTCTTCGACTTGGGACGTAAAGCATAGGAAGCCGACACCCAGGGGAGTTTTGTGTAAACCTGAAGTGACATCCTTGAGAGAGACTTGAGCTTCGCCTAGCTGCGAGGACAGTCGCTTCGTATTGTAACCTCCGGCTATAAATCCAATTCCACCGGAAGCAGTCACTGCAGCTGCAAGTTTCGGCCCAGCGAAACCTCCCATTGGAGCACTGGCAATGAGTGGAGTGGAGACCCATGGATAGATTTTTTGAAGTAGAGACTCCATTTTGGGAAGTTGTTGTGCAAAGGCTTTTTGCCAAGTTTTCACCTGCGATTCAGCTACTATTGGTGCTGCGGTGATGTGCTGTGCGATCGTTGTCGGGGTAGCAGCAAATAAATGTACTGCGTATATTAGTACCGATCTGTTACGGCGCAGCCTCCACAGTATAGGGAATAAGGAAGGAAAAGACGTTCTGCGGGGAATTCCAAAAGAAAAAAGGGGATCACGTGGCTCAGCACGTGAGTACCCAAGGACGGACCCACCGAGCCCTTACGAGCCGGGCTCACAACGGCTCACCTCGAGCCCTCTGGAGCTGGGCTCGCAACAGCACCACTAGATTGTATACACTTTCCTACTTGTATATAAACCACACTCCTTAGATAGCTTTGACCTTCGTGGTCAACTTCAATAACAATTCAGCACCAATTGTTAGTAACACGGCCTTCGCACGCAGTGCTCAGTCTATCACGTGTTCGACTTGCTCTCACCCTCTTCTTGTACCCACTCAAGGAAAACCCCCTCGACAGGTTTTCTCCCTCTTTGGTGTTTGGATCCTTAGAGGCAGAGGCCCGCTCGTTACACGATCTTCGGAAAAAAGGAGATTTATCGATATTTGCCAATAGTCGTAGTGGTATCTCGGTGTCTTCTTGCGTTATTTACGTCGCTTATTACGTTATTCGAATTATGTCATTAATATATTCTATGGAACACTGCCCGGTTTTATCCTTGGTCTCTGAATGGCAGCCCTCTAACTCCACGGAGTGTCGCTACGTGACTTCTCCGCGGAATATCGCTCGGTTCCGTCCACCACATCACTTCTTCCAACCAGCTGGTACGCTGGCATGAGGAAGATCAGCACTTGGGACAGGGGTCTCAACGGAATGGCATGAAGGGTACAGGAGAATTTGGCTAGCTCTGAGCCTCCCTATCTTTAGACATCTCTGTAGCGGTGAGACGAACGTCTGGCTAGCCGGGTCGATCACACGCCTTTACTTCTCGAATAAGTATTTTTGCAGCAGCGCATGATAGCTAACCCAGAATCGAAGAAGTTGCTGGTCGAGGCGAATCTCGACAGTAGGATCGCTGCTTCGGCTTTGAGGATAGACAAACCTACCGTCCTGCATGATCCAGTGGTATCACTGCCTGTAATCCTCTGCACCGCCTCTAGTGATTTCATAACTCCTGTCACCATGGCTGGCGCGCACCCTAGAGCCACGCAGTCTATAGCTCAGGCCATTGTAGTCGAGAAGGGCTAGACACCCCTCTCTTCGCAATCCTTCCGGCACAGGCCTCAAATGTAGTTCCTAGTCGATCATAACGCCGAGAATCGTAGCATAGGCTGTTAGGGATATTTCATGTCCTTTTACTACTAGTGGATGTTCCAACGATTTTACGTACTTCGCATGAAATGAATGAGCGCCGTCTTCTCCGCTTCGAATATTGCACCGCTTACCGCATCCCACCCCTCAGCTCTTTCTCCTACCATTCTATCAATCATTGCGACGATTCGCTTGCACGGAAAACATGTAAAATTAGACAATATCTTCGCCAGGTGGGCCTTGTCTTACTTTCGCGTTACATACATGCAATGACTGATCATGATTATTAGTATCTTAGGGCAGTAGTGTACTCTCCTCTCGGTTATATTTCTAGCTTCCGTCTTCGGGGACTAATTTCATTTTTGTGGGACCGCTCGTCAGATCGGCCCTTCCTGCAAGCTGAGTCTCGTGATTTGTCCGCTTTACCACGATTGATGTAGTGCTTGATAATCAAGTGTGCATTAACCCGCCCTGCAGCACCGTTAAATGTTACTACGTCTAGCCATCATTAGTATCGTCAGATATTCCGCTGCAAGCTTCTTTATACATTTCCGTTCGGCTCGGTTTTTGTATTTTTCAATAAATGTGGGTGGGTATTCCTCCAATCCACCTATCGTGTTGGTCCTAGATTGGGCAAATCACAGCTCGCGTTCTTCCAGCGCCTCCATCTTCCGATCTATGGAGCCACTATCGGTTAGTGAGGAAAGGAAAGCGTGCATATCCATAAACTATGGCTTCCACTTTCGGCCACCACCGTCCGCTCGCCATCTACGCTCGTTCCTGACCGACGATAAAAAGCTCTTCGAGACAATTTATATGGGCTCTCCTGAGATCGATCTAAACCGGTGGATGCTGCTGGTCGACGGGCTCGTTAAGAGTCCTTTCTCATTGTCTTTCTCTCAGTTACAGGCCTTGCCGTCTGTTACCATCACGGCCTTTTACAAATGCTTTGGCAGCCCTCTTAAACCTCCAAAGGAAAATCTTTGGCGCATCGGCAACGTAGAATGGACCGGCGTCCGGCTTTCTACCTTGCTCGCCATGGCCCAGCCCACCGAATTTGCTGAGTTCGTATGGACAGACGGAGTAGACCACGGCAACTTCGCTCACGAGTATACCGAGAGCTACTAGAAGGACTTACCGATAGAGAAAGCATCGCGTCCTGAGGTGCTCGTCGCCTATAAGATGAACGGCGCTCTACTACGGAGGGACCGAGGCGGGCCCGTCCGCCTGGTTGTGCCGGGCTGGTTCGGTACCAACTCAACTAAATGGCTCTGCCATATTGCCCTACGCGAGCAGCGGTCTCTCTCCTTATATACGACACGCTGGTACAACGTGCCGGATCCAGAGACGGGGAGAATGAAGCCGGTCTGGGCGGTCGAACCTAACTCTATAATTGTGAGCCCGGCAGCGGATACATTGCTAGAGCGGTCCGATATCTTGGTGGAGGGCTGGACCTGGAGCGACGACGGAATCATATGAGTCGAGGTCACGTACGACAACGGTCTGTCGTGGCACAAGGCCGAGTTACAGGCGCGTCGGGACTTTAGTTGGTAGGGCTACCGCGTCCGACTTAAGCTCCCGCAGGGCAAGCATCGCATATCTCCGCGTGCTACTTCGACCTCAGGACTGCAGCAGCCCATTAAAGATGCCCGGAACCATGTTCATACAATATTGGTTAAAGTTAGATCATGAAGACTTGCCGGTGCGGTCCGCTCACGCGCGAGGCATTCCTCAATAGCTAGACACAAAAAGTAGTAAATTGAGAATGGACAGTAGGCAGGCCAAAAGCACAAAGCAGCTGCCTTCTCTCCTACAACAGGACAGTCTGATGAAGTCCGGCGGCACTAAAGCGAGGTTTTCCAGTTGAGCGCAAGGTTGAATGCTGTATGAGGCTGATCGAACCAATACAGAAACAGCTGGCCAGGGGAAAACATAGGCATCGGTCATAGTCATTGCCTGCACCTTGATCAGCTTCAAGATAAAGTTTAAGATGAGACTAGTAGAAGCTAGTATCGTGCAGAGGAATCTACGCTACTTATTCTGAAAACTGCCGGAATTGGTGAAAGCGGAAACTCTGCGCGGACATCTGTGCACTGGGTAAATTCCCGCCGGGCCTGCACATATCTCCGCATCTCCGCGGAGAAAGGCGCCCCTAAGGCCTGAACTGTTGGCAACTTCGACCAATCCACAGCTCGACCTCGACCAGCAAAGCCGGTAAGCCCATCCCGCGGCGTCCGTTCCACACGGGAGATTGCGTAACTACAAATGCTATCATAGGTTATGCTTCACTAGCTCCAACGACTATAGTCAGATACGGCTGATCTGCCCGTGTTCTAGTCTTGCGCCCTTTGTCGTGGTCTAGCGCGTGCCAGAAAATCGTGTGAGGTAGAGTGCTTAACGGTCATTCGCATGTCGAGATTTTGTCAGCTACCATGAACCTGTTCCTGTACGTCCGCTGAGACAATAATAACATAGCTATTCAAAAAGTGAACGAATATCCTAGGGTGATATAATCGCATCACGCCACCATCGCCTCTGAAGAGGACCCCCATCTCAACAGGACATATCTACTGTTTCCCACCTCGCTCGGTCACAAAACCAAAACCAAACGAACCAACCAGTAAATATGGCATTGACTCCGGAGCAAGTCCAGATCATCAAGGCCACCGTGCCTATTCTGGCCGAACACGGAAACACCATCACTACCCGCTTCTACGAGAACATGCTACGAGAGAATCCAGAGCTCAACAACATTTTTAATAACACTCACCGGGTGACCGGTCACCAACCTCGGGCCCTGGCCATGTCTCTCTACGCCTACGCCTCCAATATTGACGACTTAGGCGTCCTGAACCCCACCGTTGAGCTTATCTGCCAGAAGCATGCCTCCCTCTACATCCAGCCCGAGCACTACAACATCGTTGGCACCTACTTGCTCGCCGCCATGAAGCAGGTCCTTGGCGACGCCCTAACGCCCGAGGTGCATGACGCCTGGGCTAGGGCCTACTGGCAGCTGGCCAACATAATGATTGGCAAGGAGGCCGACCTATACAAGCACTCTGACGGCTGGATAGACTGGCGCGACTTCCGTATCGCCCGCAAGGTGCCTGAGTCGTCCGAGATTACCTCCTTCTACCTCGAGCCCGTCGATGCTAAGCCGCTCCCCTCCTTTCTGCCTGGCCAGTACATCTCCATCCAGGTCGACGTGCCCGAGCTCAAGTTTAAGCAGGCACGCCAGTACTCGCTTTCTGACGCGCCCAACCCCTTATATTATCGCATTAGCGTTAAGCGCGAGGACGGCATCGACACGGGCTCCAATGGCGCTAAGCACCATCCAGGCTACGTCTCCAATGTGTTACACGCGAGCAAGAAAGAGGGCGACGTGCTACGCGTCTCTCACCCCTTTGGCGACTTTTACTTCGACGAGAGCGCCGCGCCGCAGGACGCTCCTATCGTCTTCCTCTCCGCCGGTGTCGGCCTGACCTGTCTGCTCGCCATCCTCAACTCCCTCACGTCCAAGCAGACCACCCGGCGCATCCGTTGGATCCACGCCTCACGTACGTCCTCCGCGCGCGCCTTCGGCAAGCACGCTAGCAAGCTCGTAAAGGAGAACCCGAACCTTGAGCGGAAGCTGTTCGTCTCTAAGATCACCAAAGGCGACGTTCAAGGTAAGGAATATGACGTCGCCGGCCGCCTCGACCTTAGCAAACTGGATAAGGAGAAGGACCTGCTTGCCGCCGATAGCAAGGCGCAGTATTTCGTATGCGGCCCCGAGAAGTTCATGGTCGACATGCAGAAGGGCCTAAAGAAGCTAAGCATCGATGAAAAGAGGGTGCATCTAGAGCTTTTCGGTACCGGTGGCGTGCCTAAGGCTTAATGGAAGAAACGACTAGAGAGAGAAGCAAAGCATGGACATCCGGAAGGTTATTTAATATGAATGGTTTGAGTTGTAACTTATCGGAGAGCTCGGCTTTATTCGGCCGAGAATGGCGGCGGTATGTTTTTTGGCTGGTGAGTAGGGGCTGCTGGGACGTAGGGGAAACAGGGTGGCAATCAATTCAATCAACGTCAATATCGGGTCCAGATTGAGTTGAGTTGAGTTGAATTCATTTATCCTAACCCATCGCCCTAAGCGATATGCAGGCTACAGCTATTCAACGTGTTTTGCTACTAGTATACATATTGAGTGTCAATCTGGGAGGAAAAGAAAGGATAATAGAGGGCGGATAGTAAGGTATAAGGGATGTAATATAAAGAATTTCTAAGCTATGGGTTCATCTCTATTCTTGGTAAGCTGCGCACCCTAGAAGCTGCGCACCCCTAGTAGCTGCGCACCCCACCAAAATCAACATAGTTTCTTCAACTCACGATATCTCAACAACCTATCACCAAAATGGCTAATCGTGAAGCTGCAATTGAAAGCGCAATCACCGATTTTCGTTCAAACGTTTACCCATCCAGCCGAGCTGCTGGGAAGGCGTACAGAATCCCTGAAAGCACCCTTCGCTCACGCGTCAATGGAACCGCGTCACGACGCGACAAAAGCCACGAACACCAACAAAGACTCACACAGTTGCAGGAGGAGTTTCTTGCTGACTGGATACTTAAAGAAGATGCACGCGGATATCCTCCTTCGCACGCGCGTGCACGAGAAATGGCCTCACGAATCCTACGCTCAAATGGTAATAACCAACCTCTCGGACGAAAATGGATATCCAGCTTCATAACGCGTAATTCACGCGTTGCTTCTGTTATAGGACGTCGAATTGAAGCCTCTCGTACACACGCATGCACGCAAACCGAGATTCAAGACTTCTTCAACCGTCTAGATCGAACAATACACGAGAATCATGTCAGAATAGAGAACGTATGGAATATGGATGAGCATGGACTAGGACTCGGCATTTGTACGAATTCTACTGTACTAGCAAGCTCAAAAAAGAAGCGTATTTACGTGGCGACACCTCAGGATCGAGAATGGGTCTTGATAATCGAGTCTATTTCAACCTGTGGCCGGAAAACACGTCCTCTTATTATATTCAAGGGTACCAACCTCCAATCAACATGGTTTGAAGACAATACACCCGACTGGATATACGCAACATCAGAGAATGGCTGGACATCAAATCAGACTGCAATTGGCTGGCTACAAGCAATATTTCTACCGGAAACGAAGGTGGATAACGAGCCTCGGATTCTCATTACCGACGGGCATGGAAGCCATATCAGCGTCGAATTTATATGGCTTTGTAAGCAGAATCGCGTCTATATCGTTTATCTACCACCTCATTCATCACACGTTCTTCAGCCTCCCGATCTCTCGTGTTTCTCGCCTATTAAGAGTCGGTATCGAACCCATATTGCAGCTCTCGCAACCCTCGACGATTCGGCCCCAGTTAAAAAGCAACGCTTCGTTCAAAGCTACCACCTTGCTCGAACCGAGTCCCTAACCGAACGCGTTATTCGTAGTGGTTGGAAGGCAGCTGGAATCTGGCCTTGGAATCCCTCAAAAGCGCTTACTTCATCACAAGTTGCTCAAAGGCCAATTACACCTCCATAAGCTCCTCAAGCCTCGGATTTAGCACACAATTCGTTACTATCAACACCCCAGAGCTCGCAGCAGCTATATCAGATAACGCAATTAGTAGATAGCCAGGAAAGGACTGGAAGGCAGATGCGGATAGTTCTTCAAAAAGCCGGCAAGGCAATTGCAAGAGCAAACATTATTCAAGCATCAAAAGAGGCCGTTATTGAACGACAGCAGGCTCAAATAGAAGCACTTGGGCCTTCAAAACCACGCAAGCGGGTCGCTGTTGACCCAATTACTCGTTTTGCGAATATAGATACGATCTATACAGCCCAGCAAGAATCCAAGCGTATAGAGCTGGAACGCGAGGAAAAAGGGCCAATGTGGGATGCTTAAAAAGCTGCAAATGCCGTAGCAGCCAAAAAACTAGCTGATATGTGCTTTGAGTGGCAATTGTAACTGATGGAAAATGAGCTCAATCACCTCCGTTATGTTATTGGATAGTATATTAGCTTAGTCATTCTGAGACGTCTTGGGGATCAATACCACGAGCGCCTCATCAACCAAGCAATTAAGTCATTCATTCATCGATTCCGACCAATCAAGCGCAAATTCCATCATAACTGTTGTTGTTGTTGTATAATAATCGATTAATGAAGCTGCATTGATTTTGGTGAGGTGCGCAGCTTCTAGGGGTGCGCAGCTGATGATGATGATGATGATTCATACACCCCGTCGGCCTTCACGGACCATAGGGAAGAACTAGCGCTAAGCAGACGTTTACCTACATTAACTCCCGGTTCATTCAAAGCCCTCACCCTCAAACCAAGTTAGGAAAACTCACGCTAACCACAGTCCCTAAATACAACAAAACAAGAGAAACAGGAAAAAAATAGCGAGGGAAGAAGAGGAAAAAAAGAGAGAGAAAAGGGGGAAAACTCGCTCAAGCCGTGGAATTTCCAAGTCTACGCCTAGTCAATCTTTAGGACATCTTCCTAAGTGCTGCCAGCTTCTAGGGGTGCGCAGCTTCTAGGGTGCGCAGCTTACGTCAACTTTTTTTTTGAGGCGCGTGAACGGAGCAATCTCGGCTCACTTAGTTTAGGCAGCAACTCACTCTAGGCAGCAACGCCAGCGAAGTTAGCTGCATTCCTAATAACGTGTTTCACCAGTGAGCTGCGCACCCCAGTGAGCTACGCACCGCGTTTCTCACCAAAAATCGTAAATTTAGCGGCCTGATATCTCCACAGCTACTAGATAACATTTCCTACGTCAAGTGGCTATGGGTATATGTAATTTTGGACTCCAAAATCTGTAAGACTTTGTAATGAGTAGAGAATGAATTGACGATGCTACTGAGGAGTGTAACGAGTGGTGGGGGAGGATCCCCTTTATACTACATTGTCGGGCTAGTAAGCCGCGGATAGTCCTGTAACGCTTAATGTTTGACAATTTCCTTTTATTTAATAAGGTGCCCTGTGGAAATAAATTGGTTGCGGTTAGAATATTTCGTAAGCGGACATGCAATAGCGGACTTGCGCGAGTGGAATGCGAGAGAGAGGAGGGTGGATGGCGAGGCGACGAGAGTGAGAAGTTGGGGGATGGCCTGTATTTCGAAGAAAGCACTGCGGCACAGCACCGGAGCAGGGGTTAAAAATATCCTTAAAAATATTTCGACTCACCCTGCCGTTAGAGACTCTCCGTCCGTCTCGCCTGATAGGCGCGATGGCTCTCGATAAAAAGAACAAGCAAACGCGCAACGCTCACGGATATTATACGTTAACCACATCGTTAAAGAAAATCAATGACGTAACGGCACAGCAGATAGGAGAAGGACGATGATTGAGGAGGCGATACGAAATTTGCTAGGGCTACAGTAGGCTTGGCGGAGTTCGATTAGGATCACTTGTTCGTCGCGTGGAAAGACCTAGGTCGTTTTAGCCAATCCTTTATTTCCACGCAGTCGTAAATAATTAGGGCTCGATTTTTTGCGCTGAGAAATCACTGTTTAATCGCTGATGTATGTGGTCGCTTATGTGTATACACTGTTAAGAACCCTCGTCCCCGACCGCGAAACTGTCTCTAAGGACTCGACTGTTAGAAAATCCTACTGTATTAAATTCATCTCATGGGTTTTTTCAGTATTACTCCCACCCTAATTATTTCCATCCGTCATCAGCGAGGAATATACTCTTTGCTCCTTTCCGCTAAATACCGGCTTCGGCTAGCTAGCTTACTCTATCCTCCTTTACCTTCCTAGCTGTGTATCGCCCTGCTCGTCGCGATAGAGTCTCGCTTAAAAGCCGCCGCCTGGATTCATCGCTCTCTTATAGCCATAGACCTACGTTTATATACACGAGCTGTTATAATATCGGCTGTACGACCTTCTTGATATTGATTAGCCAATGATGTCCGACAAATATTTAATTCTAAGACCGACCTCTCGTCTGATGAGGAATCTTATATAGAGGATGACTTCGACGGGAATAACGCTGAATTTGACGAAACCACCCTCACACGAAGAGTGTATAGTAAAATGTTGGATTTGTGTGAGTGAAGAGTAGTGAGGTCAGAAAGAGAGTAGATTCTGCCTGTCTCCTGAGAGAGAGGTAAGTAGGCTTGCTTATATACATAAATAAGTGCTTGAATAGCCGAGGAGAATAGAAGCCGATATTGCTATCCGAAGCTTGTGAAGATGAGGAGTAGTGAGGAGGTGGCAAAGAGTAGAAGCTGATCTGAGGCAGTAAGGCAAAATAGTCTGACATAAAAGTAGCGAGATCCTGTTTGCATGTATCGAGAAGCTCTGGCGCGAGTATATCTTCCCCCTTGATGTCGCTGGGGAGGAGAGGATTCATCTGACTTAGGCCTATAGTTACTGCGACCGCAGAGAGTGGAATGCTAAAACGAGTCTCGAAACCATCACCATCCGCACACTCTACAATTTCTTCTTTTGGGTGCTCAAGCCACGTAAGAAGACACCGCGCGCGGTGAGCACGCTTGAGACATACTGGAAGGTCTTATGTCTGGTCCGGGAACGCTTGGTAAGGAGTAAGCTGGATAAGCAGATTCTCGTGCAGATGAAGGATGTGAGTAGCCGCTTTCGTTTCTAAACACGTTGAGAATCTCGAGCTCACCATCAGCAGCTTCTGTTGGCTTCAATAAACGCTAAACTAAGCGTAGGCCTGGATCCTCTTCGAGATGAAGGTCTTCTCTACGAATCATCACTGAGAAATTACGGGTCCGGACGAAGTTGGTAGTTTATACCGATGTGCCCAAAGCGTTCTGGTTATCCTTCTCGGGCTTTCCTCTTTCGATAATGGCGGTTGAGCAGGGCACGGAAGGTATGGGACGGCTCCTAGGAAGGTAATCCCGGTTGAGCAAGGGCATGCGCAGAATGATCCGGAAGGTCAATTCCGGGTGAGTGGTACTAATGGCTAAGCATATTACGAATTCTATAGCCCTTTAGGTTTTTTCTTTGCGATCATTCTTGGCGTAACGATCGGTGAAACTGCTATGAAATCTGTATGGGAATTTTGTTTCTAGACTAATGTCTACAGTCCAACGCTTGCTACCTTTGTGAGACACATTGAATGACGTCATGTGGGACCGCACATGCGGGGTTCCGATGTCGGTTCGTAAATGGGCTACCATATGCTATTCCCTTAATCAACATGTCTGAAAAAGGCAATAGATTCCGAAAGAAAAGCCTCCGATTGGGAGTATCCAGCCAGCCCTCATAAGACTACGCTGACATATATGAACATTCGGTCAAAGCCGAACTCCAAAGCAAAGTTTTCCATTGTCATCTTGTCCCTCTGCACACGTTATATTACTTCAACTATGGCCCCGGTTCAACCTAGACTCGACTTTCCCTGCCTCCAGCTGTGTGTCAATGATGGCCCCCTCAAGGAATCGGAAGTCGCACTTCTTCGGCCGTCGAAGGTAGACGAGCCGCTTGAAGAATTGCGTCGAAAGTACCACGAGGATGGCTATCTCTTCATGAAAGGCCTTCTCCCCAGAGAGGACATCCTGGCAGTACGTGGCCGATACTTTGCGATCATGGAACCATCAGGTGTGCTCAAGCCAGGAAGCAATCCAGTGGATGGCATATTCGACCCCGCCAAGGACAAAACAGATTATCCGGGAATTGGCGCCAACACAGCTGGTGCCAGCGGCCGTCCCGTCGGTGGCAACTCGGAGAAATTTGTTGATTTGGCGTTGAGTGCACATTATGCTCCTTGGTACGCTGAAGGACTCTGCAAGCATCCGACCCTCTTGGAGTTCGTGAAACAGCTTACGGGATGGGGCAACAATACTCTCCCGCTCCAGAGAACGCTGCTGAGGAACAATATCCCCGGGAACCGTGCGATTGGCGTGCATTATGATCAGATCTTTCTAAGGCACGGCGAACCTACGGCAATTACCGCATGGGTACCCCTTGGGGACATAAGCCTTGAGGGCGGGGGTTTGATTTATCTGGAGAATGGCATGTTATGAAAGGTTCCTAGCCTTGAGTTCTCATATCACATCCGCTGATAAGTATTGTAGGCGACAAGCTGGGTCAGCAATTCGAGGAGGACTTCACCAAAAAAGCTGCTATCGCCGGTCTTACTGAAGAGGAAAGCAAGGACGCTTTTAACCGTAATATGATGACGACGGGCTTTCTTGCTGACGGTCCTGGGAATTTCGGGCGAGAGTATAAGAGTCGATGGCTTTTGACAGCTTACGAGGCTGGAGATGTCGTCTTCCACAGGCCGCACATGATTCATGCATCTACAATCAACTGCGATCCGGAGAATCGGATCAGGCTGGGCACCGACCTACGTTTTGTTGATTCCTCGCGACCTTATGACTCTGTAAGGCACCAAGTAAGGGTTAAGGCTCGAAATTAAAGCTAATGTGGTAACAGAGATGGTGCAAACCATATACTTTCGACGATGGAATCTGATGTGTTTATATTATGGCGCAGTCACTAGAAAGGCGGGAATCCCCTCTCAAGGCCCTCTTTCGGCTGACCGATGGTTTCGGTGGGATGGCTAATCGAACAAGACCGTATTATTAGAATGTGTGAAGAAAGCTTGGCTCGTGAATGAATGGAATTGTGAGCGAGAGGGAGACTTTAGACAAGGCTCGTGGGCTAAGGACCTATATTATCCCTCTACCCCTTTTCACATTTTCGTTCTTCGATCCTTTAGCTGTTCGCCTACAACCTGTAATCCTGGGAATTGCATAGTTGCTGCAGTGGTGAGCGTACGCAGAATCTCGTAAGCCACTAAGCTTTTAGGTCTAAATTGCAGAGGCCTCGCTGAAGATCTAATGCAATAAAAGCCCAATCTTTAGCGCCACTTATTAGTGATGGAATTCGCGCTTGATCGTTCGGAATCGATGAATGAATGACTTGATGGCTTAGTTGCGGAGGCACCCTTGGTATTGAGTCTCAAGGCGTCTCAGAATGAATGACAAAAGCTAATATACTATCCAATAACATAACGGAGGTGATTGAGCTCGTTTTCCATTAGTATCTACTCGGCCTCGACTCTACCGTTTAGAATTCGAAGTTTCCTCACTTGTCTTCATTCGATACGGATTTTCTATTCAAATATGTACAGTACTTCTGTTGGATCTGGTGGTGATACCATTAATTGAGAGTGAGTGGCATGAGGACTGAGAGGGCCGCTCGGAGGGAGGCCTCTTATCTATTCTCCTCCGTGATTAAGCTAACTTTAACGTACAAGTGTTGAACTTTGTGGAAGATGATAAGGCTCTCTGTGATAGATAAGAATAAGAGGGGATGCCCTCTTATATCCGTGCTACTAACGCTAGCTATACTACTGAGACACTTGTGAAGCAAACTAGTATAGTTATAACGCTCGTGAAACCGCTATTCCAACAACAAACACGTGATATTCTAATACACCCCTTCCGCGTGGTGACTAATTGGGCAACACGTGATTATTCGAACGGTACTAGGGCAAAAGAGTTCGTGTGAAAGAGGGGTGAGTATTTTTTGAGGGGTTGAAAGGAAGGAGGGGTGGGGTCATGCAAAGACTAGAAATTGCGGCAAATTACGAACATACCACTGCTTGGCGTAATAATTTCCCATCTACCACTGTATTGAATACACTACCACACACGTGACCTCGGCCCAAAAAATTTCCAAGATGCCACTGTTTCTATCCCAGATGCCACCGTTTTATTAGTGGGCTTCGCACTCCCCCAGACATTGTCGGACAGCAGACAAAAGCAGTTTTACATAAAATGAGAGTCTGTATTATGATATCGTTGTTTTTGGTGTTGGATGGTAGGACTTCTTGTTATTCGCGTCAGATTTAGCGGCCCGCTAAACCGCAATGGCTCATAACGCGTCCAACGCGATTAAAGAGTGGACGCGTTCTGACGCGAATACCAAGACTTCCTCCCACCCAACACCCAAAAAATACGACAGTTGACTACGATGGCATCCTCCCAGAACTTGCCCGATACTCTATTTATCGGACAGACATTCGCATCAATCGATGAAGCAAAAGAGTCGGTTCTTCACGTCATGGTGACCCAGAGGCTTTCGTTCAAAGTAGCCTCCAGCGACCGGACGAGATTCCACGCCATTTGCCGTTCGAGCGAGGAGACTGGATGCGAATTCTTCCTCCGGATCGCTTATATGAATCGATCCGATCAATTTGAGCTTCGGAAATTGATCCCTCACACCTGCGATCTTAGCTCCCATCAGGATTGGAAAGCATCAAGATCTGCAAAACTCATTGCCCACCGACACGGGGATATGGTTAAGAGCGATTTTCGAACGAGGCCACGCCAGATCCAGACTGCTGAAAGACTTCAGCACTCAAATCAGATATCGTACCTACAAGCGTAGCGCGCAAAGAAGGAGATCCAAAAGAGTACCTTCGTGGACAAGGCGAAGTCCTTCCAGCTCATCCTTTCGTTCCTTAAGGCAATTACGGATGGCAGGCTTGATACAGATACGGATCTAGATAACCACGGAAACTATGCTACTTCGAGGGCGAACGCTGCCATCTCGAGGAGTAATAATGGAACCTTCCAATGATGCCATGTGGCGCCAAGAGCTTGTATTCATGCATTTTAGCACTCCCGACAGTTTATCTATGTTAATGGTGCCCATATGAAGTCAGATAAGGACCTAGTTCTCCTTGTTCTTACAACACTTAACGCCAACGAGGAGATCCTACCATTGATGTGGGGATTCGCCAGAAACGAGTCCAAAGAGTCGTGGCTCGACTTTCTGCATGGTTTCAGGGAATACTTTCTGGACAACCTCGATACTACCAAGAAAGAACGTAACGATTTCGAGCACCTTACAATCGTCAGCGATCGAGCAAAAGGTCTAGTTCCAGCTATCGCAGAGGTTCTCCCAAAAGCTTTCCATTACCACTGCACGCAACATCTTGCCGAGAATGTCGGAAACGAATTTGGAAAAAAAATTAAGAGGATATTCAGAGCTGCTTGTCTAGTCAAGACTAAGACTAAATTTAAAGCTTTTCTTGACCAGATCGAGTCTCTTTCTGCTCCTGCACGTCACTATCTGGACCAGATCGATACTACGCAACATCAAATACGCCACTAGTCGATTTCCCACGGTTTGGTCAAACATGTTCCAATATTTCCGAGTCCATAAACAGCGCATAGATGGTAAGTGAATCTGTTAGAAAGCCTATTATTCTATTCGGACTAAGATCGAGCCATAGGAGGCTCGTAACTTACCGATTCTCCATTCACTTCATCATATATGGACATATATGATGTCGAAGTTCTACGAAAGACGTTATAAGCCCCAGAAAGATAAGGTGTATACCAACTATGCCATGGCATATTTCCGGAAAGAGCTCGAGGAGAGCAGCTAGTACCTTGTGGCTCCTTAAGAGCGCGAGAATATGGTAGCTCTGGTATACCGAGCAAACCCAGGGGACCGGAGCACTCGTCTCGTTTAGCTCAAAGTATAGAAATGTTCTTGTCTTACTTTCCAGGATTATAAAATCCCATGCAGACATGCGATTGCTGTCTGTCGGCTCTTCGATATCAGACCAGAGAATTATATCGCCAAGTTCTACGAGGTATCTAAGTATCGTGAACAGTATAAGTACTCTCTGTTACCGGTTTTACTGGACGATCTCGAACCTGATGGCGTTACAAAGCCACCTCCTGACGCTCCATCGCGAGGTCGTCCAGTCCAGAAAGGGATGAAGCGAAGGACACGGGAGACAGAGGCCCGGAGGCTTGGAAATCTAGCACCATCAAGCGGTCGGAAGGAGCAACAGGATGGGGCTCGAAACCGGTATCAGTCAGGCGCAACATATTTCCAACAACACTTGGATGCATCAGATCGTCCTAGTCAGATTACACCTATCCAGCGCCGTCCCGAACAGACTATACCTAATCAAGGGGTATCATCTCAACTTCCTGGTCAAACCGTATCCAGCCCATCTTTGATTTCCCAACCGCCTGATTCAGGAGAGCACGGTACCTTATGGCAACGGATCAGAGCTATACAAGTGAGCCTCACAGAAATCGAGTCAATAAGAGAACACCACCAGGCTCAGGCAATTGGAGCTGCTAGGCAAGCAGTAAACGGGAACAGAAACAACGAACACGACCAACCTCATATAGTGCAGGCATCTACAACGGAAGCAGAACATTCAACCTTGCGGTCCCCATCCCCTCAACCGCCAGTCTCCCAGCCAATTGTAGACCAGCAGCTACGGCCAGACGTAGATAAACAGCAAAGCAGCAGCAGCTTTCAAGTAGATCTAGCCGCTTCACAAGTCACTTACATTGATTCCACTGTTACGGACAATACCTTTATATTCGGGACGTCTAGCTCTGTTCCAAATATCACCATTAATGTCACATCAAGTCCACCAGGTGGAGACAAAAGACCAATGGCAAGTGGAAATGAAGAGGAGAGTAATGCCCAAAGCGAAGAGCCTCCAGCCCTGTCAACGCGATCAAGAAAAAGAGCTCGAACGGACCGATCGTGAGACTATGGGTAGAGATTTAGATCTATCATAATACAATCTTTAGCCTTTCACTTTATGTAAAACTACTGCTGCTTTTGTCCGCTGTCCGAGAATGTCTGGGGGAGCGCGAAGCCCACTAATAAAACGGTGGCATTTGGGACAGAAAAGGTGGCACCTGGGATAGAAACAGTGGCATTTGGGTAATTTTTCGAGCCGAGGTCACGTGTGTGGTAGTGTATTCAAAACAGTGGTAGATGGGAAATTATTACGCCAAGAAGTGGTATGTTCGTAATTTGCCGCTAGAAATTGTGTCTCATAAGCACAAACGAACAAAACACTGACAATAGTCAAGGGGCATAATAATGCTGGTTGACGCCTAAATTGCAACTCCGCGGAACGTTGTGGAAAAACTGCCCATAAATAGATATACCGAACTCTCGGCCGAGACGGTGGCATTACCGAGGACGATGTAACATGTCCGGGGCAGCCACCCGTAAAGTAAGTAATCGGCGTCAAGGGCGGGCCTGCTAATTTAATGCGGCAAGAGAGACATTGCATGCTCCCAGGTACTTAAGAGATTAGCGCTTGGACACGAGGAAAAAGATGCTCATTATATAACGTAAGAGGTGATGGATGCTTGCCGCATAGTAACTATTAGACCGAGCCTCATATGTCACTCCAGGCAGCAATTTGAAAGATTTATCATCTTTTTAATTCGGATCATAAGTTTGGTTCGCTGATTGCATTCCTAGCTCAGACAAGCCTATAGGCTCTTTTCTATCGTTGGTACAAAAATCGTGGCCCCAGTCTCAACAAGTCCCTTATCTAAGTGCCATGGCCACAGCCAAATCTTTCACTAATGGAGCTTGTACTCAATGGGCTTGAAGCTACCGGCATTAGTCTTGGGCGCAGAGCACGCTGTGAGGCCGATGATCAAGTCCATTTCAGCGACAAAGTCGATGTGATCGCCGGCCTTGCTAATCGGTGGCTTAATCTCCAACGCTCCGGTGTTGCCATCCACGATCACGTTCATAAAGATATTGAACGGTGTGGGAATGTTGTCTCCCTGAATGCCGAACTTGGCAAGGACGTGCGCGAGATTGCCGTGGCATCCCGGATATTCCTGGGCGTCTTCGTACATGAGGCGAAACATATCTTTAGAGCAGGGCGTGTAAAGGAAATCATGCTTTCCAACCGTATCCTCGACAATACTGAGCATGACATTGCTTCGATTGCTGTAGAGTTTGTCGCCGGTCGAGAAGAAGATCTTCGAGGCATAGTCGAAGGATCGGCCGTTACTGAGGGCTTCGCGAGGGTCATTGGCACTGAAGGCCACGAGGTCCGCAACTGAGAGGCCCTTCGGGTCGACGACCGAGAACCTCTGGCCCTTGGAGACTCGGAATGCGGTGCCTGTTCGAGGGGCAATCTGAACTGCGCCACTGGGAAGAGTCTGCACTTGTTCAGACATTGTGGTGATGGTATGCTGGAGTGATTTGAGTGATAAAAGACGTGACGAAATTTGCTTTATGTGCTGTCAAATGTGAAGACTCGCCCAATGTATTTATAGTTGGGTGTTCCCGTGGTAATCTCTTTGTCCGAAGTTACGCCGGCGCCCTTCTCATGACATGTACTGGGCTTTGCAGGTTCATTGCGACTCTCGGGCCGATCTCCTAATTTTCGCCGACGCCACCCACCAGAATCGTTGAGAACGCATCCGCGACGCGAAACCTACGCGCAACCACCCCTTCATTGCGAACAACCCGCCCAATCAATTATAACTGTCCGTATTTATTGGCTCTAACCCTATTCGGCAATATACTTGGTGTTGAGGATCGCGCGCCTATGCAAGATGGTACCCCGCCTACAAGAGCATCAACTCGCAACGATCCTCGATTGTATGCGCGCAAATTGGCAGATTAACGAGATCGCAGAGGCCTCTGGATGCCATCGAGCGCCAGTCTTGCGTATTAGGCGTAATATACGCTTATGGGGTGAGCCTCATGCGCCTGCTGAAGCTCCTGAACCGCAGAGGACGCTCACTGCTCATGAAGAAGACGTATGGACTCCCACCCGCCTATTTTATATGGCTAATTGTCGTAAGTGCTTCTTGACTTCGTAGAGGCCAATCCAACGGCGTACCTTGACGAAATGGCGTGGTATCTACAGCATACATGCGGTGTTGCTGTTCATATAACGACCGTCTGGAGGACCCTCCGTCGCCGCGGCTGGAGTCGTACATACGTTCGCAGACGGGCAGCAGAACGCTGCCTGGTCTTGAAGGCAGTCTTCCTTGGCCGTATGGTTGCCTTTGATCCTCGGCAACTGGTGTTCCTGGACGAATCTGGTGCTGACGAGCGTACCGGCTGGCGCTCATACGGCTGGAGCCCTGTTGGTGTTGAAGCGATTGTTGAAGGATCCATGTGGCGATCGCCGCGCTGGAGTATCTTGCCGGCATATACGCTGGATGGCTATCTGCCAGGCGTGCTTGTCGAGCAGATTACGATCAATGCGGAGGTTCTACTACGGTGGTTGCAAGAGTCAGTATTGCCCCAGCTGCAGGCGGGGTATCATATAAGTATTATGGATAACACCTCGACGCACCGGTCCGCCGTAAGTTGCGATATCTCTATATCTCTATAACAATCACCAATAAAAATAGGAGATACAACAAGCGATAAGAGACGCCGGCATTTATATTATTTATCTACCACCGTACTGCCCAGAACTCAACCCCATCGAGCATAGCTTCCACGATATTAAGGCCTGGATCCGTCGCAATTTCCAGCATGCTACAGAGTATATTAACTTTGGTTCGTTTCTACGTCATGCCATCGCGGAGGCGACCTCTCCTGCTGCCGCTATAGGTCACTTCCGAAAGGCTGGCTATTGTGGGGCCCAAGAGGCGTTTCCGGTGGGCTATGAGGATCAGGAGGAGTAGTAGAAGGTCTAGTAGTAGTGGCAGCAGCAGCAGCTGCTGCTAAGCGCTCACTACGGTAGCGGCGGACCTCTCGGCGCAGGCGTTGGAAGAGGCCTTCGGGTAGTCCCCACGAGGTCCATTGGGTAGTAGTAATATCATTCCGAATACCCTCAAGATCCCACTCTCCTTCCGCAAGGATTTGGTGTGTTCGCGTGAGACTAGCAGACTCGCATGAAGATCTCTGCTCTAACCAATGAAAGAAGCGGACCAACTGCTGGGAAGGTGACTCGTCCAAGCGGATTGGGCTTGAGGGAGGATCAGCCGCTGCGGCCGCGGCCGACGCCTGCGGCGGCCCAGGCGGCGGTTGGTACGGCCAATATGCATGAGAAGGAGCTACTCCATAAGGCGGAGCAGCCCATGGGCCCCAGAACGGCGGTGCGAAGGGCGTTGGTGGTATAACAGGTAGCTGGTTGGACCTCTTGGTGTCTTGCTCCTTCGCTATCCTCACGGCTACCACGCTTGGTATATGATCTAAGGAAGCCTCTCCCCTGTGTATAAGATTTGCCCATTGCCCAATAGCAGCAGTGCTCATTTTAATATGATACTGAGGACCATCTTTGCTAGGCGGGTACCAGCAGGAACCCGTATAATTACGACACTGCCGCTGCTGGCACCGCCAACGAGTAGATATAACTGGGCCTAGATTACCTGCAGATAGCTCCATGGCAATATCGTCGCCGAGGGCAAGGCGGTGAGCGGTACTAGTAGAAGACCGCCCAGATCGCTTAGATCCTCCATTGCTTAGATCCTCCAGGAGCGACCTTATGCCACCAACTTGTTCGTTCAACGCCGCCGCCGGATCTGCTAGTACCCTTGCCGCCGCTTGCGCAGTCGCCGCGCGATTAGCTGCCTGCGCCGCCTTATGAGCCGACGGGGCAGGTCGAATATAGCAGATGACCTCAGTCTGGTGACCTTTCTTACCCTCTGTAACGTGGCGTAGCAGGAGGACCTCAACACCATCAAAAACCACCGCGACACCACCGCGTCTCTGCCGCAGGTAGACAGTCATTGAAGCACGTGGGTGTTAAGTTTGTTTTCTTGTTCTTGAACAACATGGGAGACATTGCGACCCCTCCAGACCTGCTCTACGGCTTCTACGAAGAAGCGTATAACGCGCTCAAGACGCATGGCGTGCAGCATAGTTACGGCTTTTCGCTTCTTATACTCCAACTATGGCGTGGAACTATTATTTTGGAGATATAGAGGCTTTCTATGGTGAGAGATTTGCGCAAGTCTATGCTCAGAATGCACTTATTGAGCCTCAAGATGTACCTACGCCGCGGCCTAAGCGCGCTGCAGCAATGGCAGCTTCAGAGGCATGGAAAACTCTTGGACCGCGTAAGAGACCTCAACATCAGTAGAAGATTTTGAGCAAGTATTAGCCTCTATTTCGAGGTCTAGACATCGATGCACATTGATAGTTGTAATTTTCTCGCCTCCGCCTCTCAACAAGGACTTCGCTACTCCGGATATTGGCCGACTCCTCCACAAATTGATGCTCTCGCTCGGCTTCGGCGAGAGTGGCTACATCGTCCAGGGCGGTGACGTTGGTAGTGCCGTTGCCAAGGTTATGCTACCAACCTATGACGCCGTGAAAGGTCAGCCGGTATGCACGCTATCCAATAATTGCTAATATTCACAACTGTTGGAACCAGCCATACATGTCAACCTTTATTGGCCCCGGGATCCACCAGATGCGTCGGGGGTCCAGGATCCGGTCGAGAAAAAGAGCGTGGAACGCGCAGAGCAGCTCAGGGCTACTGGGATGGCTTATGGCATTCTCCATGGAACCAAGCCGAGCACTGCCGGTCTCTCCGTCGGGAGCAGCCCTATATCCCTTCTCGCTTGGTTAGTTTCTTTCTGCTCGTCGCTTCCTCTTTGAACTTTCCAAATCACCCCAGAGGCCCTCCCTTTCTTTGCTTCTTCCCCCGAGAACAACGCGCTGACTATTCGCGTAGGATCGGGGAGAAAATGATTGATTGGTCTGACCCGGCAACGGCGCCCTCGATCGACGTAATCTTGACCAATGTCTCTATTTACTGGTTCACCGGAACCTATCCGACTTCTCTCTGGCCCTACCGAGAAGTGCGCACTCCTTCCCGTGCCCTTGACACCTTTTCTCGCCCAGAAATTGACGTTTTGTGCAGCTTCTGTCCGGAAGCCCAGGCAGTAATAGGAAGCCCACTGGCAAACCCATGGCGGTGTCGTGGTTCCCGAACGAGATTTCAAATGTACCAAAGGCCACCCTTAAGGAGGACCCAGCGGTAACCCATCTGTATGAACATGACAAGGTACGTCCAAGCCCAATGACATCCCATTAAGAAGGCCTCTTTTTACTAATTATCGCCGTGTAGGGCGGACACTTTGCGGCGCTGGAGGTACCGGACTTGCTCTGGGCAGATGTTGAGGACTTCGTGGCCAAGGTTTGGAGGACTTGATGGATCGAACTATGTGCCTTAGTATTTCAGAGCAGTCTCGTATCAATGGGAAAACGTTCGGTCTTGTCTGGTATTCTGTACAGTCCAAAAAGGAGAAAGGCAGTATTCCATATTCCCGCACCCAACCAGGCGCTTCTTTGCACGCTGATATTGTGAATGCCTGCATCCTTGCATCTCTTCGGCAGTGATTCGATGCCCATTGTATGCATCCTCTCTGGTGCAGCCGGCCCCAGCAACGTGCTCGTAGCCTTCCTCTTCCCACTCCCAGTCGTCCTCTGGAGGACGGAGGCACGAAGTGCAGTCGGATTTCGCCTCAGAAGGCGGTTCGTCTTCAGGTGTGTATGGGGTGCCCCACCAATTCCATGCGTGAAATAATGGAGGGGATGGACGGCGGGTGCGTCCGATGTAGTGCCCCGGATTAACGCAAAGACCTGATCACTTACTAATCGAGCTGATTAGTTACTAAAAGCCAACGATTAGTTAGGGACTAATCGCCACCCCTTGCTGCTGCTTTAGGCAAATCATGCGATTATCTGCCGGTGAGGAGTTGGTGTTTCGTACGGCTTATACGGCATCGCTTAGCAACCCCCCTTGCTATTGCCACCAATAGTGAGTCCTCGCTTCGCCGGAGCACCAAAGGCCGCTGTAAAATGTATACAATCACAAAAAGCATGGTGTTGACAACATGGTGTTGCGCTGCAGCAGCCGCTTCCGCGTAATTGCAGTGCTACCAACTTATGAGTTGCGCTTGCGACGATGTCGCATGGAGAGATCTATCCTGCTACTACCACAATTTATCACGCGCCTGCGAAATCCTGGTGTATAAGAGTGGCGTCGCTGCGACATAATCTGTCTCAGTCCCGCAGTCCTCAATACCATGGCGCCGGCCCGCCGGCCAGCCAACCCAAGCCTCGCAGAGGACCCTCTACCACCAAACGCGAAGTCCTTCTTCGAAGTATACCTGCAGAGGGACACTGGCAGAAAGAAACGAGTGCGCTTCACCCTGAAACGGTACAACGATTACATCAGATGGATCAAAACGTTACCCGACGCGTCCTTCCCCACCTACCAGGCCGCGCAGACTGCTCGTCGATACTACACCTACTATAATGGTACCGGCGCAATGCTGAAGGAGGGCTTGTATCTGCTTTCCCAAAAAGGCAAACCTGAACTGAAGGTAAATTGTCGTGTTGAGGAGTACAACGTGATACCTGTGGTTTTGGCATGGAGGAGCGCAGGAGCGGGGAGAGGGAGTGAGGTCTGCGAAGTACCGAGAGACCATTAACTACAGGACCTGATTGCCCTCCATATTACCAGCTTTCTCCTTTTCCTGCCGTTTTACCACTACGGCCGGCCCGTCATCTCTTCCAGCAGCCTGTTATACTTCGGACAACATCGGTCGTCTGCCCTGTGAGAGTCGCTGCAAGCTGCGCGCTTTTCCACAATCGAACCGCAGTTGTCATGTCTGATGCTGCGCACCATCTCTTCGCCTCTGCATCGAAATTGTTGGTGGTCGTAGCTCTGGCATCGGAAGCAGCGCCGCGGGTGTAGGCGGTATTCGAAAACGTCGGTGTACGCCACTTCTCCGCCCGGTGGCCATCACCCTGCGCGCAAGAAGAGCATCTGCGTCGCTTTTCTTCGCTAGGTCGATTACCGCTGAACCGTACTGTCGGTCGCTTGGCTTACTGAGCCAGCGCGCACGCACAATCTCCACCTCGCTCTCTTCGCTCATCATTTCGCAGGCATCCGCCCGCAGAGCCGTGCGCTGCTCGTTGAAGATTGCCGTCTTGTGGATGCTGCCTGTCTTTACCGGGTGCAACTGTCTGCCTCTCGTTTTACCGCCTCGAAAAGCCGTCTCGAGCCAGGTGCTGTGCGATCTCACGGTCCTCGTCGTCATTGGAGCGGAAGAGGAGCCAGACTTTCACGGCTCAACCCCAGGATGATCGCTGAAAGGTTGATTGCGTTATGTAGACACGAATTTAGAACATGAAGAAGGAAAAAAGAATAGAGACCATGCAGCTTAATAGTCTTGAACCCGTCATCGATGTTCCGCTGAGAGATTCTTCGAAGCTTCCATCCAGTCCGGGCTTCAGCCCGTCACACAACAGGTTCAGATACGAGTTGTTATATTCCCCGAATCAAACGAAGATCACTTCTCTCCACTGATCTGAGGGCTGAGTGATTTGTTCGCGGTGCCAAAGCTTGGATAGTTTCAGCCCAGGTGTAACCCAAAAGTCCCAGCGTTGCATAATACACGTTTCTAGCGGGAGGTTATTTCTGCCGGTGGCCCATCGGATTACTAGTTGTAAATGTCAGCGGAGTAAGTAATTCAATCGGAGCAGTGGTGGACTGACAGTTGAATGAAATTTGCAAGAACTGTGCATGCCCACAGTAGGGCACCGGATAGGACCATAAATCGATGCAAGCGATAAGGAAATGTTGGAGGCGGATTTGTACATAGCTAACATTGTAGTCATCTCCTCGGACAACCGGAACGCTGAGTTTAAGAGAGACAGGATCTCGGTATTTTCTACGATCCGTGAAAATCTTGAGCGCAAGCCCTGTCCTGAGTTTCGTCAGAAGTATTCCCGCGTTTGATAAACACCGATGCCCTTTTCAAGAAGCTTACATGCTCTTAATCAGGCGAGTGCAGATGTCATCCCACTGCCTCAGGGAATAAATTTGGCTCTCTAGCAGACTGTAGTAGCTGGCCGCGATGATGGTAAACATGCCGTTTGCTATCGCTTTGGTGAAAATCCTCTGACATTTTGCATCTGGTGGAGTGGGAAGCGCCAGCACGAGCTCCGTACGGTTCCCAGTGTGCAGCCGCCGAGGTTCGTCCAACGCTAGAGGCTGAGGCCAGCGACGTTTGACTATTGTCTGGACTTGTTTGAGATTGAACGGCAGTCCCTGCCTCGGACCAGGCATGGCAATTAAAAGGAGACCTGCTGAAAGTTCAAACTCGTTAGAAGAAAAATCGACCGTTTAAGTGGTGCTCGAAGACTGGACAGGGAGTATGCGCGAAGGATTTCAGGTGGGAAAAGAAGGGTGTTGGACTGTTGATGAACAGTGATAATTCATTGATGATGGCATGAAGAGGGAGTGGGTGATGATGATGATGATGATTGCTTTTACCTCATCTATACTAGCTACGTAGTCCGCCTCCCTTAGGGCTTATAGAGGGGTGGAGTGTCCACCTTTTCGCCGGACAAATGAGATCCTCCGCTTCCTTCCTGCTTACAAATGATAATTTCCTACATGCTCCGCTCTTTTTAGAAGCCTTTACCGCACGTGCGCTGGTTTACACCGTTGCCATTTCCTCGCCTTCCTCCCGTGATGTAGGAGTGGAGCTCTGTAGCGCATTGCGCCCGCTTCTATAGACCTCGGTTTTCTGTACCAGGTCTTGGAATAGAAACCATCCTTTGGGTCCGAGGATAGTTCTAAGAGGGAGTGGGTGTGTTGTATTAACGTCTGTCTGTGCTAACTAGCGGCCTCCCAGGGGGCATGTAGACGGGTGGAGCAGCCACCTTTCCGCTGGACAAATGAGATCCTCCGCTTCCTTCTTTCTCTTATATTATCTTCCGCCTCTTTTCTTCATAACTTGCTACGCATTTAAGCTTTCTTCTGATACCTTCTGGCCTGAACTATAGCACTTTGTCGTTTCGACAAGGCTTTGAAATAGAAACCAGCCTTTTTGTCCAAGGAGCTTTCCAAGCTTTTCTGCCCTAGTCGCAATTTCTGGATAAGTCCACTGCGCCGTCCTTGGGCAGTCGATAAAGTGCCCTTGCGCCTTTTCCGCGCCGCACCTGCACCTAAGTTCCGCGTCCTCGTGCTTGAATCTTCTATGGTACTCGGCAAAATCCCCGTGACCCGACCTTTCGGCCAGCAGCCTGTGTAGTATGTGCCGTGGGAGCGCCAGCTCAGGGTTTCGTTTTCCCACCTTCAGTCCTAGGGGTCTGTAGGATGCAGGTTGCTCTGCCTCCCACCAGTCTGCAAAGTCTCTTTCTCGCTCCTCCCGGTTACGTTTTCGTGCCCAGGCCACCGTGGCCGGTCCCTGCTCTGTGGTTGGAAAGTCAAGGGCTGCCTTGGCGAGCCCATCAGCCTCCTCATTCCCTTGAATTCCCATATGCCCGGGACACCACCTTGTCTCGACAATGTCGTACTGGAGTCGTTGCCTCTGGAGGCGTCGCCATGTGTTCTTAAGCCGTAGGAACTGGCCCTGAGAGCTATTTGGTACGTGTCCATTGATACCCCGAATGACTGAGGTGTTGTCGATGCATAGCGCGACCTTGGTAGCCTGTAGGCGTCCTACATTGGCCTCTGCCCAGCTAAGTCCTTCTGCTGCGCCTCTGATTTCTGCATCAAAGACCTCGGCCTTTGCTAGGCCTCCATTCTGGGCGTAGATCCGCGTGTTGTTCTGGTAGGCTACAAAGGCCCATCCAGTCCTTGTGTCCTTCGCCGATCCGTCCGAGTAGACGTGGATAGTCTGGCTTGGGTCTAGCTGGCAGGTTTTAGCAAACATCCGCGCGCCTTCTTCCTTTCCTCGCAGGACGCTAAGGTGGTTATCGCTATAGCCTGGGAGTAGTAGCTGCGGTCTTTCGCATTCCCCAGCGAGCCTCGCCATCCGCTGTAGCCGGGTGTCCTTGGGTTCTTTCGGGCGTCCAGGTCTCCCACTAGCCTGTTTGAAGCTGGGTTGCGCTCTAGCTACTAGTGGGTGGTCTCCATCCAGTAGCTTAAGGCGTAGGGCTGTTCTTCTCCTAATCTGCTGTAGGAGCACGCTGGCCGGGGGGATGCCCGTTTCTCTATGTAGCGCCGGAGTTGGGGTCGTTTTCCAGACCGGCAGCGCCGCTCGTGCCGCTGTCCGGAGTGCCTTGTCCAGGATTCCGATGTGCCGGGCCTGTTTTGGCACTATCGTGTGACTGGCCTGCTTGCTTGAGGGTTTTGTGGGACCCTCATACCAGATCTCCGCTCCATACGTAGCTACTGGGGTTACACACGCATGTGCGGCTCTTATAGCCGCTGTTGGTGGCATGCCCTTGGTGACCCGGTTCAGGTTCCGTAGGTGCGCTGCTACCTTATGCCCTTTCGCGCCCCAGATCTCGATGTGGCGGTGGAAGTTGAGTTTGGAGTCAAAGAAGACACCTAACCACCGGACTGGTTCGGCGTTAGGGTGTATCTCTAGTTTTCCTACCTGTACTTTTTGAGTTTCTAGGTTTCGTTTTCGTGTAAAGTGTATTAGTTCAAACTTGTCTGGGGCGAAGGTTACTGCGTTCTCCTCCCCCCATCGTAGAGCGTCTTGTAGGTCGGCGGTGAGGGCCTTAGCCGTGGCCGCCGTATCCTTACCAATCTGGAGGAAGCCCACGTCATCTGCGTATGCAAACCTTCCCCTAGAATCCCTTCTCTTAAGTAACGGGGAGAGGTATAGCATATAGAGTATAGGTGACGCGGGTGAGCCCTGGGGGACTCCGCAGTTTAGGCCCTTTTCTCCCGTAGTAGTTCCTTCCATCCGGACCTTGGCCCGGCGCTTCGTAACAAAGGTTTGTACCCATTGTACTACGCTGGTTGGCCAGCCCTGCTCCCGGAGCCGCTTAACGAGTCTGTTAGGGAGAACTGCGTCAAAGGCGCCCTGTACGTCCATTATAAGCATTGAGGCCTCCTTACCCCGTTGTAGTGCTTGCTCGATGTCATGGGCTGCGCATGCTGCGAGGTCTAGGGCTGATCTCTGAGGCAGGGCCCCAAAGTGCTGTGGGCTAATGAGCTTATGGAGCACTGCAAGATGCGACATTCGTCTGGCGATAAGGCGCTCAAGGCCCTTGCCTAGACAGGCGAGAAGTGCGATTGGGCGGTACCCTTTAGCGCTTGACGGGTCTCGGCCGGTCTTTGGGATAATGGCAACCTCCGCAGTTCGGAAAACCCCTGGGTGATATCCTAGTCTAAGACACCCCTGGTATAGGGCCGTCACGTGTTTATTAATTTCAGGCCAGGCCGCCTGGAGCAGTCGTACAGTAATCCCGTCTATGCCTGGCGTAGTGTTCGCTGTTTTAACGCAATGAGTCTCCGCTTCTGCAATCGTAACCTCTGTTTCCCAAGGGATCTTGTCTGGGTCCGTCTCTAGTGGTTCCCAAGGGTCTGTAATATCCTGCTCGGCCGAGAAACGGTATAGGAGTTTTTCCCGGAGAAGTTCAGCCTTGTTAGCTGGGTCCGTGACTACCCTGCCTTCGTTTACCAGTGGGGGGGCCCGGAACCTGTCTGTGGCTTTATGCCAGGCCGTAATGCGGAAGAGATCGCAATCGCCCTTAGCATTGGCAATTTGGTCCTCCCAGAACTTCCGTTTTGTTTTCCGGACCGTCTATTTTAAGGCTTTCCTTGCGCTGCTAGCATCTTCTTCGCTAAAAGCCTCTTGGAGGCGTGTAATAGCTTGCCGGCAGTCCTCGTTCCACCACGTAGTGGCTTTTCCTCCAGTTGTAGCCCTCGTGCCTACTGCTTCCATCGCATCTTGAAGTAGTCTAGTGAGTTGTCGCGCGGTCCGCTCCAGGCCTTCCCTAGTGTTGGGGCTAATTGAGATGGTCCCAATGTTTCGCTTAACCGCCTGTTGGAAGTCTACGAGGCGGTTATCATGGACCGTGAGCTTCGCCGTCAGGACTTGGGTGTCCTGGGCCACTGGTATCTCTGTCCAGAGTGTAGCGTGGTCTGACCCCGTCTGTAGCTCCTCTAGTACTTTTGTTTCCGTGCCCGCGATATTAGTAAAGACTAGGTCTATAGTGTTGCCTCGTACGTGGGTAGGGCTATCTGGGTTAGAGTTAGCTAGCCCCTGTTCCTCCGCCCAGGCTGCCACTCGTGGTCCTGGGCCGCGATGTCGCCCATGGCCGGGCTGCCACGTCCAGTGGACTGCGTTAAAATCGCCGGCTACCACTGTGTTCTGTGGTACGTCCCAGGTGTCTAACGTATCAAGTGTATCCTCCTCTTGGGGCGCCCTGTAGACGTTGGCGATGATGGTCTGGTTGACTTTAATAACGCAGGCGTGGGGAGTGCTAAAAGGGCGGATTTGATGTGACTGAGGCTAGGTGTCTTCCTCACGTAGGTAAGGACTTTTGGGTTTGTCTCCCAGTGGTCCTGGGGGGCATAGACGTCATACCCAGGGTGGGTTTTCGTCAAACGACGCCCTGTTCGTTTTAGTGCCCAGGGTTCCTGCACGATCAAGATATCGGCACGTGCTTCCCAGGCGAGGTTGAGTGCAACGTCCTGAACTGGTCCAGCTGTATGGGTGTTCACTTGCATGAGGCGGAGCTTGCCCCTCGGACGTGTCCTTTTCTGCCTGCTCCCGCGGTTTTCGGTGTCCCGCATTTACTGGCGTAGGTTAATAGCACCAGTCCCAGGAGGCCCTGGAGTTGATAGCCTCTCCTTCTGATTCCTCGGCTGGGCTAGGTGTTATCCTCCCGTTTAATTCCTCACGGCCTTGTTCGGGTGGAGGGCACTCCTCGCGGACGGCCTGTTGTAGGCTTTTAGCTGACGCTGAGTGGGTCTGACAACTACTCCGTCCTTTCTTCTAGGGCGGGCCTGGCAGCCGAGGTAGTGGGCCTCGTGTGGGCCGCCGCAATTAGTGCACTTAGGCGGATTGTGACATTGTTCGTGCTGTTCTTGGGCTCCGCAGCGCGGGCACCGGGTAGCTCTATCGCAGGCTCTAGGGTCGTGGTATCCGTAGCACTTATGGCACTGCGTGATCTGTGTCTTTTTCCGGATAGGTTCCGCGGGTCCGGACTCAAAGAGCCTAAAAGAGGGAGTGGGTAGGTGACCCGCTTGCCTCTTATACGAGTGATTGTGACTAAGCTATGTGGTGTTGCAAAAGCAATATGAAAACACGTGATATCCAACAAAGGGCTTTAAATTGCGCTTGGCTAATATGCAAGGGCTTGTAAAACATGGACACACTCGTATGAAGCTTACGACAAAAAAAAAAAAAAAAGGCACAACCGGATCGCTTATCTGAACTGATAGTCTCGTCAAGACGCTGATTCAACGGCTACCAATGATCCAGCACGATGAGTTTTTTTGGTCCTGGAAAAAGCACGAAAAAGCACTCATAAAACCATCAGCATCGCTCTTTAGAGAGTTTTTGTACTTGGCATTGTTCATCGTGTCGGACGGAATGTATAGAGTAGCGTACTTACCCCTCACTTGGCAGATAACACGTGTACAGAAGTGGCTAGCGAGAAAGTTACCCAGCGCTTCCAGACCATGTGCGATCCTTCACCAGCGACTCACTTGCGTTCCGCACTCGAACCTTCTTTCTGGCTATAGACCTTGGACCTGTGGTGACCCGAACAGTAGCCGTACGCTTGCGGTGCTTCACACTGAGTTCCTATACGACCGTACTTCTGGCAGTTCAAGCATTGCTTAACTTTGCATGTCCGATTGTAGAGCTCGCACGAGAGCATCTCCGCTTGCCACACCATCCCTCCGGTGATCGGTGCGTTGGCGTCCTCCGCCCTGCTGAACTCCACTACCAGCGACGACGCCTTCTTGTTGGTGGAAGCCTTGGTTAACAAGCCTACATATTTGATTTCAGCATCGGGGAGTAGTGGCTTGTTCTCCGCTTGAAGCAGCTTGATGGCATTGTCCATATCTAAGGGGTCTATTGACTTGGTATGTACGCCGCGCACGATAACGCCATACGTCTGCGTGACGACCCTGCCGGAGTAGAGCATGCTTCGTATCGATGGCTGACTAGGGCACTCGAGAAGTGGTCTCGAAGGGGATGGCATGAAGGGTATATGAAGGGTATATGAAGGATGGCTCTATTTTACATTTCATTTCTTACTTTTCTCGCGCTTTGCTCAACTGTCTCTACTTGTACTCTCGATTGCATCTGCGTTTTGGTTCGTTGGATAGGAGAGAAGGGATGTTTTCTTTGTATACAGCGTGCTGGGCCTCGAATGAACCGGGATCCCAATGTAGACTTAGCGTAGAATAGCGTCTCTTGTCCCTATGGTCCGCTGAGGCCGACGGGGTGTATGAATCATCATCATCATCATTGCGGAAGTCCTCGTTGACCACCTGGTGAGCAGTCGAGGTTGCCGAATCAACATTCCCTGCTGAGCCGATGCCTTTGACGATGTCTTGAAGGTCTTGAGCCCGTTCTGTCAAGTCTTGAATGCGTTGCTCGAGGGCAGAAATATTTTCCTGGTCGCCGGTGGCGGCGTCGCACGTACAAGGCTTCTGCCCTTTACACAAGCACTGCGCGCAAACAGGACGCGCTCCATCACGCTAGATGTTTGACAAGTCACTCTCAATTGTCGGCCAACCTGGAGGATGTAGCTAACTCACCTCGCGACTCCCCTTCCGGGAGGAGGTGGCTGATTCACCGACTTCTGACCTCGAATTTTCGCTCCTATCTCTGGACACCGAGCGGCCGGAGTGCCTATGGAGGCCAGTGGAGGTAAGCACAGCATATTGTAAATCCCCGCGGGGTGAGCGATAATCTTAATCCCAGCCTGGGCTTTCATATGACGCGGCAACCAAGGCGCAACGTCATAATGTCGCATGTCATCCGGGGAAGGAACATGCTCCATATAAAGGAGCATAAGGGGTGCGTAGACCATTTCGCCATCAACTTTTTGGGTCTGAAATAGTACGGTAGAAGGCCAGGAGAGTGGGGCTTTATGCTAGGGCAAACGCCCAGCGCGATCGTGACAGGAGGAAGTGGTATTGGGCATCGTCGGCAGAGTTGCAAGACTCGACTCGGGTGACAACCATAGCGCTTAGTGGTGGGGAGGGATTCAGGAGTAGCTCCGACCCTCTCCGCGGAGCGCTTTTGGCGTCCAATGGGGTTCTGGTGGGGATCGTGAGCATCGCAGAGTGAGGCGACATCGCACTGTACGATGTGTCCTGTTTGCTGTGATGCGTCAGGGCGAGTAGGATGAGAGGAAGCGGTCGCATCGGTCGTGTTCCAGGTGGAGGCGGGCTCCAGCTCCGACGGCCTAATACATCATGCGTCCGTAATAGCGTTCGAGCAAGGGTCTTTGGCACGCTGATTTGTTTGATATAGCCAGGAAGATGTCCGGAATCTACAGTATTAGGACAAAAAGTTCTGGTTCGGCGCCATTTTACAATAGAAGAAAATAAGAGAGGTCCGAAACAAAGATTGCGCTGCTTCGCCGCATCCCACTTGCAGATAAAAATATTTGGAACTCAATGAAATGAATGCCAGTGGGTAATAAGCCCAGCTTGACCAAGGAGCTTTTGGCGATCTATGGGACAAACGATGACACTCTTCTCAGAGATGCATATTAGGTGATGACGATACAGGTGCTTTTTCAAGTCCCTTCTGCTGTAAAACTCCTTCACACGCTTTCCGATCAAAAGTTCCCGATCTCCAAGGCAAAGAAAGCATTGTGTGGGCTTGCACCGGAGTGTACAAGAGCCCCCGGTCCTGTTCAGAGTTTTTATCGGATCCGCAGCCGTGTCTTTGTATTGCTGACCTGTTTTGTAAGCGGGGCAAGCTGAAGTATCTTGTATGTTGCTTTCTTTAGCTCCACACAAGGTAATAAGGGCAGTGATTGCACGCATTATGCGGCACTTGTCTTCTTCGTACGTCGGTTCAAGGATCGTGAAGAGTGTATGATATACGCGAGCTCTTGTCAGAGGGAGATGCCCGCCTAAAGTCTGCTGGGGGGCATCGACCGGCCGATTGTGAAGCTGGTCCTGGATATCCGCGATGGCCTGATCTCTGTCAAATTCCTTCTTGAGCTTATCGAGCAGCGCTTGTCTTTGCCGCCGTTTTTCTCTCCGGTAAGCAAGAACCGCGTCGTGTCTGGCGCTTCGAAGACTCGAGAGCACTGCCGGGGAAACCTTCAAAAGCTTCGCCCTTGCCAATTCCTGACTGATTTTGTCTCTCTTCTCACCCAACACAGTTACTTTCGGATGCTTCTCGATGCTGGCTGACTGCTTGGTAGTGAGATTCCGTGGTCGTCTTGGGTCTATCGAACGCCGCATACCGCTCGCCGCCCGCATCACGGCCGACTGAGCTGCCATTCCTCGATAGGCGGCCTGTGTATCTGCGCTGATGTACCGTGGAAGGTAATGCCGCTGGAAGACGTCGGACTTGGAATGTTGCATGATGAGGTTCCGTAAGGAGTCGCTGATCTCATCTAATGCAAAGGCTTATTAGCTTTATTACCCAAGTTTGCGGGAAGATAAAGTATGAAAGGGTTCGAGATAAGAAAGAGTCAGCACATACTACAGCTGTCGAAAGCCTTCCCTGCAGCATACCGGAGAACGTACGGGTGGCAGATTTTTTTCATCCCGGTAACTTCGCCAAGTCTCCTAAGCCATGGGCGGACCGTGCTATCAGGCAAAGATTGCGTCGATATCCTAGTACCATAGACAGTCTGATGGGACTTTCGGAAGACATGAAGGTCAAGAACGTCTTTTTTCCACGGGATACGAGCCTCCATCAGACCATCGACCACTCTCAGTCTAAACAGCGCTTCAGGCCCGACGAGATCTTGCGCTGCAAACGCTCTATCGCTGAACGCCAGAGCCAGAAAGTACGCGTGCGGAGAGAGCACCAGACACGGATCATGTCTAATCTCTGGTATAGGAAAAGTGTTGCTAAGTCTTTCATTAGCCATATCCTACGAAGACCCGCGCATACATAATCACGGTACCTATCCTTCGCACCGAGATAGCCTTTGGTGTACTCATAAGTCAACTCGATCAAGACGAGAGGTCGCTGCCCGCCCGCGGGATCCTGGATGAGAGTGACCTGTACGTCGCGATAGCGGAGGGCCAAGAGCGCCCCCGGTCTGCTACCCGTAATGCCAGCCAGCAGCATGATAAGCGAGAGCTGCACGCGGTGCCTCTCGTGGTCGAAGGTCATCTCCGTCGAGACCCACAGCGTCCTGAGAACCTCGAACAGATCCTCAACGTGCATAGCAACCTTCTCCCTCTTCTTTGTTTGCAACTTGAAATCTTTGACCAATCTCTGCAGAACCTTTATAAACCTTGATTAACATCCTGGACTCTGCATTCTGGAGCCTCTGAGAGAACTCACGCCTTGCGTTTGCCGAATGATGAGCTTGTCAAGCTTAAAGCCGACCTTGCGCTCGCGGACCAGACAAAAGACCTTCCAGTAGGTTTCCAACGTTCCCTTGGCGCGTAGAGTCCTCTTGCGGTAGCTAAGCAGCCAGAAAAAGAAATTATGAAGTAGTCTTGCGTCGATCTTTTTGATGGTAGCTTCATCATCAAGCCCCCGGATAGCGCAATACCTGCTCGCAGCAGTCAGCTTAGTGGCTTTGAAGTAAGAGATTGCACTCACCGCATCCATAGCCCTTCCACCAGCTTAAGCAGTGTTTCGCTGCTATTACTGTATATTCTCTGAGTCAGTGTCGTTTCGTCAAATGTCGCCTCGATGCTGTTGAGATCCTCTGCGCTCAGCATGTCGGCTGTTGGAGTTGTCGGGCGAGACCTGTGTCCTGCTAAGGCTACAGACGCGCATTGTCGAGACATGATGGCTGAGTGTTCTGAAGGATGGCCAAAGGCTTGTGGTGGTGACGGCGAGGAAGTGGAGACAAGGAGGACAAGAAGTGAGACAAGGTCGATGAGGTAGGTGTTGTCGAATTCTAGGTTAAGAGCTGTGTGCGTATCGAATGCATGCGTTGAATGGGAGAAGAGGAGTTTATATAGATGTTCGCTGGCTGTGAAAGAGCCCTACAACAGGCAACGGCGCAGCCTTCAGCAGCCCTGGCGCAGCAGGACATCGTTGCTCGTTCGGGCTCATGGATGGAAAACATCGATCAGTATCAGCTGAGCGATTTTTGCGTACCGTGCAGCGCTTGTCTGGGGTGCCACGGTGGTAAGTCGCGCGCGCTGCTGGGAATGATTTTGGTGTGGTGACAGGGGTCCGCCATTAGCGCCATGCTGCGCTTAAAGCGGCGACGGATTTGCTGGCTGAAATGCTGCCAGAAACGAAGGCGAAGACCGCCGAAAAAGGCAGCCCTCCAGCCGTCCGCTCATTTTAAGAAGTATAAGATTCTCTTCTAGTACGTCTAAAGACGTTTAACGAACTAAAAGAAACTAGTACTACTCTAATAAGAGTTTAAGATATTAGTATAGAATTATATTTATAACTCTATTATTTACCGCCTTAATAACGCTATTAGTTATTATACTATAATAATAAAGAAGGGCTAAAAGTTTATAAAATTCTACGTCTAAATAAAAACGTATAAGAATAAATTTACGTACTAAATTTAAGATATAGATTATTATATTAACTAAATTTACTCCCGGCTTCTACTATTTATACGTACGAAGCTTATACGCTAGTTCTTTTTTATTAGAATATAAATAGAAGAGAATTTAGTAGCTAAAATTTAATGCGTTAAGTAAACGCTAGAGATAATAAGACTCTATAAAAAGAATAAAAATAAATAGTTATAAAGAACTAAGCGCTCTTTTACTATTTCTAGCCTAGGACGTAACGGTCCCTATAAGGGTTTTAGAAATAGTAAAAAGGCTAAAAAAAACTAAAAATCTAAAGTATTAGCTCTTTTAAAAAATATAAGCGATTTATATAGGTTTAGTACCCTAAATGTAGGCGAAAAGTAGGCTAAAGACTATACTAACTAGACGAACTATAAAGATAAATAAGACTTAAAAAAAGAAAAGCTCTAATCGCTTTTCTCTTCTTCTTATAATTAGGGCCTTAAATAGAAGGTAGTTTAAAACGTATAAAAATTATCGCTTTAATAGAAACCCTATCCGGTTCTACTAAAATTTAAAGATTATAATTATAATCTAAACCTCGTATTTCTTAAATACGTAGAGCGACTTATCTTATAAAATATATAAGCTAGTATTAAGCTATTTATCTATCTTCTTAATAATACTATCGTTACGTTATACGACTCTTATTATATAGGGGTTACTACGTACGACTTAGAAGGCACTATATATACTACTAAATTCTAACCTTACTAGAGTAGCTTATTTACGAACTATAATACTATACTTAATATACCCTAGCTTAGAGCTACCGGGCCAGTTATCGATTTTAAAAGAGAAATATTTTACTAGAGTATAAACTCGCTAAAGCGTATATATCTAGTAAACGCTACTAAATTATTCTAGAACTTAGAACTAAAGAAGCCTATTTACTTTCTTTAGCTATTTAACTACTAGCTCTCGCCTACGGGTAGTCTAGAAAATTAAAGAAATAAATTTAACTCTTTTATAGTCTTCTTATAGGCGAAAAGTATACTAAACGTATATAAGAAGTAAAATAAGAATAATTAAAATTTAAAAGAGCTTCTACCTAACTAAACTCTTTTTTATCTATAAAGGCTATACTCCCGTATTTAAAAAGTATATAAATCGTATAAGAAACTTATTAGTTTAGTAGATATACTACTAGCTAAGGTAACTAAGAAGATCCGTAATAAAATTTTAAATACTTATAAAAAGTACTTAGACGTCTTTTTAAACGAATAAACTACTAAGCTATTATAATATACTAAGTTTAATTATACTATTAATCTCGTTATAGATTCTAAGCTATTATTAATACCTCTATATAGACTCTTCTAATCTAAACTACAGATTTTTAGAAAATATATTAATAAGGCCTTAGAATAGGAGTAAATTAGATATAGTAAATCGCCTATAGGCGCGCCTATTCTTTTTATCCCTAAAATAGACGGTACTATATAGTTATACGTAGATTATAGGGGCCTAAATAAGATTATAATTAAAAATAACTATTCTATACTACTAGTAGGCGAGCTACTAGACCGCCTAAATACTATAAAAATCTTTACTAAACTAGACCTACGCGATACTTATTACTAAATCCGCATAAAGAAAGATAATAAGTAGAAAATAGTATTTAAAACGCGTTATAGATATTATAAGTACTTAGTTATACTATTTAGCTTAACTAACGTACCCGTAATCTTCTAGTTATATATCTACCGAGCCCTAGAAGGCCTAGTAGATATAATTTACGTAGTATACTTAGATAATATACTTATATACTTAGCGAATAAGTCTTAGTACGGCGAGTATATTAAACGTATTCTCTAAAGATTACGTAATTAGAACCTCTACGTAAAACTATCTAAATATAGCTTTTATATAAAGTACGTTAAGTTTCTAGACTTTATTATTATCTTCTAGGGGGTTATTATAGACCCTATAAAAGTCGAAGCTATTAAGAACTAGCTAAAGCCGTAAAGCTACTATAATATTTAGATTTTCTTAGGCTTCGCTAACTTTTATAGGCGCTTTATATAGAACTACTCTACGGTAGTTTAACTACTAATAAGCTTATTAAAAGAGGCGGCCTAGAATTCTAATCTAAAGGCTAAATAGGCGCTAAAAAAGAGGCTAACTAAATAGTATAAGTCCTAGAAGTAGCCCGTAGAGGTAAAATAGACGTTTAGTAAACTAAAAGTATACTTTACGTAGACTTCTATACTACGGTATTATAACCCGAATCTACTAGTTATACTAATTACTAACGTATTAAACTATATCTACGGCGGTATTCTTCTCTAACCGCTAGATAGAGAGAATAATTAGCGCTACTAGTATTCTATTACGTATTTTAGCTATAAGTTTACTAGCGCTAAAATACGGTATAATACCTATAATAAGAAACTCTACGCTATTATATAATATTTTAAGTATTAGAGATCTTATCTAGTATATATATAAACGCCGATACGAGTATTATCTAATTATAATAATCTACGTTATTTTATAATAACTAAGAGCCTTATAGCTTAATAGGCTCGGTACGCCGAAATCTTAGCTAAATTTAATTTTAATATTAAATATAAGCCGGGTAAGTCTAATCTAGCGAACGTTCTTTTAAGGCGCCTAGACTACGCTCTTAGCTTTAAAAAGAGTAATAAGCGTATCTATCTTAATACTATATTATCTATACTATAACGTAAACTTTAAATTTAGAGATTAAGAGAACCTCTACGTACTACTAAAAACCCCGGCTAAGAGTACGAGAAAAACCTATATATAAATAGTAATAATAATTACTAAACTACCTTAGTCTATTCTATTACTTATAAAAAGTATAATAAGTTTACTTATAAGAGCCTAAAATCTCTAGTATATACTCGCTATAAGAAAGCTAGTACGAGCTTAATATAAAGCTTTATATCTTAGTCTATAATAATAGTAGCTACTATAACTAAAATAGCGTTTAAAGCTACTTCTAAATCGTTAGTTAATTTTATTCGTACTAAGTAACGAAGAGATACCTTCTATATAAATATATAAAAATAGCTTATAAAAAGAGTACTTTTAGCGTATAATTAGTATACGGTTAACGAATAAGAACTTCTATACTATAAAAAGCGAATATACGTGCTAAAATATACCTCGCTACGCGAGAAAATTCTACTTAAAAATTATAACGATCTAAGTAGTAGCTATTATAGTATTTACTATATCTAAGAAGTACTTTCTAGAAAGTACTACTAGAAAAATATTACCGCAAATATTAAAGAGTATATATAAAGCTATAATATCTATTAACGTAATAAGGCTCGCCGGTATAAGCTATATAGATTATTATAGCTACTATTAATAGCTATCTAACCCTATAGATACTACTTTCTTAATTTTATTACGGACTTACTAGAATTCGTAGAATAAAATAATTAAGTATATAACGTAATTCTCGTACTAGTTAACTATTTTACTAAATATATACGTTACCTACTAGTTAGAAAGACGATTAATAGAATAATACTTATAGATTTTATTATAAACGACGTCTTTATATAATTTAGGCCGCCTAATAGCCTAGTCTTAAATAGAGACTTAACGTTTACGAGCTAGTTCTAGAGTAAATTATACTATAATCTTAGAATTAAGTATAAGCTAAGTACCTTCTTTTACCCGTAGATAGATAGCTAGATAGAGAGATAAAATTAAAAGTTAAAGATATATCTACGCTACTGTTACGAACCCTAGAAGACAAGGGCTTTATGACCCCACGGGTAGGAGGCCCGCACGGGAAAAGGCACCGTAGGGGCTAAGAACCCTCACGGGCAGCAGAGCCGCACGGCCGGAACGCCCGCACGGGAAAAACAACCTCAAGGGAAGACGGCGCGTACGGCCCCGAGCTAGGTAGCAACAGAAGCCCGCACGGGAACGACGCCCGCGTAGTATAGCGTCTACCCGGAAGAATAGCAGGACCGAGTTCCCGCAGGGGAAAGACGCCTATAGGGAAAGGGCACGGATCCAGGAAACCGACTGCGGACACGAGGGACGAATAAGAGAATGTCGAATATATCGTCTACTTATTAGGGCAGAAGTCGGGTTCCGGAAAACAGACCTTAGCGCCTAAGTCACGTGGGACCCACTTGGATCATAGTGATCCAAGACGCCCGATCTAACACCCTCGACCCAGCTGCTTTGATCTAGCCGAATCGATCTAGATTGTTACAACTTTCCTATAGTATATAGGCACACTCATTAGATAGTACTTTGACCTTCGTGGTCAACTCAAGATTCCAATACAGACTTATTGGAGGTAATAAGCCTGACGCGCACCGCGCACCAACCTACCACGTGACCGCTACCCATCGTTCTAATCCTTTACCCTTCTCTTGTCCTTCAAGGTAAACCTTACCGCTACCTAACCCTACTAGGTGACTCCGAAGCCTAGTGGAAGAGGCCGCCGTTACACTTTGACTATTAACCTTGCAAGGGAAGGCAGTTCCGAGGAAAGGAATACTTAACGACAAGGTAGTATCACCTAATACCTGACGCTAACCAAGCAACACAATGAACGACGTGGACATGAACAACAACGGTCCCCTACAGCCGACTATGGCCGACCTCTTTTAGGTTATCCAAGACATGCAAGGCTAGATCGGCGAACTTCGCGGATAACTCTAGGAGCAAACCAACGAGAATACCCAGCTCTACTAATAGATAGGCGAACTTCGCAACCAAGCCATTCTAGCTGCCTATACTCCGGCGCTAGTGTACGCCCCGGCACCTACAGCGACACAACCCCCTGACAGAAGTACGAAAACGGCTAAACCAGACCTATTCTACGGCAACCGAAAGAAGCTCTAAATCTTTCTCTCGTAACTCGACCTATACTTCTTCTTTAACTCCAGAGACTTCCCCATAGACGATAAAAAGGTGATGTTCGCTGCTACCTACCTCCGCGACACTACGGCACAGTGGTTCGAGCCCTACCTCAGAGACCGAATGGAGAAAGAACTAGAGGTACGTAAGGAGGACGCCAAGAAGGTCTTTAGTAGCTATAAGCACTTCGTGACTTAGATTAAGCAGAGCTTCGGGGACCTTGACGAAGTCAACAAGGCCCGACGAGCCGTTATGAACATCCACTAGAAGACCTTAGTGGTAGACTATACTATAGAGTTCCAAAAGGCCGCCGCGTACCTGGACGATTGGTCCGACCGCGCCCTTATGGACCACTACTACCGAGGACTTAAGGAGAGGGTCAAAGACCAACTTATGACACAAGACGACCCCAAGACCCTGGACGAGCTCATTAAGCTAGCTATTAAATGCGACAACCGCCTCTTCGAGCGCTAATTAGAAAAATACAAAGGGAACTACGGGGCCAATACTTCGCGCCCCTCACGACCACGCCACACGTAAGAAGGAGGCGACGCCATGGAGCTAGACGCCGCTTAACGAAGCGACAAAGACAATAAGCGCGAGAGACGACCTCGACGCTAGTGGACGGAGTAAGAAACGGAACGCTTTAACAAAGGACTCTGTGTCTACTACGGAGATAAGTGGAACCCCCGGCACCGCTGCCTGCAACGAAATAAAACCGGCAAGACTGCCGCCGTCGCTACTTAGGAAGAGGAGGAACCTCGCTCCGCGTCTACTCTAAGTAAAGAAGTCAACCACGCGGCCATGAGTTGGACCGCCTGCTACGATGACAACTGTGCAACCCACCAAAGCGATAAACAAGCCACCGGGTGGTACCCCTCCGAGCTACGACAGCTGAACCTAGCTATACGCAACGAGGAAGTGCTAGAAATCGACGACCTAATCGATAACTTCCCCTACGACGACGAGCTGGTCGACAGCGACATAGGCGAACTCTACGATAGTACACCCGAATCCAGTAAAGCAGGGAATACAGAGCCATGGCAGGATTAAGCTATGCTCGACCGGATCACGGAACACCTGACCCGATATGGAGACACGAGGCGCGTCGAAGCCAGCCTCGCCCCCACAATCAACTGGACCCCCGGATTAAGAATAGACCTACCACCTTAGTAATACTAGGTGAAGAACGGGAAGCTTAGCTCTCGATTCTACGAAGACGGTATATGGCACCCCTGGGAGGAGTCACCCCTTACCTCGGCCGACGAAGTAGCGACCTGGCTCGAAAGCGAGGCCCGGGGAGTATAGTAATAACGAGACCTCGCGCACTTGCGAAGCATGGCGCTGACCCTCGGCCTACACGGAACAGCAACAAGGGTCGAGGATACCCTACGATGGGTCCCAAAGAAAAAATACGCCATGCCTACCTTTGAATACCAGGTCCACAACGACCGGATCCACTGGCGGCGCCGCATCAGGCGCGGACGCTGGACACAATGGAAGGAATTACCGATCCCGGCCCAAGACTGGGACTTCTACTTCTACGAAGAAATGACAAGCCCACGAGCTAGACGTCTCTTCCCCGCAAACGAAAATATCGAGTTCGAGACACCCACTAACTATGGGATCTATAATGCGCCCAGGGAGCTGACCGACGCACTGTCAAAAAACTAAACGGCCTCCCTAGCTAGGGACCCCAGGAGGGGCCGTTAGACAGGTCCCTCAACCAGGTTTCACGCATATTAAACGACATACGCGCCTTAGAAAAAGTTCTTAGGATACTAGTAACCATCTGCGGACGAACCGCGATGGCTATGCTTGATAGCGGAGCAGAAGGCAACTTTATTAGCTACATCTTCGCCACCTAAAATAACATTCAACTCACGAGGAAAGACCATCCCTACTCGTTAAAAATAGTAGACGGGTCAGCCGCCTCATACGACAAAGAACAGATTCGGGTCAAAACAGAACCCACAAAGCTTACCATCGGGAGACATGTAGAGAAGATTACGCTCGACGTAACCTCTATACCAGGACACGATATTATCCTGGGAATCCCGTGGTTTGAAACACACGAACCGCATATCCGATGGAAGGAAAGAACAGTTACCTTCCCGAACGAGGAATGCGCCAGACACCTGGCAACCGCTAGAAGGACACCGACGGTCGAGAAAGACCCCATAGACATCCAGGAAATCTTAATGAACGCATTAAACCGCATAAGAAACCGAGGAGAAAAGGCATATACAATCTTCGTTAAAATAAGCCTGGAACACGAGCAGAAAATCCTAGCTCGTATGACACGGGGCCTCCGCCAGGGGGATAATGACGTCCTAAAGCCAGTCGGAGGAGACTGCCCCCAGAGGATCCGTAGAAAATACGACCCATCCGCTCACGGATGGACGGACATCGTCTAATAGGGCATTTCGGCAGCCGAGGTTAACGTAGACCTTAACGGAATTATAAGGCCCACTACCAACAAAGCAGCACCACTACCGGAAATACAGAACGTACCGGAAGACTTCTAGGAATTCGCGGATCTCTACGAAAAACGAGGGAAGGAATCGTTACCGAAACACCAACTATGGGATCATGAGATACCCCTCATCCCGGGGACGCACCCCGCATTTAAACCCATCTACTCGCTCTCTCGAACCGAGCTAGAGGCTTTGAGGGAATACCTCGAGAAAAACATAGAACGCGGATATATCCGGCCTTTATCCTTACCGGCCGGCTACCCCATCCTGTTCGTCCCGAAGAAAAATGGCGAACTGCGCCTATGTGTGGACTATCGGCAACTAAACGACATAACGATAAAAAACCGTTACCCTCTCCCCAGGATCGACGAACTCCAGGATAAGTTCTAGAACGCGAAATACTTCACAAAGCTCGACCTTCGCGAGGGCTACCACCTCGTCCGAATGAAGGAAGGAGAAGAATGGAAAACCGCGTTCCGAATACGACTCGGACATTTCGAATACACGGTTATGCCGTTCGGACTAACGAACGCCCCGGCAACCTTCTAGAGCCTCGTTAACGATATACTACGACCCTACCTGGACGTATTCTGCACAGCGTACTTAGACGACATCATCATCTACTCAGAGACCTTAGAGGAACATAAGAACTATATACGAAAGGTCCTAGAAGTACTAAGGGGAAGAGACTTACGGATCGCGCTAGACAAGTGTGAATGGATTACACAGCGCACCGAATTCTTGGGATTTATTCTCACCCCTGGACACGTTAGCATGGACGCAAAGAAACTGGACGCAATTAAAGACTGGCCCACGCTAAAAACCGTTAGAGAAGTGCAATCCTTCCTTGGATTTGCTAACTTCTACCGGAAGTTCATCCTGAACTACGCGAAGGTGTCCACACCTCTCACAGACCTAATAAAGAAGGAACACGGGTTCGTATGGGGAGATAGGTAATAAATAGCCTTCGACTCGCTAAAGCGCATGTTTATGGAAGCCCCGGTTTTGGGTATCTACAACCCTGACCTACCTATGACGGTCGAAACCGACGCCTCCGACTACGCCATAGGAGCAGTCCTCAGCCAGCTAGACGAGTAGGGTAGACTACACCCCATCGCCTTCTATTCGAGGAAAATGACGGGCCCCGAGAAGAACTACGATGTCCACGACAAGGAGCTTCTGGCCATTGTTACGGCCTTTAAAGAATGGAGACACTACCTCGAAGGGGCCAAACACCAAATTATGGTGTACTGCGACTACAAGAACCTATCGCACTTCACCACCACTAAGGAACTGAATCGACGACAGGTTAGGTGGGCCGAAGAACTAGCGTTATACGATATGAAGATCACCTACAGAAAGGGATCCGAGAACGCTCGCGTAGACGCGTTGAGCAGACGAGCCGACTATCTCGAAGGGAAGCTAGGTCCACAGCCTGCGATACTCGACACGTAGGAAGACGGGTCTTTTATACCCGCTAGCCGTAGCCGCCAGCTCACCGCTATTTATAGCATCGAACAAACATGGCTTAAGGAAGGACTAGACGACTCGCTTACCCCGGTTAGACTACTCGCCCCAGCGATACGCCTCGAAGGCAACGAATGGGAGCGCAAGATCCGAGAGGCCTGCGCAGATGACGCAACGGCTTAAGAAATCGAAGAACTTAAAGACGACCCCCGAGTAACTAAAAACGCAGATGGTATAATCCTGTTTCTGGGATTAGTCTACGTTCCGGTTAAACTACGGGAAGAACTCGTGAAAGACATACACGAAGCCCTAGCACACGGCCATTAAGGAACAGACAAGATAATAGAGCGAATTACGAGAAGCTACTATTTTCCAGGGCTTAGAAGAACCGTTTAACGGGTAATCTTATAATGCGATCTCTGCATTAGAAGTAAGGCCGCGAGACACGCACCCTACGGATCGCTTTAGCTACTACCGGCACCGAAGCGCTCTTGGTAATTTATCTCGCTAGACTTCATCACGGACCTATCTAAGTCAAGAGAACCGCTTACTAAGGTTAAGTATGACTCGATCCTGGTTATCGTTGATAGAATAACAAAGTACGCATACTACCTGCTATACCTCAAATCGGCAAATGCGGAAGAACTCGCCTACACGTTCCTGAGGATAATTTTCGGCAACTACGGGTTACCAGAGGAGCTCGTGTCGGATAGGGATCGACTATTTATATCCCGATTCTGGCAAAGCCTTACTCGATAGCTGGGAGCCAAGCACAAACTCTCAACCACGGCACACCCTTAAACAGACGGACAAACAGAGCGGACGAACTAGACGCTAGAATAATACCTACGCTGCTACCTTAACTACGCGTAAGATAATTGGGTGGAGCTGCTACCGCTTGCACAGTTCGCGTATAATAGCTCTAAGGCGTCCGCTATACAAGAATCCCCGTTCTACGCTAACTACGGGTACGAGCTAATAGCCTACAGATATCCGATACCAAGCGAGTCATTAGCCCAAAAAGGAATCCTCAAAGCAGACCAGCTGAAGGCACTCCACGCATAACTGTACCTAGACCTCGAGTTCGTAGCCCTACAAATGGGTAAATACTATAACAGACGGCACTAGGAGGCACCGAAGCTCAAGAGGGGGGATAAAGTTTACCTCCTCAGCAAAAATTTCAAACGAAAAAAGAACGACCGACTAAGCAAAAAATTGGACTTTAAAAAAGTCGGTCCCTTCGAAATCGAAGAACAAATCGGACAGGTTAATTTCCGCCTCAAATTGCCAGACACCATGCGGATACACCTAGTATTTTACGTTGCCCTACTCGAACCAGCACCCCAAGACGCTACGCCACTACGCTAAACAGAGGAAATCATACCGGAGAATCTAGACGCCGACGAAAACAAAGACTGGGACGTAGAATAAGTCCTAGACAGCGGCTACATCAACGGTCAGTTCAGATACCTCCTTAAATGGAAGGGGGACTAGAACAATACCTAGGAACCACCAGAGCTTTGCGACTGTCAAGAACTCATTGATGAGTTCCATCGCCGAAACCCAGATCGACCAACACCGCCGACTCGTCATACACGAAGGACCCAAAATCGAAATCAGGAAACGGAGACAACCGCGCCTGATTAACTAGACCGGAACCCTCGGGAGGCGCAGAACCAGAGCTAGTACTAGGAGACCCAATAGACCGGGATGGACCCGCAGCGGTATTAGCTGAGGCCGCGCCACGTAAACGCTTTGACGATCGCTCGTCCTTGGCATCTTCCGGGTCAACCGCATCCCCAGCGGAAGAAGATGGCGAAACCGCCTCGAGGTCCTCCAACTCTCCTAGTATATTAATGGCATCAGACTTTCGCTGCAGCATTAGAGCGGCCCGGCGCTCGAGCAACGCACGCTGTTTCTTCGCACGAGATAACCCGTTCACGACCTTCTGTAACTGGTCCTCGAGGGAAGACTGCTCGGCTCGAGCCTCGTCTAAAGCACGGCGAAGGCGCTCAACTAAAAGGAAGGGTTAGCGAATGGAAATAAGAAAGGAGTAAAAACCTACAGTCGGAATCCTCCAAGCCACTAGTATTATACCCGGTACGACCATTCCTCGCGCATTCACCACAGCGCGAAAAACCCAAGGCCACCTTATAAACCACCTCCGGCGCACCCTCCTCGCGCTGGGCATTCAACAACAAACATTGGGAATAGGGGACCGGCATCGCTACTCCTAATAAATTAATCTTAGCTCTAAGAGACTTACGTTTAGCCGCCTGGTCCGGGCGAGAGCGAGCTTTAACTGCGCCAGAGGAAGTACGTTTGGGCGGCATGATGGGACTTATAGGAGAAGAAGGAAAAAACGTAGAGGACCCGAGATATAGACAAAACGGATAAATCTTCGGGCCGAAGATCCTTAAGGGGGGGATAGTGTTACAAACCCCAGAAGACAAGGGCTTTATAACCCCACGGGCAGGAGGCCCGCACGGGAAAAGGCACCGCAGGGGCCAAGAACCCTCACGGGCAGCAGAGCCGCACGGCCGGAACGCCCGCACGGGAAAAACAACCTCAAGGGAAGACGGCGCGTACGGCCCCGAGCTAGGCAGCAACAGAAGCCCGCACGGGAACAACGCCCGCGCAGCACAGCGTCTACCCGGAAGAATAGCAGGACCGAGTTCCCGCAGGGGAAAGACGCCTATAGGGAAAGGGCACGGATCCAGGAAACCGACTGCGGACACGAGGGACGAATAAGAGAATGTCGAACATATCGTCTACTTATTAGGGCAGAAGTCGGGTTCCGGAAAACAGACCTTAGCGCCTAAGTCACGTGGGACCTACTTGGATTACAGTGATCCAAGACGCCCGATTTAACACCCTCGACCCAGCTGCTTTAATCCAGCCGAATCGATCCAGATTATTACAACTTTCCTACAGTATATAGGCACACTCATTAGATAGTACTTTAACCTTCGTGGTCAACTCAAGATTCCAATATAGACTTATTGGAGGTAACAAGCCTGACGCGCACCGCGCACTAACCTACCACGTGACCGCTATCTATCGTTCTAATTCTTTACCCTTCTCTTGTCCTTTAAGGTAAACCTTACCGCTACCTGACCCTACTAGGTGACTCCGAAGCCTAGTAAAAGAGGCCGCCGTTACAGCTACTATATCTTCTAAAACTAGTTAGACTAGATAAAGCTTCTCTAGTAGGCTTTATACGCCTATAACTAAAAAATCTACTTCTCTATAGACTTCGTACTAGTTTAATTAGATACGAAAATTAAATCTAACTTCTAAAACGGGGTTTAGAATAATTTTAATAGAAATTTTCTAACTAAATCGGCCGAGGCAGCCTAAAAGTATATAAAAAGTATATAAAAAGTATAGAAATTAGCTATAAAATTTCTTAAATACTTCTAGAAGCTCTAAACGAAATACTATAACTAAAACTAAACTAAAATATATTTTAATATTAGATAATTAGTCCTTCTCTTAATAAGAAATATTAAAACTAAATAGCCTTATAAGAAACTTAATAATCGCTATTTAAAACTATTTCGAATTTTAAAGAAGATTAGCTTCTAGACCTACCGCTTAAATCTACTATAATCTATATCCCGGCTATATAACGTTTTTAACGTTATACTACTAGAAGTCTATACGATAAGACTAGAATTCTAATCGCTACTAGTTAAAGAAATTAATAATAGTAAATACTAAAAAGTTAAAGCTATAGTAGTCTATAAAATAGAGCTACTAAAGTAATACCTACTTAAATAGCTTAGCTAGCCCTATAAGTATAATAAGTAGAAGTAAAAAGAGAAACTAGATAATTATAAAAAGCTTCTATAGAATTATCTTAAAGAAAACTCTATTTCTTAGAACGTATAGCTAAAATATAAGCGAAACGTAAATAAAACGTATATTAAAAGTAAGTTATAGCGTAGATGCCCCCTAGAATTAAAGAATAAAAAGAAATATTAGAGAAAATACTTAATTTATAAAAAAGAGCTCTAAAGAAGTATCTACTCTATATTTAAGCTATACTAAAACTATCTCTTATCTATATTAGATATTCTTATAAAGTACTTATTTTTAAACTTCTTATCTACCATTTTATTAGTTAGCTTTATTAAGCTAATTCTATTTAATCTAGCTTAATAGCACTACTAATTCTCTAAGCGCGATATATTACGCGTATACTACTAGTTACTACGGCTACTAGTAGCTATAATCTTCTTCGCCTTTTACTTTTTATATACCGATATCGCCTCTCTTAACGTACTAGCGTACTTATATAGCGTAAGTATATTCTTTTTTATAAACTCTAGTATCTTATTATTAGAAACGCTATTAAAGCTATCGTAATAGAATAATAATAGATTAGCGATATAGCGAAACTAAGAAGAAATCTAGAATAAATTTTATTATTAGTATTAAACGTAAAAGTAGTATATAAATATATAAAAAATATAAGTAAAGTAGAAGAAAAGTAAACTTACTAAAGTATACTTATAACTACTCTTCGTATACTAATTATACTTAGTATACGGTAGATACTTATAGTATATCTAGTAAAGCTCTCTAAGAAGCTCTATAAGCGTAAAGTTAACCTATTTTTTACTCTCGCGGTAGCGTATTATACCCTAGTAGCGTACGTAATATATATAGTATACTAATACTAAACTAGACTACGGCTAAAAATAAGAGAAAAGCTTTACTATATTATCTATAATAAGCGTCTACGAAAGCTTATCGTAGAAGTAATCTAAGTAAATAAAAGTAAGAGAGAACTATATAGTAATAGTTATTTAAAAGAAAGAAGTAGAAAAAAGATTTAGTATTAATTAAAAACGTTTTAGTTAAAAAAGAAAAGCTAGATCTAAACTATAAAAATCTAGAAAAGTATAAGGGGTTATTATATCTATTAAAGCTATCGAAAAAATAACCTCGTATTCTATAAGTATTATTAGTACTTATAAGTTACTAATTAGTATATTTACTAGTATTATTAGCTAAGGCCGCCTTCTATTATTCTTAATAGTAATAATACCTAATAATAAAAAAAAAACTATACTAACGTACTAATACCTACGTTACTAATACGTATTATATACTACTAGTACCGCTAATAATCGCTTAATAGTATAATTTCTTATTTTCTTTATTATTTATTATTTATTAGTTATTATTTCTTTATATATTATTCGTAGTAACGGCTATATAATACCTATAGCTAATATATAATACTACGCTCTATATAGTAATAGGGTGTACTCTTTTTTCTTACTAAAAGATTTTTTAACGAGGTACTAGTATAATATCTTTTAATAGAAATTAGAGCGATTTCTACTAGAGAGAAAAATAGTATTAAAATAATAGACTCTAGTATATTCTTAGAATACTTATACTATACGTTCTACGTGCTTATTACGTGCTATATATAAACTCCTAGTATATAATACTACTAAAAAATAAATTCTATACTACTAAGAATTTATATTTAAGAATATAACTCTTTTAAAGACTTTTTACTTATAACTCCCTTAATTACTTATACTTCTAAGCGCTATATCTTTAAAAAGAAGAATAAAATAATACTAATTATAATATATATAGATAATTTAGTACTCGCTACTAAAACGTAAGAAAAGATTAATAACGTAAAAGTACTACTCTATAAGCGTTTTAAGATAAAGAATATTATTAGAATAATAAACTTTAGTATACTTTTAAAGTACTTATATTATACGTTCTACGTACTTATTACGTGCTATATATAGATTTCTAGTATATAACGCTACTAAGAGGCGAATTCTATATTACTAAGAATTTATATTTAAGAATATAACTCTTTTAAAGACTTTCTACTTATAACTTTCTTATTTACTTATAATCGAATTCTTTCTATTTTTTTTTAGAAAAGTAGCCGGCCTTAAAGAACTATATATAATAATTCTAATAATTTCGATAAAAAGAAATAACTTTACGATAATAGATATAAAAAACTAATAAAGCCGCTTAAATACTTAAGATAAATAAATAGAAATAGACTTATTAACCCCTAAAGGCTATTAAACGCTAATCGTTAATAGAAGCGCCTAGGGCGTTAAATATTTAATAGGCGGCGCTACCGAGCTAGAAGCGCCTATAGTAGTTAATAAACTATAATATCTACGTAGCGTATCTATAAAAGATATACTAAAAGCTAAGCTTCTAGAGCGCCTTAACCGCATTAAGATTCTATAATAGCTATAAACGGCCCTTAATAGCGAACTTTCTACCGTCCCTACGCTAAATATAAGTAAAATATATACGAAAAGTAAAATAGATAATAGTAAAAAGTAACTTAATCTTTTTATAAGAAACTTATTTTTAAAACTTAAAGGCCTTACTTAGAGCTTATACGACTTATAAATAAATATAATAGAGATACGTTTTAGCGTATACTAAGTAAATAAGAACTATCTTAGAAAGACTCTCTAGACTACTAAAAAACTATTTAAGTATAAGATTCTCTTCTAGCACGTCTAAAGACGTTTAATAAACTAAAAAAAACTAGTACTACTTTAGTAAAAGTTTAAGATATTAGTATAGAATTATATTTATAACTCTATTATTTACCGCCTTAATAACGCTATTAATTATTATACTATAATAATAAAGAAGGGCTAGAAGTTTATAAAATTCTACACCTAAATAAAAACGTATAAGAATAAATTTACGTACTAAATTTAAGACGTAGATTATTATATTAACTAGATTTACTTCTAGCTTTTACTATCTATATATATAGAGCTCGTGCGCTAGTCCTTTCTTACTAGAGTATAGATAGAAGAGAATTTAGTAGCTAAAATCTAACGTATTAAGTAAATACTAGAGGTAATAAAACCTTATAAAAAGAATAAGAACGAATAGTTATAGAAAACTAAGTACTCTTTTACTATTTCTAGCCTAGAACGTAACGGTTCCTATAAGAGTTTTAGAAATAATAAAAAGATTAAAAGAGAATTAAAGATTTAAAATATTAGCTTTTCTAAAAAATATAGGCGATTCGTATAAATCTAGTACCCTAAACGTAGGCGAAAAGTAGGCTAAAGACTACGCTAACTAGGTAAACTATAAAGATAAATAAGGCTTAAAAAAAAAGAAGCTCTAATTACTTTTCTCTTCTTCTTATAGTTAGGGCCTTAAACGGGAGGTAGTTTAAAACGTATAGAAATTATCGCTTTAATAAAAATCCTATTCGGTCCTACTAAAATTCGAGTATTAATAGATTATAGTTACGACCTAAATCTTATATTTCTTAAATACGTAGAGCGACTTATTTTATAAAATATATAAGCTAGTATTAAGCCGTTTACCCGCCTTTTTAATAATACTATCGTTACATTATACGACTCTTATTATATAGGGGTTACTACGTGCGACTTAAAGAATACTATATATATTACTAAATTCTAATCTTACTAGAGTAGCTTATTTATAGGCTATAATACTATATTTAGTATATTCTAGCTTAGGGCTACCGGGCCGGTTATCGATTTTAAAAGAGAAACGTTTTACTAGAGTATAAACTCGCTAGAGCGTATATATCTAGTAAACGCTACTAAATTATTCTAGAACTTAAAACTAGAGAAGCCTATTTACTTTCTCTAGTTATTTAACTACTAGCTCTCGCCTACGAATAGCCTAGAAAATTAAAAAAATAAATTTAACTCTTTCGTAGCCTCCCTATAGACGAAAAGTATACTAAACGTATATAAGAAGTAGAGCGAAAATAACTAAAATCTAAAAAAGCTTCTATCTAACTAAACTCTCTTTTATCTATAAAGGCTATACTTCCGTATCTAAAAAGTATACGAACTATATAAAAAACTCGCTAGTTTAGTAAACGTACTACTAGCTAAAATAACTAAGAAGATCTATAATAAGATTTTAAATATTTATAGAAAATACTTAGATGTCTTTTTAGACGAATAAGCTACTAAGCTATTATAATATACTAAATTTAATTATACTATTAACCTCGTTATAGATTTTAAGCTACTATTAATACCCCTATATAGACTCTTCTAATCCGAACTACGAATTCTTAGAAAATATATTAATAAGGCCTTAGAACGGGGGTAGATTAGATATAGTAAGTCGTTTATAGGCGTACCTATTCTCTTTACTTCTAAGATAAATAGTACTATACGATTATACGTAGATTATAGGGGCCTAAATAAAATTATAATTAAAAATAGCTACTCTATACTACTAGTAAACGAGCTACTAGACCGCCTAAGTACCGTAAAAATCTTTACTAAACTAGACCTACGTAATACTTATTACTAAATCCGTATAAAGAAAGGTAATAAGTAAAAAATAGTATTTAAAACGCGTTATAGATATTATAAGTATCTAGTTATACTATTTAGCTTAACTAATATACCCGTAATCTTCTAGTTATATATCTACCGAGCCCTAGAAGGCCTAGTAGATATAATTTACGTAGTATACTTAGATAATATACTTATATACTTAGTAAATAAGTCTTAGTATAGCGAGTACGTTAAACGTATTCTCTAAAGATTACGTAATTAGAACCTCTACGTAAAACCGTCTAAATATAGCTTTTATATAAAGTACGTCGAGTTTCTAGGCTTTATTATTATTCCCTAGGGGGTTATTATAGACCCCGTAAGAGTTAAAACTATTAAGAACTAGCTAGAGCCGTAAAGCTACCGTAATATTTAGGTTTTTCTAGGCTTCGCTAACTTTTATAGGCGCTTTATATAGAACTACTTTATAGTAGTTTAACTACTAATAAGCTTATTAAAAGAGGCGGCCTAGAATTCTAATCTAAAGGCTAAATAGGCGCCGAAAAAAAAGCTAATTAAATAGTATAAGCCCTAGAAGTAGCCCGTAGAAGTAAAATAGGCGTTTAGTAAACTAAAAGTATACTTTACGTAGGCTTCTATACTATAGTACTATAACCTAAATCTACTAGTTATACTAATTATCGATATATTAAACTATATTTACGGCAGTATTCTCCTCTAACTACTAGATAGAGAGAATAACTAGCGCTACTAGTACTTCGTTATATATTTTAGCTATAAGTTTACTAGTACTAAAATACGATACGATATCTATAATAAGAAACTCTACGCTATTATATAGTACTTTAAGTATTAGAGACCTTATTTAGTATACGTATAAACGCCGGTACGGGTATTATCTAATTATAATAATCTACGTTATTTTATAATAACTAAGAGCCTTATGGCTCGATAGACTTAATACGCTAAAGTCTTAGCTAAATTCGATTTTAATATTAAATATAAGCCGGGTAAGTCTAATCTAGCGAATATTCTTTTAAGGCGTCTAGACTACGCCCTTAGTTTTAAAAAAAATAATAAGTATATCTATCTTAATACTATATTACTTATACTATAACGTAAACTCTAGATTTAGGGGTTAGAAGAACTTCTACGTACTACTAAAAATCCTAGCTAAGAGTATAAGAAAAACCTACGTATAAATAATAGTAATAATTATTAAACCGCCTTAGTCTATTTCGTTACTTATAAGAAGTATAACGAGTTTACTTATAAGAGTCTAGAATCTTCGGTATATACTTACTACGAGAAAGCTAGTACGAGCTTAGTATAAAGCTTTATACCTTAGTCTATAGTAATAGTAGCTATTATAATTAAAATAGCATTTAAAGCTACTTCTAAATCGTTAGTTAATTTTATTTATATTAAGTAATAAAGAGACGCCTTCTATATAAATATATAAAAATAGCTTATAAAAAAGATACTTTTAGCGTATAATTAGTATACGGTCGACGAGTAAGGACTTCTATACTATAAAGAGTAAATATACGTACTAAAATATACCTCGCTACGCGAGAAAATTCTACTTAAGAATTATAACGATTTAAGTAGTAGCTATTATAGTATCTACCGTATCTAAGAAATACTTTCTAGAAAGTACTACTAAGAAGATATTATCGCGAATATTAAAAAGTATATATAAAGCTATAATATCTACTAATATAATAAGACTCGCTAATATAAGTCGTATAGATTATTATAGCTACTATTAATAGCTATCTAACCCTATAGATACTACTTTCTTAATTTTATTACGGACTTACTAGAATTCGTAGAATAAAATAATTAAGTATATAACGTAATTCTCGTACTAGTTAACTATTTTACTTCTTAAAATGAGCGGACGGCTGGAGGGCTGCCTTTTTCGGCGGTCTTCGCCTTCGTTTCTGGCAGCTTTTCAGCCAGCAAATCTGTCGCCGCTTTAAGCGCAGCATGGTGCTAATGGCGGACCCCTGTCACCACACCAAAATCATTCCCCAGCAGCGCGCGCGACTTGCCACCGTGGCACCCCAGACAAGCGCTGCACGGTACGCAAAAATCGCTCAGCTGATACTGATCGATGTTTTCCATCCATGAGCCCGAACGAGCAACGATGTCCTGCTGCGCTAGGACTGCTGAAGGCTGCTCCGTTGCCTGTGGTAGGGCTCTTTCACAGCCAGCGAACATCTATATAAACTCCTCTTCTCCCATTCAACGCATGCATTCGATACGCACACAGCTCTTAACCTAGAATTCGACAACACTTACCTCATCGACCTTGTCTCACTTCTTGTCCTCCTTGTCTCCACTTCCTCGCCGTCACCACCACAAGCCTTTGGCCATCCTTCAGAACACTCAGCCATCATGTCTCGACAATGCGCGTCTGTAGCCTTAGCAGGACACAGGTCTCGCCCGACAACTCCAACAGCCGATATGCTGAGCGCAGAGGATCTCAACAGCATCGAGGCGACATTTGACGAAACGACACTGACTCAGAGAATATATAGTAATAGCAGCGAAACACTGCTTAAGCTGGTGGAAGGGCTATGGATGCGGTGAGTGCAATCTCTTACTTCAAAGCCACTAAGCTGACTGCTGCGAGCAGGTATTGCGCTATCCGGGGGCTTGATGATGAAGCTACCATCAAAAAGATCGACGCAAGACTACTTCATAATTTCTTTTTCTGGCTGCTTAGCTACCGCAAGAGGACTCTACGCGCCAAGGGAACGTTGGAAACCTACTGGAAGGTCTTTTGTCTGGTCCGCGAGCGCAAGGTCGGCTTCAAGCTTGACAAGCTCATCATTCGGCAAACGCAAGGCGTGAGTTCTCTCAGAGGCTCCAGAATGCAGAGTCCAGGATGTTAATCAAGGTTTATAAAGGTTCTGCAGAGATTGGTCAAAGATTTCAAGTTGCAAACAAAGAAGAGGGAGAAGGTTGCTATGCACGTTGAGGATCTGTTCGAGGTTCTCAGGACGCTGTGGGTCTCGACGGAGATGACCTTCGACCACGAGAGGCACCGCGTGCAGCTCTCGCTTATCATGCTGCTGGCTGGCATTACGGGTAGCAGACCGGGGGCGCTCTTGGCCCTCCGCTATCGCGACGTACAGGTCACTCTCATCCAGGATCCCGCGGGCGGGCAGCGACCCCTCGTCTTGATCGAGTTGACTTATGAGTACACCAAAGGCTATCTCGGTGCGAAGGATAGGTACCGTGATTATGTATGCGCGGGTCTTCGTAGGATATGGCTGATGAAAGACTTAGCAACACTTTTCCCATACCAGAGATTAGACATGATCCGTGTCTGGTGCTCTCTCCGCACGCGTACTTTCTGGCTCTGGCGTTCAGCGATAGAGCGTTTGCAGCGCAAGATCTCGTCGGGCCTGAAGCGCTGTTTAGACTGAGAGTGGTCGATGGACTGATGGAGGCTCGTATCCCGTGGAAAAAGGACGTTCTTGACCTTCATGTCTTCCGAAAGTCCCATCAGACTGTCTATGGTACAAGGATATCGACGCAATCTTTGCCTGATAGCACGGTCCGCCCATGGCTTAGGAGACTTGGCGAAGTCACCGGGATGAAAAAAATCTGCCACCCGTACGTTCTCCGGTATGCTGCAGGGAAGGCTTTCGACGGCTGTAGTATGTGCTGACTCTTTCTTATCTCGAACCTTTCATACTTTATCTTCCCGCAAACTTGGGTAATAAAGCTAATAAGCCTTTGCATTAGATGAGATCAGCGACTCCTTACGGAACCTCATCATGCAACATTCCAAGTCCGACGTCTTCCAGCGGCATTACCTTCCACGGTACATCAGCGCAGATACACAGGCCGCCTATCGAGGAATGGCAGCTCAGTCGGCCGTGATGCGGGCGGCGAGCGGTATGCGGCGTTCGATAGACCCAAGACGACCACGGAATCTCACTACCAAGCAGTCAGCCAGCATCGAAAAGCATCCGAAAGTAACCGTGTTGGGTGAGAAGAGAGACAAAATCAGTCAGGAATTGGCAAGGGCGAAGCTTTTGAAGGTTTCCCCGGCAGTGCTCTCGAGTCTTCGGAGCGCCAGACACGACGCGGTTCTCGCTTACCGGAGAGAAAAACGGCGGCAAAGACAAGTCCTGCTCGATAAGCTCAAGAAGGAATTTGACAGAGATCAGGCCATCGCGGATATCCAGGACCAGCTTCACAATCGGCCGGTCGATGCCCCCCGGCAAACTTTAGGCGGGCATCTCCCTCTGACAAGAGCTCGCGTATATCATACACTCTTCACGATCCCTGAACCGACGTACGAAGAAGACAAGTGCCGCATAATGCGTGCAATCACTGCCCTTATTATCTTGTGTGGAGCTAAAGAAAGCAACATACAAGATACTTCAGCTTGCCCCGCTTACAAAATAGGCCAGCGATGCAAAGACACGGCTGCGGGTCCGATGAGACCTCTGAGCAGGACTGAAGGCTCTCGTACACTCCAGTGCAAGCCCACACAATGCTTTCTTTGCCTCGGGGATCGAGAACTTTTGATCGGAAAGCGTCTGAAGGAGTTTTACAGCAGAAGGGACTTGAAAAAGCACCTGTATCGTCATCACCTAAAATGCATCTCTGAGAAGAGTGTCATTGTTTGTCCCATAGATCGCCAAAAGCTCCTTGGTCATGCTGGGCTTATTACCCACTGGCATTCATTTCATTGAATTCCAAATATTTCTATCTGCACGTGAGATGCGGCGAAGCAGCGCAATCTTTGTTTCGGAGCTCTCTTATTTTCTTCTATTGTAAAGAAGTTCATTAATACGAACGAGAATGGAAAGGAAGGAAGTGTCAGGAATTAAGGCACAGATCATGAGATCTGCCACCTCCTCAATAACCTCAGACACAGCCACCAGATATTACGCAAGCAATTGCGCGAACATTCTTTCGGTACTAGGGATCGGTATTCACAACCTCATGTATTTAAGCAAGCAGTAGATAGCTCTCTTTAGAGGGCAGGCAAAAATCCAGACTACTTCTGACCTCACTTAATCTGAGGCCAAGGGGCCATACATGGGTAACTTGTTCTGTTATCCTGTTTGTTATCCTGTTAAACATGTTAAGGCTTTCCACTAATCTGTTAACAGGTTATAACAGGATAAGAAACCTCGCTTATAAACCACTTTTATCATCACAAATGCCGCAAACATTTAAAAGTTTTAGATAACGTGTTTCACCAGTGAGCTGCGCACCCCAGTGAGCTGCGCACCGCGTTTCTCACCAAAAATCGTACATTTGGCAGCACAGTATCTCCACAACCACTAGATAACAACTTCTAAAACTCTACAGATAAGTTTGCACACATATTCCACTATTCCCCTCTTAAATTTATAAGAATGCGTCAAGTGGCCATGGAGATATGTAATTTCGGACCCCAAAATCTGCTCCAATTCTTGCATGTCAACACTCACACTGTCAATCACTCTAAAATAAAGAAAGAGAAAACATTGAACGTATAAAAGCTTAATAATGGAATTTTGGCAGTTTTTATTAGGTGACTGTGGAGATATCGTGCTGCCAAATTTACGATTTTTGGTGAGAAACGCGGTGCGCAGCTCACTGGGGTGCGCAGCTCACTGGTGAAACACGTTAGCGATAGATTTAAAGTTACGAGCATAGAACAACGACTCCTAGAGAAGGTGCTGCCTTGAGCGAACCACCATTAAGGCATGGCGCAGAGTCACGTGGCGCAGCTAACACACTCTCGGCGGGCTATCCAGGACATTAATGAACCGCCATTATACTTACTTTCAAGGGGAAATCAGCGATGGTAACGCCAAACTAGCCCATCACTGAGAGCCTGAATCCTTCCCGTGGTCAAGAACAGTGTGCTTAGCGACACCGGGTTCTCAGAAATGTAGATACGTCCTCCCTATTATAGTGCTCTGCAAACCACAAAGGAGTTCGCCCCTCTGCATCAGCTAATTCCATTTCAATGCCGGGAAGCTCTGCAAGAAACACGATGACAGCGTAGCGACCTTTTCGAGCTGCATGCAAAAACGGCGTGCAGCCTGAGTTGTCTCTCATGTTGATATTCACTCTCCTGGTGCTGACCAAAAACTTGACAATGTTGACATCGCCAGCTCCAGCGGCGTACGAAAGGGGGGTACGCCCTAATTTGTCGGGGCAATCGATGTTAACTCCTCTTGCTCCACATAGAATCTGTAAGATCCTGAGATACCCGTAACTAGCAGCATACGACAAAGGAGTCCGTCCGTCGCAATCTGGACGATTAACGTCAATGAGGCCGGATTGTACTAAGATATCTACATTTTGCGGATAGCCCGGAGGATTTAGAGCCCAGGCAAGCGGTGTCCAACCTTCTTTATCCTGCGCGTCAGCACCGGACTTGTCGTATTTGAGGAGAGAGTGTAGGATCTTGAAGTTCGGCTGCTCAGCTGCCCATGAGATAGCGTTGCGGCCATCGTTGTCCAGTGTTGATGCGTCAAGGCGACGGCTTCGAAGGAGAAGAAGAACGTTGTCCAAATGACCTCCCATGGTGGCCAAAATCAACGGTGTTCGGCCCATGAAATCTTTATTATCCACGTTAATTCGAAAGTCGCGGAGGAGCTCGCTGAGCGGGCTAGCATATCCTTCAGCAGCTGCCCAGGAGAGGGCGTTGCGTTTTTTTCGGTCCAACTGATTGGGATCTGTACGTTTGTCGTTGAGAAGCATGCCCACAATCTCTGTTGCATTTCCGGCCACCGCCCAAAAGAGAGGCGGCGAACCGTCATGGTCACACCTGTTAACGTCGATGTCAACCTCAAGTAGGAGTTTGGTAGCTTCTTTGTGTCCACTTGCTGCGGCAAGAGATAAAGGTGTGCGTCCGTCCGGTCCAGGCTCGTTGGCATCAAACAGACCTGAGGCTAAAAATGCTCTCAGGCATCCGGAAGCGCCATACTGCGCAGCAACACATAAAGGTGATCGTTGATTGGCCAGAATGGGGAGACCAGTCCGTGGTCGTTCCCGAGCGAGAATTACTTCAACGCAGGCAGTCCGTCCCTTCCTCGCAGCCCAATGAAGGGCAGAGCCTATTTTTTCGCTGTGAAAGTCAGAAGACTCAAGGAATATTTGCACTGCGTGGGAAAGCCCGAAGAAACAGAAAAGGGAAAGGGCATCCATATCCTTTGGGACAACGTCGGAGACGTTTTGCGTGAACCAGAAGTAGCGAACCCAATTCAAAGACGCGTCAGATCGACAGTCACACAACTCTATCACTTGTGGATAGATTTGTGGCAAAGATGCGCTCTCACATCCACAAAGATGAACAGACCAATAGGTTGCAGCGTAATCGAAGAACCCATGGTGGGCTGCGATTACAGCGCACCTTTCTCCGTCCAGGTTCGCCTGGTCCTTGAATATTGAATCCCTGTGGATCGCGAACAAGGACATTTCCCCAGCGCTCTCATGGTCCTCTTCTGGCATTGCTGACATCCCTGGCGAAATTTGTGACTCTTCCATTGCGAAGCAGTCTTTGTCAAAGAGGTCTTTTTGAAAGGCCGGTTGCATTAAGTATATAATGCATGAACAAGCCAACATGAACTGGTCTCGGACCAAGTCAACTCCGAATGTAGGTGCAAGCGGATGGCTCCTATTGACCCCCAACTCGACAAGGTAATCCTTCAAAGATTGATGGATCAAATTGATTTTGGAGTCAAGTACCCTGACAAGAGGGCCAAGCAACACTTGAATGGACTCCAGTGTTGGATACATGACTTGCACATGTGACAGATCTTCAGTATCACCTCGCCTATCTATGGCAAGGATGGTTTGTATTTCCGCCTCGGACAGTGGCCGCGCCGCGGCGACAATAATTCGAAGTACTTTCCCAGCGAATTCGGCGTCTTCCGCAGGTATTGATCTAAGCAGATGTTCATAGAGTGTCTGAAGGCTCGACGGGAGTTTCTTGACCAAGGATTGTAAGTCGCCTTGTGTCAACAGTCGGCGCATCTCGAGCAGCGAAAGAACCATGGACACCCACAGGAAAGTCTGATCTGCTTTTTCCATAAGCAATTCTTGGAGGCGATCCCGAGTCTTGGGATCACATCGACCGCGGTCGACCAACGCATCCAACCTCTGTCGGATGACCAACTTGATGTCTTCATTAATGGCGCTCTGCTTCCCTCCCAGATTAAGGTTGGCATGCTGGACGACCGTTTGCTTCAGGACGTACGTTGCTGGAGCATTCGGCCTGCTGGTTACGAAAAATTTGATCGGTGCCTCGCCGTCCGAATCGAGTAGATGGACGATGCGTTCGGTTATGGAAACTTGAGTCTCTTCCCCGCATTCGTCGATAGCATCAATGACGACAACAATTGACCCGGCGTTTTCATGCTGACAAATCTCCAGGAACAAGTTCCAAAGGGCATCAAACCGGTCGAACAACTGAAAGCCTTGTTTATCGGAAGCTCTCCTGACAATTCTTAAAAGCTTCCGTCGACGGGCCACAATTTGATAGATCAGGCTCCGAACAAGGTTGAGCGAATCTCGTTGGCCGTCGATCCTTCCGTTGCAGAAGAATCGGCAAATTATAGAGGATTTCGGTAACATTTCCGACAGCCGAACAACAACGTAAGAACACATAGTCGTTTTGCCGCAACCTGAGAAGCCTGTTACCCACAAGAGCCCCATGCCACGCTTTGACATCCAGCTATTGTATTGTGGATCGTTCGAAACCCATTTCAAAGTGCCTCCTGCACACCGGTCCAGTTTTGACTCGTATCCGGAAATATCGACGCAATTCAGTATTGCTGTGCAAGCTCTTTCGGCCTCATCGAGTGCTACACCCGATCAGCTTCCGTGCGTCTCATCTCAGGCTTCTGGTACCTACAGACAGTTGTTCCGGTACTCGATGCAGTGTCATTCATCTGATTCAGTGCATCCTCAGCTACGATCTGAAGACCGACTAAGACATGCTTGTAGTTGTCTGACTGTTCGCTTTCGAAACGGCAAATTTCGCGATGATCTGCCCACAGAGGGCTAGCCCTTTCATGCGCCACGCCAATCACCGCGGAAGATTGCTCAACCACCTAAGCGGAACACGCTAGCATTAGCCAATGTCTAAGAAGTCTAGAGGAAGGGGATGCGGTGCAAGAAACAAACAGAAAAGGGCTGCACATACCACCGAGCCAAGGGGCTCAGTAACAGATTGTTCGTAGAACGTAGCTATTGAGAGAGAGCTAGCTCTCTGTGTGAAGTCGTCGGCGATTCCCATCAACTCAGAGGAATTCTGACTTAAGGCTCTGAGGAGATTTGTCTTGACGCCTCTCCTGAACAGTCCACCTCCGGAAGCATGCCATGCCACGTTCAGAATGTTTCCAAATACTTTGGCAGGATCGGCTGTTGCACTGCCGCGGTGTGGTGTTCCCAGGAAAACCACACCTTTGCTTCGCATCCATATTTCTGGGTATCTGTCGTATGCTTTGTTCATTGCCTGCAAGATTAAGAAATAGTCTTTCCAAAGCTACAAGATGCCTTACCTGCTTGAACACAACTCCGCCAAGACTATGGCAGATGTAGACTATAGGTCGAGAAGAGGATTCCTTGAATCAGTTAGGACTAGCGCGACGCGCCGTCGAGGACGTGGAAAGAAGCTCACAATCTTACGCATTTCAAAGCTTAGCGCATCCAGGAGATGTGTGGCAAACTCTCGGATTCCTGCTACTGAGCGATTGAAAAAAATTTTGGAAGGGTACCCGTAGGTGTAGATCCTGGCCCCGGGCATGGATCGCGGGAGGAGATCCCGCAACCAAAGCGTCCCATTCTTGTGAGTCCAGGTATTTCGAAGATCACCTCCAAGACCATGGATGGCCACTATGTCGATGTTGTATTGACCGGTGTTGCTTTGACTCGGCGAAGGAGCGTAGAGAAGTACGAGTCCGGTTTCTTCTTCTCTAGCGCTGGATTCTCTGCGGCGATCCGACGTGTCACTCTGTTCGTATTCAACCAATTTAGCAGCGAGCCTTCGAATATTGAATGAAAAGGCACATAATACCTCTTCAAGGGTTCCATATTTTTCCGACCCGCGTCTTTTGGATAACTTTTGGAGTAGTTTCATGGCGTATTGTGAGAGGTTAACGGTCTGCTGGGGCTCTGTAGTGCGAACGAACCGAGTTCTGGCCGGTACTTATCTTGCGACGTGGAGGATCCCCTGGCGCTTGTCATGCAGGCAGCACTGCATCGTCACAACCGTGCCGCAACGCTTGGGCGAATGAGCTGAGAACAATCCACTTTATACCCCAAGTAGTCTAGTCGCGCGGACTCTCGGCTTGTGAGCTCGTTTGCTGTCCAATTATATTCGAACATCAATCACGAGCTTCATTTCACGTGTGATTTGAAGTCAGCACATACTGGCTTGGCAAGCGAGTTAAGTGTTGTGCAGAGAAAAAACAACCACCTGCAGCGAGAATGAATTCTTGGAATTACGCCTCACAACCGCGCGCAATCGCCCTGCAACACGCGTCAAACCGCTCTACTGGCAATCCGCTACCGCCCAATACCTGATTGTCCGCTATGGCGGCCGCCGACGCCTTGCGACCGAGCGATAACCCACTTTCGCTTTATGAGCACGCCGCACGTCATAGGACCCAGGCAAAGCAGCTCCTTGACGATGCAGGCGACCACAGACGCAGTTTCCGCTACCATACCATCGCCCCGTTGATTGAGAGCGCCATTGAGCTTTGCGATAAAGTCCGCGGCCAACCGACGCCGGCCGAGCTGAAGGCGGTTGTGAACGCAGTCCTCCAGACGGCGAACGACATCAGGAAGGACACTAGCGCCATCAAGCGCACTACTGACGCTATTAACACGGCAGCCCCTGCTGCGCAGCAAAACATACAGCAGAGCCCCATGAGCCGGGCGAATGTAGCAGCGCCGCGAACGGCAGCGACAGCGCAAACGCAGCCCAACCTCGCACCGAGCCCGACTGAGAAATGCCGTGACTTGGTGATTACGCTTACGAACCCCCAGATGATCAGCCACCTCCGCTCGCAGACCTCGACACACCTGAAAGAACGCATTAACCGTGCCCTGAAGTCGCAGACGGACCCCGAGGTGAACAGGATCCAGGTAGTTGCGGCCAAGCAACTCCGGAGCGGGGATATCGCGGCATATACAAGGAACCAGCAAGAGAAGGAGACGCTGCAAGAGAACTTCCACGACTGGGTGGAGACTTCTGGACGGTCGGCGCGTATCGTAACGCAGACTTACGGCGTCATCGTGCACGGCGTACATACTAAGTCGATAGATCCCTCAGATATGGAGAATGCCATCAAGCTGCTTCAGGCAGAGAACAAGCCATTGCTCCCCAGTGCGGAAATCAGATATGTGGGCTGGCTAACCAAGGCTTCCACTAACAAAAGGGCATCGTCCCTGGTGGTAGAATTCAGCAGGGCGGAGAACGCCAACGCAGCAATCACCGGCGGGATGGTATGGCAAGCGGAGATGCTCTCGTGCGAGCTCTACGACCGGACGTGCAAAGTCAAGCAGTGCTTCAACTGCCAGAAATACGGCCACATTGGAACCCAGTGTCAAGCACCGCAAGCCTGCGGCTACTGTGCAGGCCAGCACAGCTCCAAGGAATGCGGCCAGAAGGAGGATCCGAACGCGGAGCGCAAGTGCGTCGCGTGCAAGCGCTTTCACACAGCGTGAAGCGCGGTTTGCCCAGAGAGGAGGAGGGAGAAGGATAGGGTCGAACGAGCCAAGGCCATGAGGCTATTCCTTCATCCCGAAACTATTAGCAAGAGACCGCCAGCCACGACCCAGGCACCAACGCAGACAGCTCAACTTACGGAACGGATGACGAACCAAACATCGGCAGTCCCGTTCGTCGAGGGCACACTTGGTTGCACACTTGGTTGTGCCGTTGGCTGAGGGCACAGGTGGGTCGCACGCGACCATGGGCGCTAACGCCCGTTTCCTGGCATCCGACTTCTGAACGTGTTAAGGGATACTCTACCGCCAGACCATAGTCCGCTGAACGTGCGACACGTTCGACTTTCTCTCGTCCGTTCCTCATGCCTAAAGCCAGTTTTCGGGATCTGCGATCCCTTGTGGGCGTTCTTCCCCTGCGGGAACTTGGCTTCTCCGCTATTCCTGGTGTTCCGCTGTGCCGCGTGGGCGTCGCTCCCGTGCGGGCTTCTGTTGCTACCTTGCCCAGATCCGTACGCGCTGTCTGTCCTTGGGGTTGATTTTCCCATGCTGGCGCGCCGACGGTGCGGCTGTGCTGCCCGTGAGGGTTCCTGGCCCCTGCGGTGCCTTTTCCCGTGCGGACCTTCTGCCCGTGGGGTCATAAAGCCCTTGTCCTCTGGGGTTCGTAACAGTCGGGTAGAAGATACTAGGGACGGGCTCTTTAAGGCCACCACCTTAAGGTGAAGACCGGCAATATTAAGGCTATTTTTAATAGCCTTATTTGCCTCAGATTTAGTAGGAAAAGCAATGAAGACCGAGCCGTTAAGCTGGTTTACCTGTTTCTCCTCTCGGGTAAGCTAGTGGGGAGTTCCTACTAGCTCTAAATGTTTATTAAAGGTAGCTATTTCCACTCTAATAGAAGAAAGCGCCTCAAACCTCCAGCAATGCTGCCTTCTGAAGAAAGATAAACCGTTAAGAGCGCTGCATATTTGCCAACCCAAATAGGACATTCTAGCGATCACTGGGATCAATACAATTCCGAGATGCTCAAGAGTAAACCGAATCCAGAAGCCTGCGAACTCTATATCCGGTCAAGGTACGCGAAGAGAGTGCCTGACGTTTCATTTTCCTGTGGGGAAGAGTCGGCCACTCTGTGCCATGGAGAATTTGCCGAACGCTCTAGGATGTTATCGCCCTGCTTGGCTGAGATGGGAACCACTTGAATTCTAATGGCAAAGTTAGCTCATTATACATCTGACCTAGAGTCACAGCATACTTTTCAGGAGATAAACCGACGGACTTGAGTTGTTGGATCGCAGGAGCGACGACCTGCTCATATTTCTCTCTTGACCAGTCCACAGCATCCCTGAAAATATTAGTTTAGCCCGAACTTGCCGAAACTAGCTCATCCATAGACACGTACATTTTGTTAACCACGAGAATCAATGATCCCGTAGCTTTGAACATCTCGCACTCTGACTGAGTGAAAACCTGGCCACTGTGGAGAATGCCATCTTTGGAACCGGTAGCATCGAGAACGTAGATTAGACCATCCGCTTGAGGAGAATCTAAAGCCTTTCAATCTAAAATGCATCTTTAACGAATGAGGGACAGATCAACTCACCTGCAAAACGCATCATGCCGCTCTTTGCCGCAAATACCGGTGTAAGGCCATTTTTATGGTAGTATCCGATAATCTTGTCGTACGCATCGATGCCATCTTTTTGTAGCTGTTCGAGCTCTCTGAGATCGAGGCCGCACTGAACTTGTGAGCTCACAAGCACCAATCACATGGGTAGAGTAGCTAATACCATGTACAGCATGGTCCCCATTAGAGTCTTCTTCCCTGTAGAGTGTGGTCCTACGACCTTGACTGTACGTTGATGAGAAGACATCTTGATGACAGAATAAGAGAGCGTTGCCGTGTGGAGTTGTGCAGAATCTGGCGTGAGGGCATGCGGGGCTCTAAAGCGCCAAGTCAATGTTATCGTGGCTATTCCAGGATTGGCTTAGCGCCCGCTTTTGAGGCCGTAAACACCTCGCAGCAAAGAACCAACGTTTTCTTGGCCACTGCTTTCAGACTTTACAGTGCGCCTTAAGTTGTTTTGGAAGCAATACAATACCACCCATTTCTGACGTTCATGATAATGGCGGTTGAAGCCTTTTATTAGGTGACATGCATCTCTCGCTCTACAGACACGCCGTGCGGCCTAGAACGCAAACCAACCAACCTGTTGACAATGCAGGCCACCGTAGACGGAGCTCCTGTTTCTACGCCACTACGTCGTCGCTTTGATCGCCAAAGCTTTTCCAAGCTGCGCAGCAATACCCTTAACTAGCCGTTGCCGGTGCGAACTCCATTAGATTATGTAATGACGTGAGAGCCTCGGCAGTCACAGACGTTACAGGCGTTACAGGCGTTCGCAGTACATCGTCTTGCGGACAAGGTCTCACCACCTCGTAGGTTTTCGGGACGGTAACTTCAGCCGGGGGCTTCGGCGTATCTCTGAGTACTCTCTCTGGATTGAACGGAAACAGACCATATGCGGCCCACCCGGCTTTGATGTTCATCTTAGTCAACGCCCTTTCTCTTGCAGGCCCGTAAAGGAGGTGAAATGCCCCTTGCTGATTATATCTATATCTCCTCGATTCAATCGTTCAACCTGGTCACGGTAGGCTATCTTCAAGGGTGCGAAGACTCCGACGTCACATAGCTGGAGCTTGTGGGAGGTGTAAGAGGACGACACAGGATAATCTCGTTTTCAAAGCGGAATTCCAAGATATCGAGCGTCTCATGTGTCCCGAAACCGTCGCATATTAGAACCCGCGGTTTCTAGTTAGCCCGTTCCCTGGTTTGAAGATCAAAAACACGTTTAAGCCACTCTAAGCTAACCTTAGTGTCATTGTATCCGTTTTCGGAATGCGCATAATGCCATCCAGGGGTTGGGGACGCTGTCCAGTTACTCCGGTGGGTTGAAGCCTGTCAGATTGTAAGGGGGAGTAGCGACCTACCGTCAGCACTTACGCACTCGATGGCAGTCACCACTATCCGCTTAACACCCGCGCCTCTATAATCTCGCAAGTCATCCTTACTCACAAGAACTTTAACCGAGCAGAGTATGCTCAGCATAATGCCCGTCTCATCCATTTGTAAACATTTTCTGGCGTAATGGCCAGATCCTGTAGTACCTTTCCAATCCCTCAAACCACTCTGTGATCTTATCACGTAAGTTATTCCCGTGACGTTTCCAGTCAATCGCCCTGACTCCTCTTGCTTTAAGCTCAGGATACCGTTTCTCGAAGGCTCGAGGCCAGTTCTTGCCTGGAGGTTTAATTGGTTTATCCGTCGTGGACCGCTGGCGGGTGACACTAAAGGCTAGCGAAGGTATAAACTTTATTCGTATAGGTTACTTATAATTAGCCATTAATAATAAAAACCTAATGACTGCTTTCTCTTCTTCTGGGATGAGGTATTACTAGCTTTGGGCCTGTTCCTCTCTCGAACGCCGTCCGTGTGCACGATGATGGAGGGTAGAGAGAGGGACATCGCCCCATTCTGCTAGGGCAGCGTATGTTCTAGGTACTTCTGAAGGGAGGACTTGCGCCAGCACCTGGCTGGCTCGGTCCACGATAGCGACTGTGGTGGTGACGGCGAGGGGGGATAGGAACGACTTGAGAAGCCATCAATGACTGCGCACGCTCGGGTACCAAAAATAGTCAGCACGTGACCAAAGAAGATTCTAGAAGAAGGCCAAACACTTGTGGCGGATGCCGTCGTCGTCGCGCGCAGAAACAAGACACTCACCTGAACCACCAATTCAAGAAATGTCTAATATCGCTTGATGCTTAACTACATTGTCTGCAGCCTACAACTTGCGAAGGTGTTTATACCGCGACCCTGCGACCTCGCGACCTTGCAACCCCACGATCCCTACGACATGACACCACGACATGACCCCACGACCGCTGAGAACAAGCCTTCCCACCGAAATTAGGAGGAACACGATGGCCGAGCTGCCCGAATATGAGCCTGTTGATCCTTAGATCTCTTTTTATTCACCATGACTACTTGCGAACTAGACGGCGCACCGCGCGCCGCGAAACCACCTCGTTGCTTTCCGCCCAGCATTCCTTTATAGTCGCCCGCACGGTTCTGAGCCGATCGTCGCTTCCTAGGACGAAATTAAGCGCAAGCACGTATTACATTTGGCATATCCATATTGGCAATGGTTATAATAGAGAGATGGGAGTGTGCTCAGGCCAGATACTGCTCCAAGGATTTACGATAGTAACTGGATAGATGGTCCATGCACGGACGACTGCCACGGTTGTTCCCCCAAAGCTCTCACGCTGGAAGGGCGGAATGTGTGCGGACGAACCCCGCAGGTGCTGGTCGAGAGCCTCTTTGCTGCCGAATTGAAGGTTGCATGATGTGCAGGCGTGTTCATGCGCAGGTGAGTCTCGTTTGTGCTGCTGCAGGGCCTCGTCGCTATATAAAGTTGCAGAATATGTAGTGAAATTAATAGCTCCACAAATATCGTGGACGTATGCTTTTGGTACTGCGAGACGGTATATTAGTAATAAATGAGAAAATGGCGTGGAGTCCGCTCGTAGACAAGGGAGATATTGACATGGCGACTATATGGTACAGAGTCAATCTTGTCCCCTGTTCCAACAGGATTAGGCCTTGTCCCGAGATGTTGAGTCCACATGAGCCTCACCTGTAAGTACACGTGTTACCAAAAATCGTGTAACTATGGTCTTATCCCAGTGCTCCAGGCTGTATTGTACCCGTGCAGCCTTGTTTTCTACGAAGAACTCCTTTATAACACATACCTGCTTATACCGGCGGCCATGGTTTGTATGTTTCATAAGAGATCAGCGGAGAGTTCAGGCGTTGACGTTGAGATTATGGTATTCAATTTGAGCTTCGTAAGGTTGATGATTAAGCAGTGGTTGACATTGCAGACAGCCGCGCCTGCCCCGCATGGGGTCCGTCCCATCGCCTTCACAAAGCCACGATATCGCATTGCAATGCTACGGGTTCACATGCGGCTTTCTAATGTGGCCTAAGTTTTGTTTTCACAGGTGCTCGCTGACTTTTGCTAACCCTAAGCAAACGTTGTCAGCAGATAAGCGAGTTGCTGTTCGTGTCGCTCTAGGCTCCCACATTCAGCCTCCCCGTCCCTTGTCCTACCGTACGCGCCATTTCCAGCTCTACGCAAAACGATGCGCCTCTTGCGACGCAACAGCAATGGTGAGCTTAGTCTCACTAGGGACCTGAGAGGAGAAGATACAATCCCGCCCTATGCGATACTTTCCCACACATGGGGCGCGGATGCCGAAGAGGTGACCTTCGAAGACCTGACATATAGTACAGGCAAGAATAAGGCAGGCTATCGGAAGATTCAGCTCTGTGCAGAGCAGGCAAGACAGGATGGTTTGCAATACTCCTGGGTTGACACCTGTTGCATCGACAAGGTGAATAAAGTTGAGCTCTCGCAGGCTATTAACTCAATGTTCCGCTGGTACCGCGATGCAACTCGATGCTACGTCTACCTGTCAGATGTCTATGGTTCTGATGTTGAAGGATTGAACTTCCGGAAAAGCAGATGGTTCACCCGGGGCTGGACGCTCCAAGAGCTCCTGGCACCTGCTTTGGTTGAGTTCTTCTCTCAAGAGTGGCAGAGACTTGGGGACAAAACATCACTGATGCAGCATATCCACGAAGCTACGGGCATACCACACTCAGCGCTTGAAGGTGCACCTTTAGCCAAGTTCAGCGTCAACGAGCGATTATCGTGGAACGAACACCGTCAAACTAAGCACGAAGAAGACAAAGCGTACTCATTGCTCGGCATTTTTGGTGTCTATATCTCTCCTATTTATGGCGAAGGGACAGGCAGAGCGTTCGGACGACTCCATCACGAGGTTGAGAAGCTGGGCAGATGTATCCAAGACCTATACCTTACTGATCCTCAGGATGACAAGAAACGTATCGAGGACACTAAGGGCGGCCTGTTGAAGGACTCGTACCGCTGGGTTCTTAACAACACCAACTTCCAGCAATGGTACAACGATCCGCAGAGCCAATTGCTGTGGATCAAGGGCGATCCTGGTAAAGGCAAGACGATGCTCCTCTGCGGCATCGTCGACGAGCTGCAGAAGTCGAAGGCCAAGGCCAATCTGCTCTCCTTCTACTTCTGTCAGGCCACGGACTCGCGCATCAACAGCGCTACAGCCGTGCTGCGAGGCCTGCTGTACTTGCTTATCAAACAGCAGCCGTCACTCGTTTCGCACGTCCGGAAGAAGCACGACGATGCAGGCAAAGCTCTGTTTGAGGATGCGAATGCCTGGTTTGCCTTATCCGAAATCTTCGCGGACATGCTGCACGACCCAGATTTGAACAACACATATCTAGTAATCGACGCGCTCGACGAATGCCTAGCCGACTTGCCAAAGCTTCTAGACCTTATCGCCCAGAATTCCGCTGTATCCTCTCGCGTTAAATGGATAGTGTCCAGTCGCAACTGGCCGGACATTGAGGAACAGCTAGAGCGAGCGGCCCACAAGGTAAGGCTTAGCCTCGAGCTCAATGCAGAATCAGTCTCAGCAGCTGTCAGCCTCTTCATTGAGTGGAAGGTGTCCCAGTTGGCGGAGGGGAAAAAGTACGACAAGCAGACCCGAGATGCCGTCCTGAACTACCTAGCGTCGAACGCGAACGACACCTTCCTCTGGGTAGCACTCGTCTGTCAAAATCTTCAGCAGGTCCAGCGCTGGAACGTTTTGAAGAAGCTGCAAGCATTCCCGCCTGGACTTATCTCTTTGTATCAGCGGATGATGAAGCAGATAAGCACGTCAGACGATTCGCATCTCTGCAAGCAGGTACTAGCCTTGACTGCGATTGTGTATCGGCCCGTCACGATACATGAGCTGACCTCACTCGTCGAAGAGGTTGAAAATATGTCCAATGACCTGGAGTCGGTGCGGGAGATTATCAGCCTTTGTGGTTCGTTCCTTACTCTGCGAGAAGACACGGTGTACTTCGTGCATCAGTCGGCAAAGGACTTTCTATTCGCAGAGGCGTTTGATGAGGTCTTTCCATGTGGAAGCACAGACGCTCATCAGACGCTCTTCTTAAGATCTCTCAAACTTCTCTCCGGAACTTTACGACGGGACATGTACGACTTAGGGGAGTTGGGTTATCCTGCTGAGGATGTTGAACAGCCCAACCAAGACGCGTTAGCTACTTCGCGCTACTCTTGTGTCTACTGGGTCAGTCATCTATACGATTCGAGGCCCAACTCGTCCGCAAGCCATGCAGTAAGTCTGCAGGATGGTGGCATTGTTGACCTGTTCCTAAGAAAGAAGTACCTCTATTGGTTAGAAGCTCTTAGTTTGTGCAGGAGTATGCCGAAAGGCGTGGTCTCGATGGCGCAACTATGGTCGCTGGTCGAAGTATGTACAAAACAAGCAACATAGCTAGATGGTTCTATGCTGACACAAACAAGGAGAGAGGAGAGTTAACCTCATTCACTAAGCTGGTTCACGATGCGAATCGGTTTGTTATGTATCACAAGGGGGCAATCGAGAGTAGCCCTCTTCAGGCATACGCATCTGCGCTACTATTCAGCCCAGCAAGCAGCTTGGTTAGAAGGCGTTTCCAGCATGAAGAGCCGGAATGGATCACTATCAAACCGGATACAGAAGAGAGCTGGAGTGCTTGCCTACAGACACTTGAGGGCCACAACGGTCTTGTCTGGTCAGTGACTTTCTCGCACGACTCGACCCGGCTAGCGTCGGGGTCGGGGGACAGGACCGTCAAGATCTGGGATGCCAGCAGCGGCGCGTGCCTGCAGACCCTCGAGGGCCATAATGATTCTATCTGGTCAGTAACTTTCTCGCACGACTCGACCCGGCTGGCGTCGGGGTCGTGGGACAGGACCGTCAAGATCTGGGATGCCAGCAGCGGCGCGTGCCTGCAGACCCTCGAGGGCCACAGCAGTTTTGTCAGGTCAGTGACTTTCTCGCACGACTCGACCCGGTTGGCGTCGGGGTCGGAGGACAGGACCGTCAAGATCTGGGATGCCAGCAGCGGCGCATGCCTGCAGACGCTTGAGGGCCACAGCGATTCTATCTGGTCAGTAACTTTCTCGCACGACTCGACCCGGTTGGCGTCGGGGTCGTGGGACAGGACCGTCAAGATCTGGGATGTCAGCAGCGGCGCGTGTCTGCAAACGCTCGAGGGCCACAGCAGTTTTGTCAGATCAGTGACTTTCTCGCACGACTCGACCCGGCTGGCGTCGGGGTCGGAGGACAGGACCGTCAAGATCTGGGATGCCAGCAGCGGCGCGTGCCTGCAGACGCTTGAGGGCCACAGCAGTTTTGTCAGATCAGTGACTTTCTCGCACGACTCGACCCGGTTGGCGTCGGCGTCGGAGGACAGGACCTTCAAAATCTGGGATGCCAGCAGCGGCGCGTGCCTGCAGACCCTCGAGGGCCACAGCGATTCTGTCAATTCGGTGACTTTCTCGCACGACTCGACCCGGTTGGCGTCGGGGTCGGGGGACAGGACCGTCAAGATCTGGGATGCCAGCAGCGGCGCATGCCTGCAGACCCTCGAGGGCCACAGCGATTCTGTCAATTCAGTGACTTTCTCGCACGACTCGACCCGACTGGCGTCGGGGTCGTGGGACAGGACCGTTAAGATCTGGGATGCCAGCAGCGGCGCATGCCTGCAGACGCTTGAGGGCCACAGCAGTTTTGTCAGATCAGTGACTTTCTCGCACGACTCGACCCGGCTGGCGTCGGGGTCGAGGGACAGGACCATCAAGATCTGGGATGCCAGCAGCGGCGTGTGCCTGCAGACCCTCGAGGGCCACAGCGATTCTGTCAATTCAGTGACTTTCTCGCACGACTCGACCCGGTTGGCGTCGGGGTCGGACGACAGAACCTTCAAAATCTGGGATGTCAGCAGCGGCGCATGCCTGCAGACCCTCGAGGGCCACAGCAGTTCTGTCAGATCAGTGACTTTCTCGCACGACTCGACCCGGTTGGCGTCGGGGTCGGGGGACAGGACCGTCAAGATCTGGGATGCCAGCAGCGGCGCATGCCTGCAAACGCTCGAGGGCCACAGCAGTTTTGTCAGATCAGTGACTTTCTCGCACGACTCGACCCGACTGGCGTCGGGGTCGAGGGACAGGACCATCAAGATCTGGGATGCCGGCAGCGGCGCGTGCCTACAGACGCTCAGTGTTGGCAAAGCTCTCTATCACTTGTCCTTTGATCCTACCGGCTCTCATCTCTACACTGAAATGGGTTCCATTGCTATTAGTATGTCAGAAGGTTCTAGTGTAACGAGCATCGCGGAACCTGATTGTCTACAGTATCAAGGCGTAGGCGTTAGCTCAGATAGCATGTGGATCACGTACGGCGGCAAAAACATGCTATGGGTGCCATCAGAATATCGGGCGATAAGCTCATCTGTGTGCGGGGAGAAGGTTGGCCTAGGCGTTGGATCTGGAAGAGTATGGATATGCAGTCTTCACCAGAGTGGTAATCACTTCAGTAAAAGTGCCAAGACATTGGAGTGAGTGACAAGTGATCACTTCACTCACTTGACTTGGGAGACCGCAGCTTTGGCACTCACTTCACTTCGTACAGACGAGTGAGTGAAAATATTGAAGATATTTCCAGAAGTCTCACGTGTCTTCCTGGATGGCGGTTTGAGCGCCTGTTGTGGGAGTGCAGGGCAGACCCTTTGCCGAGGCTTCGATCAGCGTTGACGCACAGCTTCTGATTGGTGAGAATTATGACGCGCTGACACGCCCACCGTCGACGCGTCCTGTTTACTGACAACACCAAACCCACTTTCACCACGCCTGGTCGGCTACCCTATGGCTTCTGCCGACGACGCCTCGGGAATTCCTATCCCTGTTTTTTTATGCTCTGCAGACGCCTCGCCACCCATGAATGCCCCCAGCGACAGCCGTGGCCCGCAGCGAGAAGGTTGGGAGGACTTTTCATGGCAGCACTACCCTGGCTATAATATCAATCTGACCAACAAACGGTCCGGATGGACATGGGAGCATGGCTTTGATATCAAACACAAGTCTGGCAAGCGCTGCTGGGTCTCTCGACATTGTGTACGCATGAAGAAATCTCGCGTCGTGGATTTCACCGACACCGGTACAGGAAATCATGCACGACACCTCACAAAGGCTCATAACATTAAAGGCCCTCTAGGAAAAGAGCAAAACCTCAATCGGGCGTCAATATCGGTTGCAGAGATGCTTCAATTGGACGCTAACAAGCCCAAGGAGCAGGCAATACTCAACAGGATAATCCAAGGCTTCAATCCTACGTAATTTCAACAACTTCTTGTTGGTTGGATTGCCCACCATAACGTTGCTTTCCGCCAAGTAGAAAGCGAGCAGTTCCGACGTCTTATGGAGTACGCCAATCCGCAGATTCCGTCGACAGGATGCCTTCCCTCCCAACCCACCGTGCGAAAATGGCTTATTGAAGAGTTCAATCGGCACAAGGGCATCGTCAGTGAGCTCCTCCAAGGCGCACCCGGCCTTATTCATCTCTCATTTGACGGTTGGACGCGCGTAATTAACTCGCTCCTCGGCGTCAACGTCCACTTCCTGTCCGCAGACGGTAAGGTGCGACAGTTCCTTATCGGCTTGCCAGAACTTGGAGGTTGCTATACAGGCGTCAATCTGGCCGACGAGGTGGCACAGATCGTTGTTGAATGGGGCATCGGCCTAAAGACTGGCTACTTCATCACAGACAACGCGGATAACAACAGCGCCTGCTTGGAGATGCTGGCCAAGGAGCTTGGCTTCACCGCCAAGTGGCGACGCTTGCGCTGCTGTGGCCACATAATTAACCTGGTGGTGAGACAGATTCTGTTTGGCAAGGATCCTGACGCCTTCGAGGATGAGGAAGCGCAGTCAAAGGAGCTTACCGCAGAGCATCTCTGGAGGAGCCGCGGGCCACTTGTTAAGCTACACAATATCGTCCACTGGATCAAGCGGTCGTCTCTGCTATCAACCAAGTTTCATAAAATCCAGCAGCTGGACGGCGCAAGTGTTACCTACGACCTTGTTCTAGACAACGCAACGCGCTGGAATTCTAGCGACGCGATGCTAGAGCGCGCGCTAAAGCCTGAGGTCCGTAAGGCCATCGACGCGCTGGCCTTGGACGAGGTGCGCAATTGAGGGGAGTATGAGCGCCGATGCACTAAGAACGGGCACCAGGGATGCCAAGATGAGGAGGAAGCCGACAATTGTTGATGACTTCCTTACCCCCGACGATTGGGCTACCTTGACCGCATACCATCATATCCTGAAGCCGTTCCATGAGGTGACGAAGCCTCTAGAGGGAAACCCTACAGACGGCGAACTGGGCGCGCTATTGGAAGTACTACCCGTCATGGAGTTTCTCCTAGAGCACTTGAAGGATGTCAAGCAGAAAGTTGCATGGTTTCCTGACGAGCACTTTCGTGTCAAAGTCAACTTGGGCTGGGCGAAGCTCGATGAGTACTACAAGCTACTGGACGACTCGCCGGTGTACGTCGCCTCTATCGCGCTCCATCCCGCCTTTGACTGGGAGTGGATCGTGCATCAGTGGGACAAGAAGAAGGACTGGATCAAGGCCGCAAAGGCTTCTGTCAGGAGACTGTGGAAGGAAGAGTACAAGCCCCTTAATGTTCGGCCCGATTGCTCTTACTGGATATGGACTGGCGGTTTCCGTCCAGAAATCACCGGGAGGTTGACATCACTTACCTCAGTACGTTTTCGCCCTTCTCTATGCCCGTACCTCACTATCGAAGTAAAGAAAGACACGAAGAACAGCTCGAAAGGACGCCAGCAAATCGCTGTTGCCGCATCCACAGCACTTTATAACCGCTGGAGGCTTAGGTAGAGTTACTTGCGGAAGGTCGGGACACCTTTTGGCAGAAAATGCTTTTCAGATGTGCGGCATTATGGACTGCTCCTCGCCGGTGCGCGGTATGAAATTTGGTGCTTACGACCCCACAACATAGCCGACACGTCTCGCTCCTCCACAAACTCTTGGACCGGATGTAGCATGCGAAAGATTTATTCGGGAGACCTTGGTACGAACCCCGGAATAAAGGAATGTATCGACTGGATCAATCAGATACATTTCTGGGGGAATACACAGCACAGTTCCGGCTGTGTTCGTGACATAGAGAGCCGACTTCTGCCTGAAGGGAAAATGTTAAACAACTTGGCTCAACTAGCACTTGTGAAGACAAATAATTTATAAGTATGGCATTTTAACAGCAATTGATGTTAGCAAGAAGATAACAAACTATCAGATTACTGTCTCCTCTCGGCTACCATAAACTTACACCTAAAAATCTATGTGCATCAAGATTTGCTAGATCTAATATTTGTTAACCAGTATTACTATTAACCACTACGCCCATCATCTACTCAGTCTTATTTCTTAAGGCACAGATTCGATTACTTCCTCGGCCACCTCTACACCTCGGTTATACCTCAATCAAGTGTACAAAAGAACGTTCATTAAACGGTTCTTAAAGAACCAGGCAGAGTTCAATCCGCAAGTGTGCAGACTGCTACATTGCACGCCAAAAAAAAAAAAAAAAAAAGGTGTGCATCTTGTTTTATCCCCAGTATTGATCCAGGAAAGAGATTTTCTGCACATGAGGCATTAGAGCATAGGTGGTTCATGACCGGTTAATTTGGGGAAGAGTAGGGAGGGACGGGACAAGGCGATGGGCGCACAAGGCGAAGTTGGATGTAGCCAGTATTCCGAAGAAGGCGCTGCAGCACAGCAGATGGAACTTGGGGAGAAGCGAAACGACGCGACGGGCGTGAGTTGAGGTGGGCGCCACCAAGAACCCCGAAGGGGGCACTACGGCACAGGGAGAGAGACCTACAAAGAATGGTGAACCTCGTGGTTCACACCGTCGAGAACTTCACTGCCAACTATGACACCATCTCTCGAGGCTCGACTGCCTGAAGCTCTATCTAGTTTGTCCCATTAATGATTCCAGCATCGCTCCTTTTCTACTCGTTTCCATCCATCGATGGTGTGAATGTACTTATTGCTTCCTTACTGAACAGGTCCTCGCCGGCCTATTCGCTCTCTTCTTTGAATATCTATCATTACCTCGCGCAACAGCTCTCTGGTGGTTTGGCCGGCTCTCATCGCCTAAAAGTGCTGATCCATTTCTGAAGCGCCGCAACGCTCATGTTTTCCAATATGTATTGTCGAGGTTTGAGGTCAGAAAGCCCCGGACACATCAGGCAAGTCTTGACACGCATGACCCTTCCCGGCTCTGTCGACGCGGATTGTTCTACCTGCCAAGCGATGGGTACGATGTTCTCTGCGGGTTCATCTGAGAGGCTTAATGGATCGTTGGTGTCAAGGAGGTCGGTCGGGATCGGAAGAAGTCCTGGGGGCTTTCCTTGCTTGATTCATGGAGCCGTATAGACAGGTGGAACAGGAGAAGCTGGTCATCCACGTCGTGCTTGGAGCGGCTCAACATTAGCGATAAGTCGGCATTTCCGGTGTGCGGCGGCAGCCGTCCAAGGTACTGTGGGAAGCCATCTTCATCGTGCCATTGACGAAGACGTTACTGGCGACGACCTAGTCCAAGTCTACGGCAAGTACTGGTTGATTTGTTCGAGATCCATAACGGATGGCCTGTGAGGTAGACGTCAGCGACCGATCATAAACATGGAGCGAAACCCGTGCAATGCTGCATCGGGATCCCACCAGCCCAGGTTTCGTAGTAACGTAGCCTTGACTCGTCTTGCTCGACTTCCTCCAGGGCAGCCGGGGCAACCAGGGCAGCGGCTGGTAGGGGCAACGGTGCAGTTTTGCCGACACGCAAAGGGTCGGCGGGTGCGACGCGTCACCACGCTGCCAGACGCCGGGGCAAAAGTGGCAGCACGCTATAGGATGAAGTGGAAGGGAACGATATCTAGGTCGAGATGATGCGTTTGTTACGGCGCAGCCTGCACAGGGTGATGAAGATAGGAACAGCCCCGCCGAAGGCGAGCAGAACCGAAGAGATGTGGGTCAGGGATCACGTGACTCCCGCGATCAGTTGGACCCACTCGCCCAGAAATTGAGCAGGTCAACCCAACCGCTCAGTAGGACGGTCGCGATCAGTCACTGAGCGCAACACCTTCACTGAGCGTACAGATTGTATGCATTTCCTACTAGTATATAAACTACACTCCTTAGATAGCTTTGACCTTCGTGGTCAACTTCAATAACAATTCAGCACATTGTTAGTAACACGGCCTTCGCACGCAGTGCTCAGTCTCATCACGTGTTCGACTTGCTCTCACCCTCTTCTTGTACCCACTCAAGGAAACCCTTCGACAGGTTTCTCCCTCTTTGGTGTTTGGATCCTTAGAGGCAGAGGCTCGCTCGTTACAGCGTTGTGATGGAAGCGCAGGCGATACAAGATAAAAGATGATGAGAAGAGGGAACAAGCGAATTGAAGAAAACTCAGATTAATTACGTAATCCGCTAGACGATCCGGTGCCGGTCGGCGTCGCACGTTATTTACATTCCTTGAACGCACGTTTGGGGCGATTAGTAGTGCGTCCAAAGGGGGAGCCAAGGGGGAGAGGGAGGGTAAGAGGGCTGCGGTTCCGACCGGGAGACAGCACGTCCACCGCACACCATTCAAAACTCAACACGCGAGATTTACCAGTAGAAGCTCTAAGTCCATACTACTGTTAGATAATTTCCAGGCACATCTTTCATTAATCCCCGAGTCGATCCTTGGCGGTGCACCATCCGAATTGTCGCGGCTATAGCTAGACCTGCCAACTACAACCTTTGTCGGTTTGTGTCGCGAACTCTGCTAAAATTTCGCTGCAGCATTTCCGTCCGCAGATGCTCTACTATCGCCAATAGTAAGAGTAATATGGCAGTAGAACTCGTTTACGTGACTCTCAACTACGGCATCGTAAAATTGCTCTGAATGACTCGATGCACACTAGCTTGCGGCACAGCAGGCGGGGGGTTGGAGTATCATTGGTCAGGTCGCTGGCCTGTCGCGATCGCCTCAACCGCCCGCGCCGCAGACGCAGGTATAAATTGCTGCCTAAACCTACGTTGTGCCTCTGTCTTCGTTGTCGGTGTACACCATGTTCGATAATGCAGAAGTGAATTCATGCATTACATTCAGCAGTTCAAATCATCTTATTCTTTGCAAATATCGAAGTGCCAGCTGCTCTTCGAACGTAAGTATGCGCAAGTAGCTGCTCTTAGTACAGCGAATATGCATGATTTACATGTCTGCACAGTTACCGAACGACCATTTTCCAAGCATGCCGCAACGTTTGAACTTCCAACGTAAATGTTGCGTTCCCGGCTGGACACAAGGCGGACATCGAGTAATTCGACCCTGCGAACAGAATGCTACGTTCCAGCCGCTGCAAGTCTTAAGCAAAGGCACAACAGACAAGGTTGAGGTCGTTAGACTAGTACCTTCCCCTTGCGACTCAGTCGTATGCAAGAGAATAAGTCTCGATTCTTGGCAAGCCGCGAAAAAAGAAGCCATTGTGCGGGATATCAAGAGACTCAAGGCCCTGGATTACCAGCACATCATCGCTGTGGTTGGAACTTATCAAGCGGCAAACGAGTATGGGATCCTCATGAACCCCGTTGGCGAACAGAACCTGGAGGCTTTTCTCATTCAGCTGAACAGTCGAGGGGGTGAGCAGCATCAACAACATAAAACCTGGCTTCATGGATGGTTTTCTTGCATTGCTTCTGCACTCCTCTACATTCATGACAATGGGTTACTGCACAGAGAAATCGAACCCAAGAACATCATTCATCGTGGATCCGAGGTGTACTTTACAGATTTTGGACTAAGATCATCAACTGCCTTATACGCTCAAACGACAACAGCATACTCAGCGCCAGAAACCGAGCGGCCAGAGTCTCAACACACCCAACGCTCTGACATATTCTCCCTGGGATGTGTATATCTCGAAATGCTCATCGCAAGAGACAGCCGATCGGTCAAAGAGTTTCGGGTTCATTGCCAGGATTCAGTAGATTTCAGTGAGACTGGCCTTTTCCGGTACCACTCAGCCCTTCCTAAAATCAAGGAGCTTCTTTCATACCGCTGCTTTGACGATCAAAACCATTGCGACTCGTGGGGAAGAACGATTCTGCCGATGTTAAACCTAGATCAGAGGTCTCGTCCCTATACAGATGAGGTTCTACGCCGGCTCCAAACTGAAGATCTCCTGCCCCCTGCTTCGGGGAGGTTTTGTACTTGCCAATCAGGTGGAGCCACAAACTCGCAGTCACCGGAACGGCCCTCGAATCACTTGGCTGAGTATGGGGAAATACCGGACGAAATTGTGTTCTTCACAGTCCGCAACGAAACTACTGCGAACTTCCAAGTCGACCTTGTCCAGCCTGCACGGTGTCAATCTTGGTCTGCCCTAGAGATTGTCTCCTCATTTGAGCACAAAAGCCACATGTTCCAGGTTGGAGATCTTGTTTGGATCCGGCTCACCGGAGAACCCGACGCACTTGCCGAGATTGTCGAGGCTAAAGCCGTCGGTGATGGGACCTCAAGGATTCTGATTCGAATTTTCTGGTACTATTTACGTAGAGATGTTCTCTATAACATGCGCCAGTCTTACCGGAAGAGGTTTGCGGCGTCATACAAATATGTCAAGTCGAATCATACTCAGGTTATCCTCTGGGACACTATACAGAGGAAAATTACGGAGACCGAGAGAAGGCTAATTCTACCGAAAAAAGTATTAGATAGGTCGCGGAAGCCGTTTAGAATATGTAATCCGAGCGCACCGGAAGTATCTTGGTCAGGAGTAGTTTTGGGTAGATCCCAGTCCCAACCATCGATTCCGGAAGAAGTGTAGAATATGCCGCTTGATGGAGCCTTCTCTCCTTTATCTTCGAATGTAACATGGTTTACATGATAGCTCGCTTAATAAATATATAGACTGGTCTTCTCTCTACGATCATAAAATCTATAGTCTCTCGATGTTACGGCGCAGCCTCCACAGTATAGGGAATAAGGATAGGAAAGGACGTTGATGATGATGATGATGAATTCATAGACCGTCCCAGCCGCCGAAGGCAGCTATGCGGCATGCGGCCGGCTCCACTGCGCCCGCTAGGCCCGTTCGAGCCTAAGCGAGGTAGTGGGGCTTGGCCTACTCTCTATCTATTCTGCATACCTCTACATGTCTCTTGGCGCTGCAGCTTCCCGCAGTGCCAGGTGTCTCCGCAAACTATTCCGTCTTCCTCCAGTGTCAAGCTTCATGCTGTGAGTGTTTTATCACTCTAAAATGCCCAAGGAGCTTGGTTGCCATCATGAACTTTGCTGCTGCTATAGCGGTGCCGCGCTGGCTCAGCAGCTTCCTCAGATCTGCCGTCCATCGACTCCTACCCTTCCCGTCCTAGGAAAGGACGTTCTGCGGTGAATTACAAAGAAAAGAGGGGATCACGTGGCTCAGCACGTGAGTACCCAAGGACGGACCCACCGAGCCCTTACGAGCCGGGCTCACAACGGCTCACCTTGAGCCCTCTGGAGCTGGGCTCGCAACAGCACCACTAGATTGTATACACTTTCCTACTTGTATATAAACCACACTCCTTAGATAGCTTTGACCTTCGTGGTCAACTTCAACAATAGAATTTGGACTCTATTGGTAACACGGCCTTCGCACGCAGTGCTCAGTCTCATCACGTGTTCGACTTGCTCTCACCCTCTTCTTGTACCCACTCAAGGAAACCTTTCGACAGGTTTCTCCCTCTTTGGTGTTTGGATCCTTAGAGGCAGAGGCCCGCTCGTTACACGAGTACTCGACTCTTCTTAGTATGCAGGAAGCGTCTCGAGTAGTGAAAGAGAAGAGGTCATTTCTAGTCTTTAAAATAAATGCTTTTAATTGCAACACATAAGACGTACTTTATAAGCTATTGTCTCCAGTCTGTACGGGAGCGAGCAGTACATTGGCAGGTGTGAACAAGTAAATTGGGATATAAACCCGTGTCAAATAGTAATAAAAGCACTACTACTGTGTGGGATAATGCTAGAACAAATGAATGCATATTTAATTAAGAGGTCCCTTGACCGCCTGCGCTTGCGGCGCTTTGATGATGATGTCCGCAAATATAGCGTAAAGGGGCCAAGAAGTAGAAATCTGCCATCTAGCATCAACCATTTTTATGGGTCATCACTGATGACCGCCCACTCACATTTCAACAAAATCTTTAGTACCTAGTGGTCGTTGCCCTCGCCTAACTCTTGCGCGCCTTATCTTCAATACGGGACGTAACTGTCCGCCCGCAATGCAAACCCAAAAGCACACCAAGTCGCACGCAACGAGGCCAGCTCAGCGTATAAAAAAGTTGGTACCGTGGGTGTACTGTCCGTGACTTAGTACGTTCATGTGTCCTCGAAGCGATTCGCCATCCAACGGGCAAACTACGGTGGCGTCCTCGGCAGAGTGCCGAAGATGGTAGCGGAGGACATGCTTTTTCAAGTCTGCTCTGCTGAAGAACTCTTTCCCCCGCTTCTGTGACGGCAGGCACTCGTCTCCCAAGCACAAAAAGCATTGTGTTGGCTTACATTCTAGGTTTCGGGATTCAGAATGCTCATCCACGATCACTCCGGCCACGCTAAAATCAGATGTGTCACCCTTATCTGGAGCGTTCGAGCATTGCGCTCGGCGACGATCTTCTTTCTTCTGGCCGAGAGCTACAAGCGCCGTAATGGCTCGCGACTCTCGACACCTCTCTTCGCTTGACGTCTTTTCAGGCAACGCGAAGAGCGCTTGGACGGCTTGGTATCGCTCCTCAAGAGCGTACTCGTGTTCCACAGTCTCTGGCGAATCTGCCGGGAGGCCGTTAAGCAGGTTTTGGATGTCAGCGATAGCCTGATCCCGCTGGAACCGCTCCCTCGCGTTTTTGAGTAACGCCTCTTTCTGGCGTCGCTTTTTGTTCCGATGGGCTCGCACAGCTTCATCTTTTGCGGCTCTCAGCGCCGGGAGACGCGGATCAGAAGGGTCTTCCCGTTTCACTTGCCTTACCTTTAGCTTTAATTCCTCCATTTTCTTGCGTGATTTCTTAACTTTAGGATGCGCCTCGATCTGATGCAGCTGCTCAGTAGACACTTTGCGGGGTCTCCGAATGTCAAGCCCGCGAATCATGCCGCTGGCGGCTCGCATCACGTCTAACTGGGCGGGAAGCCCACGATAGGCTGCTTGAGTATCTGCGCTGATTTGTCGTGGGAGGTAATGCTGTTGAAAGACTTCGGACTTGGAGTGCTGCATAATAAGATTTCGCAATGAGTCACTTATTCCCTCTGTGCGCGGTGAGCTCGCAAAGATCCAGGTCGGAGGTGTAGAATAGGCTTGCTTTGCCTTGCCTAGAACTCACCACAACTGTCGAATGCTTTCCCTGCAGCGTATCGCAGGACGTATGGGTGGCATATCTTCTCTAACCCAGTAATCTCACCGAGCTTTCGTAGCCAAGGACGTACAGTACTGTCCGGAAGGGCCTCCTGAGAGATTCCGATTCCTTGGACGGTGCGGCATGACTTCCGAAAGATCGGAACTTCGAGCATCTCCTCCTTCCACGGAAGACGCAGCTGGTTCGTTTGGTCGGGGACTCTTAGCTTGTAAAGCGCTTCTGGACCGGTAAGGTCGGGAGCTGCAAAAGCCTGATCGCTAAACGCTAGCGCTAGGAAGTAAGTGTGCGGGGAGAGTATGAGATAAGGATCATGGCGGATTTCAGGTATGGTGAACGTGTTGCTAAAGAGTGCGTCAGCCTTGGGCGTAGATGAAAGGACGTCCTATCCTACCTATCCTTCTGGCCGAGGTATCCCTTCGTATGAGTGTAAATAAACTCGAGCAGCACGTACGGCTCGTTTCCACCTGCCGGGTCCCGGATTAGTGTCGCTTGGACGTCGCAGTACCGAAGTGCCAGCAGCGCTCCGGGCCGATTTCCGGTCGTTCCGGCCAGCAGCATAAACAATGAAAGCTCGAGTCTGTGCCGTTCGTGATCGAAAGTCATCTCCGGAGAAGTCCATTGAGCTTTGAGAACCTCGAACATATCCTCAACGTACATCGCCGTCTTTTCTCTCTTCTCCGACTTGAGGTTGAAGCGTCGTACTAGTGTTTTCAGAACCTTATAGGGTTAGCTCGAGACTCTTAACGTGTTTAGAAACGAAAGCGGCTACTCACATCCTTCATCTGCACTAGAATCTGCTTATCCAGCTTACTCCTCACCAAGCGTTCCCGGACCAGACAGAAGACCTTCCAGTATGTCTCAAGCGTGCTCACTGCGCGCAGTGTCTTCTTACGTCGCTTGAGCACCCAAAAGAAGAAATTGTAGAGTGTGCGGATGGTAATGGTTTCGAGACTCGCTTGAGCATTCCACTCTCTGCGGTCGCAATAACTATAGGCCTAAGTCAGACAAATCCTCTCCTCCCCAGCGACATCAAAGGGGAAAGATATACTCGCGCCAGAGCTTCTCGATACTTGCTAACAGGATCTCGCTGCTTTTACTATATACTCTTCGTGTGAGAGTAGTTTCGTCAAATTCAGCGTCAATCCCGTCGAAGTCGTCCTCTGTATAAGATTCCTCCTCATCAGACGAGATGTCGGGCTCGGATAGAATTGGATATTTGTCGGACATCATTGGCTAATCAATGTCAAGAAGGGCGTGCAGCCGATGTTCTAACAACTCGTGTATGTGAACGTAGGTCTGTGGCTGTAAGAGAGCGATGACTCCAGACGGCGGCTTTTAAACGAGACTCTATCGCGGCGAGCAGGGCGATACACAGCTAGGAAGGTGAAGGAGGGTAGAGTAAGCTGGCTGGCGAAGCCGGTGTTTGGCGGAAAGGAACAAAGAGTATATTCCTCGCTGATGATGGATGGAAATAATTGGGATGGGAGTGATGCTGGAAAAACTAATGAGATGAATTTAATACAGATTAATTTTCTGACAGTCGAGTCCTAAGAGACAGTTTCGCGGTCGGCGACGAGGGTTCTTAACAGTGTGTACACATGAGCGACCACATACATAAGCGATCAAACAGTGATTCCTTAGCGCAAAAAATCGAGCCCTAATTTTTTGCGACTGCGTGGAAATGAAGGATTGGCTGAAACGACCTGGGTCTTTCCACGCGACGAACAAGTGACCCTCGTCGAACTCCGCCAAGCCTGCTGTAGCCCTGGCAAATTTCCTATCGCCTCCTCTATCATCGTCCTTCTCCTATCTGCTGTGCCGTTACGTCATTAATTTCTTTGACCATCTGGTTAACGCACAATATCCGTGAGCGTTGCGCGTTTGCTTGCTCTTTTTATCGAGCGCCATCGCGCCTATCAGGCGAGGCGGAAGGAGAGTCTCTAACGGCAGGGTGAGTCGAAATATTTTTGAGGATATCTTCAACCCCTGCTCTGGTGCTGTGCCGCAGTGCTTTCTTCGAAATACAGGCCATCCCCCAACTTCGCACTCTCGTCGCCTCGCCACCCACCCTTCTCCCTCTCGCATTCCACTCGCGCAAGTCCGCTATTGCGTGTCCGCTTACGAAATATTCTAACCGCAATCTATTTATATACACAGGGCACCTTATCAAATAAAAGGAAATTATTACTTAGGTGTTAGGGTAATTTCGTCGAACGCGGCGTCAATTCTATCAAAATCCTCCGCGGGATCAAGGCTACAAAATGAGAGAGCGAGCCTCAGTAGCTAAGTCACTATGGAAAAGATGAGAACTCATAGCTATCTACCTATTTCTGGGACTGCAATATCGTTTCAAGATGCGAACAATAGAATCCTCCCTAGCGGCCCGCAAGGATGTGTGATCTCTGAGGGTCGTTTCAGAATTGACCCGTGACGTAGTGTGAGTGACAGGAGATTTTCGTCGCGCATGCCAGGCGCCCACAGTCTCTCTATTTCTGTGCTGCAACGAACTTCAGAGTTCTGTCTTTGGCCCACCTCATTTCGCATGCGTTTATTTCTCATTTTTCTCCGCTCTCTCTTTTGTGCCGTAGTTTTCTTCGAAATACCGGCTATCCACACTCTATCTTGAGCCCCACGCGCGTGGCCTCCCTTGTCCTCTCCTTCTACAATACTACCTAACGTTAGAAAAAATTTATACCTAGCGCATACAACCCAGAACTACTCCGAACTGACCTTTACAGGTATATTCAGAGGGTAAGTGCTTCCAAAAATGGCCAAAATTATTAGATCAACTGACTGGCGTAGCTTATTCTGAAGCCTTTAATGCACACAGTAGAGGGCAAACGACACCGTACCTCTTTCCACATGCCTATCTCACTACTATGGGGCGAGTAGTAAAGCAAGCTAGTGCAAATGGCGCTCAGATACAGCCCCTACCATTAGAGCTTGAGTTGCAATTTCTTCGAGATATCATACAGTCTAAGATTAGAGGGCTGTTCCGCACTCATACGTATTATGCCGATTTAGTCCATGGTGAGCTCAAGGAATTATTTAGGGAAATGAGTACCTTCGTCGATGCAGCTCATTGCACGAAGAGTAATTCTGAGATTGCTCCAGTTTCTCTAGCTAATAAAGGTGAGGAGACCCCTCTTGGTGGTATATGACACTAACTAGTATCAGCTACCGAACAGAATTTTAACAAGTCGAAAGAATCCGAATCCAAAGAAGGTTCAGCTCCAGGTCAAACTCTCAGTGACACCACGGCATTGCTGGACAAAGAGACTAAAGCATTTATAGGGGCGACTATTCGAAGTGACGCGGTCGAAAGCCCAAACCCCAGTTCGGAATGGCCTTGTGTACTACCTACACCTGGTGATCATACATCAGATACTCCGATGTCACGCTCAAACACGCCGACAGTGCGAGGACCCAGCCATGATGGCAGTAAATCTCGACAAAATGGAGACGCTCTCTCAGGAAATAGAGGAACCAACAAGAAGAACGAAAATAGACCAAGCGCGACGCCTTCTGGACGCAAACTAGCGATTAGCAAAGATGAAAAAGAAGTTGATGGGTGCGACAGCAATTTCTGCAAGGACAATGAGAGTAGCACCGCTGCTCCCAAAACAAGCCAGGCATCCAGCGATGTAAACTCGGCTCGAAATGGAGACCAGGCGACGCTTGGCCGGAGTGATCCCAAAATGCCTACCGAGATCATTGAAGACTCCGAGGACGATTCTTCTAACATCGTCGAGTTGCCAATCAAAGGTAGTATCACAACATCTCAAGTTCCTGAGTGCCTGGACGCGAAGATCAGTAGGCTTATTGAGGAGGCCCTTCCGTTCCTATCTGCGCTAGATGTTTCGCGGCGTACCTTGGAGTGTTTTCGCCCTGGCCAACAACTTAACGATGAGGCGATCTTAAAAACTCTAGAAATGATTCTCCCCGACAAGGCAACGCCCTTGATAGCATCCTTTGCAATCATAAACTTCCCATCTTTAGGCCTCTCCGCTGACTTCACTGGATTCGAAATACCCCCGGCTGTTCGACCGCGGTTGGTACATGAACTAGACTCCACCCACCTGTTCGTCGTATACAATGTCCAGGCTCACTCTCTGCAGCCTGCTTTGGATGGCTCTTGTAACCACTGGATCCTCATCATGGTTGACTTTCTGAATACGAGAATCCGGCTGTTCGGTGCAGAGAAAGGACTGGAAACGCCGGCGAAGAGTGTAGCTTGCAATGTGGGAATACTTATTAACGTTTTCCGCGTCAACGAAGGATACTCTAACATCGAGTGGATAGAACCGGAAATCCAGCCGGTAAACTTCTAGAGTCCGACTTTTGACATATTGCTAACCCATTTTAGTTATACCCAACGGGCTGGTTTCCAGACAATTACAATTGCGGCATAGCCGTCATATCGCGTGCCGAGGAGTTCATGTACCCGGACAAGGCGTTAAGGGTATCAGCCGAAACGACTCCTGCAGAGTTCACCAAGCAGCTGAACGAGCTACGAGCGACATATCTCGACTCTATTGTCCATCAATGCAATCGCGTCTGCAATGACGAGGTCGTGTCGGCTCAACTGGGCGTCTCCACCCCAGAACCTAAAAGTAAAAAGCGGCCCTCTTCCTTTCCTTGCCCCGAGGGGAAAAGGATATTAATCTCCAAGACCGCATTCAAGCGCAGGGCCGATTCCTTGCTCCCAACATTAGAGAAAATTCCCCGATCGGAGACGGAGCAATGGGGAGAGTGCATCCTTCGTGCTGCGCAGAGCAGTGGATTCAACAGTCTTGGTCTCATCGAGGCCTTGGGAAATTTCCCAAACAATGATCTGAGAAAGGTTCTTCGGGTCCTGCAGTGCGCTTGCGAAGTTGCCAATCAAGACCGGCTATTCCAGCTCAAGGCGATGCTTCGATTTGGACAAAAACCGCTCTTGGAACATTTTTCAACAGATTGGGATATTGCGAAACTGGCAAAACTTCACTCTTCGATCAACAGATTCGCCGAAGTCTCGTATCTCGCACAGTATCAACGCCACATGAGCCAGGTACTCTATTATCAATGGTTTGAGTCTGTGGTTCAGGGAAGGTCAAAGTTGATGAAAAAGGCGAGGGCCGAGAGAGATAACAGAACAAAATATATTAAGCGCGGCCATCGAAGTGAGCGAGGGCCTCCTCAAACGCTCACGAACGACCTGTTGTCTCAGAATAGAGATATGTCTAAAAGCAGCCAAGCACGGGCGCAGATCAAAGACGAGCTGGTGGACTACTTGGCTCAGATGAACAAGAACCGCGAGACGGCGCGCCGCGAGCTCGATCACAATATTAGAACAGGAAAACTTCTTAATCTGCTTCTTAGTCCTCTCGATAACCGATGCCAAGGAACGGACATAAGGTTTCTATCTCTCTTTCCTCTGTACGAGCCTTTGTCCGACTCCCGAGATCTTCGACCATCCTTAGACCTCATGGCGCATGACCCACCTAAGAAGATAGATACCTTATCTTACCCGATCTCGAGCAGAGAGTAAGTCCCGTGTGCCTTTTAAGTTAATTTTGCTGATCTTTTATACAGGCTGTTGAAGTTTAACGAAGCGCTCCTCGGGTTTCTTGGAAAATCTCTTTTCACCATGCGTCCCGAGCTTGCAGGAATTGACGCAAACCGCCTTCCTGTAGCACAAGCTTCAAAATTCGAGGTCGAGAGCGCTTCAACTGATGTTCAGGCTACCAATGATGTCATGATCTATTTGAAAGTTGCGCATGACGATGAAATAAGCGAGACAAAGCCAATGGACGTGACGCGATTTTTCGAGCCTGTGGATAGAATTATGGACACACCACGTTAGCTTGAATTCCCATAAGTACTTTTGTTGGATTGGTCTGATTCACTTTTATATGAAAAGATAAAAAACAGTTTTCATAATAGTGATATTCTAGTTCATTGTAAGATTCAAGGTATGCTCGAACGTGTCCCACATGATTCTTGGTGTTTAATCTCTATGAACATGTTTTGCGGAGTTGTTAAAGAGGTTTACCTAGGCATGAGAAAAAAATGACATTAACCATTACGACTTATGAAAGGTAATTTAAGCTAGTCTAAGGCCACCGAGGAAGCATCTACCAATGGAAAGAAAACTGTTTAAGGGTGAGGTGCAAGTTCTGTGTGCCAAGCAGATTGCATTGATACCAGTTATGGGGATGAGATGAAATAAATAATGATGGGATTTGGTCATGTGAGCCTTAAATTGGGAACCAGTCCCCCAAATTGATGATCCATATCTGGTTGTTCTCCTCGCTAATAAGTAGCGTTGGCCATAGACATTTACACTATAACCGAGGTATACAGAAATTGTTGGATCAATCACGTGTATTTGGCTTTCGCCAAGTGTAGTATATTCAGGGGAGGATAAAAGGCCGCTCCACGGCCGCCCCCCTCCAACACCATGCCAATTCATCCCATTACTACTGAATAAGCTGTCACATCACTTGTTCCAACAGAAACCTTAAATAGACCAGGCATTACGGTATTGATCAGCCAACGATTGGGCTCCTGTTCCATCAGTAAATATCAACGTGTGCAGAGATTTTGCGTTCCTTGAAGCTGAACTAACCCCCCAAATTTCTCGGCGCGGTGGGCTTCTCGCCGCAAAGGGATGGACATTACCTCTGTCTTCTTTCATTAGACTGAGCGTACTCTCCACCATCTACCGTGTCTCTATCTTTTATGGAAACGGAATCATAGGTTTGCATGAAAAAAAAAAAAAATTTGGTAAGGACCACGAGATACACGTAAGGCGCGATGAATGATGCTTTGTTCAAGAGCAGCATGGTCGCACGGGGGATGAGAGCGAAGGGACGAAGTGAGGGGAATGCGGCGTGAGGCAGGGGATAGCTAGTATTTCGAAGAAAGCTTTGCGGCACAGACAAGTAGGTGGGAAAAAGAAGAATGAAAAGAAGAAGAGAGAGATGAGGAGACAGGAGCTCGAGGCGAGGTGGGCGATGGCTAGACCCCGAAGGCAGCATTGCGGCACAGCAGGAAGAACGGGAAATTCGAAGAGGTAATGGCAGATCTCGTCGAGGGTCCCTTGTCCAAGTTACAGAAGACCTAGGTCGTTTCGGCCGATCCCTCGCTCCCACACGGTTGGGAAAATTAGAGTTTTGACCCCGGACTATAGGAATCGCGAGGAAGCTCTAAACCTTAGCAACAAGAGATAGGACTTGGGAACCGTTCTGTCTAATACCCTAGGTATAGTGTTTATGGTAACCTCCCTCCCTGCGTGGCGAAAAACCCACCATGTGTTACGGCGCAGCCTTCACAGGACCTGGGACAGATGGGGGAAAGGAACAAGCGGGGCGCAGACGAGCGCCGGGGAAGGTCCCTCAGGGAAAACGGGGATCACGTGATGCCCCACCAGTTCATCAGTTCATGAGGGCTTGGCAGAATGAACTCTCGAACACCAGTTCAGATAGTTCAGACCACCCACAGAGATGAACTTCACGAACACTAGATTGTATACACTTTCCTACTCGTATATAAACCACACTCCTTAGATAGCTTTGACCTTCGTGGTCAACTTCAACAATAGAATTTGGACTCTATTGGTAACACGGCCTTCGCACGCAGTGCTCAGTCTCATCACGTGTTCGACTTGCTCTCACCCTCTTCTTGTACCCACTCAAGGAAACCTTTCGACAGGTTTCTCCCTCTTTGGTGTTTGGATCCTTAGAGGCAGAGGCCCGCTCGTTACACCATGCCGAAAAAACTTCAACCAATCAGCATATTCAGTCTCCCTTCTCGAGTCTATAAACTTACTATTAGTATAGAGTAATTCTTTAGGTATTTCTTCTCTAATTCCTAGGCCATAGTAAAAAAAAAAAAAAAAAGAAATATGGTGGTCTTAGTTGTGCTCTCGGTCGATACTTTTATAGCACGGAGAAGCCTCGAGCTTCATCCCCTACTGCATTACGAACATTAGAAGCACTAAGAATCTCGGAATGATATTCAGAAAGCTACATCAAGAAAGACTACTTCCAAGTGGTTTTCTAGCGCTCATCCCTTAGTTTTAAGTGTCTATATTCTTATAGAACGCTAGCATTAGACGAACGTGCTCGCCATTAAATCAAGAACGCGAAGCATATCAGAACAATCCAGGACGTATCATAACATCACGGCTCCCGCCCCGTTTACGATATAGCGTGGCCTTTTTCCGCAATCCAATGGCGGGAAAAAAACAGCGAATTATATGTGTCAAGATATACGAGCAGACTGCTGCCTGTTGCGCAGAGTGGGGGAAGGAGGAATAGAAATTGGTTGGGCTGTTAATTATGGTTTCGTTAGATCCTAGAGCAATAGTACTTTCTTCCAGTGTGCATTGATTAGCTTTTGGACGTTATGTTCACTTATTAGCTCTAAGCTCATGGGAAGAAATAGCACAGTGATCCTCTCATTTTCATAGCCTATGTGGTATGTCGTAATTCTTTCTGGGGGATCTGAGGAATATTATGGGGTAGCTTAGGTTTCGGGGGCGCTGTTACGGTAGGCAGGGGAGGTTCGCACCAATTCTTTTAGGTAGGAACCAATTGACAGGATAACTACGAGAGTACTTTCTACTATAAATGATTACTGCATATGTACAAAGGCGATGAGGGTCATGATCGCAAGCCATGACGTTGGTATCCTGGCGGCCAGGTTTGGTGGATGGGTCTTGGCGTCCTGGCCGTGGGGGGGTTGTTGAGTCACCAGCATGGTCCTTTCCGTAGTATTCCCAGCCTTCTCAGTTTAGTTCCTTCCTCTTCCGCTTCCTGGGCTGCGCCGTGACACTATGAGCAAAGTTCCGATAGCGAGCATCTTTATTTGCTTTTAGCTCCAAAATTCGCGCTGGCTGGGCTCAAATTATGACCCTTGCCGTATCGGTTTTCGAATGGCATTCCATCTCTGTTTTGTTGTTCCGTAAACCTGTCGTAGGTCGTCTGACTTCGATCACGGGAGATTTGTTGAAGAGAGGTGTCCGACATTTGACCAAACCACTGGGATGATCTAGCCCCTGCAGTTATCCGCTGTGCGCGTATCAAATCTCCGATCGTAGAGACGAGAACCTGCTGCCCGTCCTCGGCTATAGACACATCTTCGAAAATATTCGTTCGCTGCTGATTTGCTTCGCTAGATGCCTCGGTGCATATGGCTAAGCATTGCTTAATGCTTTCAAGTTCCTCTTGCAGTCTGGCCTGTGCCGCCAGCGGCGGCACAGAAGACGCTCGGGCGATTCGTGAATCGTCGATCTTTAGATCTTTAATATCTAAGAGCTTCCTTTCGAGCTGCGAAACGGTGTCTAAAAGCTTCTCTTTGCAGTCTTTGAGTGTGTTTGTTGTAATAGATCGAGAGGAGATACCCTTAGTAGTTGAAGTAGAGCTGTCGTTCGAATCCGCAGGTGTTGATACATCCGCAACCGCAGTGGGCTGGAGGCTGTCGAGGTACGCAGAAGCTTGGATACAGATCTCAAGACACTGTTGCGTACTGTCTCTCTCTTCTTGAACACGTTGCCGTTCAGCGATGTCTTCCCTTGAAGCCCATGATTCCCGGGAGCTGAGATCTTGTAGTCTCTGGTCTACGTCATGTAGACGTTCTTCAAGATCTATTTTTGTTTCGCGTATCATTTCTTTGTATTCATCCAGGAAATCGGCAGTAACCTTGGTTATACGGCTGCACCAGATCAGCTATACTCATAAATATATATAAAACAAAACAAAAAGGCATTGATATCGAACTCACAGGGTGGCGCTGCCCAAGGCGATGGTGATGGTGGACTTGTAGCCCGCAATGATGTCTTTGAACCCATTGATATCTGATCCCATGTACCTCAATTTCGCCCAATCACGGACGCTGATTTTTGAACCTTCGGAATTCGCCGTACATTTAACGATTACGCTCTCAAATTCCTTACACGCTTTGCCACATTGGGAGAGGGGCAGTTCTAGTACCGCAAGATCGACATCGTTCGATGAGACAAACTCGTTCAGGGACTGTAAGACGTTCATTAGCGCCTCGACTTCCTGCTTTAGCTCTCGCACGTTCCGCGGATGGTCCTTGAGGCTCTCGATTGTTTGGTAGAGGGATTTGGAGGCGCTGAAACCAAAAGCTACCAGAGCCAAGATCCCAGACGCGGCACCGATTGGATCCGCCATATCGTGTCGCGCAGTCACCCTTGATGTATGGGTTACTTTGGTGGATAACAAAGAACGATTGTGATGGAGAATGGGCGTACCTGCTGACCCGGAGGGGCCCTAAAAAATATACGCTTTTGCTGTAAAGCTCGGAGAAATATCCACCCGAAAATTAGCGCCGTGCAAGCACCCATGGTTTCATCTGAGCCAATGAAACTGTTGCGAAGTGTTAGCGCTGACAAATGTGACAGCACCTAGTTCCTAAATAAATCAGTACCCACTTGCGTACGCTGCTTGGGATCTAAGCGATCCCACTATTTAAGCGCCAGGATTCTTAGCGATGTAGTAAATGATATTTTTGGCGCTATCGTAGTGCCTGTACCCGCCGCATGCTTCCGGGATCTTACTATACGTTGATTCTATGGCAAGGTAAGTATCTTATCTCTCTATCAGCTTGGAGAGGACCGAATATTTGGTCCCGGAAAATGACGACCGGACTTCTGGGCTGGATTACTTTAGCGGATTATCATCTCCTCCCAGGGATATGCCAAGACAAAAAGACCGTTTGTTTAGCTCCTGCTAAAATCACCACGACGTTGTAATTCTTTTTTCTTTTTTTTAGTCAGATGTAGTATTGATTGCTACCCACCATCATCACCTGTTAAGCCACGCATTATCTTCATGCAACGACCCGAGCTTTATTTTAGTGTCAAACGTGCCTTCTGATGGTGCCGTATATGGCGTAGCGGGCCTCCATTATGCCAGCAGAGCAGAGATTGTGCATTTTACTATGCTTTTGCCGGTGGGCTAGGTAATAGAGAGACTCGGAGAATTCTATGTAGTAATAGCTGCAGATCTCTGTAGTCCCCCGGTCAGAGGTGCGAAAAGTGCTACATTGCACACCCAGAGTGAGCATGTCTTTGTTCCCCGTTATCGATTCGTTCCTCTTTGTGTGGTCTTGAGAGCTATTTAGTAATAGGCTCTAGGTTATTTCCAAGGCAATGGGAAGGGTTAAGCCAATATGGAGGTCCCTATTAAGAGCACTGTTCATGCCCGTTCCTGCAGGGGCGCCCAGGGCAGTTAATAAGTCGCGCATGCTCATATTCTGCCTGCAGAATTCTGGATAGGTGAGTTCATTGTGTTTTCTATACTTAGAATAGCTCATATACGTTCCGGAATCATGGGTGCCGCGCGGTTACAGGTATTTATTATTTTTTCACACTGCCCTGCTACTTTCTACCACCACGCCTCCTCTTGCTGAGTCATCATGGATTTCCTTCTCAAGAGATCTGATCTCCTCTTCCAAAAGCTTTTTATCGCTACATGGCTGTGCAACATCAAAATCAAGAAGCGTGGCCTTCCCTTTCCGTACGAGGAAGTTATGTACGTTCACGTCGCCATGCCTGATGCCCAGGTGATGCAGCCGCGCCAGTGCGTGCCGACAGAGGTCAATATGCTCCGGCTTCGCATGTTGAGCATCTGATATATGCTCAATCGCGAACCCTATGACTCGGCCTTCCTCAACTATGTGCCCAAGAAATGCAGGGCCGATGTCATGGCCCTCAATCCAATTATATGCCCGCGTCTCGGAGTTGAGCTGCGGAATTTCGAACCGGAAACGCGCAAACTTGACTATAATTGGCATGCTGGCTCCGCGAAAGGTGGCCTCATAGACATTAGAGCGCAGCTTGCGTCCCCATTGGATTTCCAAATGATCGATGAATCGCGGGTGCCAGGTGTGAGTGATGGCTGGTAGCTGCGCTTTAATAACGTAGGTGAAACGGACTTGGTCGTCTTTCAAGCTGCGCGAGATGTAACCCTCGTTCCAGTCTCCGGAAGGAAGTGGGGGCAGCAGGGCTACCAGTGAGGGCCCAAAACACATGTCGTCGGCATCATAAGTTCCTGGGCCAATGGTGAGGTATTTGACAATTCTGCCCTCGACGAGAATTCGCAATTCGCTCGTATCGTTGGGATCCACACTGGCCTGGAGTAGTTGTACGTTTGGCATGACTGGAAACTTGACTTTAGCTCTCCGCAAGAATACAGAGAGAAACTTCATGCGATCGGTCCCGGCGATTGAAAGTGGCACTCTTACATATATTCCGATCTGGCTTACTTATTCTTCCCAACCTGACGATGTTTGAAGATCATATGCTCGCTAGACAGACAGTTGGACAAAGCTAAGGCGCTAGGTTGCCGCGGAACTATTGTTTCTAATGATATCTGACCACTCACCTCCCCCCTTGTGTGCCGGAAAACCCTGTGTGCCGGAAGAAGCTGGAGGTACTTTGAGATTTGAGCAACATAAAGCCTGCGCGCACATTTTTGTTCGTGATGCACTGCAATCATTGCAATTTGCAGTAGATAGTAAAGCTTTTAAATTCCTCTTACTTAAAAATTACGCAAAGCTGGCTATTTTATCGCATGATGCGCGCTTAACGTCTCTTAACGCCTCAACAGAACTTCCTTAATACACCAACCTTACCTTACTTTGCCGCTATATAAAATAAGCACAATAATCCTTCAGGGTCCGCGATAGTTCATATACTACTTCTAAATTATATTCTGTAATGTTCGTAATGCTGGAGGCAAATCCGCCACGGAGGTCGGTACATCTAGCAAGCTACAGCCACTAAAGCGGACATGGCGGTATTATTATGTAATACTAAGACGCGCAGCTCAATATACTGTCCGAACACTTCTACCCCGCCTGCCCCCTGCTAATTAACTTAGCCACAACAATAACAAAGAGTCTTGCTGTTAGGTGGTGCAGCGAGGCGCAGTCACTGTCTTCCAATCCCCAACTGCCACGCGAACCGTTTATCTGTTCTCCACTTCCATCACCTGCAGCTGGTGGCGATCTTAGGTGGCAAATCACTTTATCTACCGTTAGCTACCCGTAAGTAATTCTTACACAGCTCAAGCTGGTTCAAATTTGCACTAGCTCCCAGACTCGCGAGACAAAGCAGCCTTACCGCCATATTTGCTCTTCTAAACTTATTTGGGGCGCCATCTTCTGCGTCGCTTACTTAAGACAGCCTTTGTTAAAGGCAGGTATATTCTTTCATTCGCTCTAACATACCCGTCTTAACGGTGCGTACTGCGTTTGATATTCATGAACTGCTAATAGGGGATATTGACCGGGGCCAGTACTATGGGCCGGGAAGAGCTCGGATGAGAATGTCCGCTGCTAAGGAAGGTGACTGTACTGTTGCAGCAGCTTAACTACCGCCTCGTGTCCGTTCTCCGCCGCCAGCAATAGCGGCGTCTGTCCGAACTGATCCTTCGAGTCAACGTCGACCTTGCCTGTCTCGAGCAGTAGCTCCGCAATCGTCTCATTTCCGTTCTGAGCGGCCCAGTTCCAATGCATCCAGTAATCTTTGGCTACCATATTCGCTTCAAGTACCCGACTCTTGATCAACTTTATCGACAGATTGAATATGGTCATGTCCTGCCCCGACACATAGAATATGTGGTTCAGCCAGTATGCCTTCGCGTAGGAGTAGAAGTGAAATTTCTCTACAGATCCGGGCTGGAAAGCTTTACGCGCTTCTGCGAGGGTCTTGCTGATGTCAAAATCAGGCTGCTTTCTAGACTTTAGAAGTTTTATAGCAAGACTCGGAATGGTGCTCGAAGACCCCATAGTGGCACGAATGACACTAGACGGCGCTGATTGTATCGTGACTTGAGGAATTTTCGTCCTCGATAGCTCGGTCCCGAAAACACCGTAACCGAGGTAAGTGACAACGATGTCCGCTATTGTCCTTTGTGCCTTTTCAGCCGTGAAGGTTGTATTGTTTGTGTTATTGAACCCGCTGAGAAGGTATTGCTTGACACTGTGATGTACGAATCGGACAGTAGACTCTTCTTTGTCGACAGTGAGGAGGCATCCGCAGCAAGCTAATGCCGAATACACATCGTTCAGCAGCCTTGAGGGAGTCCAATTCGTATCTCCAGGTAGGACGCTAAGAGCTTCTCGCAATTCTTCTGCTGTCAAGGGCCGGGAAGCCGCGAAGACAAGTTGCAGTATTCCTGTCTGATAGGACTTTCCTGATTGTCCTGATTGTCCTGATTTGTGCAGAATTCGGGAAAAAGTCTCTGAGAGATCCTTCGGAAGATCTGCTAGAGCATCCCGGATGGCCTCATCTGTTTTCATACCACACAGGGACTGGATCTGGAGGGCTACCCAGAGGAACATCCCTTGTGATCCTTTCAAAAGAGCATCTTGTATCTCTAGTATTAGGGTTGGATCTCCTATGACCAGCTTTCGGTTTTGCAGGCAACTTTCCAAATCCGCTTCGATGAATGCTTCAATGTCGGGGTTGTCATCCGGAATCGTAGCAACGTGAGTGGCTGCGAATCGTTCGATGATTAACTCCAGTCCGTTGTTCGGCTCTATTCTGAATGAGATACAGAGTAGGAGTTTGAGCGTCTCTTGGATCTTTTGAAGTTCTTGGGTCAATGCTTCTCTCTCCGAACGGTCGCATTCATCCAGCCCATCGAGAACGAAGTACGCTTTGTGACCAGATGGGAAGCCACGAAAGAGTAGTCCAAGTACTTTCTCGGTATCCTCGATTGAGTGGGTTTCTTCGCATACTTCTGCCACCATAGTAAGGTCTGATATTGTGTATAGCAACTGTCGTGCCAGGGAACCAAGAATTGTCCGCGCTTTTAAACTCTCAGGGATGTCATTCCTGCAAAAAAGTACGCTACTGCGATTTTGTCTTTTTCGGCGTGGATGTTGAGGTCGTCCACGATGTTGGCCAGTAGAACAGTCTTTCCACTTCTGGTACTCGGCAAGTTGTGTAAACAGGGCTGCATTTCCGATTTTCCGGGTCTGTTTCCATGTCGTCTGATGGTCGTACTTGGAGCAGAAGTCGAGTACTCGTAAATTTGTGGCTAGCTTTTGCTGATGGGACGCGGATTTAGAAAGCTTGCTGTATAGAGCCCTAAATCGGGAGTTCTCTTGAGCTTCAATTACATCCATCTCCTCCTTGATCGCAATCGCCCAACGATCGAGGTCTGTTTGGAAAGTCTTCAAGTACAAATCACTCAGAGTAGACGTGAATTTCCGGAAAGCCGATTTCTGTGTGAAGTCCAGCAGGTGGTGGCAAAGACCGACTACCACGATGAAGTATTCCAAGAGCTGTGATTGTAAACTCTTGGACCGAGGGTAGAGTAGAGCCATTGTTTGGTAACGTGGGGCTGAGCGACCAATGTCCATGAAAAGGGTAGATAACTTTTCTATGTAGGATGGGAAGCTCACGATTGACTAAGAATGTATTAGTGGACGTAATCACTAGAGATTAAAGCACTGACGAGTAACGACATGCGCACCAGCGACCAGACGCCGCATGCGATTATGTTCTGTGACCCTCCAACTACAACATCCCCAAGCGCAGCGAATTGCTGGGCACCCTGTAGGAAGTTCATGAAACGAGGTCCGAAACACCGGCCACCAGCTTTGTTATGTATTCGACGATCGATCTCGGCTGTAAGTCGCATGACATCGTCGGGACTAGGGGTTGATGAGAGCGACTGGGACTTGAGAGTACGAAAGGTGAGTTTTTGCTCGTTCGAGAGGTCCGCTTCGAACTGCGAAACAGCTTGAGCCAGGCGGATCTCGGGCTTCAGTCGCGAAGCATTTGTCAGAACATTAGACATGGAGCGGTGAGTACTGATTCAGAGGCTTGGAAATTGACCCAGCGTAGCAGAACTGGACGTGAGCGTTTCTCTTCGCGGTTTAAGTGGAGAACCAAAGACAGAATTGGTGACCAGAATGTATGGGAGCTGTTGCCTGTAGCACTGCTTAACACGCATGGAACAAACCGGGGGACCGAACTTGCCACCTAAAGGACCAGGACTTTAATTCGCCTGCACTACTTTAAGATGCGTAAAGAAGTCTGGTCAGGAACTTTAACAGAAGCTGAGCGATGAGGTGAAAGAAGTTGGTGGTCAGGCTGAGAACAGCTGAGGTGCTATAGGCTGAAGCTAAAGGTGGCTGTGCATCTCAGCCGCAACCCCGCTCCGACAAGTCTCCAGCCGTTCATGGAACTGGTAACTTAAATTACGCAATCGACAAGCCCAGTAGAAACAATGGTAGATAAAGTGATTTGCCACCTAAGATCGCCACCAGATGCAGGTGATGGAAGTGGAGTGAGGCACGGGAGGTGCCTCCTATCCTCAGATTATGTGCGTTAAATACATACAGTAAGCCTTGCACACACGTGATAATATATTCCAACATTGAGGTTATTGAGGAGGTGGAAAATCTCATGATATGGTGCCTTGATGCCTTAATACCTCACAGCACACAAGGCTTACAGATCCAGCGGCTAACACCGGCAGGATTGCAAACGTTAAACTATAGTCCCAGGTCTAGCTACTGCGTAGAAGTCTCCTTGATGTTGAAGCTGGAGAAGTAGCGCTAGGGAAGCCTTCCCAGTGCTCGCGCTCTGGCCCGCGGCCTTCTATCGCTGCATTTGTAGATGCGCGGGCACTCAGAACCCCCCGTTAGAGTATAGTAGAGTGAAGAAATGATCGAGGAAGTATCATCTATAGCTATAAGAGGCGGCGAGGTAGCGACAGCGATGGCAAGAATAGTTGAAGTAGGGCTTCGGCTCTGTGTTTAACGTTAAAATTTATCAAGCCAATCGAGTCATCTGTAAGAAATCAATCCGGCCTCGGCAAACTCAACACCATGGCCAGAGCAGTGGTGATAGCCGGAAGCTGCGCTGGGCGGCTAGCTGAGCGGCCGGCTGGGGCGTCAACGCAATGTGTTCAATAACCGTCAATCAATGAGAGATCACGTTGATGTTGATTGAAACCTCTAGCATACCTCGTTGATGTGCATTGATTGCCAAGCTTTCAATCAGTATTCAACGCGTTGCAATGTCGTTGAACTGTTGACCGCCCTGGTCGGCGCGTCGATGAAAAATTCATCCCGTCGAGGTCGCACACCAACAGCTAGCAGTGGCGTGTTGCAGGCTACCCTCCATCACCTCTGCACTCAGCTACTCATCAAAGACGCTCCTCTGATGAATACTACCTGCCACGGCGACGTGGACGCGTTGCAGTAGGATTTCGCGGCCTCATTCCCGACACGTCGATTAAAACGTTGTTGCCCACAGGCGATTCCGCTTTAAGGATCGGGTGTTTACCAGTAATGGATCTGGCAGCAGGGCCTGAAGCATAGGCACGGGCACGATAGACGCCGAGAACAATAACTAAGGTTGGCTCCGATTGCTTTATCGCGCGAGCCGTAATGAGGCGCTGGTTCTAGCTACAAACCACGCAAGAGTACTTAAATGCGCTGTTATGAAAGGTCAAGGCCTGGCGCTATGGGGAGGCGCGCGAGGACAGGAAGATATGGCTATTCCTCGCCAGCAACTCGTTTCGTGCTGTGCCGCGGGCTGCGGGCTGCGGGTCGGAGAGCCGTGCCAATGCCTGGAAGGGGGCGGGGCCGCGCTGCATGCGGTTTAGGTGGCAAGCTGTCGCAAAGTCGAAACAACGTTGGAATCGGCTACTTTGGCCCTCTGAGAAGCAGATCCCGGCTAAGACTGCGTATCGGGACTGTCGTGCAGGCGGCTTCGCGTGCCTAGCGTTCCACTAAACTTAGCAAGTAACACAGTTTTCGTCGCTGAACTTAAGGAAATCCGGTACGATCTGAAGAATTTCAATCTTCCATTTCGCGAGTGATCACTGAATGGACTCGGGCTTGCCCTTTCCCGCACGCACTATTTATTAAAAGTGTTAAAGAGGGCCAGCACTGTTGGCAATTGTTGGCACTAATATGGTCTGCTACATGAGCGGCTCTACTGGTCAATGCTTTCCCAAAGTGGTTTAGCTTAGAACGTGATCCACACATATTTCTCCATGTGCGTCACAGTAGGTAGAAGGAATTGAACGTCTCAAAAGAACGGCTGTGCAGCCCACTTATTCTAACAAAGAGATATAGAATCGATTAAGAGCAGTCCAAGAGCTGCTATACGCCATTGCGAGTCTAATCGCAGAATAGGACTTACTAGCTCTGTTAAACATCAGTCATATCGCTCAGGGCGATGGGTCAGGGTAAATGATATCAACTCAACTCAACTCATATCGATACTGAGGAGCACTCAGCAGTGCGATACAAGCATGATCTGCGATAACCAACGCATTTCCGGAAGTATGTAGATCGCTTAATACTTTTCTTATTCCCTGTTGCATAATCTAAAGGTAGCCTTGTTACCGGGTGACGAAATTCGCGACGCAAGCGAAGGGCCCAAGCAGATATAACGCGGCAGCAAAAGCGGGCGAAGATGCAGAGGGGAAGGACGGATAGATACGAGGGGCCCATGTATGCTATCGCCGTTGCTGACAGACGACATGTAACATAGCGCAATATCTGAAATCCGTGCGTGCGCTGCAAGCCCAGCTCCTCCAACTAAATTCACTCGGCCTAATCGCTTAACCAGTGGGGTTGGCTTAAGTTAGGTCCACTTCCCTTTCCAGGCAGACATGCCTCCTCGTGAAACGGGCCCAGGCTGGGCACACTTCGGTAATGTCACATCGCAGAGCGAAACCGTGGAAGGCACCAGGCCCAGACGGCATCCCGAATGGCATCCTCCAGCAGCTTGGACCCGCCCTGATTCCCACTCTTACAACGGTGTACAACGCAAGCCTGAGGCTGGGACACTGCCCAGGCCAGTTTAGACAGTCGATCACGCTGGCGCTCCGTAAACACAAGAAAGACGACTACACGGACCCCAAGTCCTACCGGCCAATCGCACTCACCAACACGATCGGCAAGCTCCTGGAATCCATCATAGCGAGGCGCATGAGCTACCTCGTCGAGCGCTTCGATCTCCTACCCCAGAGCCACATTGGGGGTCGTCGCGGCCGCTCCACCGAGCACGCCGTACACCTACTGGTCGAGACGGTGCACAGCGCGTGGAACTCGGCGGAGCCGCGAGTGGCAACCCTCCTCCAACTAGACGTTTCTGGCGCGTATGACAATGTCTCTCACCCCCGCCTCCTACATAACTTGCGCAAAAGACGTATAGGCGGTAGGGCGCTCGAGTGGATCCGAAGCTTCCTCTCCGGAAGGAAGACAAAACTGAAACTCAGCGACGGCGCAGAAGCGTGCTACGGCACCCCAACCGGCATCCCGCAAGGCTCGCCGCTCTCACCGATGCTGTACCTCTTCTACAACGCAGACCTCCTCGAGACATGCGCAGCACAGGGAGTCATGGTAATCGGATACATAGATGACGTGAACCTGCTCGCAGTCAGCTCGTCCACTGAAGAGAACTGTCGACTCCTTGCCAAAGCCCATGCCCAGGCGGAGAGATGGGCAGCTAAGCACGCGTCAGTCTTTGCCGTAAAGAAATACGAACTGACGCACTTTACGAAGACTCCCGCGCGGTTTAACACGGAGCAAGGCATCACCCTCGGAGGTCGATACCTCAGCCCCAGCGACAGCTGCCGCTTCCTAGGAGTGTTCCTCGATCAGAAGCTGAGCGGCAAGACGCATGTCCAGCAGCTGCAAGCCCGAGCAACTACAACACTGGCAGCACTATCAAGCATCGCGGGTTCAACGTGGGGGATCCCCACCCTGAGACTGCGTCAGATCTACAGATCCATCGTCCTACCACGGATTCTGTACTGCTGCAGCGTCTGGGCCATAGGAAATCAGCGCAGCAGATCGATAGAAGCCCGGCTTACAGACACCGTAGAAGCGATTCAATATCGGGCGGCTCGAATCATAGCCGGCGCCTTTAGAGCGACATCAAAAGCGGCGCTCGACATCGAGCTATTCCTACTCCCCGCCGCGCAAGTAGTCAAAAAGCACATGGGCGAGACGCTCCTGCGGATGGCATCGACACCGCTATACTGGCAACTGATCCAGCTCACAGAACGCACGTGGGACTCGAGAAAGCGCGACTGTCCGAACACGCGCAGCCCGATGCTTAGAATCAGGGAGCACTGGAACGAACGGCTAGACGGCCTGCTAAGCAATATTGAGCAGAGGCTGCCACACTTCTTCCCTCCGTGGCAGAAGCCAGCTGACGTGTGCATAGCAAAATCACGCGAGTTAGCGATATCTCAGCACGATCAGACTAGAAAAGACACGGAGACGCTGGCCATCTACACTGATGGCAGCGCAATAGACGGACATGTCGGTGCCGCGGCGACCGCCCCCACCGCAAAAAGGAGGCGCACGAAGTATATGGGCACGGTAAAGTCTACGACAGTCTTTGCTGCGGAGCTCCAGGGCATAATAATGGCGCTCGAGCTCGCAGGAGCTGAGATGGTTCATGGCAAGCAAAAGATAGTTGTTTTCACTGACAATCAAGCAACGCTGCGCGCACTCGTGACACCTGGCGAGCAGTCCGGGCAATATCTACTGAGCTCCATCATCGCGAAGCTGACAGGGCTCCAGCAGGAGGGCGTATCTGTGGGCTTCCACTGGATCCCCGCCCACCAGGGAGTGCCGGGCAATGAAGAGGCTGACAAACTCGCTAAAGCGGCAGCCCGGGAGGGCCGCGCTGTGGAGCATAGAACGCAAGGCCACATACGAACGAGTTTGGTGGCAGCACTCAAGCAAGCCATCAACCAGGCCGTGATGGGCGAGTGGAAGCAGCTCTGGAAGGACAACGAGCGAGGACGGCAGCTCTTCAAGGTGGCCCCGGAACCGAGTAGGAAAATCTTAGCACTCCACCGAGGCACGCCAAGGGCATTAAGCTCGCTGATGGTGCAGATGAGAACAGGCAAAATCGGGCTAAGACACTTCCTCTACCTAAGACGGGTGCCGGGCGTGGCGTCGGGCGAGTGCGACTGCGGTCGTGGACTGCAGACAGTCAGCCACGTGCTGTACTCGTGTAGCAAGTTTAGCGAGCTAAGACTCACCTCCCGCACGCCGGACGAGAAGGGGCGGAGGAATTGGACGACAGATCTGAGGAAGATGCTGAGCCAGCGGAGCACAGCCATTGCAGCAGCAAAGTTCATGATGGCAACCAAGCTCCTCGGGCAATTTGGAGCGACATCACACTCACGACATGAAGCTTGACACTGGAGGAAGACGGGATAGTTTGCGGAAAAGATCTGCGCTGAGGGATGACCGAAGTGCTAAGAGACGTGTATGTAGAAGTATGCAGAGGAGATAGAGAACAGGCCAGGCCCCGCCGCCTCGCTTAGACTCAAACGGGTCTAGCGGACGCGGAGGACCCGGCCCTACGCCGCATAGCTGCCTTCGGCGGCTGGGACGGACTATGAATTCATCATCATCATCATCATGTCACATCGCACAGACATCATGCCGCTAGCCGAACCAGATAGGTCGTTCCCGCTTCCGCTACCGTACATCTCCGCATGAAGCTTGGGGTCATTTTAGAAACTCTTGCAGCTTATAAACGTCAACCTCAACGGACCTACGTCGGTAAGCAGCGTTGTCTTCGTTTACGGCAGCAAGAATCAAATAATCTCCCCCGATAGCCTCGACCGGGGCGCATCCCGTCTAACAAGCGAAGCAACATACATGAGCTCAGACCCACTTTAGTCGTCAGTGCAAGAATTGAAAAGAGACTCGTTGACGGCAAATATTGGTGCGACGACAGAGTTAAAATCTAAGCTTACTTGATTTTTATATGTGCCTCTTTCATCTTCCATTACCGTTCCAACCATCATTTTTTCTGTTTATACGATGCACGTCCTTGCGCCACTCGATGCGGGCACTCCTAAGCCTCGGAGTCAAGTCGTTGGTATCGACGATGGGTGTCAGCGCGTCGTAATGACTCCCCAGTCTGGCGACAATGTGGATGATTGTCACGGAACGCCGTTTCGGGAAAATGGTAAAGGAGCCATTCGGGCTTCTACAAATCCAAACCCTACGCTAAAGCGTAAAATCGAGGAAGCACAACCAAGTATCAAGTGCCCTAAATTAGCTCGGGTCACAGAAGGCGTTCAGGGAGACTCACCTTCTAGTTGCAAGAAACCGTTCCGTCAAACCGTGAGTGCCGACATAATGCATCCCTACTAAGTACCGCAGTTAACGTCCTTTATTATCATCAGGCAACTAGAACGCCACCGCTGCACTCATCCTATACGCATAGTCCACGTCGTTTCCGGTTCGTCTACCATCCTTACAATCTGGCCTGGAGCAGAATAGCCGGAAATGTGGAAGAGTTCGAGAAAGACGAGCAAATATCCCCTCGCACTACAAGAGTAAGCAGAAGTTTTCGGCATTAAATACGGCTTCCTCTAACGTTCGTTATTCTGATAAGGTGCGTCAATTACCGTCGCTGTGTTCAGTCCGAGCTAAAGTCCTTGGTATTTCTCCCCCGCCTTCTCCGCCTGTCTGCAGCTGCTATCGCAGCGGTATCCATTGCCTGAACTTTCCTCGCAATGGCGCACAATACAGCGGTCTTTACTCGGAACCGGAATCCAAAGAGCGTAAATTACGCCCACAGCCTATCGAACCTCCATTCAACCCTTCGGGCCCGGACCCGCCATCTTACAATCAGCTGGTCCTGCCTCTACTCCTTTCTTACCCAAAGCCTCCCGTCTCATAAAGCCACCCTACTTTTGCGTACCTATCCGCCGATGCATTAGTCGTCTCTCCCAGTCTTCACCCCGAATGGAGGGCTAATTGCCCAGCAATTTCTCCTCCTTCCCTTGCTTTAGTCTTATTTCTTCCTGCTACACTCCCTTCCGACCCTATCTGTCAGAGGTCGTGTCTCATATGCACTCCCATGCTTCACATTCGTTTTTATCCCTTACACAGCCCCCTACTACTCATGTAATTAGCCTGCTGTAGTTCACACAATTCAGAAAAGCAGCAGTGCTTATTCCTTTGCGCTGTTCGACACTCCGTAATGAGTAGTAGTAGTAGTAGTAGTAGTAGTATTCAGCTCTGGCTCAAAACGTCTGTGGTAACTTTCAAGGCGTTTAGAAAAAGGCAAATAATGTGACCTGCTCTTCTCTTTGCTTCTCCACTTTAAACCTTTTAAATTAGCCAGCAATGGAGAAGAGACCGCCTTGAATATTGTAAAGGCTGACAAATCGGTCTGCGGCTGGTTGATGGGTTGCGAGTCCCGATAGGACGGATCTTCTAAATCCTAAGCACAAGTCCTTGACAGATTACCAAGATGTTCCTCAGATTCAGTTGATATCATCGAGCTTGACAACATCTTCCCAAGGTTCGTCGACGAGACTCTTTGCAACGGCAGTAAGAATTAGTAGGCTATATCGTATGCGCGAACAACAAGTCCTGTCCGAGATAGTACTTCAACTATAAACACTGCAGCAAAACATAAGCAAAGCGAACCGTTAAAACCAAAACACCTGCAACAATAACAATCCGGCGGCAGAAGGAGCGTCGAATATCAATCGAGCCGAAATTTGATATAACCAAGCCCATGTAGCTGCAACCGTTTTTCCACGTATTCAATTGCACGTCCGAGCGCTGTCAGTCCACCAGCACAGACCCCTTTCTCCAAATGCTGTGCCAGCCCGCTCAGCGTTGAAAAAGACTTCATTCTAACAGGTGCGCCCTCCTGCAGAACATCGCGAATAAAAGCCGTGGGACAATGGAACATCCGTGGCGCGTGTGCCGGGGAATGCATGTGCGCTTCAAATGCGGCCGCGCTGCGAAACGGTTTTCGAGTGGGACAAAGAGGACAGGTACGGCCCTTATACACGATGGTGCTATCAGACTTGTGATCGGAGATGCGCGCATCCATGGATTCCTCGTCTTTGTGCGCCAGGTTCCATTCGCTGGATGTCTCGCTTGTCGCTGGAGTGAGTATTTTAGGGGAGTCGGATGACCAATCGCTGTCGCTGTCGTCATGCACTTCCGCTCGAGAAGGGGATTTTAGTGTTTCCTTAAGCATTAGGCTGTTGTTATCAGTATCGAAGCGTGAAGTCGGACTCAGGACGTACCTAGACAGCTTTGCGGCTGAAGCACCAGCTTTGACAGCAGTGTGATCGACGATATATCCTTCCTTGTCATGACAGAGCACAAGCTCATTCAATCTCCCTCTCGTCATACCTGAGCGACAGCGTCCACTCTCTAGATGGTTCAGCAACGCGGAAGGTGTGGCAAATTTCTTGCTACAGGTCCCGCCAACCGAACATGGGATAATCCGTGGAGGTTTGTGCGTGCGCTTATGTTCCTTGAGCGCCTTCTTCGTTGCAAATCTCTCCTCACACTTGTTGCATTTATGCCGAAGATTGATTTCCGGTTCCACACGAGCAACCTTAGGACGAAGCCTGTGTTGGGGGTGAGATTTGAAATGCCCTTGCAACCTCTTACGGGACTTATAAACTCGATCGCAGTGACAGCAGTGCCGCTGAAGACATCCGGAGTCAGGATAGTCTCTGCCGCAGTCGCAGCATGAGTATTGTGGAGAGTGGGCGACTTTGCGCAGATGGAGAATGTGCTCATCGGTGTTTGCGAAGTAAAGGTTGCAATCCCGACAGCAGCAGTGGCCTGTCTTCCGTTGATGTATCTGTACATCTCCCGGCTCTTTGAACCTCTTGCAACATCCTGCACATCGCGGATGAGCGGCGTTTCTGTGCTTCCGGCGGTCGGATTTGCTGGAGAAGATATCTCCGCAAAAGTCGCATTTGTAATTGTTCGGAATCTGGGCAGACATGATTTGGCCGCTTTGCCAATCGGGGGCGTCTGGATAAATTGTCAGCAGAATTACGACCGTCAAGAAATGGTTGTCCTTACAAGCCAAGTGCAATGAATTAAGCCAACTTGCCCTTCTGTGTAGGGATGGCCGTGCTTTTAAGTGCAACTACAGTCTGGCGGTGAACGCTTATCTCTCACCAATTACATGAGCGTTATAGTGGCGGCAGAGAGGTGTCCTGAGCAAACGTTCTTGCTTCTCAGCTGATTGCGTGGCTAGCGCGGAGCATACCCACCTGCGTTGCGAGATGCGGACGTGAGACGTGGGTGACAGCGGGATCGGGCCTATTGAGAAGGGATGGGAAGATAAAGGTTCCGGGGAAAGGTGCCAGGTGGCGCTCTTCGCTCCCTGTGGGCCAATATTCGGATCGTCAAAAGTCTCATCGATGGGCCCCTTCAGTCCAGCGGAGTGGGATTCAGCCCTTCAGCCGGAGGATTTGGTCTCCATATCCGATCTGCAGCCACATCTAGAAATTGGAATACGCCACTCCTGCTGCAGGGGACGTCGGCTTCCGCCGCGTTGCTGGAGCGAGGTGACCTTGGCTCGCTCTACATAGTAATGGAAGCGGAGGCGGCTGATCCACCTGGTGGGGTTGGTGATTCCACGGACCACCCTGTTGGCCATTCCAGTCCCGCCTTAGTTGCGGGGTACATAGCAATGGAGAGGAATTGTCAAATCAGATTGTGCAAAAGCTAGATCTTTGGCGGAGATTAGTGGCATAAGTTTCGATCGTTCCTCGGTCACAAGCAGGACCATAGTACATGGATTATGCAGGTAACGCTACTTTTCGCCGGAAGACGACTGATACAAGAAGACGGAATTACAAAGACAGAGTTTGACCCCATTGTCAAGGTCGCTTCCAAATCGAACGGTCCACAAAATTCCTCATATTCGCTGTGGTCATGAGCCCTGGCTTCTAGCTCATTCTTGAGTTTTGTTAGGCAGCGAAGATTTGCTCAATCACGATGATGTTAGATTAAGGTATGAAGGGATCGAAGAAGTGCCAAAGATTAAATAATGAGTCCTACAAGTTGCCGGAGAAGCAAACTATTGATTTTATAGGTTTGCAAGGTGGTTTGGCCGATCTAGAGCAGAGAATGGGGGTTGTCATCGATGCTTTCAGTTTCGACAGCCGAGACCGTAGGTGATATTTAAAAAAAAAAAAAAAAATTAACTTTTCGATCTCGTGACACTGCTGAGCATTCCGGGGTCAAGGACGTGCAAGAAAAGCAAAATATGCTCAAAATTAGATATCTTGCCCTGTGTTATGGCGCAGCCTCCACAGGATCGGGGATAAGTATAATGAGGAAGCAAGGGGGCGCAGATGATGATGATGATGATGATGATGAATTCATAGTCCGTCCCAGCCGCCGGAGGCAGCTGTTGAACTGTTGATGAACAGTGATAATCCATTGATGATGGCATGAAGAGGGAGTGAGTAGGTGACCCGCTTGCCTCTTATACGAGTGATTGTAACTAAGATATGTGGTGTGATATAAGGAGACCTTGAAACACGTGATATCCAACAGCAGCTATGCGGCATGCGGCCGGCTCCTTCGCTTCTGTTGGACCCATCTGAGTCTAAGCGGGGCGATAAGAGCTGGCCTTTCACTATCTATCCTGCATATCTCTACAGACATGTCTCTTGATGCCACGGTCTTCCCCCAGCGCAGGCTTCTCCGGTGAACTATCCCGTCTTCCTCCAGTGTCAAGCTGCATGCTGTGAGTGTGATGTCGCTCCAAATAGCGCGCCCCTCCCGGGCTGCCCCTTTAGCGAGTTTGTCTGCCTCTTGGTTGCCCAGCACTCCCTGGTGGGAAGGGATCCAGTGAAAGTCTACGGATACGACTTTCTGCTGGACCCCCATCAGCTTCGCACACGCAGTGCTCGGTCACGTGTATCTCGTCACTTCGTTCTCACCCTCTTCTTGTACCCACTCAAGGAAAACCTACGGCTTTCCACCATCTTTGATGTTTGGATCCTTAGAGGAAGAGGCCCGCCGTTACACCCTGACCGCCGCTTATCTCTGATGGTTTGTCGTGCGTTGATTGGCTGAGGCTTCATTTCAAAAAATGGAGTGAAGCCCTGTCCCGAAGGAATCTTGATGGAAATTGAGATCAGCATCAACTGATCAATCATCCGTAACTCCGTATGGTTGAGTCTCATTGCTTTTTTGAACTTGGTCAGCTGAAGCTGAGGATAAAATCCCTCACCTTCAGCTAGACAGCATCACCAGTTCAACAACTTATTCAAATGCCTCTCAAGCAGTGAATTTCATAAAATCTTATTATTCCACTGTGTCTGTATCTTTCATGATTCTAGTGTAGATTCAGGAATGTCTTTGTTTGCGGTTGACCAATTGCACACCTACGTCTTTTCAATACACGTTCTAAGCAAACAGCGAGGTCATTGTTCCTGGTGGCCGCTGAACTCACGACCGACAGCCACCGCAGAATGCGATCACACCCCATGGCTGTGGTAGCAGACTTGGAAGCAGCGTTTGACCAATTTAACACCATCTTTCCTCATGTATTATGGGAGAATCGGGTACGTTGAGCAGCTATGCTACCAAACAACGATGGTAGATATTGATACCTCTGCTAGCAACTTCAAGATGTTTGCCGATCGTTCCTGGGAAATGAGGTCGTTGAGCGGTTTCTACGCGCCACATCAAGTTCGACCGGTTCCCGTGCTCCTTCGCTTCTCTCATTCCTGGTGGCGATACGTCAAGCCGTGTCATTTCCCATCACGCCTCAGTATAGCGAAGACAGAGATGACTCTGCAAGAACACGCCAGTATCATGAGCCGTTGCCGTCAATCCCTTGCACTATTCATCCAGAGGAAACCTCTTCATCGCCGCTGACCCAAAGTGACTTCTATCCGATCGTCTTCTTGCCACTGTGAGACTAATGCAGCTTCAGGGAACGGCTTCAGCCCCCCTTCCGACCGTAGCGCCTCTTTTAGTCAGCCGCCGAGTCCTGAGCGACCAAGGGGAAAAACAAATTGCAAGAGAGTCAGAGAGGGCCTCGAAAGTTTTCGAGACGTTCCCTTGAGCCCAGAGCCACCTATCGAAGAGCTCAGAAAAATAATTTCTCGATATCTTCGAAGCCCCCAGCATTCCGAAACAGCTCTCAGTGCTGAACGCCTCGAGAACCAGGTGCCAGAGACAGTACAGGTGATCGGCAGAATCTACAGAAAAAACAAAAAAGATAAATACGCAACCGCGTGTGTAAGCCGTATCACGTACTTGCTTCTTTCGCACGGTGCGGATTGCCTCGAACGAATACTGGAAATACGCGCGAAGAAGGAGACCGGACGCGGGGCCAGAACCTACGTACTCCGGAGAATGTCGAGAATTACGGGAGAGAGTGTTGCTGACCTTGGACGCATCATCCATGGCGCGAACGCGTACTCTCAACTTGCTGAAGGGGCTGGGGTGGGACGCCTACTTGAACTGAGGGGAGACTGCTTGAGCCGGTGAGCATTTATGCTACCTGTTCCACCTGAGCTCAGAATTTTACGCTAATGACATTACTCTTAGGTGGGAAAATAAACTCAACAGAGAGGACATCGAAGAGATCTGCGTGGAGCTGTCCGAAAACGTTGGGTTGCAAGAGCACGTTAGAAGATCCCATTGGGACTTCTCAACGGCAAGGTTCATTATTGAGGTCTTGGAGAGCTGTGGAACGAGCAGGGTGGAGCTCGCTCATATGCGAACGAGTCTGACGACTCTCCTACGCATGCACGTGGATTTCGAGATCCTTCGGCGCGGAGCAATCCTTCCGAATCGTCACGATCCACATAGAGCGAGACTCGATCAGCATTCAACGCACTCGGCGAAGCGCGTCTGCATGGGAAATGGTCGCGTATCTTTGACGGATGAATGCCCGCAATCCGGGCTCTCGGGACGTGACTATGCTTCTACCACATGCTGCAGCACTCCTTCGGAGACACCATCCGTCGAAGGTCAGCACGAACGAGCCACTACCGTGCAAACATTACGTCAGTCAACGAGCCCTCGAATCAGTTCTGGCCGCGAGGAAGGCGTCTACGGCGAGCAACGGGACCTCAGTCCGTCTTTTGATTCTGGGCATGCCCGTTCGCAAGCTCTGGATTTGCGCGAGCAGCTCAATACCGGTCGCCCTTGCTCCGTGAATGGAGATCATCACTTCGCTGTACCTTATGGCACACCAAATTCCGCCAACTTCCTCTTAAATGAAAGCCCTGCTGGATACAATTGGACTCGCGCTCCACGGAATGAAGATGTCGAGACAGAAGGGTCAGCTTCCACACCAGCATCGCGCATGAACTTTCAGTATATTATATCTGCACATGGAGTTGACCGCAATCCGGACGGCAAGTAGGAAATTTTCGTGGTAGAATAAGTCCGGTAGCTGACAAGCTGTAAATAGAGGCAGATGGGGTTGCCCCGATAGAGGAAATCAGATCTCTACCACTTCAGACAAGAAACAATTCATCATTGGGTTTTGGTTTTGGTTTTGATTTTACGCACGATATGCCCTCATTCGCCACAAATGCCTCTAGTCTCCTACATCTTTCAGGTGGACAGCCGGTTCTCGACAGCTTCTCAACTTACGTCTGTTCGAACTTCGAACCCAATACGACAGCTGACGAGGGGGAACGACATTGGTCGAACGCTATCGCATTATGGAAACCATTCGACTGCCCGGCAGGTTTCCACGATGAGCGCCACCTCGGTAGAGAATCGACTTCATAGCATCAAAACGATGCTCATTCTCATCAACCACAATCCGGTATACGTGCAGTTTGGTGAGCGAAGCGCTGTATATATACCGACGAGAGCGGGACCATCCCACCCAGTTTGATTTGGCAAGACCCGAGTAAATTGGTGGCGTTTACGGGGTTTCTTATCTTTCTTCTTAGTTATCTGAAATTGCTTGAGCTTATTGTTTCAAAGTCGGTAAGTCGGATGCAATGAATAGTCGTACCTGGTGTATTTTGCTATTAAGTTGCCTTTATCTTTCTGCTTTGGTCGCTCTCCGTGTTTAAGCGCTATATTGCTGTCTTAAGAGCGCGGCAATATATTAGCGCGTACAATTGACCCTCTCGTCTAGAGGGAACTGGACAGAGAGTGAGCAGGGAAGAGTGTGGACTTGGAGCTTTATCGACATACATGTACATGGGAAAGCCGATCGTTGCACCGCCAGTTACCCAAAGGCGGCGTATTATGGTTGTCACATTGGTCCCCCCGGTCGCGAAAAATTTTTTTTTTTTTTTTGCGTTTTCGATGTTGAGACCATGCACTAGCGTCCTTGGCGCGCCATGATATGTCACATGTATAATCATGTGATCGCCTTCGGTGGATTCATGATATCTTGTCTGGGCATTAAGCTCGCTGATGGTGCAGATGAGAACAGGCAACATCGGGCTAAGACAATTCCTCTACCTAAGACGGGTGCCGGGCGTGACGTCGGGTGAGTGCGACTGGGCGTGGACTGCAGACAGTCAGCCACGTGCTGTACTCGTGCAGCAAGTTCAGCGAGCTAAGATTCACCTTCCGTACGCCAGATGAGAAGGGGAGGAGGCAATGGACGACGGATCTGAGGAAGCTGCTGAGCCAGCGCAGCACAGCCATAGCAGCAGCAAAGTTTATGATGGCAACCAAGCTCCTTGGGCAATTTGGAGCGATATCACACTCGAAACATAAAGCTTGACACTGGAGGAAGATGGGATAGTTTGCGGAAGAGGTAGGCGCTGTGGGAAGACTTGTAGCGCTAAGAGACGTGTTTGCAGAGGTATGCAGAAGAGATAGTGAAAAGGCCTGACCCCACCCGCCTCGCTTTGGCTCGAACGGGTTTAGCGGACGCGGAGGAGCCGGCCGCATGCCGCATAGTTGCCTTCGGCGGCTGGGACGGTCTATGAATTCATCATTATCATCATCATGATATCTTGTCTCCAGTCGGGACAGCACCCCAAAAACGACTGTCAACTGCACTTAACACCAGAGCAGCAGCCGCCAGGCTAGCTGTGATAGAAGACATCAGAGACGTATGTCCAAGGTATGCCTGCCTAGATAGCTAAATGCTGCCTAGTAACCGGCCCGTCCTATGCCCCAGGGATGCGCTAAGGGGGCTCTCTGCGATGCAGAGCAGCCGCCCGCCGGACGTTAAATAGTATGAAATCAAATCAAATCAAATTGAAATCTGCGTGGTCAAAGCAACAGCAGCCTTTGCTTTGGCTACTGGAAGATTGATTGCAACCAAAGACTGAGAGCTCAGTCCTTCTCTAAGCAAATCGATCTCTTCTCCAACCAGCCGTCACGCCGTTACAGGGACTAACAGCACTCGAGAAGTGGTCTCGAAGGGGATGGCACGAGGGGTGTATGAAGGATAGCTCTACTTTCACGTTTCCTTTCTTTCATTTCTTGCGTTTCGTCCAGACTCCTCGAGTCGTACTTTTATTTTCATCTGGGATTTAGATCGTTGGATGGGAGAGAAGGGATAGTTTCTCTGTATACAGCGTGCTGGGCCTTGAATGAACCGCGATCCCAATGTAGACTAGCGTAGATTAGCTTTCCTTGTCCCCATGGCCTGCGGAGGCCGACGGGGTGTGTATATCATCATCACCACAAACACCACTGGAAATAGACGTGTGGTGCAGGCGGATATCCTGAGTTGTAGGCACCCATAGACAACAGCAATGTTGCTGGAGGCACTACCTACAAGTATGCCATTAGAAATGAACTATTCAAACCAACTTTTACGAATTTTGACCGTGGTGTTATGGAGTAATATCCTGTTGGGTTTTGTCTGAGGTTATTGAGGAGGAGGTGGCAAATCTCATGATGTGCGTCTTGATGCCTTATTGCCTGACATATCCTCTAATGTGGGCCGGTTGGACGAATTCTGCTGGCACAACTCTCGTATTCTGAAAAGGCAGGGAATACGCCCGCAGAGATACCTGACGTTGCCGCAGGTGCCTATGCATTGTAAGAGTAAAGCTGATCGCCTCCCTGCCGGTGCGCCACTGCACGCTGCTGGTGACGATGGCGCTCCCGATCGAGCACTCCGCATCTTCATATACCTACGCGAAGGTGAATTTGCTGCTTTCGCGTAGTTCCGAAGAATACAGAGTGAATGCAAGGTTGGTAGATCAGGCAGGCATAGCGATCCTACCTGGAGGCATAAGACCCGCACGATGCGCCAACTCGGCCCTATCGGGAGAGATGCCGTTAGACATTAACCCTGGGCTGTGGTGTGGCGCTCCGATCGCTGATGAAGACTCGAAAGGCACGGTGCCTCTAAGTTGTGGTGATGGAATTGAGATACCAATGATGAAGCAATAGTAAATCACAGTATAATGATACCCGCCAAAACCTGCACAAGTTCGATCGCTGTATCAATTTGGACTGATCAAAGGTATGGAGATAGGTATTTGCAGCGTACTCTCATTCGAGTTGCGGAGAAGTGGTTCCCTTCACTACCCAACGACACTAGTAACCTGACAGCGTCTTAGCGTGTAAAAGGCAATTGCTACTGCAGGTTAGCGAGGAGGAATTCGCACGAATTTCGTTTCTTCTCCATATCTTTCTTGTAGTTAGGTTCTCGTTGATGGCAATCCTATCTAGTTTGGATCCAGTTGCCTCACAGTACGCTCAACTACGGTTGTCCCGATAGTCAATCTACCCATAAATTTACGCCTATAACCTCCACGACCTTTTGAGCGGCCTTCCACCATTTCTGCCTTTATGCCATCCGATCGCATCATTACACTCTCCATTACGAGACCCTCTACGACTTACACTACCATACTCACTCTGGCACGCTCCCCCACTTCAATTGGAACATCGGAACCCACAGAGGCTGCTACTCAGGCATCTGAGAATGTGCGCTCTGATCCCAGTGCATCGATCATTGGTGCAGTAATCGGTATCGCAATTGCCTTTGCTATACTTATCATATACTGCATCGTGAAGTCGGGCCGTGATGGTCGGAATGGTCGGGACGGTCCTCCTGGTCCTCGAGGCAGCCCAGGCCCTCGAGGCAGTCCAGGCCCTCGAGGCAGTCCAGGCCCTCGAGGCAGTCCAGGTCCTCGAGGTAGCCCAGGCCCTCCAGGTCGAGATGGTCGGGACGGTCTTCGTGGTCCTCGAGGCAGCCCAGGCCCTCGAGGCAGCCCAGGCCCTCGAGGCAGCCCAGGCCCTCGAGGCAGCCCAGGCCCTCGAGGCAGTCCAGGCCCTCGAGGCAGTCCAGGCCCTCGAGGCAGTCCAGGCCCTCAAGGCAGTCCAGGCCCTCGAGGTAGTCCAGGCCCTCGAGGTCCATCGGGCCCTGCTGGTTCTCCAGGCCTTCATGGTCACCAGATTTTTATCGTCAACCAGTAATTGGCGCTAGAAAACGGATGCAGCCTTAATGGGTGTCAGGCCCTGTCAAGAGTAAGCTTCATATTGGAAAGATTGGCCCAAATCGAATTTTCAGCGGACAGGTCATGGCACTATGACGCAGTCACGGGTTAAACGTCTTTCATTCCTTATCGCGGGACAAGAATGGTTGAAAAGAGACGCACTGGTAGCATACTGCTGGATTTTGGTGAGTGGAGAGTTGTGAGGTCAGAAAAGAGAGTAGATTCTACCTGTCTCCTGAGAGGGAGCTAGGTAGGCTTGCTTATATACATAAATGAGTGCTTGAATAACCGGGGAGAATAGAAGCCGATATTGCTATCCGAAGCTTCTGAAGATGAGGAGTAGTGAGGGGATGGGAAAGAATAGATGCTGATCTGAGGCAGTAAGGCAAAATAGTCTGGCACATTTTGTTGGAGTTTTCGTATAGACAGTTCGGAAAGTGATGAGAGGCATGGATTAGGAGAGGGAGGCTCAGGGGGAGCCTCTTATCCTCACGCTACGGAGTTAAGTACTTTAGGTAGATCTTGCAAAACACGTGATGACTGAATATTCCAACATATTTAATGCTGTCGAACGACCTGCACAACCTTTGTAACTTCATAGAATGATGTACGAACCGGAACACGTAAGTTCCAGTGGCGTGATAACGTGAATGATTGCCAGGAGTGATCTCTACGATAAAAGAGGTCAGAACCGTCGCAGCTTGCCACCACAACGTTTATATGCTACTGGGTCAGTCGGATGGCGAAAAGCAACCTCGTCAATCTCGTGACTTTTAGTACGGTCCACGAGCTAACGCACTAATTGGTAATGAGGGCATAGTGGAGCCGAGCAATTAGCCGGTAGAATTGCTAACTCGATGCAGGTTTTGCTTGCCTATACACCTACAACGGCACATGGTAAGAGGCAATCAAAAGCTGCAGCCTCCGCACTGGGAGCCAAATTGTGCAGGGATTGATTGGCAGAGAGGTAGCTTGGTAGTTGGGTGGCCACGAATAATGATATTCCAGTCTGTGCCGAATTCGGGGATGGCATGCATTGTATGTGCCGTGGATGGGCTAGATTTCCTTTGCACAGGACTTCGCTTCATTTAGTGGAATGAATCCCAGCTGATCGGTGCACGGCACAGATCGTGATCCCGCAAATGGTTTATGTTCAAGGCGTGTGTCGGAGCCCGTGTTAACTAACTTGAAGTCGTTTTGAAACAACAAGGCTGCATTCCGTAGGGTGTATGCACAATCTGAGTCAGTGTTCGGCTAACTAACTCTCTCTGGAATAAATATTGGGACAAGAGTATCTCTACATTGTCTCCAGTCGCCCTTCTCATCAAAGCCCACAATCAGACCTACATTTCACGCACGATCCCCAACAATACCATCAGTCATCATGGTTGCAACTTCTATCCACTCCTTAGCAGACCCTGCTATGCTCTCAAAGATTGACAAGCTATTCACCTGTAATGTCGGCCACTACATCGACCTGCCCCAGATCGTTGTTGTGGGCGACCAGTCCAGCGGCAAGTCCTCCGTTCTCGAAGGGCTAACTCGTCTGCCCTTTCCACGTGACAGTGGACTGTGTACGCGGTTTGCGACACAGATCACCTTTCGCCGCGCTGTCACCAAGTCCATCTCTGTGTCAGCCATCCCAGGAAAGGATGCGTCACCGGACCACGTCGATGCCTTACGAGCTTGGAGAAAGACTGACATGGAGAGTCTGGGAAAGGAAGAATTCGCGAAGATCATGCGCGAGGTGCAGGAAATCATGGGCATCACGCTGCGGGACGGCGCTGAAGCTGGCCCTCTGAAGACATTCTCCTCAGACGTCTTGAGCATCGAGGTTGCGGGCCCGGATGAGGAGCATCTTACCGTCATCGATGTCCCTGGGATTTTTCAACGTGTTACCAAGGACGTGACGACCAAGGAAGACAAGGAGTTCGTGCGGAACATGGTCCAAGGCTACATGAAGAATCCACGGTCGATTATGCTGACAGTCATACCATCGAATGTGGATGTTGCAACCCAGCTTATTCTGGAAATGGCAGAGGAAGAGGACAAAGAGGGTCAACGGACTTTGGGAGTCTTAACGAAGCCTGATCTAGTAGACAAGGGCGCGGAGTCGAGCGTGATGGATATGATTGAGGGTAGGTCGCATCAGCTGCTTCTGGGGTGGTGTTTAGTCAGGAACCCTGGGCAAAAGGACGTTGAAGACTTGGAATTCGATCGCCATATAGCTGAGGAGCAATTCTTCAATAGAACAATCCCTTGGAACCGAATGCCGAAGGACCGAGTTGGAGTGGCGGCGTTAAGGGTGCGATTGCAAGAGGTTCTTGCCAGACACATTCGACGAGAGTTTCCGAAAGTAAGTTTTATCTCCGTTTTAAGGAGTCGTGCACTGACGAACCGTGCCGGTGAAATCCGAGGTCAACAAAAAACTGAAGGAGTGTAAAAAAGCCCTCGAAGCCTTGGGGCCAAAACGTGACACTCCGATCGAGCAGTCAAGGTTCCTCATTGACATGGCCACCCGTTTTCAGACTATCGTCACCAAAGCTCTCGATGCGAAATATGTCGATGACTGTTTCTCTGAGCATCCAAGGCTCAAAATCGCGACCTCGATTATTCATCGCGATGAGATGTTAGCTCGAGCTTTCGAGAAATACGGTCACACTTATCAGTTCAAGAACAGTTGGTGGGGAAAGGACGAGGATTTTGATGTCAAGAACGAGGACGAATCTACCTATCATGATGACATCCTTGGCCACGTTTGGTCTAACTGGGGCAAGGGAATCTCTGGGCGAGTGCGCGATCAACCATTGAAATGCGAAGAACAAGGTGAGGTTGGAAAGGATACTAGGCCTCCGTTGTGCTTTTGCACCAGACAGTCGGACGAACCGGAAGATCTTGCAGATATCCTACACCCTATCAAGAGGATTCCCAAACCGAAGGCAGTCGGTATCATGGACTGGATCACAACCATCTACAGCCAGTCACGTGGCTTCGAGCTCGGTCAATTCGATCCCTCACTCCTTGCGACGGTATTCAAAGCGCAAACCGAAAGCTGGGATGACTTAGCTTTCGGGTACATCTCAGATGTCGTAGTAACGACGCATGCTTTCATTGAAACACTCCTTGAGCATGTCTGTCCTGAACGTAGCATTCGGCAGAACATCAAGTCAATCACTATGGACGGCCTGGTGGAGCGATACCAGAAGGCAATAAATCAGGTGGAGTTCATCCTCGGTGTAGAGCGATTCGGGGTCCCGGCCACCCAGAATCACTACTTCAATGAAAATCTCCAAAAGTGGTCAGTAATGAGATTTCCCGCCCTACAGCACGGAAACGAATGCTGACAATGTAACATAGCCGGCAGGAGCGTGACCGCAAATCTGCAGCTGAAAAGTCCTTTTATATTTCAAGTCACAAGGAGCAAGTTGTCAAACTCAGCGATATTACGCAAACCCGTACTATGAGCAACAAAGAACATACCGTTCAGGATATTCACGACATCCTCAAGTCGTATTACAAAGTAGCACGGAAGCGTATCGTTGACAATTTATGTATGCAAGCTGCGTCATATCACCTTGTTTCCGGTCCGGATACGCCAGCCAAACTCTTTTCTCCCGCCTTCGTAAGTCAGCTTTCGGACGAGCAACTTGAGGGGATCGCTGGAGAAGATGCCTTGGTAAGGCGCAGACGGGCACTGCTGGCGAAGGAAATTGACGACCTTGAAAGGGGAAAAAAGATACTCTCGTGAACAGTTGGACCTACGACCGGAGAGCCCCGAGACCGGGGTAAAGACAAAAAGTCAATCGCGAATAAACTGGATCGCTGACTTGAGAGTTCAGTGGCGGCTGTAAATCGCTTTCCTTTGTTGTTGCAAAGACATCAATTGCGTTTACTTGCGATCAAACGTTTTATGTTAGGTCAAGATTAAACGTGTGGAACGAGACCAGTGCTGCCGTTTAAACCTTTTGGTACTGACTCTTTAGTGTTAATGTTTCTTCTGAATAGCAATTTGTCAATCCTCCGCAGTAGAGTGATTTCGCGACGGGTGAAAAGCGCATAAAAGCTGGTGCGCAGAGGTCTAAATGTGAAGAGTATACGGGCGTCTTGCTAAGCAGAAACAAAAAGTAGTGCTCGAAAACAAACAAATTTGGCGATGGTTTCAGTGCTCTCGTGTAGTAAGGAATCTTGATCGTACTACGACAAGTTCAGGTTTGAGATATGTCGAACTTCGGGTGAGGCCCCTTGGCCTCGGACTAGGTGAGGTCAGAAGAAGACTAAATTACTGCCTTCAATTTCTGCCTGCTCCCTAAAGAGAGCTATCTACTGCTTGCTCAAATACATGAATACCGATCCTTAGTATCAAAAGAATGTTCGCGCAATTACTTGCGTAATTAGCCGTCTTGTGACTTGACTTGATTGCCTCGTCGGCGACTGCATACTTGACTTGATTGACTCGAGTACTTGACCAATTAATTAAAACATGACTTGATTAATGACCACCCTACGTGGAGATGCTGCCGCTAGATGCGGAGCTGCTATTTTAAGTCCTGCCGCGGCGCCTCCGTACTTGCGCTGTGCGACGTAGGCATTCCGTCAATGGCCCATTGGTTGGACCCTGCGCCCTGAGTCTATGAATTGCTTCCATTCTCTCTCGAAGTCCATGCCAAGAAATCGGTCTACCCTACCGCGGAGCATACTATATGGGTGATTTAATGAAACTCGCTCACATGCATCGAGTATCTCTTCTGGCCCGTACACCGTTCGCCCGTCCATGAGCTTGTCAAGGTCTTTTGGCAAGGGTAAGCCTTCTTCCAGGACGGTTTGACAGAACATGTACTGGAGCGGTCCGACGTAGGCGAAATTGGCCAGGCACTCGTGTTTGGTTTCCAACGCAAACTGAATTACACGCTGTCGGTCATCGTCGATGACCGCTCCTCCACGCATCAGCGTCTCGCAGATATGCACCACGCAGAAAGCCAGTAATGGATTCTGGTACCTGTGGTACAAGGTTCGATATCGCTCGAGCAGTCTGAGACCGTCACGCGCACTCTCAACTGTGATTGTATACAGCAGTAATCTTGTGGTAGACGGAAGCGCTTCGATCTCAAGCAAAGGCCGAAACAGTTGACATAGCGCAACATGGAAGTGGATGCTATTGACCAGTTAGCGACCCGGTACTCATTCGTGTAGGAGCTTCACTCACTGAAGAGAAAGTACGTGAGGCAGAGGATCAGATAGGGTGACTCCGTCACTGGTGACTGAGAGCGGAAGTGGAAGAGCCTTCTTCCAGCCAAGATAGCGCCGGTAAAGGTACATTACAGTGTGAGCAGTCACGCTCTCGTTCCGCCCGCAGTAAATAGCAACTGTTTCGTTTACAATTTGACCGAGTTTCATCATTTCTTCCGATGTCGCAATGGCTTGGCTTGGCACCCGGGCGGTGGCATTATCTTGGAAAGTTCGGTACGGCTGCCAGTATGAATTTGCCTTGTCCATCTTCACGACGTTCAACATTAGGTTAGGTGGAGAGAGCGCCGTCACGGGCATTTGGTATGTTAATGCCGCCCAAAGCCTGTCATAAAAAAAGTTAGCGGAGGCTGAACTGACCTATACTGAAGAAATCCAACTTACGCGCTCAAGGTATGGATTCCTCGTGCAGTGAGTGTCACCGCCTCCTCCGAGTACGCGGTCTTGTCCAACATGGCGAGACTCTCGACGGCCAGACGTAAATGTGACGTAGCCTTTCGTGCTTGGTTCGAGCTAAGTTCGACGAGGAAGACGATGGCGTAAGTGGATGCAAAAGTCAATGATTTCGGGTCCTCATTCGCCACTTCGGCCAAGCCACGCTCAAAAAATTGCTTCAAGAGAGTTTTCGGTTGGCTGTCGTCTCCCCCACGATCGACGTGGTAAAAGCAGCCCATCGCACACAGCATATTAACAAGAGCAGGCGAGCAGTATCGTCGATCGCCCTCGCTGAAGCTGCGCATGAAATGCTGCTCGCTGAACAGCATGTGGATGGGGTGTACCCAGGTGAAGAATAGATTCATAAGGTGGTTGGTCAGATTGTGGCTGGCAAACGTCCATCGCACATGGTTGACGCCTTCGGGGAACTGCGAGCCCGCGTCGAGGCGCATCGAGTCTTCGTGCTCTTGTAAAATGTTGGCGAGCTTGGATTTGGTGCCTGGCGAAAGGCGGCTGACGTCGCGGAAAGGTGAAGCGCCGAGCCAAGCGACGAGTTCTTGATAAGATTGATCTGAACGCAGTCGTGCGAGGGCTTCCGGGCCGCACGTGTTGCTCTTCAGCGCCTGGAAGATGGTTTCGATCTGGTAGTCTTTTTCTCTGACGGATCTTTGGAGTTCTGCGTTCTGTTGCTCGAGGCTCTTGATTCTGCGGACCATTTCTTCCTTCGCCATTTTGACATTAACTTCATAGTGGCATTGATCGCCCAGCTCGCGGCTGAAACATCTGCTGCAAGGGCCCGGCTCTTGTCCGTCGCACTAGAGTCTCGACGGTCATTTTTCGCGCCCGCCGTCTTGGATGGTGATGATGATGATGATGATGATGATTCATACACCCCGTCGGCCTCAGCAGACCATAGGGACAAAGAACACTATCCTACGCTAAGCTACATTGGGATCCCGGTTCATTCGAGGCCCAGCACACTGTATGCAAAGAAACCATATCTCCCTCCAGTTCAACGATCTGAAAATAGACACGGGCAAATCGGCTAATAGATAAAGCTTAACGACCGCAAGGAAAAAAAGAAATGTAACAGCAGAGCTGTCCTCCATGCACCCCTCGTACCATCCCCTTCGAGACCACTTCCCGAGTGCTGTCAGTCCCTGTACCGGCGTGACGGCTGGTTGGAGAAGGGATTGCTTTGCTCAGAGAAGGATTGAGCTCTCACTCTCTAGTTGCTACCAGTCTTTGGTTCTGATCAGTCTTCCCGTGGCCAGAGCAAATACTGCTGTTGCTTTAACTGCGCGCATGTCCGCCCGCCACTTCTCCGGCGGCCCATCTGCATACCTACCGTCGGGTTTTCTCGTGCCCGACCATCCGCCTAGCATGAACGCGAGATCACCGAATCTACTTCCCAGGTCAATCTGTAATCTAGCGCGCAGATCCATCCAACGCGGACACTCCAAAAGGAAGTGCTTGACTGTTTCCCTCTCCGCTCCGCAGTTACACGAGGGCGCCTCTGCTCGCTTGATCTTATATAGCGGTTCGTTTAGGCTCGCTTTCGACGTTCTTAGTTGCGCAATCGCTGCGGCTTCCTTGTGGTTCAGTTGGTCATAGAGCTTCTTGGTGTGGAAATGTGCCAACGCTCGGTCAAGCTTGCGGGTCGACTCGCCGACCTTGGAAGCTTCGAATGTTCTCCTCCATAGTCTCAAAGTGATTTCCCTACACCGAGCCAGTGCTAACGGCCGTAGTAGATTGCCTAAAAGAGGTTCTTGGTTGTTCTCTGTAGCTTGTAGTGCCAAGCTATGCGCCTTCTCGCTCCCTACAATCCCTTCGCGCTGTGGCACCCACCTGAACTCGACGGGCGGTCCTTTGTTGCATCTGATCTGGTCTAATAAGCGGAGGATGTTTCGAACAGTTTCCTGACGCGGCAGTCTTGGATGGTGGTGTTGATGCTGGCAGGAGAGAGGGGAAAGTACCTTGGCACGTGCTCGTTTGCAGTTTGTGCACGCGTTCTGCGACATATGGGCTGGCGGCCGGCGTTTGCGGACTCTGCCGGGATTGCCGTGGTGCAGCTTGCTGGAGCCGTCTCCCGTCCCGCTGCTGGCGGTGGGCGAAGCCTGAGCGTCCGGCGAGCGTATGGCGTCGGAAGAAGGTCGAAGATCACGGAATGGAACCATGGCGGCAGACCATCCGAGGGCGTGGAGCCGCCGAAGGTCGCTCGCGGTGATGGAGACGAAGAGGTAGGACAGGTCCAACTCTGAGGAGCGCTCCGTGACAACAGAAAAGAAAAACAACAGACGAGACGATAAGACCAGGGCTGACGGCCGTGCAGCAGGAACGGGCCAGAAGCTCAAGCCGTGCGGACAAGATTAGCGCCGGTTTCCAGCAGTCGGCCCCCCTTGTAGCAGCCGTAATGTGCAGGCGGCGGAGGCTCAGCACGCTCTTCAATACAAGTTGCTGCGGTACGTCAATGTGATGAAAGGCCGGGGAGGAGGCGGAAGCTTCACTGGCTTCCACCTGACGGGGCCTGGGGTGAGGCGGGTACCGCGGTGCGGTAATATTGGAAGGGCGCGCGGGGCCAGCAGCGCAGGCTCCCAGACAGACACGGAACAGATGCCTGAGTAGTTCCCTCTATCATCGCGCAAAGGGAGCCCTCACCGGCGATTCGAGGCCATCTACCCCACTATTCCCCTCCTAACATACAGGAAGTTTGTTCCGTACCTTTTCCCAAATTATGGTGCCTAATTGGGCGGTCGGCGGAGGATCTTTCTTCATTAACTTCATCCGGAACTAAGATCAGGAATGAAGCTGGGATCAATGTGACGTCGAAGGGATGTTGGATGAAACCGAGGTTAGTTTTTGGGATTTTGGAGACAAATAATATGGTGACCCCAAGACGCTAAGCGCGTCGGAACCGGCGTAGGAATGCAAGCAACCAACCAACAAATCGTGGATTCTTCTTGGCAGGTGGGATTCAATATTACCCCTTCTCTTTATTTGACGCTGTCACCGCAGTTGTAGGTATGGTTGCTTGGACGTGGGGGAGCGGACGAAAAGGTTTGAGCTTTTCGTCCGGACGATCTTCCGTCGCATGTCTTCTGCGCCCCGCTGGGCCCTGGATTGGAGAGCTTAACCGACGGCTGCTCATGCGTTTCGGTCGCAAAAGTCTTCCAACGTTGAAGAATTGTCGAGCGCTGGGAATAGCCACGGCGCAGCGGTGGTGGAGACGACGACCGGGGTGTCGAGTGTTGACACAGCGTCCTGACAGCTGCATTCCCCATCAGCTTCCTCCATTCATCCTCTCGCCGCCAGACACCGCTCGCTGCCACAGTATGCACGCATATCAGTCGACGATTACACGCATCTTGCATAGAAAGCCTCCCGCATGATCGATGAGCGCCGACAGCAAACCTTTCTTACAGCTACGAAGGCGAGAGCGCCGCCGCCGCTCCAGCAGGTCCTTCCACTTCAGTACGCAGCGACAAGCTGAAATACAGCACAGCCACGCCCGCCGCTCGGCTGCTGATTCACCGGTACGAGGAAGCGGCTGCCGCGCGCCTCCCTGGCTGCAGCCGTCCAACAGCGCCTTCTGGCGAGCGCCGCGGCAATGGGAGTGTTGCCGTCTTATCGGGTGTCCGAATCAGGTTGCGTTCATACGGCGGCATTCCTGCTGGATCTGGTATGCCTCGTTTCTGTCGAAGCAAGACGGGCGATGCGCCCGTCTCGCCGGTCTGTATATACATAGCAACTTCCGCGAAGTGAGCGTTTTGTCTGCCCGTGGTCCATCTCGTTGGCGCGGCGCGCACAGCGCCGCCTGGCCGTCGCCTACGGCATGCCAACGCCGAACTACCGCCTGTACCAACACTCTGCATCCTCCATGTTTATCAAGCACCGCTTCAATTCCAGCAAGCATTCCGAGTGGGCCAGCTCGCTAGGCCATCCTGCGCTATAGCGACGGAGGCAGTTCCTAGTGGTCAGCCCTGCTCGCGCACCCTACCGGGGGCGATGCCTTCCGACATCCGCCCGTCGTGCTTCCGACGCCTCAGCAAAAGCTTTACGCACGCGCGAAGAAACATCCTTGGCCGTTGCATGGGGCCCTTTTTGGGGCTGGCACCCTGATCTAACTAGGACCCACTCACATCGCGATCCCAAAAGACTGAGGGCCCGGGTGGCAGGCCCCCGTTTCGTTCTTGCTCCCCTTCTCACCTCATCTCGCCTCATCTCGCTGGCCGGCGCGCCGGATCATCGCTTACCTCACTGCCTACGCCCTCTGCACGGCCACACAAACACAGACTACTTCCAGTATCCGGATCTCGGTGTTACACCGGCCCCACGGTCACACAAAGCGCCCACGTCTGGGCCCTTCTCCACTCCATTTTCTCTAATCATTATTCGTCTCTTCTCCGTTCCCATCGCTCTCCATCTTCGCGTGTCCGCACACCTTAAATGGCTGACACTATTCACTTTTACCACGCCCTTCTTTTACCCCGCGCAACACGCGAAACCGACGCTTGCAAGGCGTAGAGCCACACCCCCCATTATCTCCCTTTCCCCTCTCACAGCAGAAAAGGCCAGACCGCAAACACGTCGATCTTGCATATCCGCTTGCGCATACAGCGAGCCGAGATGAACACCATACCATTTCTCTCCCCTCTCCTTCTCTCGCGCCACGCCTTCCTATTCGCCGAACCGCAGCGCTGGGTCGATGCGGATGCCGGCGTAGGGTCTTTGCATGCAGGAAAGATAAGGCCGAGGCTCCGGAACTGACTCCGAGAAGCCTAAATAACGACGGCTGCTAACTAAACAATCTCCGAGTTTTTGAGCCTGATGAGCCTGATGAGCCTGATGAGCGTGAGGGCGGGAATTGAGGGAACGAGGGCAGGAGAGTAAACAAGGTCTTAATAGCAATTTGCTCTTTCCCCAGTGTGCCGCTGGTGGCGTCGCACATGCGTTTCCTTTGCGCGACAAGTTTGCCGTTTTCGCACTTCAACACTTACGACCCCAGCCCCATCGATCTTGGCGAAAAATAACTCAGTCATTGGTATTTACTTAGCATCAGTAGCATCATTTAATGAAGCAGCAGTATCTTAATCATTAATAACGCTGAATGAAAATATGTCCATTTAATGAGGCATTGTAGTGTTGTAGCGAATGTGAAACGCATGAATGTCGGTTTGCAGAGGGTAATGCAGCGACCGTGAGAATCGTGTTGAATGATTACAAGCAGACAGAACAATGATAATGTACCGCAATAATCGTAACGCAAGAGCGAGGGGTAGCTTTCCCAACGGCCGGAAATTATATGTGGTAGCCAAAAAAATATTTAGGAGGTAATCTAAATATTTTCCTATGCGTTCTATCATAATACCTAAAAAAGCCGCATTAGATTGAAATATTAAGTGTACATTAAAAAATTTTAATTTTCGTTCTTAGCGCCCGATAAAGAATCTCCACATCAAAATATTAACTAAAGGAAGAAATTTTATATAGCAGCTCGTGTGAACACCTATTACCTAAATTTACCTCAATAATAGCTCTTCTCTCTCCATATATATATTGAAGCTTACCGACTTTCCTAGGCCTACTTACACAATTGAACAAGCCAGCAACTCTATTAAATTCTTGAATAAAACTATCTTACAATGTCTTTGATCAGTGATGAGAGTCCTGACATCATTCCGGAGACTCTTTACCTCAAAATCCAAAAGGACTTTGGAAGACAATCAACTGATGAACAAGTAGGAATGCTCCTCCTTCTAAACTCGAAAGGGATAAGCATCGCCCTGTAACGAGCGGGCCTCTGCCTCTAAGGATCCAAACACCAAAGAGGGAGAAAACCTGTCGAGGGGGTTTCCTTGAGTGGGTACAAGAAGAGGGTGAGAGCAAGTCGAACACGTGATGAGACTGAGCACTGTGTGCGAAGGCCGTGTTACCAATAGAGTCCAAATTCTATTGTTGAAGTTGACCACGAAGGTCAAAGCTATCTAAGGAGTGTGGTTTATATACACGTAGGAAAGGTCTACAATCTAGTATTGATCTGTTCCTGATCTGGGTAGGGGTCAGAGTACTGACAGATCAATGGTGCCTTTGATCTGGTTGATCTGTCCGTGGATGCCTGAGGCGTGTGAGATCAAACAGATCAATCTCTTGGCGTCACGTGAGCCACGTGTTCCGTTGTGGGTCCTTTCCGTGCCGCAGCTGCGCTCCCCGCTTGTCTTCCTACTCTGCAGTTTCCTAACCCTGTGAAGGCTGTGCCGTAACACGCCCTCAAACAACTCAAAATCAATCACTGTGCTCGTATACTCGGGAAAATCAGCAAATATTTCGAATACAGAATGATATTTGCCAACTCACTATACAGAATTGGCGAGGAAAAAAGGCTTGAAATTCTCGGTATCTGGAAGAAAGCAGACTCCGTCCTTTACGATAGAGCTATTACTTGTTTAAAGCTCCGAGAGTCGCACATTCTAAAAATCAACGAGCTACCAACGCACATTCCAGAAGGTTATATATTTACAGGGGAATTTCCATATGAATTTCCGGAGACAGCAAGAGAATGTAAATTCTGTGGTGAGGGATACATAGTGGGCCAAGATCTGTTGGATCTCAGCTGTTTCAAGCATAGTTACCACAGCGCATGCGAAACTGCTGAAGGTAGTGCTCAGGGTTGCTGCCCTACTTGTGATAGAGATCATAGAGAGCATTTCCTTAATTCTCCTACTATGTAGATACCATAAATCTAGAGGCAGGGGTTATATTTAAAAACCGCATGGTAGGCATTCGGTGTGAACGGTCTGCGGAACCCCGAGGCTGTGAATTCCAACCAATGCAAGAGGTACAACTACGAATTGAGCCGAGAAATATTTATTTGCCCCGGCCCATGTGCGAAAGCGATGTGTGGACTACATGATGGAATAGGGGCCCAATCGTTGGCTGATCAATGCCTTAATGCCTGGTGATGGAAAACGAGCTCAATCACCTCCGTTATATGCTATTGGATAGTATATTAGCTTACTCATTCTGAGACATCTTGGGAATCAACACCAAGGGCACCTCAGCAAGGAAGCAATCAAATCATTCATTCATCGATTCCGACCGATCAAGCGCAAATTCCATCACCTAATTAGTTAAACATTTTTACACCTCGATTATAGTATAAATGTCCATAGCCAACTCCATTCCATTAGCTAGGAGAACAATCAGAAAATGACCATCAGTTTCGTGGGCTTGTTCACATTTGAGGCCCGCAGGACCATGCACCATTACCACAGAATATTTTAGAGTGAAGATCTGGTGATTAATTTCTATGTTCCAAGTCATGAGATGAACAAGGCATTTTAGGGGCCGGTGGGAGCAGTGGCTAGTGGGAACAGGTGCAGGAGACCAATGGACAGATTGTGCCACCAATTCATGTTCGGCTGTGCTCATGATCTTGAAGAGTGGTAGACGTCCAATAATGACAAGAGCCTCAGCTAGGGTGATGAATGGTTGCTTTAGAATAGCATTAATACCATGCTTGCCTGCCCGAATCTTCGTTTCAAGCCACAATTGAACAGTCTCTACGTCAGCCGGTATCTACTATGTCTTATACGAGATTTTCCAAGATTACTTTGGAATATATATTCCCTATGCATGCCATGAATAAGAAAAATATCGTTGGCTTAATTGGACAGACCACTAAGTCTACAAAAGATTGATCATTAATACAATTTCTTCCTGCTCCCTTTAAACTGGACCAGTTCTGCTTTGGTCCGACTCAGTATCCGGTTCCGTGGTTGCATACATCCACGAATATGCTCCGGCCATCCCGTAAAGCTCACGTTGTTGCGTACTGGGGCATCCACTTTCGCCTGAGCCTTTGTACTCATCTCTGTGAGCCTCACTTATGTCTACATTGTCAGTCGAATTTCTTTTAGATCCCAATTCAAGCCAGGCTTCTTTTCCAGCTTCCATTGGTAGCACGGTATGATCACTCGCCGGAGCCTGCAGATCGGGAGGGACCCTCCTTAAGTGTTCCCCTGGGAGGTTTTCTGATCCATATGATAATTGCGAACGTAGACGAAGCGCATCTGGCAACGGATCTGCAGGACTCCCGCCTTCTGTCTCGTCCGCTGTGGTTGCCTGGGATTCGTAGCCCAGGCCTGGTCCGATCAAAGTTCTAGTGCATCTTTGCGCTTCAGAAGTGCATATCCTGTCTTTCATGAGTACGTGTTCTCCTGGCTCATGATATTCCACCTCTTGACCACCCTCCTGGACCAATGCATCCTGCCGCACACCCGCTGCTCCCGTTCCGATGTTCGATTGTTGGCTATAGCTCTGCTGTGACGGCGTCAAGCCCATGATTTCCTTCCCAATAACATTCCAATCGACACCAGTCAACCGCTCTACCACATCGATCTCTACCTGCTTAATCTCGGCGAGACTCTCATTCTTCGTTTCCTGAATCTCTAAAACCGCATTGTAACTGGTCTCGTTGATTTCCACGTCGGCTGCATTCATGTAGTTCTCCAGGGGATCTTCTAGTTCGATGTAGTCCCGTACAACTTGGGGAAGATGTCGAACGACAATCGGTTCGACCACGCGATCGACAAAGAGTCCGGAGGAGCTCTTTTCGGAATCTTGCGAAGACGGAGGGTCGGAGAAGAGAAGGTGGTTCATTGCGTCGGGTAGCAGGTTTTGCAGGCAGGCATGCACTAGCTCAGGCAACATCTCTCGGAGTAAGCTCGGTAGCATCTCGCGTAGAAAGCCCAGAAGTGTAGTTTTCAGCTCAGCGCTGAGCCCCTCTCGCAGTAACTTCCCCTGGAGCACATTGTGGGCTGTCGCAGTAGGTTGTGCGGGCCTCGATTGTGGCGATGCCGCGGTAAAACTCGGCTGGAGCGGCGAGAGAAGGAGATGCGAAAAATCGGTATCAGAGTCACTATTGGGGACATAAGCTGTTGGGGTGCGATTGATGGCCCCAAGCTCGCCGATGAGTCTCTTCTGGGGGGCACCGCGCTGGCTGGTCGGTAATTCTGTGTGTAAATGTTAGGAAATCGTTTGCTCATTCTCCACTCATTCCATAAGAGGTGTTGAGTTGGGCCATACCTTCCCGAGGACGCTTGGCTCTCGCTTGCTCCGGAGCTTGATCATATGAAGGCGGGGGTTCTGGGATATTAAAAACTTCCCAGCTCGACACACGCCCACCCTGACCACCTTGGAAAGCGCGGAGATTGGGTGAGATAGAGGTAAGATTACCGGTAGCTGCTGCATCGATGAATTGTTGTAACGCCAATCGACGTTTCTGAGACAGATTTGGCGTTGGAACGTAAAGGAGGAGTTGAGTAGCTTGACAGAGGCGTTGAAAATTCTGAATTCGATCCAGATGTTCGCTGACAGGCGTAAGGATCGCGGCGGCTCCTGGAATAATCAAACGCCCGGGATCTTTCATGGTTATAGAAAGAACCAAAACTTTATCGAAAGGCTGTAATGTTGGCTTTTTACTCAAGTGCTGTTTGATCGATGCTGGAATTTTTTCTGGGTCGGAATTTGCGTCCAATCGCTGGAATTCTTCAGGTGATAGATGAAGAGTAACATGTTGACTCTCCGCCTCATCAAATTGAGCAACCAAACGTAAGTTAAGCATACCCAGAGACCGGGTTTGGTCATATCTCAGAGAAAGAGAACATGGGACCCAAGCGCCATGCACACTAGTTTCTTGGGTTACAATAGCGTGGTTTTCAAATATTGAGCCGGCGGTTTGAATACGGCGGCGAGTTGGCATCCTAAAGAGCTATATATTATTTGCGGAATGTCCGGACCCATGAAGTTAGTCATGTCTGTAAAAGAAATATGTACAATATGAGGTCGGAAGAATAGCCCCGCCGAAGCGGTATTCCCTCCCACCCAGGCTTTTAGGATTTCTAGAGCAGCCTTGACTCAGTTGTGACGCTCTACAAGCGCAGCAACCGACCACCCATTGGAAAGCACGCTGCTTTCCAAGTATGCTTGCAGACTCAGCGCGTCCCCAACTTGACACCTTCGGCCGGAGACGTAACTTGCCCCCCTCTCTCAAGAGAACCTTGGAGGCCTTTATCAAGAGGGCCCCTATGAAGCCACAGGGATGGACAGCTCGGGTCCAGGCAGGGAAGGCCGTATGGAAGCCGCCAGCGAGGTTCGGTGTATTCCCAACTTGACACCTTCGGCCGGAGACGTAACTTGCCCCCTCTATCAAGAGAGCCTTGGTGGCCTTTATCAAGAGGGCCCTATGAAGCCACAGGGATGGAAAGCTCGGGTCCAGGCAAGGAAGGCCGTATGGGGAAGCCATGAACAAGGCTGTGGCTGAGGCGTAGCATTGCAGCGGCTTAACAAACGGGTGATCGAGTTGGCGAGCAAAGAAGCGAAATTGAGGTAGAGAATCTATGAATAAGTGAGAAGCCACGTACAGCGTGTTGAGCAGAGACAGAGGTGGAAGAGGCAAACCGAGATAGACAAGACTCGATGAAGAGCGAAGATACAGCGAAGGGAGATTGAAACGCGTGGTGGGTGACGAGGTGTCGATGAGCTGCTGGTACAGGAGGTTGGAGAGGTTGGAAACGCGGGCCGACCGATGATGACTCACCCTGCTGAGGGCGGGGGCCACGCCTCCCCCCTAAGCTGCTTTCGTATGTGCCTCCTTTTTGCGCCAATCATTCTCTGTAGCTATCGCCTCGACCTGCGACAGCCAATGCCATTGCGTCCAACGCTACCGCTGGCCTTCATCCCCTGTTCATAACTTTTCTACCAATGGATCTCGTCGAGCCTGCGCTCAACTGGGCTGTTGGGAATTTAGCTACCTTCCAGCCACTGCTTCACATCACCGATCTGCTACTGCCCGCGATCACCTACAACCTTGTGACCGTGTGACTGATGACGATGATTGGCCGTTATGAGGTGGTTGATTCTTCAAGAGAGTTATACTTGCATATCCGGTTTCCTGCTCATGTGACTTACGCGGCTTTTCTTGGTAGCTTATGTCCTGACACAACAGCTGAACAGAAGTGCGCGTTCAGGTCGCACTTATAATGTTTGTTTGGTGGTGTTAGCAGACGCGTGCAGGCGAATTTTCGTGTTTCGCGAAAAGGCCGGATAATTAGGGCTTTGAACTGTAAGAGAACATGACAGACTAGAGGTCCCATCACCGAAACTCTTCCGGCAACGAGAAAAGTACGAGCCCGTTCCTGGGTAGCACTTGTGGCGGAGTGCACTCAACCAGGCGCGCGAAGTTTCAACCCAATAATCACATCCTCAAGTCATGGAGAGAGAGAGGAAGCGCCAGTCAAACTCCGCAAATGGCCTCAGTGGAGACCGTAGTCCTTGGCCCACAAACCGCTCAACCACGAACCACGTTGGCCTTGGCGCGTAACATTCGTCACGTCTCCGGCGATTAGCGTACAGCAGTTCCTGAGGTCCATTTCCTCTAAAACTCATACAACTGACGTACCATCCGCAAGCTCCTTGAGAGCGTTCAGGGGCCCGTGCATTTATTTACTACGTACTTGATTTCTTTATCCGCAATTGTAGTTATACCATTGCGGCTCCCATGGTAGTGTGATAAGATGCTAGGGATTTCTCTATCCAACCTCCGTCCAGAATCCTCTTCGTCAATATGTATCGCATCGCCGGGCGAGGTGATGTTACTAACACAATGATCATCACCACGGTATTTGCAGGACCGAGGGTCGTAGGTTTGTGACTGGACTATAGGGTAACGGGAGATCAAGCAATAATTAGCTGTTCTGCATGTGGGTGTATGACCGGTCAGAGGGATTACTATTTTGTTTTTTTGTATAATATCCACGCTTCGACCGAGCGCATATTCGTGTTATTCTGTCTTTCACCAGGTCTCTTTGTTAATTCCTATCACCGAACAGCGGCAATTTTTTAACAGATAGATGGATTGCTAAGGCTGAATTTCACCAGGATCGCTCGTGCATGTGTATGTGTACGAATAGAGTACACGGTTTTGCGAAATTGGGGACTGAAGCGCTTTGACGCATCTCAATTACATAAGCGCCTACCTTGTCTGCCCAAGCCCCGCCATGGTGGCGTGTCTGCTCGCCATTCTACCACCCTGCATCGAACTCTCATCCCCGCAAAGCCCACACAGCAATAGTCGACGCGACACGCGCCATGGCTAATACCGAGCCGTCGCCGCATCTCGAAAAGATGGACCTTGAACCGGAGGTGAAGGTTATTTTGGAGGAGATAGCGAAGGCTCTCGAGGACAAATGGGTTCGCTATTCGGAAGCTTTAGACATTGCGAGAGGCTTCGAGAATATTAGAGATTCAGCGGCAAAGCTAGTACAAAAGCGCGAGGTAACAGTTTCCTATCCAAGTTGAATGCGAGTGGCTAATTTGATGCAGGAACTGAGAGGGAAAGACTTCCGATTCATGCGTTTCAAAACCAGTTCAATCTTCATCACCCAAGAGCCAGTATACCTCTTCCCGCTTAAGACGCATACCGAAGCTTGTATATCGAATACTACCTTTGAGGTTGGAAAGCGAATATCTATTATACGCGACGAGGCAATTACACCAGTGGTGGAAATTTTGGTCGTGAAACAATGAGGAGTTGTAGATTTGCCCAAGTATTTATACGCGCAGAAACTCGGCGAAGTTATACCAATCAATATCTCCTTCTTGTGTAAGTAGATTTTGAAAAGCGTATTCATTGTTGTTGGGAAGCATAGGTAGGTCGTTATCCGGTAAGTCCGTTCGAGAATATGCAGCTTCTTGATCCTGTGTAAATCTACACTGGGATGAAGTAGCCTCGTCCGTTGGTAAGTCAATGGGATATCTTCTAGTACCATTACTTGTTTGCCCTTTGTCTGCTCTTGCAGGAGCCGTCTGCGAGTACGTTCGGTCGGCTTCTGGAACAGATAGATTGTCTGGATAGCTATCGGCAGCCACAGGTGCATCGCCTTGGCCTATATCCATAGGCTGCGGGGTTCTTCCATGAGCTTGTGATTGGAATTGTCTCCCTGGCCGGCTGTTAGCAACCTCCTGGTGGAGAACGCCGATTTCGTACCTTGCGAAAGTACATGAGGCCGAACTTCAGTATTCGCTGTTGCTTCCATCGCGGCCGGATGTGGCGGCTTTTGTGAACGTGGCTTCTTTCTCTGGTGTGTATCCTGATGAGATCGTCGCTTGTTCCCGGATTGACCCTGCGATTCAAAATTTCTGACGCGCGTGTATATCCGATCAGACTTTATTCCTCTGCTTTCATTTCGTTGCTTGACATGCTCTGTACATCGTTAGCTCTGGGTTTCGGAGGCAGTAACTTAGTTCTACCTTCATAGAGAGCTTGACAACTCAATAGCCATTGCTCATGGCCCTGAAGCGCATTGCACAGCTCCTCCTGATGCTTCCTGAAAAGTCCGACGAAGTGAGCAATATCGTCGTCAGGTACCTGATGAGCTTTATGCCAGGCGAAGGCGAATATGATCGCGATCCCCGGCATTGCGCGCTTTTCATAGAGAAGTATCTTGGACCCTTGGATGACGTATTTCCTGAATCGGTGGATGTCCTCGCCGAGATCATTACAGAAGCTGGTTTTGTTGCCATTGTTGCAGAATTGCCAATTGCCGTATTCCTTTCCCAAGCTTCGGGCTGCCAATACCTTTCGAAATTTTTTCTCCACAGGCTGGTTACTTGCATTTCGAATGTCAGTAATACGGACGTCCTCGCTCTCTTCACCGAGTGATCCTTGGAACGCTTCCCCGGGCTGCTTTTTCAAGAATTCAAATATAGATTCTTGTTTTTCTCTTACAAGGTCAAACAAGCCTCTAACTCTCGTGGAAGCGATTTGAAGGTCATGCGCGAGGGCATCTCTTGGTCGGACATTTTCAGGCTCAGTGGACCGAGTTGGTTGCACCTGTAGGGTACTCTTAGTCAAACGGTGATATTTAATAAGGGGAATACAGAGTAGGTCAAATAAAAGCAGAACTCTTGGGGGAAATTACACATGGAAGTGCCGTCAGCTTGTCGAGAAGAGATTTGATACTGTGAGAGTGGGACTCAAGCTCCGCCCTTGAGGCATTCGTAAGGAGAGCAATTGCAGCCTCGAGTTTTGAATAATGCATTGTTGTGATAGTATGGTGGGGCGGTATGTGGGCGGAAGGAGAAAGACTGATGGCTAAAGCTGGATGTTGGGGGATCAGTGGGAGCCTAGTCACTCGTGAGGAGTAACCCCCGGTCAAAGCGTGCATTAGCGCTCATGGCAACCAGCGCATTTTGTGCCTGTGCCGCACCAAACTCGTTTAGGACAAAATTGGTGAGCTCACCAATTCTTCCCTATTGCGGACAGTGCCCGTGCCAGGACTGTGCTTGCATCCAGTTCTTTGTGTCACACTATAGAATCCTCCAGGTTCACTGGGCTAAAAGCTAGGAAAAGTGCATATGACCTGGTGGACGGAAACCACGATTAAATGTGACATATCTAGACATAGCTGTTCATTTCACCAAAAACTCTTATTTGTGCATCCTTCGGCAATAATAGAGTGCCTGATGCAGCACAGACCCAGTTCACACCGTTGTATGGGCTCACTCCTTTTCCTGGATCAACAGATCTCGCCATAATTCTGAACATACCTTTCTCGAATGCCTTTGATTTAGTAGCTCCTTGATACATAAGGCTGGTGCACCTTCTAGAAAGATGGAACGAAAAGACATTCAGTCATTTGTACTGCGTTCAAAATGTCAAGCCAGCTACTTACCGACGAACAAAAAAAGGAACTATGCTCAATACTGGAGACTGGAGACGCACTGCAAGTGCAACAGCTCGTTCAGATTGGGTTTCCCGATATCGATGCTTATCAGATATTGAGAAAGCGTGTTGAAAAGAGACAGGATGACCCCGAGATATGGGGACGGGTGGGATATAAAGAAGAAAGGAGAAAGCAACGTTGGCTTCACAATTTTCAGCGCTGCAGTGCTTGCGGTACTCTCGTCCTTACTAGTTCTCACGAGCCCTTCATCTGTGGTCATCTATATTGCCCACGGAAAGGTAAGCATATCGAAAGTCATGAACTACCATAGCGCTGACCAAAGAAGATTTTAGCTGCTGTCCCATCTGTGGCCCGGCGTTCGATCCGCTATGGGGGTTCCTGGTTCTTGGAGGGCCTCAATTTTCTAAGGTAGAATGGCCCTCCATGCCGGATAATCTCTCCGACGAAACAGAACTACGTATTTTTAGCAGTACGGTTGTGCAGGCTCACAGGCTGGCATTACAGAAAATACCCATAGAGGCTCTAGTATCCTTCGCTTTGAATGGATCTCCAACAGGCATCACCTCATTTCTGGAATCCCACAATGACCTTGCCACAGTAGTGGAGGAGAGCAAGAGAGATGTTGCTAAAATGTGGGCTTGGGATAGAGCTTCGAGAGTGAGGTTCTCTCCAGAAGAAACAGGAATGATCGTTAACCGCCGTGCAGGAAAATCACTGCTTTGAGCTGCTGAAGCAAGCTATCCAGATAGGACTAGAGGGCAAACGGGAGCAGTGGGATGTCTCAAACCCGGTCGAGAATTTTCTCTATACGAAGACACTATCACCCATCCGTGAGATATTCAAGCAGTACTCACCTTCGGAGTTTTTGAAATATCTCCCCTTGCTCTCCCGGAGACTCATTCGCGACGGTGTCCTAGATGCAGACTTCAGCATATATGATGAGATCACCAAATTCTCTAGCCAGAGAGCGGATGAAAGCGTTGTAAAAGTATGGCTCCGACGATCTCGCGAGATTTATGAGCGTTGTATCCAGCTTCCGGACAGGAACGTGTGCTGGAACGGAGAGGAATATTTTCAATATTGCAAAACAGTGCTACATCACGACGTTGTCGATATCCTCTCGGTATATCCCCATCTTCGCCTAGCTTTTAAAGATCTCGCAGAGGTAATGTTCTTTAATTCATAGAAGTGAACAACCAACTAACATACCCTAGGCCCTTTACTCGCACAGCGACTTTCTTTCCTACGGTATAATAATCACTGGCATAGAACAGGTCTTCGGCCTGGTTGCTACGAAGTGGGAGATGAAATTGACAGGTACGGTGGCAGGACCGAAACAATCAATGATTCCTTTCGAGATACAGTCTCTCAAGCTAGCTCGGGGCTAAAATGGGCGGCTTCTGAGTTATAGACCGTCTGTAGCATTAGGCATGATGCTATAGTACTAAGCCTGCGAGTTTTGGCAATCTGTCAGCCTTTTCTCCTTGATGTTACGGACCTACCTGTATATAGAGTTGTTGGGGCATGACCAGCCACCAGGGTGATCATTGCTGAACCTTTTGTCGACTGAGAGTCGACGGGAGGTTGGCCGAATGGTCTTACGCACCGACTGAAACCCAACACGGTCGGGTCCGTCGTAACGCTTGATTGCTTGCCGCGAGCGTGCCCCAGAGGAGGGAAGAGGGGAGGAATCAATGCATGGGCCTTTTCTTCAGCTTTCTAGCCTTCCTGCACTGTGATTACATTCTGCCGACGATCCTTCCCAGAGTGACATTCCGACGGGGATCCATGCCTTGTGGAATATGCTCCCGGAGATTCCGGGAGAACGCTTGGATTTCTAGCCTGTGTCTACTCGCAAACCTGCAGCAGGCGTCGTCAATTACTCGAAACGCTGACCAGGATCCATGCAGCTTGGACCTGCATCGCATGAGGCGATGAATCGGGCCCAATTTCCGCCTCACCTCCTGCTGGCTATGGGAGGCTAGACGTGTGATCTGCTTGCAGCTCGTTGCCTGCACCCAGTTACGCATCAGCGGTTCGCTCTCCACTTTATTTGCTGGAAATTTAAGGAACTTCCCTGTTCAGGGCGAACCAAGGCAGCACGGTGACATATTCTAGCGTGTGTCTAGACTCTCGCATTCTAAACAGTTCCGCGCCATTTTCAATACTCGTAGGTGAACCATATAACACCTGCCACACTCCCTATGAGACAAATATATCTCTACACAGCCGTCATCCAGAATCAAATTTTGTCATGGATGAAGATATTATCGTAGTTTCCTCCCCTTCGACCTCTTCGCATTCTACTTCAACTACTCGCCACTCAGCTATGGTCCAGGGGTATGCCCTGTCTAGCACTGGGCCACTCCAAGCTTCGCCAGAGATTGAAGATCAGTCCTCATTGCCCGTTCACCTTCGCCATGCAGAGGTGCTTCCATATCGGGCAGGGGCTGAGAAATTTCAGTCATCCAATTCATGCAAAGGTGGAAATTCTGGTCACAGCGACGAAAAAGACGCTAGATCGGCTCGGACGCTGGACAGACCGTGCTTCCATGAGAAGGAAGGAAGGAGTCGGCAAAAATCTAGTTCAACGCCGGAAAGGCGTGAAGGAAGTCGGACGAGCCCCACTACACAATCATTTCTTTTGCCAACGATTGCCCCGCCTATGGAGCTTTGTCCTCCTTCTCCTCCTCCACCACCACCACCACCACCACCACCATCGCCGCCGCCGCCGCCGCCGCCAGTGTCCGCTACATTACCTATCAGACAGCGAGTTCCCGCCAAGCGCCGCATTCTCGCCGCTGTAGAATCAGCACAACAGCTCCGGCCAACGGTAACACCACTCATCGAACGTGTTGTAAATTTGCCAGGCGGCACTTTTCACCGAATCGCTGGGCTCATCCACCATCCCGCCTCGCCGTTCGACTTAAATAAATATCTCTGGATGCTTCGGTACGGCGAAGTTGATCGTTGGTACACTCGTCCAACTGCGGATGATCTCAAACGATTCGAGGCTCTGGAGTTTGCCGGATTCGCTGGCGAGATACCTGGTCTCCTCATTGGTAGTAACACACCACTTCTTCCAGCACCAAATAACATATTGTCTATATGGGTGGGCGAAGTCATGGGTGTGTCATCCACGCAGCATGGCACTTGCTGGTGCTCCCCGGTGGGTGAAGGCCCAACCGATCTACACTGCCCTATTGATAGGTCTTCCTGCGACGCGCGTAATCAGCAGGGGATCAAGGAGGCATTCTTGACATACTATATCGTTACGGAGGGGGTGAGAGCGAAGACGGTAGAAGGTAGTGGCTACGAATTCGGTACGTCTAGTCTCTACCCTCCTCCTCCGCTCCCGCCGACGCCATTCGGGAGTGTTCTGCAGCAACTCGGCGAGGAGAAAGTCCTCAAGTTAGAGAAAGTCGGAAGCAGGGACGCATGTCTTGCTAGGATGTACCACAATGCTACACTCTACGGATGGAGTACGGCCTTTACCTGTGTAATGTGCGGTGACCCGGATTTGAAGGGTACCAAGCCCGGGTTGGAAGGGTTTAAGAGGGTCTGTGACTTGGCTTCTATATTGGTGCAGGAGGAAAAGGATGGCAAGGAGGGAAGGATAAAAATATTTTTCTAATCCATATTGGAAATAAATAGTGAAGTTTTTCCATTTCAACTGGCTTCTGTAGTTCTTGGATATTAAACTTTTAACCAGGAGATTCTGTAACGCATAATGCTGCCTTGAACAAATTAATATAACGTATTAAAATTTTAGAATTTATTACCCAGCCGTTGTTGGGATATTAAGGTACGGTTTTTCTGATTTTTGGTTGTTTTTGGGGTGGCCGGATGACTGGTGTGGCCGGATGAGTGGTGGAACACGTTATCTCTGATGACTAAGACCGTGGTGTATTTGATAACGTGTTCCACCACTCAGTGGGCCACACCAGTCTAGTGGGCCACCCCAAAAACCACCAAAAATCAGAGAATCCGTACCTTAATATCTCAACAACGGCTCAGTAATAAATTCTAAAAATTTAATACATGATGTGCAGTGCCTAAAACTAGAAGCTATTTAATTTCCAGATGCTAAAAGTCCATAGTTTTTAGAATAGTAGTTTTTTGGTCCCTGAATTTGGAAAATTTCACCTTTTCCTTAATATCTCAAGAGCTATAGAAGTTCAGCTCTGAGAAATTTAATAATATCTATTTATAAGCTCTTTACATAACCTACCAAAATGTTAGAATTTATTACCCAGCCGTCGTTGAGATATTAAGGTACGGATTCTCTGATTTTTAGTGGTTTTTGGGGTGGCCCACTAGACTGGTGTGGCCCACTGAGTGGTGGAACACGTTAACGTGTTTCACCAGTGAGCTGCGCACCGCGTTTCTCACCAAAAATCGTAAACTTGGCAGCACAGTATCTCCACAACCACTAGATAACAACTTCTAAAACTCTACGGATAAGTTTGCACACATATTCCACTATTCCCCTCTTAAATTTATAAGAATGCGTCAAGTTGCCATGGAGATATGTAATTTCGGACCCCAAAATCTGCTCCAATTCTTGCAGGTCAACACTCACCCTGTCAATCACTCTAAAAAATGAGAAAGAGAAAACATTGAACGTATAAAAGCTTAATAACGGAATTTTCGCAGTTTTTATTAGGTGACTGCGGAGATATCGTGCTGCCAAATTTACATTTTTTGGTGAGAAACGCGGTGCGCAGCTCACTGAGGTGCGCAGCCCACTGGTGAAACACGTTATACGTGTTCCACCAGTCCTCGGGCCACCCCAAAAACCCACCAAAAACCAAAAAATTCGTACCTCAGTATCTCAACAACGGCTGGATAAGAAATTCTAAAATTTTAATACATTGACCTAGGTGAGATTCTCTCATGTGCTAATATAGATGTAGGTATTCACTACGGACTAGGCGTACATGCGTGGGACATTCCTCTTTCTAAGTATCTCCATTTCCGAAAGGTAGGGTAAGCTTTAGAATGAAATGTGTGAATAGCGCCCTGACAATTATATTTTTACTAGGCACTAATTCCCATCCCACCGCTTTGGGGATTAGCAATGATGTCCGCCAAGGTTTCTATTCTGTGCTTCTACCTACGGTTCTCGATTACCAGACGATCTAAAGCATTAGTATTCATGATGATGGCAATCGTCATCCTCTACTCTCTTGCTGGATCTTTGGTGGTGTTATACGGCTGCCGACCGATCGCTAAAACCTGGGACCCGACCATCACTTACGGCTCATGCATGGATTATTTCCCCCTTGCGGTATTGTACGCAACAGCAAATGTCTTTACAGACCTTGCACTTCTAGTCATACCTCTATTTCTCTTTAGGAAAATACAGCTTCCGAGACGCCAGAAAGTAGGACTCGTATTTATCTTCATGACTGGAGGACTGTAAGGTCTTTTCAAGAACATTAAGCAGCACTAAAATCTAACAACTAAGTAGTGCTTTAGCAGGTAGTATCGCTCGACTTAAGAAAGTTGTTGAACCATTTCCCCTAGATTGGACATGGTATAATAATTCTAACTTTCCTTGGATGTAAGTAGGAAGATATACTTCTATAGTGAGGTTTAATACTAACATATACTTAGGATCATCGAGATCTACTGTAGTATCGTCGCTGCGTGCCTGCCTCATACAAAACCATTCTTGCGGCAACACTTCCCTAAATTACTCGGGTCGACCTTCTATTCTTCCTCCAGCATAGCGGAATTCACTTTACGCTGGTCCCGAAACCGCACTCTTCAGTCACATAATGGTGATAAGAGTCAGACAGACATAAGAGTAGAGAGGTCGGACGATGAGATCCCATTAGAGCCTAGAACGAATGAGGTAAAAGATTGCAATGACGAAGTGAGCCACAGAGAAGGGTCAACTTTCTCTACCAACACGTTAAATCAGGTCGTTTAAAAGCAGGAATATGGCAGGTACGCTTAGCTTTGCGCTAGCGTACGCTCTCTTAGTTTCCTTATTCAAGTAGTTTCAACCATCACCATTTACCTTTGCTTATCCCCCCGGCGACGTGGCTGCGGAGCGCGACCGTAGGCTAGCTGGGGAATTACGTTCACCATTGAGGCGGCCGGGGAAACTTCGGGGACCATGCCCTGAAACGAAGAAATGAGTGGAAGGGTTTACTACCGTGCGCGACCCCCCTGCCCACTCGCTGGCCGCCCACTGCCAAACTCCCCGCCAAGTCTCTCTCTGATTCGCTGCAGTTCTGCCTGCTTATTGGTTCCTCGATTCTACAGTACCGTGATTTTAACTCTTGTCGCCGGCAGCTGCCCGTGCGTTGGAGAAAAGTTAGCCAACACTTTTTTTTTTGCTTCATTGGGTCGCCTCACTCTTTGTTATCGAGTACATAGATTTTGCCTAGTCGTCCATTAGTTAGAGAGAAGGGAGAAACCAGAAAGAGAGAGAAGGAAAAGGGGGGGTTGGTGGGGGTTCTGTTGGAACTTTCGTGTATTTAAGGTTCAGTAGTGTAGCTTGGCAGTAGCAGGTATAAGAGGGCGCCTCTCTCTCCCCTCTCTCCCTCTCCTCCCCCTCTCTCTCCCCCTTCCTGCTCCTGCTCATCACCAAGAATCTCATCCTTCACCAAATTCAACAGGTTCTGTTTAGGCGCGACAAAATCTGAGTTGGTATGTCAAACACAACTCGTTTCACAATCACAAATTCTAGATGCTTCCTCATATCCTTAATCATCTTCTCCATATCGTGCGTCTGATCTTTCCGCATATCTTCTTCCACGTTGCCCCCTATATATCTCGTGATCCAGAACGATAGTCTCCCTACTAAGTGAATATGCCTTCATTCTGCTCTGGGTGCCTGAAACCATGGGATCCAATTCAGCATAAGGCTTTGCGATAGCTGCCGACGTCGGAGCGTTCAGGCCTATCGTTCATCACGGGCGCGCTCGAGTCACGGTCGCCATCTAACGTCTTCTCAACCTTCTACACCATGCCCAGATCATGGCTGCGGTCAACATGTAGCTCCTGCTTCCGTATTACCTTCCCAAGACAGACTCTTACGTTGTCTGAGGCCAGCATCCTCGATTTCTCCGCCTCAGCCAGCCACGTTCGAGGTAAAGGTTTACGCCCACTCAGGCCGTCGTCAGCATCTACAGTATTATACCGTATGCCCTCTTAGCTCCCTACCGTTTCAAGTAGATGCATAAGAGTCACAAAAGGCGAGAAATTCTCGGCATCTTAGTGAGTGCAAACACATGGCTTGGTTTAAGAAAGCGGTGGTCTAAAATAATTTAGTGCTCTTCATCGACACTGCTATCCCCACCTTGTTCGCCCCGCAAGCCTTGGTGTCCACAGGACCTCGGTCGCCACGTAGACCTTGTTCTCCACGAAGGCCTTGCTTGCCACGGGGCCCCTGTCCGCCATCACAGCCATCACGGCCATCGTGCCCATCTCTGCCATCCCCTCCGGCCAAACCTTGAGTACCTCGGGGACCCTCTGGGCGTCGTGGCCCTTCGGCATCATCACGCCCTTTGGCCCCGGTTGGGCCTGGTCGGCGAGATTTCGCAATGCATCATATAGTGAGGACAAGTGCGGTAATCGATAGCACTATTGCTATACTAATCGTTGCTGAATTCCCATTCTCTCTTGTAGGTCCCGGGTTGCGATAGAGTGGTTGAGTTGATGCGGAGTTGTCGGTCGGCGTGATAGAACGCGCCAAAGTAATAAATGTTGTTTGGATGGTGCCGTGGTCTGTCACAGCGAGTGTAATTACACGTTGATCGAAGGTCATATTGCGTAAGAAGAATAATTGAAGTAAAACTAAGATGTACTTCTTCCATCTTAATATACAAAAGCCTGCTTGGTAGATTGATGTACCCTTGTGCGCGTGAAGCAGTACTGCCCGCGGGAAGGGTCAAAAATGGATTTCTTTCAGGATTCCTCTGTAGAAAAATGCGATTAGCCAGGTCTTCGGGTTCAGAAAAAAGGAACTGTGTCTTCATCGGTAGTAGATCAATTAATGAGTAATTTGGTGTTCCGTTCCATTCAATTAGATTTTGTTTCGTCAACTACTCCGTCCATCCTCGCCTATTAACAGACTCAAAAGGGGGACTAGTAGGAGATCGGAGGTTCCCATAGATATCATTGAGGCAATTATGATATGCAATAGCTGCCGCACTACTTTTTCCTTATCGACTTTGACTAGAGTTACGGATCATGCTCTTCGAAAGCCGGCTTCAGTGAAAGGCCTCCCACTGAGTAAATGGCCGAGGTGAGTTTGTGAATACAGGTGACCCTTTCTTCGGATGCCAATTAGAAACTTAAAGAACACAACCGGACTTTTTTCGAAGGGCGACTCAACCGGCCAATCAAGACACTTCCGAGCTTCCCTATCCACGAATCCGTCACTTCCTACTCGAACATCCTTTTTGTTATTTTTCTCCTCCGTAAGGATGGCTAGGAAGTCACAAACAAGCTTATATAGCGCAAAGTCCTCGAAGAAAAGGCTGCTGGCAAATAATGCAACCTGACCAATCAGTAGCGGGCCAGGAACGTATGTCCCCAAAGTCGCCGAGACGGTGTAGAAGTTCAGATCATCGAATTGGTGCATTGTCTTCGATGTCTTTGCCGAATACACATGCAGTCTGACCTCTGAAGATTCTCGGATCTCGGGGAGGAATATGTTTGCCTCGTACGGGCTGATAACCAGCAGGAAGTGAGGATCAGACCTGCTCGATAAAACCCACTTGACTGGACGAATAAAATCATCGTAGCTCAAATTTGGTGTAATTCTCACCGTGTTGATAAAGTCTTCGGTCACGCAGAGAGTTCCGGCAACGACTCCTGCGTGTAGGTGCTGGTACGCTGAGGTTAAACGGAGGCTATCGAAGGCACGAGAGAACGGGATGATAGTCGGATCTGCCGTTCGTCCAGTGCGAATGAAACACAGGACTAAGTCGTCAAGCCTGTGTGGGAGCGCATCTGCTGGAGGCGGTCTTTGTATCTCCCGCTCCTGCTCTACCTCATGCGCTATCTCCCTCTCTTGCTCTTCTTGCAACGCCCAGTCCTTACTCTGGCCCTCGGTGAAAGCTGCCCACTCGGAAAGCAAAAGCCGAACAGTCGAATCTTGGCGCGCCTCTCTATCCGTAAGGCAAGGGCGAAAGACGGCCTTCTTAGAACCCGTGCCATACATCTTCTGCAACGAGCGAGCTTCAGGCTCCTGGATACGGGAGCAGAAGTCAGACGTGCTGCCTGGTCCAATTGTCATATCTTCGAGGTCGTCGTGTTGCAAGAAGTCCGTGCAGAGTCGTCTCCGGTGAGAATGTTCTAGGCCCTGCATGATCCATAAGGGTTTCATGTTGCTAGTGGCACGACAGGTTTGCTCAAAACACCAGCTGACCACATCTGCGGAATCCAAGGTAGCGTCTGGCTGTTTGCCGGAAAGGGCGAATACTTCTCGATGGACTTCCGGTGGGGCCAGGAACATCAGAGACTGGTGACAGCCAAGCATTCTTAATCTCATACAAGCTAATAATACGTCAGCAATTTGATCATAAGCTCAACCCCGCCCAATGCCATACCCTGGACCAAGCGGTCTTTCGTGGTTCTCGGCCCAAGTGTCACGGCAGCACGCGCGTGAGTTGGCATACTGAGGTCCACTCCACGTGTGTGAACCTCATCCAGATAAATAAGACAACTGTCCAAGTTTCGATGGAACGGCGAGGCGAAGAGCCGCTCAACGAATCCCTGTCTATCTAGCACAAGCAACTCATCGGAGGCATCGAAGTAGACCGCTGCCTTCGCGTCCAGAGACAGTCGCAGCCATTCCTTGGCAACATTGTGGTTTGTAGATTCGAGCACCTGTGCTCCAACGTCAATGAGTACCTGAATTGAAGGTTCTTGTGCGCACACAAGCCCCAGAAGCCCTTCAGTATCCAGTCTTTTACCGGAGTCGTCTTTTGCTTCCAGATATCCGCGGTTCTCGACCCGCAAGAGCGTGCTAATCACCATGGCGTTTGTGCGGTGAAGTTGTGGTAGATCCTGCTGAGAGATCGAAAGTGGCAGAAGAAATTTATTGTCATTGGTGCCACTGAATCCAGTGGTTGAACGAACTTCAGAAGGAATGTCCCACGCCGATGTGGATAACTTTGCGGGGAACTCCTTGCCCTCGTGTGGGAACACCACAGACGTCATAAAGTAGTCCGCGGCCGACTTGGAATATTGTAGGTGAGGGAATATGCTCTCTTTCCACAACTGCTCGTCCTCTAGGTTAACACCATGAAAACTCTGAATGCGTAGGTCGTGGCAGTCTCTCGTCCAAAGCGCGTATTCACTGGGCGGGTCAGATTCTCGCGAGAGGTTGCCAAACGCCTGCCGCAGTTGGGTTGAGGTCAAGCCACTGTAGTAATAGCTCAAGCACGTGAGCACGATAGCCACATCTGGGTGCCCGAACTCAGCACTAATGGATGGGACACCTTTTGCTCGATAAGGAACAGCCATCATGCAACGCGAGAGGTCGAGGCCATAGTTGACGAGCCAGCGCTTCTGTTGGAATGCGAATAGCAAGATGTTGTGCGCAATCAGCCCGCGGAGAAGGTGCAGCTTCTCCCAGCTTTCTGTACCGCTGAATTCCTGTTCGACTGTTTCAGAGGCGGTTTTAGATGCACTGCGTTCACGGATAAATTCTTCCACAGCTTGTCGCACTGCGGATGTGCAGTGCGCGAGCGAAATGCCGACAAGGTTCCCGCAACTGATTTCTTTGACAACCCTGTCCAATATTACGGAGCCGACGCTATGATCCAGGAACGTGATCATAGGATAAGAGCGGCGCCAGAAATCTACTTCCACTCCTTGGTTTCCTTCATCCTGTACGAGTTGGGCTTGGTCCGCGAACAACGACAGGAGGCGTTGGGTAATTATCCATCTGTCCGGCTGGCCATCCATAAGCCTCTGATTGCCGATTGAATATACCAATTGAAACCGTGGGTCTAGGATCTCGTCGCTCTCATCAAGCACATCGCGGCAGGTGGTAGCCAGCCATTGCTCTACGCGTATCAGCTGCCACCCCAACTCCGGCTGGGTTTGAAGGCGCTCGCGGCCCATGAGGCGGAACGACATCATGTGCTCAGGGAGTGTGATGACTATCCCTTGGTCATGGAAGCATTGCTCTAAATGGCTAAGTAGCTGAGAGATTTGGGCATTGTCAAGACGTCGTTCTCTTGTGACCGGAGCGTGGCATATGCGGCGATTAACTAGCCCACCCAGTCGCTGCGATAGCAGGTTTTGTGTCTGCTTCAGCAGCGGCTTGATCACGATGATCCTTGCTAGCTGCTGTCCGTTGGATAATTCAGTCATCACCATAGGAACGATGACTGACGATTTCCCTTCCCCCATATTGAGCTGTAGGACGGCATTCTTCCCATCGTCTGCCCAGATCATCTTCCGGGCAACTTCGGCCTGGATTTCTCGGATGGTCAAATTATTCTCGATCTCAATCAAGAGCCAATCGGGATATTCGTTGCCGTTCCAGGACTGGTGGCCTGGCTCTTCCGCTTCCTTGTAGAAACCAAGGATGTCATTACGGTGGCTGAGAGCCAGGAGCCTCTCGGATCTCTGGAGCGAGGAGACCAGCTCGCCGAAAGACGCCAAGACACGTCTCCAGGCCTCCGGTATTGAGCTTCGATATTGTGCAGATAGACACATGAGCAGTGACGCCGTGTTGATCCGAGGCCACAAGCCCGTCTTGTATAAGACATGCTCTGACGAGCTTTGTGGGCCCAGTGCCTCGACAATTTGGCGGAGAGCGTCTCTCATCTGGTTCGAGAGGTCTACCTTGCAATCGAGGAGGTCTTCATCATAGACTGGGATCCGCTCGGGCGTTACCGCTAGCTTCGTTGCTTTGAAAGATGCAAGGCTTGCTTGCAGGTCGTTGGCATACCTTTGGCGAGTGTCATCGTCCTCTCGCATGCGTTTTATCATCTCTTCAAACTCGTGCAGACCTGCCGTATGCCTCGGAGGTTGAGATGGTCTTTCTGAGTGGTACGGTACGGAAGGTTGTGGCGGTAGAGGAGGGCTCCTTTCACAGAAGAGATCCATCAGTTCTGGCGCAAGAAGCACTGCTCCCATGTCGCAAGATTGTCGTGGTTTGTGCGAAGGCGTCTCTCTCAGCACACCCACGTGCGACGAATAAATTTTTCGCAACTTAGACTGTACTTCGTTGATATGCAACATAAATTTGCGATTATCGTTCCAAGTAGTAAAGCGCTTTGTGCAATCTTCATTCGCTCCGAATTTGAGTCGCATACTTCCAAGCTGGGGGATGCTGGGAGAATCACAATGCCTCTGTTCCATGAGATGGTTTGTGATGAAATCGAGCTGCTTTGACTTCTCGGAACGGAATTCAGCGAGTCGGGATCTCCATAGTTGTTTATTTTCGCCGCGGGTCCTCGTGGGTTCCGGGATGTATCTTTCGACAATAGATCGGACTTGAGCATGGGTTGGACCATCTCCCTGTCCGATATTGTATGAACACTTCGACGTTCGAATATCGAAAAATGTCCCGGAGCAGGCGATCCCCAGAAGCGTACGCACCAAAGGCATGGATTCGGCTTGTGCGAAGACGATCATGGCGAAAAGGTGCATTAATTTGTACTGATCGGCTTCTCGCTGGCTTTTCCGGCAGTAGTCGTACACAGCGCCCCACTCTTGGTCAAGTGGGAATGCTAGGAGGTCATTGCAAGTGCGTCTCAGCGGGTCGATGTTCTGATTATAGCCACCGACCAGTTGCCACTGCTTTACCCGCGACGGAAGGTCTAGAACCACATCCATCTCTCGTGGCCATTGCCGGACCAGCGAGCTGATTTCAAACACTCGGCGAGCTCCAGGGCTATTAGAATTGTCATCTCTTGATTTGTACACCTCGTCATGTCTTCTCCTTGATCCTAGGATCGTGTTCCGTACGCTGGAGCTGCGATTTGTGGCTCGTTTTAGGAGTTGTGCATCGCCTCGGCTTTTCACGAGCGAACGAGCACACTGCCCATCATACAGGATCCCCAGTTGAGAAGAATAGTTACTGATGTCCTCAACCAAAGTAGCAAAATCTTCGTGCTGGGCTAGTTGACCGAGACTTGGTTGCCACTTGACCGTTTGCATTCTGCGCAGGTGTTTCGGGTAGAATCGCCGTTCTGGGGTCAAGGCGGCGATGAGGTTCAGCATCGAGATGGCGTCGTTCTCCATGGGTGTGGAAACACGCAACGACTGCTCGTGCAAGATGCGCAGTGCCTCATGTGTTCCTGAATGTGAAGTGAGTGGATCTGGAAGGCCCGAGCTGGTTACCGCATGTAGGTATGCCAGATATAGCTTGCTGACAACTCCCGGGTGGCCTCGAAGCCGTGACAAGTTTTCATCCAACTGGTAGTGCATGAAGCGGATCTGCTTTGCGCTACCCAGCCTTATTACCGCACGACTGTAGTCCCCATACTTGGAGATGGAGACTGGACCGTAGGGGATTACTACGCTCCTCTCCAGTATGCTGGGATGTGAATTGAGGCTTCGGAATACGAGTTTGTTTCGTAATCCATACAAACATCCAATGTTTTGGTCCAGATCAATCACTGCGCCAAGTTGCTTGGACTCCAATAATCCGTGCTTGTTGATGAATAAGCTCAGCCGGAACCGTGGAAGATGGACATTGACCTCTTCTGAGTCGGCTGTGATCATGACGTAGTGGCGATTCTCCAGGATTTGCAAGATATCAAGAACTGCATTCCCCAGCCGACTCTTCTGATCGACCAGTCTCTTCTTTCCAACCTTCATGTAAGATTTCCTATCAGGAAGCAAATGGAGCGTCATATCCCTCTTAAACTTACCCCATGGTGAGCTCAGCGAGTGGAACTCAATCTCATTGGTTTTTGTGTTGATCCAATGAACAAAGTCCTCGGTAAGATTCTTGGGAAGATCGGGTTCCAAGATCTCGTAAGGTATGAGGCGGAGATGCTTTGTGCCTGCGACTGCCTCGATAAGGAGCTCTCCACTTCTCATACCAAGGTGGACCTGCACTAAATTAGTGCAACACGTCCTCAGAACGGGACCGAAGCAGCTTACCTCATGACCGTCTATCATCTTAATCGTTTTGTATTCCATACAAGGAATATAAGACTTGGTGACATTCAAGATACGCTGCTAAATCAGTATTCTGATCGATCAAAGAGGAAATTAGTGGTTTAAACTCACAGGCCCAAATATCCTCTCATAGATTGGCGCGTTCGTGTATTTTGCTGGCAATCTTCCAACGCGCCGGCCATCCAATAGAAATTCCCCGGTCAGGACATCATAGTGGCAGGGTTGACGGGCACCGTACGAATTGGTTCTGATAGAGCAGGTCATCCATCTGTCTTGTGTAGCAGCAAAGACGTTCCAGCATCCCTCGAAGCCAGTAAGTCCGTATGCACGCTCAAGCCCATTATTTATGCCGCTGCTTGATGCCTTTATAAGAGTTATTAGGTGCGATTCGGCAGTTCTTGAGATTTTTCGGTCCATAAAGAGTGAATTTCGCGTCTCGGTGGGGAGGCTGCTGGTCTGAACAGGGCAGTTGTCATTGAGATAGATCGACGACTCAACGAAGCTTGCAACATCGGCATCGTCGCTCAGAACCAGATGGACACAGTTAAAATCAATGCCAAATGTCATCCTACAGGTGATTGCGGATTCAAGAATAACATTCCTCAGCTTGTTGTTCTCGTCTTGCGTTTCGCAGTTCTGAAGGCTGTCGGAGATGTTTCGGCACCACTCCAGAGCTACCTTCCTTACCTCGCGCAGCAACTGAACTACCCGGCTAGTCAAAGAGCTATCTCTGCATAAAGAGAGGGTTCGAATGCTCAGTATTACTATTGTAGCCAGTCGGGTTTGCTCTTTCCAGTTGGCCCTGACGCTGGAAAGGTGATCTTCCAGGAGGCAGAGCAGCCGGAGGCCGAAGGCCAAGCCTTTGAAAGGCATGTGGGCCTCCCTAAAGACCGAATGCCCACTGGAGGATCCTGCCTGAAAAATTGCTTGCCGAATAAGCATATGAACAGCAGGGGCATTAAAAGACAGATCGGCAGATCCAAGCTCTCGTAGGACGTTCAGTAGCTGAATACGTTCTCCGGCACGCAAAGAAGCGAACGCAACGAACTCGTGGGAACTGATCCCTACGTGACAGTCCTGCTGTCTTGCAAGAGCTTCATTTGGTGTACGAGTGGTTGTGTCCATGAAATCTTGCAGGTTCGAGTACGGTCCCCCGGGTAGGGATGAAACGCAATGACGGTCGAACCCGGCTGTGGATGTTTGGTCCTGCAACCAACAGTTGGTATTCCTGTCGAGCAAGCGGTACTGTAAGCCGTTGTTGACGGCAACTTTTTCGAACGCAATCGGGAATCTCTGAGAGCTGTAATGCGATCGCAGGAACGTCTTCGTGCGCGACCCGAGCGTGATCCTTCGGCCACGGTCAGAGGCATATCGCTTGAGAAGCTTGTAGTTCAGGAGCCGCTCAAGAATATCGCCACCAAGCAACGATTCGGTGCGTCCAACATCCTGGAGAATAATCCAAGTGGCGTCGCGCCATGACGAGAATCCCACTGGGCAATCGAGTTCAAAGACTGCGGCCTTCGCCTGTACGTTGTCCGCTGGGAGCGGCCACTCGTCCACTTCGATGCGTATAGCAGCTGCCTGTCTTTCTCGTGCACACTTATGACAACTACTTTGGTGTACCGGGTCACCCCACTCGTCGGTGGCGTATGAGTGCTGCATTCGTGATGCCTGTTCCAAGAGTAGGCGGTACGAGTTCGACTTTTCCTCCCATTCAGTATACTTCCGAGCTCTACGCTCGGACGCATCATGTTCGATCTCTTTCTTTAGGTTTTGATGCCTTTCCGACTGCGCGAAATACGGCACGCAGATGGATCTGTTGGTCAGATTACCAAGAATCGGTGGATTTTCCGGATCGACGTCTCTCCAACGCGCTGCAAGATGCCGTTCTATGCGATCGAGGCTCTTCAGCTGACACAGATGTGGAAGCAGAAGAGGATGCCCAATATTTTCCGGAATCTCCGGAGTGTAATGCTGCATTAGGGGATACAGCCGTAAGCAAATGGTGTCCAGAGCCTTCCAAATCTCTAATAGCGTTAGGAGCATGACTGAAAGTGCTCTCGGATTGTCTCGATATTCCTCAAGAGCGATATCCACGTAGGTGCGCATTCCTTGCAGCAGGGATTCACAGTCCGAATCATTCCCAAGTCGATTCTCGGTCCAAGAAGCAAGGTTATCTATAGTCCAGGTTTCGAAATCGGTGAGGAGGAAGATTCTATGGAAGGCGTCTTCAGCCCTTTGCAACTGAGGCAAGCCATCATACTTGAACTTCAAGAGATGTCCGGCGGTCAATTCAATAATTGGTTGTTCCAGATGTCCTCCACCACGTTGTGCCACCATTCGGAGATATTCATGGCTGTTGCTTAGAGGCAAGTTGTAGTCGTCGTCCATTGCTAAGGCACGAAGCTTCAGGATCGGTGGCGAATCCTGTTCCTGGTACTTCAGCCAGGAAGCATCCAGACTAGTTTGAACTTTTGTCACAACGGTGCTCACTGCTTTTTCGACGAACGGAAGAGCATTCCCCCCCAGCTTTGATAGGCGGCGAGCAGCCTTCACGGCAGCAATCTGTCGTACGTCGGCACTGACTGGGTTGCTGATGACGAAGTCGCAAACTCTGGCCATAAAGAATGCCATCAGGTTCTTGTATTGCCATCGGCCTTGTTCGGTATTGAAAGCGTGAGAAAGCAGGATCTGCATGCTGACCCGGATTACAAGCCAGAAAGGCGAACGCCTCCAAGGTGAGAGGCACTTATCCCAGTTGACGTCGTCGCGCACGTGCTTGAGAATTTCTAGACTCTCACAGGTCTTTCCACAACCCTTGAGCACTTGGACCAGAGCTTCGGTGACGAGTCTGGGATGAGTGGTCTCGCGTTCCTCAGGTACGATGGATTGTGCCTTCCTTGTAGTAGACATGGAGAGCTCCACTGGCTCGTTGCTCATCTTATGTACGATACTGGCTACTTCTTCTACGAAGTTTTTGTCGTTGAGGAGGTGGCTACTGAAGCTAACGGATTGTCCAGGGAAATTCCATGCCAGGCGGTCGCAGGATCCCATCACGTCATCAGATCGAGCTGAAGCCTCGAAGGCATGAACCACGACCGAATCGCTTTCTGGACGGAAGAACAGGAGAGCCGCATTCTGAGCCCTAATGTGGACCGTAACGGCATCTATGCAAGTGTTAGTACAGCCTAGACACGTTCAGTACCAACCAACTGACTAACCGGTAGGTTCAAGGCCTTGAATGATCTTCTGTAGAGGTTCTTTGGGCGTAGTATTCCCCTCCGATATTACCCGCATGTTTTCTAGTACGCTGCACAGAGGCCTCCACATGTGGTGACTTTCAATGTTGCATTTGGCGATGAAAGTCTTCGCTGTTCCGATCAATAATCCCAAAAGCGACCGCTCGCCTTCTCGCGCTGTATCCAAATCATCGTCTTGTTGAGGAAGTTTGACGGGAAGAAGAACGTGATTGACTAGAAATTCAATGACTTGGCTGTTCGGAGTCGTGGCCATGGTGGTGGGTGGTTCTCAGAACAAAAAGTTGAAGCTAATACCATATCAATGCCGGCACCAGCTCAATTTATGTTCGTTCGGAATTCTGGAAAAATTATCCCAAGACATCTTAATGATCATAGCGCTTGTTAGCTGCTTGGAATTCTTTTACGCAGTCCATGGACATGGCCAATACCACGCAAATATGATCTTTACTAGGTCTTTGCTACTATCCCGTGGTTACATTCTGTGCGCTAGCTTCGTATTACGTACCAATATTGATCTGCGCTCTCTGGCGTAATCTACCATGAGAAAAACCTTTTCCAAAATTAGAGACATTTCCCGCATGTATTTAACAGCGAGATGGAAGCCACGCTTTCCGATTAAAACGTTTCATCAGCTTACATCATTCCAAAAAATCCCCGTTCTGATTATTTCTTGTATATATGCATCCCGCGGCCACCGCGAGCCACAAGAACGCTATTTTACGCTAAGCTACATTAGGATCCCGGTTCATTCAAGGCTTAATACGTCCTTTTTTCTCTCTGATTTCCGTAAAATAAGTTAGAATAGTAACAATAGCAGAGACTAGTTCAACGCTGGAGATAAAATTGAAGTAAACGTCAACTTCGGCTTTAACACCGTCGTTTGAAGCCTTCCACACTGCACCACCAGAAGAGAATCATGTGATTAATCCACCACTCATCGACCCCACGCCATTCACGGTATAGTTTCGCGCAGATGCGGCGGAAACAAATCCCGTTCAGACTCTGAGTCATCTATTAGAGTATCACGATGCCTTGTAGGAGAAATCCGCCACTTTTGAGAACTTCTGCATACCAGCCCAGAAGGTTCTCTAGAATCTGATCATAACAGGTTATCTGCGGTAGGATTATCGAGTCTACAACAACAAAAATTCAAGCAATAAAAGCGGCAAAGGGGTAGTTATCGCAATCCTAAATATAGTAAGCGTGTGACGGAACACACCTATCGGAATTACCTGATTCACCGCGTACCGGGATACCTTATATGGATTAGCCTCGCCACGTTTTGATCACTACCGGTCCAAACCTCTACCCGAGGGGGGGCCAGTGACTGTCCGGATTGAAGACCTCGGGGTTCAGCAACTCCAGTATACTATCGGTATACTGTCGATAGATCTCAGGCAAAACCTGGCATCCGCTGCTATTGTCGGTAATGTTGACTGGCTCTATAGAGCTGGTCGGTATGTTATTAAAGATTCGGTTTTCTGTAACACGAAGAGGCCAACGGGTAACTTCTCCAAGCGGTGAGTTCCTGCTATCACCCTCTTCGCAGTCTAGTCGGCTCCTTCGCCTTTCCGTGGAAATTCCCGACCCACCTATCCCTTGAATGCGGCACTGACAACGGTCGAAATGACCGCCATTTCCAGTTAATATGAAGTGTTCTGCACTGGAGAAAAAACATTGGCATGGATCATGTTGGAGACGATCTCCATTCAAGGGTGATAGATGAACCTCGCCGTCGAGACCTTCTGTATATGAAAACGGGGATATGGGGCCTGAATAAGAGGAAACTGGTTAGTGGACAAGATCTGTCGTATCTATGAATGAAGTACTTAAGATAATACTTACCCTCTGAAGCCCCTAAACTCCCCATTTGAGATATATTTGGCATTGGCCAACGCTCATGTACTAATGAGTTTCCATCTTTAGGCGAGTGGGTAATGAAAAAAGTCAACCTTTCGATCTCGTGACACGGCTCAGGATTCCGGGGTCCAGGATATGCAGAAAAAGCAAAAGTAAAATATGCTCGGAACTAGACATATCGCTTCGCCAGCCCCAGCCACTGTTTATGTCCGAAGCTCTGTCGTGCGTTGATTGGCTGAGGTTTCATTTTGAAAAATGGAGTGAAGCCCTGTCCCAAAGGAATCCTACCAATTTCACTGCGCCTGTATCCTTTATAATCCCGGTGTAGTTTCAGAAATATTTCTATTTGCACCTGACCAACTTCTCAACTACGTCTTTGCAATACACGTTCTGAAGCCAACAGCGGCGCCATATTCCTGGTGGCCGCTGAACTCACTACCGACAGCCACCGCAGAATGCGATCACACCCCATGGCTGTGGTAGCAGACTTGGAAGCAGCGTTTGGCCAACTTGACACCATCTTTCCCCATGTAGTATTGGAGAATCAGGTACGTTGAGCAGCTATCCCACCAAACAATGATAGTAGAAATTGATATTTTTGCTAGCAACTTCAAAATGTTTGCCGATCGTCCCTGGGAAATGAGATCGTTGAACAGTTTCTACGCGCCACATCAGGTTCTTCTGGCTCCCGTGCTCCTTCGCTTCTCTCATTCCTGGTAACGATATGCCAAGCCGTGTCGTTTCCTATCATGCCTCAGTGTAACGAAGACAGAGATGACTGTGCAAGGACGCTCCAGTACCACGAGTCGTTGCCGTCCATATCTTGCATTATTCCCCTAGAGAACACTTCCTCATTACCGCTGATCCAAAGTAAGGTTCATTCCATAACCATCTTGCTACTACGTAACTAATGCAGCTTCAGGGAACAACTCTAGCCCCCCTTCAGATCGAAGCGTTTGTTTGAGTCAGCCGTCCAGTCCTGGGCGGCCAAGGGGCAAAATGAATCGTAAGAGGGTTAGAGAGGGCCTCCGAAGTTTCCGAGACGTTTCCTTGAGCCCGGAACCACCTATCGAAGAGCTCAGAGACATTATCTCTCGATATCTTCGAGGCCCGCAGTGTCCTGACACAACTCACAGGGCTGTACGCCTCGAAGGACAGGTGTCACAGACGGTCAACGTAGTCGGCAGAATCTACAGAATAAACAAAAAAGACAAGCACGCAACTGCATGTGTAAGCCGCATCACGTACTTGCTTCTTTCGCACTGTGCGGACCGCCTCGAACAAACACCGGATATACGCGCGAAGAGGGAGACCGGACGCGGGGCCAGAACTTACGTACACCAAGAAATGTCGAGGATTACGGGAGAGAGTGTTGCTGGCCTTATTCGAATCATCCATGGCGCGAATGTGTACTCTCAACTTGCTGAGGGAGCTGGGGTGGGACGCCTACTTGAACTGAGGGGCGAATGCTTGAGCCAGTGAGCATTATGCTACCACCTACCACCTGATCTTAGAAATTTACGCTAATGACAATACTCTTAGGTGGGAGAATAAACTCAACAAAGAGGACATTGACGAGATCTGTGTGGAGCTATCCGATAACGTTGAGTTGCAAGAGCATACTAGAAGATCCCTTTGGGACTTCTTAACGACGAGATTCATTATTGAGGTCTTGGAGAGCTGTGGAACGAGCAGGGCGCAGCTTGCTGACATGCAAACGAGTCTGACGACACTCCTTCGCATGCACGTGGATTTTGAGGGCCTTCGACGCGGGGAAATCCTTCCGAATCATCACGATCCGCACAGATGGACACTCGATCAGCACTCAGCTCACTCGACCAAGCGTGTCTGCATCGCAAATGGTTGCGTATCTTCGACGCATATATGCCCGCAATACGGGGTCTCTGGATGTGATGATGCTTCTACCACGTGCTGTAGCACTCCTTCGGAAACAACATCCATCAAAGGCCAGCATGAGAGAACTACTACCGTGCAAACATCACGCCAGTCAACGAGCTCTCGAATCATTTCTGGTCGCGAGAAAGACATCTCCGGCGAACAACGGGACCTCAATCCATCTTTAGATTCTGAGCATGCCCGTTCGCAAGCTCTGGATTTGCGCGAGCAGCTCAATGCCGGTCGCCCTTGCTCCGTGAATGGAGATCATCACTTCGCTATACCTTATGGCACGCCGAATTCCGCCAGCTTCTACTTAAACGAAAACCCTGCTGGATATAATTGGACCCGCGCTCCACCGGGTGAAGATGTTGAGACAGAAGGTTCTGCTTCCACACCAGTGCCGCGCATGAACATTCAGCGTGTTATATCTGCGCGTGGAGTTGACCGCGATCCGGACGGCAAGTAGGAAAATTTCGCGGTAGAATAAGTCCGGTAGCTGACAAGCTGTAAATAGAGGCAGACGAGATTGCCCCGATAGAGGAAATCGGACTTCTACCGTCTCAGGCAGGAAAAAATTCATCATCAGGTTTTGATTTTGGTTTTGATGTTCTGCAAAATATGCCCTTATTGGCCATAAACACCCCCAGTCTCCTAGATCTTTCAGTGCAACAACCACTTCTCGACAACTTCTCATCTTTTGGTCCGTTCGGACTGGATAAAACAGCTGAAGAGGGAGGACGACCTTGCCCGAACGCTATCGCATCATCAAACCTTTTCGACCTTACAGAGTGTGACACTGCCGGGCAGGTTTTTCACGATGAGCGCCACCCCGGTAGAGGATCGACTTCGTAGCATCCAGACGATGCTCAATCTCATATCAACCACAGTCTGGTATATATAGAGTTTGACGAGCGAGCCGCTGTATATGTACCGACAAGAGCAGGATTATCCCACCCAGTTTGATTTGGCAAAGGCCGAGTAGATTGGTGGCGTTTACGGACCTTCTTGCCCTTCTTTTTTTCTTGTTTACCTAAAATTGTGAGCTCATTGTTTCAAAGTTGGTAAGTTATATGCAAAGAATACTCGTACCTGGTGTGTTTTGCTACTGGGTTGCTTTTTTTTTTCTGTTGCGGTCGCTCTTTACTCCAAAAATAACTAGCCTGAGCGTTAACCAAAAAAAAAAAAAAAATTCATTCGGTTTCCTGGTTATTTAACAAACCTTTCTAATCGTAACTTGGGGTTACGTTTATAGTATTGGAATAGAAGTAGTGAATAAGCGCTGTATAGCTGTCTTAAGACGGCGGCAGTGTATTAGCGCGTACAGGTAAACCCTCTTATCTAGAAAGAATCGGATAGAGAGCGAGCAGGTGTGGGTCTGAAGCTGTATTGACATACATAAGTGTGCATAAGAAAGCCGGCCATCACGGCGCCAGTGTTACCAAAGGCGGCATACTATGGTTGTTGTCGCATTAGTTTCCTAGGTCGCAAACTTTTGCAACGTTTCCAATGCTGAGTCAACATGCACGTGATTAATGACGTGATTGCCAGCGGATCTAAGATATCCGGTCTATCTCTTGACACGTGCTGCATTTTCCCAACTACCCTTCGGAGCAGAGATCTGGGCCAGGCCTGATAGACCCAACGGGCGGAGCAGCTTCCTACAGATACAAGCAGCGAAAGGCGGAATAAATACTGCAGTAAACTTCTCCTTCCGAGCCATGCTCCCCGTCTACTTCAAAGCCAATCACGAACGCTTCAACCAGAACGCAGTTCTGGACTGCAGCTGCGGGCAACCCAAGAGTCACTCCCACCCATTTACATGTAAAATCTCCAGAAGACGGTCCAAGGCGCTGCTGGGACTCCCGCCGAGCGAAAACACTTAGAACTCCCCACCCCCATAATCCCTCTTGTTCGTAAACACCGCCGCACCCCACCCCAAATCTCTGACGGCTACAAGTTCAAATTCCTTAGCTCTCTCTCCAAATCATCCGCCCTCTGCACACCCCTCGCCAGTTGATGATTCCTTCCGCCGGCTGCAGCGCCGCATTGAGGACACCTTGTCTCTTGCATCGGCATACCGCATTCACCGATAGTAAATGGATGTCCGTTCTCGCAGTAATACCAATGACCGGTACCGCTGAACTCGGAGGCCATTGCAGCCAGAACGGCGCGTCTTTCTTCAGAAGTGACGACGCTGAAGAATGTTGAGGCTCGTAGCATGGTCTCCACGGCTTCGACTTCGGCCATCATACCATTTGTAGAGCCCGGGTTCTCTGAGCAGATCCGCCGGGCCGCCTCGACGTTGTTCATGCCTTCTTCCCGAAGTTGCCCCTGCGTATCTACGGAGACGAAAGGGCGCTCGATGGCGTTGTGCTGCGCGTAGAAAAGCAGAGCTTCCACGACCTGTGGAGGACTGCTTGCCTGTGATGCTTCCTGCAATAGCTGAAGACAATCCTTCCGGCTGTTCGAGAGATCTAGCAAGCATTCGCCACGGAGCTGGGCCGGGAGCTTGTCTTTCCAGACGGACAAAACATCACCGAGGATTGCCAAATCACAGCGAATGAGAAGCGCGAATCCCAAAAGGTGAGCCCTGGTTTGGAGCACTTCTGTGTCGAAGGCGAAGGAGCCCCCGGCATCGCGTCTCCGGCGGGCATCCTGGCAGTAATCGAAGACCTTTTTAAAAGGTTGTTCTTCTTTGGCGACTTTGCCGACATATGTTCGAATCCGTTTCCGCGAATGGAAAATTTGCTGGTACCGGTCCTTAAGCATGAATCCACCGACAGCCTCTTTTATTCGCATGAATTGGATCGAAGGACTCCCGGAAATCTGGAGTTTGACAGGCGCCATGGCTCCAACGCTGATTCCATCGGTGGTACCCGTAAGTCGATCGTGCGCGGCCTGGAACTGGGACTGCAGCGTCACGTAATCTCTCTGGGACCAGACAATGAACTTCTTTGTCGATTCGTCCAGTAGCGCGCGTTGGATGATGCGCCCATACCTAGAGATGTTTCGAAGAGATCCGCGACAGGTCGGGCAAGCCTTTAGCTCATCGTTCGAGAAAGGCGGGGCAGGTTTCAGACCGGAAAAGCTGCCATCTCCTGATAGCTCGTAGTGTTTGGCCATGTCCATATGGCCGTCCATGTTCGCAACAGTCATAACGTGGCCGCACTGAGGGAAAAGGCATGGATCATCGTCGAGGTTAACTTCTTTGTATGTGAGCATTTCGATAAAGTCAACTTGCATATCTTTAACGCGATCCATAGCGCATGTCTGGCAGAAATTTTCGTCTGGACATTTTTCGCCGCACAGTGAGGGGCCTACATGGGTATTAGCTATGATTTTGAAACATCGCGAGCAATGACTACTTTGAAGCAGGCTATGTCCGGAAGGACGTCGCTAGGGCCATCGGAGGACGGAAACGAAGAGAATTTTGAACCCGAGCGGGTTAAACTCACATTGGTGCCCGCAGGCAAGCACCTGTCCGCACCGCTTTGGGCACGGCAGCCAATCACACGGTGCAGCGCATGGTAGGCTACATCTGCTATGCGGGCACTGAGACTCGCACGTCTGATGCGCGCAAGGGGAACACGGCTCTTGGCACTTCTTACTGCACCGGGAATGGCTGCAGAAGATATCACAGGGCGCATTGCATAGGGAACAAGGCTTGTCGCCATGGCATGCGTCAGAGCAGCTGTGGCGACAGGTGCTGTAGTTGCGACCGCATACTTGCTGGCAAATGCCATGATTTTCCGAGGCAATGGCGCCGTTCTCCCTGGTCCTGCACGCGCTGCACCGGTTCTTGCATGCATGACCGCATGGGAGAAGTGCGTCGCAGCGGGCAGCGCAGTGGTAGCCGTCCGACTTAAAATCGGCGTGGCAAGGCAGTTCCATCTTGTGGCGGCATCCTGGAATGGTGCGGAGCACTCTGACGTTGCATATGACGGTCGAGACGTCCCGAGCTTGCCAGCACGGTAAATCCAACTTCGCATGGCCGCAGGTCAAGACCCTGGTGGGATCGCGGATGCTGACGGTGCACTTCTCAGGGCAAGCGACGCCGCAAGTCCGGGGACAGGAGTGATCGCAGCCCTTCGTGGGCCTCGGGCATGGCTCCAGGCACACGACGGCGTCATGTAGCAGTGTCGAGTGGCACTTATTGATGCAGGAATGGCCACAACGCAGCCGCTGGTCGCATTTTAGACTACACCCTCCCTCCGGGGAGAACTGGGAGAAATCTTCCGGCTTCAAGACCGTGATGGGACTGTGTGGATGCCGGGGACATTGAAGTTCGAAGGAACTTCCGATGCTTCCCCCGGTGCGTAAGATTTCAAGGACGTCTGCCCACATCTGAACGCTGCCCGCGGTTTCCGAGTTGCCAATGATGAACATGCCATGTTGAGCGCGCGAAAGCAAAACATTGATCCTATTAGAGGTCTTGAGGAACCCGCATCTGTTCGCTTTGTTCGAGCGAACGAGAGAGATGACAACGACTCTTGCCTCTTCACCCTGAAAGTTGTCGATGGTGGCCACCTTGAGCGCATTCAACGCCGATGATTTGCTGGCCGGTGCTTTCTCATCGGAAGCCATGCCTGCTTTATCGAGGTCGTCGAGATCGCGATCGTTCAAGACAAGTTCCCACATCCGACCGAGTCTTGTTCGCAGCTTGTGAAGCTGTCCAAGATAGGGAGTGAGCACAGCAATATCGTCGGCGTGGTAGACCCCTTGCTTCATCAGGTGAGAAACAAGGCCCAGGGTCATGTCGATCTCAAAGTCGTTGGTGTGACTCGTCGAGGCGACGCCCTGAGAGTCATCGGAGCTGGCCTCGTGCTCGCGATGATCAAACCAAAAGAGCCGCTGCTTCATGCCCGACACCATCGGATAAGCCGAAGTGGACGAGGCATCCTTAAGAGACGGATAAAGAGTCTCCCGGATCAGCTGCGAGATCATCGGATGCATTCGGCGTTGTATCTCGAGAGTTCTGAAAGGAAGTCGGACCGCTGAGGCGCCGTTCGGCTGCACCAGCCTCTCGAATAGCGATACGTCCAGAGAATACTGTTCCCCGTGTGGATGCTCTCGCCCCAGGTCGTATCGCTGGATTTGAGGACGCAGCTGCTGGTGGTCACCGATCAGGATAGCGTGCTCGACCGAAGGCAGCATGGCCGTAAGCGTGTGGGACTCCAGGACTTCGCCAGCCTCTTCGCAGATCATGACTTTCGCCCGGATGCGACGCAACATGTCAAGGTTGCGCGCCAATCCGCTCGTGGTAATGCCTACAACGTGCGCTTGCTGCAGGCATCGAAGGTCCATCTCCATGCGGTTTCTTCGGTACTTAATCCGCCGATCGTCATACTCTTGGAGGGCTTGAACGAGCTTTCGCTGAGCGCTGCTGCGGAGACGCTGCACCCAGTATCGGTGAAGTTTCTCCCGTTCCTCACGAGACATGGCCGTCAGCTCTGTCGACTCGAGAGCGGAGATGGACCGTTGGTGTTGGCCTGCGGAACCAGAGACTCCGCCACGAAGCCAGCGGGAGAGAGCCTTCCCAGGGTCACTTTGCGGTGCGCAAAACCCTTCGTCATCTGGAATATCATTTCCGAAGAGCGCATCATGGTGGTGGGGAGAATGGTCGCGGAGATACTGTCTGACTGATGGCCATGAGCCTGCGTTGCTGAGGGTCGCGATGAGCTGGTCAATCTCCGCTTCGTCGTGTTCGAGCTGACACCGGAACTGATAGTCAAGGTGCTTTTCGGCCTTTGTGCGTTCTATCTTCTTAGCAACTTCTCGCAGCATGAACGGCTGCAGGATTTCAGATTTGGAACGGGAGCCGACACGGATAATTTGGCCGATCCCGGCATTCACGAGATGCTCCAGTAGCTGGTCAAGGGCATGGTTGGTGTAGCAGACACACAGTATAGGCCCCAGCTTGGCAGCCTTTCGGTTGTCGAGAAGGATTCTGATGAGAGCGATGCCAGTGTAGCTCTTACCAGTACCGGGAGGCCCTTGAATAAGAGCGAAGCTCCGTGTGAGCGAATCTACGACGGCATGCGCCTGTGCATCATCCAGTCTTGAACCTTTGATCAATGAACTGGTTTCAAAGTGCCCCTGAGCCGACAGATACAAGTCCCTCCTTTCGTCCATCGTCGTGCGGAGATTGAAGCGGAAGTTGAGATCTCTGGAGTAAGCCGGCGGTGGCACATGGATCATCCCCGCCATGCGATCTTCCGACGCAAGGAACTCCGTAAAAGGCACATCTCCGCTTTGGGCCATTTGCTGCAGTGCTTCGAGAGTGTGCCGAAAAGCCGGTAGCAGCACACCTGGGAACTCTACGAGAGCCATCTGGCAAGGATCCCAACACCTATGGAAAAGATCATTGGCGGATTCATCGCTAAAATCCACCAAATTCAGTCTAATAAATGCCATTTGAGCATTTGCGTTAAGATTGCGCTCCTCTTCTTTCTCCACGGGGCTGCCTTCCTTATCGTCTTCGGAAGCCTTCCCTGGTTTCGGCGGATCAGAAACGACCGAAAGGAAGAGCAGAAGCCCGGAACTGTCAAAAAGACACACGAGTGCGTCAGGTTGTAGGCGGCGAGACTTTGTCCACCACTCTGCCCTCTTGCTCGCGGTCATGCTACGAACTGGCTGCGGCTGGGCGAAGGAGACTTCGCAACGAAGGCCATCGCGTCGGTCAATTGAGAAGTCGGTGACGCTAACAGCGTAATAGGTGTATGTTCGTAGACCCTGGCGGTTGCCCTGACGTGTGTTTGGCACACGATCGGAGCTCTGCATATGAGCGAGTTCTGCCTGAATTGCATCTCGAAGCTGCCCGACGGTATCTTCCCGAAGGAGGCGGAAGTTGCGGTCCAAGAGACCTTGGACCCCGGCCTTGTGCCAAGTATCCGGCTCTTTCAGCGGAAGGTACTCTGGCCTCAGTGACTGCACCTCTGCCCAGGTTGGCAGTACCTTAATTTGGCCAACGTCCGCATGATCGTTGTCGTGGCGTGGGCCTTTGGGGGAAAGCGAGCCCGGGGGATCAACGGAGATATGAAAGGATGCATGTTTGACTGGATCCTCATGCTTGCCTACCAACTGTGGAATGGCCTGTCCGACGCCGAGCCGCTGTTTGATCCTCGATAGATACGACCGCGGTTTGTGGCAGGCACTCTCGCTTTGAGATTCGATGAGCTGGTCGAGACAGGTCGAAAAGATCTCCACAAGAGAAGGCAATTCTGGATGGATCTGCGCGCCACCGTTCATGTCGATGACCTTGGCGAAGACGAGAAAGGCGACCTCGAATACCTCCGTGATTGAAGGGGACGCCGCAGGTAAGGTTGCTTCAGGGAGGCCCAAGAGCACTTGAGCGGTGAATGAAAACAGCCCAACAGCACGCTGGCCGCTGAATCCGTAGATACAGGTGAGAATTTCTCCAATTGGCTGCTCCAGAATTATGGATGAGAGGACATCCGGGTGCGCAAGTGTGCGGAAGAAGTAAAAATGTTGGCTGAGGAACCTGCGAAGCTTCATGCCATCGGTGAGGGACGACAGACCTTGGTCGGCGAGCTCTCGGATGCGCAAAATACCACCGGCTGAGGCGAGGCGCGAGATCACATCTTGGAGCGTTCCCGTGTCCGACTCAACAAGCTCTGCACTCTTCTGAAAGAACTTCGAAAGCAGAGGACCAAGAGGAGCGGCCCGATCACCGTCTCTCGGTATCATAAACCTCCAGGTGCGGAATTCGACCTCGGTGTTGGATATCTCGCGCTGTGGAGTGTTTCGCGAAGCGCGACGACTTCGGTCATACGAGGTGGGAGAAGCACTGCCATGAGAGAACTTGCACTGAGTCCCGAAACGACAACCTCCTGGACGGCTTACAAATCTACAGGGTTGGCTGCTTTCCATAGGGCAAGATGGTAACAAAAGAGGATCGGAATTTTTAAAGTAGAAGAGCTTAGGATCAGAGAAGGAGCATGCTCTTGCGGTGAAGTCGCTAAAATCGAACGACGGAGCGCTGGGAAGCAGAATATAGCATCGGAACCAGAGAAAAAATAAAAAAAAAAAAAAAACGTCAAATGAGGCAGACTTCTGAAAACAGAGCGCTACCCTGAACAGTTAATCTAACCCGAATTTTCTCTGGCACTCGACGGGTCTCACCCTCACGTCCATCCCTCGGTGTGGCCCCACGACTGCCCCGCCCTCTTCGTTGCATGGCCCTTCGTAGAGGCAGCCTATCATTGTTAGCTTGTCTGTCACCTTTCTCGGGATGCTCCTTTCGTCCAAGAGCCAGCAGCATGAACAAGGTTCTGCCGAGCCATTATATAAACGAGCTGCTTCCAAGGTCAATCCTCACGGTCGGCCACTGAAGCTTATCCGCAGTATGTTTCCGGTGGAGGTGAGGATCTCATACTGAACTTGAATTTGCGAAGACATATCAGCCTTAGTATGTTTCGGTCTGGACCTCGGACATCGAGACGTCATGCGATCGCTCTCTTTGGTCCTTGCCGGTTGGGTGAATCATAGGACGAAAAACAATGAGCCAATGTGTTTCGATAAAGCAGGGAAATCAGCTCTCTGCGCCTGGCTAGCAAAAAGTAAGATAGCGATCGCTATTCCGCTTTGTCTGGAGTTAGAGACGGCAGGCTTCAGCAACGCTGAATGGTTGACTTCGCAATGTGAAGCAAACATCCCTGTCCATCTGCGATAGTAACTTCTCGAGAACCACAAATATCCGAATTGCATGAAAACGTGGCCGTAACCATTATAGAACTTTAACGTCTTCCAATAAAACCCCATGCTCTTTACACTTGTCACCGGAGTCGTAGTATGCCTAACTGTTATCTAAATCGTGCGACCCACGATCTGTGGGAACGGCTTTCCCTTAGTATACACAACGAGGGCAGTTGTCTTTTCTTCTGGCAGCGTTGGGAAACAGATTTATCTTTCTTGAGCTGGGAACTCTCGTCAGCTCAATACGAGGATATTGAAATCTGCAAATGAACACTGGAGACATCATCAGTCTTAACGCTCCGTTTATTTTCCACCAGATGATACGATAGGCGCATCTGCTGGAAGAAAGGATATTCACACGAAATTAGCAAGGTTTTAGTAACAGATTGTCCGCTCGAGACGACCATTGTACCAGCCAATACCATCAGGCGCCTTGCAGCGGGATCCGAAAGAGCGAAAAAGCAAAGTGGCAGAGGAATCGAGATGCTCTCCCGTGCTCGCACCCGAGTTTTACCGAACGCAATTGGGATTTCATGCAAACGATAACGAGTCTTCATGCCCCATCGATATGAACGCGTTCATACTTGGTCAAAATTGATTTGAGCTTGTGGTGGCTTCCTGAAAAGGTGCAGTCGATGGGTGTCCTTAATTCCGGTTTCGAAGACGATGTTCTCTAGCCCTAGCTTCATTGTGAACTGGACGGTCGATGGGGAAGAGTTCACCGCTAACCCAACCCGTAGACTGTTTCTAGGACCCAGAAACAGAATGAAGGCTGGAACTTAGCAAACGACAACAAGATCCGAGTTTCCCCTCCATCCGGTACTGTCTTCATCGACTGTACAGATACCGTTCTCATGTCCATTGACCAATCGTCCGAAGAAGCACTGGATGGAATGGAAAGAATTTTAATATATCATTCCATGCATGATGGAGGGGTGTAGTCCTGGAGTGCCAATTAAGTCGGGGTTTTCGTCGGTAAATATTCGCAGCTTGGACCTGGAAAGGACAAGTGCCACGAAGACTACGGACGGAATATCCGCCTCACTTAAGAAACCTAAATCAGAGTGGTCCGGTCCAAACATCTCGAATGGCAGCTAAGGGAGATGCCTCGGAGAGCGTTGAATTGTTAGGGTTTGCGAAAGCCCAAAAGTGTGCATATAAAGGTGTAGTTCTTGCAAGCAGTTCTGGCTGACCATAAGAGTAATGTCGGACTCTATAGCTTCGAGAAGGATTGCCATGCACATATTCCAATCAGTTTAGACATTGCGCTTCATCATGAAGATGAGAAGTGGCAGGTTAATACGGGTGTAATAACGTAGATCCGCTGCAATAGGGGATGTAAGTTGACACAGTATTAATAGAGGTTCCAAGCTGGAAACAGATTTGCTCCAGTCTTCGTAATCAAACATCTTCAAGTAAATCTAGAAGAGTATAGCGGCCAACTCCTCTAGCTCAAAATTTGGTTGAGGTTCTTGCACATAATCAGAGGAATTGAAATGGTCCATCGAGTTAAATTGTTGATCTCCAAAGACAGGTATTTTCCAAGGAATTCGCAACCGATACTGTTTAGAGCGGGGTATAAATTGCTCTGAGATGTGGCTGTCGACGGTCACTCCGGTCATATATGGGACTGGCGCAATCGCTAGAAGCAGTGATATCGTCTTAACATCAGAACAGAGCATTTGTTCGAGAGAAGACACTATATCCCTAGAAGCTCTCAGCAGACTCTCAGTGTATATGGCAGCGCAGGGGTTGCGACGGAGAAGAAGGGCGGCTGCTGGAAGGACATTTAGAATGCCCACGTGATTGAGGAGATTGGAAGTATCGAGTACGTCGAAAAAATCTGTATCGTCTGAGGGAAGCTGGAGAGCGGTAGCAGCCCAAGTGTCTTTATACAAAATCGAAATATCGGGCTGTTCTTGGACTCGTGGGTTGCACGCCTGTAGTGTGTAGCTGTTGAAAAATGTGCATTGACAGTTTATTCAGTAATGAAGGCAAGAATTGGCATTGTGAGTAAGAGGGAGGCCTGGAAGGAGCCCCTTATACTCAAGCCGCTAGAGCTAGCTACATTTGGTAAAACTGAAACACTCGTGATACCAAATATTCCAACAGGGAGAAATCGATGATACTGGCGATACTGTCCCACTTATTAGAGAAGAGGACAATCCACCTCTCGTGGTATTAGCCTTGGAAGAGAGCTTCACGTTCTTCCAAATAACTTTCTAGCTCGAAGAAGCAGGCAAGGCTATCAAAAAGCGGGGTAGGGAACAAGGCAGGAGCTCTCATGCATGAAGTGGTACATGCGACCAATACGTGACGGCGTGTTACAAAGTGGCCGCGAAATCCTACTACATGCATGCAAGTCGCCACGGCGAGTAATATTTATTGGTGGAGGGTCTCTATTGAATTGCCTTATCTTCAAGGATCCCGCATCGAGCTAGGAAAGCAAATCGGCGATCAGTCTTTTTAATCTGCGCCTAAAAGGTTGCTTTTTAGAGATAAAGGATATATAGGTCGTGTCTTATGATCGCAGCAACTCCCTTTGAAATCCCTTCAACTTATAGCTGCCAATCCCATTCATTCCCATCACCATACAGCATGTCGAGCTCACTTCGTCCGGGTTCCTCGGCATCTCCTTCTAAACCCTCGGTTCTCGACCTTCCTGAACGCCCTAAATACACCATCGCTGATCTGCTGCCTAGCAGCCAGCTCTTTCCCGAGACTGGAACCCTTATCGAAACAGATGTACCGCTTAGAGTGCAATGGGAATGTTTTCGTATAGCAGTCAACTCTGAATATCCGTTTTCATGCATGCTGCCGATTCCTAGGAGCGAATGGGATAATTACGATTGTCTATGGAGGTACATGGCCGAAAAGACTCGCGGCACAATATCTCGATCTATGCGCCGTGTTTCTCCAAAAGCTTGGGAAGATGCCACCTCCCCATCCGGATCAGCGGCTCTTAGCGGATCTTTAACTCTATCTTACAATGGGCAGAAGTGGTCCCTTACATCCCGAATGAACCCTATAGGCCAGGTAGGAGACGGCAGGTCGTATCGATTCGCCCGAGCCTTTGGTTGGGACCGGTTCATAACAATGACGATTGTCCTGGACGGAAAACCACGGCTGGGAAGCCCAGGAAAGTTTCGCGAATGGCTTAAGCGGTGGCTCAAAGAAGAGAAGAGGTTTCTCGGTCGCACGTGGCGTGCTCTTTACGTACGGGAAAAGAAACAGCTTTCGAATTGTTACGACATCAAGTTCTTCGCAACGCATGGTGCAGGTATTTCTGAGGGAACGTGTGTGAGGAACCCACCAGCTTCGATAGGCGATGCGGTCCGCTGGCTTATACCTCTCAACCTTGAACCAAACCGGGACATGCAAGCCTGCAGGCTGTTCTCCCGCATCGAGCTTGGTTTCTCGAAAACGTATCCAACCGTCAAGTTTCGTCCAGACCAGATCGTCGAGTTGGCCGATGATTTCGGCGACGAAGCTGAAGAGGACTGCCGATTCAACGATAACAACCTTGACTGGATTCCCTTCAGGAGCCTGCAACGCAATTCGCGCCGAGTTATGAACGACGGATGCGCTCGTATTTCTGTTGAGGCAGCCAACACGTTATGGAAGCATTTTAGCACCACGGAGCCAATTCCCAGCGCGTTCCAGGGAAGGATCGGAAATGCCAAAGGGATGTGGCTCAAATCTATCGATCGGGAGAAGGATGCGGCGGACCCAACATGGATCGAGACGACCGGATCACAAAGAAAGTTTCAACGTCACGACGAAGACAAGGAGGAAGCTAGTTGTAATGCCAATCGCGTTACCTTCGAGCTTCTAGCCTGGTCAAGTCCATTAAATTCTTCCCACCTGAGCGTCTCGCTACTCCCAATCCTCGGAGATAGAGGAGTCTCCAAATCATCCATTGCGAAATTCATCCGCGATCAAATAGAGCTCGAGAAGAACCTGTTTTTTGACGCCCTGAGTGACCCAGCCTCGTTGCTGAAATGGACATCAGACAGATTTCCCAGGGCGTCACCGGATGGCGACTCTTCGTCCTTCCAAGGAAGCATGCCGAAGCTACGTTCGGAGAGGATCGCCCGTCTACTCAAGGCTGGATTCGTGCCACACACTTGTGGCTACCTTTCTTCTCTTATCAAAAAAGGAGTCGAGAACTGGCTGAATCATATTGGTGATAAAATGGAGCTTCGCATCCCCCAGTCCACGTCTGCTTTTGGCGTAGCTGATTTCCAGCACGTTCTCCGGCCGGGAGAGGTTTTTCTATCGTTTTCCCGAGCCATCCCGGATGCGCAACTCCAATGCTTGCACAACAAAGATGTGCTCGTCGCTCGTTATCCTATGCATCGCCCATCAGATGTTCAGAGAGTCCGTGCAGTATACTATCCTGAACTCGCGGCAATCCACGATGTGATCGTTTTCTCCGCACGCGGCCGCTTTCCGCTCGCGGAAAAGCTTTCTAACGGAGACTATGACGGTGACCGGTACTGGATCTGCTGGGAGCCGTTGCTGGTGGAGGAGTTCCAAAACGCACCCCCTCCGGTACCTTCCGATCCTCAAAGTCTAGGGATACACGTCGCCTCGGAGAGCTTTGCGGACATCGGGGACGTCGACGGCCTTCTCGCTAAGTGTTTCGAATTACAGGTATCAGATAAGGTGCTCGGGATTTGCGCGAGCTATCAAGAAAAATACGCGTATGAGATCAACGATCTCGGTACGCCTGAGATGGCCCGTCTTTCAGATCTCCGGGACTGCCTGGTTGATGCTCCAAAGAACGGATACCAATTTACATTGGCTGATTGGTATGGCTTTCAAGGCCGGGGAAAATACCCCAAATTCGTGGGCTACCCAGCGTACAAGGATTCGATTGGAAAGCCGTGCACCTACAGAGACGAGAACATCGTAGATCACATCAAGTTCGCTGTTACCAAGGAGCTTTTGCGAGATTTCGGGGCCCGAGTAGATGCGCGTCTCCAGATAGCGGAAAGCAAGGATGAGCACCTGACGAGTTTGTATGACTGCGTCTGCGAGGAGTTAGATCATGAAGTCCGAGCGGAGATCGCGCGCCTTGATGATAGGCTGGCAACAATAGTTTCTGATTGGAAACAAACCCGGGGCCAGAAAAAATGGGATCTCGCGTCTTATGACGATGATATCGAGTGGGCATATACCAGGTTCCAGGAAGCATCTCCAGAGAACACGGACCACCCAGTTGTGCAAGAGTGGGTGAAACGACCTTGGCGGCAACAGCTCTCAACCTGGGATCTTCTCAAAGCATCGGCGCTGTATTCCAATTTCATGAATAACAAGAACGCTCATTTCGTCTTCTCCCTGGCAGGCCGAGAACTGGTATGGATGAAGGCATTCTCGGTTGATTCGGATGCGCAAGTCGTCACTTCGAGCATGATGAGCACATTCAAGCCCAAGACCCCGAAAAGCACGGACGGGAAATTGTAATTGTTTTTGAACGGTTCTCTCGCTACAGCAGATATATCAGCTCAGACCGACGAAACACAAATTCTATCAGGTTTTACTAGCCAGTCGTCTTATCAGCAAGTTCATTATTATTGTGCTGTCGCATTTCAGTATGTCGAATTAGGGTGGGCCTCAGGCCCGAACTCGGTGAGCTCAGAAGAAAGAATCGAATTTCTGCCTGTCCTTCTAACTGAAGGAGATGATGATGATGGTATTAACGTCTATCTGTACTAACTTTATAGCCAGTTTGCCTCCCATGGGGCTTGTTGACGGGTGGAGTAGCCACCTTTTCGCTGGACAAATGAGATCCTCCGTTTCCTACCCAGTTTTTATTACAAGTCCTGCTGTGCAGCCGCCTTGCTGGCCGTCCCCAGCACTCCGCGATTTAGATTCGCGGCTTAATCCGTTTGCGGTGCCTCGCTTCCGCCCCGGAACACCTCTGTTGATAACTGAAGGAGAATGAATGTCCTTAAATACATGACTCTGAAACAGTATAACCGAGGAATTGAGAACATCCGAGAAAAGTAGAAGATCCGAGGTGTAGGGGATACCGAGGAAGGAATCAATATAGAGCCTAAGGAAACAATGATAAGTGTTGCCTAAAAACAAGGGGATTCTGGTTGACACTCTTTAATAAATCTATTTAAGATGTACCTCTAAAGGATAGAGAGGAGGGAGAATTTAGAGCGCGCGGAGGTTAGTCGTCTATTAGCCTCGCGACCTAGTCGAAACTCGGACGTAGTCGAACAGTCGTTCAACCAGTGTCTTACAGCGCAGAGCGGGACAGCAAAAGGATAGAGAATAATAAGACAGGAAATATCCCTATAGAATAATCTACAAATTCGAGGTAGCAATGCTATAAATTAGAGCGTTAAAAATTATAACGATAAGCAAGCGTAGAAGGGCTTATTAGCAGCATAGTAGTGTACGAAGGAGCTATTAACTTTAAATATACGGGAAGGTCTAAGGGCGAGGTAGAATATCTGATGGTAATCGCCGCTTGGGTTGACGATCCTGGGCCAAAGCGCCGAGCAGGGGTGGTGTGGGGGCGGTGGCTTGGCCGGGGTGAGGCCTCGGGGGGTTGCTTAACCTAGGTCAGGGGGGTGAAGGTTGGCATTTTGGGAAAACTGGTGTAGAAAACGGCATCAAACCCCTCTCGAAACGGATGTGAATTTCTCTGAAACTTGCGTTGTGCTGTAATCATTCAACACAATTCTCACGGTCGCTGCATTACTCTCTGCAAACCGACTCATGCGTTTCACATTCGCTACAACAACTACAATGCCTCATTAAATGGACATATTTTCATTCAGCGTTATTAATGATTAAGATACTGCTGCTTCATTAAATGATGCTACTGATGCTAAGTAAATACCAATGACTGAGTTATTTTTCGCCAAGATTGATGGGGCTGGGGTCGTAAGTGTTGAAGTGCGAAAACGGCAAACTTGTCGCGCAAAGGAAACGCATGTGCGACGCCATCAGCGGCACACTGGGGAAAGAGCAAATATCAAAGGGAAAAATAAACGACTTACTGAGCATATGCAGCAAGCAAGCCCGGGGCCTATCGTTAATACTTTCTAAGCACGTTGACAGAACACGGCTCTGCAGGCACGCTGCAGAGATCTCGTTGGCTAGATGAATGCAGCGCTGCAGGAGCACAACACATGTTGTGTAAGACCGTACCATGCATCCTCGTTACTGCCGCAGTGAATATTCTCCGCCCTCCGGATGCCAGCATCGGCCTCTCCGGCTTGTTCCAGCGCTGGAGACTGCTCTTTACATCTGCGAGCTACCACACTAGGTCTCCAGGAAACTCAACGTATGCCTGCGTGGCCCCATCGTACAAGTCATTGTCCCGGCTCTATGCAGGAGAGTACCGCCGCCGCATGCTACCGTGCAATGCTTTGTCTGCGGATCGATACGGTCCAAACACATCGTGTCACCAACATATACCCTGTTCGTGATACCTGTAATCGTTACGCTAGCATTCGGACGCAGTGTTTTGTTGCGGCTGCTGATGCGCAACACAAGCAGCTGCGCCGCGCTTGGAACGCTGATCCATCACCGCCTGTCGACAGTTGCCTACGCTCACTTAGGTTGATTGGCACAATAGTAGTTAATGAGAGCCTTTCTAGAGGAACTATCCGCTCGGAAGTTGCAAATGTCTAGCCAACCAGAACATGACGACCCGGTCGAAACGGTCTGTCGTGAGCCGGCAGCTTGTCGGTCCTTCTCTGTCACTTTCATTTCTGTCTGTGCCACCTGGATGCAGTGCGTGTATTTAGAAGATCACACCTCGATGCCCCGCGCCCAACCATCGCTCACTCTGCACTACACACTTTCATTGCCCTACCGCCTTCTGGCGTGTCACACGCGTTTGTGACCGCTTTCTCTTCTCTCCAGAATGGAAGCCTCGGCGTAACCTTGCAGCGGTCAGGTGCAGCTACCCTCAGCACCCAAATCCGGTACTGACCGCAGTATCGGCATTCATAGAATGCGGCTTGCCATTTATGTAACCAACATCGCATCCTTCATCCACCAATTTCGCTGCTTCTCTAGTCTCACCACCGGTAATATACCAACCAACAGGTCCCTCCAGCTTCTTAATCTCTTTACTGCGTGCTTCTGCAGACTCGCTTGATAAAGCAGCAAGGCAGAGCCTGGAGATACAGTCAGCTTGGCGGGCAGACTCATGTTACCTGCGTCCTTGCTAGACGCGATAAAATTCGCCCAGGGACGGGGCCTCTTTCCCAAAAGCGCGAGAGCGCTGATATTTTCTCTTTACTTAATGCATCTTTGGAGGCACAGCATCACTGACTGGGGTCATTATTGGAGAAGGTGTTGGCCACCGGATGGCTGCAGAAGCATATGTCTATCAACAACACCTCTGCATTTCTTCCAGTATTTACCGTTTTGCATTGGTGACGCAAAGTCGACAGTCTGAGTCGATCAGACCAAACAATTTTGCAGTTTGCAAAAAGTGCTTCTTGATAGGCAGTTTAAGAGCTGGATGGTTGAATGCTGAACACACAACCAACCCCCGACTTCTCCTTCTACCTCTTTGCTTGACGAAGGCTCAGCCGGAACACATACATCGGATCCTACGCAAGCTCTTTTGTCATCGAAACTGATTGAATCGTCTAAGCCTTGTTTGCCGTCACATCGCCTCATTCGTCATGAGCAATCTCCGCAACATCCTTAATGAGGATTCATCCACCCCTTTACCCAATGACAGATGCGAGAGCTCCGTCAACCCTTCCTCTTTCAACGGTCATCCCAAAACAGCTACTGTAAAGAGCCCAAACTCTCGCAGTCTTGAGAAAATGTCCCTCGACTTCGTTGCGCCAGGTAACCGCTCAGCCCCGAACAGAGGCAGCAAGAGCCGGTGCCACTCTCCTGGCTATGCCCACTACGGCTATGTTGCAGAGCACAACCACCTATCGCTTCCTGCTCGTAACCATCGCGTTCGGACCCATTACTCTGGCGCATGCGTCACCGCCTCTGCCCAGCACTCGTCGTGGTCCTCGATCAATTCAACGTTCAACTACCGGCGGCCTAGCACCACTGAAAGCACTAACTACACCGATCATAATTCGCTCTCCACCAACTATCGGAGCTCTCTAAGTGACTCTTCTAGGAACGGTTGTGCCGATGCTCCTCGTCGCGAGCCTCGCCATGCATACGGTGAGGAAGAGCGCGCCTTCATCATGGTCTGCGCTATCTTGCGCAGTATGGCCTGGAAGGAGATTGAGAAAGAGTTTCGCGAGCGCTTCCCTGCTGGCCAGAAACGACATCATCAAGAAGACGGCTTGTGGCCGACGTACCCACAGCAAGAGCGAACGATCAGCGGGCTTACTTGCGCCTACTATCGCATCCGGAATCAGTGGGGAATTCCCAAGGTCCGCGGCGTTTGTGACGAACAGAAACCCGAGGTCAGGGCCGTTGTCAGGAAGACTATCCTCAACATGCATAATTTCCCGGACCTCAAGAAATATGCTCAGTAGTGCCGCTAGGCTGTGTGATGCGAGGCATTTTTCTATAGTTCGCTTTGGCGTTTATGGCCTTCTACAGAGACGGTTGACTTGATCGATGGTGATCTTGGTCAACAACCAGCTTCCTTGCTTTCCAATACAGCGGCTCACAGTGTGGCTTCTACAACCGCCATTTGAGCTGGTCAGTTGCACTATGTATTTGAATTACAAGCAAACAGAACAATGATAATGTACCGCAATAATCGTAACGCGAGAGCGAGGGGTAGCTTTCCCAACGGCCGGAAATTATATGTGGTAGCCAAAAAATATTTAGGAGGTTGTTACGGACCTACCTGTATATAGAGTTAGGCTGATCATTGCTGAACCTTTTGTCGACTGGGAGTCGACGGGAGGTTGGCCGAATGGTCTTACGCACCGACTGAAACCCAACACGGTCGGGTCCGTCGTAACAGAGGTAATCTAAATATTTTCCTGTGCGTTCTATCATAATACCTAAAAAAGCCGCATTAGATTGAAATATTAAGTGTACATTAAAAAATTTTAATTTTCGTTCTTAGCGCCCGATAAAGAATCTCCACATCAAAATATTAACTAAAGGAAGAAATTTTATATAGCAGCTCGTGTGAACACCTATTACCTAAATTTACCTCAATAATAGCTCTTCTCTCTCCATATATATATTGAAGCTTACCGACTTTCCTAGGCCTACTACACAATTGAACAAGCCAGCAACTCTATTAAATTCTTGAATAAAACTATTTTACAATGTCTTTGATCAGTGATGAGAGTCCTGACATCATTCCGGAGACTCTTTACCTCAAAATCCAAAAGGACTTTGGAAGACAATCAACTGATGAACAAGTAGGAATGCTCCTCCTTCTAAACTCGAAAGGGATAAGCATCGCCCTCAAGCAACTCAAAATCAATCACTGTGCTCGTATACTCGGGAAAATCAGCAAATATTTCGAATACAGAATGATATTTGCCAACTCACTGTACAGAATTGGCGAGGAAAAAAGGCTTGAAATTCTCGATATCTGGAAGAAAGCAGACTCCGTCCTTTACGATAGAGCTATTACTTGTTTAAAGCTCCGAGAGTCGCACATTCTAAAAATCAACGAGCTACCAACGCACATTCCAGAAGGTTATATATTTACAGGGGAATTTCCCTATGAATTTCCGGAGACAGCAAGAGAATGTAAATTCTGTGGTGAGGGATACATATTGGGCCAGGATCTGTTGGACCTCAGCTGTTTCAAACATAGTTACCACAGCGCATGCGAAACTGCGGAAGGTAGTACTCAGAGTTGCTGTCCTACTTGTGATGAAGAGCGTAGAGAGCATTTCCTTGATCCTCCAACTATGTAGATAGCATAAATCTAGAGGACCGTAGTGGTTATCTTCTCGCGCTATGTCCCCGCTGCCCTTGTAAGCAGAATAATAAATTAGCCGTTTAATACAATCAGACTTGTTACGATCTGGCATAACAAAAACATTAGGTAACTGGCTGGTGTCAGATTATTTCCTATCGCATTTTGTGGTGCTCGAGTGGACTTCTTGGTCCCGTTGAATGAATCTCATGTAACTTAGAGATCAAACTCGTGCTACTAAAGGATCGAAATGGCTGGGATAGGAGTGATGCTGCAAACATCTATAAGATGAATCATATGAAGTAGAAAATTCTGACAGTCGAATCTTAAGAAATGGAGTCGCCTTGCCGATAAGAGGCTTGACAGTGCGAATTACGAGGGGGACTGCAATGAAGCGGTGTAGTGAGCCTAGAAACAATCCTTACAAGTGACCATCTACGTCAGAGATCAAGCGGCGATCCCTTAGTGAAGGGACCGAGTTCTAACTTTCCGGATGGAGGCAAACGATCGGTTGAAACGACCTGGGTCTTCTGTGCGCCGAACAAGGGATCGTCGTCGAATCCCGCCAAGCCTTCTGCAGCCCTTGCACATGTCCTATCGCGTCTTTTAGTATCGTCCCTCATTTTTTTCTGCTGTGAAGTAATGCTGTCTTCCGGGGTTCTAACTAGTCGTCGTCCACCTTAACTTACGCGTCTTGTCGCCTTGGCCGCCTTATCGTCCCGTAATCTTGCTGTGCTGCAGCGCACCCACCATTCAATGCCTGGATTATGAGATTGTATTGCGCACGTCGTTGAGAGATGCAGTTGATTTCTCAATCGATACGACAACGCATGTAGAATAGATATTACTCGATCGCCGACGACGCCCAACCTGGCGAACTTATGTCCGAACTCACGTCAGTACGGACCAGAGAGCACCTCCAGGCTGCGAAGCGACGCGCTAGGTCTTTGGATCTACTCGGTTTGATTTGATTTGATTTGATATTATTTAATGTCCGGCGGGCGGCTTCTCCGCTACGCAGAGAGCCCCCTTAGCGCCTCCCTGGGGGCATAGGACGGGCCGGCTGTTAGGCGGCATTTAGCTATCTAGGCGGCCTACCTGGGACATACGTCTCTGATGTCTTCTATCACAGCTAGCCTGGCGGCTGCTGCTCTGGCGTTGAAGGACAGTTGACTGCCATTTTCAGGTGGAAAGGCGAGGAAATGGGAGATGTAAGGGGTGGAGAGAGTGTGTGGGTTTGTTGAGGGTTATCCTACTCTGTGCGTCGGTTGTAGTGAGGTTGTGTGATGAGTGGGACAGGTCTCCCTAAAGTGACCTGTTTCTTCCACATAACTACTTAGCGTAGAGTATTGTACCTTTTGGGGTGCCTAGTATATCGGTCGACCGTGTCTTGCAGAAGGGGGCAGACTCCACGCCGGGCGACCTACTGCACCCTCTCCTACTAACCAAGCTTGTGTCCCCTCTTATCCTAAGCTGGCTTGTGTCTCCAACGAGTCGAGTCTCCGCGCGACTGGCCTGTGAATCCTCGAGAGCCCCCCTCACCGCTGGCCTGTGTCGTCGTCGTAGGTTGCGCGCTCCACGCCTATTAAGACCCTCCATTGAGTCGCCTAGACGCCCGCTTGACAGGTTCCTTGAGGGCCGTCGAAGCTGGCCTGTGTCTCCCTTCCCCAGAGTTTGCCCGTGTTTCCATCTCGTCGAGCCGACCGGTCGCATCTTGCCAGGTCGCGAGCACCACGCCTATCAAGACCCTCGCTGAGTCTCCTGTGTACGTACCGGACCGGCTCTCTCGGAGGGGCCTTAACGAGTTCTTTAGGTGGGCTTTAACAAGGTCTTCGCGGTCGGAGGCCTCGGGGCCTTTACAGGTTTCGCACAGAGGGTCTACAACACGTCAGCCTTAACAAGTTCTTAGAATAGAGATTCACCTGTGCCCTCGCCGCCTTCTTAGCGATCTCAGAGCCGGTGCAAGCCCAAGGGTGTCCTGTCGTATGCCTAGGATGCGTCCACATCGGCTGGCTAGATAAGACCAGCGTCGGGCCTGGCTGCGAACCAGGTAGTCGTACGTCGGGTAGTTTTCGTATCCTAGTTTCCTTTGATAGGCCTCTCTAGAAGGATAGTCGCCTTGCCTAAGCGGAGGCAGTAGGCGACGCGGTCGTGGACGCGGTCAGCGCGTAGATAAAAATTTTTCATCGCGTCGACGCCGCACCCCAACAGCCTGGGATGGTGTGTTGCAGGCTATTGGCCATCACCTCTACACTCAGCTATTTATAAAGGACGCTCCTCTTATGAGTATTACCAGCCGCGGCGACGAGGACACGTGCAGTAAGATTTCGCGGCCGTAACTGCGAGTGCCGCTTGACAAGGTGATGTTTTGACTGCACGGGTTGGTGGCCCGTGTTAACCGACATTGGTACGAGGCGTAAGTACGCCGCCCCCCACCTTTTGCGGAACCTCATACCTTTTCCACCGTGTGCTTGTCAACCTTCGAGAACTGCGACAAAGGCAAAGCTTTCGCTTCCCTTTAGTACCGTAGCCAACGCCCATCGAACATTATCCTGCCATGTCTACTCCTGGACTCGATCACAATACCGCGACTGATGATGAAATAGTGGCTTTTTGCTCTAGCCCAGGTCGCGAAATCCTTGGAGGAGCACCATGGGGGAACCGAGTTATTAAGATATCCAGAGAAGCAGTCGTCAAGTTTGGTGTGGGCGTTCGAGAAGAGGAGGCAAATAATCAAAGGATTGCCTGTAAACTGGTCGACCACAATATCGTTCGCGTTCCCCGCGTATACCACTTCTTCACCCGTGGACTTGTCGGATACATCGTTATGGAGTATATAAGGGGCCATATAATGGAGCAGACGGAGCAAGATACTGGACATCTCGTTCGTATCGACAGAATTGCGCGAATCCTAAATCATCTTGCGACGATTAGTCGCGACACTCCTGGTCCACTCGGTGGCGGCGTGTGTCTTGGTCTTCTTTGGCCTGAGAATGAAGATCTATCCTTCAATACTCTTGATGCCATCGAGGACTTCTTCAACAGCAGGCTGAGAAGTACGGAGCCTAAACTGATGATTAGGGATTACAAGTCAGTCGTATGTCATCTCGATGTCGCTCCTCGGAATATTCTCTGGCTTGAGGATGGATCCGTTTGTCTCCTTGACTGGGCTTCCGCTGGCTTCTATCCAAGATTTTTTGAATTTTGCATGCAGTGGATCAACCTGGACAAGGACGGCCAGTTCAATCGATTTCTTATAGAAGCTATGGGGAAGTTGACAGATGAGGAGGAGGAGCAGGGATGGCGTTTGATACGGGCATGGAACAATAGCCAGATGTATTATTTGTAAGTATTACCTAGACATATCATTGACTCTTAGCTCATTGCCATGTACACAGTCCACCTCAAACGGCTTCGTCCCAAACGACTGTTGTCATACGTCCAAACCGTGACAGGGCGAACTGTTCTCTATGAAGGTCTACAACGTACGATAAGGTTACGCACTACTGTTAGCCGCAATTTGCGGTACCAACAAAACCTAGCACCCAACAGGAGATACAACGGAAGAGCTGATTATCACAAAACTGGTGCGACTTGGAAGAAAAACGATTCGCTTGTGGTTTGGGAGCTTCACCAATGGCTCGGACTATCGATTTCGCTTGTATAGGAGGCCAATCCAATGTAGTTCGGGTTGCTTGGCTTTAAGACTCGATCATGTAGGCCCTGTCCAGTGACGTTGGAGACTCGGGCAGTGACTCGGTAACTGACCGTCCAACATATTGGTTCTCTGCCATCTCATTCACACACGCAATTGCCCCTGCTCCTTCGCGCAGTTTCTACTATTTCTTAGCACGCCGGGTCCTTGTCGAAACCGTTCGTGAGAACCAGGTAAGTGCCACCTACCCAGCTGAGCGTTGGATTGCCGTCTGGGGTAGGTACCTCCGCAGTTTTTTCCTAGACCAATTCCTGGTGGCACCCATGCGGTATGTACATCTCTCACGAGACCTGGCGCCACTTGGAGAAATTATCAGCGCTAAGACGCCAAATTGGCCAGCAAGAGCACCGTTGTGCATGCACTTGTGGACGGGAAAGATTAAGCAGGCCCAGCTCGATCTTGTCTAAGGCGTTCGCGGGTATAATGTTCTTAACACAATGTGATGGCGACGTCCTTAACCCTTTAAAATTCTCATCCATCTGTCTAATACGTACTGATATGACTTCGTCTCGCATAGGGACCAATTTCTCGTGTAAGTAGGGCATGTTGTCAGTAGAATTGACCATAAACCATTGGCAAATCTCTTTTCTGGCCAGAGAGAGAGTAGAGGAAGAGCATGTTGGGCCATAATTCAGCTGCTGCTTGAGTTTTGACGAGATAACGTTGAGCAACGATATCTTGGATGATAACGTAACTAGGACATCACCGGCTGTAAACATAAAAGGTCTTCACGTACCGGATCAAGTAAAAACTTACACCCAATAGCGGCACCCAGAGCCGCCCCCAGACATGTTATACTGATTACGGCGATTGTTCATAACCAGTTGATAGATCCATCCAACCGTAACGCCTGGGACGGCTTCAAAGTCCCAGTATGTGATGGCAGAATTCGTGAGGTCGTACCCAAGGTTTGGCGACCATTCAAGGATTCCAGTGGGGTCATCAAATTCCGCCCTCATGTTCATACGGACAGAACCACCTCCCCGAACCATCAGGTAAATGGACCAATGATTATCGCTCATCGGAGTGTTCGGGCCCATTGCGCCCATGGTGTGGACTACAACTCGGACATAAGTGACAATACGATCGTCATTTCTTAGCGCAGACATGAGAAGGCCGTGGCTGTGTCCTATCCAGAGTTAGCCCTTCAATGATTTCGTCGCAATCTTTGTTAAGAACTAAGGGTACTGTGTTAATACATACTGCAGTGACAAATCTCCTCAATTGACTAAATGAGCGGGCGTCGACGAAGAAGCAAACTTTGGATATTAGCTTCTGAACAGAAATGCGGCTGCTATATCTCTCTATATATTGGAATGCTCGGCTATCGTCGGCAGTACTGTCCAGGAACGAGGTATGTAACGTGTATTGCATCTCGACTGAGACTTTTGAGCAAGCTCCATGTTAGGGTTCGCAAATTGACAGCGGACTGGACGGCTGCCGCCAGATTGCTGCCTGGCATGTCTGTGCTATCGGCACCTTCCAGGCGTGTGAAACAGGCCAATTAACGGCGTTGCTGCAAGATAGCGCGATTTATATTTAAGAGCCATCCCGCGCAACATCAAATTGCGATCGCTTTGAAGACAAAATTAGCTTTCCGAAGGTTAACCGAGCGCGTGCATGTATCGCTCCGTTATCGCCGTTCTATGGCGACGAATGAGCAGTCAGATGCCCCACCAAGTGCCTGGAAAGTGGATAATTGCGAGGGTCGAAGTGCTATGTATAACGCATCCGAGCGGTCGCATCACCACCACGGCGCCTCTTATTTTGGAGCGGAGAGAGGAAGGGAAGATGTGGTAGGGCAGGACTGGGTGTCAAGCGGGTGGCTGGCGCACGGACTCAGCATAATCCACTTGTGGGTGGCTTGTACATACTTATCACACTACATATGCAGGCCAGCCCGATCCACCTGTATAGGTGCATACATCTATCCATCTATCCACCTATCCATCAAGAAATTTGGAGGTTGGAAGGAAAGGATGGTATTAAAAGCCTAGTCGTAATTTCCCCCAAAAGTTCTTACGATGAGCGTTGTAGACGAGTAGCGACCCCTGCGAGTACTAGCGCTTCGGAGCTGTCCGGTTGTAGAGGTCACTAGCGCTACGAATGTCACGTGCTCCCAGCCACCCCGTTTCACCTCGCAAAGCAACAGGCTTCCTCGCCTTCCCCCACTTGCGACACCACCCATCAATTCTTCGCTCCTCTCGACGGTCGTTTACGAAACCGGTTTGGTCCCCTCAGCCTCCTCAGATCTCCTGTCTCCCTTTATCACTGTACGTGCTGTTTCACTTACGTAGATAGACTCTTGTGTCCTTGCTGCTTTACCTCGTCATCTCGTCCGCCGCCTCTACACCGACCGACCTGTCGTCGCATTTTAGCCGCCGTCCTCTCTCAGCCTGTCGCTCCTGGCCCCGAGCTTATACTTCTTGAGATACTTCAGTGTTCTTTGACGGGAGGGTAAGCTTGGCCTCCAGTCGACAGCTGCCGAGGTAGGATTCCGCAGGCTAGAGTGTTCGTCGCCAGTCCGGTCGTAAGCCTTCTTTTCATCGCGCCCAAGCAGCTGCCATCTTTTCCTAGCCCTGTCTCTCTGGCTCTCATCCTGCCATCCCTGTGGCTTCATAGGGCCTCTTGGGGAGGGGTAGGGGAGTTGCTGGTCGATTGGCGTCCAGGCTGAAGTTCAGTTGTGTTTTGGAGTCCGCTGACATGGAGATCATACGGGGGGTGCGCTGTCATAGCTTCGGAGCCGCCGCGTCTCTCCTGGCACTGTCCTACTTACTCTCATCCTGCCATCCCTGTGGTAACATAGGGCCTCCTCTTTGGAGGGGTAAGGGGAGCTGTCGGTCGATAGTTGTTCGGGCTGAGATTCCGCAGAGCTTCGGAGCGACCACAGTAGTACCACCTTCATGCCGAGCCGCTATTTCTCCTTCGTTCTGTCCTCTGGTTCCTACCCCATCATCTCTGTGTTTTTTTAGGGCCTCTTGGAGAGGGGTAGGAAAGTCGCCGTCATCAGGAGTCCATGGTTGAGATCCTGCACAGCTTCTGGCTGTCTGCTGACAATAGTGCGCCGGATGTCACATCGAGTCAGGGCTACTCCACACACAAAGCCCGGGTGGGAGGGAACACCGCAATCGCGGGGGCTGCTATTTGTACACTCATTAATATATCGTTTTTCCACGAAAGCTAATGTCATTCGAAATGTAAAGGGAACCATCTATACTATGCCGTCCAGTCGCCGGGTTCCTCCCTCGCTCTCGATATTCAATCATCGTTCCGTTGTGGTTCAAGAAAATGATAGCAGCGGGATCTGGTGCCCCTGTACTCTGTCCCTTGGGTTGGACCGAACCAAAAAGCCTCGGATGGGCAATATCCTTCTGCGACAGCTTGCTCACTTCGAAGGCTTTGACGACGAGCGGTCGGTCTCCTTACGAGTATTACCTGTAAACCTTGAACAAATGCACCATGAATATGGTGATGCAAACAATATTCCATCCGCCATTCACGACCATTTCGCCCAGAACAATCCGATACGCCCGAACGGACAAGTTCTCACCTTAGTTCTGGACATGAGCGCTCACGGCCGCGTGATCGTGCCATCGACTGCCACTGTCCTCACACCGAAACAGGCTTGTCGCAGGACGGTTCTGGCTTTTCAGCGTCTCTGCCAGGCTACTAAACTCCTGATATACATTCCAGCAGACCATATTACTGAGATCCAAAAGGTCGACCTGCGGGAATTCAATTTATTGGCCCATCAGAGAGGGGCTCTCACGTCTATGCCTTTGAATCTCCGGCGCATATATCATGGGAGCGGCGCCCGCGAGACTACTTGGGAAGTATTCAATATTCTTGAGCTTCCTCCCGCCTACTCGCAGCAGCTAAAGCGAGCGACGAACAAACATGCTCGAACAAGTAAGAAATACATCTCCTAGTATTTCAAGTTTCTTCCCGCTGCGATCTTGGGAACGACGAATGGAAGTGTAACAACCTTCACAGCTTCCCCAGATCATACACCTAAAAGACGAGCAATCGACTTCTCCAGATCTGCAAAGTCTAGGCCAGCTGCCTCTATCTCCAACACAGACACGGACACAGACTTTTCAGCAAACGCTCTCAGTCCACTGCCTGCTAGTCCCTCCCATGAAGGCGTTTTCACTGCGCTCCGTAACGGGACTTCGGCTCCATCCTCTGGAGATGTGGACCTCGTGCATTTGGCCGTGCGGGGTGTGGTACAAGATGCATTGCCAAACGTTGTGGAAGATGTGCTCAGGGATATACTGCCTAACCTGCTGAAGACTACCGTGCAGCGAATGCTACCGCAAATGTTGCATGACGCAATTCGCGGACTTCGACCAGGGACTCAGCGAGACCGCGCTTCAGAAAACTCACAATCCAGCACGGAGCAAGACAAAGACGATCAACATCCTCTCACAGTCGTGATAGAGCCTATTGTACAGGAACAACTTCCGATCGTTGTGAGGAAGGTTATGGATGACGATGGCACTTATGATGATCTCATTTACGAAGCACAGCAGCAAATAGAATTAGTGATCAGAGAGGAGAAAGACGACGCGTTGGATCAAATTCGCGAGGAGAGGGATATCTGTGTTAAAGACGTTCAAGAAATGGGAACTATTGCCCAGGAGATGCTGGAGCGAACCGCCTCGAGTTCGGACGGCGAAAGGGACCCACAGGTGAGTGAGCAATGACGGATAATCAAATGGAAGTCTAACAAGTAGAGAAAGGCGATCCTACAAGCAATCCTAAGAACGGTACGGTCTACTATCAGTGGTGAGAGCACTCAGTCAGATCCGCTGAGGTTCACTTGTATGCGATTCGAGGGAGGTGCACCTGCAAGCGGTGAGAGCACCGAGGATGCCGCGAGTACAATTGACACACCAGTCGAAGACTCGCCATCGACTCGTGCAGATTCTCTTGCTTATGATGGTTACACAGCGGCTGGACTGGGCATTAAAAGTGAAGATGGACAAGTGGAAAGCAATATCTCCTCGCCCTCAGCACGTCTACTGAGAAATCCTCCGTCTTCGAGAGCTTCGAGTGCAGGCGCACAGCTGCAGGCAAGCGAGGGTGAACAAGTACCTTCAGGATCGATTGAAAGACTCCAAAATTTGACGAGTATAGGAAGTGGAGGGCGTGCTCTAGGCGAAGAAGACCGCAAGGAATTGCAATATCACGACCTGTCTCCAACTCAAGCAGACATGGAGATGAATCTGTCTGATTTACAAAGATAAGGAGAGGTAGGAGGGCACAGTGCAAGTTTTGGATCTAAAGTTGAGATATGTGGTCGAATGAGCTCGGCCTTAATCAAGCGTGCATTGAAATGTGGACACAAGGATCTTCTCCTGGTGCTCGCTCTCTCCGTCCATGCTTCATATACACACTTCGTGAGGATAAGGGAGTTTACCCAATCTTGACTTCGCCCCGATCTTAAGAGGAGTATGTCGTTCCATCGAATTCGTCCGTTCTGCGTTCCTAGCTCTAAGTGAAGGTATAGGAGTCCTTACAGTCCTATGCAGGCCATTACTGAATGAATTTGTGACTCTGATACGCTATATCAGTTTCAGCGTGCATCTGAAAATTTCATTGAGCGTGGTCAAAAATTAGAATCGTAAGCACGAGAGAAGCTCTTCAGCAATAAGCCTCAGACCACCACAGCAAGGGGCCATCTCATTGACAAACGTCGCTGTGGCTCACGGTGAAAAGGTTCTCCTTCCAGAATCCACGGTGCTGAACGGGTGGGACGAATCGAAGGAAACATCTCCCATAGTACGGTTATTTGCTTCTTCATTGCATGTGATAGCTGTACTAGATTCTCTTCTAGCTCGAGCCGCCTTCTAACAAAGACTATTCTGGTCTCTGCAATGAATGCACCGAGCTGAGATCGTCTTGGATACACAATACCCTTTTCAATGAGGCTAAAAAGGGTGTGTCCACGGTTTAAGGTTTGGACTTGATGGTCAAGTCGCTCAGAATTCAGTCGCTCCAGAAAGAATCGGCCTGATTCGTACAGACAGAGAATAACAGATTCATCGAAGTCTTTAAAGAGGGCGTTAAGTTGACTGGTAAATTGACTGTCGCCAAGTGGCATTCGATAAGCTCCTTTGGCATCCTGGAGCATGAAGCCAAGCTCATAGAGATCACCATGAGTTAACATGTACTCGCGTCTTGTCCTTGAGATGATCGAGGAATGGGAAGGCTCGACGTCACTCTGCATGGTGTATATGGAAGATGCCGATATTCTTTCCTGAGCCGGCTGTACGGCTTGAGGCGTGAGTAATGTAGTAGTGACTGCGCGAGCTCTGCTCCCAGGAGCATCAGGTTCGAGCTCCAATTGGCGGTCTTCATGTTGTGGTAATGCGGGCGAAGCTAGTGCGTCTGCTTCTTCAGGCCTATCATCGAGAGGTGAACTAAGAGCGTTAAATAGTTTGCGATCGAAGAATGCTAGGAAAATATCCCGCGTAATGGCGAACGAAGTGACAAATTGTTTCAGAGCTTGCTCTGTACTATCGTATATATTTTGGTAGAAGAGGTATTTCCTTCCTTCCTCGAAATCTTTCGAAAATAGCCTTCCCCATCTGAATTGAGTCTTAAGGGAGTCGTCATCTTCAGAGAAACTAGGCTTGGGGATGGGTTGGTGTGCAGCTTCTGGATCGGTCGTTTCTATTGTCTGGAACCGAGCTCTTGAGGCTCGCTCTAACTACAGGGCTTCTTGAGAGACAGCGCTCTTCGGAAGTTCGTCGTCCGACTAAGTTGAGCAAGATTTTCTTAACTCAGCGCCGTGACTTCTTTGGTGTCAAACCCTAGGGCGTATGCCAGGCATGCGAAATCAATTCTTGATTCTTCGCGGACGTAACATATCAGAGCTGGTTCTCTGGATCGTCTTCGAGGTGCGATCCCAGTGAAGCACGGAAAATGACGCAAAGCATAAAGCCACAACTGGCAGTACGCCATGTCAACGTCGTACCCGTAAGCCACTTTCGCCGGTTGAATTGTATCCTCCCCGACCTGTACAAGCGCGCTACTTTCGTCGTGCAACAGGGCGTATGCTTCGGATGCGGATTCTTTTATTTAACTCTGTGGGGCACCGAGAAGCAATGATTTAAGCGCCCTTGCCGGGGCCTTGAGGTAGATTGTATCCTCGGTGAAGGTGTAGAAGGATGGTATGCGGCACTGGAATTGTAATTTTGGCCCTACTGAAAATGGCATAGGACACGAGTCACTGTTCGAGGCCGGGATCCTCCACCGTGACATATCGATAGGGAACGTCCTGCTAAACGAGGCGGAGGACGACGGTTTTCTCATCGATCTCGACCTTGCTGTCAGGACCGATCGCGAGGAAGCCTCTAGAGCGCCGAATAGGACCGAGACTAAGGTGTTTATGGCCATCGGCGCGCTCTATGGCGATGATCACAGCTTTATGCACCACTTGGAGTCCTTTTTCTGGCAGCTCTTCTGGATATGTACCCATTGGAATGGAGCAGGTCTAAGTTTAAGTAGATCTGAGTATAATTCTTAGAATTTAGAACCGACAAAGAAGCTTGCAAGAGAAAAGGCAGGACTAGTACTCAAGGCAGCCAACTTCGATGTAGAGGTGGAGGAGAACTTTACTTCCTACTATAGACCATTGATTTCGTGCATACAACAACTACGCAAGGTCGTGTTTCTAAATGGCAGGAGTTGGGACAGGCAGGAAGAAGAGAGACGGAGGCTCTACTTCGAAATAAGGTTAATACTCGAGGAGGCAAGGACCGAGCTAGGTACTACAAATTAATTATGCTCTTATTCACTTCGTGAAGAAAACAGCCTCAAAAAAGAGGTTCCCTCATGCTCTCGCCATATACTTAGCGATCATAGAGCTGGTATAATCCTAAGGGTGTCCTATCGTAGGCCTAGAGCGCATCACCTCTGCACTCAGCTACCCGTCAAAGACGCTCCTCTGATGGACTTTACGAGCCGCGACGATAAGGAGGCGTGCAGTAGGATTTCGCGGCCTGAGGGTCAGCTGACTAATTTCTCGTCTATTCCAGGATCCACTTTGTCGACTCCGTGTCTGTTCCCAATCAGGTTCCTGTTAGCTGTAAGCTCTCAATGACTGGTAAAGAAGAGCAACCCAAAGTGACCTTTTCCTAAGGGAGGCGGGGGGTAAGTAAGGACCCAAAGCTTATTGTCGGATTGAGAGGGTACTGTGTACGGCAAAGGAGAATATATGCAGAGTTTGAAGAGAACTGTATCGTTCAAACTAGCTTGTCATTTCAGACTATTGCCACCTAATGTCTTGAGATGTGTCTTCTTGTTGAAAATCGAGCCATAGCACAAATTAGTTTGGCAAGCTATGGCACGTCTGTAGCTTCAAGTCTTAGATAACTAAATTCTAAGCCTTGTAGCATCATCCTGACAACTATTTCTAGGAGCAATGTGCTCTACTTCACCTGTGCGTATGACCGGCGAAAATGAGATTATAAGTAGGCCAAGCTCAGGCCAAGTGCATGTTTAAGTTTACCTTACCATCCAACTCGGTAAATATCTTCGATCACTAGCACCAGCAGAAAGAACTTACGTGAAAGCACAGAGACAGGATTTTCAAGCTAACGTCGCGATTTCGCTTTTACGTAGTCAACAACGCGATGGGCGAAATTGGCGTTCGGCGCTATTACGTCGGAATTACAGAAGTGCCGACTGCAGCCCCGGCAAAGTGGCATGCAACCCCGCCATTTCACAAGTCTGCATCGAATCCTCATCCCCGCGAAGCCGATACAGCGATCATCGAATCAACGACCCGACTCATGGCTGATGGAAAGTTAGAGAAGCGGCATCTTGAACACTACGACCTTGGGCCCAGTGCCACAGGAATCTTGTCTGCACTAGCGGAATGGTTGGAGGACAAATGGAAGTACGGCATCGAAGGCGCGGACTTCGCCGCTGTTGATGATGCGGTTCAGCAACGGATAAATGAGCTGAAGGAGCATCACAAGGTAAAGCGCCTCATTTTTATCCCCATGTTCCAGGAAATACCTAAAAGACTGTAGATTTTTGAACCGAAAATGGCTAGCCTCGTCCGCTTCAAAACCGACAGGCAATACCAGACCACCACGCCTACCTACGTTATCCCACTAAAAGTGGATCCAGAAAAGTCAACCATTTCTTCGGAACGTCTCTATGTGGGAGAGATGATATATATCACGAGGGAGGTAAATGTGACATCGCCTATAGATGTGCTCATGTTGGAGGAGTAGAGTAGCTGGAAAATTGCAACGGTGTCCACCACAACTGGTCTCTTTGTGCAAGACATTGGTCGCCCGGAAGCAGGTAGGAAGCGCTCTGTAAGATCATATCCCCTGTATCCATGGTCTCTACTTGGTCTCCAGAAAGCCCGTACTGGAGCTGACGAAGTGTTGTCGCTTCTTCTTGGGCCATAGCTTGCGCCTGGTATGTGTTGAATGACTGATCCACGAAACTCAAGCTTTCACTGATATTTCGCGTAGATGACTGTTCCTGACGGTCTCTGGGTCGCTGTGGTGATGTGAAATCACATCCATTCGACTCCGATGAAGCGTCTTCTTGGACGCGGTCGATCATGTCTGCTGATGTCAATGATCCTTCCTTTATGCAGCTCATACAGGGTCTGTGAACACACCATGTTCAATTTGTTCTGAATCTTGCGTCCTTACCCCTTGACAATTAGTCCATTCCTCTGCGGTCTCATCCAGCTGCTGCGTCCGTTTCATGCCGGATCCCAGCGTTATTGAATTATTTGATATTTTCGCTTCGATTCGTAATTTGCATTGGCCTAGATGTCGTTAGTGCTCCCCGCTTTGTAGGACTGGTCAAGACCTACTGTCATAGAGCTTTTGACATTCATTGTACCATGCTTCTTTGGACCTTAAATGGTCGTACAAATCGACCTTCTCCTTCAAGCTTTTCACTGCATTTGGTATGTCTGCGTCTTTGAGACGAACCCCTGGCCAGACAAAGGTGAATAAAACAGAAATAGCCAGGTATCCTGCCTGCTCTTCGAACCTGAGGAGCTTTTTTCCTTTGGAGATAGCGTTCTTGAACGTATTGATAGCCATTTGTGAGCGTGAACGGCAGTATAATTCGACTTTGCGGTTGCTTTTGTCCTGCGATTTGCACCATTCGACGTACTCATTCGCCAGACTCCTGGCTGCCATGACTCTCCGGAACCTAGAATCATCCGATTTCCCACTCGTCCCGTCTGCGGCTTGGATATCGGCAATGCGTATGTCCTCCATCGTTGGCATGATGTGCACGGCTGTGTCGACTGGGTTCGACAGAAAGCGTCGAATTTTGCATTTTTGTTGATCCACAAGGCCGAGAAATTCTCGAACGCTCACTCCATTACCTCTTTTCTCCTTTCTGAGTCGCGGCTCGATGTTCGTCAAACGGCGATTGAGCTTATCCGTTGCGCTGAGGTCAAGCTCTGCTTTGTCCCTGGAAGGCTTTTGGCTGTCCTCATGAGAACCTTTTGGATGTGCGGGTTCCTTATTTGGCACGGATTCAGGGAGGTCATTCGATGGTGGCGGCGATGGAAGAGGTCGATGCCGAGAATGTGCGACGAACGGAAGACGCGCCCATCTATCATATATAGCGTTGACTTCGTTCGAGTGAGACGAGAGCTCTTCCTCGGAAGCTCTAAGAAGAGTTGAAAGCGCTTCCTGAACAGAAGATTCATGCATATTCTCGAGGTCGAAGATACGCTCGTGGCCGATTCTCTGTGTCTGACTTTCTCTCTCTCTCTCTCTCTGTGTGTGTGTGTTAAAGGGAGAGGGGGGGGAGGAAGAGAGTCGAGCTGAGATAGAACTAGCTGAACTGCAGTCGGAGGACGGTGGTTGGGCGGGGTTTACCCTTGTCCCACAGCATAAGCGCCCAGGACGAAGCTAGACCAGCCACACATCACCAAATAGGTATGGTCGGGATTCATGAATCCCGCCCTTTCCTTCTTAAGTAACTATCAGAAAGTTTGCAACATATTGGATAGCAGTACCTATGCGTCATGTTCGGGCCTTCGCTACGCCAAACACCATGTTTAGTGCGCGAATCATGGACCAGTGGCACTGATGTCACTTTTCATTGAACTATGGGGCCATTATCCTAGCTCAACCAGGATCTTGCGGCCTAGACATACTGCCTCGATGGCACTAGATATGCAATCTTGTTACGCAAACAGCGCTTACGTATCTCTACGCATACAAGCCTCTAGGCTTTGCCGGATACGTCGCGATACTCAGAACGTCTTACGACCCTTGAGCAACTTTTTCTGTGGCAATTGAGGGTTAGAGCTAGTGGAAAGATCGTACGCAATGGTCGAGTGCCGTTTGCTTGCTAAATTTACCTCAGCCGTCAGGTATCCTGTGCGGGTATCAAAGAACGTCAAGCTTGCACGAAAGCTTTTCAGCGAGCCGTCTTTCCACCTATAACGAATCGATGACTTCGTTTAGATTAGCCCTATGGGTACCTGTTCCGCTGTTTGACTGGGATGACGGCATTTCTGGTTGCAGGTGCTCACTTCTCGGAAATAACTTCTTGCTTATTTGACAAAAAGCGCCACCAGGTGAAGTATATAGGTCACTGCGCAAGGCTGAGGCCGCACTGCTGTTCCACTCATTTCCATCATGGCCATCCCTAACAGCTGCAGGATAGCCTTCTCCTTCACCGCTCTTCTCCTCACGGGCTGCACGATTGCGTTCGCCGTCATTCGCAAACATGGAAGAACGTCCCGTTTCGGACACGGATTCGTCACTCTCATTATCGCTGGCCTCGCCGCTTTGAGCATATACAGTGCGCAGTCGCACGAACCTGTCAATAGACTCAACAACAGCTTCTTATGTGCGGCCATTGGCGCATCTCCTTATATCAAAGTATCACCCCGCTCCTTACTGCACGACACTTCCGCTAAATCTGCGCAGTTTGAGACCTTGAAAAAAGCCCTGGGGCCTTCCGGCGTCCTACAACCATACCTGTCGATATGCACCAAATTTGCTCGAACACTCATTGCCCTGAAATCTGTGGTTGTGGTCATGCTCATGACGGACAACTATATCCAGACATTCACCAGCATTCTATTCCTCTCGGTCGCGCTCGAGTATGCTCTTCTCGGCGTCATCACATTCTATCTGCAGAAGCTCGCAGTACAGCAGAGTGACTCTGCGTTCAAGTGCGCAGCACAGCAACTGTACTCTTGGTCCGTGGCTTTAGCATCCCTTGCATCATCAGTTTCTGGGTTCAGGTCCCAAGACATGGAACTGTTGATATGGTTGCTTTGGGTAAGTCCTGCACTCTACAAAGTAGCGCTGTGCTGAAATCCTCTATAGTCGCTCCTTCTCCTGATACTGCTATGTCAATTTCTCCACCTAGCGTACGAAGCCACGAAAACAATAAGACGTCAATGTAATTACAGAAGGATACTATCCTGCTGTGAAACGATCTGTCCTCTAGATACGTTCGTTGGCGCACTTTCGGTCTGCAACGGCGAGCAACATGACAGTGGTGCTCTTACAGGCAATACTGAACGGCGAAGCGGTCGGCAAGACACGGCTAGTGGTGTTATGACTGGCACGATTGACCAGCTAGAGACTACATATCATGGGCAGGATACAGACAGTGAGGCCACTCAGCACCCTCGGCTGGTTCGTGCCCTCGCACCACCGCTCGGCCAATACTTACATCGCAATAGGAAATCATTGTGACAACAGAAATAGAGTCTCGCGTTGAGTATACAAGGTATGAGGGGTGTCTTACTGAGCAACGGAAAACGGACGAACGCTCGATCCTCGAGGCTGGAGACGTGCGACAGATTCAGCAGTTGGTCCGAATCGGATTTCCCGGGGTTGATGCTTACGAGATACTGAAGGAGCGTATTCAGAAGAGGCAGGATGACTGTGAGATCTGGGCACACTTGGGATATAAGGAAGAGAGAAAGGAAACCAAGTTGGTATCGCACTTTTCAGCGCTGCAGTATCTGCAAGCCTCTCTTCCTTTTCAGTCCCCTTGAGACCTTCGTCTGTGGCCATTTGATTTGCAAATGCAAAGATAAACTCTTCGAAGGCATTAAAGAGCACAACACTGACCGAAGAAGATGATAGCTGCTGTCCCAGCTGTGGTCCAGAATTCGAACAACTGTGGGAGTTCCTGGCGCGCGAACGACCTGCACCACCCAAGATCGAATGGCCTTTGGTACCACACAGTCTCATTGATGAAACGGAAGCACATAATTTCGCTAAATCGGTTGTGCAGAAGCACAAGCTGGCCTTCCAGGAGATCACCATGGAGGATTTGGTGTCCTTCGCTTTGATAGGATCTCCAAAGGGCGTTACCTCGTTCCTCGAATCTCACAAGGATCTTGCTAAAAAAGTAGGGGAGATTAGGGAAGATGGCGCCAAAATGTGGGCATGGCATGAAGCTTCGAAGGTGATGTACTGTCAAAAGAGAACCTGAATGATTTCTAATAGCTATATAGGAAGGTCATCGCTTTGAGCTCCTGAGTCAAGCTATCCAGATCGGACTGCAGGGCAAAGCAGAGGAATGGAACGTCCTAAATCTGGCCGAGAACGATCTGCATACAAAGACACTATCACCGATCCGCACGATGTTCGAACGATACTCAACTTTGGAGTTTCTGGAACGTGTCCCCTTACTCTCCCGTAGGTTCATTCGTAAGGATACTCTGAATACAGACTTCAGCAGATATGATGACATCAAAAGGTACTCTAGCCAGAGCGTGGACGGAAACAACGTGAAAGAAGGTGTCGTGCAAGCATGGTTCGAACGATCTCGCGAGATCTATACGCTGAGTGTTCAGCTTCTGGATGGAGAGGAATATTTTCGATATTACAAAGAAGTGCTACACGACGATGTTGTCGATATTCTCTCGGTGTATCCTAATCTTCTCCAGGGTCTTGTAGATCTCACGGAGGTAACGGCTCCTGATGCGTAGAAGTGGACAGCTAGCTGACACAACCTAGGTTCTCTACAAGCACGGAGACCATCTTTCGAGCGGCACAATAATCACTGGCATAGAACAGATCTTTGGCCTGGTTTCCACGAAGTGGAATATGAGCTTTACGAGTACGACGGTAGGAGCGAAACAATCAATGATCCCTTTCGAGATACAATCTTTGAAGCTTGTTTAGGGCCAAACCTGGGGCTTTCGAGTTGTATATCGTGCATATAGCGTTAGGAATGATGCCATAGTATTAAGATGTGCGGATATTGGCAACGTGATAACCTTGCCTCCTTGACCACTTGCCGCGGGTGTGCCCGACAGGAGAGAAGAGAGGATGAGTCAACGCATGGGCTTCTTCTCTGGCTTTCGAGCCTTTCTGCGGTGTGATTACCTCCTGCCGGCGACCCTTGTCAGAGTACCATCGCGGCCGGGACCCATGCCTCGTGAAATAAATTCCGGAGATACCGTGTGGATGCCTGTGCTTCTAGCCCGTGTCTACTCGTAAGCCTGCAGCAGGCATCATCGATTGCTCGAAGCGCTGACTTTAATTCATGCTGGTCCACCGTTCATGGAGAGGATACTCAATCAGCCTAGCTTGAAGGTCACTTAGATCTCACCAGTGTGCCGGCCTTCGTCGGCATACTCTCAGAACGCAACTGTAGATTTACGCTAACGAAATATGGCCTCAAGACAGTGGTTTGGCTTGGGATTCCCGCAGTGGTAGACCTGATTTAGTTCATAAAGCTGCATACGAATTAAGCGCTAGACTTGGATGATTATCTGGGTATGGGCAACCCGTCCAATTCGCTATTATTAGTATAAAGAGCCGATTTCTTGTCCATCCTGCAATTTAGAAGCTCTCAACTCATTTTATTCTTTTAAAAAGCGATCCACCCACAGCTGCGCAGAGAAAAATCCCTCATCACAGTCGAAATACCGCGTCATCACGCTCATCTGATACGATGCTCAATATAAGAACGGAACAAATAATCGTAAGATTGTCCTCATTTGAACTAATAGAAACTAAGCTTCACAGATGCATGCTGCTCTTGAGGCGTCTTGCAATCTCGACCTCAGTGCCCCAAACGAAGGCAAATCATCAATGGATGTTATCCACGACTTGCTTGTATGTGGCCTACCTGGGACGTCTAACAGGCTTCAGCTAATTTGAGCAAGGACATGAGTAGTCGTTTCCTGAGTAGGATCTCAGATCAAACAGACGAGGACCTTTGGTCCATGCTCGATGGAAAAGGCCGCGGAAAGGAGCCCATCTCACGCCCACCGCTCTTCTACTTCACTAAAGCGGTGATGCTATACCGGAAGGATCGCTGGGCGGAGTTTGATAGAATAATTACGGATACATGCATTTCATTCATCAGCAGAAAGAGGCCTATATGCTTGCAAGGCGAAACTTGTAAACTTTGCAAAGCATACAGGAGGATGATACAGGAGGACAAGCAGGCGCAAGTACTCAAGACCAGATCGTAGGTATGATTCCTTTTTAGGAACCTTCAAGCAATAACACCGATGTGCCCCAATCCTAGATGCTATTGGGCATCATTATAATCCTCTTGCGCGAAGAAAAAAAATTGAAGAAGATAGGAGGAGAGTAAGCCGTGCTTCTTGCTGAGCCGCAAGGGAAAAGGTATAAAGCCCTCCATCTCGTGGTAAGACTCTGCAGGAATTTTGACTCCCAATTCTTAGACACTCTGTGGCCTTGTACCGCTCCAGTCTCTAAATTGGCCAATAGGGTGTTGCCGCCCAGTTGATTCTTAGTCCACGACGTGTAGATGTTTACCCCCGGCAATATAACTATCGGCGGAATCACGTCCCCAGCTTCGTTAATACACTCGCAGTAGGTAACTGGATCACGACAAGTCTCACTAGTCATAACTGCCTTACGGTCTGGCCATAGAGTAATAAATCCACTAGCTACCACTAATACCAACACGAAAGCCGGTTTCGTCGTAGTTCTAGATATCTTTTAGTTGAATGCCGCGTTCGTCAATAATGCGCTTGACCTTACTAAAGTGCCGGGCAATTGCATCTAGGTCGTGACTAATAGTCCTCAGTAGCTCGACTGGTCGTTGTCTAATGACATGTAGATCCTCATGGTGCTTTAAAAAGCGCCCGGCCCAGTTGTGGCCGAGTTTGTCAGGCATGGAACTATCTGGCCAGGAGCGGACTAGCAGTTGATAATGTCAAACATTAAGCGTTACAGGACTATCCGCGGCTTACTAGCCCGACACTGTAGTATAAAGGGGATCCTCCCCCACCACTCGTTACACTCTTCAGTAGCATCGTCAATTCATTCTCTACTCATTACAAAGTCTTACAGATAAGCACTACAGATACAGCGAGTCCCAAAAAAAAAATTAAAAATAAAAGGACGGGAACAGTGTATGTTCTGAATAGTCACTGGTAATATGGGGATACGAGGAATCTATAGGTTTTTCTCTTGGATAAAATCTTTATTCACAGTCTGACATGGTCGTTGCCGAACTCTGTTGGTAAATACGGGGCAACAGAAGTGAATAAAGTAACTCGATGAAGATATACAGGCGTACGCAGCTACCTACCTGGTCTTCGCATCGATCGCAGTTGATTGCAAATCAAGCTATTCTATTATGTGCTCAATGAGTTTTTAGTACTTAAGAGGGAGCTGCCTGCCCGATACTTGAAGAAACCGTGCATTTCCTCACCGTAGTCAGTACCTGCCACAGGCCACTCGAGGAAAGAGCTGCTTTCCAGTACGATGAAGGTAAACTCCCTCCCACTACATAAAGCTGCCTGCTGATCTTGATTAATATGCTCAGTCTGTACACACATATACAAGAGGAGCATCACACCCGCTTTTTGGGCCAGTACCACCTCCGAAACCGTCTGTTTTCCGCCCTGCGCATTCAGACTTGGCAGCGCTCCCGCCACCTCCGCCACCACCATCTCCATCCTCATGCCTGTTGTCGTTGCAAGAAAAGATAACCTATGAATTCACTCACGGCATCCTTGAGTATTCTTGCGAACTTTATATCCTGAGCCTCATTAATCAGATTGGTCCCCGCGTCTCTTTGGTGGGAAGCACCAGCTACGGTGAGGAGGACGTGGGTAATCTGGACAGGTGGTGCGATAACACTTGGCACACCCTCACCGGCAGTCCTATAGATGACGGAGAGCTGGAAAGAAAGGGAGAAATCGAGCTTGCTCGGCCGGATCCATTCTTTCGATCAGACGTTGACGCGGGAGCCAGATTCGCTGTGGTTTACGAGACGCGCTGGCGTAGGAAAGGAGATGAAGATTGGGGACCCGTGGTACGTTGGAAAAGAGTTTTCATGACGAGGGATCAGGCATGTGAAGGATATTTGTGGGGTGCAAAGCAGGGCTGGTCGATCCCGTTCGTTTATGATGAGCTTCCTGCTCAAGAGCTCAACGGGTGGAGATGGAGTGGACGCTGCGAAAAGGTTTGATGTCCAAAAGATCATCACTTGCGGATGCTGGGTCAATATTGATTCCGGCAGTGAACAAGATTAGAACCAGCAGATACTGAATGTAGAGGGTAGTTTGCCAGCCCATCGAGCCATTGTCTGGTGTAAAAATCTTCTAACAACGCTTCTTAAACAGAGCTACTCTGTGCTGGAGAGATGGTCTCCTGGGGGTTATGCATTTTAAAGATATGGGATGGATACTAACGCTTTCCGTGTGAGTTCACCAACAGGATGCTGTAAGATCACTGATTGGTCGAACCGCTGACTGGTGTCCATAGGCATCCGTTTACATAAAACGAGGCGGCACCTCAGACCTGACTTCCGCCTCACTCTGTTAAAATTAGATATTTTCTGACAAGAAGAGCAAATTTTCCAGGGGGCTGACTTGCTGCTTGCATTGAATGGTCGAAAAGCTGCGACCTGCAGTCATTGTCAGTTTCTTCGCTGCTCCGTCTTGCCCTCTCGCCTTAGTTTTCCTCGAATTTCTATAGCATGGTGAAAATCAAGGATGGGCGATGAAATTAAGAAAATATAATAGTCTGCCGTAACTCTCGGAATGTAGGCTGGGGTCTCCCCATCACAGCACCATTTTCTCGTTATACTGCGCCGCAAGATTCCTTGCTATGTATCTTATCCTAATACGCCCTTGCCCTGCAGATCATCCAGTTATGGAGAGTAACCTGATGACTTCCGGATCCAGTCCGGCGCTAATGCGGAAGTGCGGCGCATGAGCAGGGGTTGGTATTGTAGCTACCAATGCGGACTGTCCGCCTTAAACTTGCAGCCTGGAGTGGGATTTCTATATAAACCCTCATAACTGCGCTGATCTGTTGTACCTACACATTCGATCATCCTGCACGACCGCGCCCACATCATGCATACAGACAATTCTGACCTGCACGAATGCACAGCACGGATCCACGCACAGCAAGCAGCAAGTGAGCAACACACCCACGAGGCGCTTGTTTGCCCATACTACGACTGTCAGCTTTTCTATGAGGATGAAAAGCTTCTCAATCACGTCTACAGCAGCCATGACGTCCAAATTCGGGCTTCCGGCATGCACAAAAACAGTCATTCCTTTCGGGAGCTATTCAGGAATGAAGCTCTACACAAAGCGTAAGCCTGTTGTGGGCCGCGCTGCTCCAATCGACTCTGAAATTATTTGCAGACAACAAGCTGCTACTATGCAGCCCCAGCCGTGCCTTGAAACTCCTGCATATGGGAGGTGCTCACCCCTCACAGGCGCTATGTCGAACCTGTCTCTACTCAGCCTTCAACGTAAGACCTCTGCTGCCTATAATGGCTTTCTTCATGCACAGCGGTATACCTAGGCACATTGGATTTAACCACCCTGCCTTAGGATCGCCTGATTGCCTCCCCGACTATCAGAACGACAAGCCAGTTCAAGCTAACGGGATCACTGCGGGATCTGAGCCCCGGATCGTCGGAAACAACGCAGTCGAGCCTGAGAGATGTTCGAGAGGCCTCGAACACCGCACCAGCTGCGATAGCGAGACAACTCAAATGTGTACGAAACCCCAGGTCACGGCGCGGAATTCACACGCACAGCCCAGGGTGGAGCTGCCGTACCCGGTACAACAGCAAGATTCGAAACGCACCACCAGCAGTGACAATGGATCAGATTCATCCATAGCGGCAGCAACTAGCAGATCACTTTGCCTTCCAGCCTCATATCAGACGCATATCTCGGTAATGCCCACGAATAAGCAATGGCCGGACTTAGTGCTTCCACCAGACCCCCGACCTATTTCCCAGGAGCAACTCGCAACGGAATTAAAAAAGATATATGCTGGGATTACAATAATCGAGTCGAAGTGCAAAAATGCCGACAAACAGCAGCCGCCTTTCAAGATAGATCTGATGTCTGGCAGGAAATGGATCCCAACAGAATACTGGCACGCTCGCATCACGTTGCATAGGACTCTGCTCCACGAACATCATGACTTCTTCCTAGCATCCCAGCATCCTTCAGCAAGCCCCGCGCTGCGTCGGCTCGCAGCGAAGTATTCTATGTCAGAGCGAATGTGGAAGCATGGGATCCATTCATTTCTGGAGCTTCTGCGCCAGCACCGCCCGGAGACCCTCGAGTACATGATTACCTTCATTTACGATGCCTACCAAATGATGGTGCTCCTATTAGAAACTGTTCCGGCGTTTGAGGGTATGTGGATCCAATACCTCGGAGATTTAGCCCGCTACCGTATGGCTATAGAGGGTGAGAATCTCGTAGACCGGGAAACCTGGGCGGAGATTTCTGTACGTTGGTACAACAACGCTGCCGATAAGACTCCTATGGTGGGCCGTATCTACCATCACTTAGCCACACTAGCGAGACCGAACACGCTCCAACAGCTCTACCTATACTGTCGTGCTCTTATGTGCGTACAGCCCTTTATGAGCACACGCGAGTCCATTTCCTCACTTTCAGATCGCATACTCGGCCCATCCAAAATCTCTTATCCCCATTGCCCCTCTATCGAAATCAGCTTTGTACGTGCACACGCATTGCTTTTTGAGATGGATCGAGGATCTCACCATATATTCGAACAACAACTCATTCGATACATCGAAAAACTGGACAGCAACATTAGACGTCTCGCTGCGGAATGGAAGCAGAAAGGTGCGCATATAGCCATCTCAAACATTGCTGGCCTTTTCGACTACGGGAGAGAGGATAACTTTCTTCGCTTCGCGTTTGCAACCCAGCTCTCGCCTGACGACTCAAAGTCCGTCTTCCAGACCGCCACTCCCTCTCATCTAGCCTGTCGTTTGGCTTTTGATACACTGCATGTCGTCCTTCAGCGCTTGGGAGACATGAACGTACTACCTCACTTACATATCCTGCTCGCATTCCTGTCTCAAGCTGCCACTCTCCCGTACGAAACTTCCCACATCTTCAGTCACGTTAAGTGGGAAAAAGTCGCCTTATTTCTCAATGCATTGGCAAAGTTAGAGACAATCACGTCAAAAATTGAGTCTTCTGAATTTCTACACGGAGGAAATGACGACTTTCATCCACTACCTGAAGACTACATCATTAGGGGACAATTATGGGCTTACTCGTACTATCCAGTATCATGGTTTAATCGTGTGTTGGATGAGGAAGAGCGTATTCTGGAGCTCGCGTCAACAGTTAAATTAAGAACTGAGAGAATTTTGTGGCTTGGAGTTCGACTGGGTTCAGTAAGTGATTTGCGGTTCTCCACATTATTACCTTGGGAAGCGGATCTAACTCTTAGCAGGGCAACCTTGGCCTACGTTATGACGGATCTAGTCAGACTTGGCACGCCTCCAATCCAAGGGACATGGAAGAGTGAATCCGCGCCAGATAAGATACTGCTGGTCGCAGACGTTGCTGCCAAAAAGGAGACGCCGGAACTGGCTCAAACATCAAGCGAGAACTGGGAGCAAATTTCCAATTGCTGTTAAACAAAATTTTACAAGTAACCTGACTTATAACATCTCCTCTGATAATAGAACCGTAACCAAAGCTAGATCGCCATTCATGTGAGAATGCTCAGTCGGATTAGCTGGAAGGTTACGAAGAACGCGCGTAAGATCTACTAGAGCCGGCGGTGCTGGTTAGTCCTTATCTAGTTTTTTTTTTTAAGTCCGGGCTGAACCGTTGTTATAAGTACGGGTAGTGCTTAGTAGTAGGGGTTAAGTCGTTCGTCGTGGCTACTACGGTGCCAACTAGACGTTTAAAGACTTAGTCTAGCTATTTGTTTGTGGAAATATTCAGCGATGGGCCTAGTACCCCTTAGATAGCTAGAACGGCTTTTCGTGGTCTATTTACTCCTATAGCTTCCGTGAGTGTCAATCGTTAGTTCTACTTCTACGTTATATTTTGAAATGATAGCGCAGTAATCGGATCCGTAGTCCTAGTCTAGAAGGCTACATTTAATTACTTGCTAAGAAACATTACTAAGGCTTAGTTATAGTATTGTCTCGATATCTGTGTTATTGCTACCATAGCAGGTAAACTTTCCGCGGCGGAAGTGGCTCTAGAGCTCGTATCCTTCTGTGAAAGAAAGGATTTCCGCCCTAAAGCGGGTCTTACCTGTTAAAGCATCCTCTTAGGATAAAGTCCGGGGTAGTATCCCTCGTCTGTTTTCCAGTTATCTGGCGGATCGCACTAAGCGCCGTTTATAACTCCTGTTCTGCCACCTGCTAAGTCCCTCCTATTGGCCGTACGTATGCCGAGAAGGTAAGTATTTGTTTCGTTGGCGTCTAAATTCGAACTGACGTAAGATCCCTTCTGTGGCATTGGACCTGTTGTTGTGCTGAGGTGGAGGCCCTCTTGCTTAGATAAATGGCGCTACATTTATTTGCATTTCCGGAAAAAGTGGGGGTTTATAGCTGCCGGGAACGGTGTTGGCCAAAAGCCTTAAATAATAATACCGATATGTCGGGTTATTGGCCATACTTCGTACATTTCAAAAATGAAGCTTCATCTTGGAAACAGTTCATTATTTGACTTCAAAATAAATACGAACGCGGTTAATATATTATTGACTTGCGTATAGAGATACGCACCGCCATTTTATAAATTTTATGAACTACGGCGGAACAAGTGTGTAAGTAGTAGGGGGCTGTGTAAGGGATAAAACGAATATGAAGCATAGAAGTGCATATAAGACACGAGCTCTGATATATATCATTTAACGGCCTCTTAGTCCTCGAGTACAAGCCCCTCAAATTCTCTTAATCCCGTCAGGCCCAATTTGGTACGAGTTCAAAAAGTACCTAATTACTATAAAGACAATTTTACCGCGCTCATCTTTGTTCTTTCCCGACGTAAGATTTGTCAGCAGCTTTCCTATACCCTTAGATAACTCCTTGTCAAGAACTTCAAAATCAAGCTGCGAAAGACGACGGACATGCTCGACGCCCCAGTGGTGTCTGAACGCGAGTCTAATCTGTCTCTTAGGCAGTTGAAGTCCATTCTCAAAGATCGATGAGACCTCCGATATATCTGGAGATGGTATGAAAAGTAAAAAAAGATCTTCATCCGACTTGAGATCTGGGAGGCTATGTCCTGGGGCTGGTAGAACGTATGGCCGCTTTGGAATAAAGCAAACAAAGTGGACCAATTCCCATTTAAAGAACACACCAGAAATCCGTAGGTGTTCTTCGTAGTCAGCCTCGCGCACTTCGTTTCTGCCGGAGCATTCTTTTTCGCAGTGAATGTGCAGATCGAAATTTGGCCGTTTCTTGTTGCCAGCCCGAAAGAAGAAGTCCTCTAGTTCCTAAGTTGATGAAAATCAGCATAGATCATAAATATGACCAGAATGTTGGAGGGTCCTACTTGATAAGTTCCGACAGATTCCTTACATATACGCACATCCTCATCCGGTCGCTCTAGGAAACAGAAACGCATATAACGTTGAGCAAGATATTCCTCCATTGCAAGTGTGTGGAAAACAGTGGTGGATGGTGCAACTGAACTGTAAGCTCGGCCAGGGAACCATGAATAAATAGAGAGAGGCTTCCAAGACAAACGGAGCTACGCGACCGCCATATGACCGCCCGTGCAATCGCCATTATTTACTAGGATTCGCGCGGAGAAAGGAATACGTTCCTATTGGCGTGCGTGGCACAGCATTACAGAGCAAGTGTTTGCTGTCTGTGCGAATAAAGCTTGGCGGCTGTAGACCGCCAAGCTTTTTAGGACGGATCAGCTGTCTGTGCGCAGAATCGCCCTGGCGATTTTGATACTAAGCCGCTTCCACGCTAGTGCATCATTACTGTTGTGTGACGGCGCGTGGGCTCCTGTCGCCTGCTGCCTGCTGCCCGCCGCCCGCCGCCCGCCGCCCGCGCCTCTCCGCGTAACGTATTAAAGGGCAGGGTCGTTCCTCGTGGAATTTTCGCGGCGCACATGTCTATTGGGTCGCTATGGCCCCAAGACAGAGAAACAAACAGCTACCAGTCGATCTTGCAACAATAGCATCCAATCTGGATGGAATAACGTCGCAACTGGCTGTAAGTATACCACGCGCATCTGCACGCAGGACTGATCATAAAGCAGAAAGCTGCAGACACACCCCATTGGCCGACTGAACTCTTCGATGAAAGCAAGAGCCATGCTGTGCTTATCGAGCGAAGCGCCGACCGGCTACTCAAACATGCCCGGAAATTGGTTAAGATCATGCAGCAGCAACAGAAGCGTCCCTCTGAACCGAAGAAAGGTCAAGGCCGACGACAGCAGAAGTGTCCCGCCCCACGTTTGTGGCAGGAATCCGAGCTGGACGGCAACTATACCGGAAAAGTCAAGTTCGGGTTGGAACAACTAGAACATCGTACTGTTTTCACCATCTTTCAGATGGTCGACGATTTCCCACAGTGCCAAGAGTTTGGATACTGTAAAGTCGCGATCGGAAAGGACGTCATTCGTGACTTGAATCTCGAGGAAATAAGTGGATCAACCATCGATATGCTGAGTGAGTGGCAGTCAAAGGCCGTGTACCTTTCGCCCCGCAACAAGCGCGATGATCTGCACGGCCTTGTTTGTCATTCCTACATCAAACGCGAGAACAAACGAAACAACAACTACTCCAAGTTTCAGGTTCCTGACTTATCCTGTGAGGATTCAGAACACGATCCTCGGGAACTACTCTGCTCTACTGTAAGGGATGCCCGTGAAGATGAAAAACAGTCGTATCTCGTCATCCCAACAGAATCTTCTTCACAATGGCTAGAGTCTATCGGCCTGTCACCCGAGCTGCTAGACTGCGGTGAACAGCTCAAAAAGACAGCTAGACGGATTCCCGGAGTTCACACACCCTATCTTTACATCAGCGCGCGGCGTGGATCGAACTCACCCTTGCATGTGGAAGATGCATTCCTCGGATCTATTAATATTGTGCTTGCTGGTGCCCCAAAAGTCTGGCTTATGGTGGAGCCACGCTACCGCGAAAAGCTCGAACTCAAAGCAAGACAATACCTACGGGAAGAAGAAGAGGGTGATGACGTTGGCTATGACAATGGGACTGACAACGATGATGATGACGAGGAAGAGAGAGAGGGTGATGAAGATGAGAACGAGGACGAGGAAGAAGATGAGCGAATTCCATGCTCGCAATCCATCCGTCACCTAAGTGATCTACTTTCTCCGGAACTTCTGGACTCTTGGGAGATACCGTATCGAATTGTGCCTTGTAACGCCGGAGAGATGATCATAACGTTCTCGGAGACATATCATCAAGTTGTAAATGCCGGTCCCAATCTTGCTATGGCAATTAATTTTGCAGCGGATCGAGACTGGAAAGGGCCGCCTAAAAATTACCGGTTCTGCAAAACAAAATGCACTTCCTTCCCAATTACGCGTGCAAAGCTCCGCATCCAGCAGGTTAATCTCGACGATCTCGAGCTTAGCAATGATGAAGAGGGAGCTGGCGATAGATCATCATCTAACGGGACACCACCTAACCGCTCTCCCCACTCTCTGCAGAACAACTCAGATCTATCCGACGAAGAGTTGGATAAAATAATTGACGCAAACATACTATGGGAACCTGAGGATCAATTTTGCAACTCAGAACCCGTTCCAGAACCTCCAACCCCAGGCACTCCAGGCGGCTTTAATCTACCCACTCCGGAACCGTCTAGCATCATCAGCCAGCCAGGCGAACACCAAAGAGATGTTTACACGCCACTAGAGCCCCCACAGACCCCTGGGCAGCCGAACGACTCTTCTTGCCAAACGCCAACGCCTCCAACAACGGTATCAGAAACCAGCGCTCCACAGTATAGCGGCGAGATTAGCCAAGAAAAAGGCAGAGAGGGAGGCCCCGCATCTCCTATCGTTATTTCAGGGGATGAGGATAACCTTGAGGATGTCGTCGAGCTACCGCTAAATGGACCAGACCCAACGCTCGTGGCCGCCGAAGCCCTAGAATCAAGGTTGGCCACTCTTATCCAACGAATACTTCCGTTTACCCCAGCGCTGCGAATTTCAAAGAATACTATTGAGTGTTTCCGCATAGGCTGTAAATTGAATGATGATGCCATCACCTTAACGCTAAGCAAGATCCTGCCAGAGTCGGTCGAGCCTTTGATAGCATCTTTTGCGATTCTGAACAAGCCAGAATCCGGCATATCCCGCCGGTACACTGGGCCCGACGTCTCCAAATCTCAGGCCCCAATATTGAAACATAGCACGGAATCTACACACCTGTGTATCGCTTGCAACGTCGAATCCAAGTCCCTCGAATGGAACCGGACAGGCTCCGGAGACCACTGGATCCTCATCGTTGTTGATTTCCAGAACACAAAGGTCCATGTATTCGGTGATGAGGGAGGACACAAGCCGGAAGCTGAAGCCATTGCGTACAATATCGGCCTTTTCGTTAACAACCACCGGATCGATCTAGGGTACGACCCTATTTCTTGGTCGGCCCTGGAAACCCACCCAGTGAGATGACAAAACCCCTTATAGTCATGAAGATTGCTGATTCCTGTCTAGTTATATCCCACCAGCTGCTTCCCGGATGGATACAATTGTGGCGTGGCCGTCATCTTACGGGCCGAGGCCTTCATATACCCAGATAAAGCTCTGGAAACATCCGCCTATAACAACGCCATCGAACTCAGCACCAAGCTAAATGAACTACGCGCGGTTTATCTTGGCTTGATCTACCGGAGATGCAGACGCGTGCATGACGATGAGAGAGAGAGATATCTCCTAACTCCGGAATCAATAAATAAGAAAAGGAAATCTCAATTTCCAGAGAAGGCTCCCCCTAAACTTCTCATCAGAGCAGCTCAACTCAGCCAAAGAACTGCACAATTCCCTCTACTCGTGAGGATTCCTGAATCAGAAGCTCAACGATGGGAACAATGTCTCCTCCGTGCCGCTGAGGAAGGAGGTTTCTACCCTCAGGGTATTCTGGAATCTTTCAGAAGAGCACCGCAAAATCAGCCATTGCACAAGATAGTGAAGGTTCTCCAATATATTTGCGAAGTTGCCAGCGCGGAAATCCTCCTCGAAATCAAGCAGCTCTTTCTTGATCCAAATGCGTATCATGGAGACCTCGACCATGCGGATGACCAAGACGTGGTAACCCTCCACACTCAGATCAAGAAATTCAACAAGATCTCTTTTATAGCACAGGCTCAGAAATTCAAGTCCCAGCTCCTCTACCGTGACTGGTTTGAACAAGAAACGAACTGGAAGCGGCATTGCATTGGCCAAGGAGAGAATAGGAACAAGACTTCTGATCAGCCTGCGAGAAGAAGAGGTGTCCAGATAAAGCATTGCGCAAACGGCAACAATGGCAAGAGTGCGGACAACCAATTCAGGCGGCACGTAGCAAGACTCATCGCATTTCAGACGAATTCGGACGAGACAAGTGTTCGCTTAGAACTCAACCAGTACCTTCATGAAGCACAGGTTCTACACTCACTCCTCCATCCGCAAGATGGCGGAGAAAGGCGTGAGCTAAGTTTTCTCTTCTTGCTGCCTCTGTACGTCTGTTCGAATCGGTCGCCATTATTAAACATCATGGCGCATGGACCACCAATCACGACAAAACATCTGTGCAAAAAGATTTCTAGCAAAGGGTATAATTTCTCTATTCTTATTGTGGATATTCACTGACGCCCGCAGATTGCTTGACTTTAATCAGGACCTTGCAAAATTCTTTGGAGGGTCTTTGTCTATCGCGCGTCCCGAGCTTGACCAAATTGAATCGTGTCTACCCAGAGGGGACCTTACGTATCATGGTGGCCAGATTCTGCCAGCTAATAGAGGGAACCATTCGGGTCCTCTTCGCCTGGTAATGGTGAGCGATAAAGAGATTAGGGAAACAAAGCCAAAAGACATTGGACGGTTATTGGAGCTGATCAGTAGCCCTACCGAGAGTGTTCTATTAGAAGTTGGAAAACAGGGCTGCTCTTAACCGCGATCTGAGTCTCTTTTTATTTTTCTTTCGGATTTTATTTCTTCTTTTCTCTCCCTCCCTTCGTGGTATTATGGAAGTGTGGCTATTGAAAGCGAATGCATCGCTAGGTTGAGTTTAAGGCCTTCACTCATGCTTCCCTATCACCCTTGCCTACCGCACGAGCGTAATCCACTCCCAGAGATTACCGGTTTCCAGTTGGTCGGAATAACCCAGATGAGGTTTAGGAGCAGGTTCTTATGTATGTCTTTAGGCATTCGTCGCCCTTATTTTACCTTTTGTTACTCTTGCACCTTTAAGTATGTTGAAGAGCCGGTTTTCCTTGATCATTTTGAAAGTACACGCGTGCTCAATAGTCATGATACCTATTCTAGCCTTGGATCTTAGCCTCTTAATGGCTAGGCAGGTCTTCGTGAGTTCCTTTCCTGCTCTCTAAATGTAGGACTTCCACCAAAACTGCTGATGAAAATTACTTAAAAGAGCTTTACCTTGCTCTCTCCCATTACCCCCATAAAGTTAGATGTGAGTATTCTCGTCCTAGTCGTAGAAATTCTCGGCAGTTGGGCATCGGTTCACCATGGATACAAAGAGCGTTAAAAATGCATCTGTCCAGCCCTACACAAGGGATAGCCAGAGATGCAGTCAGGCGTAGGATTCCCGCAGGTGCGCGGCGCAGCGCCGCGCAACTCCGTGACAGAATATTGCTGCGACCTTACGGATGGATCCATATCGATAGTGCTATCCTTAACGCCCGCGGCTAATTAACGAGCTCATTGGTCAGGATAGATTGGCGGCGATGCTTCCCCTCTCGTTAATGCTGCGGTGTTACTTCCGAGAGCTATGGTTCGGCTTGCGGATGCGGCGTAGCACATCGGTTTCAAGGTCGGGAGACGCCACCCCTGCGAAATGGTCAGTCAACGATACCGAATCAAATGCGACCGTTCGCCTGACACCTTAGAGACACCAACAGTATGGCTCGGCATACCGGCGAGTTATTCTTAGAAATGCTATCTTTAGGATAATTGCTGCGCCATATTCGGGCCCATCGCATTGTCCGAAGGCAGGAGCAAAGGCTAAATTCTTTCAGTATGGTCGACTCAGGCTCCCCTGAAGATGATAGTCCTCTTTGAATTGCCTTTGTGGCACGGTAAATGTGCATGTTTATTAAAGAAGTCATATCTTCACCTGATATCGTTACCTTATACCCCTAGGACGAGCGTGCTTTCTGACCGAGAAGGTTTTTTGCATTGCGCCTTACCGCGGTCTAGAAGCCGAAGCACACATCATCGCGATGTACCCTTACCAGCATCAAAGTGATAGCGCTCGCCGCCTTCACTGCAGCCATCCATTTGATTCCTCTACTCGACACTCAATTATCGCCATCCCTACCCAGAAGCCTTTGTCTCGAAATAGCGGTGGTTTTCCACCATCAAACCACCTAAGCTCTTACAAGCACGGTCTAGCTACAGGCACAACCATTGCCAACGGCGGCAGGACCCATGACTTTCAACCGATCTACGCCGCCATCGAGATTCAGCGGAAGAGCCTCGAGAACCTCACCCAAGCCGTTGGCCACCTCTCCAACGACATAAAACGATTAGACCGGCAATTAATGATTAAGGGGGGAATAGTCCCAGTAGCAGCATCTCCACCCAACAGTGCCGCACCGTTACACTTGGGAAGCCCGGCTACGTTTCTTCAGGAGAGGAGTCAAACACACCCAATGTATCAAATACAACATGCATCACACAAGGGCTACCACCCTTGTTGGATTGGATGGGGTCGCAATCACCAGATGATAAGTGGCATGCCTTAGGAGGGAGAGGCTCAGGAGTCGCCTCTTATCCTCAGAATCTAAGGCTAACTACTTTGGGATGCATCTGTGCACTCGTGTATAGCCATATTCCAACAACCCTCTATCGCACCACCCTAACAACCCAATATCGCCCGTTCATGCTTCTAGCCGCATTTCTCTACAGGAGCCTTTGTTTCACCCTCCGAAAAGTCAACAGAGCAAACAGAATCGAAACAATGGCTCGACGTCAGTCAGTAACAGTACGAATATACGGCATGTCAATAGTGCGGACCAGCACATAGATTTATATCCAGGAGAATTTGGACGACCGAAGAATGTGAAACCTGCATCTCTCTACTCTCACATTATTTCAACATCGATGCCAATGAGGCATGCCCTAGGAAAGGTAGACGAGAGAGGCGACTACGGAACAACTGTAAGATTAAAGGAACAACAAAAAGACCTAATTCCTATGTCTACTGCTCTTGACTATCCCCATTCAGTCGAACAGCCTCATTTTCGAGCCGGTAGACGTACTGGATTTCCGAATTCCTCTAGACCTATCAGTCAAGAGTCGAGAAGCAGCGAGGGAAGCGACCGAGGACATCGTGGGCGGAGCTTGCCTGCAGACTTTCGGAAATTCGAGGCGTCGGAGCAGAAGGTACATAAGAATCATCTTCAGGTGGCCATCAAATGCAATGGCAATGGCGATCCTCGAGGCGACTCTACTACGCGCCGCAGCCCCGGCAGCACTGGTTCCATAACAAAAAAGTCTCATACTGAAAGCAGAAAGGCTAGGGGTAAGCAGATACGCAATGCTAATGGAATCCTTCTTCGCAAGGATGGGATGCCTGACATGCGTTCACGGCGGAAGAAGAAGGGTGTCTTGCAGAACCTTGTTGGCGGCATAGTTCACGATTCGGTCGTGGAAGTTGAAAATCGGAGATGCAATGCTTCCCTTGAGTAGAATATCTTCGCCTGTATCTGGTGCATACCAGGAGAATTTGATAGACTATTATTTCCATGATTTACGCGGGGATATATAATCTATACAACACCCGTGCCTTATATTGCTCTTAGGTGGAATTTTTCCTAAGTAGACAACAATCGAATGTTATTAGTTATTTGTGAATCTGCCTGCAGAGTTCTTATGGCTTCTAGAAAATCTGGAGACTGACTTAAGCTATCTGAAGGCCACCAAGGATGTTTCCACCGAGTGAAAGAGGACTGTCTGATAGCTCTCAGCTCGACTTGGAAAAAACAGAGGAGAAGGGGGAGGGGAAGAACTATGTGTAGAAAACAGGACGAAATCAAAAGAATATTCAAACGGAACAAAAAAAACAGCACGATCATATATGCTTGTGTGTTGAAAGAGGGGGTGGGGATGGGGGTGGAGATGGTGAGAAATAATTACGGACAATCAGGTAGCCATAACTTCCAAAGTCGTTGTGACAGTCGCTTCACAGCTATTACTTAAAGAGGCAGATGTTTCCAGATGCAGAGCGCTCGCTTTATTGAAACTTCGTGTGCTTTTCGGTTTGTCCTCGACAATCAGGGCGCTGTTTAGCATAGAATGCAAGTCGCTCAATACGCCACCAAGATCGGGCACATTCACTTGTTTGTTGGATGGTGTTAATGTACGAATATCCGGCATTATGGATGTAGTGCTCGTCGCCTGATCTGTCTTCGCAATTAGGTACAGCGCAGGAGTCGCAAGAGATCAAGAACATTACCGGTTTGCGGATCGCTTGAGAATGGCGACACGGACCGGCTCTCCGGCAAGAAAACACCACTTTGGGAACCCGTACACTCGGAGTCTTCTGGAATCGCAGTAGACGAGATAACTTCCGAAGAAGCTGTGGTAGTGTTCCTCGCCGGAAACCATATGGCACTTGGCGAAATAAGCCTCTCCGGCAACATGAGGCTAGTTACTGTCGATGCCATAGATGAAGTCTTAACCTTGATCGACTCGCTGAGGGCTTCTACAATCTCAGGGTTGTCTGAGCTGCAGGAGCTGTTACCTCCGGGAAAAGGGTGGAGGTTCAAAGCGACAGGGGCTCGGATCACTGCGTTGAAGCCTTTGTATCTGTCTGGGTACTCTACCGACGTGCTATCTTGAGTACGGCACTGCAACAAAGCATTCGCCTGAGCGGTGTCGCCAGAGAGGGGTTTCATATTAGCAATCATCAGAGGATGGCCCTCTGGTGTCACGTTCGTGGACGGACCCGAGCCTGTTATCTTGACGGGCGAGCAGGACATGTAGAATTCTCTACGGCCAGTCGCATTGATCCATGTCCTAAAAGAAATGTCAGCTCAAGATCCTAGATTTGGTGAGATGATAAACTACCAAGCTACTATAACGTAGTCTCCGGATGGAAAGGTTTCCGGAATTTTGAAGTAGTAATCTTGGTTTGGATCGTAGTCGTTGGTTACTGTGCCTTTCATGCCAGGCCGAACCCGAGGGCAGTCGCCCTCGAAACTTTGAACCACCACCCAGGTTAGCCCTCGGTCATACGAGAACGAAATTTGGCATGATCCGCCACTATGGATTGCGCCTGGCCCGCTCATGTGATGGTTGGGTGTTCCATCGGAGTCGAACAGGCTGTTCCTGTCAGCGTTGTACTACGGCTCTTCTCCTCACACCTACCGAAATTTAACTGTCTCTCCGGCCTTCCAAACCACCCCAGGCTGCATTTCAGCATCTGCAAGATGAAATCCCTTACAAGGAAAAGGCCATTGATCAGGATGAGTTGGACCGCCGTTCATAGGTGAAATGAGGTCGTCTGTTGAGACTCTATTTGCCATGAAAGTAGGTGGGTACCCCATGTATACGTGGGACTCAGCACTCAGTGCGAAAGCCAGAAACGAAAGTTTAGCGAGGAGGTTCTGCATTGCTTGCTACTGAAGACAGTCTTGTTACCGGTGAAGTTGAGGAGAGAGGACGCGGATATTTATAAGTCCCATAGAAGCGTATTTTTCGCGTCGTGGGTAGAAACATTTCGTTTGCTCGGACCTATGTCAGCCCCGTGCTGTAATATTTCTGACATTCACCCTCACTCTCGAGGGAAGCTCTTTTCGCTTTATATATACGGGCTTCTCTTAGTGCACATAAGAGTAACAATTTCACGTTAAAGGGGCTATCGGATTTTAGTGTGAACAGTGATGGATTGAATGGCTGCTTATCATCTGAAGAAGCTGGAGCGAGAGACTACATACGCATGATGGTGTTCCTTGATCAGCTATTCACAGCGTGATGCATATATGAAGTTCATTGTCTTATGTAATAGCTATCTCTGAATCGACAAGTACAATAAGCCGTTCTAAGGAACATAAGGGTATTCGTGTGGTGATGGTAGAATTGAATTTAATTGCTCTCTTGTTACGCTCGGTTGACCCGATGCCCAAGCCCGAACCTAGTGGATAAATAGCTGTCCTCGAGTAACTGCTTGATTCTTCTTAGCTTCGTCAAGGCTTATTGGACTACTAATATTCTTCTTCTGCAGCTTGTGCGATCTCTTCGCTGGAATAATCCTTGCGAAGAACATCTTCAATTTCCCGACCAGACGTGCCATGCTGATCTGCATTCCTGGAACCGACGGGCTCAGGGGAGCAGCGGGCAGTGTGGTCGGCTTTAATACGTATTGGCCGCAGAATTATTTCTTGGGCACGCAGCGCCTGGACATGGTCAAGAGCCAACCATAGCGAATATGTAGGTGGAACTTTCATCCTACCTTCACCGGCCTAGACATGGCGCATCATCCGTTCTCGTCGCGCCCACCACCCCACGTTCGCTTTTCTCGTCGGATTGTAGAGTCGGTTTCGAGGCCTTTAAGCGACAGCGAGTTATACTTGATTCGCAGATACCTCAACCATGCAGAAGGGTGCTCCGACTGCCGAGCGGGTTTCCGACTGACATGCAGCCGCACGAGAGATTTTGTTCGCCATCTGGACAGGCACCTCTACGCCGGCCGCGACGGCGTCATTTACAGCCGTCGACAGTCTGACTTCCACACCACCCGTGTTGAGATACCGCCGGTCTTTTATGTCATCCGCGACTTGCTACTGGAGGGCATGCGGCTCGAGGAAAATGTTGCAAGATACGTAGAGAGGAGATCGGTAAGGCCGCCTTAGTAGCATCCTTGTGTTCGATAGACTAATCACCAAGAAGATCGCCCACACCGACGGCCAGCCCGTTAGCCGGATCAGCGCTCCTCGCTTTAGTAGGAACCTTCATTATCCTCAAGTAGTAGAGATTAGGGCTAGGTGGGAGCTATCTGAGGATTCTCAGGTGTATTGCAACACATCGACGAGGATCCGGTACAGGTGACGTAGGAACACATCATTGAGTACGACGAAATCCATGACCTTCCTCCGCATATGGCGAATGAATAATCTCAGTGAGACGGCGAGACCAGACCGATGTGCTCCAGCTCCATCGGCTCAGGATAAGAGAAGGCCACCTCCCACCGCTCGTCTGCCGCAGGTGTCGGCGCAGGCTGGGTGAGCCCGTTCTTGTTCGTCCGCCGGTCGCCATACGGCGTGCGGCGCGCAGTTGCCTGAGAGCCATCAGGTTGCTCAGCGTTATAGACATGCTAATCTGGATGCTTGCCCACATGTTGAGCCATAACAACTCTGAAACTAAAGATTCCCTTCGCGAGATCGCTGCCCGGAGAATCGCGGAGACCATAGGCAGACGAGCTAGCATGAACGACACGCTCCCCGCAAATCCGACAGAGCTCGTGGCGGAGGATCCCATGGCCAAGGCCTGCGGCAAGGCGACGATAAGGAAATCCGTGATGACGTCCCATGCTGCATTATACCGAACTAGTGGTAGCGATAGATGGACCGCCGTGCGCGCGGGACAATCGTCTAGAAATAGATCAGAACCGTGAACCGTCCCAGAAACGGCGACATACCACAGTCAACAGTCGAGATCGGATAGCACAACAGAGACGTCAAGTACGTGAACACGGTCGCCGCAAAGACACAAAGCCAGGCGCGGTACAACGACCTGAGGTTGACGACCAGGCTATACAGCAGGTAAAGGAACTCGAACTTGACCGCCCAGAGCCCGGAGGTGAAGAGGAGCGTCAAGGGAAGTTGGCGCTTGAGCAGGCCGGAAAACGTCTCTGCGAGGTCCTGTCGATGGTCGCGTGACTGCATCCGCGGGCTATCAGAAAGGTACATTAAGCTGCGCGTCGTTATCACCGCAAGCACGTCGTGGGCGAAGAGGATGAGAAGAGCAGCGAGGGCGGCGAAGTCGCCGTTCAACAAGCGGCGGTCGAGAGCGCGCTTATAGCGCTGGTGGATGGAGACACGCAGGATGAACGATATGAGAGCAATGGTAAAGAAAGCCCACGGCAGGGCTTGATGGACGGCTGAAGAGAGCATGACGGTGAATGAGACTGGAGGAGCGACGCCGCGGCGGGGGATGGGGGGACTCCACCCCAACGTCGCGTGCTAATGTTACCAGCAGCGACGGTTCACACTCTTGGATTACAACAGAGCACCGTGCCGCCCTGGACCAGCACGTGGTGTCACTGCGAGAGGCGCGGTGGGCAGTGCGGGAGGCGGCGGGCCGCGGGAGGCGCGCGCTTTTCGAGCGACGCTGCCTAGACACGGCGACAACCAACCAAACTCCCCTGCACGTTGGGCTTCGCATAAAAGGAGCCTGAGATGGCTTGGGCGAGATAGTGCCCGGGCTGTGTTGGTCGCCGGAGTATTCTGGCTGTCAAATGCTTTTGGTGATCCGAGCGCCACCCATGTCAACTTGAGCTGTGAACCTTGTCAATCTCTACAGGCACGTTGACTCAGGTGCGAGATGCGTGGGGCACAGCGATTAAGCTCTAGCTTATTCCGACCATTCGGTTTGTAGGATCGGCTAGGACAGGTGACTGAAGTAGGAAACCTCCGAAGCGCAGCGATTCAGACTCAGGTGCGTCCCGATATTCCGGAGCCGGGGGATCCGCGAAGACCGCCAACCACTAACAGCAGCAGGCTTGGCGGCACCTCTTCAAATGTCCACCAACCCTTATACGGATGTCACTGAGTCGATGTAGCGCAGCATCACCCGGCTACGCGCCGGGGCACCCCCTCCTAAGGCATCCTTCTTTTGACTTGTTCCCTTGTATTAATTTCTTTCGCAAGCGGAGCTCGTAGATGTTCGACCGCGGGTGGGTCTTGGAGTAATAAGGGAGCAATTGATTTCGCATAGCTCTAAACTAACGCTAAACTTGCAATCCAAATCTCGCATTCAGCTCCACAAATTCCTGTCCGACAAATGCAAGATCTAAGACGGAGGAAGGGATATAGTAGGAGGCTTGTCGGCCCGCTGATCGTCCGGAGCTGAGAAAATTGCTGCTGCATCTGCTACTGTCCACCATGCTGCTGCTGTCTCCATTGTCATAGTTACCGCTACTGTCTGACTGTTCGCTGTCATCCAGAAGAAACGATAAGTCGCCAAAGTGGCGCTCGAAAACTCCCTGCGGCACGTTTCTTAGGCTGATGGAATCTGCGGTAGTACGTGGACTTGTTGCTGGAGTCTCGACGGAAAGCTGATGGCTTTGAGTTGTTATCGTGTGGGAGGCACGCTGATGTCCAGCATTCAAAGCCCAGCGACCGCCGCGCACCGTTGATTGCCGGCGGGGAGCGACCGCCAGCTCGCTCGACTTGGCGGTCTCCCGCCGCCAGAGGAATCTTGAGAGGAACAGAGCGCCGACAATTATCAGCGCGACTGGAACGACGGTTGCCGCTACAAGAGCCGCCGTCTTGCCGGCGGACATGGGCGGAAACCAGACAACGGTGGCCCAGGGCACTTCCGCTGCAGTGAAGGAGCCGTCTGGGGGGGTCGACGCATTTGTGGGTGGCGTCGGAACAGATACAACTGAAGTATGGGTCTCAAGGGAAACGTGCGGTAAGATGGTGCGGGAAGCTTGATGCAGCGTCGCTGGCGAGGGTGTGTAGCTTAGAGGAGAGGTGGAAGAGAAGTTTAGGAATGGCGGGTTGTCGGGCGATTGTTGGCCAAGAGCTCGAGCAAAGGGTCGGCCGTGAGATGCTCGGATTGGCATCATCGTACGGCAAGTCATGAACAAGGCTGTGACAGAAAGAATATGCCCCGTTGGATCGTGACAAAGAGAATGGTCCTGGTCGCGAGGGTGATAGCTCGATTTCTATGCCATCCGGCGGCGTCGACAGCGTTCTGGTCTATAGCTTTCTGATTTGCTGTTGGTTTCCCCAAATGCGCCCAGCGCTTCCAACGGTGGCGGTGACCGCGGTGTTCTATTTTCACAACTTGCGGCACTGATACAGGCGCGCGCTTCAACACTAACATCAGGGTTGAGCGGCGAGGACGAGCTGAAAAAGAGCTGTCACCCGCTTTGTGCCAAAGATAGGTTGGTGGTTCCAGGGTGCGATGTTGCTGCGCCGTGGCGTCTCGCACACCACTATCGGCATCGAGCACTCAGGAATGTCTGGACAGCCTTAGCTGTTTCATGACCAGAGCGATGATCAACGGCGACGATCACACCAAGATCTGGCCTGCTTTTTGCCTATAAAGCCTATCAAGATATCCTCACATTGGTCTTTTGCTCTGCAACCCCAGCACCATATGGAACATCAAGGCACGCATATCGTCACTTCTTTATCAAACTCTGCCTTTCCAGATACCATGGACCGCCAGAACCCCGAACTCATGTCGCAGTCAGCCATGTCCTCCTCTGCCCAGGGTTTTGCGAGACAACAAAGCTCTGGGTTCATACCTTCAGTCCAACCCTCCTCTGACTATAGCATGGGAAATCAGAGCTCTGATTCCATGGCACCCTTGATTGTGTCTTCCTCTATTCGAGGCACCATGGGCCAGCAGAGCTCTGAATTTGCGCACCACTCGACGACGCCATCCTGTTCTACACAGTACAGAATGCCCCAGCAGAGTTCGACGGAGCTTATGGCACCATCCACTTCCACCTCATCTGACCAAAGTGTGGTTGAGGGACGGGAATGTATTGCAAATCTCATAAGAAGTCCTCGACTAATAAACCACAGGAATCCCACCATCCGCCCAGCCACCCTTCTATGAGGATCGACCTCAACACCCTGCAAGGTTTTTACAATCGAGAGCAAGCTGCTGTCGAGTATTCGCGGATGCATGCACGCTACGGGAACCACTTACTGAGCCAGCTAAACTTTTGGAAACAAGCCTTTACCAACTTGCAAGCCGCATATGGGCAGCTCCAGACCGACCACACCGCCCTCCTCACCAGATACGAGCTCGCAATTTCTCACAACATAGATGCAGGGCCAATAATCATGGAAAATATGGCACTGAAGCGCAGATTGGCTAGTATTGAGTGGGGGAGTCAAGTCCAAAACGGAGCCATCCAGCCAGGCCAAACTGAAGGCTTCCCGAATACAAATGACGGTAAGTGGTGGACGCCTGCTAACTACTTAAAGCGCTAACCACTGACAGCAACACCCATCGATGACGATTCCGATTGTTCCGACTACTCGGACTACTCTTGCCCCGATGATTCCTGCAGAGAGTACACCTGTTAGAGTGAAAGTGTCCCGCCAACACAAAGCTGGCCGTGTGTTGCCTGCATGGACACACCAAGAATGTCCCGTAGATGATAGCTTACACTATGCGCTTTATTTTTCGCCCTTCCCATTTACTTTACTGCTAGGCCGTGATGTTACCGCAGAGTCCGTCTCGAGGCCCAGCGCAATCTTCGTTCGCCAGCTCTTGCGGTGGAGTGAAAACGCAGCCAGGATTCTCCTCGTTCGGCTGCAGAGAGAAGACAGAACATTTCTCGATCATGCCAGACATGTCCGTGCATTCAACTATGGCCCGCTGCAGGATATCTGTCCGCCATCCGTTCATGAAGTCGCCGTGGTAGCCGTAGCCTGTCAGAAGTCAACTCGCCAGCCTGCGTTGCGATCAAGCACCACACATACCGGTCGTGTCTTTGTTGCTGAGAATAAATTCTCCCTGTAAATCTTTGTAAGCGTACGTATCCCAAATTGTCTCGAAAAGCAAAGCCGGGAGATGTTGAGGGTAATCTTCTGGACAGTTCCCGTCCATCACTTGGTCCGGGTACGCGAGATGTGACTTGTGGTCGGTCGCGTTGGCTTCTCCGTTCCAACACGAAGGAAACATGAGCTCTAGCCGCAGACCATCGAGGCATTGGGCGTCCGTGAATGACTTCGGCGGTAGATAATGCCGGGCCAGGCTAGGCTCCGCGGGTGCGCTGTAATTGAGACAGTTGAAACCTATTGCTCGCTGATAGAGAGAATCTTGACTTAAGCTGTCAAACTGCGACGCGGTGAAGGAGCGCCTTGTTGAGTTGCCTGCGACCATACTGAAATATGGAGGGAACGGCTGGACCGTCTCGCCGTGTAGGAAATAGTATCTGCTGCGGTCAGCCCTGCCGAGAGGTATCGCCGTATGATCACACACACTAGCATCCCTCCTTTTTGAGGCAGAACTTCTGTAGTTCCATCAGCGTGGACGAACATTAAAGAAGGAGTCCAGTAGGCGGATTTATCTTGCACAGCGGCGCAGGAAGTGCAATTCGAAGCCAGCAGGTCGGGGTACGTGGCGTTGAGGGAAAAATCTAATTTGTGGTGAGCACAACTCGCAAGGTGTGTAGGAGGGACTGACTGTTTCCCCCGTGGATTGCGTGCGCATGTTCTGATACTATTCCTGGCGATATGATGGGATCCATCCGTGCCAAGCCGGTACGAGTCCGACAGGGCATCCTCCAGAACGCTTCGCACGAGCCCGCGAAGGCGCAGAGACCGAGAGCCACGAGCGTAAAGGAAGCCATGACGGGTTCAGGATAGAGTCAATAGACAGGCCGAGCTATATATATATATATATATACATGTGTAAACGCTGCCCGCGGTTATTTTTCTTCCTAGCACCATCGAAGGGGGTCAGAATTTATCTTGCGCGCTTATTCTGACCACAGACCCATGGGTAAAGAAAAAAGGTAATGGCCTACAAATAAATATCTTGGCCCACAGCTTCGTGAACGCGATAAGCTCCACGCTCATCGCTCTTTATAGCTTCTGTACGCTCACTTCGTTTCTTAGCGCGTTTCCCATCGCTCATCGCTCATGCGTTTCGGATTCGAGTTGGAGATATGCTCGCTGACGGTACGGTTTATCGTATTCGAGGTGTCAAGGGGAGAGCGCCCGCGGGACTCGGGACCGAGGGGGATGATCGCTCCTCTTCGCAGGCGGTGGATAGATCGCTCGCCACCGCCATCCACGCCTTTGAATTTCTCCCCGCCGGACTCACCACCGCCTGACTACTCCCTTAGAAGCCACGAGAACTAAGCACCTGGCACCTTGTTAGTTGCATGAAGAGTTCCAGCGTTCACAACGTAATACCAAGCGAAGTTATGGGGCAGAAAGTGGAAATAAGAACAGCGGTCAGAATCCTTCATATGTAGACAATGAATATATGGCGCTTAAGAGCACGCACGCTATCAAAGTTTCATTTGGTTAAGATCTACTACAAAGCCCACTGGTTTCTTTCCTCTGGCCCATTTCGGGCGAGCGCCATTGATGGTGGCTTCCGTAGGGTTGGCAAAGCCGGAGGTCGGCCAGAGCGCTGGTCTGACTTGAACACAGGGAAATCGTCAGGCTTTTTGACGACTGCCGGTGGGAGGGCTTTCTTCTGACGGGGTCAGTCGGTCTCTCTACACCTGCGCACCGCTTACCTACAATCTGCTCTGCCGTTGGCGGCCACCCATCGCGGTCGGAAGATGAAAAAGCGTAGTATTTACCGTCTTTGTAGGCCACGACGTAAATATCCGCCCCGAACTGCGCTGCAATCTCGTGAGCTCTGCGGAGGAAGTTCATGATCCGTTTTCTGTAGCGCTCCTTCCAAGCACGAGTCGGTTTGGAGTCCATGACTGCGGATATTCTCATGCTTTCTTCGGTTCTGGGGAGGTGGGTGTTACCCGCATAATATATAAGCATGCATTGACCTGGGTCAAAAAGTGTCCATCATCCCTGGCCAACCAACAACAAGCAAGCCTTCGTCCGAAAATATTTTGAGGTACATGAAGGTGGCGGGTACTTAAAGCGGTCACTGCACGAGGGGCAGGTGCGGCAGGCCTTTCGGAGATGGGGTCCTGGGCAAACGCACCCATTTGGTACGCAGCGGTGCTGGGCGGTCTGTTATCGCTGCTACTGACCCTGCGATTCGCCCGTATCATTGCTACCATCATGTACTTTCGCTTCAGACCGACAGTTCTGGCCCATCTTGTCTATTCGGAAAGTCCGCCGCCGTTTCGATCCGTCTCGCGGCTTGCGGCAATCTTCGGCGTCATCTACGTCGCGGCTAACGCTGTTCCTCTGGCAGTAGGCACGATATCGCTCGAAGAAGCAGGATCTAGAGCGGGTTTGGTGGCGCTCGCTAACGTCATCTTCCTGACGCTAGGGCCCCTCAGTTTGGTGGCAGGGTGCTTTGGCTGGTCCCTCGCGCGGCAGCGCCACCTGCATGCTTGCGTCGGCCTTGTAGTATTTCTGGAAGTTCTCATCCATGCTGTGATCGCCATCTCTTCTGAAGGCTTCCATCTCAGCCGGTCCAACTCTCTCGGTGTTGCTGTAAGTTGACTGAACCGCCACCCTCAGATATCCCCAACATCTCATGCTTAAGCACACGAAGCACAGCGCCAAACCGTCCACGGAACACTCACTAACTCAGGGCTAGGGGGGAGCAGCGGTTGCAGCTTCTTGTCTCTCCGGTATACTCCTTGTACAGGGCAGGCTATACGAGCTCGCGTTCGCATTCCACTCACTTTTGTGGAAGGTGTTCGTCGCAGGCCTTTGGATCCACATCACCTCAGCTACCATCACGGCCAAGGTCCTGCGCATTGTTGCGACGGCGTTCCCATTGATCACACTGTCCTGGACGTGGCTTCGCATCGCGTGGCGCAACTTTAGCTGGACACGTGGAAGGACGACGGCCAGCGTTCGCCATGCAGGCGACGCACTGCAGATAAGAATTACGTCTCCAAGGCCGTGGAAGGTGGCTGCCGGCCAGTACGTCTACCTTACCGTGCCGAGAGCTAGCGCATTTTCCATCTTCCAACGGCACCCATTCACTATATCCTGGTGGAGGCGTCTTGGCGACTCGCTCGAGGTGACACTCCTTATACAACCGCGGGACGGCTTCACAAAAGTGTTGGAGCAGCTGATCGACAGCGACGTCAGCGCGTGGATTGACGGCCCTTACGGCAGTGGCCATAACCTCGACAATTTTGGCACCGTCGTACTATTTTCCACCGGCATCGGTATATGGTCTCATCTCTTATACGTCAGCGAGCTTGTCAAGGGCTACAGGCAAGGGTTAGTCAAAGCGACATCCATACGGCTCCATTGGCGCGTGGACAGAGATGGTAGTCCTCGTCACCCGCTCATGATTGTTGCCGCTAACGTCACGGCAGGACAGCAACGAGACGCCAAGCTTATCATGGACAAACTCCTAGAGGAGGATAGGATTGAGCGTGTAGGTGCACGAAGTCAGACTTTCAATGTGTGCACCGCTAACATAGAGACTAGCGTCTAGCGATCTGTATCTACGTGCCCGATAGACAACAACATCTATCCCGGTCGAGGGGCCAAGCGGGGATGACGCAGGGCCGAAGGATTCTCACCAAGTTCGAAGAACCCGTTATCGGAGCCATAGTCGAAGAAGTCCTGCCGGAAGATGGAAGAAAAGTCGTGATCTCGGGTAAGTGCCCGCGCAGATTGCCGAGCGGCCGCTAATGATTGCAGTAAGCGCATACAACCGATACGGCATCGCTTTCAGGCGAGCGCTCGCAAAGAGCCCGCCCAGAGATGTGTCTCTCATCTGGGAGGAGTTTCAACCCCCAGGCGGCGAACCAGGGCGCGGCCGGTCGGAGCTCATCCGAAGAGACCACATGAGCTTCCAGTGTAGAGGAGACCCTTGATTCTGGTGGACGTGCAGATTCTACAAAAGGTTTGTTTGATTATATAGGTCATACACACGATAAAAACAGGTAGATATTCATATATGTTCTGCTACAGCTACGCGTGCATATTATCTATGTAAAATCTCTCCCACGCCTCTTGCGACGTTTTCATGCCTAACTCAACCTTCCATGCCGCCTGAAGCAATTCTGTGCTCAGTTCGAAGAGTGTCTGCTTTTCGCCCTCGGAGAGCCGACCGTCAGCGAACCTCTCTTCGATGCGCGTACGAACAGACATTACGCGAGACAAAAATCGCTGCGAGTGCACGAAGCAGTCCCTGTAGAACTGGATCTCCAGACGAAGCCTGCAGTTTTCCCTAGTGAGCTCCTCAATCCTCTCGCGAAAATCGCCTGACGAGGTCTTGCTTCCAGAGCCTACGCGCGTATGCAATGCCTCAAGCGCCACCGTCGAGCCGGCGTTCATGCCGATCCGCTCGTCAATCGAGTTCAGTTCCGGGGGACCGTCTGCCGCCTTTTGAGCAATGGTCATATTGATTTGGAGTCTTCGCAAAGATGAGCGAAGGAAAAGAACGGAGAAAGGGCGGGTAGAAAAGAAAAAAGGAGGAGAGTCTCGTAGTTATGCGCCTGTCAACCTCAGTAAAATAAATACTCTGGTAAATTCAGCAGCCTTCTCGAGCCTTCCCCGTGCCCTCCCAATGAGTGAGCGTTCTGATGTGCGTACCCAAAAAACATTCTCGACTCTGATGCTTCCAAAAAAAAAAAAAATTGATAAGGATCCTTCCAAAGGCCAGCTGCGTATCCGGGCAGCCTCTGGCTCGAGCTTCGAAGCACAAGGATAGTAGATGATCGGCGGTCGCCAGGGCTCTCAAGCCCCTGTCGACGCTCGGACCGTGCTTTTCTTTAGCTGTGCAAGCGCACGAGGCTGCTGTGCCGCAACGCCACGCCATAGCAGTTCCCACTTATGTTGATGCCGCTGATGCATGTGTCGCCTGCGCCGCTCCTAGCGTGTATCCCCGGACGAGCTTTGGCAAACAGGTCCGACGGATCAGCACGGAATCATGACTTGTCGGAGAAGGCCAGAGAAATTTCCTCGGTGAGGGCAGGTGCAGCACGCACGACGCAGTCATGGACATTAAGGGTGTTCGTACTAATGCCTTGAGCCGTTATCCTATCTCCGCCGTTCGCCTCCTCTCATATGAGCACACTGCCAAGAAGATTACGGAGATCCCTCCGCCATCGGCACCTGGTAGAGTGCCATTTCTCTCTTCAGCATCATGTTATCTAGAATCGTCTGCCCGTCACCAAGGTTGCGGGAGACCGCGATGTCGTATTTAAGGAGGAGTTCGGAATGTCTTCCCACAAGATCCGCGTGAGCGTCCATCATACTAGCGAACTTGCGCATCCAATAGTTCACCTCACTGAGGAGGCAAGCAACCCTTTGGGTTTCGGCCCGCGTGTACTTAAGGGCTGACTTTCCGTGTTCGTGGAGCTCCCGTAGTTTAGGCAGCTCTATGTTGGAAAAATCATCTTGCGTGTTGATTTGAGCCTGAAAAGTCAACCCCACACTGGATGTTCTAACTTCATGATCTTACCTCGCTGCGGTGCATCATATCGCTATGAGATTTGAAGGGGTCGGAGGGTTTGGCATGCTGGAGAAGTATAAAGACACCTGGCTTTTATCATTACGATTCTGTGCACGTGATGGCGCGGCTAGCATATCCCTGACCGATTCCGCCATGCACCAGTATGCATAAAGCGCACGCCATCAAAGCCCTACTATGCTTGGTGCACATGTCTAATCATCGATCTCAGCCAACAGAAGCGTACGTCCTACGCGGCGCTAAAATGTTGGAGGTGTAGTTTTCATCGCCCTCTAAGGATAGCCAGCGCTGGACTGTATTATCCATGAGCCGGAAACAAAGAGAGGGCTGCAAGTGTCAAGGGTTGGTGCAGGCGGCTTGGGCGCTTATTCCGTCCGTAAGCTACAGTGAATCAACGCTTCCGCTTTTCTTTCCGGGCCAGGGGCCCTGCAGCCAGGCGGAAGGCTGCAGTCACGTAAGTACATCCTCTGAGCTTGGAAGGGGATTGGCTTAAGGGGACTTAGTCGACGGTACCTCATCACTCTTATGAATCTTCGCTTGGCTCCACAGGCCCAACTGTTGCTTCCTCTCTTCCAAAAACTTCTTCTTCCTTTTCGTGCTGCCGCTCTTCTACAGGCTTTCGTTAATCAGTAGAAGATGGAGTACGTCAAAATGGGCGATATCCCGAGCGTGGACTCAAAGAATGGCCAACGAGGCCGAATGAACGCTAGAGATCCCAATGGTTCTGTGTCTCGTCAGGCACGGATTAACCTACCCGCTACTCCCTCACCACGACCTCACGCAAAACAATCCATTGACCGTTACGATCACCGGCGACAGCCATCAAGCGTCTCTATCCCACAAGCTGAGCTGGACGGTTCGACTATCTGTGCCGATATCTGGACTTCTTGCAAGCAGGCTGTGGAGCGCATGTTTCTCTGCTTGGCGGATTGTGTGACGGATGAACGAGAGCCTCATTGGAGTGAATACGAGCCAGGGCCTTAGGATACTGGTCCAGCTGGGCCTCAGGGTGAGTGAAATTTCTTAATCATGGGCAAACACGATGAGCTAACGCGTTTGAGGAAGAGATCCAAATTGCGCGACCGCTGCAGCGTTGACGCGACGGCCATTTCGCATGTTGACAAGCAATCGGTCTTCAGAGAACGTGACCAATTTGGAAATATAAAAGCAGATTCCATGTTCTTGACTGTCGTTTCATATATAACACTGGAAGACTATGTAGTATCGGGCGCAATCAAGACCACTTTCAGCTCTTGTTAAAGTCTTCGACCTCATGTCAGCCTGCCTACATGTACCTCCTCTATTCAAGCCTACTTAGCGTCTTGTGTAGATGATAGCTTGTTAAGGCCGGCTTTACCCGCATCTAATGAGCGGCTAGTCAGCTTCTCTATAGCGCCGTGTACTTCTTGCGTCCAGGGCAGCAGCTCGTCGATGTACTTTTCGGTGTTCGTGATCCGCTGCTCATTCACCTCGAGAGCGGCCTCGACAGCTCTCTTCAACTCCTGGAGCTCGGCTCGGATCTTGCTGAGCTCCTCTTGTATTGCTTGCACAGGATCAGGGTCCTTGCTGACCTGCAGATTGTCGGAGCCGCAGAGTTCTTCTGCACGATCCAAGGCTCGGTCCGCGTTTGGCAGGTCGCAGTACCAGCTGCTGGCAGTGTCTGTCGCGTCGTAACTACCGGGCATGGCCTCGAGACCGAAATCCCAATTCATTGCAGAGCCAAGATCGAGACATTCGGCATGACTGGCTCCACCATCTATGGGAGTAGCATCATTAATGGCGTCCACGACCTTCTGAAAGTCCGAGTCGATTAGAGCGTTCATGTTGGATTGAATTTTCCGATCCTGTGCTTTGAGGTGAATATCGAGATAAAATGCATGCCATCTCCTGGAAGGCCAGGCTTTTTGAACTAAATCACACTAGACAGCAACTCCATCTAATTCTGCGCCAGGGGAAGGGTGGTAGGATGCGCTGGGCAGCGGACCAGATGGGTAGGAAAATTTCGGAGAGCAGAGCGGAGAGGCTGGACGGGGCCGCTGTTAGAATCAAAGCATCGATGACGTCAGAAGGCCTTTTACAACATGATCGCTGTTGGATCGTGCACTACGGCACTCAGGGAGGCGTTTCAAGTGCAAGCGCAGGGATCTTGGACATCCAAGAGCGTCGCCTGGGTACATTTAAATCTTCCGGTCCGGACGGGTCATCTGGCCACAGCAGAAGATTCTGTCCTCATCATTTTTTTTGTTTAAAAAAAAAAAAGTAAAAAGGAAAAAGGAGATGGTTAGTAAGAAGCGGTACGTTGAAAAAGAAGAACAACTCCTCCGCGACTTGAAATCCGAATATCCGGGTAAATCATGGGAGGCAATCGCCGAGCTCTACAACGCGAGGATTGGAGACAAGTCCAGGCTGAGGACTGGATTAGCCTTGCAGATGAAGTATAAGAAGATGCAGGCACGCGAGAAGAGACCAGCGAAGAAAGCGCTCGGCGAACGTGGTAAGCAGGAGGTGCTTTCGGTTGAGGAGCGGATGCATCAGAGTCGGACTGCCGCGTCGCCCCTTCCGGGAGCGGAGTTTCCCTTAAACGAACAGTGTGTGACTACAAACTGGGCTACGACGTCATTATCGCTCTCCGAACCGAGAGAGGATGTCGAGTATGAGATCTCGTTATTGCAGGTAAGTGAGGCGCGCGTGGGTTCCGGCGATCGACTGACAGCTCGATCAGTGGCATCTGGGGACTATGCTGGACGAGCTCTGTTCGGCAACAGCTTTTGTTCTAGATAACCTGAAGAATAAGTAGGGTAGAGACTCCTGTGGAAACGATCATATCAGCGGTACATTTCTAGATCTCGGCTTGTGCACAGTCCAGATTGAGCGTAATTTTGACCACTTCCAGTGCATGCACTGCTGCGCTGCTTCCCAAGCTACGTGAAGAGACCATATAAAGTATGTCAGTGCCAATCAATCGCAATGCTCGCGTGTTCCTGGTCGGAGTCGAGACATTGGATCAGCAAGGGTCGTTTCAAATGGATTTAACGGCACCTCGGGGTATATAAGGAGCTTCACACGCAGCGGCCAACCAACAAAGTCGAGCATTTTGCAGAGATGGATACCCGACGCCAGCTGCACACCGGCATGGTAGGCCACCGTATGCATTCTCTGGGAATCGCTTCTCCTAACAATCCTACAGCCGCAGCTCTGCCCGTGCCACCGCAGGACGGGCTGGGATATCGTTGCCGAATGTTACAACCGCGTCCAGCATGCTCACGAGACGGCTCGACATGCGAACATTGCAGCGAATAGAGCGATTGATGAAAGCCGGCAGTTCAAGGCTGCTTTTGACAGGGCTCAGGAAGAGCTGCAGCACCTGCGATCCTGCAGTTCTGCGAAGCTGCAAGCCAGCACTACAGAGCTTCAGGCTGACCTCAAAGCCAGCAATGATAACCTTCGAATCACTAGAGCAAGCCTAAGTGATGCTCAGGCAAGTCTCCAGGGTATGCAGGCGATGAGGATGGACTTGCAGGTCACTAAGTCGGAGTTGCAATCTGCCAATGCAACCCTCGAGGCAACCAAAGTGGAGTTAGAGAAGTGTCGGGAGTCATTAGATCAGGAAAAAGCCCGCTGCAAAGTGGCGGATGGCGCCGCTGAAACCGCCTATGAGGCGGCCCACAAGAGCGGTGCTCTTGCCGACGAATTGCGCCGTGAGCTGCGCGCGGTAAAGGGAGAAGACTCCAGTCCCAGGGACTCTCACGAATCTAGCACGGCCGATCTCGCCTTAGAGCTCGTTCTTGCCCAGCAGACAGTGGCTTATCTCGAGCAGATGCTGCAGGTGAGAGATCCAGGGTACATCCGGGAGCAAGTTCAGCAGAGCCTCGCCGTCGCCGAACAGCTCAAGCGCCAGGTTGAAGATCTTACCAACGAGCTTCATGAGACGAAAGAAGAGAATGAGAGGCTCAAAGCGCTTGAAGAGGAGGAACAAGATGTGAAGAGGATGAAGACGAGAAAGATGAGGAAGCTAGAAGTTTAGGAATTACTATGTGGTTTTGTGCACGAGCCTAGCTGTTTGATTCGAAGCCATTCTACATCTTCCCCCTGTGCATGACACAAATGTGTGGATGATGATGGCGACCATCAGAATAAGTTCAGGTTCTAATATATTTGATATGCTACCTTATAAAAAGTGTTTACCCTTTTTTGTTCGTCAAGTCACCAAATAACTTTTTTTACTTGTGACTTTAGAGAATTCTCTGAGCATTCGGCCCCGTGAAAGCTATAGGGGCCCAGTAAATACTTGATACGAGGAATCACGTGACACTAGTTGAAAGGGAGGAGGTTGAGAGGCGATTTCTCCAGAAGGAGTTTTCATATGCAGTTTCGTCATGAATATGGATCCCAATGAGGACGTCATCTCTGCAAGCTGTGCTTGTCGCCTCTGGCTCGCGGAAGCCACGAAGTGAATATATAGCGGTATAATGATTTGCGAGACAAAAAGAGTCGACTTGGTAGAAGAAATAAACGTTATCATAACGGTAGCATCGCGAAACAGGAGCAGAGGAGGACCGATGTGGGCGAGCAAGATAAGGAAGAAGAGGTGGACGATGTGGAGAGCTCGGGGGAAGGATAAAGGCAAGCACAGTGAGGAAGATGGGCGATGAGGGCGATGAGGAGGCAGGCGACAGGGCGTGTGGCAAGCGGCAATGATGTTGGATAAGGTTACAAAGGTCAATGAAGGTGGGTATGCTTGAAGTGGGGTAACAAACGTAAGGGCAGGAAGAGAAAATGTGAGACGAGTGCAGGGGTGAAAGCAGCTGAACGTCGACAATGTGGCGTGCCAGCCCGCCCACACACACAAATAATAGTAAGATTCCCGAGATAGGCGTAGAGGATCGAGGATCGCAAAATTTAAGACGAAGGAGTTGGATACGGATGCAGAAGGGTGCGCAAAAATACCGAAGAGGCGAAGAGATTGTGTGTACATGGGCGGACGCCTGGTCCCCAGGCGTTCTCCTAGCAGATGTTACGTCAGTCGCGTCAAAAACTTAGGAGCCTGTGAAGCTCCCTAGCAGCGCATTCTTCCTTTACAAAATCTGACCTTTCATTAACCGCTGCTGTTGGGATGATCTTAGGGTGTGTGCGAGGTGGGAGGAGGGGAAGAGAGGGGGGGCGGCTGTTTGAGAGACTGCATCCTGCAACGTTCCCACCACCTCCGGCAAGAAGCAAATCGCAAGCGAGGACACTAAGCGATCTCTCAGCGCTTGACCTACCAACACCGAACGATGAGATAAAGACATCTGGGCTATACTTGGCAGTACGTCGGTCAGAGTTTCTCATAGTAATACAGTTGCGGACAGCCGTGCAGTCAGGAAAGAAATTCGTCTTCCTCTACATCGACTGGTCTATAGGAGTAAGATGATAATGAAGTTGTTTGCCAAAGCAGGCCCTGTGACGATGGATCGGACAAGTAGAATACTAACTGCCTCATTAACTGTATCAAAGACACGATATAAATATACTTGTGTCCGCACTGACGAACCATATTCAAATTATATAAAAACTTATTACTGCCCCAACGCACGCACTATAGTAAAGAATAAAAATCACAGGTGCAATGCTAAAGGAAGAACTGCAGAGACAAGTCGAATGACTGCTGCGTGCAAGCTGTCAGCCGTTCTCTAGTGAGCCATGCGACGGATCTCTCATCCGGGTGGCAAAGGCTCAAGATCCCCAGCGCGTATTTCGGCAAAGAGCTGCCAACTGCGTCGAAGCCCTCCTCTTCTTTGGGTATGCCTTACTTGTAGAACAGTCGCAGTGTCGAAGAGATTTTTGATGATCCGCCCTTCCGAAAGGACTGTAAAGTCCCTGTCGTCCTGCGAACCACGACATGGAGTTCGGAAACCCGCTTACCTTACTGCTGAACCGATCATTGAACTTGAGATGCAGAACGACAGGTTGGTCGAGCGACTCGACCCGAAACTTTACCCTAATCCTGTAGAGCCTGCACTCCTGGCACCTGACAGCATCCCGCACGAACGCTAACGTCTCGTGCGATTGGTTCTGGAAGAGTGCATAAGGAAAGTCTGATATTAGGCCTTCGATGAGTGCTCGACTGTTGGGGCTCCGGCACCGGATCGACCCACGGCACTCGAGAGTTGCACCTTCGGCAACGGGTAGCTCGTCCAGCTCAAAGAAAAATGCGGAGGATAGCAGAGACCGGCGGATGCTTTGGATATCCACGCCTTCTAAGAAACGGACACCAGCAGCCCGAATCTCAGGCATGGATTCCACAGCATCTAAGTCCGGTGCGCGGTCGAGAGGAACGTTGATGCGGAAATAGCTTTCCTTCTCCTCCTGCCCGAGGTGCCTACAGAAGTCGTCCCAGATTCTCTGCCCATTTCTTGATGATTCCCAGGATCGGAAGCATCGAGGAATAGATGTGTCTAGTATCCTGCGGCGGGAGTCCGTAAGTGCATTGTTCTCGGGCACGTAACCGGTGCCAATCGAGAGTAGCACATCCACACCGGTATCCCAGATCATCCTTACCTCCGAGAAGGCGGTACTGACAGGATTATTGTGCTTCCCGACCCCGCCGTCCTGTACGTGGCAGCCAATGCCGTCAATGTACTTCATGGGAAATATCCTAAGCCTCGTCAGCTTCTCCGACGACTTCTGGCCGCATAGAACGGTGAAACACTTACGCAGGTGCTGCCGAAGTCGCTTGAGCCCTTGAAGCAGTCAGCCAAATCACCACATTCTAGGAAGGCTTATATTTACGCGTCGCAAAGAGAGACTTCTTTCTCAGTCTCCAGAGGCCTGATGTGGTTATATCCTGAGTTCGATCAGTCCAAGCTCATGGTTCTGACGTTCGGCTGTTGCACGCACCGCAATCATCTTTTCGCTTCCCTAAACCATTGTAATTCGAGAATATGCAGAGGCTTGAGGACCTAACCGTCGTGGCCGTCACGGCCACCTTCGCGCCAGACAGCGGAGAGTCGCGACTGCCGAACAGCTTTTTCGTCGTACCGTAAGTTTCCTGCAGGCAGTCCTTCAGTTGCTCCACGTCGTGTATACTGTCTCTCAAGCAGAATGCAAACAGGTTCGTGATTCGTGATGTCATAGTTCGTCTATGCCCTAGTCGCCTAGAGAAGATTCGGCGCGCGAGGACGTCGAATGTACTTATGCAGAAGTTCGTCGTTTTTCGTCCAAGAAATAGTAGAAGGACGATAAGACCGCCTTTGATTAGGTTAGGAGTAGAAGGCGTTGCTGGAAAGATTACGCACCTGAGCTCGTGCCTATTGCATAATCAAACTCATCTTGGAGGAGATAGGGATGCTTCATAGCTATCTCGATGGCTTTCAGCGCTTCCAGAGAGAAAGCTCCGCCCACGCCCCCTCCGTCAATCGCAAGTGCCCGAACGGAGGCTGTCGGAGGTACCTGCTTCACCAACAGCAGAGCAACTCTTCCGCAAAAGATGCAGGAAGACAAACTGTAGTGATACTCGCGATTAGAAAGGCGTTTCCCAAAAATTCGCACGCAAGTCTCGCAGACCGCATGGCCGCAGGATAGGACGTGCTCAGGCTTCCGCCGCAGACAGCACAAACACGTCCGATTACTCTTGAGAGACGAGCAATGCCTGCCAAACTGCCTTAGAACGGCTTCGTGTGATTCTGCTGCGCTCATTTCCCGTTCGCTCATTCGTTCGAATATTGCAGACATCTCCGACTCTATAAGGGTGCATCTGGCCTGGCTCTGGGTCTGCCAAGATGTTAGGGTGCGTTCAAAGGCTTCCAAGCAAAAGGAGCGATAGACAGCCCTGAAAAGGTACCTCGGATCGAAACCTAAGTCGCTAAGAATTAGCCTCTTTTTCAAAGCGTTCTTTTTACTTCAAACAGGGTGAGGAAGAGGGGCTATGTCAAAGAGAGGAGAAAGAACATACTGTGCGTTCCAGAAGGGTACGCATCCAGCAGGATCGCCGATGCTATCAACTTGATCACCATTGCCTCCGTAACCTCAGATTGAATTCCTTGTACGCGAACTACCTCCGCCAGGTGTGAGGAAAACTCTTCTTCTACCGGATTGAACTCTTTTGCTGCCCGTGCCGGGTCGAAAGGGGCGCCGAAGGAGAAGTGTTCCAGCGATTTATCCATCAAAGCGGTCATATGCTGCAGCTCGAATTGAAGGCGGTTGCCACACTTAATTTCCTGCATCTTGTCAAGTTCCGTAAGGACAGTGTCCCGCAGACGCAGGTACTGGGCCGTGTAGGAGAGCTCTGTGCTTTGCGGCTGTATGTTTGCACGAACATGTGAGAACAAGGATAAGTGCGGCGGGAACTGGTCGAGATTGAATGGTGAGCTGCTGAATATAACAAATCTGGGCTTGCTGTGCACCGTTGAAGGACGCGCCTTCTGAGCCCACCTTGTTACGTGTAGAGCGACATGTTCATGGTTTCTAAAGTCATCGGCGAATAAACACACGACGTCGTAAAACGGGAGGATAACTTGAGCTATAAGAGTGTCGTAGACTTCATCTGCAGTCATTCTCTGCTCGGCTTCGTCGACCCATCGGAGCCGGTGCTTCTTGCAGCCGTCGAGAAAACCAACTTTAGAGTTTGGTGGATGAACCAAGTTTAGCTCGGAAAATAGTATCGGCCTCTCGCTTTCAGAGGTGAGTGCATCGCACACGAGGTTAGTGAACGAATCTCTCTTCCTTCTGTTATGGTTGTTGAAAGGGAAAATGGCCCGGAGCGCCCTCGTTTTGGCCTCGTGGCCGATGAAGAGCACCGTCCTTGGGTACTGAGAACGCCCACACGAGGGCTTGCACTGCATCAGTGCTCCATGGTCGATGATGAACCAGTCGTTCCGCTCATTGCTGAGGGAAATCCAGGCATTGCTTGCCGCTCGTCTCATAATGTCAGCGAGTACCTGATCAATCAACGTGTGAGCCGCCACCCATATTTATACCAGTAAAGCAGAATTGCTGGGCTCTACTCTCATCTGAAATATTCGATGTCCCTTGCGACAAAAGTTTTCACTGCAACAGTAAAACATTCTTATAGGCGCCTTGAACATTCTAGTAATTATCCTACACTGTTCTCTTACATATTAAAGTCGTGTTCGATAATGCGGAAATATTTCGAGGGCCTCACGGTATAAATGCAGTGGCCTTCCCCGAACGGTCGGGGATCTCGCTCTGGATCCGCTCACAGGCACAACAAAATTCAATGTACACTAAAGGTTCAGCGGTCGCCCTTGTGGCAGCAGCATCGCTCTTTTATTCCGGACTTTGCAGCCCTGCAAACCTCAAAGCACCCGGCCTCTCAAGCATCGCTTGTTCGTTGGGCTCCGGCGAGGCGCACTTCAAAGCAAACGAAGACTCGTACTTCAGCCTTGCCAGGACCATTCAGCCAACAGAGCTTATATATACGGTCGGTAATGGTTCGAATCAGTCATGTTGGAGCGTTATGCCAAAGGATACGACCTCCTCATTTTGCCTAAAGGCTAATGAGGGTTACTCTGTCGACTCGATCGGAGCCTCAACCATCGTTAGCGGGATTTATTTCTCATGCAGAGCTGGCGGCGACACGAATACAGATACTAAAAGCTATGCCTGCCCTTACGACGGGCAACATCTCGTTGGTGTTGGTTACTTGGACGGAGGAAGCGTCTTCTTGTGTATGCCTTAACAGCAGAACAGAATGAAGCTGAGAATCTGATATAGGCCGAGGAATAGTTGGAAATAGACAATTTAGCCAACGTAGTGTGTGTGGAGAGGCATGAAGAATGTGGCTCCATGCATGCATTCTTAGCCTAATGGTGGGAGAGTTCCCCTTACGCTCATCGTGCCGTCAGGGGAAGTCAGATACACGTGATCAGCAATGCCATCTACTTTCTCCTCCTCTCACTGAACTGGGCCATATCCTTAGCCATCTACCATGTCTCTGAACTGCCCAAGATGTTGCTGAGATAACTGTTAGTGTGGGCGCAAGTCTGTATTCAAGGATGGAGCATAATACTGTGAAGAATATGGCGAAGATGAAGGCATACACGTGAATCACGATAGGCGAGGTTCAGTCAAGAGCGACATATGGCACAGGGAAGGGAGGAAAGGACCGAGCCGGTGGCAAACACGATGTGAAGTGGGGGATAGGCAGTATTTCGAAGAAAGCCCTACGGCACAGCAGAGGGGGGGAGGAAGAGAGCGAGAAGGAAGATGAGGAGACGAATGCGCGAGGTGAGGTGGGTGATGGCCAAACCCCCGAAGGCAGCGCTGCGGCACAGCAGGAGAAACGTGAAATTTGAAGAGGTGATGGGTCGCGCAAGGTTATAGTGAGGCTTGGCAGATTTTGACAAGGATTCCCTGTCTATGGGGTAAAAGACCCAGGTCGTTTCAGCTGATGCCTTGCTCCCACACAGCCGGAGATAATTAGAGTTTTGATCCCTGCGCTATCAAATCCTGGTCAAATGTCGGGGCTCGTCGGATGCGCTCACTTGCTACGACTTGCTGCGCCTGTGGTTCCATTAGAGGGAAACAAGAGCTTACCGCGGTCCACCTCTTCGCACATCCCTTTGTTGTAACTAGTTCACGTTGGTGGTCCCTCGCTCGTCTCTATGGCATTGGCCATCACGTAGGGCTTTACCCAGGAATTGCTACATTTCGAAACAAGTTATCGCAGGCCAACACCGACATGTACCTTAAATCTAAATCACGCCTGCTCATTACATCTGCTAGTTTAGGACACAACGCCAATGAACTGCCCGATAAGCCTACGCTTCATAGAAACTCGTTCTTCATCATCCATGTGATCAAGAGCCTCATGATTCCAGTCAATTGGCCTGGGATAGCTGCCCGAATGCTCGTCGCGCACCGCTTGCGAGTAGAATGCAGCAATGCTATCCAGCTGATTTTCTGTCAGAAGGTGGTAGTGTAGCATCGTTCGTGGAAAGTCCGGATGAGGATCACCCGTCCGAAGCTCCATCAGTGGATGAATTCGACGACGGAGGCTTTGAATTATCATGGCAAATATAGGGTGCATCTTGCGTTGCAGATACCGGGTCAGCTGTGAGTTGAAGACCTTCAGGTCATATATGTACTACTGCCTCGAGAAATTTTCTAGCCGGTTGATATTTACAGTTGTGCGTATTTATTGCGCGTGGAAGACTCGCGCGTGGCTGGTCCATAGGCAGATCAATATTCGTGTCGTATTGATGGATGAAATACTTTCTCAGTACTCTATTTTAGAGCGACTTCGATATTTTCTTGAGCCGCAAGACTACATCAACCTCCTACGTTCTCGGAACAATGGCTACAGGCACAAAGCAGACCTTACCGATATCAAATACTGCCTGAATCCCGTGAACTTCCTATTCAAAAGCTTGGATCCGATAACCACCTGGAATAGGCTGTATGGGTGTAGCTTCATTCTCTATGGAAAGGGCCTGGCAAGGCTCCACGATTACTTGGTCGGAAAAACTCGAGGGTATCACGGAACTTATGATATCATTCTAGTAATTGCTTTCGAAGACCTACGATCATATCAGCGAGCCCTTTCAGACACATTAAACGGATTAGTTCGAGACATTTATGACGAGATTAGGCAGTCGATAAGAGAGCAGATCGGCTCGCTCCTCCCGGGCGCGCAAAGCCCTCACAAATCCATTGTGCGGCTTCATCTGGACCTTCAGGTTTCGGATGTGGATATTCTGAGCTTTTTTAGAGAGAATGGAAGCCCCGAAGCTACGCGAATTGCCCGCGATCGGACTCCTGCAATTTTTGTCTGCAGCCATGCAGCAGAACCTTTTAGCTATCTGTCACAGGCGCTGCCGATGTTCTCTTCTTGCACACTATCAGTGGTGCTCTTGGGGACTTTGGATAAACCCACCTTCATCGCAGTGAGGAAGTGTCATATTTGTCTCAGCTCGCCGGAAAAAGTTGGGAATTCTCAAGTGTTCCAGGACGGCATTGGGATCGGTAGCAACACCACCGTATCCTCAAGTAGTCTATCGTAAAATAGACTAGCTAAAACAGTATCCATTGACACAGTTCATTAAGATAATATCATCATTCTAAAACTTTAACTTAATCTGAAAAGGTCAGGCGTATGACTTGTAAGCGAATTTGCTGACAGAAGGCGGGCAACCGCATGTATGATCTTTCTGCGACCAATGCAGCGGCCAACCTACCAAGAACTACATCAAAGAACGGCAAAAACCCGCTTCAGAACCCCACGCAGCCGCACTCTGTTCCAAGGAGGTAAGGCTGTTGAGCGTGCTGTTTAGTCACCTTCTGACAAGGAGCAGCACTTAACCGTCGTAAACACTGCAAATTGGTCGAGCTATTATCGATACCTCTCCGGAAGTCGCCTGGAGTCGGAGATTTCGCCGCACGGCTTGGGCTATAAAGCACCACACGTCGCGCTTCGCGTTAAGCAGTTGCCAAACCTTAAAACGAAACCGATCGCGCCCCCACACTAGCACAGTATTGCACACTTTTCGTGTATTCACGAGCGCAAACAACAGGCGACATACAGTCCGTCCCTGGATATCTGGCGCTGCCAGGGACATGGTAGATAAGGCTTCAACCACGAGGGATGATACGACAACTAAGCCATCCAATTGAAACTCGCCCCATTCCTGCACCTCTGCACTGCGCGGTAGCGTTCCACTTGCCTAAGATGATCCTGAATGCTTTCGAGCGGGCAACTCCATTGGTGCAATACGACTTTGCCACCACCGGCTGGTACGTTTGAATGGTCGGGCTCACCTCGCAAATCAACGCATTACCTCAGTGCGGAATCGGCGAAGTACATACAGGTGACCCCAGCCCGAAAGGCACCGCGTACGTGTAACATCAGAACCTCTCTTGGACAGGGAGTAACAACTATACAACATCACGAAAAGCACTAGCTTGGGGATTCTTAAATAAACAAGAGGGCAAAGCTACCCTGTCTATCCTATCATCCTTCCTGTAGTGGTCCACTGCTTCTCAAGCCTAGCAAGCATAAACGGCCTAAAATTGCTCAATAAAGTTCTGCGCAAGCTGATTAGGCAGCTCTAAGGAGAACGAGAGCTCTATAGTGGCCAGTGTTAGACGTGGCGCATGAATTATTTTGAGTTTGTTCTGCTACTCTTGTGTGGCAAATGTCTTCACCGTCCCAAAATAAGAGTTCTATTAGGAGCTTCCATTCGCCCTGGTCAGAAAACACTTAAGAAAGGCTCTTGATGGAATCAGGTGGTAGGAAGGTTACGAAATCAGGACAAGGATCGCTTCCTATACTACGGCGGTAAAACACATGAACTTGCAGACAGCCGCTACTCGCAGACGAGATGCCTCACAATGCCTCTTAGTTGATGCTTCCATGCTCCTGGTTTCCACGGCCGGTCGTAACTGGTTCAGCTAGAGACTCCAAAAATTCTCTCCAATGCCTTGTTGACCACGTCCCCATCAAAACTTTCGAAAAGCTCCCGCCCTGCCACGTTCCATTCATGAACGGCGGTTGGGGTCCTGTTTCCTAATTCAAGGACCACAGTAAGACATTTGGGCGCTTCTTCTTCCAAAGATCGGATCCAATTCTCCACATCTTCGACTGACCCATGTTGTAGAATGGGCAACCACAGACACCAATTCTGGATCACAATCGTGAAGTCGACGTTTTCGAGCTCGCTAAAAGTTTTTAAGAGAGAGGAAACGTATCGAAAGATATCCGCCATAGCGTTGCTCGGGTCGAACCTTTGGTTGTATCTTGCCGATACCTTCCGTACATTCTCACATCTTTCCACCGGAGGAACGCATTCGTCAACAGGGAGCTCCGCATCATTTGGATAGCGATGACCAGGGTGGTGATGGTAAATGCTCCGCTTTTGCGAGTATGTGCCGAGGAAGATGTGAGAGTTCAGAACTCCGGCTATATTGTCGTTTTTGATGTACTTCCAACTGTCCAGACAAGCGAGCTGAGGACCTGTTGCAGATTTCGTGATCCGGAAATGAGGGGCGCGGACGCCGGTCGGGTAGGAGAGGAGCAAGTATTCGTAGACGATAAGCCTGAGTTCCATAGGCAAATGATTGTACCACCGCGGCACCTAAGTTCGTGAGCATTCTTACTTTAGTTTTCTTCGGCTTAGGGAGACTACATCGTCGGGGTTAGACACGTCGGTCTCAGTGGACCGGGTAGGTGGCCTCTCTCGATTTAGCCGTCTTGCCATGTCGGCAGCGAACTGAAACTTTGGGGGTTGATACTTCTGGAAATATCACACGATTGTAGGGAGGATGATCCATCATTTAAAGCCACAGAGAGGCAGCCTGATAAACAAACAAACTCGAGCTGTTGGGCGGGTGGGTCATATTACTGACTCAGTGGCCGATCGTAAGCAACATGAATGCTCCCAGGTGAGTCATATATCGGCATATCCAGAATAGTGCGGCTGCCCCCTCAACAAGGCGGGTGCATAGATCCGGGAGGGAGACGGCGGCTTAGTCGCGCGTTTCATTTTCTTTGCGCTTGGGCCTCGGGGGAAGAGACCAGTATATGAGTCCAGGCTGCAATGTAGAGCAAGGGATCCGGGGTGGCTCGTGGCCATAAACGCATAGCTTGCATGCCCTGGTAGTTTGGGTAGAGGCGGGGCTTTTCGACTGGCTCACAATGCGCCATTCTTCCCACATATGTAAGTAAGACACGGTAGCTCAGCAGGTCGGGTTTTGCGCATCATCGCCATTGACGAAGCGATTGGACCCTAACCAACGTTCTGCTACACGCCATCCTGATTTTAGACAGAAATAACGGCTACTCCTTGCAAAAAATCCATAATCGTCTAACCTGACCAAGCAACCTTATCCAGTCTCCTGAAGCCACAGTAGAGTGTGATCTTAACGTTACATGAGGCATCTGCTAGACGCCTCGGATCTGCCGAGAGAAGGATTTTCTATCCGTCAGGTATCTTGTGATCAATATCGCCCCCATGTTTCCCCTTGTCTTGAATTCCTTGGCCTGCAGAATTTTCTTGGTTCTTCTCTTTGATCAGCTTATAGATCTTATTGTTGATGAGCTTGAGTACACCAACACTTTGATTCTTAGCCTGCTCTGAACTCTTCTCAGAAGCCAGACGGGATATCTGTGCACAAATGCCAGGCTGCGGGGGAGGGAGATTCGGCGGAGAGTGATTCCATTTAGGTCTTCGAGAGTGATTAGAGCGGGACGCCATCATTGGAAGTCTTTGATGCGGAGATGGCGGTTTAGTGGAAATAATGGTAACTGGAGAGGCTGGCGAGCGGATTCAAGTTTTGTTATATGACTAATGACTTCGTTTCGTGTTAGTTCTGATCGCAAAGGATACGCGATACTATTGGAGCAGGTTTGACTCGGAACGCCACGCTACGGTCTCTTTTCTCATTTTGCAAGTTAGGTGCTGTTCTCCGGCCCACTGATAGCTTTATCCTATAAAGGCATTGGACGAGGGCTGCAGTCAGCTGGCTGGCTGTGCTAGTTTAGATCTGCGCCATACGTTCGAGGCGGAGAGCCGCCCGATGAAAGCATGCTGTTCTCCACCGACCACTCGCATACATGCACCTGGATCCATGTGGAAGAATTATCCGGGATTCATAGCCTCTCGCAGATATGGACTGCATAAATTCTATTATCTATGCGGCAGAAGATTGTGCAATCACGAGACGGTGACTCCTCACGGTATCTCAACCCCTCTTCCATAACACTTCGACACTTGGGCGGGCAAAAGAACCACTATGCCATCGATCGTGGGCATTCTAGCTCGTAAGGCAGCTTTCTTCGCGTGAGGATATTTGCAACCACGTCTAAGTTGGCATGCGGCGGAAATCCCTCACGGTTGAGAAAGTTTGTTCCTGCCCGTGCCGGAAGATGGACTGGAGGTAAAGCTGTCAGCGCCCGAGAAAAGCTGCCACCAAGTGAAAAAAGGGCAAGAAAATCTCGATTGGATAGAACAATTGCGGACTGCTACCAGAGCTATATATTCGCACGCACAGAGAGGAACGAAATCAAGGGGCCCGCCTGCGAATCCCAATTCAGATAGCTCAATACATAATAACTTTGTCGTCGCTCCCGTCGATGTAGTAATTCAAATTCTTTTTTCGACAAATGTTCAAAATGTCGTCTTCGACCTTAGGGTTGTAGGGATATCGCAGCCGAACCCACAACATGACCGAGATGCTTGAGATTCCGCGGCACGCATCTGTGAGCATCTGGGTCGCAGTATGATTCTCACTTCTGACCTTGATGAGCCTGTAGGCAGTTCCGAGATTACCGCAGCCATCCATTGCTGTTGCCTGATTGATCGTACAAACTTCCACGGGTCCAAGGGCTTCACGAATTTCCGGGATAGTGCCGTCACTTAGCCAACTTGGCCGGTGTATGATCACAGAGAGATCGCGGGCCGCAAGTGACACCGCACAAGCACCATTCCTGAAGAACCATCGCTCATCATACACCGTGGCGAATAATTGTTTGGAGGGGCCTCTTCCTGGATCTGAATGACCGTCGGTCACGATGAGTGTCATGCCAGCTACCGGTAGGTAGGAGATTTGGCCAGGTTGGACCTTGAATAGATCACTCGTGTTCATGACATGCGGGGCTTGCGACCTGACGGGTAGGCAACTGTTCGTGCCGGTGACTCCGTGATGCGAGAGGAACCGAATAGATTTTGGAGTGATACGCTCCTAGAACAATAATTTAGTGATGCAGCAGATATTATTTACCTGGCTTTGTTTTACCTGGGGAGATCTGCGGAGGGAACTCTCGGGGATCTCAACCTCCTCGCTCAGTGTATCCGAGTGCCATGGGCTCGATTCATCCAGTACTTCGGTGTTCATCGAGTATTTCTTTTTCGCTGGCGGACGATGTGTTTGTGGTCAATGCTACGTGGTGCTCGATGTGCTGCTGGAGGAAGTACTAGTTCTTTATACACTGGAGGCGTCAAGCTCTTCCGCGATAGCAACGTGCCTAGACGCTGTCTTGCATGTAATAGGATATAATTAGCAGCTGCCGCCTGCCGCTAGTGATCCGTGCCTCATACCACGCCACTCACTATGATCCCTCCAGGGCCAATGAATCCGGTGCTATCGATTCATGTACTCAGGAAACACCCAACAGCGACAGGCGGCATGCCCAGGGCAGCTTTGGTAGGGCATTCGGACAGCCATACTACGGTCTTATTGGATCTTGTGAGTTTCATAGCTAGCAATCCGCGGCTTTCCGTTCGGCTAATGGCTTCATCGCATCAAGGGATTGGATGGGGGCTGTAGGCAGCTGGCTAGCTGCGCCAGTTTGGGCGTACGCCATATCTGTGAGGCTGAGGGTTACCCAATGAAATCATGAGGTTCTCCACTTCTCATAATTTGCATTTATGCAGCTCAATCCGTGCAAAAACTTCCCTCGCATTGCATAGACCCCACCAGGCGTGGCTTTGCATCACTCTCGCTTCCTAGTCGATGGAACACTGTGCGGTCACGAGATGCCGGTTGACAGAGTAGATATTCTAATTCTTCCCTCGGTCGAGACTTATATCCGTGAATAGCCAGCAAATCCACAATGCCATCAACCAAGAATATTCAACATCCCAAGACTGCAAAGGCCTGGAGTCGGGTCCTAGTCAGTGATGCATCGCAGCCTAAGCTCCATGGAATTCGTTCAGATCATCCAAACACAGCGCCTGCTGAAACACCCGAGGAAAACCCTGCCAGAATTGTCCGGCGGCCTCCTGCAGAACTTCTCTCAAACGTCGCACATCTTGTCAATGGAGGCTCGCTCGACTATATCCTTCGTACTGGGTATGACAACAACAAAGAAGATATTGAAATTGATGTATATTATTGCCAGGTTGGAATGCCATATTCTTCCAAAGAACAAGCTAACTTCCATGTAGGATGAGGCCTCTTCGGACAGGAACAATGGTTCTGGGCAATCAGCCCCCCCGAAAGCCATGATTTCACGAGAGACCGGAAAGCGGACGCGAGACTACTATAGTTGGGCAAAGACTTCCAGTGTCTTGGCGTATCAGAATAGGAGACGTCAGCAAATGCCATCTCGCTCGTTGGGGGCTATGCAGCTACGGCTACAACATTCTGAACAATCTATGTAGAAGAATTTGAAAATATGAATGCCTCAAAGAGTTAGCATACGATACGAGCTTCATGCACTGTTGGTGTAGATGATAAAACGTTAGCATAGTTTAAGCGAGTTACGTTAGCGCGCTTCAACTAGGATCGGATCGGTTAAATCAGCGGAACTAATCACGTCACATCACATCACATCACATCGCATCACAATTGATCACGCCACCTTCACTCCCGTTCTGTTATGTATCTCTCTAGTCTTATCGCATCCCAACTCGTTCTATTAAATTGCAAAACACCTCTCTTCACGTCTCAACCATCGCATTCATTAAAATAACGCAATGCCCAAGGGCGCCCTCACCGCCGACTGGCTGATTAGCCAGCTGAAATCGGAGCTCGCAACTTTTGATGACGATACCTACCCCTTGGTTACCGCACAAAAAAGCAAGTTCGAGTCATGCAAGAAGTTACTAGAAGAAGACCCAGCTACTCTGACCACGAAGACAAGTCAAACACGGACTAGACGGGCACGAGCGCGCAACCTCTTAACGGACATTCTTCAAGGAGTAGGCTCCGAGGTGTTCGTTTTGTGTACCCTAACGGTCACTGTTACAAACATGGGCACTGTGACGCAGCGGGGACTCATTCCTAGGCTTCGGAAGTGGTGGCAGAGTGCCCCACATCCCCGTGGGCTGACTAGTGTTGCCGGTGAATTATGTGAGAAACAGTCTATCCAAGTGTTGATGAGTTCTTCCCAGAAGCGAGGGATCTCGGAGATCTCTGATGCTACTGGTAATTCGAATTTTATCCGTCATTGATGTTACTGATCGCTAACTGCCAGCAGAGCGAGCAACCCTTCGACAAAGTCCGACGTTACCCATTCAAGCAAATCAGGACGATTACCATCCGCAGGCTGTGCAAGTGCATAAGCAAACCGTGCCAGAGTCGGGCTCAACATCCGCAACTAAGAAGCTCAAAAGTGGGAGACCAAACGCCAGCAAATCCCAAGCAGAGCAGGAAATGGAGCTTCCTACGCATGAATCAAGTACGGGCAGCTCTCTCTATATCGTGCTCTGTCCATATTCACCGCTGACTTACAATATTACAAGGCACTCTATCTGGGCGAGTCTTTAAATTGTCGATCGACGATGCTGGCACTATTATCGAGTCTGGCCAGGTCCATGGCGAGGTATGGCTGACGGAGCCATATGGACAATCAAAGCCATTCATTACTATAACACTCTCGACGGAAATGTGCGATTACTTCAGCGCTCAACGTCAGCAGGTGATGTGAAATTTATAGGAGCGAAGGGCTCTATTTCTTCACCGCATATTTCAGCGTAATAGAACCAATAGAGCGATAGTACCATTCTGTTTTCCATGGCACTATGACAAGACTTTCGACGCCTTCGTCTATGCCAACCATGCCCACGAACACATTTCCCCAGCTGTTATCCGATGCCATGTGAACCTTCAAAGCGCCGCCAGTGGGAGATATATCAACGATGACAGCGAGAGTATGTTCAGGTGGCGAGCCTCTACTTTCCGTCTGAGGACCAGGCTTTATTTCGCAGTCGCATTGTAGCTACTAGCAAGTTAGCGCCTGACGCAAATTTCACCCAAATGCCCAGACTAGAAACGTGCCTGTGTCTTGCATATTTCACTAAGCTCCTCATCTGTTGAAGACTTAGGTGCCTTGATTGTGTTCAACATGCTGCGACAGTAGGGGTTGAAGTTCTGCAGCGACTACTAGGAACTTTGCCGCGGACCGGGTCTACGGATAAGGTGGCGAGAGTAGCGAAAGGTTGTGATTTAGAGGAGAAGACAATCAATGACGGGACTATATTATTGTCAGAACTCGTACAGTACAAAAAGAAAGAACAGCAAGGCTCTTACCAGAAAGGTAGCGGGGCTGTGAAATCATTTAGCAGATAAGCCGGTTGCGGGCCGTATCAACGTCTTGACATACGTAGCTACGTCATCCTACGAAGGATGCTGCCACGCATGAAGGTGGTTGGGAATGTGAGAGGAGTTGAGGTTTCCCTGCGCTGACCGATAATGCCCGACGTTTGGAAACGATTACTTGGCCTCGAACGCGCTGGCCATTTTGGCGGGGCACAGTGAAGCACGTGATCCTACTGCGAGCTCCTTACCTCATCTCTCTCGCCTGTAGTAACTGGTTAATTGCCTTCTTGTATCCTTATGTAATAGCAAATATCATGTGAATGTGAAATATAGTCGGAAACACATTTTCTGGAAAATAATGAATTCCGTTCCGGCTTTGAAATTCTAGATCACGTGATCGCATGCGGCTTCAGCTTTCACTCAATACACGTAGATTTAACTCGCAAAGGGATGCGCGCAGTCAAAGCAACGGCAGCATTTGCTCTAGCCACTGGAAGACTGATCACACCCAAAGACTGAGAGCTCAATCCTTCTCAAGGCAAATTAACTCCTTCTCCAGCCAGCCGTCACGCCGCTACAGGGACTGACAGCGCTCGGGAAGTGGTCTCGAAGGGGATGGTATGAGAGGTGCATGGGGGATAGCTCTACTTTCATATTTCCTTCCTTCTGTTCTTCACGTTTTGTTTAGCGTTATCTGTTAGTGCTTTTGTCCGTCTATTTTCAGATTGTTGAACAGGAAGGAGGAACGGTTTCTTTGTATACAGTGTGCTGGGCTTCGAATGAACCGGGATCGTAATGTAGCTTAGCGTAGAATAGCGCTCCTTGTCCCTATGGTCTGCTGAGGCCGATGGGGTGTATGAATCATCATCATCAACTCGCAAAGGGCGATACGTTAGTAGCACTTCGAAGGGCGGCACTAATGGTGGTGGACATATAAGATGTGTGTGTCCCTTCCGAACTCCTGCCGCGTACGAGTTTTGGAAACGCCGATCTTAAGATGCAGTCGCAAACCGGGTGGAATCACATTTGAATCTATCGAATAATAATTGGTCACACGTACCCGGGCCTGGGGTGGTTGCAGCGCAGCTGCAGGTAGTTTTTTAGGAGGCTGTCGTATCCCCGATACAGTCTTCCGCTTTTAAGACGGTGGCTGTATAGCTTGCTGTGTGTCCCTCCGACGGCGTTTATGGCCTTTGCCTGCGGACTGGGGTGGTTGTAGCTCAACGGCGGTTGGCATATGGGTATGAGGGTATGGATGTTTCGAATAAGTATTCTGCCACTCAGAAGGTCGATGTGAAGCCTACTGTAAGTCGCTCGGAGTGCGTTTGCGGCTCTGGCCTGCGGGCTGGATTGCCTAAATGACCATGAGCCTGTATTCTAGATCGCAACATCGTCCCGCACATAGCGAGCAATTATCCTCATACCGTCCTGCTATAGACCGGACTCTGAGCCTTTTACCGTAAGCGCAAGCTCCTTCTTAGGCTGCAGTTTTAATCTAAGAACACGATCGAAGGGGGTTAGCACCAGGGCGCGATGCCGCTACACAAAGACGGATTAATATACCAGGTACGGCGTTCTCAGAGCGGCGGGCCGGGCTGAGACGTGTGAGGGTGGTCCTAAACTTCTATCTGCCTTGGCCGCTGCAATCCATTATGGCTTGAGTGAGGTGGGTGAATGGCGGATTTTAGAAGAAGAGAGGCTTAACTCTGCAAAGATACCATAAGTGTATAAATAAAAAGGAAATGTAGAAGCAGAGCTGTCCTCCATGCACCCCTCGTACCATCCCCTTCGAGACTACTTCCCGAGTGCTGTCAGTCCCTGTAGCGGCGTGACGGCTGGTTGAAGAAGGGATTGCTTTGCTTAGAGAAGGATTGAGCTCTTAGTCTCTAGTTGCTACTAGTCTTCTAGTAGCCAGAGCAAATACTACTATTACTTTAACTGCGCGTATGTCCGCCCGCCACTTCTCCGGCGGCCTATCTGTATACCTACCGTCTAGCTTTCTCGTGCCCGACCATCCGCCTAGCATGAACGCGAGATTACGGAATCTACTTCCCAGGTTAATCTATAATCTAGCGCGGAGATCCATCTAACGCGGATACTCTAAAAGGAAGTGCTTAACTGTTTCCCTCTCTGCTCCGTAGTTACACGAGGGCGCCTCTGCTCGCTTGATCTTATATAGCGGTTCATTTAGGCTCGCTTTCGACGTTCTTAGTTGCGTAATCGCTGCGGCTTTCTTGTAGTTTAGTTGGTCATAGAGCTTCTTAGTGTGGAAATATGCCAACGCTCGGTCAAGCTTGCGGGTCGACTCGCCGACCTTGGAAGCTTCGAATGTTCTCCTCCATAGTCTTAAAGTGATTTCCCTACACCAAGCCAGTGCTAACGGCCGTAGTAGATTGCCTAAAAGAGGTTCTTGGTTGTTCTCTGTAGCTTGTAGTGCCAAGCTATGCGCCTTCTCGCTCCCTATAATTCCTTCGCGCGCTGGGACCCACCTGAGCTCGCATAAAATTGGTTCGCCCAATGCCAATTTATTGGCCCGTGAGCCGGTGACTAAGCACGGGATATCTTCCCCCAATCGCTGTAGCGCACTGACACCGTAGCCGGGCCGGTGGATCATGGAATTGACAGGTGTCCCACATTTGATAGTAGCCCTAGATGTGTTGTGGTCACTCCTCGGGGTGCACCGTTTTTCTTGTCTCGGGTATAAAAGCTCATTTTCATGTAGGAGCACCGCCATACATGCATCATTTTTCCTCTGCTTCATTACCCAAAAACTCACGCCGTTGCCTTCAACGCTTCGGAGTACCGAGAACGGATTCTCTCCTCCTTTCCGGATATGGACCGCTGTATAGACAAGGATCTCTTACATTTGACAAACGAAGATGGGCTATTCATACGAAGTTCGACTGAAAAGTGGATCCGCTGCAGTTATCGTGGCCACGAATTTCTGCTAGAGTATTCAAGCGCCTTCATTCCGAGATCGCACTTGCACAAACGAAAGATTAGTCCTATGGTTCTTTACCATCGGCTCATCCAGCATATATTTAGCGCTGCAATCCAGGATATGCAGCTCTTTCAGGAATCTTATTCGAAACTTGCTGATTTTTACTTCCGCTGGGCAGTAAGGCCGCAATGGAGCAACATGGTGATCCGGAGCCTCGAATTCATACCCACACAAAGACCTGGAGATGAGTTCGCCCTAATTAAAGGCAGCCACTGTCACCCACTACTTCGGGATTGGACGACTGTTCGTGTCCTGTGTCGCACTGCCAACAGCGAGTTCAAGGTACAACTGGATGGAAAGCCATTCCGATGCCAGATTGGACTGACGGAAGCTGAGAAATCCCTCTTCGCTAAGACAGATCGGGAAACGCTCGAAGACTGTATTTCTACATTACGGGATCATAGCCTGACTATTCAAGGCTTTGTGGGAGAGATCAGACGTTCTCATCAGAGGCGCGGTCGCCCTACAAGCCGGGCCTACGGAACACTCCACGACTGGACTGAAGCGGACCTCAGTGACTACGCGAACGAACCCATCGGTGCTGGCAACCGAGTTTCCAGAAAATCACACTGCATCAATCTCGAAGGATATTTGCGTCCGCTTGTGCCGGGGATTCAAAAAGGCCAAGAAAAATCGATTGGTTTCCTGAGGCTTCCCTTGGAACTCCGTCGGATGATATACAAGCACATCCTTCCGTATCGCAAAACCCTCATTTATGCATTTCGAGGACTGCTGGATCGGAAAGTGCAGCATAGGAAAACACTTTCGGGACCACTTACAGACCTTGCCCTGCTATCGGTCTGCCGTGCTGTGAGGCGAGATATCCTGAACGAGCTTCTGGTTGGAAACCGATTCCATTTGGCATGTATTTGGATTGGTGACTTCCTCCACTGGGCGGGCCATTCGGCCTGCTCCTTGGAACTCATAACCATCCACTTCGACATTACAACCCCTCCAGAGGACCGGATGTATGCCATTCAGGAAGAACAGTTGAGGATACTGCGGGAAAGTTGCAGAAATATTCGTTCTATCCATCTTTATCTGGAGGCCAAAAATATTACTTATGGGATACATCGTTATCCCTTCACGGAGCTCCGAAAGTTCCGCGGCTTGGCAGAATTTGAAATGTTTTCACCTGTGTATGGTACTTTGGAATACTTTCGTGAGATGCAGAAGGAAATTCAAGACGTTGTTACGTCAGGAACTATTACATAACTGCCTTATGCATCTCCTTCGCCTCGAAATTCTATACTTCATGGTAGCATGGAAACTCCTCTTGTTAATGCCTAACAACCATCAGTACCCTTTGTTGGATCATCAGTATCCTAAGATATATGCTTGATACCAGTGTGATTTTCTAAATCCGCCGCACGGTGATGATGATGATGATGATGATGATGATGAATTCATAGACCGTCCCACCCGCAAATGGCAGTCACGCGGCATGCGGCCGGCTCCACTGCGTCCGCTAGGCTTATTTGAGCCTGAACGAGGTAGTGAGGCTTGGTCTGATCTTTATATGTTCTGCATAGCTCTACGTACATGTATCTTGACGCTGCAGCCTTCCCGCAGCACTGAAAATCTCCACAAACTATCCCTCCTTCATCCAGTGTCGAAGCTTCATGCTGTGAGTATGCTATCGCTCCAAATTTCCCAAGGAGCTTGATCGCTATCATGAACCTTGCTGCTTCAATGACTGTGCTACGCTGGCTCAGCAACTTCCTCAAATCAGTCGTCCATCGGCTCTGGAATGTCTCGTCTGGCATGTGTCCTGCGCACTAAAACCCTCCCGCGCGTATCCCGAGATCTGGAGCCAAGCGCTTCTGTAGTTGTCCTCTCCCGGATCAGTCTTCAGCTCACCAGGGATGAGGACGTGCGACCAGTCACACGGTGTTCTTTCGTTCGCCGGCTCGCTGCACACGATGCTGAAGTCGGGTTTCCGTTTGGCAACAGACCCGGGGGAAGGTGTGGTCGGTGTAGTGACAGACCACCGGCTTTCGAGCTTCTCCAGGCCTACCTCCTCATGAACGGCGATATCATGGATGGCGGCAGAACGCGGCGCGGGTGTTCCTGTTGATACTTGATGCCGGAAGTTGGCATAACCGCCGTCAACGACGCCTGCATCCTAGAATCCGCCATCTACATTCTGCTCAAGAAGCATTTCGGCGGCCATAAGCACTACTTCGGATTAGTTGAGATTTTCCTTGAAGTCCGCCTGCATACCGAGCTTGGTCAAGCATGCGACGCTATGACGGTGCCGGCGGTTAGCATGGACACGTTCACGATGGAGACGTTCCTCTTCATTGCCACCTTCAAGACGGCCTACTACAGCTTTTACATACCCGTAGCAGCCATTCTTCTCCTCTGCGACCTGCCGACAGAAAGAACCAACGCATCGCTGAGGAACTCTGCATTCCCATGGGGGAGTGTTATCAAATCGAGAACGACTATCTGGGCTGCTTCGCGCACCCGGATGTTCTGGGAAAGAACTGAAAGGACATCAGGAGGGCAAACACACCTGCTTAATTTTCCAAGCCATGATGAAGTGTTCGCCCGAGCAGCGTAAGGTGTTGCAGGAGAATTACAGCTGGGAGGGAAGGAAGCAAGCAATGAAAAGGATGTACGAGAGCCTGCAGCTTGCGGACCTCTACTGGGAGTACGAACGCAGCCGTACGGTAGAAATTGACGGCCTCATTGCCAATATTGATGAAGATGATGGTCCAAGGAACGAAGTTTTCACCCACTTCTTCGACAAGGTGTCGAAAATCGGAAAGCCAGGTCTGTCGTGACCATCCTACATGCTAGGTCAATTACCGGTAGTAACAGGGATTGGATATAACTATATGGGATTATGCTCTTGTAGCTGCTTAGAGAGCTGTAACATTTATCGTGATAAGCACGCGGGTAGTAAAAGTCTGTCGGGCTCACATAGCTTGCTAGTAGTGGTCTCTTGTTGGATTGTGTTGAGTGAAGAGTAGTGAGGTCAGAAAAGAGTAGATTCTGCCTGTCTCCTGAGAGGGAGGTAAGTAGGCTTGCTTATATACATAAATGAGTGCTTGAATAACCGAGGAGAATAGAAGCCGATATTGCTATCCGATGCTTGTGAAGATGAGGAGTAGTGAGGAGGTGGCAAAGAGTAGATGCTGATCTGAGGCAGTAAGGCAAAATAGTCTGACATCTCTAAGTACTGTTTGTAGTAATCTCTTTAAACCTATTCAAGCAGATGATATAAAAATGAGTTTATAGTATATATATGTGTTGGAATATTTGATTCAGTAGTGTTTTGGATTCAGTTATGTCTTATACTCGTTGCACACCTGTCTTAGCAGGTAAGCAAGTTACATACCCGTTTAACCCTAGTAGGTAGGATAGGTATAAGGGAAGCCCGTACGGCCTCCCTCTACTAGACATGCCAATTCATCCCATTTACTATTGAATAAGCCGTCACACCACTTGTTCCAACAATATGACTACCTCATCGGAGGTGAACCGTCAACTTTTATATCACCTTAAGTCATTGCAGACACGCAGCGTGGTTTGCAGCTGCTTATCTTTGGGTCGGTACCTGCAGCCTTGTCGAGCTGATGCGTCCTCCAAAAACGCCTATTATATTAAAAGGACGAGTCACCAGCTTACAGCGGTGATCGTAAGAATGCAACTGGCATATGAAGTACCTGTCATGGAGGTTTGTGCATGAACCATTTTGTCGGTAAAGAAAGGCGAGACAGATTTTGCAAGCGACTGTAGACGGTGGAGAAGGAAGAGCGGAAAAGTAAAGAAAAATACAAAATTACCTCTGATATTTTCCGGCACGATTGGTTTTCCTGTACTGACCACCCGTCTGGGCCAAGCACGTTCCCCTGCGGGAGTCGTCCCCGAGTGGACACTGTTCCATCTCGCCTCTAATAATATTTCTGCATTTTTGCATTATTATTTACTATTGATACGTCTCCCGTATGAACTTTCTAGTAACAAGAAGCTGTGGTGATGCTGCGCGAAAGAAATATAGCTTAAGGCGTCAAAGGGCACCATGTAGGAATTCGGCTAGAGAACAGTCGTGCTCGTTGTAATATTGTAAGTAGAAGGTATTTTCGATGACTGCAGAAGCTATTAAGCATATTAATAGTGATTTAATAAGACCATCCACCTTGGTGTAGCTTCTACGTTGTCTAATGTCCGAAGTATCTCGGGCTTTTTTCGGTACGCAGGGTTTTCGTTACAACGGGAAGGAGTTTATATGGTGGAAGGATTGCATTGGAAGATGTTAGATATGATGATGATCAATAATGCAATTGATGCGTGGCATGAGGAGAGAGAGAAGGGCTCGGGGAGGCCTTCTTATCCATCGTCTTCCGTGACTCACACGTGACATTCCAATAGAAGATAATGTTGAGTTTTGGGGCAACTCATCCTGGTGCGCAGCATATCCTTGCGTGCATAGGGAGAGGTATCAAAATGGAGGAATCTCTGGTTCTGTGAATGAAGCTATCTACTGTAGAATATATACACGAGTTCTCGGAGAATCGGAAATGAAGGTGGGGCTGCTCATAAAAGCGAAATATTAAAGATTCCGAATCCGGACAATAATGAAGAAGTAATGCGTCAGTGCTCTTACACACCCCCTTCACAATAGGTGGTTGTGCAGCTATTGTGACCAAAGAGAACATGTATAACGCCTAGGGAAATTGAAAGTCAAGGTTCGCTTGGGGAAGTTCAATCTAGGGATAGTGGGGAGCCCGTTACTTAGGCTAGTAGAGACTTGATATCAGACAGATTTAGTTGCTTGACGAACTGCTTAAATCTTTGTCCCGGTAGTTGCTTGGTTAGTCCGTCAGCTAAAATTTCAGCTGAAGGGGTCCAGTGGATCTGAATTCGGCTTGCTCGAACTTCCTGGCGTAACCAATGGTGATGGATGTCGACGTGGCGTAGCTTGGTAGTGAGCTGCGGTGCTTGCTCTTCTAGTAGTCGAATGGTCTGTCGATTGTCACATTGGATAGTTATCTGATGACCAGGATCGAATGTGATCTCTTGAAAGAATCGCTTCCACCAGATTGTCTCCTTTGCAGTGGTTGAGAGAGCTAAAAGCTCTGCTTCCGTGCTTGAGGTGGTAACTGTCCTCTGTTTAGTAGCTGACCAATCAACTGGTCCGCCGAAGAGTTGAAAAATGTATCCCTGGTGGCTTTTGCGAGTCTGGACATCGTTTCCAAAGGATGCATCACTGCTAGCTAGGAAGATCTGCTTAGGTAGCGTCGTTTGGAGTCCATCAAATGTGATTGCGAGGTACTGCGTCCCTAATAGGTACTCAATCACTCGATTGGCCAGCTTCCGGTGCTGAGAGGATGGATTGGTGAGAAATTCGGAGAGCCTCGATGCTGCCTGAGCGATATCTGGCCTGGTAACGGTTGCAACAAAGTTGATCGAACCTATACGCTGTTGATAGGCGTAGATGTCTTGTGCTGAGGCCTGAGAGTCTGCGGGAAGAAGGTCGTCCAGTAGTAGGGGTGTGGAATGGGGTTTCGGTTCCAGATTGAATTTGACTCCCAGTTTTGCAATATAGGAGTCCTGACATAAGTAAAGCTTGCGCTCAGCTCGGTTCCTGACTATGCGTATGGCTAGAAACCACGAAAGTTCTCCTAGGATCCGCATCTGATACACGGAGACTAGTTGGTGTACAAACTGGTTGGCTGAATCCTTGTTATCCTGGTGAAAGATGAGGCAGATATCATCCACATAAAAGAATAGAATGATTTGAGTATTCCGAAAGAGACAATTTACTCCTGGGACTGGTTGAAGTCCAAGCGATTCGAGGGTAGCGGAGAAATGATCGTGCCAGAGTGCCGGGGATTGACGAAGTCCATATAGAGCTCGTAGCAACTGAAGAACGTATTGGCTCCTTGGGAGAGAGAACTGGGCTTCTTGAAGTTGAAAGCCTTCTGGTAGTTGGCAATAAATTTCCTCGTTGACTGGGCTGTTTACAAACGCGTTCACAGCGTCGAGTTGAAGAGTTTCGAGATCGAATGCTGCCGTGATAGCCATTAGGCTTCTGAACGTCCTTCCTGCAAGGGTTGCGGCAAAGGTATCTTGTTCGGTAAGTTGAAGGTCACCGCGTACGCAGAGCCGGGCTTTGTATTTGAGTAGGAATCCTTCAGTGTCGAATTTGTACGTGAATACCCAGATCAGGGGAATCACTTGCTTGTTCCTGGCTGACGCCTGGCTTCGTGGGACAATCTTCCAAGTTCCCTTGCTCGATAGAATCTCTAGCTCTAAGTTTAGAGCCTGGAGAAATCCGTCCTTGTGTGGATGGTTGAGAAGTTCGCGAAAATTCCGTGGTGGCAGTGGAAGTTGATCTCTATGAATTCTGGCCGAGTCCTGAGGTGGTTTGCTAGTTATACTGGCAGAAAAGGCTGCGTAATAACCAGATAGGTTCTGAATAGTGTCAATTGCTGCTGCGTATGCCTGTTTTCTTGTTTTCCTTTTTGCTCCTTCATCCAATATCAAGCCTGGGTTTGGATTGGGTGAAATTTCATTGCCACGAGGTGCTCTGTTGGTAGAGTCTGCTCCAGGTGCCGGTGGAGTATCGTACTGAACTGGTAATAGTGTTCCTAGTCTGTTGGCGGGTACGGGAGGTCCAGGAGGGTCCGGTTGCTGGGTCGGAATTGGTGTAGCTTCTGGAGTCGGAATTCCGGGAGGTTCGGAGTTTTCCTGAATAAGTGTAGGAGCCTCTTTGTCTTGTGAGCTGATTGAGGTTGGAGAAAGCTCTAAGAGCTCTAACTCTGATAAGTCCTCGAGTGTTGGTAGACTCGGTGTAGCCAAGGTTTGAATAAAATTTTCGCGTTCCTGACCAAGTAGTTGTGCTAAGTCTATGTCTTCAGGGTTATAGAACTCATTCTCGTTGAAAAGGACATCCCTTGTCCTAATCACTTTGCGTAGGCTTGGGATCCAGATCCGATAGATATTGGTGGAGTCGTATCCTACCAGATATCCAATATGTGCGCGTTCAGCCAACTTTTGACTACGCGGAATCAAGTGCTTAAGAGGATAGGCCTTGCAGCCGTATACTCTAAGGTGAGAACCTTTCGGCTTGACGCCTGTAACGGCCTCGAATGGTGTGATCCAGTCTGTTTTAGGCGTGGGTGTTCGATTGAGAATGTAGCCAGCTGCCTTTACAATCTCAGGCCAGAGGGACTGGGGAAGATTTGAGCCTATCCGCATAGCTCTCGCTTTGTCGAGAATTGTTCTTCCAGTTCGCTCTGACTGTCCGTTCTGTGCTGGCGTGTGTGGTGCTGAAGTTTCGAGCGTAATCCCTCTGGATTTGAGTTCTTCCTGAAATTCCGTTCCTAGTGTGCGTTCTCCATCGGTCCGGAAATAAACTACAGTTCCTTTGTACTTTTTGTCGATCAGATTGAGCGCGAACTCGATTAGGTTAGGCAGGTCAGACTTGTTTGGGTGCGTGAAGACAAAATTGAAGCCAAAACGGTGGCAGGCAATATGGGTTGTCCAGCGGTCTTGATTGTAGGCGCCCCCAATTTCAATCAAATCACACGTGATCCGTCTGAACGGTTTAGTAGCCGGTTCTTCTTGGAGAAGAGTCCTCGAAATGATTTGATGGGCCTTGGATAGTGCGCAGGTTTGACATTCGGCTGTAGACGGGGCAGGGTCTGATCCTGGAGTGATCTGAACTCCCTGTAAGGCAGTAGGCAGATGCCTAATAACATTAGGGTTTGCGTGGGCTAGAATTTGGTGCCATTGGGCGGGAGAAGCTTCCTTAGTAGCCTTTGAGGCTTTGGTTGTCGCATAAGCCTGAAGCATTTCTGCCGAGTTATCCTGAAGGAGAAATTGGCCATAATTCTGCGTAACTGAGCAGAGATCGCTATTGTCTCGGGTTAGGCGCATCCGTTTCGTATCCCAGTGCACCCCCTTAGCCATCAGAAGCTTTAGGGAAACCAGGTTTGTAAGGAAGGATGGGATGTATGCCACGTTCAGGAGGGTCATGATACCCGTCCCAGTAGGTGTATTCACCTCTAGCCGGTAAGTTCCAAAGGCTTCGATTTGAATAGCCTGATTGCCGGAAAGTAGCTTGTCCTGTGGCTCCGCATCCCGTGTCTTGGTGAAGTGTTTAGTGTTGTTGCAAACATGAGTATTGGTTGCAGAATCGAGCATCCAGGAGGTTCGTAGGCAGTAGTCCGTTGCTGAAGTTGTTGGAAATGCTTGAAGGGAAGCCGTAAAGGCCCCTAGTTCTCCTTGAGGTGTTGTTGGTTCCGTTGCTTTGGCTCTTTCCTTAGTCCTGGCCTCTGAACGAGCTAAGGCCTGCTTGACGAATTCCTGGTTCTTCGGGTCTTTGAGGTACTCATCAACCTTCTTCTGGGCCTCTGGGTTTGGTTTCCAGTCATTGGGTCGAATTTTTGGGTTGAAATACCAGCATTCAGCAAAGTACTGTCGTCGTCCACATGGACATTGCGGTTTCTGACGTCTTCCAGCCTGGTCCTTGCCTTGTAGAGTGGCTGAGAAGGCTGAGTGCGTTTCAGTGGAATGTTTCTGGTTGGAGAGTCTCTGCAGGCGCGCGTGCTGCCTAAGCTCCTCCGTAACCGTAAAGAAATCGAATGAGAGCTGAGAGCTCCGGGAAGAGAGCTCATAGAAATTGGCGAAATGAGGATAGATTGGCTTGATGGCGAGCAGAAGATCTCGAACTGGCTTTCCTCCTTGTACCTCTGAGAGTTGATGCTTTTTAGCCTTAGAGTAAAGCTGTTCCCACTCCTCAATCCACGATTCGACATCCTGAGTTTTCGGGGTTTTCTGCAGTTGCCGGTACTGCAATTCAAGTTCAAGAGTGCGTGCGTCATCTGTAGGAGCTAGACGCTTCTGTAGGGCTCGTAGGAAGTCCCAGGGATGAGAAGGAAGGTCGGATAAGAAAGGTAGAAGCTTGGTTGAAATTGACTCCTGAATGTAGGTAGTCAAATCGACTAGAGCCTTCTTCTGGGTTCGGTATTCTTCTAGGTCGATGCGATATTGACTCGTAAGGAGTGCAAATGTGTCCTTGTTCGTAGTAGGTTCCTGGTTCTCGTCGAATTGAAGCCGTGGTGGGTCCGGCTTGGGCGAGGTTCTTGGTTTTGGGACGATTGCGGGATTGACAAGCTCCCAGATATCTGAGGCTTCCGCACGGGCTTTGACCTGGCCTAGCCAGTTATCCCAGTCAGCAGGTTTGGCTAGAATAGCCCTAGTTGTGGTGTAGTTCATTGTGAAAGTCGTGAGGTAAGGTCGCTGGTAAGGCTCGAAATAGAGCTTCGCTTGTGCCAAGGCTCCGAACTTTCTCGGTGTGCGAGCGTAATTACCCTGTTTCGGGTCCGTAGGTTCCTGTTGTTTCCTAAAAATAGAGAGTGCGGGTGTTGCACTAGTAGTAGAGTGAGTGCACGCTAAAGAGTGCGTGATCCGGGCTCATAACTGTTGAGTTTTGGGGCAACTCATCCTGGTGCGCAGCATATCCTTGCGTGCATAGGGAGAGGTATCAAAATGGAGGAATCTCTGGTTCTGTGAATGAAGCTATCTACTGTAGAATATATACACGAGTTCTCGGAGAATCGGAAATGAAGGTGGGGCTGCTCATAAAAGCGAAATATTAAAGATTCCGAATCCGGACAATAATGAAGAAGTAATGCGTCAGTGCTCTTACAGATAATGACAAAACAGGGAGAATTGAGAAGAAGACGATGAAACACGAGGTTGTAGGGTCGGCATGGTGAGAGAGAAGTGAGGAAGACGAGAGGACCGACAAATGAGGCGGGGAATGATCAGTATTTCGAAGAAAGCATTGCGGCACAGCAGAGTTGGCTTAGAGAATACTGACAAGGAACCCTTGTTTCTTGCACAGAAGATTGGGGTCGTTGCACCCGCTCCTTTGCTTCTACATAATTGGAGAAAATTAAGTTAAGTCTCTGCGCTAAGAAATTGCCGTCTGATCGCTGACGTAGGCCGGTCGCTCTCGCGGATCGCCCCTGCGCTCGGCCGCTCACTGCGCTTGCAGTTAGTGTTCCCTGGGATGCGAGCGCCCACCGCAATCTCATTCACTCACACCTGCCATTGTTGTAATCTACGCAGCTAAGGGGTCCTCTGCCGCTCTAGGACTGCCTCTCGAGTTATCTTACCAAAATGCTATTTCTGGTTATTATGCCAAAGCCTATTTCTTAGGATGCGACTTCTGAACACATTACCGGATTATTCTGCCGCCAGTCCATCGCCCCTTGACCGTGCGACACGTCCGGCTTTCTCTCGTTCGTTCCTCGTGCTGGAAGTCGGTTTCCTGATCTGTGATCCCTCCCTTGCCGTTGTTCCTGGTGTTTGCTGCGCCGCGTGGGCGCCGTTCCCGTGCGGGCCTTGGCTGTTGCCTTACCAGGTCCGTACTCGCTGTCCTCCCTTGAGACTGGTTTTCCCGCGCGGGCGTTCTGACTGTGCGGCTGTACTACCCATAAGGGTCCCTTGTACCTGCGGTGCTTCTTCCTGTGCCTGCCCCGGTGGGGTCATAAAACCCTTGTACCCTGTGTTGCGTAACACCTCCTTGATTTACTCGACAATCTGCTTATTTAAATGCTAAATACTCTCGGAATAATTAGGTTAGGTGAATATAACAACTGTGTGGAGATCCTGTCCGGCAACGAGGATAAGAGCCGTCATAATAAGCACGTAAATAAGATGTTTGATTTTATTAAAGCCTGCGTATTTCTCGATAAATATAGTATTAAATTTCTGGAACCTGACGTCCCAGGCAGTCAATGCCTGCATCTTCAGCTCCTCAGCAAGCCTATGGTAGCAGCGGTTAGGAGAGTATTCTTCACCGTCTTAGGGGCTAAATAAACCTTGGAGGGATTGAGGAAATCATATAAGTGACGAGTATGCGAGATAAGGTGGCAAAGCGGTCCGTAATCCGAGCAGAATAGGGAGTATACATGTGTTAGAATATATGGCATCTTAGCCCGCACTAGTAACAGTGCGGCGTCGTACTTTTGCTAGTTCAACAACATGTTATGGGGACTCCGCGATGGGAAATATTCTTTTTTTGAACATTCAAAGTGGCATAGCAAAGGAGGGTTGGCACTTAAAAAGCGCGAGAGCATGATGACTGGGATGCGACATATTTTAGCTGATATCAGACAAGGACCGTGCGTTCATGAAGTAAACGATCCGGATCGTTTGAGCCGATTCTTCTCTCTTTCTTGCAAAACTATGAGGAAAAGAAGAATCTGGTTGCATTTACAAAAGATCGTTGACTGATCGCTGACGTAGGCGTTGGCCCGCGCGTACCGCTCCAGCACTCGCTCGCTTGCCCATCAGGCGAGCATCCGCCGTAGCTTCTCCATCTACAGCTTTCGTTACTGAAGTGTACACTATTGATGCATCTATAATCTGTCATGCCATGATCAATTAAATCATACGCGTTTCAATTCATCAACGAAGGAAGTACGTCCTTCCGAGCCGTTTGCTAAACGCAAACTTCGCAAGCCCCATTCATTAAGATCGATGACCACTTGACAGCTGCGGATGAGAAGGTTCTAGAACTGGCTGGTTGAAGCAAATTTCAATAGATTAATACTCCTGAACAATATGTGGCACACAATCAGTCTGGACACTAAGCTGGCTGTCCGGAATAGAGGGCATTGAGAGAATAGCGCGTGAAAGTTAGGATAGGAATATGCCTGTACCTTTAAAGGATGGCAAAATTCGGTCGAGGAGTCCATGAATTTCTTTGGAATATCATAATTATTCTGAACACGCCCGTCGGCTGATCATTTCTGTAGTATAATAAGATGCCTAACGTTTGACAGAAGGCGCCCAAATATCCCTTATTACAGGCACTCTCTGTCTTCTAGCTTCATTATCGCCATCCTGCGCTCACTACGAGCTATCTATATCCAACCGGTGCTACAATGGAGAAGGACGCCCTCAAGTCACGCAGTACAGAGCTTTCCCATTACTTCCGGGGTGTCGCCAGAGTCCCTTTCGACCATCTAAACTTTGAGCACCCTCTGTTCCAGGAACAGCATCGCCCAGTATCGCAAAAAATCGTGAATCGTCTGCGTCAAGCATTCGAAAAAGAAGGCCCACAACGCTATGAACCGAGAAATTGGATCGATGCCCTCGTGGACCCTCAGCACCTCGCATCCGTCCTTGTCGAGAATAAGCTGACAGAGCTTGGAAATGAGATTGAGAACATCCCTATGCTTCCAATAGGCCCCGTAAACTGCTTACAAGGCATCCACCGCATCCTCGCAGCGTCAGACCTACTGCGTCCGAACGATCGTTGGTGGTTCGTCAGGCTTTATTCTAGCGGTATGCCATTCCTACTAGCGCTCGGAGCAGACCTGACATGAATAAAGAGCTACCAACAGACATGTGTATCGGAATTATTGAAGAGAGCCTCAACGAGCAGCAGTATTCGGATGGGGATATCTTCCGGAAAATTCGCACATACCACAAGCAAGACGATGATAATAGCGAGAGAAAATGGTGGGCCCGTTTAAGCAACACCAAGCAGAAGGACCTCAAGCAACTTTTCAAAAATCCCGAACTAACCAACGCATTTGACAATTTGGTGGAGATGCCTGGTATGTGGCAGTCATTCCAGCTCGGCACATTGCACCGACTCCTAACCCTTCATTGTAACGAGGTAAGCTTCGGATCCGCCACTGCATGTTATTCTGACATAACTCGTTCAAGGAATTACTCCGGTACCTCACCAGGATCGCGGATGTTTGGAGAATGGTTCTTCGAGCCGCGAACATACCTCCAGAGTCGGTCGATCATGCGACGGTAGCGAAGCTCGAACTTCTCGCGCCTTCTGTATCAAATGGAGATCGTATGCGCATTGAGGCCCTAATTAGGTCAGGCGAAGTATTTTCTAGCATCACTAACGCCCAGAAGCGGGATGCGATCCTCTCCGCCCTCCTATTAACTCCAGGCCTAATACCTACATTGACAAGCTTCTTCGAGAATCTCAAATACTTGGAACCTTGTTGTTATATTCTGAAAAAACTGCTCCCAACGAAAGAAAAACGAACAATCTTCCAGTCGCTCTCGGCATCATATGCCCCCCCAAGGGAGCAGCTTCTCGAGTACTCAGTGGGAATCAGACTACGGTCGATGGGAGGCGAAGAAAACGCCCTGTGGCTCGCATACGTCCAGTTATGGGCCTTCTGCATGCGTCACTTCCCCTCGATGACCGAGACGGGACCAAGGAAAGTGGTCGGCAAGACAAAGCCTTCGAGGAGCTCGAACTCCGCGCTCTGGCATTACCTTGGTGATCTGGCCATAAAATTGGGATTTCGTACACCGCAGGCTGTGGAGTTTCAACGACAGAATCCGTACGAGTCCCTTGCCCAGCAGCTCTTGCGCTCTCTACGACCAGGTTCGACGCCGAATATGCGGCATGTCTTGCGAGTCGCCGCGGCGTGTAAGGAAATAGACGACAACACTAAGGTAATAGAATGGCCCAGCCTTACTGCTGCTGACCACCTACCGAGAGAGAAAAGGTGCGGCCGTCCTTTTGAAGATGATTTTCTCCTCGATAACGATTTTTTATTCGTGCCGACCATTTACGAGGTTGAGGAGACCAGAGGGCCTGGCATTAGCACCTTATTCGTGAAACGGGACATGTTTATGAGCTTCTTGGGCAACAAATATATACTGGTCTGTTCCTACCGATCTTTTCATATCACTCGAAGCACCCTGACAAAGTTTCAGCAAACTAATCAAAGCGCCGAGACTGACGATTATTTATCACCCGCTACTCGCTCTCTCGCACTTGAAAGTCCGCCAGGCGCGCCCATCCAGAGCTCAGCGCACGACGAATATAGGTTCGAGGAGATACCCGAAGCCCTTGACGAGGAAAGACAACAGACAGATCAATTGAGACGGTTGAGACAAATGCAGGATAGCATCTCCTCACTTACGGCTGAGATCAAGGAGAGGAGGCATACCTCAAGTATGCTAGAAATACAAATCAGCGAGCTCACTGCAAGATGTGATGACTTCAGAGGCCGAGAGACAACCCTCAATGCCCGCATCCAAGAGAGAGAAGAACTATTTCGGGTAGAGCATGACCGCCTTCGACGCATGAATACTGAGCTAGAGAAGGGAATGGCCGAGAAAGAGGATCAGCTTCAAGCTCGCAGCACGGCTTACAAAGAAGAAAAAATAAGACTAGAGAGACAACTAGAGACTTGCCAGATCTTGAACGACCAACTCAACGAGGAGCTCGACAGAGGTAAAATCCTGCAGCGAGAGGGGCACGACAAGACCAGGAAGCTGCAGGAACGCATCGAATCTCTACAGAATTTCCTCGTAGAAGCGGAGCGGACCAGAGACGCCAAAGACAGTCAGTTAAGGGAACAGCAGTCCGAGATAGACCAATTACAGGCCAAGATTAGAAATGGAAAAGTAGTGGATGAACAGCAACGGCAGGAATCTAAGCTGAAGCAAAGCCATGACGAACTCCAACGTCGTCTGCAGGATTCAGCGGGGCGAGAAACCTATCTCGAGTTAGCAGTCAAGGAGCTCAAAAATACTACGGAGCTTCTACGGGAAGAAAGAAGTCGACTATCGAGCGAATGTTCTAAACTCCAAGCAGACTTCGAATGCTTGAAGAAACAGAGGCTGGAGCTGATGGACGACAGAGAACGCCTAGAAGAAACCCTAAACAATACTATAAAAAACCAAGATGATCATATCAAGGCTTTGGGAGAGCAAGTTAAAAATCTTGAAAGACAAGCCGAACAACGTCAGCGTCAGGGAACTCCAGAGTTGACGGAGCTTCTTTCGATGTCAGTTGAAGAAGAGAGCACAGTCGTTGGCATATTTGTTATAACCGTACGCACCGGGGAATTCTGGATCCAGATCCCGGCCCAGTCTCCTGCCGCAAAGATCGAGAGAGTTTTGCGCGTCATCGCATCGCTGGAACATACCAAGTCAGAGCCATGGGAGATACTTTGCAACAGGAAAGCCCTCTCAGAAGCCGATCGCTGTAACACTGAACACGTTGTTTCTGCAATTAGGAAGCAACGCTTCATTTATGCAGGCCCACAATCGATGATGCAAATAGATTCGGCGACACCAGATTGGCAACGCCGGCACTCCCAGCATTCACAGCATTCACAGCACCAGGTCTTCAAACCGAGGAAGAGAAAAGAGCTCGCACAAGGCCCTGAAAGTGAGGTTCATGATAACTGTAAGCAGTCTGCCTCGAACAGAACGACCAGGAACCCAGAAGGCGATAATCAGATTGAAGATGTGCAGGCAAGTTTGTACAGGGTGGGAACAAAGCACATTACGAAACGGTCTGAGGAAGGATCTGAGCTCGCGTGGCGCGATACATTTAGCGAACATGGAGGAAGACGTAAGAAACTCCACCACATGGTGCTATATGATTCGGAAATGAGAGACCAGCCAACGTAGCTAGTTATGGCGCATGCGCTAATTTCTTCTCTGATACACTACTGTGGCGATGCGTAATTTCGTCAACCATCTACGCCTTTCTATTTAGGAGCTTCTACGGATATATTTTCTTATATGATTCCTAACTTAAGGTCCTTTTGCTTTGTGTCGAGTTTAAGCATTATCTAAGAGCCCGTGCGGGAGCTCCGACTCCTATAGACGTTTTCAGACGGCAAAAACTTCATTTCCCGCACGGGCTGTTAAAAAGTTCTTTTTTTTTTTAAAAAAAAAAAAAGTTGACACTGGTTCCCGCAGGGGAAGGGATGCCCGCAGGGGCTATTCGTAGGATACTTTGACGCGACTAGATCCCGCGGGGGAAGAGTCCCGCACGGGCCTTCGATCTCGAGATTGGAATAAGATCCCGCAAGGGAAGAGAAACCCGTAAGGGCTCTCAAGAGGCTTCTAATTGTCAACGTCTGGAGTACCCGCAGGGGGCTCTATGCATGTTTTTCAGCATATCTGAATAAGAGACAATACCAGACGGCTGAGTTTGTCAAGGCTCTGGCTAGCTTTTTTTTTTTTTTGAGAGCAACGAAGTTATATGTGCTAATGATGAAGTATGCGCTTGATCGGTCGGAATCGATGAATCAATGACTTCATTGCTTGGTTATCGAGTCATTGTTGGTGTTGATTCCCAAGATGTCTCAAAATGTGTGACTAAGCTAATATACTTTTCCCATCAACTAATATTAATAAGATAATTTTCATCAATGTTGTGTCGAGCTCTTTTATATACAACTTTACTTCGCTAAGCTTGCCACGCGGCTTGTTACCCATCATTCATTCGACAATCTTTGAGACGAAGGATGCCCTAAAGGATTGAGGTACTCGCAGCACGAGTTTTTCACATTGAAATCATGTTAAAATTCATGGGGAGGCTAGCGGCGAACCTATACCCGTCTCGCCCAGCATGTGATAACCCTCCTATTTACCGGTATTTGAAGCTCTCCTCGCTTCAGTTACCCGCATACTTTGCCTTGCAACTCACCGGAAAGCCCATTCACCTGTAGCTATGGATTTGGGCTCTAGATAGGAAAGTAGCGTGCTGGCTTATCCCGTTTTTAAGATAACGTGTTACCTTATGGCTAAAGAGGTCTTACAGTCTCCGAATGCGAGACAGCATTCTGCACAGGTGTAAGAATAACAAATACGTTAAGGACAAGGAAATTTATAATGCAACAAGATCAAAGACGACGGTGGTACAGTAGAGTGTTCACAATTAGGGATCGCAGAAATGAGGGATGTAAGGATGACAATAAGAAAAAGTACAAAAGAAAAAGTGGAGGAGGTTGCAGAAAGAGTGGGAGGTGAAGGAAAAATTAAGTAATAATGCACTTCAGTAAGGAACGAAACAATTGTATTTTGAAAGATTATATTCGTCGTTTCCCGGCCTTATTTTTCGATTTCCCTTGATCGTATCCTTTATTTGTTATTGGTACTGCGTTATTGCCACGCCATTTTAATGAAATTCGAGGATGTTCCAACGCTCCGACCTCTTTACTAAAGGACTAATTTTCGGTCCATCTTTACTGTCTGCTATTTGATCGTCGGCTTCCAATCGCATTGAGAAGTTTGGGAAAAGCTTAATCTACCACTGCCACCTCCTAATTTCTAGTTCCCGCGTTCCACGTCGTTATACTTCAGTCAGCTTAAAAGTTCGAAGTAGAAGAGGGCACGGATCTTTCCAGATATTCTCGAAGACTAGTCAGCTTATCATATGCATACTGGAAAGATAGAATTAGGACTGCACGTCGTTTAGTTCCCCCAGGTAACGTTAAGAGCTTCGGCAGAATCACGGAAACTCCTAGTCTGGGCGTCCCTCTTCACTCTCTCCGACCGCTAGAATATTTCGTTCTCGCTCAATATTCTGAGGTGAGCGAAAATATTTCTTTGGTTAAACGGACACCTCTGGCACGATTTCTCCTTGTTGCTGTCCGTACAACCGCGGAAACATATCGTCCCCCCTCACTATCTTGAGAAGGGCGAGGAAAATCCTGCAGTCATGCGGACACCTTCGGCCTGAATCCTCCTTCTTGCTGTTCCAACTTTCTGGGAATATTTCTTCCTGTTGCAAAACTATGATACTGCTAAGAATGTTTTTACAGCGACGCAATCACTTAAAAGCTAAACTCTCCCTCTTCCCCTACCGTTTATTAGTAAATCAGTCCTTTCCTAGAGTGCGTGTATTTCTCTTGACACAATGGCTCCAAAACCCCGTAGACGTCGCATGAATCTTCCCGATGTCCGACACGATAGCATTACAAAAATGTCGCAAAAATTATCCGTAAGTGCATCGTCCACACGACGCAGTTCGATAAACTGATGAGACAGGATGTCGCGGCCTGCCTGCAAAATCAAGACACCGATTTCGACTTTAGGGAGGTGGAATCTCTCGTTCGAGAGGTCGAACTTAAGGCAGAAGAGCTAAATCGAATATCGAAAGACTTACTCCAAGCAATCCGCAAGAAGCAGGAGAGCTGCCGATCTCTACCAACGGGCGAAGACGTTGACCGTAAAGAACGATGCCCTCGTGGGAGTGGGCCTCCTTATCAAGAGACTAGACCGAAAGCCAGGCAGAGCCAAGTTGCATTGGCTAAGCAAAAGTTACTTCGTACATGTTCTGGAAAGCATGGCGACAATAACACTAAACCTGAAGTTCAAAGCAGTTCAAAGCGCAAATCTGAACCTGGAAGCCAGAGCAGTGCACCCAAGACCATCGAAACGGCCCCCCCTGTCCAACGATCTGGCCCACCTGGCAACCAAGACACTGGCGCAATTGGTTCTGAGAAGTGTGCATCTTCGTTGGTGAAACGTCCTATTGGTATGGCAAAGATCACCGCCTGTAATGAGGAGAAACATGACAATGCATACTGGAGTATGCAGATAAACAGCCAGAAAGATGAAAGTGACGCCTTCAGCCGGGAATTGGTGCAAATTTTCAATGAAAACATCGGCGATGATCCCCAAGGCCCTTCAGGGTTCTTAGGGACCATCGATACACCTCCAATGCCCGATAGCGATTTCGAAGGCGGTATAGCGACGCAGGATGGCAGCGAGATACACTCTAACAAGAATAGAGACACAGATGATGAGTCTATTGTCATCATTGAGTCTGACTCAGATCTCCAAGAATCGCTTATCGAGATACCAAGCGAGAGTCTACCTGAGGAGCTGGACCAAATGACCAAAGGGGCCACCGTTGCACTCGGTTTTGCGGACGACACGCTGGACAGGCTTCTTCCTGGTGTCCAACTCAACGATACCACGATCCTAGATGTGTTAAAAACGATGCTCCCTGAAACAGCCGAGCCGCTAATAGCACGATGGGCAATCATGAACTTCCCTATATCCGGTCTCGTCAGAGGTTTCATTCCGACTTCCAGGCCACCGCCAATGCTCCGGCACAAGATAACCTCAACTCACCTCTTCCTGATATACAACGTTGTCTTTGGGACTTTAGATTGCGATCTCCAAGGAAATGGGAACCATTGGATCCTTATCATCATAGATATTACGGGCCCTCAGGTCCACATCTTTGGTACTGAGAGTAATTTGGAGCTCCGGGCTGATCTTCTGGCTTCACATATTGGAACCATGGTGAACAATTACCGCGCCTACCGAGGTGAAGATATCGTTTGCTGGTCTAAGCCTCAACATCATCCGGTAAGCCCGAAGGAGCGACTCCAGCTGCTAATACTAACTAATTCTTGCTTAGCTGTATCCACATGGGACTGTTCCCGACGGTTATAACTGTGGTATATGTGTTATATATCGCGCAGAGACATTCATCAACCCAGGGAAGGCGTTGCCCGTACTAGAAGAGACAACGCCGGCTGCGTTAAGTGAGCAGCTTAACCAGCTTAGAAGGCAATACCGCAAGTGTTTCTTACGCGAATACGGTAGTTTCTGTGCAGAGAAAGCCTTGCAAGCTCAAGTTCTCTCGTCCATCCCGCGCAAGAGACCTTTCATGACTAGTTCCCACGACAAGGACCGCGCCTCTCAGTCTATCAGGATCCACCGCTCTTCACTACGAATTCAACCGGTATCGCCAGGTATGGAGCACAGCTACACAGCGTCTGAGGAATGGAAAGCCTGTCTATACCGATGTGCAGAATCGAAAGGCTTCGCTGGTGAACACATCATCAAAGTTTTCGAAAAAGCTCCGACATCCGATGTCGCCAGCGTACTGAGAGCTATTCAGTGTATGTGTGAAGTGGCAAACGCGAACATTTTACTTCGTCTTAAGAAGGTTCTGACGAGTGAGAACGAAGCTTTGCTCCGGGAGTCGTGGTTCTCCGAGCCGGACACATTGGTGGAGATAGCACGACTACATCATGCGATAGGTTGGCTTGACGACGTTGATCCATATCTCTCGACGTTCAAAACGTCCTGCTGCCAGATTAGCTACCACAAAAGCTTCCAGCGCAGAGTTGATCGGCTTTCGAAGAATCTCAAGGAAGGAAGAAAGCGGAGGAAAAAAATCAAAAGCAAAAAGCTCGGGGATACTAAGGAACAGATTGTTCATAATCCACACGATAATAGCAATGCTCGAAAACGGGTGATAGCGGAGGTGGTAAGCCTCATAGATCCGAAAGAAGTTGATCGTGTAGGGGTGGAAGACGCTGTGAAGCGGTACGAGAAAGCGGGCAGGACCTTGAGCCTCCTCAAGGAATGCCGAAACCCGTTCTGGCTACTTCTCTACCCCCTGTATGATAATGGACCGAAAGGCTTCGAGGTTGCTCGACAGCCTAGTCTAAACGTCATGGATTTCGAGCCGCCTCAGTCTATCGACAGGCTAAGAAGGCCTGTATCACGAGCAGAGTAAGCCACTATGCAACCCTGTCGACGCCTGCATGTTTTTAGCTAAATAGACTTAGCTTGATCGATATGACTAGACAGATCGCAAAATACTTCGGCTCATCGTTGTTTGCCGCACGTCCAGAACTCCGAGATATCACTCTCAACCGAGAGAACGGCCAGTTTGACAGCGACATTCAGATCTCCATCAAATCTGATGAAGAAATAGAGACGACAAGGCCAAAAGACGTCGCACGACTATTCAAGTATCCGGCATCTTAGGATATTCATGCATTCGAAGCGGTACGTCGAGCTGTTAGCGTGAAGTCCGTATTGGCAACAAAATATTGCGTTGCATGTACAAGGCAAGCATTTAACAAAGTGATTTTGGACCCTTTTGTCTTAGAATATATTTTGACTGTATACCGCACCGAAATATCTGGAAATGTCAATCAATCTCTCTTCTTCTACTCTCCCCGCGCTCTTTATTTATGGGTACCTGAAAGACTGCCCCAATGCAACATCCGCAAGCGAAGTCAGATTTCTCGTATCTTCTCTCACCGCTGTCGGCTGAGGACGGATTGTTCGTACCAAAGGACCTCGATTGACGGCATCACACCGTTCGTTGTGTCCACGCACAGTAACATGTCTGTTTTGATGGAGACCGCGCTCTCGCACCATTTGCGTGTGGTAGCGCCTCATCCGCGGCGAGGTTGAAACATGGCCCAGAAGACGGTTCGAAGAACGCCGTTCGTCGTTGAGGGGTTCCCTTACTCGGGGAAACTGTGGGACTGTTCGAGGCGATACCTCCGGCGTTTGCAGCGGAATATTTCTCGGCGCTGAAGGCGGACATTCCCAAAGCTGAAAGGAGCAAAAGTGAGCGGTTCCGAATCTATAGCGACGATTGTTCATTATCTTACCATCTCGTGAATAGAAGGCAGCATATTGCGGGTCGCTCCTGGGAATACGCGGAGAAAATTGGGACTTTCAAAGAATGCTTTCAAGCTGTCGCGATGATCGTGGCAATAAACCTGGATCTCTAACATGGAAGCATGTGCCAGGTATCTCCAAAGGTTGCCGTCGTTAAAAGGACGATATGAGGTAGTATAGGAGGCCATTGCTCTTTGTATCTCAGGAAGGTTGGTTGCAGTAAAGTGTAGAGGTGATGAAGAGGTAAACGGCTAAGGAAGTCCTCCTTTTTATAGCGCAATTGCTGGCCTTTCAGCACCGCCCTCAGGGCCATCCCTTTTAGGGTAAGTTATTTCAGGACGGCGGGCCCATACCAACAAGTTCCCATGCTAATCGCGTATGATCGCTGATACGCACCTTCAACTGGCTATGAGGGCGTGCCGGCATGCATAAGCTGAGCCTCAGGAGAAGTCCAAGCAGGAAGGTGGCCAAAAAGGGGGCTTGTAAAGCTCTTGGAGCACAGTCTCGAGGAAAGTCTTGGGCCTCCTAAGCTGAAAGGTAGAACTATTCTCTTCTCTCGAATTCTGTAGGAGTATCCGGCGCTCACGCCACCTTTAATCGAAGATTGACTCTCGCTTTTACCTCTGATGAACACGCTAAGCTAGCAAAATGGGTCACTTGTGATTGCTGTGGCCCCTATTTGCGCAGATTGATGAACGGGAGGGAACCATTAGCTGCAATGGCTAGCTGCCGGGTAAAAACTTGTTCAATCGCATATCGCCATACAGGGCAGCACGAGCCTCAGCTAAAGACATATGCACACCGTCCGCGAACACCATCTTCAATTACCCCCAGAGACAAAGTGTGGTGTTACCAGCGCGGGTGAATGAGCGATGGACGATTCTGGTTCTTCAGCAGATTGCCGACTGATCTCCCAAGAACAACTCTATAAAGAAGTAGACTCTATCTATACTGGCTTTACGAGGAGCGGCTCAAATTCATCCACTTCTACAGCACTCAAATTGCTTTCGAAAGACATACATCTTGCGACCGGCGCATCATTTTGCACCAGCTCAATGGCGAGCCCTGATATACGAACACCACGACTTCTTTTTAGGGTCGCACCATCTTCTGGCAAGTCCAGAATTGAATCGTCGTGCGGTTGTATATTAAAGCCGGTGCGAATGTGGCAACATGGTATTTGTTCGTTTTTTGGAGCTCCTTCGTCAGTGTCTACCCGAACCTCTGGAATACTTCCATGCGTTTACTTTCCTGGCTTACCAATGATAACGTTCCTTTACGAGACCGTGCCTGGATTCGAATGCAACTTTGGTTAAATATCCGGGAGAGCTTGCATAGTATCGGATGCAGGTCATAGGGGAAGGCCAGCAAGACCGAGAAGTATGGGCTACGGTTACTCAGCTTTTGGAAGCATGGAGCCGCTGATAAAGGTACTGCCGTTATTCGTCTATACCACCATTACTGGCTCTTCCTCTGTTTATTCTCTCTGTAAGAACATGTCTTATGTATTTAGCTTTGCTCGTACAAATGCCTTTGCAGAACTGGTTACGAGTTGCCTCTATCTCCACCATTTTATAAGTCATACGAATCCTCATCAATCAATTGTGGAAGCTAGACGCTAAAGTTTTCCTCTTGTGAGTTTCACCATTCAAAATAATGCCATTCGAACGCGTGATTAAACCTCTGAAATACGCGGCATTTCCACAAATGTTAAGTGAGAGGAAGTAAGCCTTGTTTGCTTGTAATAAACCAGCTAAATTATTAGAACGCCACATTTTACTTGCAGACTAATTTTTGGAGTAGCAGGGAAAGTTTTCGTAAATACAATCGCTTGCAAAATCGAGTTCACCCTACCTCGCGAAGAAAAAGTTGTGAGCACGGACCATTTCTACGCATATTTTTTTCTAAAGCCGCCATTTTACGGCTACAAATGACTCATCCGTACACTAGCCGCCCAAAGTCCTCAACACCTCGTTTTCCAGCCATACGTAAGCCATTGATTATAGGTGTTCGGTAGAATTCTAGACCTGAGAAAATTTTGACTTTACAGTAAGCCTGGAGTATCCCCTAAATTGCGAGGGCATAAAGTTAGCCATGTCGTGATAACATCAGCTGTGATACAAAAATACATCCCAATTGATAGGTAAAAATACGCGAGGGAGTGGTCTGTGTTCAGAATCTTTTTTTTTTGTGAGGTACGGTGAAGCCGATTTTGCAAGCGACTGTATCTTAATAATCTAGAGTATCTCTCATTTGGTGAGTTAAAACATTTCGGAGGTATCACAAAAAGTTTGTCGAGTTTGACTTTGTGTGATGGCTGTCGAATCGCTTTCGAGATCCACTTCAATTCTCGCTCTGGATTTCTAAACCCTACTGGTATATAAGCCGATACCTTCAATCGCTTTTCCTTGACCCATTTTTTTATTCACTTCAATTTCTTTTCTCAACACTACTTGCAATATTTCCACCCAATTCGCCGGAACTCACAACATGGCATCTATCGAGGACAGGGTCCGCGAAGTCATGGAAGACATCATATCGAAAACAGATGACTGTGAACCTTCTAGCCTAAAAGAATCCATTCAGGGACTTGTCTCCTCGCTTGAAGACAGCGAGTTGTCCTTGTACCTGATGTGGTGCAACGCTCGAGGTATACGTGTCGCCTTAGAACGCGAGACTCCTGAACGGTGCGCATCAGTCTTGGCCACACTTTGTGAACATTGGGAATTCACCAAAATTGCGGCACATGCAATACTTAGGCTCGAAGAAGAGAAGCGTATTACAATTCTTAGCCACTGGCAGCAAGCCGGCGAAGAGCAGAGGTCTTATCAAGAAGGCGTCCGTTGCCTGTTTGCTTTCAATGAGGATAAGATAAAGGAGTGGAATCCTGAAGGGACTGAGCTCGAGATACCTGACGAGTATGTCCATCTTAATGGCTTGCCTCAACAATTCCCAGATTCGGCGAAGAAATGCGTCTTTTGCGGCCTAGCCTACCGGATGGGCCAAATACTCTATCGTACTGACTGCGACAACGGCCACACATTTCACGAGACGTGTGAGATGAAAGATGGCAGAGAAAAAGGAATAGTGGAGGGTGTTTGCAGCACCTGCAACGGCGGAGGTTATCAATCTCGCGATGAGCTAGCATCTGAGCTCACGCACAGGTTTCTAGAGGAGGATCAACACCAGGGCGATTAATCTCAATAGATAGACCGTAAAGTGGTGTATTTCGCTATTTGGGATAGCATATATCATTACTTATTCTGCCAACCCGAATCACTCAAGCTCACTGGATATTAGTATTATTTATTTGCCTATACCTTATAGTCGTGCCTCTCGTACTCTCTGATTAGGTATAATTAATTATTAATCTGCTTTGGAGTAGCTGGGTGGATTGACTGTCTTGAAGGGTGTGTAGCGGGAGTAAATATGGGATAAGGGGCAGTATCACGTAAGTGTGCGATCCACTTCAAGACTATTACCTCCACTAGGTGTTGTATTGGACCTTTGAATTGACCACGAGGGTCAGTGTTCTAAGGACTGTCGATCAGTGTCAAAGCTACCATTTTCAATATTTGGGTCCGCGGGCGCTTATGCCTGTTTCCCGAATACCGACGTTTGCCGTAAAGAGCGTTCAAATTCGCCGTCTCTTATCGGTTTCCGTGGGCTGCTCTGCCCCTGCACTCCCTGTTCCCTTAAGGGATTTTTGATTCAGCGGGCTCTCTACGGGTTTCTTATACCTTTTCAGCTTATCTCCCGTGCGGGCCTTCTCCCTGGGTGAGCGATACTGTAGGCGCCATCTCTTTATGCCTAGTATTCCCGTGCGGGATCTTTGGTCGTGGCTCTCCTTGCGGGTGGGATCTCGACCCTTACAGCATTCTATCACGTGCGGACTCTATCCTTAGAGTCATAAAGCCCGTATGCCCTGGGTTCGTAATAGTATGTAGTATTAGCAAAAGTAAACATACTACCAGCATTTTTTAACATTAAAGAGCGTTCAACACTTTTCAAGATTAAGCAATAAGATTACATACAACATCGTCTTCCTCTCTTTTATATAGATTTTGAAGATATTAGGTACTTCTATGCCATGAATCCTGGCAAAATTTGCGCGTATTGTACATGGCTAAGCTCTACGTTGCACATTCCGGTCCCCCACTCTTCCGTTACCTCCGGATACTTGTAATATTTTGGTATAGACAGTTCGTCAGGGAGTTAAAGGCATGGCTTGGGAGAGGTAGGCTTAGGGAGAGCATCTTATCCTCATGTTACGGAGCTAATCACTTTAAGCAGACCTTGAAACACACGGGATAGCTTAGTACTTTAATGAAACTACGTACTTGCAATGGGTTACTTAGACTACTAAAACTTCTCCACTACTAATCTCGACCCTCTCAAGACTCTGAGCTGTGAAGGTGCACAAGGTGAAAGTGCTCAGAGGATATCGATGATGTATCTGCTCCGGGCGTTGAATACTGCATCGAACTATAGGGTGGATTGGGGGCACTATTTCTGAAGTGCTGGACAACGCCTTTGATTATTATTTAGCAGGTACTTCCGGGGGATAAATGACTCAAAAGCATACATCGAGGACGATACTACTAAAGATTTGCTCTGACGAGCTCCACTCATGAGTTTTATGTACAGCTGATAGCCATATCTGGACGATCGAGGTCAAAGGAAGACCAATCTGCCCATAAGTAAGCAGAGCTATTCAGGACAGAGACTCCTATCACGTACCCATAAAAATAGGAGAAATGTTCCGGTTTGTTTATGAAAAGACGCAAGAATGGCTAATACAAGAAGCCCAACCGTCGCAAAAGTGAAACAGCCGGAATGACTTAATAGAGCTTTGTAACCTATCTTCGGGAATGTCCAGTTGGAGACCATACAAGCCAGTATTAAATACTCGAATGCTGATCCGCAAAGGAACACTACACTTAGGTTTTCGCTCTCGTATGACATCCTAATCATCATTAGCTGGGCCAAAAAAAAGTCTGTGAATGATAAAGCAGCGAACATGATTACAACAATGGCTATGAATTTTCCACAAGCTGCCACAGCGGAAAATAAGGCATTATAAAACACGTGTTGTCTGAACGGTAGGTCAAAGCCACTAAAAATAACTCTCATATTAAAGCCTCGGAAGAGAGACCGCATATGGAAACCCTTGTTCATATTACGATTCAAGTGTTGTGACTACTTGGAATTAGCAAATATCATATTTGGAGATGAAGATTTTCATACTTGTAGAAATGGGCTCACACCGATAATAAGACATACAAGGCCATGTGTAACAGGTTCGAGACGTGCATGCTCTAATAAAATAGAGAGCAGGCTTAAGACAGTAAGTGCAAGTGTGAAGCAGAAAACTGCTGCATATCCGATATAAAATACGGGCAGACGATAGCGATAAGCCCAGTGTGAAATGTAGACTGCGGAGATGGAAGTGAACAAAGAGAAGCCAAGTAGGTAAATCATGGAGACGGTCATGTCGGGTACTTTTAGGTTTGTTCGTGGCAGATGGTGCTGGACGCAGAAAATATACGTCAGTGGAAGATGAGATTATGCAATCTTTTCCGGTGAGTGATAGGAAAACCTGCTCCCCGTGGGATGTGGGTGCTCTAAGGTGGCAGTGCAAATTATAATCTACGTGAGTTAGAGAAGCAAGTAAACTAAGCAACCTACTGCACAGATCAAATTCCATTTGGCGCTTGAAAGGGATCCTCCTGACGCAGCCAAGCTCATTGACTCAGTGAATCTACGTGAAAGTCACACAAATCCTTGTCTATGTGAGATTCAAACGTAACTAATAGAACATCGGATCTCTATTGATTTAGGAGGGAAAACAACACTCATACCGTTGTAATGCCCATTTTTACTCGGCTGCGAGCCGTAGCTTACTTTTTGCGGCCATTTATTCATATCTAATTATACACTCCGACACCAATAGCTATAAACAGAGGCGGATCCTCGTGACGTTCAACTCCAGTTGATATTACCCTGCAGCATTAGATATGCCTACGTAATCTCACCACCATCAGATAATGATTTATTTGATATAAGTGTCTGTTTAACTAAAGCCAAAACTATCTACTTACTTACGTCATGTAAAGAAACAACACCTGGAAATCAAAGTGGAAGGAGGAATTTGGGAAGTAAAAGGCCGCCCAGCGGCTAACGGAAAAGCTTTAGAGAAGTCAATCGTCATCAAACCCATCAAGCATATACGGAGGGCAGTCATTGAAAGAAGGAACACCTTCTGCGATGGCTATTTCGGGATGCTCTTTCATGGAGCTAAGGATTTCCAGCCTCTTCTTTCTCGCCTCCAGACCCGCCTTCTCTTGTTTAAGAGCTGGTCCACGACCCAGCCTTCGCGCCAGGTCAGTGTGTGACATAATACGGGGCTTAGGGTCTGGCTCCGCAGTCCATTTGTACACAATCCAGGTGTAGTTCCCGCTCTTTACCGGATGCACTATTGTATCCAAAACCTCAATATGATGGTCCTTCATTTCGGGCGGCTGCGGCTCCGATGGGAACTTCTCGTATAGGGTGCTCCTAACAGACTTTGCAAAGCTCGATCCAGGAAACATTTTGTACACGGCCACCATGTCCGTTCCGATGTTTGTGAAGACCCGGTGACCAAATCCAGCCTTCGTCACACTGAGGACCCTGCCGCAGTCTGTGATGCCGTCCTCGATTCCCGGGTTGATGAGCGGTCTGGTTTTCGGGAGTGACATCAATTTGGGTAAAGCATCGCCTGCCGTCTGCCGCCCCTGGTCCTGACCCATATCATGAATCCCCTCTTCTTTTCTTTGCCTTGCGACGCCCTCGGCATCGTCGTTACCCTCGGCACTCTCTCTCAGAGCTGGACCCTCAAAGTCGGAGACGTCCTGTTCCATCTGCTTTAATTCTTCCTCGGGCAATTCGTCCCCTTCGGTATACTTTCCGGGAATAGAAGCATCCCTTACTCCGAAGAACTGTAGGTTTGCCTTAATGCGCTTGCTGCTGGCCCGTATAGCCTCTTCCTTCTCCTCTTTCGAGTGGTTAATATTTTCTTCATCTACCACGAGATTGATGGCTCGCAAATGGTCAACAGGAAGGATGTGATCGTCTTCTTTGAGGCCTTCTTTCGCATTCGAATGCCTCAGGCGCTCGTTTATCTCTTCAAGGTCATTTACGATGTCATCCATGCCCTTAGTATCGCCCTTTTCCAGGAATTCGTAGTACTCGTTCAATAGCTCGAAGGCGGGTTCTAGAATCGCCTGCTGTGTGATGGTGGGTCGGCGGAGGATATCCCTCAGCTCCCGGCGATGCTCTTCCAGCTCAGGCAGGCTGGAAATTTCATCCAGCTCTTTACGGATGTGCTTAGGTGTGAGCATCTTGAGATCAATGCCTTGTCTTCCAAGTTGCTCCGAGAATATGACATGACCGGAGAACATCTTTTTTGCCTCCTCGGTACGCTGTGGACCCTGTTGCGCTTCGCGAATCTTGTCCAGTATGAGGCGGGCACCAGTTATATATTCGCTGATCATTCTGTACGGAAAGAGATGATCATCCTCATCTCTCCCAGCAGCCTTGTTCTTCTCTCTTAGTTTTCCGTTTGTCTTTTCCATCCTTTTGTGATGTTTCTCGGTTTGGTCTTCCGTCCACCAATTCCGGACAGTCGGATACAATTCCGTGTACAGACGGAGGAACTCATCAGGGGGTGGCCTGGCTGCTTTCTGTCCGTACTTCTGGTTCTTTTCCCCTTCTTTCATCAATCTCTTGCGTTGTTCTTCATCTGCGGCCTTGGTTTCTTCGTCATCGCTTTCCGAATCGGTGGCGCCTTCGTCTGCACGTTCCTCGTCCGGCTTTACAATATCAAGACCCTGGTCTTTCGCCTTCTTGTGAAACACGCTTTGGGCTTTATCCACACTAGTGTACAGCTTGGCTCTCGGGACATTGCCTTCGTCGCGGTGCTGAGCAGACTTCGTTTCCTCTGTTTCGTAATCTTTGGGTTCTTTGTCGATATTACTGAATTGATGGTCCCTCGCAAATCCGGATTTGGTGGTTCTGTCAGTCGACTTTAGCCCAGCAGAAGTGCGTCTAGATGATGCGATGATGTCCGCTTCTTGCGGTGCCTTTTTCACCGCAGCACTCATGATTGGTGTTATTCAAAGGGAGTTTTGTGTCTTGAGGGTCTCATTGTGGAGTGGATGTGAGTATTTAAGTATTAATGCCACCCAGCAAGGAAAAGAAACTGCTCAATACGGGATGGCGAAACTTTTCGACTTGAACGCACTAAATATTCTGCTACCCTTTGCAGACGTGTCCTCAACAGCTTTCTGCCATGTTTTTTAGACCTTGAATGTCGGATTATTCCTGCATTGGTAAATCACATAAGTACGGTTTCCTCCTGCGCTCTTTGCTATGGTAATTTCAGCACAAGATAAAAGCATAACAGCCCGAGTCTCCCACAGCATGAGCTCTTGCGGCAACGGTTGTCAAGATTGTGGGGCTAGCCTGGATGATACCCAGCAACTTGTGCAATTTGGCCCCGAGGTGATTGCTGAAGCCATAAGGACGATCGCTTCTTCAATGGAGGATAGAAGTACCGAAGAATTTCTTGTTCCCGCCCGGACCACCATACGCTGCGATGGCAGCGTTTTACTTCACACATCCAACGGCCCCTTGTCGCCTAGATCTGACTGCGGCAAGCGGGATGCGGTTTCATACACCTTCTATTGTATGTTTTATTTATTGTCAGACTACCGAGAAGCTTGCCGGGAAAAGGCGAAGAACAAAAAAAAGCGTACGTATGAGAGTTTTTCTTTATACAAACTTTACGCTACTATCAGCCGCTTCGCTTATGACGTCATTGAAAAGAACCTGTCTTATAAAGACTGTATGTGGCGTTTCAAAGAAGCTGTTGAAGTTTACGTCTGCCATGATGTTTACTGGGACAATAACCTAAAGGATCTGGGTCGCGATTAATTTGGGAAGGGATTCTGTATCGCTCTAAATATTCTAGAGCCGAAAGTATTAGGTGTGAGTAGTTAACTTTAGCTTTAAAAAGAATAGAAACTAATGTGTATATTTAGTCGATTATATATTACAAAAACTCTAATAGGTTTTTTTCAAAAGTTTGTCTTTCATCCCCCACAGCAATTTTCCATTCTTTCAGATCCAGGTCGTACGGGATAGCATCGAGGCGCGCAGCTTTATAATCCTTTAAAAGATGTGCGAAATCTTGGAAATTTTCTTGAAGACGGTTCCTTATTTTATGCAGCTCTATCGCTGCTTTTACACGTCTTTTCCAGTCGCCGCAAGGAGAATAGACTTTGCGCAATATTTCTTGCGTCTCCATCTTGAGTTCGTAAAATGTGTGATGGATGAAAAGCCTGGATAATCTTAATTCTGTAGCCGTCGAAATTCTCCGCTCCGATCGTCGACGAAGAGAGGTCGCAGGCCGCCGAGTTATAGAAGTATTCCCATTCTTCATTTTGCTCCCTATTTGTTGCGCACTGGCATGAGACTAGCGCCGGTAGTCGAAATGTGCGGATGAAAGCTACCGTAAGGCCAAAGGCCTCCGCCAAAGCGACACGTCTTGATGGGACCGACATTTTTGCTAGGTCTGTTTTGGTAAGAAACGGGAAAGAATCGAGGATAACGATATCTTCGAGTTCGAGGCCGGAAAGTTCCAATATTTCTCGTAAATAGGCAAGCGTGGGTGATTGTATCATATTATCATAGGGATGAATATGATCCTCGCAGGGGTTCAGGAGTAGAAGAGCGGGAAAGTGGAGATTCCCACGAAGTAGTCTTTTGAAGTTCACAAGTTCCTGATCGCCAATCTCCCATCGTGTACAGAATGCTTTAGCCTGAAGGAAATATTCATGGGCTTCTGGAACCACCGACGGCTGGTATTTTCCGTCGATATTGGGTTTAAGTGTCTCGGCAACGAACTCATCCAGTTGGGTTGATAGACTTGAAACCACGAGGAATGGATTTCCCGTAGTCTGGCAATGGGTGATACTCTGACGAAGCCTCGCCCTTTCCCAGCGTTCAGGGTCTTCGGCGTCCTCATATCGGTCGACGAAGCCCTGCAATGAGAGGGATGACAAAGAAACTGTCACCTCGGAAAGGTCAGTGGCCATTTCCGACTGAGAATGAAAACGTCAAGAAGTGAAGAATGATGTTCAGGATGCTGGCAAACATATTTTTCTTGCTTTACAAACCTTACTCTTCCTAAGTAATATACGTCGCCAGAATTGCTTACCAGTAGAAGAGAGTCTGCCTCGAGGGTGTTAGAAAGGATGGAACGAAGGGATGAGATAAAGCGATAGGGTGAAGGGACGGAACAGAGGGATGGGTTGAAGGGATGGGACGAAGGGATAAAGGGTTGGAACGGAGGGATTCTAGAAGACGATAAAATCCCGCAAGACAAGGCTGCTCCTCTTTCTGCCTCCGTTATTAATTTTTATCTCGTATCAGTACGGTGAGGTTTTTATGTGTACAATTAGCGCTTGATCGGTCGGAATTGCATAATGAGTGACCTCATTGCTTGGTTCTCGAGACGCTGAATATCGTGATGATAATGATTCATACACCTGTCAGTTTTTTTTTGGAAGGAGGGAGGGTCGGGAGAGAAGACTGGAACGCTGAATTGAACCCTAAGAGAGCCAAGAAAAAGAATTACTAGAACAAGCCCGAGCATGGCCATATCTTGAAATAGAAGGAAATAAATAGCACCTTATATAAGAGAGCTGACCTTTGCAGCTTTAAAGCTTTATTACCTCAGAGTTATATATACATCGCGGTCAGAATCGCGGCCCCCTAAAGCCTACCGTGGGTCACGACACTTGCAGCGCGCTCAATTCACAGATTCGATATAGCTTCCTTAACATATCTAAAATCTTTCCTGGCAATATTCGAGTACTTTCGGTATTCGTGATCTCTCTCTGAATAGTGCCCCAGAGGAGCACCTAAGTATTAGTCGACCTGATGTGACTCAATGATGCTGGAAATTTGTTCCAGCAAGATTCGTGCACCTCGGAGAGAATTTACATGCGTGAATAGTACCAGAACGCCCAAATGAGGATTCTAGAAGTCCCACCACCCACTAATCTGGCCACGGCTATTTCTGCAATGTGTCAGGCTCGGATTCTTCAGCCATCGGAATCCAAACGAGATTCCCTGCTTGGGACACGTTGCCTTTGAAGTGGAATAAAAGAAGGATCTCTAACTGATGCCAAGGTTAGCATTGAGCGGGTGAACAGCGTCGATACAAAAGTTCTAAGCGGTATTTGGGAGAACTGTGAAAAACAAGATCTGCTCCGGTATTTCCGCCAGTTCAGCCAAGTGGGCAGTTCGTCCTTGTAGTTGCTGAGAATCAGTGCGGCTTAAGTGTTCTTGTAAATCCCCGATGTCTGTTTGGTGGCAGACGCAGAATCTCTCTAAGATAGCAGCATGGAGGACGCTATTAATTAGCGCTGTCTCTATTTCACGGTAATTTGCTTCCTGTCCACCTGGAATTTGCTTCAGAAGCACAACGCGATTGAGTAGAGTTTTAATAATACTAATTTTAGGGCTTCCACTCGGAATCATTGCACGTCTCGGGATCGGGTGGTTGACTTTGGCTCGGGCCTGACTTAGTGAACAAAAAAGTTACTCCTTGGTGAACAAAAGAAGGTGACGGTATGTATATGGCCGCAATCGCTTCTTCATCGAGAGCTCTTTGAAATATAGTGGCAAAGTCCATCTCGCAAGGCAATACAAGCTATGTGACCGTGCGGGTTGTACTTAAAATAACTCTGCAATGCTGGTTACTGGCACGGCGCGGTGCTACGTACTTACAGCCGACGGACAGGCGCCTCCTGGTAAAAAGTGATGCTACATGAAATGTATAGCGCAACACAGGGAATACGACCATCAACGACTCGGACAAAGGCGATATGACCAAGTGCATTAACCATCGCCGCCAATCGGTAGCGCAGCACTTACTGAATATCCCGGTTCGATGCACTTTGTTAACGTCTCCTAATGCGGGGCTTCGCAAACACGCATGCATAAGGCTTTGCAGTTGAGCGGCAGGGAAAGAGACGTTCAACGTTGCGCTACGTGGCGATACCTTGTTACAGATGGACCTGTGGAGCCGCGAAGTTGGGAGCGGGGAGCGCTGCTGCGGTGGGACAGAGGATATCCTCCCTGTCCCACACCGTAGGCCACCACCCCTGTTTGGTGCACCAAATCCCCGAGCCTTTGTCCATCACGTCCGTGTAGGGGTGAGTGAGTGTTTTAATGAGCAAAATTACGTTAGCCATCCCCTCCACCTCTTCAGAGGCATAGTACTGCCCGTGCGAATGGGTAGGTAGTAGAGAGAGCGGAGATTGGTTATAATATCTATATAATTTTACATATAAATGAAAATCATGTTCTCTAGCTATTCATAAGCGCTTCGTAGTTAGGCTTACGGCTAGCCTGGAGCGTGTTGCAGCATCGCCTTATATTATTGTATAGGCCGCGTTGAGGGTTGAAAACACCTCGTTGCATCCCTGAGCGCACGGCGCAACACCACACCCCACCCCCTGAAACCGCGCATCTGGTTCACCAAAATCACATCGTTTAGGCACCAGGCCCCCTTGTTGGATAAAATCACCGATATGGTGGACCAATTACATGATGTTAGTGCACCAAACAGGCGTGGTGGGTGTTGGCGTGGAGCACTCCCCTTATCTCCCATGTTGAGGGCGTCTGTAAATGATCAGCCAGCCTAGTGTCGACACACACGGTTCAATAGCGTAGGCGTAAGGAACGTTGATTGTTACCCGACACGTTTCCGCTCAGGCTTGTGACTCAACAAATCCAGAGGATCACCTCTTGGAAGAGAATTAAGAGGTGATGTCACCGGGTCCTGGCTCACACGTGAATGGTAACGTGACTCATGCATGACTTAGAGTCCGCCTGCTGCGAAAAAATTGGAGCGTATAGAAGCGCAAAAGTTTTCTTGGATGTCTGGCATCCAAAGGCTTCCTCCTACTCGAACACCACAGGCGTCTTCTCCAAACCAGTTCCAACTAAGATATCTTTATCTCTTTCTATTATCAGTCATTGTTATCCTGTCGGCATGCAACACTGCTTTTCACTAGTTTCCGGGAAGATCGGGACTTTGGCACTTTTCCATATTAGGTATAGATCCGAGGCAGTACTGCTATGCTCATGGCACTCGTAGTCTGAGCCCCGCTTTTAGAACACGTGCTCGAGCGTGCTTCAGCAAATTATAAACAGCACCTAGTCTCATTCTACTCCGGACTACTCACAAAGCTTTTCAGATCTCTTTCCTCTCAAATAAAGTTTTCAGGTCTCTCCAAGACCCATTTAATAAGGATGAGCTATCTCGCAATTACTGGCCACGTGTTAAGTCGCTTCATCCAAGCTGCAGTCCTCCTCCACTTGCTCGATCCTGTCCGCGGGGAGCCTACAACATATGGCCTTGATCATGATACACTTGAGCTTGGAGTATCGAGGGAGAGTCTACTCAAACGGAAGTTCCTTGATTCGTTTGCTCTCATATGCGCTGCAAAAAGGGATGCCGACAGTGTTTCGGCAGTTTGTATGGAAGAAGGACATCCGCAAGGGACCGTTCTGAGAATCGCCAGCAATGGCGGGGTGCGCGAATACGTGCTAAACCACATTCGGCACATATTAGGCGTTCTCAATTCCCTTTCAGGTACATGTGAGTCTTCTGCGCAGTAGAGGTTCATAGCCGTACTTTATTTGCAGACTAAATTCTATTCATAGGCTTTGACCAGCGTGCAGCTGAAAAAGAAGTCTTACTGTGTATCACCAGGCTAGATATCTCAAAAGTCCGAGGTTACCTCAAAGACGTTACCGCTGGCTACGAAGCTGTCGATTATCCTCCCTCGGCTATCAGGGAGCGTCTAGAGGGATCTTCAATATTAGGATACAGCTCTGGAACACGTACTCCCCAACAATTCCTAGACTGGCTAAGTCAAATTTATGCTTTCAAAGATGCATTTTCGGAAGCCGAGCCTGAGGTCTTCTTACAGCATTTGGCCTGGGCCGAGGAAGGGAGAAAATATTACTTCGAAGTTCTGAAACAAGCCTTCTATTCGCCAGTGTCTAGTCTGCCTCGGTGGATCCTTTCCATCTTGAAGCTGAGCCGTTACAGCATTGCGGCAAGAGCCATGATACGATTAGTCTCGGAATTTCCTTCCCTGTTTGATCAGATGACTGTCGAAGCTGTTTCAGCACCCAGCACAACCTGCTTCACCCCCTCTATTGGAAATCACACCTTACAACGTGTCTTACGAAGAGTGGTTGGTCATCGCGCGGATGAATATATCTCCCGACTCGACAGAGTATGGAACGCAACAAATGCCGAAGACCGGTTTTTACAAGCCTGCTCCAGAAACCTCACTGTTCATGCCGAAGTACAACTTTTGAGCTTCTACGATCACAAAAAGCATCTCAGCCCCTCATTTCGATTCATGGGCGTCAGTAAGAAGTCTTGCTACTTATGTAGCTTGCTTCTCACGGCCCATCCTAATTCATTCCTTGTGTCATCTTGCCACCAAAAGATATATCCTTCATGGTCTCCTCCGAAAGCAAGCGACGCCTCCATTTACAGACAGTACAAGATCCTTATAAATGACATGTGCAAAATAATGGAGGCTGCTGCGAAGCAGGATCTGGAATGCCGGCTGGGTTCTGCTCGGCGAGCTATTCCTGCCGATTCAACTGCCGGAATTTCTTCGACAGGCTTATCCACTGCCCAGTCGTTGGGACGAAATACGCCATATCTAGATCCACCACAACGGGCACAGGCTAATACACCTACTTTTAAAGTCTGGGAGGATGAGGTTTCAAATGTCAACACGCCCTTCGATTTTTGGGCGTCACAGGAACCGGATGCGCTCGTTGTTTCGGATCATCTGTACGAGAGTCGACGTCAACAAATATATCGTCCGGTCCATTTTCGTCAGAGCTCTTCGATGGTATTTCACATCATGAGAGTAGATGATCCTACGAGACAAGACATAGTGAGCTTAAGGGATCTTATGGGACCATCAAGCGACATCCCTTCATGGACCAAATTAATCAGCATTGTCGCGGCAGAAGACGAGCATGGGTTGTTGTTTAAAGAGGGAAGGGACTATTTCATGGTCGAAAAACGGATACGGGTGACCAATGAAAGGCAATTTCTCGCATGTCTCCAATATCTGGACAACCTAAATATCCTGAGCTCCGAGATTTATGTCCATAGCTCTTCAGGCACCCAATTGACAAAGAGTTCTGGTAACAGCACTTCTAGTAGCACGGAGGACCTGGAACGGCCATCCAAGAAGCAGAGGGCAGGTAAAAGGGATAGGGAATGATGAAATATGGATCGTGTCGTTGGCTGATCGATGCCTTACTACCTGATTTATTGAATCTTTCCGTTTGCATCGCTTATAGTGTTAATATATAGTAACCTTCACCACTAGCGAGGAGAGTACCAAAATATCCATCACCAGTTTCACGGAACGGGTCCCTTTTTCAAGCTCGGACGATCACCTACCATCAGAAAATGAGACCTGACGACTATATTAGACGGAATTGCCAGAGACCTATTGCAAGTGGCGAATACGCTCGATATCATCATATTTGGTTGGTGATAATGCTGTAAGGTTAGAAGTCTTAGTTTTCCCATGAGAGCTTTTTCTTGAAAAGAAAAAAAAAGAAAACAAAAACAAGATTACACCCTGCTTGTGTAAATACTGTTAAGTCCGCCTTCCCTTATCTGATTGCTGCATACCTTTGCTAGAGTGCGGACGCCTCATGAATGCATTTAGTGCAGCTATTAGTAACTTTGATCGGCTGCAGTGCAAATTTGCGAGGTTTTTGCTTGGCGTTCCCGGCCGCGGGGTGGACGGCGCAACTGTCTGTCGTGCCTGTCGTGTTGCTTGCAATGAAGCACTCGTACGATCGGCAGATAGCACGATAAAACGGTTAGGGCTAACAAGACCCTGTGCTCAGGCGCAGATGCTGCTGCATCCAATATGCGTAGATGGTACGATTATCACATCCGTGCAATACGGCACCTGCTCAGAAGGTGTCAATTCTCGATCGCGTTACACTACAGGACGAGTCTGAGGAACGTTATTTTAAGCAGTGTAACATCGAATTCCCCAATCCTTGTATCTAGCGTTATTTTAAAATCGCACCGATATCGACCTAACGCACGGAACAACTTCTTTCTCCACATTGACGCCTTCACCTTAGAATTATCTCAGCAGCAACAGAAAACAATGAACGATACCGGTGGCGGATTTTATAGGTTCCCCTGCCTCTACTCGAAAACCCAGTCATGCCCCAATTTCGTCTGGCAGAATGGCGACGCGTGCGGAACCTGCTTGGTAAGAAAATCTACTCAAGACGTACAACAAAAACAGATCTCTAACGAATATGCTAGTCTATGGGAAGGCGATCGGGCCGGGAGTAAGGTATGTAGTAATAATGGCATCGAATTATCCCCTCCCACAACGTATAATAATGTTGTTAGAAACTTCTAGGGAGATGCCATACGATTTTGTCTATTAAGCTCTCAAGCGCAATGAGCGTCATCTATTCTCTAGTAAACACTACAGTTACGCTCTTCGAGTAATAAATAGATGAATCTACAGGCAGAGCACCATCCCACAGCTTTAAGCGTATCTACCTGGTGGACATGGAAGGTGCTGGGGACCATGTTGGCATTGTCTTGCTTTTAGAACTTGATAAAATTTATTAAGCTAATTAACAGCTGTAAGTCAACAGGATGCATAATAAGATTTCTGATAATGATGCTGAAGATGTGGCCTGGAAGGATGGGATGGGACATACCTGAGTCAAGCCCCTCGGATGCCACATTACAATCCGGGTGGCACTGAAGCGGGTTAGAAATAGAAAGGTGATGGAAATTGAGATCAGCTGTAACCTGATCTGCAATACTCATGTATCAGGTTTCATACACAAGTTCGACTATCAAAGTATCAATACTGTTTTTGATATTTGTCATTAGTCTGATGATTTGTCAACTACTTCTATTTAACGTGTTTCACCAGTGAGCTGCGCACCCCAGTGAGCTGCGCACCGCGTTTCTCACCAAAAATCGAAAATTTGGCAGCACGATATCTCCACATTCACCTAGTTAAAAACTGCCAATATTCCATTATTAAGCTTTGTAAGAGCACTGACGCATTACTTCTTCATTATTGTCCGGATTCGGAATCTTTAATATTTCGCTTTTATGAGCAGCCCCACCTTCATTTCCGATTCTCCGAGAACTCGTGTATATATTCTACAGTAGATAGCTTCATTCACAGAACCAGAGATTCCTCCATTTTGATACCTCTCCCTATGCACGCAAGGATATGCTGCGCACCAGGATGAGTTGCCCCAAAACTCAACAGTTATGAGCCCGGATCACGCACTCTTTAGCGTGCACTCACTCTACTACTAGTGCAACACCCGCACTCTCTATTTTTAGGAAACAACAGGAACCTACGGACCCGAAACAGGGTAATTACGCTCGCACACCGAGAAAGTTCGGAGCCTTGGCACAAGCGAAGCTCTATTTCGAGCCTTACCAGCGACCTTACCTCACGACTTTCACAATGAACTACACCACAACTAGGGCTATTCTAGCCAAACCTGCTGACTGGGATAACTGGCTAGGCCAGGTCAAAGCCCGTGCGGAAGCCTCAGATATCTGGGAGCTTGTCAATCCCGCAATCGTCCCAAAACCAAGAACCTCGCCCAAGCCGGACCCACCACGGCTTCAATTCGACGAGAACCAGGAACCTACTACGAACAAGGACACATTTGCACTCCTTACGAGTCAATATCGCATCGACCTAGAAGAATACCGAACCCAGAAGAAGGCTCTAGTCGATTTGACTACCTACATTCAGGAGTCAATTTCAACCAAGCTTCTACCTTTCTTATCCGACCTTCCTTCTCATCCCTGGGACTTCCTACGAGCCCTACAGAAGCGTCTAGCTCCTACAGATGACGCACGCACTCTTGAACTTGAATTGCAGTACCGGCAACTGCAGAAAACCCCGAAAACTCAGGATGTCGAATCGTGGATTGAGGAGTGGGAACAGCTTTACTCTAAGGCTAAAAAGCATCAACTCTCAGAGGTACAAGGAGGAAAGCCAGTTCGAGATCTTCTGCTCGCCATCAAGCCAATCTATCCTCATTTCGCCAATTTCTATGAGCTCTCTTCCCGGAGCTCTCAGCTCTCATTCGATTTCTTTACGGTTACGGAGGAGCTTAGGCAGCACGCGCGCCTGCAGAGACTCTCCAACCAGAAACATTCCACTGAAACGCACTCAGCCTTCTCAGCCACTCTACAAGGCAAGGACCAGGCTGGAAGACGTCAGAAACCGCAATGTCCATGTGGACGACGACAGTACTTTGCTGAATGCTGGTATTTCAACCCAAAAATTCGACCCAATGACTGGAAACCAAACCCAGAGGCCCAGAAGAAGGTTGATGAGTACCTCAAAGACCCGAAGAACCAGGAATTCGTCAAGCAGGCCTTAGCTCGTTCAGAGGCCAGGACTAAGGAAAGAGCCAAAGCAACGGAACCAACAACACCTCAAGGAGAACTAGGGGCCTTTACGGCTTCCCTTCAAGCATTTCCAACAACTTCAGCAACGGACTACTGCCTACGAACCTCCTGGATGCTCGATTCTGCAACCAATACTCATGTTTGCAACAACACTAAACACTTCACCAAGACACGGGATGCGGAGCCACAGGACAAGCTACTTTCCGGCAATCAGGCTATTCAAATCGAAGCCTTTGGAACTTACCGGCTAGAGGTGAATACACCTACTGGGACGGGTATCATGACCCTCCTGAACGTGGCATACATCCCATCCTTCCTTACAAACCTGGTTTCCCTAAAGCTTCTGATGGCTAAGGGGGTGCACTGGGATACGAAACGGATGCGCCTAACCCGAGACAATAGCGATCTCTGCTCAGTTACGCAGAATTATGGCCAATTTCTCCTTCAGGATAACTCGGCAGAAATGCTTCAGGCTTATGCGACAACCAAAGCCTCAAAGGCTACTAAGGAAGCTTCTCCCGCCCAATGGCACCAAATTCTAGCCCACGCAAACCCTAATGTTATTAGGCATCTGCCTACTGCCTTACAGGGAGTTCAGATCACTCCAGGATCAGACCCTGCCCCGTCTACAGCCGAATGTCAAACCTGCGCACTATCCAAGGCCCATCAAATCATTTCGAGGACTCTTCTCCAAGAAGAACCGGCTACTAAACCGTTCAGACGGATCACGTGTGATTTGATTGAAATTGGGGGCGCCTACAATCAAGACCGCTGGACAACCCATATTGCCTGCCACCGTTTTGGCTTCAATTTTGTCTTCACGCACCCAAACAAGTCTGACCTGCCTAACCTAATCGAGTTCGCGCTCAATCTGATCGACAAAAAGTACAAAGGAACTGTAGTTTATTTCCGGACCGATGGAGAACGCACACTAGGAACGGAATTTCAGGAAGAACTCAAATCCAGAGGGATTACGCTCGAAACTTCAGCACCACACACGCCAGCACAGAACGGACAGTCAGAGCGAACTGGAAGAACAATTCTCGACAAAGCGAGAGCTATGCGGATAGGCTCAAATCTTCCCCAGTCCCTCTGGCCTGAGATTGTAAAGGCAGCTGGCTACATTCTCAATCGAACACCCACGCCTAAAACAGACTGGATCACACCATTCGAGGCCGTTACAGGCGTCAAGCCGAAAGGTTCTCACCTTAGAGTATACGGCTGCAAGGCCTATCCTCTTAAGCACTTGATTCCGCGTAGTCAAAAGTTGGCTGAACGCGCACATATTGGATATCTGGTAGGATACGACTCCACCAATATCTATCGGATCTGGATCCCAAGCCTACGCAAAGTGATTAGGACAAGGGATGTCCTTTTCAACGAGAATGAGTTCTATAACCCTGAAGACATAGACTTAGCACAACTACTTGGTCAGGAACGCGAAAATTTTATTCAAACCTTGGCTACACCGAGTCTACCAACACTCGAGGACTTATCAGAGTTAGAGCTCTTAGAGCTTTCTCCAACCTCAATCAGCTCACAAGACAAAGAGGCTCCTACACTTATTCAGGAAAACTCCGAACCTCCCGGAATTCCGACTCCAGAAGCTACACCAATTCCGACCCAGCAACCGGACCCTCCTGGACCTCCCGTACCCGCCAACAGACTAGGAACACTATTACCAGTTCAGTACGATACTCCACCGGCACCTGGAGCAGACTCTACCAACAGAGCACCTCGTGGCAATGAAATTTCACCCAATCCAAACCCAGGCTTGATATTGGATGAAGGAGCAAAAAGGAAAACAAGAAAACAGGCATACGCAGCAGCAATTGACACTATTCAGAACCTATCTGGTTATTACGCAGCCTTTTCTGCCAGTATAACTAGCAAACCACCTCAGGACTCGGCCAGAATTCATAGAGATCAACTTCCACTGCCACCACGGAATTTTCGCGAACTTCTCAACCATCCACACAAGGACGGATTTCTCCAGGCTCTAAACTTAGAGCTAGAGATTCTATCGAGCAAGGGAACTTGGAAGATTGTCCCACGAAGCCAGGCGTCAGCCAGGAACAAGCAAGTGATTCCCCTGATCTGGGTATTCACGTACAAATTCGACACTGAAGGATTCCTACTCAAATACAAAGCCCGGCTCTGCGTACGCGGTGACCTTCAACTTACCGAACAAGATACCTTTGCCGCAACCCTTGCAGGAAGGACGTTCAGAAGCCTAATGGCTATCACGGCAGCATTCGATCTCGAAACTCTTCAACTCGACGCTGTGAACGCGTTTGTAAACAGCCCAGTCAACGAGGAAATTTATTGCCAACTACCAGAAGGCTTTCAACTTCAAGAAGCCCAGTTCTCTCTCCCAAGGAGCCAATACGTTCTTCAGTTGCTACGAGCTCTATATGGACTTCGTCAATCCCCGGCACTCTGGCACGATCATTTCTCCGCTACCCTCGAATCGCTTGGACTTCAACCAGTCCCAGGAGTAAATTGTCTCTTTCGGAATACTCAAATCATTCTATTCTTTTATGTGGATGATATCTGCCTCATCTTTCACCAGGATAACAAGGATTCAGCCAACCAGTTTGTACACCAACTAGTCTCCGTGTATCAGATGCGGATCCTAGGAGAACTTTCGTGGTTTCTAGCCATACGCATAGTCAGGAACCGAGCTGAGCGCAAGCTTTACTTATGTCAGGACTCCTATATTGCAAAACTGGGAGTCAAATTCAATCTGGAACCGAAACCCCATTCCACACCCCTACTACTGGACGACCTTCTTCCCGCAGACTCTCAGGCCTCAGCACAAGACATCTACGCCTATCAACAGCGTATAGGTTCGATCAACTTTGTTGCAACCGTTACCAGGCCAGATATCGCTCAGGCAGCATCGAGGCTCTCCGAATTTCTCACCAATCCATCCTCTCAGCACCGGAAGCTGGCCAATCGAGTGATTGAGTACCTATTAGGGACGCAGTACCTCGCAATCACATTTGATGGACTCCAAACGACGCTACCTAAGCAGATCTTCCTAGCTAGCAGTGATGCATCCTTTGGAAACGATGTCCAGACTCGCAAAAGCCACCAGGGATACATTTTTCAACTCTTCGGCGGACCAGTTGATTGGTCAGCTACTAAACAGAGGACAGTTACCACCTCAAGCACGGAAGCAGAGCTTTTAGCTCTCTCAACCACTGCAAAGGAGACAATCTGGTGGAAGCGATTCTTTCAAGAGATCACATTCGATCCTGGTCATCAGATAACTATCCAATGTGACAATCGACAGACCATTCGACTACTAGAAGAGCAAGCACCGCAGCTCACTACCAAGCTACGCCACGTCGACATCCATCACCATTGGTTACGCCAGGAAGTTCGAGCAAGCCGAATTCAGATCCACTGGACCCCTTCAGCTGAAATTTTAGCTGACGGACTAACCAAGCAACTACCGGGACAAAGATTTAAGCAGTTCGTCAAGCAACTAAATCTGTCTGATATCAAGTCTCTACTAGCCTAAGTAACGGGCTCCCCACTATCCCTAGATTGAACTTCCCCAAGCGAACCTTGACTTTCAATTTCCCTAGGCGTTATACATGTTCTCTTTGGTCACAATAGCTGCACAACCACCTATTGTGAAGGGGGTGTGTAAGAGCACTGACGCATTACTTCTTCATTATTGTCCGGATTCGGAATCTTTAATATTTCGCTTTTATGAGCAGCCCCACCTTCATTTCCGATTCTCCGAGAACTCGTGTATATATTCTACAGTAGATAGCTTCATTCACAGAACCAGAGATTCCTCCATTTTGATACCTCTCCCTATGCACGCAAGGATATGCTGCGCACCAGGATGAGTTGCCCCAAAACTCAACAAGCTTTTATACGTTCAATGTTTTCTCTTTCTTGTTTTTAGAGTGATTGACAGGGTGAGTGTTGACACGCAAGAATTAGAGCAGATTTTGGGGTCCGAAATTACATATCTCCATGGCCACTTGACGCATTCTTATAAATTTAAGAAGGGGGTAGTGGAATATGTGTGCAAACTTATCCGTAGAGTTTTAAAAGTTGTTACCTAGTGGTTGTGGAGATACTGTGCTGCCAAATGTACGATTTTTGGTGAGAAACGCGGTGCGCAGCTCACTGGGGTGCGCAGCTCACTGGTGAAACACGTTAGTTGCAAATAGTCTCTAGTTACTCAAGAATTCAGTCATTCATTCACTCATAATGATTGATTCACCCATTTTATTTCATCAAAAGGGCTGTAGTATTCTGGTAACCCCTGGTATGGGTAAATCTCTGCTTTTTTGCCACCAATTGTTTGAACATAACCATGGACGCGATAAAAGACCATGGTAATTTGTATTTCGTATGCCGACCCGTCGCCTGATCACGGTCACGCTCTCGAACCAACTAGCGAAGGCATTGCCGACGACTTTATCGTGACGCTCATTAAGGCAGAAACCCGGTTAAAAGAACTCTATGATAAGTTGCAACTGTAAGCTGAAACCGGTGACGTAAAAATTATCCAAGCGATACAGGTGATTCATGCTGTCTACCCACTCCTAATAGAAAGCATAATCGTTGAAAGATCCTGATAAGGGATAGCCAGGTGAGCCTCAATTGGAATCAGTCCATGATGCTGTTAATGGAATTCTGGTTGTTATCATCAGGTCAAGATATTGGGCCATTCTAAGCACGCGTTCAACGGCTCGGCTTAGTTGGGCTGCCAAAAGCTTACTTGACTTTATAAGCCCTCATCCGCAACTTTACGCCTTGATCAACTTCAACCAGCCAAGAACAAATCACAGGACTATGAACTCTCCAGACATGGTTGTCACTTGCGCGGGGACCGGCAATACCGGCGCAGATACCTGCTCCGGTTGCGGTGGCGTATAAACCTTGTCTAGTTTAGCGGCATAATTAATAATTGCAATGTAATCTATGCTTCTAACTCTACGATAATGGAGACACGAGATATATAAGCTCCATAAGGGCATTCTTACCAGTGGGTAATAGTCAATGCTAAAGAAAAGCTTCACTCCGAAAGCTTTTTCCAATAATTGTGAACATGTGCTTCTGGAGCTCGTGATTACGACTTACAGCTTCTTCACGAGAGAATCCTAAAGGTAGGGGTTCGGACTGGTTCTGCACACGAATCTAAAATCGAAATATATCTATTAGGCAACAATGTAATTTGTCGATAATCAGCCTAAATTAATAAGTAAGTGGCTTTTCTACCTAATCTTTCTGGAGCTGCGCTGTTCAGTACCAAGGCACCTTAGAATATATGACTAAACTAATATGTTATCCAATAGCATAACACAGGTATTTCAGCTTTATTTTTTTTTTAACATGTAAAAGGCTTTTGTTTTGGTATTGCTTTCCCCATATATTGCACTTAACATCCCTAACAGCCTTTGAAACTTAGGGTTTGACATGTTAATGTTCGCAGTCCGCGCAATATTTGAGATTTGTGCGACCAAGCGAAGCTCTCTTAAATAATCGACAATTCAAGCATACAACTCCCCACGCTCCTCCTACTCCAACATTGCCACCATATTGCATGAACGTTCCTGGCTTGTAAATGTCCCTCTCAATACTATAAGGAATACAAAAACGATGGCGTCTGCCGCTTGTGTTCGAGTTTGACCGCTTGCCGCGACTCCCTTTCATCATTCTATTGGAAAATCTTAATGCCGGCCTGATCTTCAGAAAAATATTGTAGGTAAAGTAATCGTGATTTGCGATAGGCCGCTGAGATCCTTCTGGAAGTTTACTGGTAAGGTCAAAGCACGGCCACGTCTCTATTTCCAGGAGATCTTGAGCGGTGTGGATGCGTTTGCCAGTGGTAATGTTGGAGTTTTGCTCGAATATTATCTGATGAATAATCGCATGAAGGCCTTTGCATGTCCAGCTTAGTGCGAGTCGTTCGGGATAGGACAGGTAGTCGCAAATTGCTCTGACCAGCTCGACGGGCAAAACTGGTAATGGAACTATGATATCTTGTTATTATTATTATTATTATTATTTGTTGGAACAAGTGGTGTGACGGCTTGATCAATGATAAAAGAATCAATTGGAATGAGTGGCATATCCAGTAGAGGGAGGCTGTACGGGCTTCCCTTATACCTATTCTACCTACTAGGGTAAAACGGGTATGTAACTTGCTTACCTGCTGAGAAAGGTGTGCAACGAGTATAAGACATAGCTGAATCCAAAACACTACTGAAAGTAAAATACACGTGATTGATCCAACATTATTATTATTATTATTATTATTATTATCATTATTATTATCATTATTATTATTATTATTATTATTATTATTATTATTATTATTATTATTATTATTATTATTATTACAAGTTTCAGAAGCCCAAGAAACGAATATATTTACTTGCTATACTTATTTCGGGTACTGCTGTGCATAATTAGGTATCAAAAGATAAGGAAATTGAACTGGCCATGGATTACTTAGGAAAACTAAGGACTATATACGCGTTCCAGCAACCGAGGTTAAAGACAGTAACTTTTATTTACACTTATCAGATTACTTATTTAGCGTGCCCACTATAATATGCTACTCTTAGTGTTGGATTTGGGTGAGTGAAGAGTAGTGAGGTCAGAAAAGAGTAGATTCTGCCTGTATTTGAAGAGAGGTGAAAGAGTGTCTTTATATACACAACATCAGACAGTATAACCGAGGAAGCAATAGATCCGAGGAGATTGCATTACCGAGGGTAGGGAGTGACCGAGAAAGGAATCAATGTGGTGCCTGAGGAAGTAGTGAGATAGTCCGACACTTAGTGCGCCCAGCCCCATCTTAGTTTTATATACTTATCTCTTTTTAGTAGATGTTTCGACCTCCAGCTAAGCTCTGCATTAACCTCCACCAAAAGTTCTCGATTTTTATAAAACTATATATTCGCTAGTATTCTAATGTAGTTCATCCATATATAGAGGCGTAAACGAGGCAGCGGGCTTACTAAAGCTAAGCCAAACCAAAGCATCTTAAGCTAACTATAATCGTTGATAAAGCAAGCAAGGGGACCCCAAGAGCTATAGCATCGAGGCTAAGGCTACGTTACATCCACGGAAGACAAATCAGGTCGTAGATCAGATATTAGGCTGTTGGGGCGGGGTAGCTCAAAAGTAGGGTAGCTTTAGGTTTAGCGGAACCTTACGGTATAAAGAGGGGTATCCGTAGACGCCCCAAAGACTAACTATTAGATTTTAAGGGAAAAGTAGTAAGGTTAGAAAAGAGAGTAGATTCTGCCTATCTCCTAAGAGGAAAGTAGATAGACTTACTGTTGGAATGGAGCAAAAGGACGGAACTCGTCCAGTTACTCCATGTTGCTAGGGGGCCTCTTATACCCCCACCCCCTGATGTTATGGTTGGTGGAACTGACGCATATATCTAACACTTACTTATATAAATAAATAAGTAATTAAGTAACTAAGGAGAATAGAAGCCGATATTGCTATCCGAAGCTCGTGAAGATAAGGAGCGGTAAAGAGGTAGCAAAGATTAGATACTAATCTTAATGCCCAAAGAATATATCCCGTGAGGTAGTAAGATAAAGTAGTCTAACACTAATCCTCTCTTAATTCCTAGCTCTTCAAGATCTAAAGTCGAGCTTCACAGGCTTAGTTAATTGGGTTTAATTATAGTAGTTCCTAGTGCGGCTGCTGTTATTAGACGTTACTATTACTAGATACTACCTCTACGAAGTCAGTTAGTGCCGCAGTTTAGGGATTCCGCGAAGTTGCTAATTACCCCTAATAGCTTAGAAGTAGGATAGCAGAAGACCAACTCTTCTTATAAGATTAATAATAACAGAGACAAATAAATAGGCGCTAGTAGAATATATAATAGAACAAAGGTAGTCTATCTATCGTACTATCTCTATAGAGTTAGCTTAATGTCTATAATCTACATCTCTCGATAGTTTAATTATTAGAGCTTCTCTCCATCTCGATCCTTTAATATAGCTTATATACGAGTCGAAAATCATGATAAAATCATGGTATAATGTCAAAGTTTAGTTAATAAATTCCTGTAAAAAGAAAGGTAAGCAAGGAAAATAAGGTCTAACTCTTCTTTATATATCCAGGTTTCATTAAAGGGGTAGGTGGAATTACTTACGTTAAACGAAACTCTCTGAAGACGACACATGCGCCAAAGCTAGCAGCTTAGAAGCAACATTTCGGCTAGAACGAGCCCGGTCCTTTATTCGATATATAGGGGACGCTCGCCGTCGAGCCCGCAAAATTATCTTGCAACCATATGACTACATATTCGCGCTACTCTAGCTTCCCTCCTTTTTCTTGTTGTGCTGCATCGCTAATTTTTAAGTCCTAACTATTATCTGTTTAGCTAGACCGTCCCCTGTCTTGTTTCTTTTTCACTTTTGATTTTCTCCTGACACAATAACTCATCTCGCATACCCACTGCCTTAAGTATTCCATCTTTAGCTTAAAATACTAAAACACCGTGAGTCTGGCTAATTCCTCGAACTCTCAGAATAATGTTTCCTAGTCCCTCTTACTGCAGTCTTAGGGTGCCTAGGCGATTAATACAGAAAAGACCCTATACAAAAATGGCCTCTATCGAGCAAATCAATATTGGCCGCTAAATAATCAACTCAGTCCGGTAACATAAAAATTATGGTTATAGTATCAGCTAAGAGTACTGGTATCTGCCTGGCTTGCATGCCTTTGTGAATCCACATTATCGAGCGATAGTAGTGGAGACTGTGCCGCGGACGTAAGCGGTTATTATCTGTGCGCAGAAAAGCTTGGCGGCCGTTAACTGCCAAGCTTTTTAAATCTAAGCATGCCGTCAGTGCGCAGTGTCGGCTTGGCGGTTCCAGAGCTAAGCTGCTTTCCACACCATTACATAGAAGTATTATTAGGCTATGTGCATAAATATCCCTGAACCGCTGTGGCGCCTCTTTATAACCTCCATGGTTGTAGTTTCAGGCCCTTTTTGCTGACTAATACTGCCTCGTTCAAGGTCGTATTTTAGAATACCCTACCTTATCTAACCCTCGACAGGGTTTCTCCCTCTTTGGTGTTTGGATCCTTAGAGGCAGAGGCCCGCTCGTTACACTAGCCAGGTCTTATCTCTATAGACCACCAGTTTCTTCGATGAGCGCTGAGGAAGGCACATTGCGGGTAGAACTTAGTTGAACCGTACCGTACGGCGTCATAGCAGATAGCGTGGAGGAGAAGAAGGACAATGCGGCGGGTGCGTGAGTTAAGGTAGGCGATACCTAAAATTCTGAAGGCGGCGCTGCGGCACAGTATAGAAGCAAAGAGAAACCCACAGTGAATAATGAAATGGCTATAGAGAGCACGGCGGATAATTACGAAGATCGCTTGTGGAAGCGAGCGACCGGTATGAAACGACCTGGGTCGTCCTCTTAATGAACGTGTCGGAGAACGTCAGAGATCCATCCGCTAGAGAATCGCCGCTTGATTGCTCATGTAGGTAGTCACTCGTACGTACTAATCTCGGGCTCTTTGCAGATCCTCTCTGCAGTTCCCTTGTGGTTCACAGTACGAGGCCCTCGTTAGCCAACCATAATACCTTCTCTCAAGGCTCGACTGTTTTAATGCTCTATAGAGCATGGTTGATAAATGTTTCGTAAGAGAGTTTGCACGAGTGGACTTACATACGCTGAGCATAGAGGTGTTGGTGCTTGGTTGATTGGGGGTGGAGGAGTATATGGCGAGTCAATAAATGAAGTAGCGGGAATGCACTTCGAAGCAAGTAGTGAGACACAGCACCAGAGAACAGGACGAAGATGTCCCGGAGAATTATTTAGTATCTTTGTAAATTTAAGCACTCCCTACCTAAAAAATCTTGAATAACAAGAAAATATTCCTGAGGACTGACTTAGTAAAAGATATTAACACCATATTTTTTTTTCCTAGTACAACGGCGCTGAGTAGTCGTTTTAGTTTAAATTTTTTTTTTTTAAAAAAAAATCCTTAGATATTATATTTAATAATGGACCTCGCATCTGGTCTATATTCCATCGCTCATCCAGTTCTTTAGCATCTCTCTCGGCTCCTACCATATAGCCATTCATAAGCGGGACTAACTAAGCACTATATCTCCTGATCGTTATACTCAACTCCTTTCTCGAGACTCTAGCCCTAATCGAAACACGCCTATCGCTTTTACAATGATTTATCGCATACTTGCCTACAGCGTTTTAGCGCTTTCCGGATGCTCTACAATTAACGCACATATTATTCTCTCATAGCCTACTCCTTACTTTGCCACGCAGTTGGCAGGGGACAAGAGCCCTCTTCCGGATGGAGCATCATACCCATGTAAGTGGCCAATATGGAGCCAGGAATCGGGTTTAGATGGCCTGCCGAAAAGAACTACGCTCCAAGTTGGCGCGCAAAATACGGTTAAGTTCGACGGCACGGCAGTACATAACGGCGGCAGCTGCCAGCTTAGCATTACCACCGACACAACACCGCACCGGAACTCAAGCTTTAAGGTCTTCCTATCAATCGAGGGCGGTTGCCCCGGTGTAGGTAGTACGGTCGCCGATTTCCCGTATACACTACCGGCATCAATACCCAGCGGCGACGCTACCTTTGCCTGGACTTGGTTCCCTGTGTCAAGTGGCGGTAAGGAGATGTATATGAACTGCGCACCCGTTACTGTTACCGGCGGCGCCGATAACGGCGCCGAGTTCAGCAAGCTGCCCGATCTATTTATTGCCAATCTAGCCAACGATAACGAGTTCACGTGTCAGACCCAAGACAATCGAGTGGTGGAGTTCCCTCAGCCAGGCGAGCTCTTCATTAACAAGGCGGAGCTCAAGAGCGGCGATGTCCTGGGCGCGCTGGCGGCCCCTACGAACAAGAACACGGGTGAGGTGTGTAGGAAGGATGGAACAACGACGCTAGTGAGTCAGAACCAAGCAACGGGAGCAGCGAGTACGGCAGCGCCGGCCTCGATTGCAACGTCTACCGTTTTAGCTGGCTTTACCGAGGCTTCCGTGGCTTCTTGGTCTGCTGCTGCAGCAGCACCAGAGCCCGTCGTGACGACACTAATTACGCCAGCCGCTGCTTCTCACGTCGCGACCACAGCGGCTGACAGCTTGTCGTCTAGCGGCTCTAATGATACGTGCAATAGCGGCGAAGTCGTCTGCAACGGCACGTCCCAGTTTGGAATCTGCAACGAGGGGAAGGTCATATGGCAAGATGTCGCCGCCGGTACTATCTGCGAGTACGGGGCGATCAAGGCTTTAAGCAAGGGGAGGGTAGTGGCGGAGGTAAGGAATAAGCGGTCGCATTTGCATTCGCATAGACGGCTCCCACTCCACGGTTGATATTTTATATAAAAGATTGTTAGGTTCGTTTCTTGCCAGCCTTAACGACTCTTCTTAATGTACACCGCTCCATGGCTAATACAGGGTTCTATAGCTTTCAAAATAAATTATGAGAAAAAGAAAAAGTTACTATAAACCTTACTCCCGGTCCATGGCCTTACTATAGACTAGGACATATATGTTAGAATGTGCTGGAATATGTTTGAACTGTCATCACTGATGAAGATTCCGCTGCTCCATTGAATAGTGCTACTGATGCTAATTAAATACCTATATTGCTGAATAGCGACGTATTCGTTCGATGGGACAGTGCAGTTTTGTAATGAATGTAGGCATAATTGCTTGTGCGCAGGTAATGCTGAGATGCTAGAGCCATATTTGATGAGCAATATCAAACAGAAAATGACTAATGAACTTGGGTAACGCTGGTTGATACAAATGTACACCAATAACGTTTCACATCCGAGAAACGGACTGCCCTCATGCCAGGCCAGCAAGGGACTACCTAATATCTAAATCGGTAGTTCTGGACACAGCTACAACCCTCTATAACAGCGGATCCGTTCATCTGGAGTTCCTTTAAAGAATGGAAAGCTCATCCCGCAATTCGTGCTAGAGATAATCCATTACCAAAGGTTTTCAATCCAGGGATTCCTTAGTTGCAAATTAATAGTGCATGGCTATAAGAAACTCCAAATCGGAACCGGATCGCAAGACTAACGAGTGGCTTTGGCTATAGATATCTGGCACTTTAACCGAGGCAACCTGAAACCTCAAATTAATTAGCTAGAAGGTTATAGTTAATCAACTACTGGAGCATCTTACATTACTTTTCCTGCAATCAACTTGAGGCGATGCAATCTTTATTCTTCTAAGGTATGGAAAGGAATATGGATAAGGACGAACCTTGCTTACGCCAACTAGCGCATTTAATTAAAATGCTGGGCTATACCGTATTGCCAAGGGTTGGCCACGAGCGAGGAATTCCTCGCTCAGGTGGCCAACCCTAAGCTAGCCGGGTGAAGCTAAGGTTGGCACAGAGGCTTCACATTCGCGGTAAGTATATATGTTAGACAGCCATGAATGGCTAGACTTTAACAGTAGGTTCTTTGATAATTAGTAGCAAATTTTCACTCGTCTACGGTGTGGTACTCGCCATGGTATAGTGTAACAGGTTCTCCTAGTGGTCTTATATCGGCTTTCGTTTTGACCGCTTAAATTTCCCATTAGCTCGAGTACTTGTGCTTGTGATTTGCCCTTGCGCTTAAGAATATCAAACTCCACCTTTGAGTGATTTACATAAAAATAGATATTAAAATAAACTACGTCATTGCCTTAAGGATTTCTGTAGCGCAACCCACCCTTACTTTAAATGTAAGGACATGGCGTATTTGCAACACGACCCTTCAGAACTCGAACAACGAACCATGTTACCATGCACAACAGAGCTATCAAGGGACATAAAGGTTGTGTGGTCCGTTCTAAGGAAGACAATATATATTAAGCGCCTCGAAATTGCTCGGAATCTCAGAAAAAGCGCAAACTACTGAAACCAATTCATTCAAACCTTTTCACTTGAGCCACTAGAAATGCTTACAAAAACGACGATACGCCTTCGGGAGTTTTTCTATCCTGTGGGAAACACGCCAGCTGTTAATTTGCTTCGCGACGTTCCGAAATCCAACTCTAAGCCTGAACAGCCATGCGAACTGAAGCTCCTACTTCTTGCTTGTGGAGACCCGCGCAGCATCCTCTACTCACTATATTTAGCAAATCTACAAGGTGAGCTCCGCCATATTTGTCTCGAAGTATTCTAAGCGCTCTAGCAGCAACCGTAATCGACATCACCTGCTGCGACCAGGAGCCCGCGATTCTGGGTAAGACGCTCCTCCTGTCTATAAAGGGCCTTCAATGACAACCTTTTAGCTCGGAACATGCTTCTGTTTTCTCTCCTAGCGGATCATTACTCGAGCAAGAACCTAGTATTACCTCGCCATGAGTTCCTCTCTGCCATTTGGAACATATTTTATCATATGTTTATCCCCGAAGGAAATATCAACATCATCCAGGACCAAGCTCAGAAGCTCGTAGACCTCGCCTCTTGTATGGATACCTGGTCTTCGTCAGCCTACGGTGTGTGGGCACGGTTCATGGACGAAGATAGCCGTGTACGAGTTCGCGAAATGTGGCTTCGATATGCCGGTACCGCATCATTCACGAAGCAGCAGAAGCGAAATTTCGAGAAACGTGGCCGCACCGCCATTTCGAAAACCTATGACTCAAGGATCCGGGGCTGCGGACTCGTCGTAAATGGGACACGATCGGCGGGCCCACATGCGATGCGGTCGGTGAACGTGATGTCAACGGCCTTCAGGAGATACTGGGAAACTGGAGTGGTCGGGGGAAACAAAAAAGATGTCGAGTGCCTGGAAAGTAATGGAAAAGGACGCATGAATCCGCTCTTTGCAATTTCATCTGCATCGAATGGTGACTTCGCCGTCCACTACGGAACTGACCCTCTCCAAGGATTCCATTTGGCACAGGCCTTTGACAGTTCGGATGGATCAGAAGAGATCGAGCGCATGATATCTATCGCAAAGTCGCAGTTCCAGGAATGGTGTTATGCTTTCGTCCAGCACCTAGCAGATCCGAACGTTATCCTGCATCTTTACTGTGGCGACGCCATCCGGCTTTGTTACGCACTACAGGCGTGCAATCCACAAATCCAAGAACCGCCCGATGTTTCGACTTTGTATAAAGATACTTGGTCCGCTACCGCTCTTCAGCTTCCCTCAGCCGATACAGATTTTTTCGACGTGATCGATACTTCCAATCTCCTCGATCACGTGGGCATTCTAAATGTCCTTCCAGCAGCCGTCCCTCTTCTCCGTCGCAGCCCCTGCGCTGTCATATACACTGAGTGTCTGCTAAGAGCTTCCAGGGATATAGTGTCTTCTCTCGAACAAATGCTCTGTTCTGATGTTAAGACGATATCACTGCTTCTAGCGATTGCGCCAGTCCCATATATGACCGGAGTGACCGTCGACAGCCACATCTCAGAGCAATTTATACCGCGCTCTAAACAGTATCGGTTGCGAATTCCTTGGAAAATACCTGTCTTTGGAGATCAACAGTTCAACTCGATGGACCATTTCAATTCCTCTGACTATGTGCAAGAGCCTCAACCAAGTTTTGAGCCGGAGGAGCTGGCCGCTGTTCTCTTCCGGATATACTTGAAGATGTTTGATTATGAAGACTGGAGCAAAACTTTTTCCTGTTCGGAACCTCTATCAATTCTCCTTCAACTTACGTCCCCTATTGCAGCGGATCTGCGCTATTACACCCGCATCAACCTGCCGCTTCTCATCTTCATGATGAAGCGCAATGTCCAAACCGATTGGAGCATGTGCATGGCGATTCTTCTCCAAGCTATAGAGTCCGACATGACTCTCATGGTTGGCCAGAACTGCTTGCAAGAACTACACCTCCATATGCACACTTTGGGGCTTTCGCAGACCCCAATAATTCAATGTCATCCGAGGCATCTCTCTCTGCCACCATTTGAGATGTTTGGACCGGACCGCTCTGATTCAGGTCTCTTGAGCAAGGCGGATATTCCTTCCATAATCTTCGTGGCACTTGTCGTTCCTAGGACGAAGCTGCGAATATTTACGAACGAAAACCCCAACTTGATTGGCACTCCAGGACTACACCTCTCTATCATGCATGGAAGGATATATCAAAACTCTTTCCATTCCATCCAATGTTTCTTTGGACGATTGGTCAATGAACATGAGAACAGTATCTGTACAGTTGATGAAGACAGTACTGGATGGAAGGGGAACTCAGATCTTATTGTCGTTTGCCAAGTTCCAGCCTTCATTCTGTTCCTAGGACCTAGAAACAGCCTACGGATTGGGTTGGCGGTGAACTCTTCCCCATCGACCGTCCAATTCACAATGAAGTTAGGGCTAGAGAACATCGTCTTCGAAACCGGAATTAAGGACATCCGTCGACTGCACCTTTTCCGGAAGCCACCACAAGCTCAAGTTAAACCGGAACGTACAGCAGCCTCGTGTAGTAAGAGACCGTGGGGAAAGCCATCCTTACTTACACAGATATCTGTGGATGAAATGGCACAAGCAGAGAGAGTCACCATCCGGGCCGACTTTGAAAAACATACTAAAGAATCTAAAGCTCTTCGGGAGGGGGCGGCTGTAAGCGTAGTGTCGGAATTTCCGTGTACGGCAACAATCAGCATTTCTGGATGCCAACCCAAAATCTTCTCGTACCCCTACCCTATTGACAGTCGATCCTGTAAAGCAAAAATTGCCAGGTCGAGCTCGTGGATCGAGGTCTCAGCTCGGTTGGCACAACCTCTGGATTCAAACGGCTATACACGAGACCCATGTCCCGTCGTCCGCGGCCGTCGAGGCGAGCTCTTTCCATGGGCGCTTCCGCGAATCAACCTGCAAAAAATGCCCGTCATTCAAATATCGCGCCAGTCTGATTGGGTCAAAGAACTTATGGATGCGACGCTCAGCACGAAGGAACGTGTTCGCCGCGCCACGTTCGGCGACTATAAGGGCGAGCAAGCTCTTTCGGCGCTTAAAGAGTCCTTATCTCGCATCTTCGCTGCATTTGTTGACTCTCATTCTGAGACACCAAGTAATGGAAGTGGTGAATTAACTGTCATTCTTAGCCGGGGAACAGATGTTCTAGACTGCGATACTGTTCTAATCGCTTCAGCTATCCGGCATGATGCGGAGTCCGGATCCCTTGTCCTTGATGCTTACTTCGTACCTGTACACACGTCGACCTTATTTTCTTCCGATCATCTGAGTTCTACGGAGGTGCATTTCCTTGCAATCTCACGTGACGAAGAGATACTTTGGAAGCGCCTCCTACCTGCAACGGCCGAGCGGTGTCGAGATTGGCAACATCGTTATAATTGTCATTACAAAGATAATGGCAGGGTTCCAGTATCTCTATCCCACGGAGACAGCCCACTGTGCTCTTGCGGCGAAGGGGCAATGCTAGATCAGTTCCCTCGTTCGGACCCGTATACCTACTTACGCGACCGTGCTACTCGCATCGCCATTCCAATTCTGTTCGCTGTCCCCTACGTCGAGGAAGTGTCCGTGCCGAGCTCAGCACTCGATTCACTTACGTACGGACTGGAAAGGGCCCTGCTCTTGCAGAACAGTTCTTTGAGCGCAAAAAACGCTTGCGCTAATTGTGGAATAGAAAACTCGGGGCTAAAGGGATGCCAAAGATGCAAGAAGGTGGAATATTGCAACCATACGTGCGAAAAAAATGCACTGGAAATATCATAAAAAGGTGTGTCGTGCAAGTTTCAATGAGTAAGGGCGTGATTCTGCTTGTTTCCTTCACCAAGATCCTTTGATCTACCGATGACCTCAATAATTTTTTAGGCCTGCGCCTTGAACGTATTCTGTTAGTTCGCTGCACAGATCCCAACAAAAAAAGTTGTTTTCGTGGCGCAATCTTGGTTTCGAATGGAGGTAGTTTAATAGAGTATTGCAAAAATGCATTCATAGTTATCAGAATATATGGGTCTCTATTTCCCCCTAGTAGCAGCGCGGTGTCGAACTTTTATCAGTGCGACAACAATTCCCTGAACTTTATTCGGCTCTCCATAAAAAGTCTTACCGAATTAGCGCCCTAGCTCCACTATTTGCGGGAGTGATTCGGGCGAGGATATGCCATCAACCTGACAGTTTCCACTTTTTCCCACTTATCGAGGAACAGGATTCACATATGCACACGGAATAATGCTTTACATCTCGAGAATTGAATCATCCTCACACAACGCCAGTAAGGGACTAACTGAGCGACTTTCGAGAATATGCAAGGAGCTGAAGCAATCCAAGGTGAAAGAGAAAGACACAATGTGGTACAAATAGATGAGATCTCGATCTTTCGCATAAGACTTCACGCATTAGCATACCAACGTAGCATCTGTCTGAGGAATTTCTTTTTTTTTTTTTTTCAAATGAAAAATTAGAAGGCGAAGGGTTCGTATACTCCTGTTTGTCATATAGGTTAATAGACCCTTTCCGATAGCGAAAACCTTTCTACTCCGTGTTATTCAGTCAAATACTTTTAATAAGCTCTCGAATCAATTTCCTTACCTATTTGCTCGGTTTGATCTAGTTACAGCGGGAAAATCGCCTTTGGCAAAGCCGCGCACCCTATTAACAGAGTTACGACAGTTAGGAAATATCCATAATAATAAATTAGAAAATCTTATGCATGGCTTACATTTAACTAGCTCCTAAGAAGCTTAGTAAGCTAGTAGATTGCGAGTTTAATTGATTCTAGCACCGCTATACTGCCGAAGCTGAGGGTCAACTATAAGAGCATATTACCAAGAAAGACGGAGACTTCCATAAGCTCCCAAACTATCCCTTGGGGGGACGGAGGAGGCGCATGTCAAAAAATTACTAAAGTTACATAAGTATTTACATAGTATGCATATTAAAACGTTGAGCCTATAACTGTTGGGAGTGGAGCTTCTTGTTATTCTTGCATGCATGATGTGCAACTTACCTCAACAACATACGAGAGTAGCGTGCGCGTTTATGTATGTGTTCCAACTTGGTTTTACTTAGGACGGCTGCATATTAAGGTGGAGTTGTTTTACTAAAATCACTTCGGCCAAAGAAGTAGTGGAACATGGTCAGTGATCGAACTGTCGCTCAGGCTGCATGTCCGCCAAAGTTCGAGTTCCATCACACACAATTGGTGTAGTTAATTCATCCCCTAGCAACGGTTTCACCGAAGAAATTTTTTTCTAGCTTGTCCGACAATGCGAGTGGAGTCTACTGTGACATGAACTATATCTTCCCATGGATCTTTGAAAAGACGAAAACAGATTCTCTATTTCCACCACCTCGGTCAATTCTAACTGATAGCTTCTTGCCCTTGTCAAGATAGACTTTGGGCCATGTCATCTAATGCAGAGCCTGTGCCGCTAGCTCCAGACCGCCTATGCGACACGGAAAATGTCCATTCTCCCTCCCATCCGATCGAAATTGCTCGACAATTCACCGCAGCAGTCAGACTGTTGGCATCAAATGCAGATTACAAATATGTGGCTGACTTGATTAAGGAAATACCTCGTCTGGAAGAATTAGTTCGGCTGAAGGACGGAAAGATTGGAAATCTCCGTAAGGATATCCGGGAACTTGAGGTTAAAGGCGAAAATTTAAGTAGGCAGCTCATCCGAACCTACGAGAAGGAGTACGATCAATTCAAGAATAAGGAATCCGACCTTTTGTCCCGGATTCAGGACCTGGAGAAGCAATGTAAAGGTCAAGAAGAGGATGTAAGGCGGCTGATGGCAAGCGAGAGCGAGCTTAAAGAAAAGGGCCGACAGGTAAAGAGCATGTGGTTATCTGAGAAAGAAACCGTATCCAAAGCAAACAAGAAGATAGAAAGTTTGGAAGAAGAGCTCAACAAGGCAGTGGCAGAGAACGCACAGCTGAGCAAAGTCGTGGAAAACCTTCAGGCTGAGTTGGCCGGCACGGAACAGACCGTCCGGAGCGCCAACAACAAGATCCGGAATTTGGAACAACGACTCCAAGCGACAAGCGAAAACTTGGAGGAGATGAAAGGATTAGGAGTGCTTTTGGAAGAGGAAGGTTGGGAGAAGCCGTAAGTCATCTGCGATGTGAGCAGGAAAAATTTAAGCTAATAAAACAATAGCCTCGCTAACATTGAGGAGATATGGTCGTCCTTACAACAATTGGTTGAGACTTACTTCGGCAGAGATCTTGGAGAAAATGTCCTTTATGTATGTCAGATCAGCTCGATTGAAAGTTCTTTCGCTGACATACGAGATTAATGCGCCTAATGCCTGGACCTTGCTTAAAGCGCCGGTTGACATCCCGCACCAGATCCCGCTTCCTGCATCAGATTCTACAGCTGCAAAGTTAATGCGAACATCAACAATCTCTGCAATCATTGCCAGGCTCATTGATAAACACATCTTCCAGCCAACTTTCCTCTTAGAAAAAGAAAGCAATTTACGCGGCGTGCTGCTGCGTCAGGCGGCGGTTCACAGAATCAGAGAATCTTTTACTCGCTCACTTTTGTTAAACATGTTCCCGGAAGAACAGAAGTCTACGGCTGACAGGATGGTAACCATGGTCCTCGAGGAGATCAGGCCTTATATTCGCAACCTTCTCCCGCAGGATGGAGCCAAGGGCTTCGAGGAAGAACTTCGATCATTGGTATGCGCTGCCAGAGATTCCTGGTGGTCAATTCAACGGCTCAAAGAACGACTGGAGCCAAGCTTTGAGCTGATTCAGTTTGAGGACTTTGATTGGAATATGATACAACTGAAGACTATAAGTTCTGACCGACAAAGCGGCAATCGTAACTCAAAATCGGGTCAGAAAGAAGACGACGCTATTCTCATGGTCTTTCCCCGTATTTGCATCGTAGAAGACGAAGAACCCTATCCACTGTCTCGTGGCACAGTCATCACAAAGAGCCAGGTAGAGAAGGCTACGCAAGAGATACAAACGGCTACTGCATCTACACCTCCAGTTCGCAGACTTCTTTCAGCGCGTACTCGCCGACATGGATCCCAGGACACGTCCAAAGAAGAATCCAGTCACGCAGGATCCAAAAGTTCAAATGCTTTTTTAGCCCAAAAAGGCTCATCAAGAGGAAAATTGAGTGGATGAGGAAGGAGGATATCTGGTCTTGGCTTGGTTTTAAGTGGAAGGCCTCAGCGAGACAGTAGCTTGATTGAAGGCTGCTTTTGAGATTGCTTCCGAAACGGATCCTTTCAATCAACATTATCTCATATTCCTTATTGCTTAGGCATGAATGATCCCTTCCTCGGCCTCCCTTACACATCGGTATCTACTTGCCTTCGTTTCCGTTATTCGCTCATTTATGATTTAATCCAATGTATCCAAAGAAATTTGTTTAACGGCTCTATGAGAGCCAGGTATAATTTGATCGATTCGTTCTGACCTCAGATTTCAACATCATCATTGTTTTGCTTCCCTGAGCTTATCAAACCGACTCTTACAGTATCTACACTATCTCCCTACATAAAAGCGCTCATGCGTTTTACATTCATTAGAAACCTGCACTATCTCATTAAATAGACACTTTGATATCCAGTAATATAATGCGAACAAGCATTACCGAATAATCACATGTAGTGTTTGCTTTTTGATCAACACCACGCTTCTGTTTCAGCACCTCTACATCTATCTACGCGAGCATCCCATAATCTTTTGCATTATCTAGCCCTTCCAAATATACCAGTTCCCTAAGTATCCAAATATGTAGCTAGGATGGATACCATTAAAACAGGAGGACACCAGCGTATATTTTTTTTTTTTCGCGAAGTTCATCAGTAGGTAATATTCAGCCTATATAGGAGCTGTCCAAACACTACACAGAAACTAGCCCTAAAATACAAAGGTATCGAACGATCAGAATCCAAAAAGAACCTTAAAACCGCCTTGCCCGTCCAAAACAATAACCGTAGAACAATGGCGTATCCACCAGAAACTCCATTACTCCAGAGCCGTGAAAATTTCATGATGCTCTCAAGATTCTCGGGTCTTTCCGTGCTTCCCGAAATATGCCCATCATGTAAGAGTATAGTTTCGGCTCTTCTTGCTTCTATCTTCCATCGTTCGGGAAGACTGCTTTCCGCAATTTGTTAATCCATATTGTGGTGACCGTTTAATCTATTCCAACAGAGTCTTTGTTCATTTTAAAATATATAGACTGTTTTAGCAGACCCTCTGTTTCTATATATTTGGAGAAAATACGAGCTCAGTCTCTCCGTTAAGAAATTACCATTGATCCGTGACGAAAGTTGTCGCTCGCAAGTACTGATTTTAGGCTCGCTACAGCGTCTCGCTGCAGTTCTTCTAGTTGAATGTGGCTTCGCAACGAGACTATTTCCAGTTTACTCCCGTGGTGCCTAATTTTTGAGCAGTCTAGCCTCGTCAATCATATCCAACTCAGCTCTTCTGGAACCCTGGATATTGCTAATAGCCGAACCTACATACGGCTCAATTTAGGATGAAGCCTATCTGAAAGCGGTAATCGGAGATTCATTTGTTCAAACTCAGCCTCGCTGCCCTAAAAGAAGTCTAAATCAAAACCATGACGCCGTCTCCTCGGCAAAGAAACCTCCCCTTCTATTCTCATATATATCGTTGTGCTGCGATAAATTCACCAGGATCGTGTCAAAACAATGAGGCCTTCCAATCCAGGACACCCTTCTCCGTCCACAGCCGATATCGAGATGGGATGCGCCGGCTAACCAGAAACCGCACCTACAAACACGCGGTCCTTGCAGTTCGCCCTAGCCTGTCCATTATAAGCCAATGGTTGAAGGAAGATACTGGCGTATACACTGATCGTTAACGCATCTACCAGCGCAGCCGGATGCGGCCTGCTTTGCGAAACCAGACTGCCGCGCCATGTCTTCGAATGAGCTGCTAGATGTCGTCGCTGGATAGAATAACGTGCTTTCCGAATAAACGGCTTGATAAACAGAACGTTAGAATGAAAACAAGACTAACGCGCTTACGTATGGTGGGCTAAGATGGACAGACGTGAGAGAGATATAGAGATAAACATACAGATATACACGCCCGCGGAGAGGACACGGAGAAATCTGACTGCACAGCCGCAAGTTGACACCACTCAGTGATGTGCTAATGATCTATGCGAACACAGGGATTCATGACCTATAGCCATATATTGGAAAACATAATTACCTAAAGAACCATACACACACCTCCAGAGACCCATTTAAAACCCATTTAAAAAAAGCACAAGCAAGGAAAAAGGTCGCTACTTCCGCCTCGGCTTTTTAAAGCTCTGAGAAACAGACGTGTCAGGGCTCGTGGCTTCAACAAGAGCAACGCTTGACCCATCATCTCGACCATCGACCGAAATCGAACCCTCTGACTGTGAAAGACGTTGGCTTTCTAGGTCTTGCGAGAGACCTGTCTGTGGAAACTGCAGTTCCGAATCTTGCGAGACATCAAAGCTAATATCGGGAGGGATTTCGTCGATGGCAGAGCAGATCCGCTTGAAGTGGTCGGGCATCCAGTTGTCGTAGACGTTCTTCGTGAATTTGTAGGTCGTCCACTTTTCCTTGCCTTCCCGAGCTGTGAAGCTGAACTCGTCAATCTTATGACGATAGTACTTCGTGTCTTTCCCTTCGATAACAGGGTAGTGCCCATAGATGCGGACATTGCTGTGGTCGTGCGACACCGAAAATGCCAAAATCTCGCGGTCCACCTCCTTCTCGCGCTTCACCAGCCGGAATAGCTCCACCACGGCGCGCACCGCGAGCGTCGCGCTGTGCGCGTTCTGCCGGTCCGCGATGTCCAGCGCTGCCGCGCCGCACTTGACCTCGCAGGTGAGGAAGGGGAAGTACATGTACCACGTCGCTGCGAAGTACGACTCATCCCAGAGGGTTCCAACGAAGGGCTTGAGACATTTAAGTTGTTCTTCTGAAAACGCCGACGAATCGAATCCGACTGAATAGTCTGGTTGTGGACGAGATTTAAACAAAGGAATCGACTCGCTCCATTTCTCGTTCACAGTTTCGGCGAGGGCTTTGAGATGCTTTGCTCCCCGGCGGGCGAATTGTGCTGCTGAAGGTACGATGAGTAGCCCAATCTCACGGATAACCATAGCCTCGTTCCTATTGACTAGGTAGTCGCAAGTTTCCTCGAACAAGTCGTCGTTGAACAAAGAATCTTGGGGCACCGGTTGCTCAGCCTCAAGCAGTTCCTTGCAAAGCAATTTGCTCCTAGAAGTAACTCCTAATCCATCCTTCTTAAGAAAGCTTCCATGACCTGCAAGTAGGCCATCATATCGTCTGTCCCTATACACAGAACCCTTGTTTTCTCTGGATGTATTGTCAGATGGTGTTGTCTCACTTGCGTTAATCGACGACGCCGATGGCTTCCGGCGAAGCGTGGAAGTGGACTTCTTCCTCGCAAGTAGGTGACTCATACTGCCTCCAGACTCGAAATACGTCCGTGGCCAGTGTTGGTGTTTCCGCCAGTAGTCAATAGGGTTGGTGCTGTCCGCGTTCTCGCTCGCCGTTTCCTCGTGTGCGTCCTCAGCCGTGCCAAAAGACGGTCGCTGCCGCTTTTCTGCGGGCTGATCCAACGTATCTAGCCCACCAGACCGCTTGCGCTTCTGGCCCGAGGTTCGTGTGGTCGTGGGAGGTTGCAACTGCGGCCTCATGAGCTCGATGTTCGATGTCCGGCAGGCAGGAGCAGCTCACCTGAGCGTCTTGCACCTTTTTATCGTGTGCGGTCAGAGAATGACGGAGTTGCTCGTGCGCGCGACGCTGCTGGAGGCGCTCGCTTCTTCGGGTGGGGGTCGCTTTCTTTATTCCTTGGGATCGCCTTTCTGCGAAACGATTAGCACGTACAGCAAACGGCTTGCACGCAACATACTGCGTGTCGGCACTTTCGAAACACAGTCTTGATGGCTGTAAGCAAAGGTAGAAGGGAAGGCGCGAGCCATGGTAACCGCGGGTGGGATGGGTGATGTTCTTTTAAGGTGATGAGAGTGTGGAACAAGCGCCGTGGTGGAGATGCGACCGCTCGGACGCGTCTTGGCAGAAGCGGTCCCACAATCCGGGCCGCACCGTCCCGATGAGTCATACCTCTAGCTTAGGCGCTTATCCACAGGCCGGGGCGCAAACTCTCCGAAACACCCAACAAGCGCTTTCGCTGCTCATTTATCATCCTATCGCATATACATGCGTAACGAGTGTGGACGACCGTCTCGGAGATAGCTTTAGAAGCTACACAGAAAACAATATCATTGCAACGAGGGTCTAAGCTCGCTGTTCATGTGGGATGGGATGATCAAGACTAGCTAACAGCGCATTGGTCATAAGAGCCTCAAGTGGAAGCCAGTTCGCGGAACTGATAGATTTGTGTTGGAATGGAGCAAAAGGACGGAACTCGTCCTGTTGCTCCATGTTGCTAGGGGGCCTCTTATACCCCCACCCCCTGATGTTAGGGTTGGTGGAACTGACGCATATATCTAACAATTTGTCTTTTGTTTAAATAGCTATTGGCGTTGGCTATAGATCCCAAATTAAACTGAGGGTATTTCCCGGACGGCTCTGCAGCTATACTTTTGCTTGCCGTGCGCCGTCTCAGCTTCTGCGAGCCGCAGCGCCAGTCTATGCCCTGAATCTCCGCAACAAATTGTCAGACTATTTTGCCTTACTGCCTCAGATCAGCATCTACTCTTTGCCACCTCCTCACTACTCCTCATCTTCACAAGCTTCGGATAACAATATCGGCTTCTGCTCTCCTCGGTTATTCAAGCACTCATTTATGTATAATAAGCAAGCCTACCTACCTCCCTCTCAGGAGACAGGCAGAATCTACTCTTTTTCTGACCTCACTACTCTTCACTCACCAACATCCAACACAAATACTGTCCTAATCCTGTTCGCACACATGTATATTCTGCGCATCAAGTTTATTGTGGGAGCAGCCGCGGTTGCAACGATATGGCCGTCTAATGCACTACCGGCAGTGCAGACGGCCAGCGTCTGTCCTTTCTGATCGGGTTGCGCTGAGATATCGCCGGCTTGCGTGTGTTGGCTACGCACAGGTCAGCCAGCCTCTGCTTTTTTTTGTGGCTTTTTTTTGTGTGTTGGTTGGGAGAATGGGGGTAGGGGCCGAAGGTGTGATTCGGTAGCATCTGTTCAATGTTCGCTAGCAGGCCGTGTAGCCGTTCAGTCTAATACTCCCTAATCGTTAGTATGGGCTGCGGATGTCTTTGCAATCGCGTTTTCTCGAGTCCCACGTACCGTCTGTGAGCTGAATCAGCTTCCGGTAGAGTGTTGTTAATGCTATCCGCAGGAACATCTCGCCCGTCTGCGCCGCAGGGAGCAGAATAGCCCCATGTCGAGCGCCGCTTTTAAGCTTTCTATTTACTACTGAAATCCACCCCTCCAAAGCTACTAGATCTCCAGCAGTAGAACGTGTTAGCGAAGTTGCACTGGGTCCCCTCCAACCAGGGCGTGCCGGGAAATGAAGATGTGGATAAACCCCCCAAGACGGCCTAGCAGGAGAGGCGCGCTACAGAGGCCGATTAGTATGAGGCAGGGGTGCACATGCAGCAAGTTCGATTGGCTGTATTCACCCTTCGCACGATGGACGAGGAAAAGCGGAGGGGGGCGACGGATTTGAGGAAGCTGCTGAGGCCGGCGCAGCCCAGTCATAGCAGGAATAAACTTCACAATGGAAATCAAGCTCTTTGGGCAGTTTATGGCTGCATAAGCTCACAGTGGTATTAATGCAGACTATAAATACGACAATTTATGCAACTTGGAGAGTCTTTCTACTTGATTCCGTTGCATGGATGTTTTTGATGGAAGTGGAGAACAGTATGTTTCCGTTGGCCAGCCCCCCGCTACACAAGCATCATCTAGTCCTTCCAGACAATGGAGCTACCAACGAGCCGGATAGCGGAATGTTGCAGACATACTCGGAAACAAGGCTATACTACATCCCAAGTTTAAATTGCTCCAACCATAGTGCATTCTCATTGTTGTGAGGCGTAATATGAAACAAAACCATTATTCTCTCAGAACGTTCAAACCTGCTCATGGGCCTCCGCGAAAACCTTTTCTCCAATCAAAAACTACGTCCTTATCAAAGGCTCCTTGTGATGATACCAATCTCTAAAAATCCTCCGAGGTCTGACTGGAACCACCCTCCGCCAAATCTCCTTACTCGACAGGCCAGCCCCTACGCACAGATCTCTTGTTTAGTTTCCAAGAAAAGCTCAGAACAGGCTAAGAATCGAAGTTTCATTGCACATAAGCTCGTCACGGATAAAATACGTAAGCTGAGCGATGAGAAGGACCAAGAAAATCCCGCCAGCCAAGGAAACCCTAACAAGAAGAAACATGGGGTCGACGTCAATCACACAATACGTGGCCCACAGGGAGCTCTTCCGGCTGATCCGACATATCTAGTGGATGCCGCATGTAACATCAGAATCACACTACACTTTGGGCGTCTTCAGAGGCTGGTTGCTCAATTAGATCAGGTACTTGTGGTTATTGTAAAATGTTCATCCGTTGTATTGTTATCGATCTAGGCTTGTCCGTTGTGCAATAACAGCCATGTCAAAATCATTTTCAGCGAGTGAGAGATTTTGAACTTAGAATGGTTAGCTGCGAGGGGAATCACTCAGCAGCAAGTGTGATCCATGGCACTAGCTGTGGGTGGCGTTGCCCACCATCTGCAGGCGGCTGATGCCAGCTGCCACATCAGTTTTATTTGCAGATTGCTCCAATGATGTAGAGTTCCAGCACAAGGGTTGCCTACGTTGCAGAACTAAGCCTGGCATGACAATGATAGGGTCTTCTTGCAGATCTGATGACTGATAGAGCCAGATAAATTAGCGTTGTATCCACTTCAAACATCTAAAAGCCGGGCTGAAAGCCTACACCATTTGTTCCACTGACCAGTACTGACCTTTTCTATTGAAATTTCCAAATCACTGCAATGAGTCGACTGCAAACCACGCATCATAGGCCAAGCCCCCGTTACGACGAGGAACAGCACTTCACCGATTTATCCGCCGGGATCCAGCCAGCTTCGAACGAGCCAGAAGTGGAACCCACCGGGCAAGACGACCAGAGTGTTTGCAGCTGCCCTAGTAATGCCAACGATAACCAAGATACTTTGCAATCTCAAGGGAGGGTGCAGACACAAGTTTTATCTGCGATTTTCCACGAAAGAATGAGGGGAGTCGAGATTTTTATTAGTGGAGGGCATGTAAGTAGCGACCAAAGCATTTCCCAGCTCTAGTTAACAGCCCTCAGGATGGGAATGCCACGCAAGCTGTTCCATACTATAGCCCAAACAATGACCCTGCGCAACAGAGCACTTGGGTAAGAGTAACCGCGGCATTCCTCTTGAGCTAGTTCATAACTAAACGGTATTACTAGGATGGTCCCGGCGCAGAAATATTCGAGCGTCCACAACCCTCGAACATGGAGGCCACCCGGACTCAGCTTCCCAGAGTTCTTACACTGCATGACTTTCGGAGTATCGCGGAGGGTAAGCTTTTCATCCTACCTGGAGCTCGAGTTGATATCCAAGCCATCATGTTGGACTCTGTGCCAGCTCCGTTCCAGCTGGAAGGACCTCTGTCCCTATACTTGCCAACATACAATGATGGGTGGTTGTTTCGATCAGGCGAGATTGTGTCACAAGATGTCATCCCCGAATCAAGCGTGATTATTTGTCGACCACGTTGGCTGATGGATGGGACCATCGAAGAACTCAGAAGGTTTGGATCGCTGTCCATCTGTATGGTGGTCGTATCGAAAGCGTGGGATGTTCAAGGTGCAATAAGGCCAGCCTACAAGCTCTCCTCATCTCAAAACGCGAACGTTGCCATAGCTCAGATGGTACGCGAGGCAAGTCAAGGAGTTTCGATCAACCAGGCTGCGGTGCGAATTGAGCCTAGGAATCAACAAGCGATTCAGGAAGCTCTCCAGTTCTGTACAGGACGCGGCATGCAAGTGCTGGAGGCCAAATTCCTTACTCATTTTTTGTTTATCATATGAGGTCACTTCGAAGAGATCCGATAGTAGAAGGCTGGCTAGCCGGTCGCTTAGTAGTTCATTTATCTCTGGTTCTGCATGGAAATTGGCTGATTGATTTATATCATCTTGCGTACTACTGTCAACTGGAGCTCACTTGGTTCATCTGTGGTTGTTAGAACCTTTTGCCCCAGACCGGGAGGCAATAACATACTTTCCCCCTATAGGGATGGAAGGTTGATTGGGCAATAGTAGATTAGGGCTATCATAAAAAATGGGCTCGTACCAGCTGAGAAACCCGGCAAGATGTTTTTCGTGTTAAATCTTGATGGCGCATGATCCTGCGAGCCTCAAAATAGTAACCAGTCCGCGAAACTGATGATCAATTCTGGGTTATCCTCCTAACTAGTAAGTGGCGCTGGCTATAGATATCTGACACTATAACCGAGGTATACAGAAAGCTTAAACATATTAGGTGTCAAGGCATTGATCAAACAACGATTGAGCTCCTGTCCTATCACGTTATACCCTATCCAGAAGCTGAAGGCAGGTCTGCGCCACTCTACCTCTCTCTCACTGGCGCGCAGGAGGATCGTTCCTGTTTCCAAGCCTCGTCGAAACGATCGGGTTATATTAAGGCTACGATGCTAGTAACTCAACATTAAACCCTGATCTTAGAAGAGTGGCATAGCACATTGATGGAATCCACGCTTGATTGGTCGGAATCGATGAATGAATCACTTGATGCCTAGTTATTGAGACGTTATTAGTGTTGGTTCCCAAGACATCTCAGAATGAGTGACTAAGCTAATATACTACCCAATAGCATATAACGGAGGTGATTGGGCTCATTTTCCATCGTAAGGGTAGCCTATCGTCCGCCTTTAGGAATGTGCTTTTCTACCACGAAGTCCAGACTGCTGTCGGCGTGACTTGCAACCTGGAGAGGCCGTCTGTTGTTTTGGGCTCACATCATCAGCACATCACTTGTCAGAAAAAGGCTTTAAACAGCACATAACAAGAAGTTACATTCAATTTTCTCCAGGCATTACATTGATTCCTTCCTCGATCTCCCCTACACCTCTATATTCTGCTTCCCATTAGATCCATTATGTCTTCAGCCATGTATATAACGATAGTCCATTCAGCTCTAAGATAGCTCGGCAGAACTCAATCCAACCTTTCCAACCTCACAGTTCGATAAATCTGTTATGCCAACGCTCTTCCTGTATACTTTGTTCGGAGCGGACGCATGGGAGCCACATATTCGGTAGCTGGGGCTTTCGAGAGGTCGTTGCAAGTATGGAGAAGAAAAAAAAATGCAACAGAATTAAGTCGATCTATTATATCCTCTTCTCCCTTTCTGCCATCCACTCTAGTGGCATTCGCTCTTCATTGGTCTTGGAGTCTGGGTTGACGCCGTCAGACGCGAGCAGTAGCCCCACTGCCTTACGCCCATTTTCTGCCGCCCACGTTAGTAGTGTCGGACGGTATCCATCCTCGAAGCCCATTTCAGCGCCGTCGTTCGTGGAAAAGCACCAATACCACACAGCGCCGCTTCTCTGCCGCTTATGAGAGCGGCTTCCGCCCTTCGTTGCTTTAAACTCCGGATCGATGCCGTCTTTCCCAAGCAGTAGGTCCATCGCCACTTCGTGTCTATACAAAGAGGAGGTCGTTTACCTTCCCCGAAGAAAGGGCTAAAGCGTAGAAGAAGGGAGGAAGGGCTAGAGACACGGCTGTGTGATCCGAGACTGGGAATGGCTAGATTTTCGAAGAAGCATGGTAGTACTATAATAGAGTGTAGAGGACAGTCGAGACCAAACGATGGGCGTATAAGGCGAAGTTGTGGGGTTAGACGGTATTTCGAAGAAGTTTTAGAGAGGCGCCTGCGGCACGGAAAACGAAGAATAAGCAAAAGTTCGGCGGATTAAGATAAGGACGCTTGCTCACCGTGGAGAAAACCGAGGTCGTTACACGCCCATCGCTTCCACAATTAGAGGGACTTGGAGCCGGTCCCTACGCTACTGCCTACGTCAGTGATCAAACGGCAATTCATTAGGTAGGAATCAAACTCTAATTTTCTCCGACCGTGTGGAAGCGAAGGGGCGTTGCAATGACCCAGGTCTTCTGCGCAGTATACAAGGGATCCCCGTCGGTTTACATGCCCTCGCGCACGGCTCTTCTCATTCTGTGCTGTGCCGCAACGACGCAGCTTTCGGGGTCCTAGCCGTTGCCCACCTTCTTTCGCGCGCTCCTTGCCTATACCTCGCCTCAACTCTTTCTTCGATCGTCCCTCTGCTGCGCCGCAATGGTTTTTTCGAAATACTGGCCATCTCCCTCCGTTGCATAGCCGTGATCTACTTCTTTTCTTCTCCGTCCCCCTCCTTATCTTCCTTTTTCTCCTACCTAGCCTGCTTTAATACGATCGAAATCCCATGCCATAAAGACCGTCGCCCTCGTCGCTATTACCAAAATTTTCGGAAGAGCTTTGTTTTATCGATACCTCATATGGTCAGCCATATTGAGGTCGAGGCGAGACGTAAAGGCTTCACTGGAACCGGCAGAGTTCCGCCTCACATTGTGGCTGCCTCCAGCTTACGCCGCCAGCCAGGTCTTGCCGCATAGCCTATTTCGCTCGAATTTTCAAGCTTAAGCATGTGTTGGAACAAGTGATGTGACAGCTTATTCAGTAGTAAAGAGTTGGATTGGTATAGGTTGGCATGCCGTTCGAGGGGGAGGCCGTGGAGTGGCCTTTTATCCTCCCTATATAGAATGCACTTTGGCAGGAATGTAAATACACGTGATGTTCCAACAGCATGGCACGTCCACTTTGACTGTTTACTGACCAGTATCCAGGAGCCTTGCCTTCATTTCAGTCCGATCGAGCTAGAATTTACTTCGATTGAGTCTATCCACTGGCATTAACTGCCTACATGTCCCCTTACGGTCAGATTTTGCAGTTGAACAATCTCAAATCATCTGATTCAGCACCTCGTTACTTTCATCATCGGATATAAATTATTATCCGCTGCATACAGCTTGCTGCAGAATATTCAGTCTCTTCCTGTCGAAGTGTTTATGATATGCAAAAGTGGAAGCAAATCCGTAGTTACCGTCGACTTCTTTAAGAAAGGGATTTGTACTATGTTAGCAGGTGCAACTCGTTAGTCCTTTCAAGGATTTAAGTCAGATCCCGAGAAATGCTGCGCATGAGTTTGTTTCCATGTCCTTGATAAATGCTCCCGCTTCTGACGACCACGAGTCGAGTACAAATTCGATGGCATTGTTCTGACCGAGCCTATCGATGCCAGTCGCTTGAGCTGTTGAGCAAATTTGCGGAAGATCTACCCAAGACACAGCAGACTTTATGTAGAGAAGGATAACGAAGACAAGAGGGAGACGATGATGAAGGGGAACAGTAAAGCCGAAGAAGGAAAGTGGGGACTATAGGGCGGACGATAAAGGCAAAACAGGGGAGGACAAAGAAGGTGAGTAAGATTGATGATGACGAGGCGGACGAGGTATGTGAGGATGGCGAGGATGGCGAGGCTGCTAGATGGTGCAATAGGTAAAGAAGCTGGACAAGGGTCCCGGGGGTGAATAATTTTTGGTGAAGGGTGGTGATGGGTCAAGAAACTCGAGCAAATGCCCAGCAGGGCAATGGAGCTGCACAAGGGAGCTGGACAAGGGCTCAGAAGGGCAAAGAAAAAGGGCATGGGTGGAGTGGCGCAAGAAACACCGAGAACAGAGCAAAATAGGGCGCGGGAGAAGCTAGAAGGCTAAGAGTAGACCTCTACCTCAGCCTTAGGACCCTTAATTGGTGTGCTGCACTGATTTCTTCGAAATACTGGCTATGCCCTATCTTGTGCGGCTATTTGCTTTCACGTTCAAGCTTCCTCTGCTTTGAAGAAAGACCTGGAGCGTTTTCAGAAACTGGACCTTAACAAGCTTCAGATGACGGAGAAGGAGCAGGAGAATGAGGAGGAGGATGGTAGGACCTCCCTGCCGGGGGCTACACAGATGGGGGCTGCAGTACGCGCGCGCGCTTTCCGAGTGACGCCACTGCGGCGCAGTGAACCAACTGGAAGCGAAAATAGTCGATGTGCAGGGATGCTTCGGTCGCTCAGGGATCCGCAAGATGCTAGGCTAAGCCAGTCTTCTGCAGCCTTGCTACCTATCGAGTCATTGGCCACTCGCAATTCTGCCCCACAGCCGCCTACCTCCTTGTCTCTTCACTTTCCCTGACTGTCCCTCAACTAACCCTGATTTTCCAGGCCGATTGTCTTTGTCGTTCATCTCTCTCACCTTATCCACATCCTCACCCTACTTTTTCTTCCCAGTTATCTCCATTTTCCTAGCTCCGACCGCTATGCCGTAAAGCGATTTCTAGATAGAAAAGCGGCGAGCCAGTATATCCTTGTTCTCGAGTAACTTGCTGCCCTCTAGGCGACATGGAGGTCAAGTCTCTTGCACTGAGGCGGCGCTCAACATTGCGGTACGACAAAATATTCCGGAGGGTATCCTCGGAGGGTATCCTGAGCCGGAACACTTTCTTCGAAATACTGCCCATCCCCCGCCACAACCCGCCCATTGCCTGCCGCTCCCCTCCTCCCCAGCTCGCTCCTACAAGATATATGTCCAATATTTGTACGTCCAGTATCGAGCACTATCTCATTACGACAACGCACTACTATAAGTAGAGCGTGAGGGCCGCCAGCTTCTTCCTCCTAATCCTCCTGCCTACACCATCCCACCGTACTTTCTGAGGCTCGCTCGTTCATTACTTTTCACCTGAAAACCGACTATCTATTACTCTGATGCAATATGGCCTCTCAATATGACACTACACTTCCTACTCATGCACAAGATGGCGCTACGATTGAACGCACCTCCACTAGTTCGCAGCCCGACACAACAGGTGACGGAGATGGAACGAAGCGCTCACCTGTAGACCAAAAAGAAGGAAACCCTAACAGATCCTCGGATTCGAGCGATACAATGAACGAGAGCAAGATGCTAAACTCGATGCAGTCCCAGCTTGGAGGTGCGCGCAGACCACTGTCCACAGCGAATAAGCCTTGTAGAGATTTTGCAGATGATCCGCTCGTACGGCCGCTACGGCTTCCGATCATAAGCAACTCACGTTTCAGTATCCAAAGCAAGCTGAGCAATGCTGCTCTTCAAATCTCCGTCAGACATGAGGATCCAGCCGGATCGTACGAGCCGATGCTGTACCTAGGGACGAACAAGAACGTCATAGTTGCGCTATCTCGAGTTCACCCATTTCGATGTGTCCAAGTAATCAAGCAGAGGTCAATTGCAAAAACGACCCGGCCACCAGATTTTATGTGGGACCTGTCGCATCCAAACATTACGAAAGTTAGAGAAGCTTTCTATTACCAAGGGCGCACCTTCACCGTCTACGATTACCTTGAGCTTTCCCTTGAAAGTTTACGGGCTATTCCTGTCACAATAGAGGAACATCATGTTGCAAGTATCGCTTTACAGGTACGGAATCAAAATTAATACCATTAACTAGAAGCTAAAAGTTTTACTAGGTGCTCGAAGGTCTCAACTGCATTGAGAGTGCCTTTCAAAGACAACGTGGGTTTATAAAGGCCAGTACTATCCTCTTCGCAAAGAACGGGAGCGTAAAGATCGGTAATGTTCTATTATATACCAAGCTGAAATACCTAAACTCACAGTCCGATGTGCAGGAAATGTGGCAGATGCGCTCCAACTCAGCGAGCCTCAGGATACTGATACTGATACCAAGGCTTTGGGGAAATTGCTCGAAGATTTGCGGGAAGACTGGCTCTTACCAGCGAGAGCCTTTTTTGAAGCCACAAGGCTATTCTCTTGCGAGGAGCTCTTGAAGGTACATTTGTAATGTCTGAATAGTTGCATTGTTGAGCTAACACACTCTCCCAGTATCACTTTGTAAACCGTGCACCAAAACCGAGCTGCTTACAACGTTACGTAAACATTGGTAAAATGACAGTCAATAAGGAATGGGGGCTTGCAAAGGAAATTTCTTCCTGTAACTAGCTCGTCCGAATCTACAAAGCGGATTTTCTTGGGTACATTTCGTCATTCTACTACAAATGGAATTTGATAGTTAAGGTGTTCTACCACTTATCCGGCCACACCAGTCATCCGGCCACCCCAAAAACCACCAACAATCAGGAAAACTGTACCATAATATCCCAACAACGGCTAGGTAATAAATTCTAAAATTTTAATATGTTATATGCAGTGCTTATAAATAGAAGCTATTAAATTTTTAGACGTTAAAAGCTTAACGTATCGGATAAGCGAGTGTGCCAGACAAGCGAGTGTGCCACCCCATCGAAGCTCGATCGCTTTAAAGACGAATAACTCCGCAACGCCTTATAAAATCGACTATCTATAATATACAGCCTATTCTATAGTAGTTTGCGCATCTTTTTGGCATGTACGAGAATTATGCCCAGTCTCGCCGCATTGCCCACATCGCCTTTGCTTCTTCGCAGGCCCCTCCGCTTGCCCATCACTTTGGCACGTTTCCCCCAAAATCTGCTGGTTAATAGCACTTTTATCGACTAAATCCCGTCCTTCTTGAATTGTAAGAGTCCCTCGCTTCTGAATACGCTTCTTTTGGCGTTTTTTGCGTCGCGTTGCGGCCTCATTTGCCTTTTGAAGATTTGCGACTTCGGCTTGCAAAAGTACGGCCGAATGCGCCATCATTTGCGCCCCCTTTGCAAGCCGATCGAGCGCCTCATTGATTGGCGCTGGTGAGCTATCCTGATGCCTTGCAATCTTGCCCCGAATTAGCTCAGTTTGAGACGCTAATTCGGCTGGGTTGTGTGGTGTTTGGGAGTCCCAACTTGCGACCTCCGGGAGGGTGGGCGTTGGTGTCCGAATTTTAACATCGAGCTTCGAAAGCACCGCTTCTGGACCGAGTGGGACTAATCCAGCACCTCGGAATGAGGATACGACATGCTCCTTCGTAAATGCGGCTTCGAATGCGGCCCTAAACGCGGGTAGAAACTCAAGCTTCGTAATATGGTTAATATGCGATCGTATCAAGTCTTCGATCTGCTTCCCATACGCCTTCTTGAGCAGCGCAAAACAGCCGACATCGAGTGGCTGGAGAAGGTGGGACGAATGCGCAGGCATACAGAGCGCGATAATCTTGTGTTCCTGGCAAAACGCGTCGAATTCGGCCGAATTGTGACTCTCATGGCCGTCAAGAATCAGAAGGCGGTATGCTCCAGTTACGCGGTCCTTTGTGTGCTTTTCGAAGTGCTCGAGCCACTGCAGACCAAGCTCATTCGTCGTCCAACCGTTATCGCTTAATGCGACGGCCCAATTGCGTGGCACGTCGTCGCTGTACCAAGCGGAGAGGTGGTACTGGCCTTTGAAGATCACGAATGGCGGGATAGCCCAGCCCTGCGCGTTGACTCCTTGGATCACCGTAACCCACTCGCGATTGCCTGGCTGAACTGATTTTGGTCGATCGCGTCGTTCAGAGGCGGTGACAACCATTCCAGCTGCAATCATGCCCATAAGGAAGCCGATTTCGTCGAAGTTGTAGATATCACCGTCCACGATCCCGTACTTCGCGATTGTATTCTGCACGAGCTCAAACCACTTCGTAATAATCTCAGGATCCTCGCATTTCGCTCGCTGGTAGTCGTACTTGCGATTTATGCGTGTTTTTAGCTCGGGAGTACGCCTTACGAAGTTTGTAGGCCATTTCTTTCCGACCTTGCCTCCGGCACGATCGGCGAGTAGTTTATTCGCCATATCTTCAACGTCACGAAGCCGGGGGGGAAATCCTCGTGAATCTAGGTCGAGGATACGTCGAATAATTACGGATTCCTCGGGATCGGTAAGCTTTCGCGAATTGGGCGTGCAATCGCGTCGTGAATGGGTCCCGTCGCGTCGTCGCTTAAGAGTCATTCGATTGACGTGATACGTCTCCGCAGCGCCACGATTACTCAGAATTCTGCCTTAATCGATAGCCTGCTTTGCTAAGAATAGACGAGATTCATATAAGGGAGGTTGCACGTGGTTTGGTTGTTGCATGGTTGATAGAAGCTAAGGTGATGCGTTTTGTTGATGGGTGGCACACTCGCTTGTCTGGCACACTCGCTTATCCGATACATTATGGTTTTTAATTTGGTGGTTTTTTGGCCCTTAAATTCAAAAAAAAAAAAAATCACCTTTTCATTAATATCTTAAGAACTATAGAAGTTTAGCTCTTAAAAATTTAATAGCTTCTATTTCTAAGCACTGTATATAACGCATTAAAATTTTAGAATTTATTACTCAGCCGTTGCTAGAATATTAAGGTACGGTTTTCCTGATTGTTAGTGGTTTTTGGGATGTGGCTGTGCATCCTAGTAAGCTGCGCACCGCGTTTCTCACCAAAATCCGTAACCCTTAGAGCGAGAAATCTCAGAGCGAGAACTCTTAGAGTAAGAAATCTTAGAGCAAGAAATCTCAGAGCGAGAAATCAAGCGAGAAATCACAGAGTGAGAAATCTCAGAGCGAGAAATCACAGAGTGAGAAATCTCAGAGCGAGAAATCTTAGAGCAAGAAATCTTAGAGCGAGAAATCACAGAGTGAGAAATCTCAGAGCGAGAAATCTTAGAGCAAGAAATCACAGAGTGAGAAATCTCAGAGCGAGAAATCTTAGAGCGAGAAATCACAGAGCAAGAAATCACAGAGTGAGAAATCTCAGAGCGAGAAATCACAGAGTGAGAAATCTTAGAGCAAGAAATCTTAGAGCGAGAAATCACAGAGTGAGAAATCTCAGAGCGAGAAATCTTAGAGCAAGAAATCACAGAGTGAGAAATCTCAGAGCGAGAAATCTTAGAGCGAGAAATCACAGAGCAAGAAATCACAGAGTGAGAAATCTCAGAGCGAGAAATCACAGAGTGAGAAATCTCAGAGCGAGAAATCTTAGAGCAAGAAATCTTAGAGCGAGAAATCACAGAGTGAGAAATCTCAGAGCGAGAAATCTTAGAGCAAGAAGTCTTAGAGCGAGAAATCTAGCTTCTTACTTCTAGTCCGGTTCCTCCACTACTTACTATTTAATCATATCATCAATTCGGTCACTGCTAAAAACTTCGAGAAATGTCCTAAGACAATCAAAATATCACGCCTGTGCCACGACCACAATCCGATCCACTAATCAGATATCATTGCCTCAATGGCTAAGCAGACTTGCTTACGATAGTGCGACAGAATCGCCAGGGCATGTTGGCAGTAATGGTAGCAAAGAGTACATGAGGCTCCAAGGAACGGGGCCCAGGAGACTGAGCAAGGAAGTTGGACTGTCTCGCGTATTAGTTTGAATTCTATTGTGAGCGCACTTACACACCTTCAATAGGGCTCTGGCTGATTTCTCACACATGTCTCTCAAGAAGACGTGTGCGTTCTCTGACCAGACAAGCCGAAGAGATTGGACTACAGTCTGCAATGCTTTAATATCACTGGCAGTGTCACTGTGAATCTCTCGCCAAAGGGCTTGATCAAAGTTTCCTGAACGGAGTATTAGCGAAATAATAGTACTGGGCTGAGAACAGGTACCAATTTTGACGACCCCATCCTCAGAAAATAGAATACTGGTTCGGGTGATGGCGCCATGTCGCAGATTCAACACTTCATGCATGTGTTGCAGGCCTTTTAATACCTATATTGACATGAGTCTGGATTGATTCTGCGCTCTGCGCAAGACGTACCTCTGTACAGATTGTAGCGACGTGATGCTCATCGATTTCGATAGGCAAGGCGATGATATCTGCAAGACATATTCTCATTTTCTCATACACGATGAATATGAAATTCTCGTGAAGCATCATCTCTCTAATCGTGACGACATTTTCATGAGGAACTTGACGTATCTGTGGGTTCCTAGCTTGCGAAAAAGAAAGCAGTCTTTTGATCGCAAATATCTTACCCGGCGTTTCATCCTTAGACGTGACAAGTATCAGATTGCGCTCCTCTCCGAGAGCGAGTATAGGCGCGTATGATTTGTTAGGATTCTTGTAGCTGAAAGGAACCTCGGAGTATGTCGTCCGCGGTGGCTTTTGAGCGACAGCTGACATAGCCAACGCTATTGGATTTGGAGAATCCAAAGCCATGTTTATCACAGCATTTCTTTTGATCTGCTTATGAACTGGGCTTCTGTTGTCGCGTGGGCCAGAATTACTTCCGCTGATATTATGGAAAGCACCTTCTGAAGCATGTGTGGGAAATGTGGTGACTTGACTGTCGTCTGACTGCTCGCCGTCATCATGGTATTCAAGCATGGCGTAGATAGGCTCTCCTTGCTGAGAAGGACAATTCGAGTGTAGAATAAAATTTTGATGTGCATTGAGGAGTCTCATCCGAGTAGCTTTTATACAGAGGAACACCGGGTGTCAATAAAGAATGTGCGCCAACTGGCGAGACTCTGCCTCCTTCACCCTTGTCATCTCTTCGCTTCATGTAACCTTGTCAAAATTCTTTGCCCCTCCGCACCCTTGTCAAAGTTCTTTACCCTCTGCACCCTTGTCCTAACGTTTTCGCCCTCCCACCATCAACTATCCTCGCCTTCCTCCTCGCCTTCCTCCTCACCTTCCTCCTCGCCTTCCTCCTCGCCTTCCTCCTCGCCTTCTTTCCTCGCCCAACCTCTCCTTCCTCTTCCTTCTTCTCTCCAGCAGCATCCGTCCTGCGCGCTCTCGCCCATCATTGTTAGACAAGCGTCCTCATCTTCCGCGGTTTCTTGATTTCTTTCTCACCCACTAGCCATCTCGTTCCATCTTCTGCCCATATCTTATTCTTACCCAACATGTCATAGCCTTGTCAGTCTTTAGTACCCTTTAATAACCCAGGCAGCCTCCCGTGTTAAGCCCTTCCACACATCTATAACAACTCTTCCTTCGCTATAACCAAACTCGGCGCCCGCCTTCATCTATTCAGACCTCTGCACACGTAGATATTTCTGTTGACACCTTACCAAAAGACGCTGGTCTTTCTGCCGTCATGCAGCCAATTTCAAAGTATGACACCACTCTTAAAGAACGGGACCGAAGCTTTCGCGGAACCGCGAAGATCGATTTCGTACATTTACAGTTCGAGGACTGCTTTCGCCAGCTTGACTTAAAGAATGTGTCGAGACTGGTTAAAGTATTCGAGAAGGAGGGCTGTGCAAGACTGAAACCGGAAAACCGAGTCCCTGCTATCATCCCGGACGAGGTGCTGAAGGTTGCGCTTCAAAAGAACGGGTTGGCTCTTGACCTGAATCGATCACCGTTCCACACAGACCATCCAAAGGTCTCCTTTTCCGCTGATCTGAGGATACAATGTCTGCATGGACAACATAGGATACGGGCCGCTGAGAAGTATCTCCCGAAAGCTGATCGGTGGTGGGTGGTCGATCTCTTCTCTTCAGGTATATTTAATCATTCTGCTCCCTTTCTGAACTCAGTAGGTAACGTTTCTCAGAACTCTCGGAGGAAGCAAAGCAAGAGTTGCGGGAGCAGTGCAGCAATGGAAAAAAGAATAGCGACGGCGAACTTTATCGCCGAATTCGTCATTACAGCAGAGCGAGGGATTCAACAGGGCAGGAGAGATGGAAGGCTCGGATAAGTCAAGCCAAAGAAAGGGAATTAAATTACGTCGAAACCCGCCTTCTGCGACCGCTTGATCGACTCCTGCCTTTTCATGGCTTGTGGGAGGATTTCAACCTCAGTCTGCTTTGGCGAATGCTAAGCTGGAGATGCTGGGAGGTATGATAGCGACATTACGTCTAAGAACCAAAGTTAACACTTTTTAGGAGATAGAGCGTTATCTGGAATGCATTTGGCGGTTCTGGCACACGGTGACCAGCGGAGAGCGCCGGCTCGAGTATGCAGTGGACCGCAGCACTGTGAAGCGGCTGCAAGGCCGCAATCCCCGACTCAGCGCCAACGACAGGGAAGAAATTCGTTGGCTCTTCGCCAATGGAACCTTGTTCGCATCCGTCAGCGGAGAGAAAGATCGCGCAGATCTCCTAGAAGCCGTGCTCTCGACCGAAAACGCAATTCTCTCATTCAAGACCTTCTCCGAAGACGTAAAGTACCTTGAGCCGATCGTTGTCAACATGAAGAGGTTCCTGAGTCCACCGTTGAATAGTTCTCTGGAGTCCAGAGCGCGAGAATTACTCTCGGATGGAAGGGCTGGCGTGGTCCAGCGAGGGGAAGGAGACTTCGCCTCTTGTGCCGTGGCGCCAAGCGACATTGGTCGATTCAGCTACGTGCAGCTGTGCCTTTTTTGCTTCCGGCAATTTCTAGCGTTCGAAGAGGCCTCGAGCCCAAGCGAAGGAACAGAGACGCGGAAAGGAAAGCAAAAAAAAGGCAGTAATGATACCTGGACACCGCTGTTCGTCGAACGTCTTGCTGAGCTTGCATATCGATTGGGCTTTGACTCGTCGAAGATAAGGGCCACCATGCAGGAAGAAAACCAAACCGAAGGCATCGCTCGTTCGATCCATTTATATATACTCGGCAAATCCTGCGAAGTAGATGAAGAGCTATTCGCCGAAGCCATAAGACGGCTCCGAGAGTCCATCAAAGACTCCAAAGCTTGCATCTACGACCAAGAGCCGGAATTGTCGACGGATTCTGGTTCTTTGAGCGATGAGAACGTGCCGCGGCAAGAAATTTCTTCAGAACGTTTCTATCTCCCTACGCTGTGCAAGACCGGAATAAAATCGCCCAAACGTTTCATGACGCCCCTTGCCGTCCAGCGTGAAGCGTTCCTTGCCTTCTTCGGGCATGATATTCTCACTATGTACGAAGCTTCGGGAGGTTCGTCCGAAGTCGACGCGGCTGCGGCAGCGCAAGCTGAATTCCAGTCTCCGCCTGTGGTTACTTCTCCACGCCGTACCCCAGAAAACGCATCGAATTCGCTGAATACCAATCTAAGAGCGACTTTAGCGACCGCTAGTCCGACAGAATCAGAAGAACACCCGCAAAACGTCTCAGCCTACAACCGCTACGAGAGCCTGATTGGGGGCACGCTTCAGCCTTTCTCATCTTCGTCGTCTGGCGAATACTACGAGCCAACCTGGGAATACACCGATCTCCGACATGCATCCGAACTGATGCAAGCCCTGGCAGCCGCAGACGATCCGCGATGGAATGAGGGAAAGATTACTTTCTGGAAACTCGAAGACAGCTGTAGCATCAAGGTTTCGAGGCAGCCGCAAGCTCTTAGAGATGTGCTCTCACGCATTGCAACGGGGAACTTTGAAAACATTAGAGTCCCGCAGCTGTTTGGAATGGTCGTCGAGGATCAGTTTCGATACTACCGTCCGCCGCACTTTCCTACTTTGGAGGCAACGCAAACGGGACAGACCTTCCGGAACGTGGTATTCCTTATAGATGCGTTTATCACAGAGGACCTATCTCTATGGCAGACAATGTTGGATGGCGGATCTTTTAAGGAAAGGAGCATGCTGGCTTTAAGCAGCGACCTAATTTCGCGTTCCTCCAACAAAAGAAAACACACTTCCTCTATGTACTCGGATGAAAGTGTTGCCCCTAGACGGGTAGCAGAGCAGAAAAGACTGCGGAGATAGGAAGATAGGGATTTTAGGGACGCTTCCTAGGTATCAGATTGCGACATGAACATAGATGTCCTAGACGCTGGCCCTTTCTTTTAATCCAGCTTTCCTACACTGTATTAATTACCTAACCAAAGAGTCTTGATGGATGTCCAGTCGTTATTATAAGTTCATATAGCAAGTAACTATTAGCTTTCCCTTATTGTGCAAGACCTACAAGACCGAGGATGAATATTCAAATCTGATTCCTTCCATTTACCCCAATATCCATCTTAGATTTCATAAGATGATGCTGACGGCGCTGCCATACTGTACCATGTAGAGCTGCTAATGCGGAAAGTTCTTACATGGGAAATAGATTGGAGAATTTGTATAGGAGATAGCTGGAGTGATCGTTTTGTAACTATAGGCTTTTTAAATTGCGTAGTAACCGCCTCTTATGCGAAGGCCGACTGCATTGTGAAGACTGAAGAGCCTGTATAGAATTGCACTGGTAGTCTACTTTCAGAGGCAGCGACATGGCCTAGTAGAAGGCCGGGAGGAAGGGGATGAGAAAACGGAGTAACAGTTTCCTGATACTAGGTGGGGGGTAGCGAGTATTTCGAAGAAAGCATTGCGGCACAGCAGAGGGACGGTCGAATAAAGTGGCGAGACGTGGATCGCGCGAGACCAGGTGGGCGATTGCCAGAACCCCGTAGGCGGCGGCATTGCGGCACAGCAGAGAAAGGAAGGAACAGGCGCTTAAGGGCCTGAGAATAGGGCTGCAGGTGGCTTATGGAATACCGACAAGGATTCCTTGTGTATTGCACAGAAGATCCGGGTCGTTGCAGCCGCTCCTTAGTTTGGCCCTACGCTAATGAATCGCCGTTTGATCGCTGACGTAGGTGGCTGCTCGCACGAACCATCCAACGTTCGTTGGCTGCGGGCGAACGTCCGTTGAGGCTGCCGAGAAGGCGAGCACCCGCAGCAATTCCCCTCCTCACACCTATCGCCGTCGTAGTCTGCATTGTGAGGCTCCTTTCCGCTGCAACACTACGTATTGAGGCTGACTTGCCAATAAGCTCTCATCTTCCATTCCATCCTTCGTCCATCACCTAGAGACAGTTCTCTCATCGCCTTAGTTGTATAGAAAAAAAAGGTGAGTGAAGGTTGATTGTGCGGTGATAACGAGCGAGCCAGGGAACGGGCCGGTATGTCGAAGAAAACGGTGAGGCACACCAGCGACAGAAAATGGCTAGTAATTCTCCCAAATATTGTAGCACGATATTATAGCACGCACTCATCGCCCACCCGCTCGCGCTTTTATCTAAGTTAAATCTATCGCTATTACGGAGAGCACTAGCGATAGCTTGTTTTTAATTCTAGGAGCTATCGTGAGAGGGTGCAGCATGCGGGCCCGCATTAAAACGGACGGTGGTGCACTTTTACAGGCTAAGTGAGGCGGAGAAAGTTGTATCGCGCTTTAATTTTAACGGTTTGGCGCGGCAACGGCATGATCACAAAAACTTAACATGCTGTGCCGTGCACTGATCGCATCTTGGCCGTGCGCTTATACGGGACCACGTCGCGCTAAGGAGGAGCTTCTTTCAAGTGTACGTAGACTTGCGCTCTTCGACCTTTGGGGATTCATCCCATGTTCCAAAAGCCATTGACAAAATAGCATCAATACATCAATCTGTGACTCATCCCAAAACAGGTAAAGGTGTTAATGGTAGGTCATGATCGGTTTCATTTAATCGGAGAAGATTTATCAGATAGGCAGCGTCGTCATGGGAAAAGTTACTCTGCCTAAATGAAACGCTTATAAGAGCGCCCCAGAGATCATTCGTTTCTACCAACAGTTATCTCTAGCATTAGGTGAAATGGTATTTAAGAACTGAATCGAAAGTTACATAAGGATAATACGATCGTTAAAGGAGGACTTCAATAATTCGATACGCAGCCTGCTGGCAAATTGATTGTTCGGTGCAACGCGATCGATGCAAAAGCAGGAAGTCAGGTGATGCGTAATACGACGCATCGAAAATAGGCAATGAAGATCTTCGCTTGTTTGGCACACATCAATTGCCAATATGCATGCGACACGTCATCGCAATCACCTGATACATGCTGTGAATATCTGCAGGCTCTGTCGGAATAATCCAAGCCTAGCGAGCTAGACGTTATATAAAGATCATATATGTACAAATCTCGTTTGGAAAGTATCACCCAATCTACTATCCTCTAACAACGTCTGCTTCTTCTATTTTTCCGTCTTTTATTTCGCCCCGTAATGGTAAAAAGGTATGAGTCAAGAACATTTGAATGTAGTAAGTCTAACCTCAATAAAGCAGTGATAGATATTACTGTGGCCGATGCGATAGAGAGTTTCCCAGCCCACAAGCAAGACAACAACATCGAAATGACTCTAGAAACCACAACCAGTGCGATGTATGTTCCTTCGATGGCACTAGTTGGGAGGATCTTCTGGAACATCACCGCCGCACGCGGCACCAGCCGGTCTGCCAAGGATGCGACGGGGGAAATGGAATGATCTGGCCTGCGGATGGCGCCGATTTTCGAACCCATTTAAAGACAGAGAATGTATGCATCACTTGCGAACGACATTTCATTAGCGATAATAACCTAAAAAATGTAAGCTTTACATTCAGACGATCGACGCACATGAATGCTAATTTCACATAGCATCGCGTCGTCCATCTCGAGAAGTCTGTCGGATGCTATGCATGCCCTAACAAGTTTTCCACATATTCCGGCATGATTATCCATCTAGAGTCGGGAACCTGCCCTTCGAACATCGACCTTATCGACCTTAATGAGTCCGCAGCGATGTGCTACCAATGGCGGCAGTTCATCAATGAGGACTACCGAGACGACATGCTACGCTGCTGTAGTTTTGAGGATAAGTACTACGATCAGGTGTATCCCTTCGAATGCCCGACGTGTGGAAACGTGTTTGCGAGGCTCTCGGGATTATTTCAACACATAAGTTCACCATCATGTGGGCAGACCTTGGAAGGCGGAGCTATAGCTAAGTTGAGAAAGTGGTTGGAAAAGCGGCATGTATAATCGTTAGTCGTGACAATAATAACTTACGGAAAATGATCTACCAGTCCGGTCTGGTGCAAACGCAAGCGAGACATTCTACACCACCTTTCACTGGTTTCGCTCAATAGATCGTCCACACGTATGGAGAAAATTGTACTCGCGGCGCCTTTCCGTGATTCCGCTCCGTTTCGAGTCTCTTGATGGAAAATCCCGAGGGCACTGGGGAGATCACAGGCGAAATTCTCCAATACCGTGCGCTTTAAGTTCGGTTCCTGATAGATCGGAATTCGAGTACGTTTGTCTCGCACGCTGTTGCGTCCCTGGTTGCAGTCAGACTGCTCTTGCCCTTCCAACTAGCGGCCAATGCCTTAATGCCCAATTTATCCAAGCTTCCTGTTTGCAATTATAGAGTGTCAAGGATTTTCAGCTACCGATATCCACTCGTTCGGTAGAATAACTAAATATGTTTCAAGTAAAATTTCGCGCATAGATCTCATTTTGAGGCTCTTCCGCTCATGCACCATCCGAAGCTACCCTAGAATGGAGTGGTTGTATACGCCTAGAGCCAGTCCAATGACGATCGAACCTGAAGCGAGCCTTAGACTAGATGCGAAATTGCTACAATCCCATTGGAACCGACGTTCGAAGTTGTCTACGAGCCGGGTTGCTACGTATATCTGACGTCATGATGATATGCGAGCGGTCCAGAAAACCTGCTACGAAGATGCTGTGTTGCGATAACAATAGCTCTATGCACTTTGCAGGGAGTAGACAGATTCTAAATGAAATCTGGCGCAACAAGAGATAGGTATAGAGCAGGACGGGCGCTATGCCAGATGATAAGAATGTCCTAAGGCCGGTCGGAGTATACTCCGTAGTGGAGGCTTCAAGGCTCTTCGTAGGTTCCCCGCTCTGCATGTCTCCCTATTTATTCTATCGTCGTACGTCGCGACGGTGCTACCTCCGTCGCCGTGTAGCACCGCAGGGCATGCATATATATCCGCTGATTGGCTCTCTCGCAGGACGTGAGATAAATGTGATGCTGAGCGGCTGTAAGAGCCTCAACCTAGGAATTGGTCCGCGACATTGATAGAATTCTGGCTGTACAATCCACAGCAACAAATGATGGTGGCGATACATATGCACGGCCTTTTCATGGATTGATTCTGGATTGGAAACCAGGCCCTGCAGGAAATTCCTGTCCAGACCGAGAAGGTGAAACCTCGAAGGCGAAGTGTTATATGCCGTTGCCCACCACCCTCATTCTGTCCGCCTGCGACACCCCTGCGGTGCACCGCCGTGCTTATTTTGTCCACCAAGCGCCCTTGGTGGGTGTGCTTAGTGTCACGGATGGACCGGATGCAAATCTGCAAGGGAGAGGGTGTATAGTGTTAAGTTTTTCAGCCTCCAACGCCTTACGTTCTACAACATGACGCAACATCTTATGAAGGCCCACAACGACAAGAAAACTTCGTCGGTTTTTGCCGAAGAAATTGCGCATTATAATAAGAGGCGTTAGTTTACTGCAACATTATTGGGAACGGTGTTGGGAACCGGCGGTGGCAAGCGATAAGATAGACGTTAAAACGATAATCGCAGCGACATAAGTAGGTAACGATTATACTAAGATACAATCAAAACAATTAATTTTAGCTAGTATATTAATGCTTCTCACAACCTCCGCGATAGTAGCAATACCTCGTAATATATCTTCTTCGTCTCGTTCCTACTATAGCCTCCGACAAGGAGGGGCCTCCAACGGGCCTTATAGCCTCTACTACAACATTATACACGGCTATCGTTGACATCTTCGTCCGTTGTAGGTAACTCCCGTAGTATTAAAACTACTATAGAAATTTGAAGGTGTATGGTTATACGGACCTGTCAACCAGCATCACCTAATGTTGTTGCTAAGTGTTACGGCGCAGCCTCCACAGTATAGGGAATAAGGAAGGAAAGGACGTTCTGCGGGGAATTCCAAAGAAAAGAGGGGATCACGTGCCTCAGCACGTGAGTACCCAAGAACGGACCCACCGAGCCCTTATGAGCCGGGCTCACGCCGGCTCACTTCGAGCCCTCTGGAGCTGGGCTCACAACAGCACCACTAGATTGTATACACTTTCCTACTTGTATATAAACCACACTCCTTAGATAGCTTTGACCTTCGTGGTCAACTTCAAACAATAGAATTTGGACTCTATTGGTAACACGGCCTTCGCACGCAGTGCTCAGTCTCGTCACGTGTTCGACTTGCTCTCACCCTCTTCTTGTACCCACTCAAGGAAAACCCCCTCGACAGGTTTTCTCCCTCTTTGGTGTTTGGATCCTTAGAGGTAGAGGCCCGCTCGTTACACTAAGTAGAAAGTAGAATAATGAGGAAAATACTCTAGAACTGATTTTCTATTATTACCAACCAGCATTACCCATGTTTCCTCGTTATCTTTCAGGGTAATAGGCCTGCCTGCTTGGCGTAAAAGTTTAGCCTGCTACTCACATTCTATATACAAGTGAGCACGAGGCTTATATGCCCGCGCCTTCCTGTGCAGACTTCATCTCTTGAGGATTCGCACCAGACATTCATTCCACAATACGGCTCCCTGCTCATTTTCCATGCATCGCCTCACATTACTATCATTATTTTATTTACTTATGCCCATCAAACACCATTATCACAATCTTTGAATTTACTTCCTCCCTCTTTATACACTAATACTTATATGCTTCACATTCGTTACAACAACACACTGACTCATTGAATGGACGCATTAATATTAGCATCATGAGTATTTTCATAACATTAGTAATATCACTCAATGAAGCAGCGGCATCTTTATTATTAATGGCTGTTTACCTCCATATCAACAGTCTTCTATAGAACGCTGTGTCTAAAGGCGGACGAAGGCGATAAGTACGAGCGCCAGAGAGGGACGCTATTGTGACCTCGAGCGACTGCAGTACTCCAGGCGCGTGGACATAGTTGACTGCCTAGCGAAGCTTGAAAGCGTGGGGCATGTCATTGATGGCACTAACGGTGTGTAGCGAAAGAATGGCGTTGGCCCTGCGATCGGGACGCGGAGGGGAGGGGAAGGGGCGGGTCATCCGCACAAATAAGAGCCTGCTGCGCAACTAAACATGTGTCGCTAGGCACGGACGTAGGCAATCGGAGCGACAGGCAAAGCTGGCTCTTGTGATAAGGCCGCGCTCCGGGCACAGCAGCAGTCAGAGCTGGGGTAAGCGATGTGCGTTCAGCGAGGCGGGAGGGCGCGACAGCAGGCTGGCCAAGCGGAAGGTGCACGCACAGGCGGGGCGAGATATCGTAAAGGAGCCTGGCAATGGCAGCACACTGTTGGTTTACATGGCGTTACCAACGAGGGCGTTAGCCGGCGACTTTGTGCAAAAACTGCTCAGGCTGCCGGCAGCCTTGTTTCGCTTGCGCTTCTTCGTCGCCAACGCCCAACAATAATCCGTTATACCTACATTCTGACCGTATCTCAATCGATCAAGCTAACAAATTTCACCTGCGGCTATAGGCCTACCCCTCCACCTTCTCCGACGCTAACACCAGCACCCACGCCTCCTACCAGCCTGCACTGACGCCGTCCCCGCGCTGATACCGTCCATTTATCGGCCTATTTCCTGGCTCCCCTGTGACATACGCATGTCAGCCACCGCGCGGATGATGAAGCGGCTATTTCATATGCCCATTTGCCCTCTTTGGCCCTCCGTAGGCAATCACATTCCTCGGTTCTGAAACCGACGCCGAGTCCCGGTCTTCCTTGACCAAGATCTGCCTTCCCTTCCACGTTACCCTGTCCAGTCTCTCAATGACCTGCCTAGCCTCCACCACCGATCCCAACCGGACAATAGCATGGTTTTTCCTCATCTCTACTCTCTGCGCTCGGCCATAGGGCAGCACCAACTCCCTGATCTCCGTCTCAGAGACGCCATATGGCAGCCCGGATATATGTACCCCTCGTGGCTCCGTTCGCACGATTCCATTAGTGATGTTGACTGGTAGCCCATGCTGATTAGTGATCGGCACAGTAGGGGGTGTCATCAGGGCTGACCCAGGCGCGTAATAGGCCGCCATATTCGGGTAGATGGTCATTGGAGCAACTGGCATTGACAACATCATGTAACGGTGCTGCATTGGGATGGTGACAAAAGGTACCGGCGTGATATGCTGCCAATCCTGGGTATTTTGTGCAGCCGACACCAACCTAGCTGTAATACATGATCTGTCCTCTGAATGACCTGTAGCCCCAGGATAGTACGTCGAGCAATTGCACGTTAGCAGGACCGGATCCCTGTACGAGGCGTCGAAGTGATGCACTAGTAGCGGCCGTCCAAGGCGTGTGTACATTACTGATACCAGAAAATCTGCGTCGAGCTATAGGTTAGTCTGGAAAGGGGGAAGGAGCCACATTATACTAACGGTATACCCTCGCTGCGTCCTGATCGGACTTAACACTGAAGTAGCCCTTAGCTCCCTCGGGCCCGTGCCAAGATTCTTCCATGTTGGTCCAGCCTGGCTGGTTTATCGTGGCGTCCCGGACAAGGTCCTTCAGCTTCTGCCAATTGAAATGTTCCGGCAACTGTGCCAGGGCATGAACATGTTAGTAACCAATTAAGCAGTCGACGCACTGGCACATACTCCAGAAACAATGAAAAAATTCTTGTCTCTATGAGGGCGGAGATGCCCCGGGCGTGAGTAGGTCATGTTGAGACTCACTGGCATAAGCCCACAGAACAATTATTTTTCGCAAGGGGCGTTGGCGCCTGGCGTGCGGAGGTAGCTGTTTGATAGATGCAAAGCGACAAAGGCTTGCCAAAGTATTGCAGAGTAGATTCATAAAGGAAGGAAGGGGCAGAGCCGTTGTAAGAAAGCGGGGACTGAATGCATGTGAGAATCGTGAGAACTTAGGAGTAGAGGCGAGATAAAGCTAGGATTTATACATTCTATGGATCAGGGACGGCAAGCAAAACGCACGTCGACGCGACCGCCGGACGCGTAGCGAAGAAAGGCGATCAAGCAGCAAAAAAAGCCTCACGTCTGGGCGGAAGACGTAGCTTGCATTGCCCATGTCGAGAGCCACCCCCTCGGGACCGGAAACCCTTACTGAACGGGATGCAGCGACAATAACATGGATCGAAGTTCTGTTCATCAAGAGAGCATGCGAGGGGGTAAACGGTTGTGGGTCTAGAACAATCCGGGCAGGTTAGGAACGGGCGGTCACCATAGTAACCTCCGCGGCTTAACCTCTCCAAGACATGGCTCTGCGACTTACATCTGCGTGTGAGCCACCGATCCTCCTGGCATTGCACAAGAGACATCGATCGAGATTTTGCAACAATAATGCGCGATGTCCGCCTATACATTCCGTTCTGGTCAAGCGGCTTGCCTGTCGCATACTCATTGTGCGACGCGACAGCTGGAGCCTGAGCGGCCATACGTCATCGTATACGGCGCGCGCAGTGAACCGTGGAACATTCGGCTAGGCAGCATATCGACGGGCAAGGTCACGCTTCGACTCCCCAACGCTGCAGGTTGTTGCTCGTAGCATTGCCATTGGTTCACCGTCTATATTAACCGTCCAGTTCCACGCGGTCTGTGGTTACCGAGCACCCTGTCAACCAGTACTAGACAAGTCCATGTGCGGGGGAAGCACTTTCAAGTCGCTCTGCAGATGATTCTTTTATTCCTGCTGTATTTAGCGGTCACCACATCACTAGCTGCACAGATATAGCTACTTGAAGTAATACATAAGGATTTTGACTGGCAGGCGCCGAGTTATTGCCCCTCGCCACTCAGATTGACTTGAAAGATGTTATGTGCGCCTCACTCATAACCATCCTCATCCACCAGAAATTGACTGTGAGCGGCGTCCACGTCTGGCGTTTCGAGGGGATTGAGAGCGTCGTATGGATTGTGGGAAAAAGCGGCGCTCCAATCGAAACCATCACCAATTTTCCAGGGGTAATCCAAGTCAACTGGATCGCCCAAGACTTGTCCCCATGTTGAAGCGGACTGCATGGGATCATCTGAACGCTCCTGTTAGCTAATGCTCAATTCCAAAATCTCGCCCTCAGTTTGGGCCTGGAGAATTTTGGTCTCCAAACCTTGCTGGCTTCGGTCCAGGGACACTCTTGGCTGTGAATGGGCCTGAGCCTGGGGTTTTCGACCGCTTTCAAGTATGTCTTTGCCACGCTGGATATTTTGAAAGAGCTCGGATGCATCAAAACCTTTGTGCTTCTTGAATCCCTCAAACTGGACAAGCGACTGCTCGCACGCAGCGAGCGCCACAGAGTTTCCCTTCGCGGCCATTGCGCAGAGCCAGTGAAAGATTTTGCCGATTTTTCTCGTAGTCTCACCCGGATGAGCTTCTAACTGCGCTTTGTTATATTTGTCCAATGCAAATTCAAGGGTAAGTACTGTGAGTGCTTGCATAAGGTAGTGGACGATACACCACCAAGGGCCGTTTTTGTAAAGCCATACGACATCCGGAGATTGCCCATCACCGTCCGGCAGGAGGTCGGTCATGCTTTTGGCAGCCATAACGCATTCTCGCGCATTCTCATTGTCTAGTGTCTTAGACTGATCCGCTTGGTTGCGAATGCGCTCATCAATGCGACATAAACACGGTCGGTTGAGGAGCATCTTGGCGCCGTAGTAGCAGAACCCTAAAATAATTCTCTCCTGAGTGAAATTACCATCTCCTGTGTCCAGCTTTAGGGTGAACTGGTGCTTCTTCAGAAGAGTTCTGTACCATTGGTCGACCTCTTGGTTGAAGGCCGTGATTTCTTCCTGCGCCTGAAGCCAGGCTTTAGAGACCGTTGCCGCAGAATAGAGGCTGGTGAAAATCTTCTGGGTGACGATTGCAAGCTGAATGCGGCAGCGAAAATGGTTTATAGGGTTCGATGCCGTATCCAAATCGAAAAGAAAGCGGCTCCGGTAGGGCTCTTCGGCTCCTTCCTGATTGTTCTTCCAATCTTCAAGTAGCTTATTACCAGAACGGCTGGCTAAGGCTTCTTCGTCCACTGGAGCGGGCATAGGAACGGAAGAGAACTGATGATTGATCATAGTAGGCCGGCCAGTGATTTCGCAGAGGAGAAACTCTAAGTAGTATAACGACCACCATACGCGGGCCCTCTTCTCTCTTGAAGCAGCGCTTAACGAGGGAGCCATAGGACGCAGGTGAAGTCCGAGTGCGGTGGCTTGGCGACATGCTAAGCCAAGCATAATCCATGATCTATGCGAAAAAGAATAAGCATAAACGCCAGCAATAAGTTACTCTGTAGTCTAACATACCGGCTGACGTGACCAATGGTTAAGTAGTAGAATGAGACGAGCCCAATTACTTGAACTCGCTGAAGGTCTGATAGTGCCACAGTGGTTTCGTCGATCGGGGAAAGTTGCAGCGCCCGGGTATGATATACCAGGTGGTCCCGGTCGTCACCGCGCCAAGGCGCACCAATCAAGTGTGAATAGCCAGCACCTATTGCGAACACTAAGTTTAGTATAGCACGCCATATTGCTGGAGCTTTCTTAGGGGTTCCGGAGTAGATGAAACGTCCGAATTGATCGGAGAATTCGGGTTTGATAAGTATTGGGAAGAAGTCATGGACATTGTCCATGTAACATCTAACCAACATGTTAGGCAATTCCGCTGGGGACAGCTCATCTCTTTCGACATGGCCGAGCATCAAAGTGTTGGGGTCGTCTAAGTGATAAGCGTAATCCAAAATCGCATCGTCCCAGCTATTTCCGGATGCGTGGCGTGATTTCTTTGCGGCTATTCGGTTGGCACCGGCTTCCTCGCTCATACTTGCCTCACCATGGGCTATGTGGCCTCGATGCCCCTCTACACCTTCAGCGCGTTCCGCACCTTCCGCTTGGATATGTGCGAGCCGCTGTGCCCAGGTAGTCTCCGAATGCTTGCCGATGAAGCCAGTGGCTTTTGATTCTGCGTTGCGATTGAAGTCTTCAGCAGTCAGATCCACTGATTCTTCTGAGCCAACATCCGCGGACACATCCGCCTCCTGGTTGTTTTCGTCCCCCATAGCGTCTAGTCGAATTCGTTTCTCGCTATATTCGATAGCGGGCGATTCATCCCGCTTTCTTGATGATGATAATGTCGTTGCTGTTGGTGTCGTCGTGGTCGTAGAGCTGAAGGAACGGTCATCGTCTATTACCTGCGCCGTATCCGGGCCGTTAGCAGATGTTTCAAGCGACCATGCGTATAGCAAGATAACACGTCGCAATAAGGATCTCGGCTTGACAATGCAATACACACCTCGATTTCTAGCGCTTTTAGCTCTTTTTGAATATGTGGAGGCAATATAGTTCGAACATTAGGCTCGCGAAGGAGCTGAAGTAATCGTACGCTGCGCTCGGTGGCTCTATAGATATTAACGTGATAGAGAAGGCTTTAAGATAGCCTACTTCTTGCCTCGCACCAGCTTTTCTTCCGCATAACTACATGGGACTTGAGATTGTTGGCAGGAGTCGCACGTTGGTTTCCTGCCACTACATTGAATCTTCTTTGATTTGCACTCATTGCAGGCCTTCATGATTCTTCTGTCTTTTCTGCTGGCATTTCCGGAAGAAGCAGGATCAGTATGTGGGCGCAACGCTGAAATTGCCACCTTGCCAGCCGATGCTGATGGCTGAGCTGTGTCTCCAGTTGACATATTTTATGATTCGTCGTGGCTTTGCAAAAGGAAGTTCTTAGATGCGATCCGTAGAGCGGATTTAGAGAAGTGTGGGATTGTCAGGTGTAGCAAGAGTCGGTTAGACCGCCATAGTAAAATACGTATTAGCCGAACGTAGCATTGCCAGGTTTATGTGCTTCCGCCCGTGCTCCCGCCCGTGCTATCGCTTAGACGTCATGCCTGTGATGCGAACGGCGGATTTGCCGGGAAATCCCGGGAACTCAAGCTGCGGGCGGCACACGGCTGACGGTATCCTATGAATTCCAGTTGAGGCCTTATCAGGCCAGGCATCACAAAAGTCGCGTCTAGGTCTACTGCGGTCCCTGCGTGCTGGGGCGTGAGGTGCGGGGTGCGAAACTGTTGGGAAAGGATGCCTTCCTCGTCAGGGCGAGCGTTTGCAAGGCCCTGTTGTGCCATGCACGCCGTATCCTTGGAGGCATTCAGCCTGCACCAGCAATGATGCGACCGGAAAAGCTAGGACCCATCAGCATAAGATGCGTAACGACCCCTATGAAGGGGCTACTGTTTTTCCACTCGATGCACACCAATAAATCGTTTAGCGAGTGTCAGCGAAGTCCATGGCCTTGCAAGCTGCATCAACTGCAAGTCTCTTTCATCCCCACGCCTTCTGTTGCCTTTTAACGTCTTTTCTCGCACAGACTAGTTAGAGCACAGACTAATCTCACTTAAGTAGTACTGTTCTTTGCGCATTAGAAAGCGGCTTTGGCTGCACATGATGCTTCCTGAACGATCGCAGATGCTCCTAATATTTCCGCAGTCTACATCTCGCTACGTATATCCTAGCTTATTCTTGCTCCCTTTAAGCACCTCGCTCTTGTTTTCAAAGATGCATTCCCTATCATGACCTTTCTCGCACTAGTACGATGGGATAACCGCGAATCTGCCCTAGCTTGAGAGTCGCTTCGTCTTACTAGTGTCGCTGGTCCGTACGCAGTATTACTCGTAAACCTTCCAAATCAGAACGGTCGAACACGTTAGACCCCTTATACTGCTCCAGTAATTGCTTACATGCCACTGCCGCCGTCCGATTTCCCTTTTCCCCGATAGCGCTAAGTCACCTTGCAAACTTCCTCACAATTTTCGTAATATCACGACGTTCAACCGCCTTGCAGACCGTGTGATGCTCCTCGGCTGTGAACTCAAGCATGAGTATCGTGATCTCCTGCATCAAACAGTAAACTATGCACCACTATGGGGTGTTCTTGTACAGCTACACAGTATCCGGAGAAACTTCGCTCTCGGTCTCACCTGGGAGAAGGTAAGAAATACCGCAAGCAGCCATGACAGACTTAGAGGCGTATGCCTTATCGGTGATGTTACGTTCTTCGGCCTGGTCAACGGAGCGCACGTTGAAGCGATCAAAGCAAGGTCAATTAAGCAGCATCTTGGAATTATAGTAGCAGAAGCCAAGAATGATGCGCTCGCGGGTCGGTTGGTAGTCGCGTTGGTCAGTCCCGAGAATTAATCGGTGCTGGGTAGGAAGGAAGTGGTACCATTGGTTAATCTCGTGGTTCAAAGGGGCAGTTTCTTCGAGAAAGCGCTGCCATGTTATGGAAAGTCCAATTATTTGGATCCGTTCGAGTCCTGGTACAACTAAAATAGAGTCGATTACTGGTGAAAGCTTCAGCGCATGGATATGGTGCACAAGATGGTCGCCGTCATCACCACGCCAAGGTGCATGTACTAGATGCGAAAATTTAGCAGCTACTGCAAAGACCAAGTTAAGTACAGTTCTCGATTGTTCGAATGTTTCCGCAGGATCCTCAGACTGCATCAACAAGCTCTGCCTAGTCAGCAGCAGAAAGAAGTCATGGACACTTTCCATATAGCAACCAACGAGTAAGTTGGCCTGGTCCATTGGAGGCAGTTCGTGTTTTCCAATGCGCTCAAATGCCAGCGTGGTCTCCTCATCCAAGTGATGTGGAAACTCTAGGATAGAGCCGTGGTTACCAATTTCGGCTGCAGAACGTGACGCCCTAGCCGCTTCAAATAAGTGATCATTTCCAGCATAGATGCGCTTGAGACTCTGGGCCCACAAAATCCTAAGACACCTCTTGCTGAAGTTAGGGGCGGTCGCAGATTCCTCGCGGTAAGCCTCCTCAGCAGCACGATCGGCCGGCCTCCCTAAGCCATAATGCCATCCATCGGGCGAGATCAAGAATGCTTGTCATTATTTTCATGAGCACCGGATATGCTCTGCTTGTTTTCAATGGCTTCAGTCGCAGAGGGGAAACAGTCACCATCAACAAGCAACTAACCCCCATATAGTGCGTCAGTAAGTTCCTACAGTACCGTAACATGGCAGACCCATGATCAGAACTTCTCTAATTCCTAGGGGAGCAGTAGATTGGTCTTCAAAAGAAAATAGCCAGTGATCATACATACCTCGGATTCAAGGTGTTCTAACTGTTTCCGAATAGGCAGGGGGAGGGAAGTCAAAGAACTGGCCTCGCGGAGTAGCTTTAGTAAGCGATCACCGCGTTCGGTCAACCTAAGGTAGTTCGCGAAAGAGCTATAAATAATATATAGTAACCTATCTCTTGTCCCTTTCCCTTCTTCTATTTGGAAAAGTGCATGGGACCTGGCATTTTTCAAAGCGCTCACAGGTTGGGGTCGTGCCACTGCACCTAATTTTTCCAGATCTATATTCGGCACAGGCTTTACCAGCTCTCTTTGCGGTAGTGCCAATAGATGCTGCAGGCCCTATGGGCGGGCGTATTGCTGGGATTGAAACTTTTCCAGCAGAAGCTGTTATTGAATGTCAGTCGCTCATGGTATTAGCGCGATGGTAGGTGCTGGAGGGTTGACAGTTGCGTTTAGTTTAAGGTTATCAGTAGTGAATGAAGGGTAGGTTCAGAAAGCCCCTTCTTATCGTACCTTGGCTGGCGCGGCGCTAATAAATTTCCCTACACGTGATTTTCAAACAGTCAGAAAAGGAGTTCTAAGCATATGATAGCCGTTTCTGGCTTTTAGAACCTACGAAGGAAGTTTGACTCATTGGTTACTTTGCGCAAACTGATCCGGTAAGTAATTGGGGTGTATAGTTGAGTAGTAGGAAATGTGCGTCTTCATTGCCCTTTTTAGGTCGTAGTGCCGAACTCCTCATGTCGATCGAAACATCGGATGTGCGATTTGTCTCATTGTTACCGAATAAGTCTATTCTCCCTCTTCAGTTCACCACTGTCTATCTTCAATTGTGCAGCTGTCTCGCTTATTGACAAAACCTTTATCGTCCCAAGCAGCTATTTTCTTCATGGCCAACGGTCTTTTCGGTGGGACGCCGTGAGCCGGCACCTTATATTGGCAAGATTATCACCGGTATATTATTGGACCTGTGTCATTCCTTGTAGGTATGAAACTGTGCCAGCAACCGAAGGTGGCTCTTTACAGATGCTCAGCATGGTGCATTCGGATGCTTACTGGTGCCCGACCCGCTCCCGGCCGTAAAATTCCTATCCCACGTCTCTGAGCCCTCTAGCTCCCATCATTAACTTGCTCTTGTTATCGTTATCTCGTAATCATTAAAGCCTTGCGTCTGTCTCCGCGAGGGGCAAATTTGGGAGTCCTAGCGGATATCTAGCGGATATCGAGCCCCTGAGAGTTTTGTTTATGCGTTGATGCCGACAACTAATGATCTCACCAGCTGAAGCCGATTTTCTTAGCAGAGTCGGCTCATGGAAAACGCTAGACGTCGCATTTCTTATCAATGATATATGAACTTTCAGTACGGAAATCGGGTTATTCACATATGCGGCATTCTACCGCATAACCGGGATAGTTTCCTTGCTAGATCTTGTGAAGGCAAAAAAAAAAAAAAATTTATATACGCTGCTTTCTATGGAATACGCATTTGCTCAAAATATTCAATAACCATGTCTTGTGTGAGGGAGAGACGCAGGGCTGACAAGGAGTAAACGAAGACCCTCCAATGAGTGATACACGGGACTAGAGCAGTGACCAATTCGAACTGTGGACGGAAGGCCTATCAGCGGAGCCCCTGCCGAAGCTTAGATAACTTGTCGGGCTAACATTGGTGCAATGCTATTCTGATTGACTACTCGAATGCTTCCCCTCCTGAACCTTCCATTCAATGTCAAATGGGGGAGGGCTGAAGGGATATATAAGTGAGGTCCCTGGCGAGCTAACGACAGCGTTCGGATGGGAAATCGTGAGGCTATTTCGCGTGATCTGAAGGTGTGTTTCAAGGGATCGTACTCACTGCCAGATGGTTATAATCCAGGTTCTGAGGAATCGAGCGGAGTGCAAGCGTTTCTTGCTCCTGCGGTGTAAGGTTTATTTAATGCACCTTATAGTCGCCGCATGGTCGCTTGTTGGACTTTTTACCTCTTACCCTATGGATGCCACCATACAGTCATGTAAGCGACACGTTGATAATTTTGAGCAAACGCTCATGTTCATCCAGGAAATTGTGAAAATACTCCAAAATGTTTTAAGTTCCTTGGTACTATTTATCAAGCTATCGCTCCACGCCGAGTATTTTCTGGGTAGACAAGCCACGCACATCCATTGGTCCTTCTCCGCCTAGGACGTCTTTGCAAGCGCATGACTTTATCGGCCAACGCGGCTGTTTTCGCGTTGTAAGTCTTACCATCCGACTTCTCACCGGCCTAGACACCGAGTCCCTCTCTCAGATCCATACGCAGCTGCAGCTCGAATACCTCCATGTGGGTCAAATGATGCTCAAATTATTATTTTTTTTTTTGCGAGTGTCCGCTCGCGCTCATTGAAATACAAGACGCCTTATTGCTTCCACGCCTACCGTGCAACCTCCTTGTACTCGCAAAGTCCACCATGCCGGAAATCCGCACACCGCATCCGTTTCGTTGTTGCCCTCCAGTAACTCCCAACTGCGATGCCAGGTGACAGCAACCTCCCGTCATCACTGGAAGTTCCATAAGAAAAGAATAGAAGATGGAGTCGAGTAAATGGAGTAATTTCAGAGACATCTCGACAGCTCCAGCATGTCTATCCACTGCCCACTCATCCCTCTATCTGGTTCCGTTGCCTTAGAGTGTAGATTTCTGAAGTCTCTGCGCTCGGTGCTTGCCCGCTCAATCACCTTTTCAGAGCTTACAGTACCATTGGCAGTGAAAACATTACTTCGGGGAACAGTAAACCTGGAGTTTGCTTTTGTGAATCTCGCGGTTCCCGAATTCCCTATAAAGCCTATGATGGATTTGAATTAAGTCGTGCCCGCATCTGGACTTTCTCCGCTTCGATCCTGATGAACTCATTAATAGGGCCATAATGACAGTCCGTGTGCTGGAGGATGAGATTCTTTAGCTCGTAAGATGTATTTTCTAAGAGCTGCACTTCGGCCTGAAGGTATTTGTTCCTTGCCGAAAGGTTTTGGAACTCATCATTAAGTTTGGCTATTAGTTCTTTCTTCTTCTGCCGGCACTTGTGCGCAGCTAACCGGTTTCGCTCGAGGAAGTGGTCCCTTTTAGATTTCTGCTCCGGATCCAGATTTTCGTTCTCGACAACAGTTCTTTTCCTACCACGTTTCCTGGAGCTGCTCTTACCGGCCTTGATCGACCTCTTCCGCTTGCCATCGGGTTTCACCGGCCTTGCCACTTTTTCGATCTTAACTGCACAATCGGCATCATCATCGACAGTGAATGCTGACTCGGTTACCATAGATTTTGGAGAGAGTTCATCCGGAGGAGTGATTTGGCCGTGCTGACTAAGCGATTTGGAGGAGAGGGAAGTGAAATTGTTCTGAGGTGCGGAGAACTGATCCGAAAAAGAGCTTTGGTTGTCATCCGACAGGGAATATCCATTGCCTGAGAGGACGCCCGGATGGACCGTTTGTTGCAGGCACTCGCTGAAAGGAGCTGTGGAAGTGGGGCCGAAAACCCTCATATTTTGCGGAGAGATGGAGAATTTCGTCTCCGCCTGTTCCGCAGCAGAGTTGATAGATGTGAATGGAATACACTTTTTGGTGAAGCCAGCAAAGCTATCAATACTTGCGCAGTGCGGACCGAAGCCGTACTTGCTCTCGGTCATTATGGTGACTGATTGATCAGGGTGGCTATGATGTGCAGGCTCAACCCGACCAGGTGAGATCCTTGCTGTGGGTAATGGACGACTGGGCTGATACCGTGTTAGCTCCAAGCTAGATATGGGCAGGATGATGCGACATTTCGTACGTCAGCGGAACCCGTCGCAATAGAATTGCGTTGGAGGCCGATTTGCTGTTGGGAGAAACTTCAGCACGGTGAGATATTTGGTGTTGAAATGTCGCTAACGGATCGCCAAGCGACAAGTTTTGGGGGTTGAGGGCTTAACTTCGGGAGACAGCATTGGCGAAGGCCCGAGCCGTTTTAGCGCAACTGCGGGTATGATGTAACAGGGTGCTCCGAGGGCAGGGTTGCTGATTGTAACGGGACTGATTCCGCGGTTGTAAAGGCTACAGCCTGATGACGAGAGTTGTTAACTAGCTATCCAGGGTTGGCTTAGGCCCCTGTGGTGACGACGCTTGTGATGCAGGAACTACAGAAGAGCCGGGAATGGAATCGGCTTAAAAAGCGGGATGTCGGACAGCAAACTCAACAAAGAGTAAACGCTGCTAGCTAGACGCAGGCAAAAGGTGGGAAGAAGAGAAGCTCATAAGCGAGGGAGGCTGTGGCGCGCTGACGTGGGGAAGGACAAAGCTACTAGTTGGCTGACGGAGAGGAGCTTGTTTGGTCCTGGGCTCGCTTGGACGTGCATTACACGGATATGCAAGCCGCAAACCGTGGCGGTCGAACAAAGTGCAGCAGAGGGAAGAGGAAGAAACAGCAGAAGGATGCTGTATTTGGCAGTTGGAGCCCTTTCCGACCGCGACGGACTTCTTAGAAAGAGGAAGACAAAATCTGAGAGCGAGATGAATTTTGGTGTTGCCACATGGGCAAAAAAGGAATGCAAGTCCTGCGGCCGTGACCAGGAGGCGGGGCACTAGGTCGGCGGCAGCGCGCAATGCGGCCCGCAGTACGCCCAATCTCCTTATGATCTTCTGACTCCAGCGCCCGACAGGATCGACGCCAAAGCATTTTTCGACTTCACTGCCATTGGCGAGATTGTTTGCTGTTCTCCATAGCATCCGGTGGGTGGACCCCTTCCACCGGACGCCGCTTTGCGTCATAATGCGTCGTCTTGCATAAGCCAAGACATAGCTTCGTCGATCTTCTCCCTATTCATCTTCTGCCATTTATGAAGGAATCAGCGCTTCTGCCACTTTCGTGCTACGACATACTTGATTGCTGCAATCGGGAGGCTTCTTTATATTTTCGAGGACTACGAGATCCACTGTGAAAATGCCACCACCTTCAAAGCACCGCCGCCAACAGATGCTAAGACAAAGTTCGGTAGCACTGTTGTTCGCATGCTTCTGCTTAACACAAAAGACGACATTCCTCACTATCAATCAATTCTAGTTCAGATGTCTGAGAAGTTCAGGCTTTATTCTCATTTCATGTCGGTTTCCAAACCCAAACGTCCTACCACGCGTCCATTGCGAGATCAATCTTTTTAGATTTGTTGTGATTCCATCAATTGATAGTGAGTGGCATGAGGACTGAGAGGGCGCCTCAGTAAAGGCCTTATCCGTCCTCGTCAATGACTAAGCTAAGGTTTATCATACGCACACGTGATATTCCAACAAACCTCCTCGAGCATTTTCACACCAAGCGATTGCTCTTCATAGAATCAGACCGGTACGTGGGGTACAGGAAAGCCGCCTGCTACTGCTGGCTGGTTTACGTACGAAACCATCCGACCTGTTTTGTCGAACCTGTATCACACCAGAAGATCTAGTTACCTGAACTGGCGGCCCCCGGATCTAGATCTCGAAGACATGGAGAAATGGCGAACTCGTCAGCGCAGTGAGAAGGAATATTCCTGTGTGGTTTAGATAGTAGGAAGAAGGAATTAGGCCGAAGGTGTCCGTACAACAGCGAAAATTTTCCTGCTCCCCTTAGTATAATGAACGAAACATTTTTGCAGTTTTCCGAACAGCAACTAAAGGGATGTATGCCAGAGGTGTTCGCACTACTGTAGAGATTTTCCCGCTCTCCCCGGAATTCTGAGCGAGGACGAAATGTTTCTGCGGTTGTGGATGGCGGTGAGATGAGCCCAGGCTAAAAGGTTCCACAATTCCGCTGAAATAATCATATCTCAAAATGTAGTGACGTATCCTCTCAAGGTACTCTCCCTAAGACAATGTTTTGTGGCCTGATCAACTGAAAGTACAGTAACTCGCATTTTGCCCGGCACGCACAGACGCCGGCTCCCAGGGAGGGAGATTATTAACTACTTGGTTTTTATATACGATTGATGATTGTTTCTGGTAGCATGATTCGACCTCTTTTTCTTCGAAATAAGCCGAAAGAATCGGGATTCTTGCCTTTATACACCAATGCAAAACCAATCTCCCCCGTGATCCGTTTCCATGACAAACTGCTTTGCAGGCAGCCAGAACGATTCCGACGAACTCCCGTAACGTATCAAGCTCGCCGTACCACCATTCTTGTGATTCATCTTTGATCTTCATATGCTCAACCCCTGTGGGATGAAACTTCCTATTGGAATATCACGTGTGTGTACGATAAACCTTAGCTTAGTGTCGGATTTGGGTGAGTGAAGATCAGTGAGGCCAGAAAATAGAGTAGATTCTGCGTGTCTCTTGAGACGAAGGTATGTAGGCTTGCTTATATACATAAATAAGTGCTTGAATAACCGAGGAGAACAGAAACCGATATTGCTATCTGATGCTTATGAAGGTGAGGAGTAGTAAGGAGGTGGCAAGGAGTAGAAGTTGATCTGAGGCAGTAAGGCAAAATAGTCTAACACTTAGTGTTGGATCAATCACGTGTTTCAAGGTCTCCTTATTATCACACCACATCGCTTAGCTACAATCACTCGTATAAGAGGCGGTCGGGTCACCAACCCTCTTCCTCTTCATGCCAATCAATGCCTTTCACTACTGAATAAGCTGTCACCTCACTTGTTCCAACACTTAGTCACAGACGAGGATAGATAAGAAGGCGTTCCCTAAGCCACCGTACCAATCCTCATGTCACTCATTCTCAATTAATGGAATCACCACATTACCCTGCAAGAAAACTGACCTTCTAATAATAATCTGAAATTTGTTAGTGCCTGCTGGGGTTCTTTGCAACAGAGTCGCATTAACAATCTTTTCGGAATAGTGATAGTAGGTTAGTATCCTTCTTATATTAATGCTAATGTTATAGATTCGGGTCATAGCTCGCGTGTATGTTTTCAAAAATCTTTTGATCGAAATCAGGTTGTCGGATATTGTGATGGTCAGATCAAATAGTCAATAAGCGGCATAAGGACTGAGAGGGCGGCTTAGGGAAGGCCTTATCCGTCCTCTTCCCTAAATAAGCTAAATTCCATTGCACACATATATTTTATTCCAATACGGGGTTTCTTATGCCGCACGGTTTATCCCTAGAAGCTGAAAACAGACACCTGCAGCGAGAACTAATTCTTGAATTTACGCCCTACAACCACGCGCAATCGCCCTACAACACTCGTCAGACTGCTCTACTGGCAATCTAATACCGCAAAATACCGGATTATCCGCTATGGTGGTCGCTGACAACTTGTGACTGAGCTATAACCCCTTTTCACTTTACGAGCACACCGCACAGCTTAGAACCCAGGCAAAGCAGCTCCTTGACGATGCAGGCGAGTACAGACGCAACATCCGCCACCACACCATTGCACCGGTGACTGAGAGCGCCATTAGGCTATAAGATAAAGCCCTAGGCCAACCAACGCCGGCCGAGCTAAAAGCAGCCGTCAACTTAGTCCTCTAAACCGCGAACGATATTAAGAAAGATACGAGCGCTATTAAGCTCATTACCGATATCATCCAGAAGCAATCCTAAGATAGGGCCGTAAGAGGATAATATCGGCAACATAGTTACCAGCCATGCTAAAGTTCTCCAAAGTATCTGTTGGATTTGGGTGAGTGAAGAGTAGTGAGGTCAGAAAAGAGAGTAGATTCTGCCTGTATTTGAAGAGAGGTGAAAGAGTGTCTTTATATACACAACATCAGACAGTATAACCGAGGAAGTAATAGATCCGAGGAGATTGCATTACCGAGGGTAGGGAGTGACCGAGGAAGGAATCAATGTGGTGCCTGAGGAAGTAGTGAGATAGTCCGACAGTATCTTAGCGGTTTACTAAAAACGATGAGCCTATGGAGTAAATCTCCGGCCTGTACGCCGCATAAATCCTCTATATCCTCCTACCTATCCCTTACTATAACCTTCTCTTCTGATCTTAAAAGACCATTGTAATCCAATATAAATACTCTAGATAGTCTAAAGCCGGCATTTCGCTCTAACCGAAGGGTTAGCGTAAGTAAATTCGTATTAATTCAACTTGTTAGGAATACCTCGCCAATAATTTCGACGTCAAAACCAGTGTTTTATCGAGGATAGACGAATCGTAGGTTATAACCAAATACCGCTGCGCTCGGTGCCCGCTACCTGTAGCCCTTTACCTTTTACCCTCGCTAGGGTGACGCCCTGCCGACTCTACGTGCCTAATTATCTAATATTAATGCCTTTACCCCTCCCCTAAGTCTGTCGTCATCGACAGTGCCGGATTTAAATACATGCGTATTCTAAATTCTGGACCACCGCTCGTCTCTCTAAGGTCCTCCACGCCTTCGACTAGGTATAAACAAAGACTTCATCCCTTTTTAACGTTACTTACGTCCATACAGAAACCTAGTGCCATGCAGACTATCACCGACAAGCTACGTGGCCAAAATATGTCCGAGCTGCGCATCGGCATGCTGCAAGATAACTTTTCAATCTCGGTTAACTAAGAGATAAGACAGCTATAATACATAAGCACTTATGTGAAGCTCCGCTAATTTGCTAGGATTTCCTTAACTCTACCCGCACCCAGGCTCGCCGGGAGGCCAGGGCCGATGCGCATTGCGCTGGTGAAGTAGTAGATAAATCTAAACAGATAATGCAGATGATCGTTATTTAATCATAGTTTAAAGAACCTCGCAAACGTCCGGTTCGTTAAGTAATATAACATCTCTTAAATCAGCATCCGTAGCGCCCACCACCGAACTTTCAGCATCATGTGTAGCGAAATTATCCCATCAACTCATGAAAAGAGTGGTCTCGTCAACCATCATCACCACTTGCTGCCGTTATCTGCCGTGATCAGTTGCTGTCTTACTAAGCCTATCGGTATTTGGACCTCAATCCCTTAGAGACAGAGGCTCGCCGTTACACTTGGCTGTTGTTGTCCAAACTCTGTCGAATCTGTTCGTGGCAGCTGAGAAGAAGATTCTGATGCTTTGACCGATGAGTTTGCTTGCTCTTCCGTATCTTCTCTAGAACCTGGTAAAGTTTGCGGAATATGAGCTTCGTCCCTGCTCGGGCCTTGGGGCGTTTCCACCTTTGCCATCTTTTCTAACCCTTGTTGACTTGCGACAGCCCACTTGACTAACATATTCTCCAATAACTTCCCTCTTACAGGCTTAGATAAATAATCATCCATTCCCACGTCTTGACACTTCTCCTTATCTCCTCTAATCGCAGATGCTGTCATTGCGATAATTGGAATACTGCGTATGTCAGGGGAGTCCATAAACAGTTTTCCGGTCCGAATAATTCGAGTCGCTCTATAGCCATCAATGATCGGCATTTGCACATCCATAAGGATGATATCTGGACGATCTCGTTTGCCTTGCTTAGCGTTTATGAGATAATCCACGGCCTCTTTTCCATTCCACACGGCATTCACAGAAAAGCCTTGCTTCTTAATCATGTTCTGCGCAATCTGTTGATTTACTTGACTTTGTAGAATATCAGCTCGCAAAGCGAAAGAGCTTTATCGAAAGAAACTTACTTGTCTTCTACAATAAGGATTTTCACAGTCTTCCTCTCCCAGAATGGAAGAATTGACGGATTATCCGGAGCAGCGTAGTTAAAGTTACCGTTTCCCGGCAAATGCCGGAGTGGCAATTTTCCATTATTCGGGGCGATCGGTATGAGAGTTGAAGTATCGAAGTTCTCGGAGCTGCCGCAAGAGACTGAAATATCGGATTGAAGACGTTCGGGCATAGAATCTATACCAACAAGTCGAGAGCTCTCGTCCTGATAATGCGCTTTCTTGAAAGGAATCCAGAATGAAGCCCTGGTCCCTTGACCTGATATAGAATCCAGCTCTATGCCGCCATGCATCAGCTCGACAAGCTGTATAGAATGTTAGAAAATTAGATAGATAGTAGCATGAAGGTTACTCACGTTTTTGCTAATAGCCAAGCCAAGACCTGTTCCACCAAAACGACGAGCAGTAGACGAGTCGGCCTGGCTGAACGGCTTGAACAGTCTCTTCCGAGCCCCCTCTTCTATGCCAATGCCTGTGTCCTCCACAATAAATCGCACATTCACGATCTCGTCATTCTCGCTAACCGTGGATACTGAGAGACTCACATAACCCTTTGATGTGAACTTAATAGAGTTCGTGATCAGGTTGGTCAATACCTGGCGCAGCCGACCTGGGTCACCCAAGAGCTTTAGGTCTCTTTGTATTTCGGGTTCTATGTGGCTTTCGTAACCGATATTCTTTCCAACAGCAGCAAAAGCCATCATCTGGTTCAAATGCCGAAGGAATACCGAGATACTGAATTGCACTTCTTCGATCTCTAGCCGCCCAGACTCAACTTTTGAAAGGTCGAGGATGTCGTTTATAACTGTAAGTAAGCCATTGGCTGATCGTTGAATGTTTTCGGCGTAACCCATTTGCTCTCGATCTAACGCAGTACTAAGCAATAGCTCACTCATTCCGATCACTCCTGCAATAGGCGTGCGAATTTCGTGAGACATATTGGCGAGGAACTGGCTCTTCATCTTGTTTGCTTCCTCTGCAGCTATGGCGTGTGCTGCGAGCTCGGAATTCTCTTTCTCCCTTGCTGTGAGCTCTTTATTACGCTTGTATAGTTCTGTCCTGGTCTTAGCATTAATACCAGAATACCACCGTATCACAACCTACCAGTTATATCCATGTTCACACCAATGACCCCATCGATGTAAGGATTCTTCTCAACACCAGCCAGAAGATCAGTTGCCATTAAAGGCATGACCCGCAGCCGGTGCCATCTACCATTGTATGCCATCTCGACAACCTCATCAGCGCTATTTCCATCGAGTATGAGATCGATCTTGTCCCTGAGCTCTAGCATTTCCTTCTGCCCAGACAAGCCGTTGTGGAATACCTCGAGAATTTCTTTTCCAAGCTCTTTCCTTGTCATAGCGGGATCGCCGAGGAGGCCCCCTTCAAGCATGGTGAGCTTCTTCTCGCGATTAATTACCCAGAGAGTAACCTGAGCATGCTCTAGCACCCGAAGCAATTGTTCACGCATCTGCTTTGCGGAATTTCGGAGCTCGACTAGCTCGTGGATATCTGTGCAAGTTCCAAACCACTTGATAATTTTTCCAGTATCATCGCGAAAGGGCACAGCCTGGCCGAGCATCCATCTCCACTGGCCGTCATGTCGCTTACAGCGATATTCAGCATTGTACTCAATCTGTACATCGTCAGTCGCTTCTCCGTTCTGAAAGCAAAGGAATGCTTACACCGGTTGCCAAAGAATACTGCCAGCGTTTATCCTTCTCATATATGTCTTCCTCGTGGAAGAGCAAGCTTAAGTCTTTACCAAGAGACTGGTCCTGGGTAAGTCCAGTATAATCATACCATCTTTGAGAAAACCAGTCGTGATCCCCATTTGGCGTAGTCGTCCAGACTATAATTGGAATTAGGTTGGTAATGTATTCGAACTGCCGCTCATTCTCCTCGATCTGTTCAGCTATCCTTTTCGTGTATACAGTGATGTCTTTAAGGATCACAATAGCACCGAGAAACTCTTGGGTTCTGTCATCGATGATCGGCTCTCCTGTAAGCTCATACACTTTTTTTTCGCCAGTATCTGGAATAAGTATGCCCAAGCGCTTCTGCGTAACTGGCTTCCTAGTGCGACATACTTGTACGATAGGAAATTCGTCGACATGAAGTTGCCGTCTAAAGTCTTCAGTGTACACTTGAAACTGTTCTAGAAATTCTTGATGATTAATTGGTGCATCTTCTCCTTTATTCGGCAAAAACCTCAGCAATGCTTTGTTCGGAATACCAAAGTTTTCATCTTTCCACATAGCATAAGCCGGCATGGTGATGGAGTTGAGAATCGCATCTTTCATCTGGTTTACCTTTAAAAATGAAGAGGAATCCAAAGGATCACCACCGCTCGATGGCGGACCGTAGGATGGGAAATGTGGACGATAGGTGGTGGGAAAGGCGATGGCCGAGCCGGCGTTTGAGCTGCGCTGCGAACGTTTTCCCGAAGAGTAACTGGAACCAGAACCCTGAGGTTTTATTATTTCTGTGGATGTGCAAACCTCAGCATAGCTGGAATGGTTCGAGTTGGTGCTACCATTCGGTCTTGTGCTAGTAAAGGTGAGGGTGTAATACGGGATACCGTCAATATCCCAGAAGGAAATGGTCATGGAAGCCTGTATAGCGTTGTCTTCTGGTCGACGTTTGAACCTTTTGCCATCTTGCGGAGGTAGTGGACCAGATATTTTTGGAATTTCAAGTGAAATTATAACATCAACGCATATATCGTGTACCGTCGTGTGAGCGAAATTGGACTTGCTGGCCATGGTAAGGGCATCCTTGGAGGATTCTGAGCTTGCTTTCGGCGCAATAGTCTGCATCATCTGCTTTGATTCGTCTAATACTTTTCCATCGCCATTGGAATTGGCTCTGGCGTCCTGACCAGCCTGGGTGCGGGTAGAGTCAAGGAAATCCTAGCAAATTAGCGGAGCTTCATGTAAGTGCTTATGCATTATAGCTGTCTTACCTCCCAGTTAACCGAGATTGGACAGCCATCTTGCAGCATGCCGATGCCCAGCTCGGACATAGTTTGGCCGCGTAGCTTGTCGGTGACAGTTTGCATGGCATCCGGTTTCTCTATATTGAGTGCAGACCGATCAAGGCTAAGTAAGCGTCCCAATGCCTCGTTTGCCAGCGCAACGGTCTTCAGCGAGGATAGTACTAGGAGGGGCACGGGGAGGTACTGCAGAGTAGAGAACGCCATGGTGGTGGTCGAAGGTGTCGGAGGTATTACGATAGATAGCGGTTCGCTGCATATAGAGTCCGGCGACGGCACTTTTTCGTCAAGATCAAAGTAGTCGGTGCATTTAGAGAGGCCATTGTCGGGGGTATCCATCTCGATGTGGGATTCGGGGGTATGGCGACCGTGGTAAGGTTTCGAGGCATCCACGGGCAATTCCACTGGCGGGGCTGACATTTGTATTATAAAGACGCGGGTATGGGTGTGGTTTTCCCTAATGCAACACGGACAGGCAGATACTTGGTATCTGGCGTGGATGTTAAGAAGGGCCACAAAAAGAAGAGTTCTAGAGCAGGACTTAGAGGCAATATTAGGTGGATTTGGGCTTAGATGTTCGTTTAGGCGTGAGCGACGTTAAAAAGGATCAAGTCTTTGTTTGTACCTAGGCGGAAGCGCGAATGACCTGAGTGAGACGGGCGGTGGTCCAGAATTTACAGTGCGAATGTAATCGAATCCGGCGCTGTTGATGACGACAAATTTAAGAGTAAGGGCCTTGATGCTGCAGAAACAGACGCGCAGAGCCGACAGGGCGTCGCCCTAGCGAGCGTAAAGGGTAAAGGGCTACGAGTGGCGGGTAAGGATTGGAGCGGAAAAAGGTCATAATCCGCGACGTGTCTATCTTCAATACAGCGACCGTTATATATGGAAATAATTGGCGGGGTATTAGTAAGAAATTAAGTTAATTCGAATTCATTTACCTTGACCTTTCGGTCGCAGCGAAATGCAAGCTTTAGACTATCTAGTGTATTTTATATAGGATTATACTAGGCTTTTGAATTAGAAAAGAAGTTAAATGGTAAGCATAGATAGAAGAATGTATAGGGTCTGTAAGGCTTACAGCCGGGCGGTTTACCCTATAGGTTCGTCTTTTCTTAGTAAACTGCTAATATACTTTGGAGAACTTGAGCATTACCCGTAATTGTGTTGCCGGTATTATCCACTTATGGCCCTATCTGAGGATGTCTCTGGACTACTTGGGGGTTTCCGCCTAGCGTAACTAACAGGATACTTCCTGCAATTCCGTTTACTTTTCGTACATTCTTTGTTGGTCCTCTCGTAGTAGCACATGTGAGACCGACTTAGCTTCCCCCCGCATTCGTATTTTCTATGCTCGGTCCTGTTAATCCGTTTGCGGCGTTGGATAAAGTAGCATCAGCTAGTGTGCATTTTTAAAACAAAATCTGCCTGGTTGCAGGGGAGCTTCGCACATGTCTAAGATAAGGCCTTAGCATCTGCATTAGGACCTAGGTCGTGATTAGTAGTTTCTGAATATTGTTTTGCCGATAAAGAAATAGCCTAATAGCCCTAGTACATACCACTCTATCCTTCTTAATGAAAAATAAGTTCAGTCGCTACCTGATCTCTTGACTTTTGTGGTGTGGAGTCGTGCGGCCAGAAGAGAGTAGATTCTGCCTGTCTCCTGAGTGGGACGTAGGTAGGCTTGCTTGAATACATGATTGAAAACTGTTGGAACAAGTGCGGTAATAGCTTATTCAGTAGTAATGGGATGAATTGGTATAGGTTGGCATGGTGTTGGAAGGGAGAGGTCGTGGGATGGCCTTTTATCCTCCCTGCATAGACTACACTTGGCAGGAAATCAAATACACGTGATGTTCCAAAACGCCCCCTTCACGTACTACCTGATTGGCGAGTATGTGACCAGCATTATCTTTTACAGTTCTTGTTATCTCCTCTGTCTTTTCTTTTCTTTTTTTTTTTTTTTGCGTCATCATATTAATCTCAACGAAATTTTATTGAAAATAAATGTGCGTCACACAAGTCGATCTGTGTTAAATACCATCCCGCTTTCCTTGTCCACAGGGCTGCCACTCTGCACATATGCTAGATGCCTAAAGATATGCACATCTTTTCATGCCGAATAGCTCTGTCCTATGATTGAGTCGGCTTACGCCGCAGCATAGAATATCGGGTACGGACTGAACCTGGCGTCCGCATAGGGAATTGACGAATAATCCAGGACCACGGTCTCCCGTTTTCAACCCATTCGCGAAGTGTGCGATCGTCTTCCGGAGACCATCGCTGATTTTTCTCCAAGAACTGCTCTCCAGGGCTATGGCTACAGTCATCAGAAATGTCCCCATAAGCGCTGTCCGTTTCCCCACTAGAAGGTCCCATAAGGTCGTTCTTCTGCTTAGGATCTGCACAAGAGATCTCCGAACTTCGCACTGTCCCGGCGACAAGCCACATCGTTGACTGGATCTGTTTGATAATAACATTCTCTAGACCACCGTAGCAACCTAGGATAGCCGCAGAGCCATGATTGTCTTGGGGATCCATAAGAGCATTCAGGCCCATCGGATAAGGGACCGTGAAAATGAGAAAAGAAAGCTCCGGGGAGATAGGTTGTACGCAGATATCTCGTGCGCCTAGTTGCCCAGATTTGCAGGCGGCAACGGCCGACTGAACATGCGCCAGGCCTAGAGAACCTGAAGAAACTGAGGCGCTCGAGGCTTGGGAGTTAAGCCCGCCGCATGCACGACGTACAAATTGCTCTTGAGCGTGATTCTCCAGTTCCATGCGGGCTGACGTTGATCTTTCTAGACGAAATGCGGAATTAGAGCCTCGAGTTCCGCAGGGTACTCTAGGGGCCAGCTGAGCGTGTGAATCTCTCCGTAAAGCCCGCAGATTGCTGGGTTTCTGCGGAATCATTTTGGTTTTTCGATCCCGAAGTCGCATCCGAGGTATAAATACACCTGCAAGAGATCCGGCACCTGCAAGAGATCCGGCACCTGCAAGAGATCCGGCACCTGCAAGAGATCCGGCACCACCTCTATTCTTGCTGTGCTGTCTAGACTCCTTGTTGGGAGTAAAAAAGGTCTGTCCGCTATGGTCGAGTAGGCGATCATGCTCGCATTGGCGACTGTTCTCCTTTGAAGTACCCGCGGGCATGGAAGATTCCGGACGAAGGGACCGAAAAGAGAGGGACTCGCCGCTTTGCTCTGAGTAGGAGCACTTTCTACGCTTTTTGGGTTGTCGGCTGGAAATATGTAGAGAACTGTCATTGGAGATGTCTAGCTCAAGATCACTTTCGCTTAACGATCTACTGCGACTGTTCCTACTGGACCGCGTTGGAGAAGGGGGATCTTGGGTCTCAATCGGACTATTGAACAGATAGCCGTATTCGGCATCATCAATTTCCACTGGACGGACAGATGGGGTTCTCTGCCGAGACGCGAAGCTTTGTAAAACGGAGGACGGGCTCCCGCGCTGCTTCCCATTATCTAGATGATCAGAACTATCAGTCAGTCATGGCCGCTTAAGTTGCTCGAATGCACTGTTTCAAAATCAGCCTCCATACCTTGATATATAGCCACTTGATCGGCATCCGTCGACAACCGTCTTTCGGCAAGGGCCTCATCTATCGTGCTCCTCTCACTTCCATCCTGCTGAGTTATACCTAAGGTTTATCAGTAGACATAATTTCTGTTATTAAGCTGCTTTTAAAACTAACAGTGAGTTTCGAAACACTCATCGTCAACTATGACTGTCGGTGGCTCTCTTGTGGCTGGCCCGGATGGCTCTACAATCTCTGGAAAGGAGATTGTCTCCGTAGATTCCAAAAAATCGTCGATAGCTCCATTATCTCTAGAGCCTCGGGTAGTGGTGGACTTGCCGACCTCCTTTGGCCCGCTGTAGTGCACGAAGCTGATCGGGCGTTGAGTGGGCCGCGGGAAAGAGAGCGTGGCAAAAGAAGCCGTCATTTTCTTAATGGTGAGGTTAGTCTTGCTGATGATACAGAACGCCAGGTTACGTCCTTAAATATACCTCATTTCCGAGTGGATTTAGGCAGCAGCGCCCTCATCGACACCATTTCTCTTCGGTATGTTCGTCCTTATCGGCCCTACAGCTGCTGCCCCTACAGCCTGCAATCCTGGGAGCTGCGTAAATGCCGCAGTGTCTGACATACGTGGCTTGGCCCAATAAGTCATCAGGTTGTTAGCTTCAAATCGCGTAGTCCTCGCTGCGGGTCGTTCCCAATCGGATGATTGCGGAGCGCTGTCTTCCCAACACAATTACATCCGTACTACGTGGACCTTTGCTCCGGCCGTACAGTCAAGAGAAAGGATAGGTCGATTGATAGGAGACCGAGACGCTAGCCAAGATTTGGTAGGCCCCAAAGCTGTAACCCTGTGCTGTAACTATAGACAACAGGTGGGGGGTCCCGATCGGCGGTCTCGGCCGTTCCTCCTATGGAAGGCTGTGCGGAAGGGGGATCTCGCAGGCTGCAAAGAGCCGAGAATCCTTTTAGAGATGCTGTAGTTCCGAAAATGGTCGTTCATAATGCTGTAAACGGCTTAGATGCTACGGACTGATCGGGCGACGTCGATGCAACTGTGATGAAAGGACATCGATACGGCCCAAAAATGCAAAATCAGCTCACCATTACGCCATATGGTCCGATATAAACTCGCGAACGACCCTTGCCGTGAAAAAGAGGCCCGTGACATTTGTTGGCGGGTCATCTAACGAGGTAGAATGGCGGAGGAGAGGCAGAATGGCGGACGCGAGGCAGAATCGCGGCTTGTTATTCCCAAACCGGTAGACTTGCCCGAAAGCTAAGAGCAAGAAAACTTCACCTGAGGCAAAATGAGGCGGGTTCGACCGTGCCAAAGTTTAGAAGGAATGGGCCATTGGATGGCGCGGCCATAACGCTGGACCAGGATCGAGCATTGTGGCGGTCCAGAAGGATCTGAGAGATGGAAAAAATGCCTCAGCAGGTGGGCTTAGTAGCGCGGGGGCCCCGGAGTCGCAGCAGCACGGTCGTTGCAGTGGGATGGAGAGACCGGCGGGATCGTTAAAACAGCGAGGGAAAGCCGCCTTTTTATGCTGCGCGGTCATGATGGGGTCTTGGCGCCGACAGGGATGGCGAATGGAAGGCGTCTTTCCACAAAGGGTGCCCTCAACTTCCTAATGCGTGTGGGCCGTCCGCACATTAACTTAAATAGCTTTTTAGTAGCCTAGAGAGTTCTTTTAAGATAGTTCTTATTCGCCTAGTATACGCTAAAACGTATCTCTATTATATTTATCTATAAGTTATATAAGTCTTAAGTAAAGCCTTTAAGTTTTAAAGATAAATTTCTTATAAGAAGATTAAGTTACTTTTCGCTATCGTCTACTCTACTTTTCGTATACGTTTCGCCTACGTTTAGTATAGGAACGGTAGGAAGTTCGCTATTAAGGGCCGCCTATAGCTATTATAGAATTTTAATATAGTTAAGGCGCTTTAGAAGCTTAGCTTTTAATATATCTTTTATAGATACGCTACGTAGGCGTTATAGTTTATTAACTACTATAGGCGCTTCTAGCTCGGTAGCGCTATCTATTAGATATTTAACGCCCTAGGCGCTCTTATTAATAATTAGCGTTTAATAGTCTTTAGGGGTTAATAAGCTTATTTCTATTCATTCGTCTTAAGTATTTAAGCGGCTTTATTAGCCTCTTATATCTATTATTATAAAGTCGTTTCTTTTCGTCGAAATTATTAAAATTATTATATATAGCCCTTTAAGGCCGGCTGCTTTTCTAGAAAAAAATAGAAAGAATTCGATTATAAGTAAGTAAAAAAGTTATAAGTAGAAAGTCTTTAAAAGAGTCGTATTCTTAGATATAAATTTTTAGTAGTATAGAATTCGCCCCTTAGTAGTATTATATACTAGAAATCCGTATATAGCACGTAATAAGCACGTAGAACGCACGGTATAAGTATTTTAAGAATATACTAGGGCCTATTACTCTAATAAGAAGATAGTAGCTTAAATTTATAGCTACGTAGATAGTCTATAAGTATACTATACTATAAAAGAAGTAACTAACGAAGTTCGTAAAATATTTTTTTTAGCTTATATACGAGCTTTTTATTATTTTTAGTATTAATAATTATATTTTATAGTAACTATACGTAAATATTACTTTTCTAAGAGATAACGCCGTTTAAGTAGATAGTAGAAATATCTATTTAATCGTATATAAAACTATTAGTAGTAATAATTACTATAAATAGTATAAACGCCTAGTAAAAGACTACTAGTGAAGAAATATTAATAAATTTAAAGCTTATACGCTAGAAATTACTATAAACTATTTATCTTATTTTATAGCGTATAAGGGTGCTATCTTTATTTCGCTTCTTAATATATATCTACTAGCTAGGTAGTATATAAGTATCTAGTAGAGATTTAACTATCTTCTATATATTATTAGTTTTATATAAGTTAATTTTATCGCTTATTATCTTACGCTATTTAGCGGATTTAGCGTATTTAACGGCTTCTTTATAGTTTAATAGTATTTAATCGATATTAGTATTACCTCTAGCTATATAGATAGTATATATTATAGTAGTAAAGGCTTAAACGTAGTAAGCCTAGTCTAAATAAAGTTATTATACTTACTACTTATTTATTTAGTATTTAGACTCTTAATTAAGGTATTTTAGAGATTTTATTTAGTATTCGCTTCGCCTTTAAGCTACTTACTATACTAGTTTATACTAAAGTTAGTTATTCTCTAGCTAGTAAGGGTCGGATATAGTATTAATAAACTTACTTAGTTTAGCTTCTAGCTTCTATATATTATATATATAGACTTTAGGCTCTTTATAGAGCTTATTTTTAGGCTTAGACGCGTCTTATCGTTTAACCGCTAGTTTAAGTAGTATTACGGTTAGTTTAGTAATTAGTATTAGAACTAGTATAATAAAGACGGTATTATTAACGCCTTCGCTTAGCCTAAAAGTAGTAATCGATAGCTTAATAGTACTAGTAACGTAGCGTATATTATAACTTTATATAATAATATTATTCTATAGTATTTAAATCTTTATAATATATTAGCTATTATAGCTAATTAAATAACTAACTTTTACGCGTTCTAATAGCTTATCGCTTTTAATGCAGCGTTATTTAGGTATGTTAATATAAGCTACCGTACTAAAGATATATATTAGTAGTATAATTTTATTCTAGTATTATAGTAAGTCGTTCTATATCTAAAGCGGTATTTTATTATTTAGTAAAGAAGTAGATATATAATTAAAAAGCTAAATTATATACTAAACGATCTTCTTCTATAGCTTCTTAGATATCGACGTATTAATACGCGTAGCCCTAGCTAGTTATATTATATATTTAAATAAGACTTTACTAATACTATCTTATTTTAGTATATACAATACTATCTTTTTAAGTAGCACGCCTTTAGTAGCTATTTATTTATCTAGCTTATTTTCTCTTATTTTAAGCCTATTATCTATACGTAGGCGTATAATTATAACGCTATACTAATTTTAGATTTAGATAAAGAAGTTCTAAATAAATCTAAATATAGTATTTTTATAAGTACTAAAGAAAACGTAGTATAGGCGAATTACGTTATTAGTAAAGAGAGTAATCTACTAATTCTAGTATAGGCTTATTATATTAAGTAGACTACTAATATTTAGGTAAATAAGTTTATACGGCCTTATAGTACGTTATTAAGGCTTTCTTAATATAATTCTCTAAGACTTAGTTTTTAGGTATACGTTATAGGCTAGTATTATTATTATAGAGCTATTCTTTAGTTAAATAATACCGTTCGAAACTATATTATAAATAGTAGTATAGCTAATATAGCTAAAACGTCTATATTAACTAAATACTATATTAATTAGTATCTAAGTCGTTTTTATAGAAAAAGTATAAGAGTTATCTTCTAAAACTATAGTATTAATTCTAGAGTTACTAGGGTATTTAGTAATAATTCTTCTATTAGTTATATAGCGTAATATATTATTTTTACCGTTTAAATAATAACTCCTCGCCTTAAGCTTATTAGTACTTAAGAGGTTAAATAGTAGATTAAATATATATAGTACCTCTAAGAGAATAATTTTATTAGTTATACTACTAATAAAGTAGTAGAGAGTAATTTTACTAATACTAATAGCGTTTACTAACTCTAAACTAGAGATAATCTTTAGTTATTTAAGTATTTAGTACTTACTTATTCGTTTAGATAAGTAGTTAGTAAGGTATTTATTAGTATTACTATTAGTAAACTAAATTTTTAGTTTACTATGGCCTGTCTTTAAGGTATTAATAACGAAGAAGAATATAGTTATAGATACTATTATTATAGGCTTAGAGTTCTTTATTACTTATACTAGAGAATTTACGTAATAAATTTTAGGCTATAGCTTCTAGCCCTTCTTATATAAATCTAGATAAATATACTAGTACTTTAGAGTTTTATAGTATTTAGAGTTATAATACGTATATTTTTTACTTTTATTATTCTTCTTCTTTTTACTTTTTTTATTTTTCTTATTCTTCTTACTCTTCTTTTCGCCTTAGCTGGCTACTACTAGAGTAGGCGTTAAAATAGTATTATTAGCTCTAATACGGTCTCTAGCTTCTAAAATAAGAGATTAAAAGATAATATTTAAATTATTTAGCTTTACGTATTATATATAGTCTTCTTTAATATAGTACTAAGAGAATAGATCCTCTTTATAAAGCGTAATAAGCTAAATAACTATAATTATCTTTAGTACTTTCTATCTACGAGAGATATAATTAGTAATATTAGCTTTAAGTACTAAAAGCGCGTTAGAGAGGCTCTTATAGTTTTATCTCTTTATTATAAGAAGATAGATATATACTCTAAACTTTATAAGTATTTCTTTAAATTCGTAAACGCTCTATAAGTAATACTATAACTTATACGTAGTTTTAAACGCGTAGTAATTCTTCGCTAATACTAGATTAAGAGTACTATATAACGTTAAATAGGTAATATTATCTTTTTTACGATTATATATTTTTTTACTCTACTTAAGAAGGTAATCTTCTAAGTCTACGATATAAAGATTTATTATAATATACGTTTTCTAGGCGTTCTAGTCCTCCTATCCTTTTAGCTTTATAGTAAAAGGGAGGCGTAGTTATTATATATCTACTATAGTCTAGCTAATATCTATATTAGATGCGGTATCGCTACTTTCGCTTATAGCTTATTCGATCTTATAACGATAAATTAGCGAAGCTAAGGGCTCATAATCTATTAAACTAAACTAGAGAGAAGAAAGGTTAATTAATAAAGAAGATAGTAGGCGTTGGCTATAAGGGCTAGCGCTTGGTGTTGACTAAGCTACTAAAGTAAACAACCTAAACCTAAACCGGCTTAGCGGCTGCCCTGGAACCTTCCACCCTCCAATAGTCTTTCTTCGAGCTGTGTCCGCAGAGCTGAAATGCCCAATACTACTACTCTCTTGTCGGCGATCCTTATGAGCAACGCTCTCGTCCATGCAAGACAAGCATATATTCACACGATTTACAGAATCCTGCGCACTGCGAAATCCCACCCAGCGAGTAATCATCACCGTGTTATTACTTATCCTTTCCCGTAAGGGATAGGAGCGTTCGCCTAAGTGTAGAAGTATAGAGAAAGGCACAGCATTTGCCCCCGGAAGAATGCTTCTCTTCCGTCCTACATTTCTACAACGACCTAATAGACGATTAGCAAGGGAACTAATTTTGCAGTGCGCAGAGTTTTGTCAGCCGCGTGATAATATAGCGGAGGAGGATGTGGCTGTGCACAAAACATGCCCAAGCGTCAATCTCGGCGCGTATGTAACTGCGCCGCGCATTTGCGTCCAATAGCTGAACTTCCTCCCTTATGGAGACGTGGGGGCCAACTTTGAACCGCTAAATAAACACGATTTGTTATTCCTGGAATCTGTCGAGACATATACTACGCTGAAAGCAGCTTCGAGCGCCCCGGATCAAAGCCCCATAGCTTAACTGCTTACAGACCTCGCTCCTAATGCATGTCACACCATCGGCACTGCGTTCCATTGAAATGGCCACGGAACACTCATGCAATGTCTGCAACGAACTGGCCGAGCTAACAAGTGCAAGCTCTGACGATTCGCCAGTTCTCCTTCTCGAGCCTGAAGACCTCCACCGCAATGTAAGGCAAGGATGTCCCTTCTGCGGCATCATCTATTGCGCCCTCACAGCGTGGAGCGGGCATAAAGACATACCTATAAACGGAGTCTATCTCGAACTGGGATACTATCCATCATCGGAAGGCGTCGATCTAGACGGAGACTTAGGCCGCGCACTCAAGCTGGAGGCTTTTTTCACGGATGACGACTGTTTGAAACTGGAAATCTTCTGTGCAGCAGGTAAACGTCCCACAAAAGTAGCACGGCGTGCGGCTGAAGAACAGTATAAGGCTCTCCGACGATTTGGCCCTCCATTGGACCCGCACGAGCCGTGTCTCATCATTCCTCTTCCGAACAGTGCAAAGGGCTGGCCATCGAATGGCTGAACGACTGCAGAAAGAACCACCCACAATGCTCCTCTCCCCCTCCACGGCTACCGACGAGGGTAATCGATGTGGGATCAGACCAAAGACCTCCATTCCTCCACGTCTCCAGCGGGGAACACGCTGACTACGCCGCACTGAGCCACTGCTGGGGCGGCATCGTCCCCATCCGAACCCTGCAATCCAACCTGAAAGACCACCAATCCAGCATCCCCCTGTCCACGCTTCCTCCAACTTTCCGCGACGCCATCACCATCGCCCGGTCCCTCAATATCCCCTATCTATGGATCGACAGCCTCTGCATCATCCAAGACTCCGCCTCCGACTGGGCCCGGGAAGCGGCCTCCATGGGCGCCGTCTACTGCGCCGCGACCGTCACCATCGCCGCCGACGGCGCCTCCAACAGCCACGGCGGCTGCTTCCGCCCGCTCGGCGGGCACGGCAAGCCCCTGACGTTACAGTGCCCGGCAGCACCAGCGCCCTCCAGGAAAGGCCCGCCGACCCGCACCGCAACCACCACCAACGTCTTCATCCGGCCGTGCGCCCCGTCCCTCACCGATGAAGACCAGCATTACGACATCTGCCACGGCTTCTGGCGCGCGGACGACCAGCAGCCGCAGAGCGCGCTGGACGGCCGCGCGTGGGTGCTGCAGGAGCGCCTGCTCGCGCGGCGCATCCTGCACTACACGAACTGGGAGCTGGCGTGGGAGTGCGACGCCGCGCACCGCTGCGAGTGCAGCTTCTCGAGCCGTGCGCCCAACTTCCGGCACAGCGTCTTGGGCGGAGCGCACAAGAGCGTGCTGCGGCAGCCGAAGCGGAACCAGCAGCAGCAGCAGGCCGCGGCGGAGAAGCTGTCGAGGCAGAGCCCGTTCGACTGGGCCGTCATCGTGCAGGACTTCACGGCGCGGTCGCTGACGCAGGCGCGCGACCGCCTGCCCGCGCTGTCCGGGCTGGCGCAGCTGCGCGCCGCGCTGACGGGTGACGAGTACGTCTGCGGGCTGTGGAGGCGCAACGTCGCCAAGTGGCTGTGGTGGAAGCCGGCGGAGGGCTGTCGCGAGAGTCGCCGCATCGAGCCGTACTACGCTCCGTCGTGGTCGTGGGCGTCCGTCACCGCGAGCATTTGGTACATCCCGTGCGGCTGGGATGGCGATGATGGCGTCGATGGACTGTCCTTAATCCGCGATGTGAGCATTGACTTCACGCCAGCCACGTCGAGCAGCTTCGGGCCGGCGGAAAGCGGGTCATTGAGAGCTATGGGGAGACTGATTCCCTGCCGAGCTGCGCTCGAGTCTGCTTACGATTCGGTCAAGGTGAAAGCAGCGCAAAAGCCGCTGGAGCATCCTGAGCTGGGAGCTGTTGTGGAAAGCAAAAGCGGACGGGAGCGCGTAATTACCTGGGAACCGGATGTCTTCCACAGGAAAGACACGTCTGGACGCGGACTGAGTTCCGATGCAGAACAATGGTCTTTCGAGGTGCTCGATGGAAGTATTCTCTTTCTCCTTCCTACTGTTCAAGCAGCCGGAGTCAATGGGTTCGTTCTTCAGCCTGATCCCGGGTCGACAGGATCGTATCAACGTGTTGGCGCATTCTGGGACACTGCACCAGAGAAAGTAGAGTTACTCGACGTTGCCTTTGAGGCTGTTACTGTTAGATAAGATCAGTTCAAATGCAGGAGCAAGTCTGAAAACTCCATCAGGTCGCGCGGCAGGAACAAATGGTGTAAGACACAGATTGGAATCCCCGGAAGATTCAAATTGCAGAAACATGGTGTAAGACTAAAACCGATCACCCTGCTTGGTAATGAATGAGGCATTCGAAATTAATCTAATCGATTTTTGCATTCGCCACCTCTCGACACTTCCAAACACACTGTAACTCTTCACTCCCGTATACATATGATGCTAGCGCTGCCCGGGAAACTTGCCCATTAACCGCCTCTAGTCTTGACGTAAATCAACATACGGGCCAGTATGACTGCGATGCAGACAGGCGCAGATATTAGAACCCTTGGTTTCTAAATCCTGACGTCCCTTGAACTTCTTAATATCCGCCGAGCGCCGAGCCGATGCATACGGGTCTGAATAATGGTACAGTCCATATTCAGCATCCCTTATTTCCCAACCGGTGACAATGCGCCATCCCGAAGCCAAAGTGACAGCATCGCTGGGTATTTCCGTCTGTGCATTGACAACAGATTAGCCAAGTTTGACGCTTGAGTCAGACTCAGCCAATTTCCGCATCGATTCAGCGCTTTCCTTTGACAGCATCCCTACGCCTCATCTTGTCAACGGTACGCTGGAGAGCAGTCTTGATTTCGCCCTTCTTGAAGCCGTCGAGATCGTAGTAGTTAGGAGCGATGTCCAACAACCACTCAGGCTTGACAGAAGTGACGGTGCGGATGTAGTTCTTGGTGGTCAGAACGAATTCGTTGTAGACGACCCATTCGCTGTCGTGGCCAAGAACAGTCGAAGGGTGCAAAAGAACGCTCTGCTCGTCCTTCACGGTAATGTACGTCTTTCCAGTGCCATCACGCTTGGCAACCTGCATGAAGAATCCACTGACAAGAGCACGACGAATGTTTTCGTAGTACTTCTTGTCTTCGAACGGAGTTGACATGAGCTCGATCTCGGACCGCTCCATGATGCGGCGGAGCTGCAGACGGACGTTGTCAGCCTGCTGCAAGGCACGGTATGACAGGAAGTGGTCATGGCACCACTGCTTCGGGTTTGTCTGCGCCTCGTCCGACTTGAATGCATGGTAAACATTCAGCATAGTAAGGTGGTCACCGTCGGGGTGAGCAAACAGGTCTTTCATTTCGTCGGCCCGCTTGCGAGCGTTGGCCGGGCGAACGAAGATCTGAGGGACGGAAAGCAGGGCAACGAGGGAGAGGATCTCGTTGGAACAATAGAACTCAGGCGATGAGATAAGCATTACCGCAAGAGCCGGGTCAAGAGGGAACTCAGAAGCCAGGCGACCCAGCGCAGTAAGCTCACCTTCGTCGTCAAGACAGGCGAGATAGTTGAGTTCTTCAAGCGCACGCATCAAGGTCTCGGGAGCGGGAGGGTCCATCAAATCGAAGTGGACAAGATCCTCGATTCCGAGCTTCTTCAACTCCAAAACGGTGGCCGAAAGATTGGAGCGCAGAATTTCGGGGTAAGTCTGCTCGATGAGCTCCGACTTGAAAGCCTTTTCGGTGTACAGGCGGAAGCATTTTCCGGGCCTGGTACGGCCAGCACGACCAGCACGCTGCTGGGCAGAAGCCTTGGAGATGGGTGAAACCAAGAGAGACTCGACACGGATACGAGGGTTGTAAACCTTCTGCTTGCTGAATCCAGGATCGACGACGTAGACAATACCATCGATGGTAAGCGAGGTTTCGGCAATATTGGTCGAAACAATTACCTTACGGCCGGGACGTCCACCAGGAGTGCGAGGCGCAGGAGCAGGCTCGAAAATCTTTTGCTGCTGATGGGGCGGCAGAGTACCATAAAGCGGGTAGACCTTGAGCGGACCCGCGTCGGCCTCGCGGATCATCTCGTCTGCCTCCAGGCTAATCTTCCTGCAAGCGTCCTCGATTTCCTCTTCACCAGTCAAGAATAGCAAAATGTCACCCTCGGGTTCGGTGGCGTGGATTTGCAGGACGGTGCGCAGGGCAGCCTCGACGTAATCGCGCTCGGGCTCGGGGGTGTAGAAGATCTCGACAGGATGAGTGCGACCGGGCACGGCGAGCAGAGGAGCGTCGTTGAAGTAGCGCTGGAACTTCTGGGCATCCAGAGTGGCGGACATGATGACAAGCTTCAAGTCCGGCCTGCGTCCGACGACCTCCTTCAGCAGACCCATGAGAATATCGGTAGCCAGCGTACGTTCGTGGGCTTCGTCGAGGATGATGGTGCTGTAGCGGGACAGGTTGTGGTCGTTCATAGCCTCGCGCAGCAGCATACCATCCGTCATGTACTTCATGATTGTCTTGGGCGAGGTACGGTCCTCAAAACGGATGCTGTAACCGACTTCCTCGCCAAGGTTGACGTCCATCTCGTCGGCCACACGCTGGGCGACGGACATGGCGGCGACACGGCGCGGCTGAGTACAGGCGACCATCTTGCCTTGGGTCTGGGGCAGGTCATCGAACAACACGAACTGGGGGATCTGAGTCGTCTTTCCGGAACCGGTCTCACCGACGAAGACGAGGATCTGGGTGCTCTGGTACATGGCAAGGAACTCATCTCTGAGGCCTGTTAGCACGCGCGGCAATGTTCGGAGGACACAGCACGTACCTCTGGGCGTGGACAGGCAAATCGCGACGGGTTCTCAGGATCTTGAAGTACTTGTCGGACAGCTGCTGGCCGGTGAAGGGATTGAGCGGGCCATCCTCTGCCTTGCGCGCATCCGCCGAGGTGGTCTTGTGGCGCACGAGGTGCGAGAGGCCAGATTTGGCAGAGGAGCCATTCGAGCGGCTGTTGTTGCTCTCGTACATGTGTGCGAGGTAGGGATTGCTCGTGGGATCCAAGTCGGTCTTCTGGCGCTTGGCACGACTCTCGCCGTTGTCAGGCCTGCGGTCAGCCATGGTGGGGAGTCGCGTACAGCGGCAGCGGCGGGTGGGCGAGGGGCGAGGGAGGCAGCGGCCTGGGAGGGTTGTGGCAGTGGCGCTGGCTGTTCCGCTGGCTGCGCTCGGCGACGGTGTTGCAGCGCGGCGGCGCAAAATAATTCGCGGGACGGCTTATGTCAGCGGCTCACCGCCCGGGCACAGGCCTCACCCGCCGCGGGCCCCGGGCGTCTCCTCCGCGCTCCGCCCAAGACGCGGCGCCAGGAAATTTTGGCCACGGTCTTGACAGCCAGCCCGCATTGCGCTGCGACCGCTTCAGTCTCATCCCGGTGCGCCGTCGCTGTCGCCGCTGCTGCGCGACTCTTCCAACACCCACATTGCCCATGGACTCGCCCGCCGCCATGGAGGACTTGCCCGTTTTCTACGTCGGCCACCATGAGACCCGCCGCAGCCATCCCGTCACCGAGCTGCTGCTGCACCAGGCCCAGGACCTCGGCGTGAGCTCGCCCTTCACTTGTCGCCGCCGCTGCCGCTAACTCCTCCGCAGTACGACATGCTCACTGCTCCAATCACCAATGAACACTTCCACACCCGCGTTCTGAAACTTCTCTCCGAGCACTACGCTCAGCTCGAGGCCCAGCCCGCTGCCGACCCTGCCCTTCCGCTGATCGCCCCTCTCACTCCTGAAGACACCATTCTGGCGCCCGGCGACACCATCTCCCAGCTTCTCGCACTGTCCAGCCCGTGGATTGACCTTGCATCCCCTGATCCCGTCATCGCTCACGTGTCACGCCAGGTCTTTACCCAGGAAGTTGCTTTTGCTTCGTTTTGCGGCGTAGGCAACATCATTGTCCACGGCCCCAAGCTGCACCATGGCCATCTCCACGGCACTGGAGTCTCCCAATTCGCCCGCGCCATTCAAGAAGCGCTGACTGTGGGTCCCTACATCAACATCGTGATTATGCAGCCTATGGTCGACGACCCAAGTGTCGAGTCGAACGATGAGATGGGCAACCTCGCTCCCTTTGCACGCGAGCAGTACCTCAAGGCTTCCGGTCGCAAGGAGAACAGAGAACTTGACCTCTTTGGCACTTGGGACGCATGGAACGTTATCAGGACCGTTTGTAGATACAACTCGAGGCTATCCGTAGGTAAGAAGCGAGACCGACCTAATTCAGCTCTTTTCCCCTCTCCACTCCCAATGTCAGCAAACCCGTCATGTGCCCCATTCGATAGTTCTCTCAACCTTTTTTTTTTTTTTTTAAGTGGGCTTCCCCCAATCTGCTGCTGATACTTTGGACTACCAGCCTTGGCCCTGCCTCGTCAGCTTCCTCCAATTTCTGTTCAATCGAGATGGTTTTCCGAACCGCTGCGCCTGCTTTGCATCCCTGGCTCTGTTTTTCTGAAAAACAAGAAAGGCTACTCTGTTCTCTCCATCTCTCACCAAGCCATCATAACTCGCTATACCCGCCTCCGCAGTACGCCCTGGTTGTTGCTCTCCGATATTGGGCCTATACCTGGCGCAGACGACCCGGATGCTATCATGTCCATGTCCTCTGGCGTACTTTCTCCCGAGGCCGACGCTTTCTCTCCAGTGGGTGCCTCCGAGCCAACTCCTGCTGAAGCCGCCAAAATTCCGGCCGGAAAGCAGAAGCATCAAGCGGACCCCACACCTCATCTGAACTACATCCGTCATCTCCAGAAGAGCCAACCTCCAAAGTCGCAGATCGAGCGCTTTGGCTCCGGCTATCAGGATTTCCTCCAAGCACCGTTGCAGCCTTTGGCCGACAACTTGGAGAGCATCACCTACGAAGTCTTTGAGAAGGACCCGGTCAAGTACGAATGGTACGAGCGTGCCGTTGAGCAGGCTCTTCTTGATTGGAGGGCGCTGAATAAACCTGGATCTGGCCCCGACGGTAAGGTTGTAGTTGCTGTTGCTGGAGCAGGTCGTGGGCCCCTCGTCACCCGCTCGCTCAATGCTTCTCGCAACTCTGGCGTCAAGATAGACATGTGGGCTGTCGAGAAGAACCCAAACGCCTATGTCTTATTGCAGCGCCACAACAGAGATTCATGGGCTGGCCAAGTCACAGTTGTGAAGTCGGATATGCGTTTCTGGAAGGGCCCTCACCGTCCGGACGGATCGTACGGCCACGTCGACATCCTCGTTTCTGAGCTTCTTGGCTCCTTTGCCGACAACGAGCTTTCTCCCGAGTGCTTGGACGGAGTGCAGCACGTACTCAACCCATCCCACGGCATCAGCATTCCTGCCAGCTATACGGCACACCTCACGCCGATCGCTGCGCCCAAGCTGCACGCCGACATCAGCAGCCGCACCTTCACCGATCCTACCACCCCAGAGACTCCTCACGTTGTTATGCTCCATCAAATTGACTACCTGTCTACGCAACCCTCCGCATCATCTGCGAATACTCCGGCTCCCCCCGCTGCGAGCAGCTATGCTGCGGCCGCCAAAAACGGCGCGAAGACTCCCTCGGACTCTAATGCCGTCATCCCCGACATCCAACTTGTCTGGGAATTCAAACATCCAATCCCTCCCGCCATCCTCGCACAAGCCAAACTCCGCCAAGGTGGCAGCGCAGCAGGCGGTGCGGGCGGCGCCACTGGCGGCGATGGCGCTAACGAACACAACTACCGCTTTTCGTACATGACCTTCTGTTGTGCTAAGCGCGGAGTGTGTCATGGACTGGCAGGATATTTCGAGACCGTGCTATATGAGTGTCAGGGCGAGGTGGGTAAGTGGGGGAAGAAGGTCGAGTTGAGCACAAATCCGAATACCATTGATGAGAAGAGCCGGGATATGATTAGCTGGTTCCCGATTTACTTCCCTTTGAAGGTGAGTGCTTCTGTCAGGGCCTCGAAGTGCAGGAATGCTGACGAAAGCTGCAGAGCCCGATATACATACCGGACGACTCGGAAATTGCGGTCAGCATGTGGCGCCAGACAGATGACCGGAAGGTATGGTATGAGTGGTTAGTTGAGGCGTTCGTGGACGCGGGTGGCAAGAGGTTGAGGGTTGCGGTGTCAGATTTGCATTCGAGCAAGAAGAATGGGTGCCTGATGTAGACAGTGGCAAGAGAGGTTCAATGAAGAAAAAGGAAATGTTGGAATTTGGGACGGAAAAGGCTATCATGAGAGGATCAATCTAAGGGAAAAGGATTGATGTCTTTCTCCAGGCCATCCTGTGCTTTGTCTTCTAAAGAGCGGTTGATATCTACGATGGGTACAACTAGCTATTGAGAGGATATCTTGATGTACGTCGAGAACAAAATAGCGGGGCATCCTTCGAAGCTAATTACCCACCATCTAGGAAATCAACGTCAAAGCCACTGTCCTCTCTACCCAATATTACCCTCGAGTATTCGGCGGAGCTGGGACTATTGTGAACATTGTTTCGATCGCAGCGTAGGCATCCGCGCCAAACGGATCCTCCTACTCGCCAGCGAAGCTGTTCGAGCTCAAATTCGATGAGCTTGTCGGCCTTGAGCTCCCCGATCTCCCCATTTTCTGTGTTCATCCTGGTAGCGTAGAAACGGAGGATGGTAGGGGCACGGTGATTAATAAGTTCACCCCATCCGCAAAGGACAAGGGGATCCTTGCTGATGGTCTTTCACTTGTTCTTGGCTACCTATCAGGCTGATAAATTGGGTTGGTTCGTACTTGTCCATCAATCGGCGTATGCTTGAGATGCTCAAAATAACTGAGAAGGGACTCTTGAAGGTCCGCATCGGCGCTCAGCTCGACTCTGAGGGCCCCCCTTGCACGCAGCCTTAGACTTGGACAGAAGAGTCCCATAATGGGACCAGACTCTTAAAAATTTGGGTTGTCCTCCTTCTCATGTGGCTTTCAATATTAAGATAAGTTCATTCCCAGTCCTATTACATTTACGATAGCAGAGTTACAGCCTTGAGCGGCGGCCGGAGGTATCTCGCGTCCATATTAGTGCCAATATCTTCGTACAATGTGGTCATGGAAGACGACTCACCCGCGTTTTCAGATGACGGTTCGCTTTCTCGACCACTTTATATGCTCATAATTCTCGGCGTTTCAGCTGCTATCATCGCGGCCAGTGATCGCATAGCTGCAGTGTTGCCTACCAACAACCACACCCACCGCCTGACAAGACGCCTTCACCCTGCAGCCCTATAGACGGACAGAATGGCTGCCTGCAGGGCGAGGTGCTACCAGACAGGTATCGTATATCAATGTTGCAACTTGCACTGTGCGTATCATCAGCCGTCGGGGGAATAACAACGTCACGGTAAAATTCGCAATCAAGGATCATATCAGGCCCCCAGAGATGCAATCTTGTTAAAGGTATGGGGCCGAGAGAGGCACCCAGAGGCAACAGATCAACCAACATGCCGCAAAGCTGTCTTCATGCGCTGTCCGGCCAAGAAACCTCCTTTTACACGCAAGCCTTTCGACGATTACATCAACGCAAAAGCCGGCAAGGCTCGTGCCAGCGTCCACGTAGGTCTCCTTGGCACAGGCCTCGAATTCCCCGCCTGTCTACGTACCCATAGCTTCCACTGGTATTGGGGATGGGCCAGCTGCCGCGAATAAGCACCTCTATGGACGTCCGAAACACCGCACGTCGTAGCTCAAATCGAGCAGCGGACTCGCCGGTGTGGAATCTCTTCCGGTTTCAATCGTCGAGCCCGACAAAATTAACATTCCGCCAGCCAAGCAAGGGATGTCAGAGGGCGAAGCGTTCAGCAGTTATGCCCCCAAAGGAAAGTTCGGAGCTGCACGTACGGCCAATCAGTGGCGGATATAAACGCGGCAACAGATAAGTAATGCAATCATTACCTCACTACGTAAAGCTAAGCTACCTAACTCGTCTGCTGAAAGCAGAAGCAATCCAACCACTCCTCGATTGTTGATCAGCTCAACTCGACTGCTAGCTTTCATTAGCCTGATACCCAGCTATGGATAGGCAATACCAACGGTTTTAGGCAGTATCGGAAGGCCTCTGTATATGAGGGAAGTTCCTTTCGACGGATTCGAGCTGGTTAGCCTCGGGACTTGTGAATAGGATCCTGGACTGTGGCGTTTCGTCTTTGATAGTGTTGACAAGCGTTTCAAACAGCGAAGTCAATTTGGCATTCCCTCGCAAACCCCAACCTATGCTTACGCCGCTCCATGGCTTCCCGTCGTAACCTGCTCGGAGCTTGGCTGTAACCTCGTCGAAGGACTCCTTTTTATCCGGCACGATAGTGTACATCTCGCATCCCATACCCGGTCTTTTCTGAAGCTCGGTGAAGCTGTTGAACACTGCAGCGCGGATTTTCGAAAGGTCGACTTTGTCGCCGAGGTTGGCTTGAGTCCAGTCAAAGTCGATGCCGATGCAGAGGATAGAGACGATACTAGACATGATGAACGAGATGGTGCAGGGGGCCGGGTCACTGAATGACAAGCTGGGGCTGGACGACAACCTCTTATAAGACGTCTCCAACCGCGGCCCTAGGGAGCGCGGGCGTCGAAGTATCCCGGCATTTTCGTAAGCGTCGGACTTTGTGACAAAGCGAGGAACAGGCATGTGCCGGGGCTTGGAGCCTCCACTATGCCGACGGGGAAGTTAATATCTTCCGCCGCTCGACCTTTTAGGTTTACCTCTCTCGGATCTTTGGGTCATTCAATGTCGCCGCGACTGGCAGCTTGCTCGGATCGAGACGTTCTCGTACTGGAACCGAGGGGCTCGCCGAGATATACGAGATTAGCCTCTTTGGTTCGGAGATCGGCTGGGCCGGCCCTGGAGATCGGCCTTTCCAGTGACCGATGCCGCCACGTCTTGCGGGGCACCGGCTGTCTTAATAACGCAGAGGCTACAGCTCGGTCGTTGCGACGCCGAAGTGCTCCCTTTCCTAAGCCTTCGAGCTGCGACTCATCGATGTATTATCCCTCTCAATGCCCGAGACTTCCGCGGCGGAGATTCCACGACCGGCGAATCGGTTAAAGAACGAAACTCACCCGTTGGCACCTTTGCCATGCAAATGGCGAAGGCTCTGGGTGCCGCGGTCGAGACGGCTACGTGCTCGAGGGTAGACGTCGCACTATACAAAAGCCTAGGTGCGGGTAAGGTACTAGATCACCGAAGCGTCGTACTAGAGCAGCTCAACAGCGGAGGCCAGGTGTGCGATCTTGCTGCCGAGAACGCGGCCAGTGCCGAGCTAAAGCTATGCGAAATTACGGCTAGGTATCTAAAGGCGACAGTTGCCTTCGTGTGGGTTTGGGGTCAGACGTGGTTAGGAAATCTCTAGCTGGTGGTTAGGAGAGGGTGCGCGCCTGTTTACTCAGGTGGCGGTGGACGAAAGCGTGTTTCCATATGAGGAAGCTCCGCGCGAAGGATTCAGAAAGGGCTTGAGCAGCTTAGAGGTGTTTGAAGGTGAACATGCGTGTAGCAGTAGATGGTCCAAATGAGAATGTCTAAATGTAGTATAGTGGCTCTTGGCCCTTGAGGGACAACCATTGAGTTCAAACATACCTTCATGCACCATCCACCCTCCGCCACACCTACAAGCATTTCTTGCAAATCCATGTACAGTTTTCGAGCGATAAGGTCAGATGCATGGATCTGAGTGTGGATTTCCCTTTCTAACAGGCTTGCCGATCCATTGCGGCGCAGTCCGCTCACCAAACTCCGGCTTCTTCTCGGCAGCACCACCACCACCCTTCACCGTCAACTCACATCAGGACCCTTTTCAAAACTCTATACCACACCGCCAAAGGACAATAGCTTTAATACCCCATTCATTTAATCCAAATGCCGCACTTTGGACGTCAGTACACTTACTCAACTGTGACGTCACACGCAGGCCACCAGCATGCCATCCGAAGGCTGCTGCAACTGCAGCGCCATCCGGGTGTTCGTCAAGGAGAAACAGTCAAGCTCTCTTCTCTGTAACTGGTATATCTACTAAGGACCGTGTCCAGGATGGTGGCTGGCACTTGTATGCTGCCAGCTCCGATTGCCGCAGGAGCGGCGCCGCGCGTATTGCTCCTTCCCCCGACCGTTTGTGTCGGCGTGGGCTGACAACAGCAAGCGTCCTCGGTCAACTACCTTCTGGACGAGACAGACGTGCGCCTTGAGGATCCGAAGTCCTTCCTCAAGGCGTACCAAGATGCGGATACCGTGGCTGGAGCCACAGGCTTGGTGAGGCATATTGTCTGAGAGAGACTGGGCTCCGAAAGCATCGCTAACTGGAAGCCAACTCGATAGCGCCATTTCTGCGGAAATTGCGGGAGCCCGCTGTATATCCTGAGCCCGAAGTTCCCTACAAAGATCATTCTGAAGGCCCCACTGCTCATCGCGGTAGCCACGCCGTCAACCGAGATATTCACCGACGACCGGTACCGCTGGCCTGAACCCCGTGGAAAGCGTCCGGGAGACGTGAGGCGAGGCGAGGCGAGGCGAGGCGCAGAGAGAACAACTGCCTTTGCCAAGCAAAAGGCCAAAACACCATACACCGCACCATTCACACAAAACCGCTTGCCTGCGCAGGCGCCCCGCAGAACACGCCACCGCACGCATGGCCGCTCACCCAACCGCCCTCGGCGTCGCCACCGAGCCCGTATCCATAACATTACAGATCCAGCTGCCCTCCTCATCATGCCTCGCGCCCTGCAGCCCGCAGCGCTCCCTCCTCGCCATAAACTCCCTGATCCCGTCCGCCGTCCACAGCTCGTCCGGCTCGGGCGCCTGGAACCTCAAATCCGCCCACGTCAGCTCCTCGCCCGCCAGCCCGTTGACGCGCGCCCACTCGCAGTCGTGAAAGACGCCCCACAGCCGGAACAGGATCAGGTCGAAGCGCTTGACCTCCTCGACCCTCACCCACGTCACGAAGACCAGGTCGGCGTCGTGGAACTGCGCGTGCATGGCGGCGTAGGAGAAGAGGCCGAGGCGGCGCGCGCAGCGCACCAGGTCGGTCAGCAGCGCGTGCGTGTTGAGCGCGACGCTGGCGGTGCTGCCGGTGGGCGAGGACAGCGGCAGGCCGTAGGCCAGCGCGAGGATGAGGTGCAGCAGGATGCCCTGGAAGGTGCCGAGCGGCCAGGCGGGGCTGAAGGGCGCCGAGGGCGTGGGGGCGAAGTCCCATTTGTCCTGGAGCGGCGGGGGTTGGTGTCAGTGGCTGGCGGCGAGGAAGGGGGGGGCTGGGAGGGGAAGCGGTTACGCGTTGCTGGTACAGCATCACCATCAGCCGCCGGTGCAGGTCCAGGGCGACGACGCGCGAGGCGTCGTCGCCGCCGACCCAGAGGCTCGTCATCACCATGGAGAGGAGCAGGAAGGGCGGCTCTTGCTCGGGGCGGAAGGAGGCTTTGTGCAGGAAGAGCCATTTGGGGTGGAAGAGGGTCCAGTAGGCGTCGAGGTGGCGGCGGACGGCGTCGAGATGGGGGAAGTTGGCCCAGGCGTGCCCGTCGAGGGCGAAGTTGGCGGGTATCAGCATCGAGGCGTCCATCAGCAGGCCGTCGATCGCGAAGGAGAGGTCGGCGATGGCGCCTGGCGTCGGGTCCGGCTGCGGCAGCAGTGCCCGCGGGGTGGGCACGTCTTCGGTGTTCTCGACGTTCTCGACGGCTGCGGACGGCGAGCTCTCGCTGCTGGGCTGTGACTTGGGCGCGCTCTGGCCGTAGGTGCAACTCAGGCGTTTGTCGCAGCAGGTGCGGCAGGGGGCATTGCCATCGCAGCGCGACTTGCGGGAGCGGCAGACGTCGCAAGCTTTTGCGGTGCGCGAGCGGGTCAGCTCGACGTCTTCATCGTGCAGCTCCAGATGGCGGCGGAGGATATCCCTAGGGGCATGTGAGTACTTATTGTGTCAGCAGCTGGCCGGCGGGAGACAGACCTGCGGAAGAACTTCCGCGCGCAGTAGGTGCAGACGAACTTTGGTTCTTTGGTGTGCTGCTGGGCATGGCGGTTCAGATGCTCCTTGCGGCGGTAGGAGGAGCCGCAGCCGGGGTAGGTGCACTGGAACACGGCCTGGGGATCATGGGCGACTTTGCGCCGTTTCCGGGGCTCCTGGCTCATGATTGGCCAGCACTATCCTGTATCCCAGCGGAAGCAAGCGAGTGGATCTCAAGCGTCCTGCCGTCATGAGGTAAGCTCGCGTGCGGTGCAGAGAGGGAGCGGGTGGGATGCCGAGTGAATAAGTACCGGTCGGACTAAGCGGGCCCGGGTGGATCCGATGGGATGCCGATGGGATTTACAATCATCAACACGCGCGCCAGCTGGTGCCGTGGCAGCGCGCTCCCTCCTCCTGACGCATTTATGCTGGCCGGGAGGACTGGGACACTGGATGCAGGGGCTGTCGAGTCAAACATACAACAGAGTGGCTCGATTTTCGCTGATTACGCCCGACCTGCCGCTCCGGTCAGCAAAAAGTTGCGCACGGCCGCGGGCCTAATGGATGTCCTGCTTCCATAAACGGAAGAGACCGCCGTCGTCGCTGCGGATTCGAGTGCTGTGCAGCTTGCATTCCCGCACGGCACGGCAGCCTCTCGCCGACTGTTTGCCTTGCCCAGGCGCTCGGTTTACTCGTGATGCCGTGGTTGGCAGCCTCGGAAATGCGCAAGACGCAGCCATTATAGGTGCAGGAAAGCAGGACAAGAAGAGGACCAAGTAATTGCGCATGACGGAATAGAGCTGGAGTGCCGGACAGATCTGCATGCTATTGTCGGCTGCAGCAATTCGTATAGGGCCGCCAGACGCTCGTTGGCCTGGGCACGAAACCGCCGATGAAGCTTAGATATGCCTTGTTGTAGACTAGGGGTGGGATGCGATCTGACCCTCGCTCTCACTAGCGTCCGGCATTGCCACTCTAACTAGTCTCATGTTGCAGTCAACGTCAAACAATATATTGCGGCTGTCGCTCGACTACTAAGGCATTTGGCCCCTTCCTGCAAATAGCCCTCTTTTGCATTGCCCAACGCAACGCTCTCTCGTCTCAGTCAAATCTTCGGAGGATTTCCAGTGTTAACCTTGTCATGTTCGCAAGTGTAGCAAGCCTCGCCTTTCTGCCCGTTGCGGCCCTTCTTCCTCATCACTCCTCTGGTCAGGGCACTACGTTTACCCAGTGCGACGAGCTCGGACTCAATCAGAACCGTTTCGCCCATCTTCACCGGCCGCAAGTAAGAGCAAGACAGAGTGCGGCTGGAGTGGCTGTTGTCCCAGAACCCGGGCTTGGCCGCGGCGTTGATGGCGCTGCTGGTCGTAATGTCAAAGATGAGCGGCACTACCCCGCCGTGCACAGAGCCTTCGGGCGTGCACAGGTCAGGCGTGATTCGGAGCTCGAAGACGACAGTAGAGAGCGGAGCAGACTTGTCGTCGCTTGTTTCGTCGCGGAGTCTGGCCTCCACTAGCTTTAATGCCACGCAAATGTCCTGGCCGCAATACTGAGAGCGGGTCAGCCGCCCTGCGCCACGCAGAAACGAAGTCGAACCCACTTGACCATTTTCTTCCCACTCTTCCAAAGCATTTTTTTTATACGCGTTGGCCCGCTCGAACGGCGAACGGCGCGTGTCTAGAGGGAAGGGTGGCATAATGGCGCGCCTCCTCTGTTTGGAAGTAATTGATCGGGAAAGAGAAGAAGTATTGTAGGGGAAAGCCGTGCGTCGCGCAGTATGAGTAGGTGGCGCAACCTCTCTTTTCTGCCCCGAGCTACGGCTTCATGCGGATGTGGGGAAAGCTTGACAGAGCAGCGGCGGCGCTTGATTGGTGGCAGCAGAGACGATTTGCGCGTCTTTTGCCGAGGGGCATCACGGGCCGAGGACATGTAGAGTGACGACGTTCTGTTTCCTTGAGTAGCGAGGTCAACTCGGGAAACCAAATCACCGCTGCAACGCACTGCTCTCCAAAAGCCGGCACTAATCCTGCATTGTCCCGCACTCGACTGCTTCCGCTCCAGCTCTTCGCCCTCTGCGCTGAGGCGAAGCAACCCCCTGGAACCGTGGCATGCCCTGCATATGGACATTTATCGGCATAAGGCAACGCCTAGAAGTTGTAGTGGTCTCGGAGGGTAATGAAAAATTATTGGTCGCAGCGAGAGTCGACGAGTCACATGACCAACACCGCTAGGGAAACACTGCATATTGGTGGATACAGCTACGCGGATGAACGCGATTCTAGTGCAAGGTCTCTCCGAACTTTTGCGAGCTGATCAGGCATCCTTGATGGAAGCTCGGGCAATGACCAACCGCTGATCGCGCTTGATCGTTAGATGCGTGGCCGCCGACGCGAGCTGAAACCGACGGCAATAAGGGCATATATGTAGACGCGGCTGGATGTGCTGGCGGTGTATTCCCCTTGGGCCCGGTATTGAAAAAGCCGAAGGCATCCGTATAAAGCGGTCGCGGACATGCGTTCGCGGCTTTGTGAAGTGTTTCTGGCGAGCTTACAGCACTTTTGCAAAATTAGTGTGGTATATAACAGCGGTTCGCCTGCCAGCGGGCACGGCTCTCCCACAATTCTCCCACACCCACAACATGATCTTCTGCACACCATGTCGGACCGCCTTTATTTCTCACCCTCCTCCAGCGGCCATGATAAAAAGTACGGTAGCAAATTCGCTAAGTAAGGCTATAAAACCTCTTTCTTCCTTCCAAACCCTGCTCCCTTCTCCTTCTTCGAGCCCGCACTCCCGATCTCACCCAGTGTCAAATCACTCGCGTCCTCACATCATCAACTGCAAGCAGAAATCAAATCTACAATCCTCCTCCTCAGCTGCCACAAGTCAAAGACCGGCAAGCAACCACCAAACCATCAACCAATCAACCGACCACCAAATCCTCAACCAACCACTCAATAAATCAACAAATCATCAAACAATCAACCTCGCAATCCAAACCAATCAACGAATCGATCAAAAAATTAATCAACAGATCAACACCCAGTCGTCAATATGGGTTTCCTCAATCGCCTGGCAGCCTTCTGCTGCATGGCTTCACCAAAAACCTCTCATCAAGAATCTGAAGCTCTACCACCATCAAAACCTCAACAATAACAAAAACCAAAAAAAAAAAAAAAAACACAAGCATGATTCAGTCCAGCAGAGTTTGGAATGCTTCGATACATCGACAACAAAGAATTATGCATCAAGTGCAACAGATACTACATTCAAGGGGGCTATTGCAGCCCATGCGCACAAGCAGAGGGCAGGGAAGTACCAGCAGCGCAGGAGCCAAGTGAGAAGGACGGGAAAATCAAGTAGGATATGGTCACATTGTGTGGTACTAAACGGGCGGAGCAGCGATTCTGCCTGATGATAAATGAAGCAACAAAACTTATGAAATGGGAGGATCTGGCATCAGCAGCGGAGTTTCGGGACAGCAGCATTGGCGCGCAAAGCAGCGTTTCTGTATTAGCATCATTCGTTTTGTCATCAGAATCAAACGAGACGGAGGAAGTGGCGATTGCGCCTGATTGCAAAGATCAATCGTTAGCTGAGCAATCACGATCCGCTTCTGGATACTTCTGGTTCCTCGAGCAATGTTGTGTCATTTCGTGACTCGTGACTGTTACGCTACATCTCCACAGCTGGTGTGGGGTTGTTGCATTTAAGATCTTTATAGTAATGAAAGTCCTACGCCCTTTCAAGAAGCTTATCCCGCATTACTGGGCCGCTCGGGTGTGTGTGCGTAGAGAATTGCAGCAGCCACCCGTACGGGACGGTTACCAACGTTTACGTCCGGACGAATGTCGTCGATATATATGCCGAGTCATTACTACTACTACATTAAAGAAAGGGGGCAATTTTCGTACGAAGATACGAGATCCGTCAACCTCGTGCACAAATATGACTCGCGTAGACACGCGGCGGCACTACAGAGTGGCGGACCACAGTCGCACTTCCGCAGTACTCTTTGTTTGTTCAAAGAAACTCCCTCGAAAAAGGCGGGAAAAATAAGGCAAATAGATCTGTAGAAGATATTGCATCCAACCCGCGGTCCTTTACAGTATTTTGCGTCGCCAGAGTTGCGAACCACCTTTCAGGCCGACCGCCGCCCCCTTCCCGAGGGCATGAGTGTCTCCACTTGCAGTATAGCGCTAATCACTTGCGAAGGCGGCAATTTTGTGACTGGCATAAAGAGCCGCATCACTCCCGTCGGATTTCCTCTACACTTACCTCACTCGTTCCCAATCGATACAGTCCAGCTGCAGTCTCTCATTACAACCATGAAGGTCTCCGCCCTCCTCTCCGCCGTCTTCCTCGCATCAGCCTCCCTGGCCGCCCCTGCCCCGGTCCCGGGTGATGTCAACCCCAACTCCTGCATTGACGTCCCAGCCGGTCCTTACGCGGGCTACTGCCCTTCGCCCTACAAGTACTCGTTTATCAAGTACTGCGCCACCCGCGACCGTGGCGACGAGAACTGTCCGACCCAGTCTGCTGAAGCCAAGTGCTGCATCGTTTAACGGTTCGCACACCAATGTACCAACTCCAAGACGAGCTCGCAATGCTGACGCCGCGCCGTCGCAGGCATCCCAGACCTACAGTGGTGGAAGTGTGTTTCGTGGGGCAGTGCAAGGTGAGACCGGCGCGCGAGGCTGGTGAGTTAGCTCTATGGAAATGAAGTGAAGCACACTCTCCAACCTCTGCTGTTTTCCTAATTCCAGATTCTGTGATATCCATCTTGTGTTTGAACTCAATTGTTGTCCCTCAGAGGGCCTTGGTGAAACTGCAGACCATCTAACACGGGCCAAGAGCCACTATGCTACATTTGGACGTTCTCATTTGGACTATGTACTGCTACGCGCATGTTCGTCTTCAAATATCTTGTATTTTGGCCTTTTATTCTGTTGAAGTTCGATAGGCCGCACCCAGTATCTACCCAGGATGGAATGTCGGACCGGGCTTAGTTCCACCTCAGAAGTGTACATGGTCTCTGCTAGTTGCAACCCTTAGAGGGACAATACATTATAATTTCAGTATATTCCCCTCTCATCCGTTCTTGTGGTGGGTTTCCTGATACAGTAAGTCAGTTCGATCCGGAGCTGCCCTTCGGCTATTGTCGGGATTTGTTGCCGTATGTATGCAAGCGTCCACTTATCGTTTGCCGGACGCTAACCGTCTGTGCACGAGCTGCCAGTAACACAAAGTATTCGCGCCCTCCCTAATTCTCCTTTTTCGTTTGCTTTGGGCGTTTTTGGACGGAGGTTGTTTGAACTCATGGTTGTCCCTCAGAGGGCCTGCGGTGAAAGTGCAAACTATCTAACAAGGGCCAAGAGCCACTATACTACATTTGGATATTCTCATTTGGACTATCTACTGCTACACGCATGTACGTCTTCAAACAGAGGTGGTTTGGTTCAACGCTTGTTAATCTGGTGTCCAGTTCTCAGCACCTAACAGGAGAGAGCATCCGCCAAGAGCCGTACCCAATCAAGATGCGAGGCCGCTGTCGTAGCTGAGCTGAATCACAAAGGTGCATCTGCTGGTATACGCTGTTAGGTCTTGAATGCGACCTTTGATGGCTTGAACAACCTGCATCGTCGGCTGAAAATGCCAACAGACATCCGTTCACGTCGTGATGCGGCAGTCGGTCAGCAACTACTGAATTGTGCTTTGGGCCAACTGAAGCAGCCGGCGCGCAATGCGAGCGTATAAGCTTTCGAAGAATAAAAACTCTGCTAGTCTGTTGTTAAATCAGTATTGGGCGCAAAACTCTTCGGCCACGGTCATGAGACTAGGAATTTCTCCTTTTGCCGGCGACAGCGCGCCAACAACGATACATCCAAAAGGCGACGCAACGGGCAAAAGAAGACCAGAGGCCACTGTCTGATTGACGGCGAGTGTAGCAGCAGATAGTCCAAATGAGAATGTCCGAATGCAGTATAGCGGCTCATGGCCCTTGTTAGATGGTCTGCAGTTTCACCAAGGCCCTCTGAGGGACAAGCATTGAGTTCAAACACTGTCCACGCGCCAGCGAATGCTCAGCAAAGTTCCACATTGAGGTCCGAGCCTCCTTTTGTTTTTGTGCGTCTGGGCTCTCCTCGTCACCGAGCCCCGCATGCAGTTTTGATCAGCGACGACCCCGGTAGATCGCCCAAAAGGAATTATTAGGGCGCGAATTCTTCCGGTATACGGTAGTTCCGCAGGGGTGACGCGACAACCAGCGAAGCTGGTCCCGGTGGTTGCTCGCATTCGGGCCTGCAACCTTTGCGCAAGGTGCGGGGTTGGAGACTTTATTATGCAGTGGAAAGATTCGCATCGCAGAGGGTTTACGCGAGCTTGCTGTCTTCCGTCTGGCGATGTTCACAAAAGGTTGCGCTCCAAGAATCGGTTATGGAACTTTCCGGTCATAACTCAGCTAATCATGCACGCCTTCGAGTGGGATGATGTACATGCTGTGTCAGCCTCCATGGGCCAGCCCACAGCATGGTTCGTGGACATTAATGTGGGTACGGTCTCAGAACCCCTGAAGGCCAGTAAACTCATGACGGCGAAGAAAGCTTGGCCACTGATCTTCCAGCCTTATTAGTAGGCACGACAGACAGCCGCATTTCTGTTAGTCAGATCACGGCCTCTTCGTTAAATGGTAGAATTCGGCACTCGGCGCCCATGGGCCATGGTATTGCACTTTTTAGGGGTCTGAAACGATAAACTGCAGCCATAGCAATTAGCATTTCACTCACGCATCCGGCTTGCAATTGGCTTGTTCCCACGCCAGGCGCTATCATCGCGAGCCGAACGGGTGCCGACTTTCAGCTTTTCTACTCCGAGCTCTTTTCGAATGACACAAGTACGGCGGCCGGCGGCAAGGCACGCGCTCAAGCAGTCGAGGTTCTCGGCCGGATATGAGGATCGTCGAGTGGGCTCGTCGAAGGGAGAAGAAGGAAATCTTTGTGGAGAACGTAAAGGAGGGGAAATTTAATTGGCGGTAAGGCAAAATCTGTGCGACGCCTCATGAGGAAGCGCTGTTCAAAATATTGTTTGCCGGCAAAGTCCGGGACGTGACAGGTGTTGTTTAAATTCGAGCTTGCGGAAATGTGACAAGGATGCTGAATCGACAGTGCGCTCCTCGACTCCTTGCCCGTTCGTAAGCTCTGAGGGCCACAGCCATGTGGACTGGTGAAGTGTCTTAGGAAGAGGGCGAATGAACCGGTAGTGCCGAGCTTGGAGGCCATGGTGCGGTGGCACGCTCGTGTTGCATCCGACACGTGGGACACCACCAGAAGTGTCGGAAGGTGCACGAGTGGGGACGCGCGAGGAGGCGTGTTTAGCGACGCGCCATCCGCAAGCCACGCCCTCCTTCGGTGACGCCACCTGGATCTGTCCAGGCATCCCACCTCTTCGACGCCATCTCGAACGATATTGCGGCGGGCGGTATGCATGGCCCGCAAAGAGCCTCAAAGGCCGCCCGCCGCGAAGCCCTTGCCGGCGCCCTGGATTTCCGACGAGCCCCAGAGTTTCCCCTGGCGAAATTAGAAGCTTTCACATGTCCACCCCCGCACCAAAGCTCTGTTTGCCGTGTTCGAGGAGTTTCCAGACCTGGACCGGCCGCTTCGATCAGACCCAGACTTGAGAGTTGCTGGCCTTTCCGTTGGGCAAGTGGCCCGGATCGGCGGCATGGGCAGTGCTGATCGGGCCGGTGCCAGCACTCCCACCATTCCAGCCTCGGCAAGGCTGAGCAAAAAATACGAGCGGCCGGACGTCATGTACTGACTCGCCGTTTTCAAGGTCGACGCCTCCTCGAAGTAAAAGACTCCATCTTCCGCCCTCGCTTTCCCCTCACGCCTCTGGTCCAATGCAGCACTCCATCGATGCATCGCCACCGGCGAAGTCTATGGCTCTGGCAGGCCCTGCTGGCGGCCGCCCTGGCCACGGGTGCAAGGTGGACTAATGCCTCAGGCGGCGAGGCTACCTCTTCTGACCCCTTATTATCCGGATCATCCGACTCCGCATTGACGACATCTGGCCCGATCCCATCCTCCACCTTCACTTGGACCGGCACGGACAGCAGCCTCGTTCGGGATGTCGCGTCGTGCGAATCTGAGAAGCGCGCGTGGTACTCCAGATCCTCCGACTGGTACTGGTCTTCGCATACTTCGTACTCGTACGAGTCCTTCACGAGTTACAGCACCATCTGGCTGGGAAACTACACCGGACCCGTATCGACATTCTGCGACAACGTCCCAAGAGCTTCTGGGCCAGCACCCACCACCGAGGTCCCGTCGCAAGTCTACGTCAATTCTGTTCCACCAGACTATCCGGAGCCCTCGCCGACCTGCACTTTCGACTACCATGGCTGCGAGCTTGTCGTGTCGTCGTATCGTTCCTGGTATGCCACCACCCACCCGGCCACCGTGAATCCCCCGCTTCCGCCGCTGTGCGAATGGGGACCAAACGAATGCATCATTCCGTATGGAGAGAAGGGGTGCAGGCTGGATGCTGGCGAAGTGAAGTTGATTTACTGGCCCCAGTCCAAGGATCCTGCTTTGCTCTGTGCGAGCAGCGAGCCGTCCGTCACAGCTGGCCCCACCCCCACCACCCCGCGCACAGTCGTGTCTGGCGGCTACACCTTCACCTCGCCGTCCGTCTACCTTTCCTTCGCGGACCTGAGAGGATTGCCGTGCTACAAGACGTGGAGCAATGCCATTGTCCCAGTCGAGTCGCACGCCATCTCCTCCCTCGTGTTCGGCGAAACGCAGCCGATTGAGCGCACCACTTCCATGAACTGGAACGACATGAACTCGCCAGTGCCGCTAAGCGCCTACAAGGCTCAGCAGAGCTGCTGGGACAACTGGCTCGGCGTGCGCGGGACGGCTGCAGGTGGCGACGGTTGCAACACTGTCTACGACGACTACCTGCCGTGGCTTGCACTACCCACCAATCCGGCCTACTTCACCGCCATCGACCCTCTCTTCGCCAACTGCACTGACCTGTTCTGGAGAAAATACGTTTTCGATCCGCCATATGCGCTGACGCCGGTCGGCGATTTGCTGCCTCCCACGCCGACTGCGAGGACGACCAACTATGTGGCCGAATCTGCCGTTGTGCCATCTACCGGCGCGGTCATCACGCTTCCTGCGATGACCACGATAGCTCAGCCGCGCCTCAGGACCGGAGCCACTGGTCCTGTTGCAACTGTCGGCACCCAGACGGTCTCTGCGGATCCCAAGAACCCGCACAATATAATCGTCAACGGTGAAACCTTGGTTCCGGGTCAGATCAGCGTCATCGACAACACCCCGCTGATCATGGGGACCGGCGCTCTCGTCGTCGGGGGCTCAACAGTATCCCTTGGCGCTGCCCAGACCCAACAGGTCGTAGCAACTGTCGGTTCGCAAGTCATTGAAGCCGATGGCACCAACTTCATCGTCCCCGGAGGCCAGACATTGACCCCTGGCGCGGTAACAGTAATTAACCGCGTGACTGTTTCAGTTGCCTCTTCCGCCTTGGTAGTAGGTGGGGCTTCTACTTACTCCCTTCCGGATGCTGGGAACGGACAACAACCTGTCGCTACGGTCGGCTCTCAGGTTGTGTCTGCTGATGGGGCGAACTTCCTCCTGCCAGGAGGCAAGACTCTCAAGCCTGGCTCAGCCACCGTCATCGATGGCGTGGCCGTCTCAGCCGGATCCTCGGCCTTGGTGGTTGACGGCAGCTCCACCGTGCCTCTGCCCGATGCAGCGAATCAGCGGCCGGTTGCAACAGTTGGCTCTCAAGTCATCGTAGCAGACGGCACAAACTTCGTCCTTCCCGGCAGTAAGACGCTGAGCCCCAGCATGGTCACCGTCATCAACAGCGTCACCGTCTCCGTGGCAGCATCGGCCCTCGTGGTTGGGGGCAGCTCGACGATATCGCTTGCAGGCGTTGGGGCCGTCCTGACCGTCGGTTCGCACACCATCACCGCTCAGCGGGCCACATCAGGTCTCTTCATCATCGGAACGCGTACCATCTCAGCCGGAGGCCCGGCTGCAACCATCTCCGGCGTTGTCGTCAGCGCGGCCGACTCCTCGGTCGTCGCAGTCGGAGACGGTACGACGACAAAGGCATCTGTCTCAACTTTGGCTACCGCCTCCACGCGCGGCACGCTGTCAGCCGCAGCAACGTCTGTGCCTGCCGCGGGCTGGGCCACGGCGCAGCAGCCTACAACCACTTCATCTACTCGCTCCGAAAGTTCTGTACTACATATAAGCTTCTGGGCGATTTCCTTTAGCGCTGCATTAGCTTTAATAATGGTTTAATACTGGTAATGAAACGACTGGCAATCACGGTTTCGGGATGGGAATTAAGGTACTGTTTAGTCTTTCAGCAAAAAAAAAAAGATGGGAGAAGGCGCTCGTCTTTCCTTTATCGGCGTCACTCACGGGTAAATATTTAGCGGTAGACGGACACACAAGGCGCAAAGGGACAGGACATTCCTTTCAATCAATCAATTTTTCAGCAAGAGAAGTTTCCATGGCATATGAACGACGCGCTGATGCATACAGAGCATGCGGCTCGCTGCGCTTTCACGCGGGGGGCGCCGTCGGTCGATGTGACTGAGCCGCATCCTGTGCACAATGAGCGTTTCTGTTGGCGCTGATACCTCTTCTCGTCCGATTATCTCTTCGTGGACATTTTTCAAAAAAAAAAAAAAGAAAAGATTGTCTGTTCTGCGAACCTTGGTTCGCACGACTATAGGGCTAGAGGTAAGGCGAGGATTGATTGGCGCCCGCTGATGTGAGATGCTGACGCCAACGCATGTGCCGTCTACTCCACAACGTCTCTATAGCGCAACACAATGCTAACCAGAAAAGATAGTTTGTTCATATTTCTCCCTAAAGGCGTGGAAACGCCAATGAGTGCAGCTTGTATCCCAGTATCTGGGACGCCAATGCACCATGTGTCCTGTCGGAGCGCAGACCACTCCTACAAGCCACGGAAAGGCATAGAGATGTAAGTGTTGCCCTAGTGCTAAACTTACCTATAGCAGGCCTATTAGGGCGAATTATACTACTAAGCGTGGAATCTGTGACAAATGATGATCTAAGATGCTTTAAGACATTGCATCCACCGCGCGGTCAGGCGTCCATTCACTACCACACTTCCTGCAAGGCTTGCTTACATACATTGGGACCCCAGCTCAGCCGGAGCGTCTTTATTTTGGCCAATCACAATGAGAGATGAAAGCTCAATGAAGAGCGGGGCTTCTCCGATCAATGCTATCCAGGCCACACCTCTCGCCCACACGCTCCTTGGCCACCGCACTGAAGCCAAATGTCGATGTTGGTCCTACCTCCACTATGCGTATTCTCCATATCGTGCTCTTGAAATGGCCTCTGCAAGAGCTTTGTATTGTCCTTCTCTTATTGTCACGGGCACTGGGACAAGATGACGGTGACCCTGTCCGGGATCGATGTGCTCGCTGGCACCACGCCGGTCAGTGTAAACCCATTTGCGGCGGCCATGATGTTGACCTGCCTCCAGCAATGCTGCGGCACACCTCCATGTTCATTGACGGAGGCGTCCAACTCTTCCGCTCCAACCAAACAAGGTGGCTCGGCTTCAGTGTGTTCCCCGCTCTCAACCGCTCCGAATTCACCCCCCTCCTAACGACTGTGGACCACAGGCAAATACATCTACGAAATCGACATGAGCATGTCCTGGGACCTCAACACCAACTACACAGAATCGCGCATCGGGCGGTATGCCAACACATCGCAGGCAGCCAACCCGCCCAACATGTTGCGCGGCGCGCTCTACGCGGCCGAGCTGGAGTCAAACCGGCTCTTCACCTTCGGCGGCTCGACGTTCCTGGCCAACGACTCGGACCCGGCGTGGCAGCCGCCCAGCCAGGACCCTACCTCGCTCTGGTCGTACGACACCGAGATCCGCAACTGGGAGTCGTACAACATCACCGATGCCGTGCCGTGGCGGCCGAACTGGGGGCTCGTCACGGAGGATATGTCGCACGACATCGGCTTTTTCTTGAACGGGCAGTTCGATCGCGGGTCGTCGTATGGACTGTACACGAGCGTCGAGTATGAGGGCGGGAATGTGACGAATGCCTCGTTCAGCGAGATCACCTATCTGAGCGGCATGGTCATGATCGACCTGCACACGCAGGAGACGAAGAACGTGTCGACGGCGTCGCTCGGCGCGCCGCGCGTGGCGGGCGGCATGGTGCACGCGCCGGGGTTCGGGAAGACGGCGAACGGGACGCTGGTGGCGTTCGGCGGGATGACGAGCAGCGGGCAGGACGTGGATACATTCACCAACGGCGCTCTGGTATGTGCGGCGATGAGCTAGCAGCAGTGGTGGAAAGGAAGGCAGGCAGGCAGTGCCCGCTGACATGGACCTCCCGGCAGATCGACCTCTCCATCATCTCGCTCTGCGACAGCTACAAGGACGAAAACGTCACCTGGTACAACCAGACCGCCACGGGGGACATCCCCTCCCCGCGCATCGACTTCTGCACCCTGCCTGTGCACAAGAACTCGAAGGACAACTCCAGCTTCAATTTGTCTGTTGGCGGCTCGCCCACCCCCCCCGCTCCATTCCCTCACTAACTGTTCGCCTGCCCCCCAGCTACATCCACGGCGGCTACAACCCGCACACCCGCACCCTCTTCGACGACGTCTATGTGCTCTCCCTCCCCTCGTTCACCTGGACCCTCGTCCACACAGGCACCACCCCGCGCTACGGCCACACCTGCAATGCCGCCGCCTCCCAGCAGATGCTCGTCACCGGCGGCGCGCGCGACGCCTCGCTCTTCGCCGCCGAAACGACCGGCGACGTTCCCGACCTGAACTCGACCACCTGCGATGACGGGTTCGGCGTCAGCCTGTTCGACCTGACCAACCTGGCCTGGGGCACCTTCTTCGACGCCGACGCGCCCGCGTACCAGGTGCCCAGGAATGTGGTGGACGTGATTGGGGGGAGGTGAGTTCCAGCAAAAACAAGCACATGTGCACCCCTTTCCCCTCCGTCTACGCTCTCGTCGCGGGCAGGAAGGAGAAGGAGAGACTGACCCGCTGCCAGCGGCGACGGTGCTGCCACCCTCACCCAGCCCGCCACCGGCTTCGCTCACCCTGCCATCTACACTATGTTCCACCCGCCGCCCTCGCCCAGCAGCAGTACCTCATCTTCCTCCCTCTCCCCGGGCGCCATCGCCGGCGCCGTCATCGGCTCCCTCGCCGCCCTCGCGCTCCTGCTCACCGCCGCAGGGCTGCTCTTCCTCCGCAGGCACAGAAGGGACGCGCGCCGTAGGCAGTCGGCCGACACGTCAACCATCTCGGAGCTGCAGGGGCTGCCGGCCGAGATACACGAGAAGCCGGGGTGTCCAGTCGCACCGATTAACACGGTGCCATTAGAGCTGGATGCCGAGGAGCCGGCGAGGGTGGAGTTGGAGGTGCCGCTGGTGGGTGCGGCGTGGAAGAAGGAGGGCAGTCCGAGGCAGTCGGCTTTTGTGGAGCATACGGGGGAGGAGGGGAAGCAAGAGAGGAAGAATGAGGGCGGAGGGGAAGCAAGAGAGGAGGAATGAGGGCGGAGGATAAGGTGGGACGGATGGGAAGGACAGAGTGCGGTTGGCCGGAGGTTCAGAGTTGGTTGGTTAGGTGAGTATGCGGATGCATGGCTGGCGCTGGTGCATCCGCTTGGCTTGACGTGGTCCTCAAGTATAGTCTGGAAAGACACCGAATGTGGCCCGACCTCAGCAATTTGTAGATCTGATCAGATGATTGATAGGTGACGTTGCCAGAAAAGTTCAATGCATTGCACACGTACTGCAAGTGGGGTATTCTCGACCTTCACCGCGCTCACACCGCTGCGCTTCCCCCTTAGCAACCCCCTACATCCAAAGAGATACTGAAACTTAGAAATGCTCCTTCCAGAACCTGAAGTTCACATCGGGACACGACGCGCCCTTACACGCCTTCTTGATGTCCCTCGCCGCAACATTCGGCCCACAGAAATACACACCCACCGTGGTCTTCAAGCTGCTCTCCATCCCTGTCATCGACCTCACCAACCCATCCCGCAAATCCACCAAAAACTTGGGGAAATCCGGCCTCCCGAAATTCGTGCGGCCCTTCAGCTGCGTCAGCGGATCCTTATCCGTCCCCACGCTGTTCAGCACGATATTATTGGCCGTGTCGGCATCCATGCGCTGCGTCAGGTAGATGTGGATGTTGAGGAAGTCGGCCGTCGCGTCGAGGGCCTCGAGGCTGCTCAGCAGCGCCTGGAACCACTCGAAGGCGGTCGTGTCCTTGCAGATCCACACGAACTCGACGCGGCGCAGCCGCCGCACCGCGCCCTGCTGCCGCTGGTGCCAGATGTCCTTGAGCACCGACGCCCACGGCGTCACGCCGATGCCCGTCCCGATCAGCACCGCCACCTCGTTCTCGAACACGTCCTCGGCCGGCGCGCCGTACGGCCCGTCGACGCGCAGCGCCGGCATCTCCTGCCCGTGCTGCAGCGCCACCTCGTAGATGCCGAGCGGGTCCATCTCGTCGTACAGCTTGGCCTGCGAGGGGCCGGCGCCGATGGCGTCGGCGAAGGCGCGTGTCCAGTCGCCCACCTGCCGCATGTGCACCGAGATGTACGGGTCGAAGGGGCAGGAGGTGATGGTGAAGGGGTGCCACTGCTGCGAGCTGACTTCGGGGCAGTTGAGGAAGAGCCATTGCCCGGCTTTGTACTTCATGGACGGCTTGACGAACTGTATCTCGACGGCGTCTGCGGGGAAAGCGGGGGAGAGTCAGCGTGGGGGGGAAGAAAAAAAAAGCGATTTTCTTCCAACGCCTGCGGGGGGGTTCATGGTGCGCCCTGCTTACCGTAGGGATGCCGGACGACCTTGACGATCTTCGTGTCTCGGCGTGCGCGCACTTCGCGGTAGAGGCGCTCGATCAGATACAGGCCGCCGCCGACCAGCTCCCATCGCCAGCCTTCGTAGCCCAGGCAGTGGTTCCAGAACATCTTGCCGGCGAGCGGGGAGATGGGCGGGACGGTGTCGCGCACGAAGCAGCCGGTGGCGTGCGTGTACATAGCCAGGAGGAAGGGGATGAAGAGGTGATGCGTGTACCAGAAGGTCTCGAACGATTGCTGGCGGATTCGGGCGTGGGCGGTGGTGTAGATGAAAAGCATGCACATGAGCATCACGTGGCCGGTGATGCCGCCGGCCTGGGTGTAGTGGATCTGGACCGCGAGCTCGGGACGGACTTGGGTGGCTTCGACGTTGAAGAAGCTGGCGGGGCGGTCAGTATTGCTTTTCTTCAGCTATACGCGCTGATCTCCCCTGGACTCGGCCTGAGACGGGCTTTCGAGCGCCCGCGAACTTACTTCACATAGTGGCCCATGGTGTGGACCGCAGTCCAAAAGACCATGGTGTAAGCAACTTGTCTATGGAACCAGATTGACTCATCCAGCGGGATCCAGCGGATTTTCGGTCGGATCAGTCTCAGTAACGTACGGCACATGGGCAGGACGATTAGGGTGGTGTCGACGGTAAGCACAAGACCCGCACCGCGTGAGATCCACACCGAGAATCTCAGCAGGTTGAGCGGCGCCAGCCGTGGGTCTGAGGCTTGTTTGTACCTTATGGGGTGTCAGGTACGCTATCTTTGAAATTGAAAGAGCACTCACCAGCCAAAGGCGAAAAGGCCCAAATGTACGCCGTGGAAGATGAAGTAGAAGATGAGCTTTCGCGGCTCCAGAAGCGACTTCCACTGCGCTAGCGCGCTCATCGTGGACAAGAGGTTGGTATGGGCTTAGACTCGGTGGCAATTAAAGATAATGTTGACGAGGAAGGCAAAAACTGCCGCAAGGAAAATAGAGGCAGAACAACACAAGACTCTCAGATGTAGCGAACGACCAGCGAACGACAGGACAAGCAATGGTGGTCCAAGAAATGCCCAGGGCGGTGGAATTAAAGAGATACAGGCAACGGGCGCGGAGGTCAATATCATACGAGCTGCAGGGGCAGATTATGCAACATGGAGGACTTGTGCCGAAGCTGAAGTTGTCATGCAGAGAAAATCCCGGGAATTTGCAGGGCAGCGGTGTTATCGCGTAGGGCTGGCGAGTCTTGGAATAAGAACACCAAGACAAATTGTCGCGTGATTGTCGACCGACAATGCACAGGCAGGCAGGCGGCGAGAGGCGTTCCTAAACACAGGATGTGAGGGAATGCCTTCGAGGAGAGGCTGCGAATCAGCGTGGTGGCTGTCGGGCGCTTAAGTATTGTCACACGTCGTGCGTGTCACAGCCCTGCCCCGTTGGCCACTCCCGTTGGCCCCGACACCACCTGTACCCTTGACGTGTTCGGCAGGTGAGTCTTCGCCGAATACAGCCGCAGCGACAGGCAAGCAAACCAATTCTGGCTGGAACTGCAGCTGGCCGCAGAGGGCTTCTCATGCGAAGATTTCAGGCCAGTGGGCGCGCTCTAGAGATAGGTATGGTAGATCATGTATGAACCCCGCGATACCGCAGAAAAGGTAAAAGTCGTCCGGAGAAATGGCACTGTATCAAGTCATGGCCTGATCACTTGTCGGTAGCCTGATTTTCCGCCCTCTGCTGTGCCTGGAAATGGCGCGGAAAGCGTGCCGGATTTCGGTGGGTCCTTCGAGACGCCTTCGCCAAATTGTCGTACGATCCACAAAAGTATACAGGGTTATCACGTGCCAGCCTGGAAGCGTTCCCCTCACAGCTCTTGCAGCTTTGGAGAGCGGCGAGATGTTTTTGGGTCCTTGCCGAAGTGATTATATTGGTCACAAACTCAGCGGGCTTTTGCTGAGATGTCGATTCAGTGTCTTGCAGTGCAGATTCGCTGTATCCATTGCTCCGAGCTTGACCACTCGGTAAGGCGGTAAGATAAAAGCTAATAATAGCGGCAGATAGACAGGGGATATTGCAGTACGGATGTCCGGAGAATTTTTGCTCCCATTATGCCCATCATATAGGGAGAGTAAAAGAAAATCGTGTAACAGGCAGGACGCGAACTGACGGTGGAGCAAAGATCATGCATCCTTTCGCGGGATGCTTGCTGAACGTAGACTTCACGGCGGAGGGTCGTTTCATTAACCAACGACTTGATGATGAAGCCACAGTGCTGGCCATTGTGAGCGGTAAGTGACTGCGCACAAAATCCGAAAGTGATGTACTCGTTTCTTTCCGTGCAAGAGTGGGATGCAAAAACCTAAGGACTGGCATTTATCTCACGGAATTGTGACCGATATGCGGCACCCAGGAGCTCTTCCTGGAGAATGCAAGTCTATGAATTCAAACATTAACTTCATTAGGATTTCCCGTGGCTTTCATTTTCGTGGTTCGTCAGAAATCTTGCTTAGAAAAATTAAACGCAGTGAACCACGCCGTCAGCATGGGTGTGGCATTCCTGAGAGCTATGTCAGCATTTCAGTCTACCTAGTCGAAGTGAGAGAGAGGCTTACAGCAGCGGCATCGGCAGTGGTGGATACGGCCTCAGCGGTGGTGGAAGTTGGCGTAGCAGTCTCATCCGCGATGCAGTGGACAACACCATCGGAATGAGTATGGCATTCGGAACCCTCAGCGGCGGACTGAGCCGAAGCGGACGCGGAAGCGGAAGGGGCAGCTGTAATTGCCGGGGCCGACGACGAAGCAGCAGTGGAAGAGGCGGCAGGTTCTGATGAGGACGACGACTCAACATCCTTTCCGGTGCAACCCTCACCGGGGAGAGCAATGTCATAGGCATAGACGTCAAGGGCGAAATATTGAAGGCTGTGGGTGTTTCGCACAGCTTCGGCGGGATTCGTCTTGGCCAACTCAAGACATTCGGCGTAGCTGTCGGCGTAGTGTTCGACGACGGTCTCGCCCACCTTGGGCAGGTGGTAGATTCGGTGGATCAGGTCGGCGGCGAAGAAGAAGTTGAGCTTGCCAGCTGCGACAGTGTAGCCATAGCCACACATGCCCTCGAGGGGCATGCGAGTGGTGTAGGAGAGCGGACAGATGACGGTCTCGTCGGTGGCATTCTCGCCACGCCAGTGGCCGCCCCAGCCTACAGCGTTCAGCATCAGTTTGGAAAAGAACTGGGAGACGGAGTGACCTACCGTCCTGGTGGCAATTGCCGTCGATGTCGTCGCAGCGGAACCAGATGCCTCCGCGATCGCCACTGATGAGCTTCTCAAACCATCCGATGGCCTCACCGGTGGGAGCATTGCCAAAATACTTGGTGTAGAACTGAGAGCTGTTGCCGAAGCGCAAGATGTGCTCCTTCGCATGCTGTGCCAGCTTGACAGCCTCGTTCAGGCCCTTGGTTAGAAGAGCGCGCTCAGTGGCATTACAAGAAGGATGAATGGGGTAGTCGGTAGTAGCACCGGCAGCCCAATCATACGGAGTCGGGCCGGCGTTGTAGCCGGTGATTGTCTGAGTGACGGTAACGACCTCACGCCTGGCTCTCGGGACGGCAGCGGAAACCAATGGAGTGGTAGCCAAGGCGGCAAGAAGGAGAGTTGAAAGAGCTTGCTTCATGATGCCGGCTTGTTGTGGAATTGACTGGCCGAGATGCGCTGGGACTGGAGACAGGAGTGGAGCAGGTTCACTGGCCTTGTCAATCCTGTTCCTGCCTTAGCTTTATATATTTGCCAGTCACCCTGCACAGCAGATGTCTGCCGACTCAAGCCCGAATACTTGCTTGTTGAACACCACCATGATGGTCTTGCCAAGCAGGTGCCTGTGGCAGCTGCATGGAACAAGGCGTAGGCTTTCTCCGGCTGGCCCTACCGGAAGCGGGGAGGAGTGCAAAAGCAACGCGAATTTTTTTTTCAGCTCCGGTAGGATCAGGATGCCTATAGCACGGAAAATCGCCACGGCCAAGACGGAGTTTTTGCGAGAAGCAGCGGAAGCAGGACGGTTGCGGTTTGGTAGGTGGAGGTACCAAGAAGGCCAAGGCATGCACTGATGCTTTTCGAAGCATCTATCGATCCGAGGTTGCATTTCCATTTGTAACGCTACAGGCAACAGCTGGGAGCACCCGTTTCCTGGATGGACTGCATATCGAATTTCCTTTTCGGGCAAACTGGAGAGGGCGTCTGACCAGACGGATAGCGGCCGCTGCAGGACCACGACAACGCGGATGAAACCAAGGTTGGAGGAGTAAAAGGGCGATGGCCGGACAGAATTCGCGGGCCTGAATGGACGGCGATGGGAACAAATGGCGCGGGGATGACCGGCGGGACATCAAGGTGCTCAATCCACAATCCACTTCACCGCTGCGACATCCCCAACACGGTCAACCGTCTCTCCGCTCATTGGCTGCGGCCACTGCGCCGCAGCTTGCCCGCAGCCAACCATGGTTTCCTCTTCTTCCCTCCAGGTCAGCCTGATGCTCCAGTTTTGCACTCCGCCTACTGGGCACACTACTTGGCATGCCAAGACAGTACAACAGTGTGCGGGCATTCCTTGCAATGGCTTTCCTTAGTTACCCGAGCGTTTCCTGCCGAAAGCCCGTAATATATGCTACGCGGGCCTCGAGCTGGACATTCTCGGTTCTTCGCTGCAGCACCAGACACCTCCCCATACACTAGCCATGGCTTTACACACCAGGCTTCTCTTGCTCGGATATGCCGCTCTCTTGGCAAAGGGGCAGACTCTAATGCTGTCAGCCTGCACTCGAATCGGCAATGAACAGTCTGTTTCGCATCCATATCGACAATATGCTCCACGGCTGATAGCTTGACGCAGATGGTGCCTCGATCAGAACGGATCCAGCGTCCTCTGGACATCCTACGCATCTTCGACGGTTGCTTCCACAACTCCGGCTGCAACTGTGGCTTCAACGACAGCGGCGCCTGCTACAACCTCGTCGAGCTCTTCAATAACCGCTGTTACCGACTGCCACTTGCATGGCACTGCGCAGTGAGTCCCCCTTTGCTGCCATCTTCCGCTTTACAAAGCTGCTGATATTCCCACCAGATACTGTATGGCGGGGACTGAGGAGTATCAAGTCATGGTCACAGCAACAGCAACAGAGGAGCTCGCAGCGGAATACACCGGGTGCCATGCCCATGGCTCGGAAATGTAAGATACCGCACCTCTTGTCTTTTCATTCAAAAAGCATGCGTCTAACCTGGGGAACAGGTACTGCTTTGATTCGGCCGGAGAGGAGTATGCTGTGGTGCCGGAAGGTGCTGAAGCCACCCAAACAGGATCAGATAGCCATGACCACGCTGCTGAAGATGAGTCTGCGGAAGCTTCCGGATCCGAGGGCGAGAATTGCCATTTCCATGCTGGTGTTGAGTGAGTCTTTCCTGATGCAATTGTTGGCCGGCACCATGCTGACTGGAACCCAATAGACACTGTGTGGGAGCCGGAGAGTCCGAGAGCGGTAGTAGCAGCAGTTCATGCGAACGCAGAGACCGTGACTATAATGTCCCTTTGAGGATAGGTCTTCTCTTTGTGGTCCTGGCAACGAGTGCGCTGGGTATGTACGGGAATGTCCTCTTGTTGGTCACAGCTAATCCTGTCAGCCGTATTTGCCCCCATCCTCATGGGATCATACATCCAGAACAAAACTGTCAACTTTATCCTGATGCTGTTCAAGCAATTTGGCACCGGAGTCATGGTCTCAACAGCATTCATCCATGTATGAAATGCCCCCTCACTACTGCCAAAGCAGCAAAACTGACGCCCTATAGCTTCTGACGCATGCGAACATGATGCTCACGAATGAATGCATCAACTACGTGGCCGAGTATGAAGGCACCGCCGCGGCTATCATGATGGCCGGCATCTTCATCGCCTTCCTGATCGAATACGTCGGCGCCCGCATCCTCTTCTGGCGCAACGACCGCCACGCCCCCGCAGCCACAACATCGCCCGACGGATCCACCCACCACCACGGCGGCGGCGAGAGCATCGAGAGCGGCAAAGCCGCGCCGAACAACACGCTGACCACACTCGCCGGGTGCGGAAACAGCCTAACTAGCGTGCACCCCGGGCAGGAGAAGCTCGCCGTAACAGTGATGGAGACGGGCATCATCTTCCACTCGCTACGTAAGCACATTAAATCCCACGACATCCCCCGCAATCAGCGCAAGCCACTGACGCCAACTCTCGTACCAGTGATCGGCCTCACGCTCGTCGTCTCCGGCGACTCCTTCTTCAAGACGCTCTTCGTCGTTATCGTCTTCCACCAAGCCTTCGAGGGTATCGCGCTGGGCGCTCGCATCGCCGAACTGCCCTCGACAGCCACCATCGACAGCAGCGCCAACGTCATCGGCAAGCCCGTCACCATGCTGGACAAGGTCGTCATGGCGTCCCTGTTCGCGCTCGTCACGCCCGTCGGCATGGCTATCGGCATCGGCGTGCTGGATCAGTTCAACGGGAACGACCCCGCGACGCTGATCGCGATTGGCACCCTGGATGCCGTGTCGGCGGGCATCCTGGCCTGGGTGAGCCTCGTCGAGATGTGGGCCGCGGACTGGATGCACGGGCCGTTGGCGCAGGCGTCGCCCGTGCGGACGACAATGGCGCTGGTGGCGCTGATGTTGGGAATGGCGCTGATGAGTCTGTTGGGGAAGTGGGCTTGACGCAAAGCCAAACTTTTTCCCCGAACAGACGGTAGGACGGATTTCTGGTGAGTGCGCGGGAGATATGAGAGGGCACAATGATGGGCATGATTAGATGATCCGGTCTTTATGATAGTAGAATACGATAATAAGTAATCCACATACTCGCGAACGGAAGGTTTCCCGACTCAGCTCTGATTCGCGTGGCGTGCTAATGCAGATCAGCGTACAGATGGATTCGCGGGCCGTCCCGAGATCTGAAGCCGCGCCGCACGATTGCGCGGTCAAGGGCCCCGCTCCTGACCAGACCAAGGGCTTGACGCGGAAGAGGGGCTGTCCGACTTTTCACAGACTTGAAACGCCCTCACACCTTGTTGGAAGATTTTGCCGCATCTCAGCCCTTTTGGCTCCATAAAACTCTTGCAGATAAAGGTGCCTACGTGTAAAGGAGGTATCCACAGCTCTCGCGGCTTTTCTTGCAGGTTTTGGGCGAACGATGTGGTGTGTCCCACGCAGAGGCACAGTTAAAGTCGGGCTCTGACTCGACCCACGAGATCGTCTGCGTGTGTACAAGACATTTCCGAAGTGGTTCTGGTCCAATTTCGTCCACTAATGGCACGTTATGCTCTTGGAGGAAGAAAACAAAGGCAGCGACGATTGTTTCCCCTACACTTAACCATTAAAGAGGTGGACGACTACGGCGGTCATGACGTCATACCCCGATGGAGTGCGCCAATTTTGCTGATGTTGGAGCGGCTGTAAAGCTTTGCAAATGCGGGAATCTGGACTTCATTATGAGCAGGTATTGGTAAAATTTTAGCACTCAACATTACTTGACCTGGAATGGGACCTCGGCAAAAGCTACTTGTGTGTATGATCGTCGTCTGGAAAACTCCGCAACCGCAGACAACTCGATATCAACCACTCAATGTGAAGAGTACCCAAGAGAAATGCGGACGATGGAAGAGCCGAAATATGATTTCCTCGTATTTTTGGACGTTCCTTGGGTTATCAGGCAACTCGCTGAGAGCAAATGCCGCATAGCGGTCTTTGGTTTGAGGAAGTCCGGAACCGCTCCTCGGAGTGACGGGTACCATGGCTATCCGAAGTCCCACATTACCCACATTTGATGATTCAACCCCCCAAAACACCGGAAATAGCCTTCGTACGAAGATTTACCGCCGTGCAACGACCTATGCAGGCCGTCTTCAAATGATTTTTGGGAGTCATGGTCGGTAAGTGGTATCGTACGCAGCTCAGGGCTCCTTACTTGTGCCGGCCAAAATGAGCAGTTCGCTTTATGTTCCCAAATCTGCCAAGGTCGCCTTTGTTAGCGGCGCTAATGGCATTAGTGGCCATGCCATCGTCGAACACCTGATCCGCACTTCCAAATCGGAATGGTATGTTGATGCGTTTCATCCTATCCGACGAAAGCCTGCCACTCGCGCGGCCATGCTCCAGCCAGAAAGAAGATCTCCCGCCGAGCTAAATCTGACTCCGTTGCAGGTCAAAGACTGTGATCTCCTCGCGCCGTGAGCTTCCGAACTACTGGATTGATCCGCGTATTGAGTTCGTTGCTGTGGATTTCCTCGAGCCGCAGGAGATCACCGTTGAGAAGTTGAGACATGTATGCTCGGATGTAACTCACGCATACTTCACTTCCTACGTCCACGACGACGACTTTAGGAAGCTTCGGGACAAGAACGTGCCACTATTTAAGAACTTCATTGACGTTATTGACACCGTCTGCCCGAAGCTGGAGAGAGTGTGTCTGCAGACGGGCGGCAAGGTGCGAAGGCCAGATCTGAGTGTGTGGACTCATGCTGAAGTTTTCCGGTCAATTTTTAGCATTATGGCGCCCACCTTGGCCCTGTCAAGGTCCCGCTCACAGAGGACATCCCTCGATATGACGATGGGGGAATGAACTTCTACTACACCCAGGAAGACTACATGTTCGAGGTCCAGAAGAGGCGCCATGCCTGGTCGTACAACGTCATCCGTCCGAACGGCATTGTCGGATTCACACCCCATTGTGAGTATATCAAAACTCGCTTGGAAACGGCGGGCTGACATGAGTGTTACAGCGAACGGCATGTCTGAGGCTCTCACAGTCGCGCTGTACTTTCTGATTTCTCGAGAAATTGGAGGCAGCGGCCTGTTTCCCGGCAACAAGTACTTCTATGATTCCATCGATGACCAGTCATATGCTCCGAGTATCGCAGACATGACCATCTGGGCCTCGACCACGGAGCACTGCAAGAATGAGGCCTTCAACCACGCGAACGGGGATGTCATTGTCTGGCGCTATTTCTGGCCGGAGCTTGGCAAGTATTTCGGACTTGAGGTTAGCAAGCATACACGACAAAAAAAAAAAAAATGAAAAAAAAAGGAAACCGGTGTTGACACGGTGCAGGTTCCTGAGCCCTCCTTTGATAAGACAAAGGAGAAGGCGGACGTGATGGCGAACGAGTTTGACCTGGTTGAATGGGCAAAAGACAAGAAGCCCGTCTGGGAGGCTGTGGTGAACAAGTACGGCGGCAAAGTCGAGGCATTTGATTGGGGGACATGGGGATTCTTCATGTGGGCGACGGGCAAGAGCTGGCTGACCATCGGATCTACGGAGAAGGCGAGGAAGTTTGGCTGGAGCCGCATCGACAACACGTACGATGGGTGGATCGAGACCTTCCGATCCCTCGAGAACGCGGGTATCTTGCCAAGAGCGAGTGCGATCCGGGCAGCCAGTGCTGCAAGGAATTAGAGCTTTGCCAGAACCAGTGCGTTAGCCGATAAATCCGAATGGGGTATTCGACGATGACCCACGCTGTGGTGTGCGTGTGCGTTGTGCGTCTGGCGGTGCTGACGCTGGTAAATCCGCAAATCCGAATCCGTCGGATTTGCGTCTGCCTTCCCATGACGCTCCATTGGGTAGAGAGCAGTTGGGCAAGAAGATGATGGAGCCTCCACGGCGGAGATTTCTGGCTGGGACGGGCATACTGACGTCATTTGCAGAGCAAGGAGCGGACCGCCGCCTTGGCTGCAGATCTCACGCGTGCCACCCCACAACCTCTGCTCGTTTTCGCCAGCAGCCGGAATTCTTTGCGACCATCAATTCCGGGCGATTCCTCCACTAGTCGATATCAGGTGGTCAAAATTTTTCGAGAAACGAGGCAATTGACCGCAGAAGTCCGACAAACGAGCCAACGATGTGCCTCCTTTCTTTCAGCCTCGCGTCAGCGATTACGGATTTCGCGGACATGCTGTTCGCCCGCTCATGAATCATCAATTCATCACCAGACCGTCGATGCTCGGAGCATTGCAGCCAGCCTCGTGACACTGAGCCGCAGTGCCGACATGCCCGGCTCAATGAGTACTTAATGGACGCCGTAGGGGCTAGCATCATGGACGCTTCCCAAGAACAAGCGAGACATTCCATTTCACCATGGCGTTTTATCCCAGACGGAAACTTCCATTGGCCCAGGCTTGCGTTGCCCTGCTTGCCTCCGCTGCCGCTGCCGCTGCCGCCAGCTCAACACTTTTCGAAAGGGGCACCGTCATTTCCTTCGACGATGCAACCAAGACTCCCAAAGTGCTCTGGAATACGTCAGTTTTGATTTCTGGAGACAGAATAGCGGCAATCTTCGACGACTCTCAGAATGCTACCATTCCTGCCGACACCGAGAGAGTTTCCGCTGAAGGCAAGATCATCTCGCCAGGCTTCGTCGACACCCACAGGCACGGATGGCAAACGGCATACAAGACTCTTGGATCCAACACCACCCTTGCCGAGTACTTTGAACGATATGGCGAATTCACCCAAGCGTCAACTGTATTCACCGCTGAGGATATTTACCTGGGTCAGTTGGTCGGCATCTACGAGGCGCTCAACTCAGGCGTGACGTCTATTCTGGAGCATGCCCATGCAACCTTTTCCAACGACACATCGGCCGCCTACCTCAATGCATCAATTGACAGTGGCGTGAGGATGTGGTGGTGCTATGCCTTCCACGAGCTCTCCAACGGCTTCTCAATTGAAGACCAGATTGCAAACTTCCAGGACCTGAAGGAGGACGAGAGACTCCCGAATAGCCTCGTCGAAATGGGTATGGCCTACGATGCCTTCGCCTCCGCCTCCTCAGATGAGATCCAGTCCATTATCGACCTCGCTAAGTAAGCAGCTCCCCGAAGCCGCACACGCCAGCTCCCACTAACCACCCCCGCACCAGGTCCTCCAATATCTCGGCCTTCACCACGCACTTCCTCGGCGGCCCCTGGTTCGACGCCAACAGCCCTTCAAAGCTCCAGTCGCTCGACTTCCTCAACACCACCATCCCCATCGTCTTCTCGCACGCCAGCTACATCACGCCTGACGACGTGGCGCTGCTCCGCACGTACAACCACTACGTCTCGACGACCCCCGAATCCGAGATGCACTACGGTCACGACCACCGCGACACGCCCTTCGCGCAGGACCAGGCCGCACTCGGCGTCGACACGCACTTCACCTACTCGACCGATATCGTCGGGCAGGCGCGCCTGTGGCTGCAGAGCACGCGCCTGCAGTTCTTCCGGCGCACCCTCCAGAACTGGCGCATCCCCCGCTCCAGCCCCATGTCCGTGAACCAGGCCTTCCTGCTCGCGACGCGCGCGGGAGGACTGGCGCTGCGCAGGCCGGACGTCGGCGTGCTGACGGTCGGCGCGAAGGCGGATGTCGTCGTGTTTGACGGGGACTCGCCGAATATGCTGGGCTGGGTCGATCCGGTTGCGGCCATCATCCTGCACTCGCATGTGGGCGACATTCAGCATGTGTTGGTGGATGGGGAGTGGCGGAAGAGGGATGGGCAGCTGGTGCTGCCGCAGGGCCAGAATCGGACCGAGATCGAGCGGAGGTTCTTGGAGTCGGCGAGGAGGATTCAGCGCGTGTGGCTGGATACCGCGCTGCCGCAGATGGAGGGCGAGTACCAGAATGGGATTGAGTATGCGGACACTTACCACGTCGACGTTGTTAGGGGCAATGGGACCGGGTACTGAGGGGTGCTATTGCATGGTGGCTTACTAGAATAAGGCTGCAACAGACACCTGTAGATGGATCTAGTAGCAAAGTAATCAGTAATATAGAGTAGTCAATCCTAATTAACATATTGAGCCACTTTCCAGGAAAGCCAATGCAAGTAATTCAGCTAGAGGGGTCCATCATGGTTAAAGGTTTGGGTTTGGAATATGTCATTCAATTAATTGGCATACATCTGGCCTTTTTAGGAGACTCAAATCCAAAGAGTGTCGATGGTGGAGCGACTGCTTTAGCATTTGGCATTGGCTGTCGGGTTGCTGCGGCGTGCGGAGGTTCTGATTGGCTGGCATAAATAAGCTCTCCAGGAGCGAGCTTCCTCTTTAGCCTTACTCCGCCAATGCCATGTCATATGGACTATAAACAATGCGCAGCTTAGCTAAGATACCAAAGGAGGCAGCGGCAAATATGGTCCAAGTTTTGAGGTTTCTGATGCCGACGCATTATTTTACTGAACCCGTAGAATGGCTGACAATCACTTTAGATCATGAGGGCAACATTGCACAGTTTCGCAGCCGTCTGCGGTTCAGTACCGGGACAGTGCCGGGTGTGCGTCTGAACACTAGGCAGATTTGGAGAATTTGGCGTCGCGACATAAATCGAATCTCCATCATTTACTTGATTAGGAAGGCGTCGGCGATGCTTTCCCGCAGCTGTTGTGGCCTGGGTGCTTTCGGCCTAAATTACAATGACAGCATCCCGCTGGTGCAGCTTTTTGCTTAAATGGGCGCCTACGGATTCCGACCAGTGGTTGTCTCCGCTTAATCGGTTTTCTCAAATTTTCGTTATCCTTTTTTTTTTTTTTTCCCCGAAGAATGTTGACAAATAACCATCGAACCATAGGGGCTGCCCCGCATCAAATGATGCTTGGTATGTTGCTGCCAGCACATTCATGGACGGTAATATGATGTTATTGCATTCAATCAACACTCTCTGACATGATTCAAGAACGTCAAATTCAGTAAGCCTACGTTGCTCTCCCGAACAATAAGCAGGTCGATTTCGAGGGTAAGCTACAGCGGGAGCCAATCATAATTACGCAGGACTGACCAATGGTTCATAGTATCTGTGGATAATGCGAACGAAAAGGCCGATCAAAAGGCCGGGTCTGAGGGAAAGCTGATTTTCCAACAAACTGATAGTGAGCCATCTATTCTGGCTGTTTAGCTTCACAGCATAGTGATACGTCCCGGGTGTCGGCTACCACCCGACTTTCGTCATGTCGGGTAATGAATGCTATAGCAACGAATGTGGAAACCTCGCGGGCTGTAGTAAGTTCACCAAGAGATCGCTGCCCCCGCGCGCTTGCCAAACTTCTCGCTCACTTATTCCTCTTTTCCAGCTTGGTCCAACGTTACCGTGAATCTTACCTCCGCGGACAAGAGCTTCGGCGAAAATTTGGTCCTTACAAAGGCCACGTACTCCGGCTTCATCACATCTGATGACGGCATTACCTGGACTGGCGATGTCAAGATTGCGGCCGATCATTTCCCTACATCTTCTTGAAGGAGGTCGGCAGAGGAAAAGCCGTGGGCAGCCGGTTCAAGAAGGGCTTATACTCCTTTAAATGTCTAACACGTACTGCTCTAATCGTCTACTGAAGCTGTGCGATAGAAACTTTCAATCTCTCGAGCCCTAGGGCCTCCCGGATAAACATAATGTAGATTCTGCGACGCCCATGGTGAATCCATTTCTACCTCTGATCTCTCAAACGTGAATGTGAGGATGGCCAGCTCACGCTGTGGTCCCCGCGGAACGGGATCTTACTCCTTTATACCGCCACTCAGGTCTCCTGAACACGGGTCTGAAGGATCCGGCTAATATGACTAGCCGCGTCCTAGGTCGCCCTAATCTGCAATCTCTTCCCTGAAAAATCCATGTTGATTTTCAGACGGGTGCCGGCTCCTTTTGCCGACCAATGGGATGTGGAGACGGCCGGATAACCGCACTATCATTAGCGCATCCGTCTGCCATCCCGGGAATTACTCTGTAACCGTAATGGACGAACATCCCTTGCTTTCCTTGACACTCTAGTACTTCATCTAGTTTAACCAGGCACCAGAAGGAGATCCGCGATCACGTCGTGTTGTTCGATGTTAGGTTGTGCTAAGTCCCGCAGCCAGTGCGAATAAGCAACCGTCAAAGAACCTTGGCGCACCGCTGACAGAGACTGTTCTGTCTGCAGCCGCAAACCATCCCTCTCCCTTCAGGTTACAAAGTATGCCCTCAGCAGGCTTTAGTGCTGTCAAAGATGGCTTGAAGTGCAGCAGAAAGCAGCCAAAGTGGGCTCATCTGGGAATCCTACAGCTAATCATTATTCGATAGAAGTAGCATACTTGCATAGCTCATGCTTAAGATCCGCTCTGGCGATTGACGGGCTGCTACGTGGTTGCCCATGGCCTGATGTGCGGCGCTACCCCAGATGTAGCTCCGCGGCGGGGCTTATCTTCCTTCAGCCGCTGCCCCGTGCCGCTCCCTGCAAGCATCACCAAGTCTCTATACGCCGACTATGCCTTACCATAATTCCGCAATTTCCTAGCCCTTATTTGCGCCAGGGGAGTTGTGGGATATGAGCTGCTCTATAGCCTCGCTGTATCCCCAGCTCTTGGGTATCATATGCTGTCTCTCACGTCTCGTATCTTTTCAGTACTGTGCCTGTGCTATCACTCACTTTCTGCGGTGTTCGGTCCGAGGCGCTCGAGCGCTTTTCATCGCCGTGAAGCGGGGAAGTTAGACTTTTGTCGATGCATGCATTTTGCTTCTCACTGAGGGCCTGCTGATGGGGCCGGCACGTCAGTGGCTGTCATGGTTTGTTTCGAAGCTGGTCAGGATGAATCCTTCCCCCAGGCCATTGTAACCAGCAAAAACAAAATCCAAAGCGCGGCTCCCGCCACTGCGCTAGTGAAAGCCACTGAAGAGCTTCGACATTTTAACAACAGAGGCTCTGCTGGTCGCGATCATCGATCTACGACAGGGAGACGGGCCAGGCTGTAGCCTACCAAGCATTAGACGGCCTGACACGTCTGTACTTAACCTGATTATCGCGCAGGGAACTCGAATCTTCATCTGCACCTTGCCCTTCGTCTGCAGTCACACAGAAACCCACGAGATTCGTCCAGCATGACATACGAGCACACCGGAATGGATGGCGCACCATGGTTCCCCAACCACAGTGCGCAGATTACCGTCACCGTCGGGTATCTGCTTCTCTTACCGTTGATGACGGTCATGCTGGCGTCTCGCTTCCCGCTCGTCGAAACTCTCCGCAGTATCTTCAGGGTATGCTCGCCATCGCCATCTCACACACGCGGCTGCATTCATCCCTGACACCTGTCCGCACAGTGGAAAATGCCATACTCAAAAGTCACCATCTTGATCGCACTCGTTGCCAGCTGGTGCTACATCTTCGTCGGGGGCATCCTCAATCTCGGCGTCGGCCTCAGCCAGAGCCTGACAGAGTGTTCGCGCGGTCTCTTCCTCTGCACTTGGTTCTACACGAGCACCAAGCTAGGCCTGTACCTCTTCCTCATGGAGCGCGCCTTCATCGTTCGAGGCGGCGGCGTACGCCTACAGTCATGGCACTACCGCTTTAACTTCTTCCTCATGGCGTGCTGGCTAGCCGTCTTCGTCTTGCTCGAGACAGGGCGCATTTACGCCTTCAACGCGGAGGGGGTGTGCACCTTCGGGTGGCAGTGGTGGGCGCTGATCCCGCTGATGGCGCTCGACGTCTTCGTCAACTTCTACCTACTCGGCATGTTCGTCGTCCCGCTATTCCGGAACCAGTTCGTAAACCGCAAGCTGCGCGGCCTCGCCGTCCGCTCCATGTGGACCGCCGTCGGCTCTGTCGTCGCCACCATCTCGAACCTCATCATGCTGATCATGATCGATGCACCTGGCTGGCTGTGTCTCTCGTCCTGTGGCGTTGACATTTTCGCCAACGCCGCACTGTTGTTCTACGTACGCGTCTCCTGCCTCTCAATTTCGAGCTTTCCAAGCTGACGATTCACCAGATGACCCGCACGCTCCGCAAGGACGACGGCGAGGCCAAGGCCACCTGGACCCTGCGCAATACAACCAACCGGACTCTGACGGCAATTCTCAGCACTCCGGGACGCACAACCGTGGCGTCCACACCACCGATATTGCTATTGATATGTACGGCGGACCCCGGGCCAAGATTGGCACGATGACAACGGTCTGCGAGGCCAAGGCCAGCAGCAGGAAGACTAGCATTGCGGACAACGACAGCCAGACGCTCATTGTCACGCCTCCCAACGGCATCCATGTCAGCCGGGAGGTCGAGCTTGATTCTCGGCTAATCGTGTAAATTTGGCGCGGTAGTATGGGCGTAGTTCGCGATAACGTTTTAGTAGACATTGTAGGGGAGAACTCCAACGCCCTCCATTTTCAGTTGAAGCATCGCTCTTCACAGAGCATATTTTCTTTTGTCATTCGTCAACCTAGCGGAGCACATATGAGTGTAACTCAATATCCTTGTATGATAATCTCTTCCGTTCTGCCTCAGTGGCTCTTTTCTGTATACCCAGCGTACCAGCAACACGCGTTGTCATACTTGAAATTCTTCTTTTATTCCAGGATGACTCCAATATAAGGCACCTGCAAGCCTACAAGAAACCAGTCCAATCAAAAACGAGACATCCGCATACATGACAGACGCAAGAGGAATAGGGCTTCCCGCGTGTCCGGTAAGTATACTGTTGCCTTGTCCTGACTGATGAGAATTACGAGGTCTATCTTCACCTTCCCTCTTTCCAGGCGTCTTATCGTTCGAAAAATGGGCTCGTGCGGCCTGCTGTTTGAGTTTGTTCAATACCGCGGATCGAATGTTTTACCTGACTGGATACACGCATCTTTTTCCAGCCGAATTGGCTGCGCAGAATCTGGGCAGATAAGTGGGGACGACGATGCCAGTGCCGCGATCGATGCTCGGCAATCTTGTGATGCCCGCAAGGTTACCGGGTCGTGCAGACTCAGAAGGGCCATCTGATGCACCCCAACGGTGAGACTGTAGGCTTTCGGCACCGGCACCAACGCTTTTCCATGAAAGTCTGTCGATGACGCCCCTTCATCGGTCGTTAGAACCTTGTGCATCGAGGTAAGGTCGATTTGCCAATGTCCGGGTGGGTTGTTTCCGTTAATTACTCTTGAACCCAGGGTCTTTAGGGCTTATGGCTGGCCTGTTGCAGGCCTGTGGCGGACACTCCCGAAGCCTGGCTGTTTCTCCGCTATATCCATTGGCATCTTTTGGCAAATATGTTTGAAAGAGGCCAAAATTACAGGAGGGTATTGAGGGCATATGTCTACTTAAAAGCGTATTGGTTTGGTTCTCAGGAAGGGAGAGGAAGGGCTTCCCAGCTTGGTTAGGCGACTGGCCGACGGTGCTGGCGATTTCCGCATGTGCAGGCACTGACTACGGCATGGCATTAGCGGCAGTGCTCGCTGGGTGTTATACTTTCTCTCCGGTAGGCTTGCTTGGAAGGTTGTTCCCACGTTATTCTAGTCACTGGGGGAGGTGTAAATAAGGGAACGAAGCTCACAACACCGAGCGTCGGATCGTCCTCGCAGCTTGCTTATTCTGATCGGTACTACGTCGGGCGACCCCCAGCTCACTGGCGCGACATTTGCCGGGCGCATTTCTTATTTCAAAGAAGGATTCCGGATATCTTCTATTTGGCCCATACGCATCGTTCCATCAGGCCACTCAGGGACAATGTGCGTTCATTACTTTATTAATGGAAGCCCTTCCTCCATCGATGGTCTTCCGGCATGTGACGGTTGCGGCAAGAGCCGCAGGACATCGAGCAGGCTGACGGCGCGCGTGAAGCCAGCAGGAGGTTCGGTGCTACACATGCTGCATGTAGCCTTGCTGCATTCGGAGAAGAGATGCCGATGCGGCTCACGCGGAACCGCTACCCGGCAGATTATCCGGCCTGGAATGCGCAGCCCACATCTACTTGCATGTGTTCGCAGCCCTACGAGAGATGCCAGACTCCACAGAAGTCCGTCTGTGTTCGCACAGGCAGTGGAGTACGGTGCTATAGATAGCTCACCCTGCCCTTTGGAGATGTGGGGCCGCGGAAGAGGCGGCCGTTGTGGATTTCCGCCCCCAACGGCGGGATCCTTCAGCTGCATCGCTTGGGGGAAAGCGGCTGCTCACCCCTGCCGGCCGGGGGCCAAACGGGCGGCGACAGGAGCTGTTCTTGATTCATCAGGGCGCAGCCTGTGCCTGCCAAGTTCCCGGGCTGCGGGATCTTAAAAGCTGCCGGCCCGCCGCTCTGGATAGTCGGTGGCCCACGGCGTCACTATCACCGTGCTGCAACCTCCAAACACAATGCGCTGGGCCTCGACTCTGCTGCCGTCCGCCACCGGCGCGCTGTTCTTCGCTGCCCTGGCAAATGGCGCTCCCGCAGTCGGCTCCGCCGCCACGCCCACGCTGAAGGAGAGGCAGACGTCCGACAGATTAGTCTTCGCCCATTTCATGGTATGTACATGCACATGCATCTCGCCAAGCCACAAGCTTGTGCTAACCAGCCGCCAGATCGGCATCTCGACCGACCGCACCAGCTCCGCCGATTACGACGCCGACATCCTGCGTGCCAAATCTCTAGGCATTGACGCCTTCGCTCTCAACTTCGGCCCCGACACCGCCAGCGCCAACTACAGCCAGCAACTCGTGTACGCCTATGAGTCGGCCGCCAACAACGACTTCAGCGTCTTCCTCTCCTTCGACTTCAACACTGGCCTGTGGGACACCGCTGACGCCGCGGCTGTCGGCGCCCGCATCGCTGCATTCGGCAGCCGCGATGGCCAGCTAAAGGTTGACGATAAGGCGTTTGTCTCTTCTTTTGTTGGCGATGCGCTCGATGTCTCGGCCGTGAGGACGGCAGCCGGCATTGACATCTTCTTTGCCCCGAACTTCAACCCCGGCGGCGGTGCGGATTGGACTCAGTTGGACGGCGCGTTCAGTTGGTGGGTCGAGGCCCTGAGAGGCGATTGCCGGTTGTGCTGACGACGGGGCAGGTATGCTTGGCCAACCGACGGTTCCAACAACCCTCCTTCCTCCACCAGCACCTACCTGCCCACCTATGCCGACACCGACTACACCACCAAGCTTGGCGGCGACAAGACGAAATACGTAGCCCGTAAGTGCATAGCCCCTTCGCACGCCGCCATCGCAGCCACTGACCCGTGCAGCCGTGTCGCCCTGGTTCTTCACGCACTACGGCAGCGAGGTGTCCTTCGGCCCCAAGAACTATGTAAGCCACCCCGCCCGACGGCGATCCCATCCACCTGCCCGCTAACCCTCTCTCGCGCCAGCTCTTCCCCTCCGAGTTCCTCTGGTTCACGCGCTGGCAAGAGATCCTTGACCTCGGGTCGCGCTTCGTCGAAATCATCACCTGGAACGGTAAGCCCCTGCCTCCCGCCCACCTCCCACCGCCCCGCCATACTCACCCCCTCTCCTTAGACTACGGCGAGTCGCACTACATCGGCCCGCTCTCCTCCCCGCACTACGACGACGGCAACAGCAAATGGACCAACGACATGCCGCACAACGGCTGGGCCGACCTCGCCGCCCCCTACATCGCCGCCTACAAAGCCGGCGCCACCTCGCCCACCTCCTACATCACCACTGACAGGCTGGTCTACTGGTTCCGCCCGCAGCCGAAAGGCCTCGACTGCGCCTCGACCGACAACGTCGGCGCCGCGCCCTCTGGCGCCGACCTCGTCGCCGACAAGCTGTTCGTCGTGACGATGCTGACGGACGCCGCGAACGTGACGGTCGGATCGGGCGGCGATGCCACGCAGACGTTCGCCGCGCCGAAGGGCGTCGCCAGCTTTACGGTGCCGCTGGCCGTGGGCGTGCAGGCGTTCGCGGTCGAGCGCGGCGGCGTCGCCGTCGACGGCCTAGGCGGGCAGGCGCCGAAGCAGGTCAGCGGCGAGTGTGTGTGCGGGCTGTACAACTTCAATGCGTTCGTCGGCACCCTGCCGGTCGCGGAGCAGGGCGACGCGTTGCAGGCCGATGGGCTGAGCAGGTTCACCGAGGGCTTGAAGGTCGCGACGTGCAGTCCGACGCCGACGTTGACCGCCAGGCGGTGAGGTGCTTGGGGCTTGGTGGGAGACTGTGACATGGTCCGGGTTCGGCGAGGGGACCGTCTGGCTAATGGAGGAGGTGTCGCACTCGGGTGTTTTGCTGAAACGGCAATCTGCCGAGGATGCGAAGCCTATCAACTGCCTGAATTATATTCCATTGTTGGATGTATTGATAAATGCTTCATCGTGTATGGCGTGCTTCATTGTGCTGGGACAACTCTGTGCTCGGCGGGTGGTTACAGTACACGCTGCTCGCCGCCTCCTATTCATTCGAGCCAAATCGCCGTCGCGGGCCGTGGTCGTCACCGGCCGGAATTGAAGAAGTCGCTGATCAGCGTAAAGTGCAAAGCAGTTGAAGGTCGGTACAGGCGAGGCGAGGCGAGAGAGCTGCACTGTGGCCGGGTCTGTTCATTCACAAATCCGCGCTGCGGGAGTTGGCTCACCATGGGAACAGTCGCACATGATGGCAAAGTGATCATGTGATGAGTCTGCGTAGCTTCTACTTTCGGAAGTAGTTAGAACACTGTGTATAAAAAATCTATATGACCGCCCGCTCCATCTCGTCACCACAACACACTCCTTCCCTTTCGCTTGCTTCAAAGCCACTCATTTGACTGCCGCTCGTTTTTCAACGACTTTAAGGACTATTGCTCGTCTCAGCACCGGCCGCGCAATATGCTGCAATTTCTTCTTCTCGCGGTCCTTGCTGCCTTCTTCTACGTCAGCAATGCCGTTCCTTTGCCCCAGGAGGTCACCGCTCCTGCCGTCACCGTCGGTGACGACCCTACCACCCTGCTTATCGCCGACGCCGTCCAGGCTTTCATGAGCACTACGACTGGCACGCTCATCACCGTTTTGACAATCTCGACTACTGCACCACCCTCGGCCACCTGGACGAGCACGATCACTGGCCCGCCGCCGACCACTCTGACGGTCTCGACCGCCGCGCCAACTCAGACTTCTATCATTACTGAGCCCGTTGCAACTACCACAGAGCCCGTCGCAACTACAGAGCCAGCCACGACTACTGATTCAACAATGAGCACTTCGCTAGTTCCAAGTCCTGAGCCAACCACGACCCCCGTCCGCTACGTAACATTCACTGGCGATGGCTCGGAGCACGCTGGCTGGCCCACACAGGAGAATTGGCTCACGTTTAATGACATGTTCAAGGCCAATCGGGAAGTCATCTCAAAGTCATGCTCCTTTAAGTCCAGTTGGGGCCAAGTCAACTCCCCCCAAGAGACTCAAGACCTCTACGACGCCATCCTACAGGTTTCTGGCGAGACAAATTTCGATGAGAGAATGATTCTTGCCGTTGTGATGCAGGAAAGCTCTGGTTGTATGCGCGTTGAACCAACATATTCCCAGGGAGGGTAAGCTTAGTGGACGGAGTGCCTGACACTAGGGTAATGGCTACACTGACTGAAAATTGCAGCGTATTCAACCCAGGCCTGATGCAGGACCATAATGGCACTGCTATGTGCCATCACATCGACGATCATCTGACCTTCCCTTGCCCGAAACCCACGGTGAGCACTCCTTAGCCACTCATGACAGATCCATAATTACACTCATCTTTTCGCCTACAGATTGTACAGATGATACGCGAGGGCACCAGTGGTACCCCGAACGGAAAAGGTCTCATCGGCGTGCTCGAACGTAAGATTCTCCCCTCAAGTCCGGTATGAGGGCAAAGAAAGGACGGCGCTGACGTTAATGCAAAAACAGAAGCCCGGAACACGCTCAACGATGACACTGCCCGCTCTTTCTACGCAGCAGCGCGACTGTACAACAGCGGCGAATACTCAGAGGGTTGGGAATCTGACCTTGGACAAGCCACTGCTGGCGGCCACTGCTACTCCAGCGATATCGCGAACCGTCTTATCGGCTGGGTCGACGGTCCCTACGGCCACTGCGCGCTCCCAATTTGAGCGGTTGTACATGCCGACGCTTGATGTCCTTCTCCTAAGGCTGAGATTGAGACATTACGCAGTCTTTACCTCCCTAACTCAACGTGGTGTTACTGTTTGAGCGCAGAAGGTTGAAATTTTCACTTGTGCCCTGGGTTTCTGGCATTCAGGCTCATAAGCTTTCTTTGCGCTCAGTTTCGATGAGGTAGCAATCGCTTGAAGTGAGCAAACCCGGAAAATGCTAGAGCATTGTCGTGAATCGTGCCTGTCAGGTTGCCTTCATGGTGATGCTAAGCTGAAAGCATTCCCGCGTGATACCGTCCTTAGCTCTGAGACGATGCACATGTGTCTTCTGTCAGGATGCGTGAAGGTAGAACATGACGGGGGAAATTTTGATTCTGGCGCGGTTTCCGGCTACGGACCTGGCTCGTATTGCTTCTCTTCTTGATATCTTTGCCTGCAGCTCATTAATGGACAGCTGAGGGCTCGAGCTTCCAGTGAATTGCTCTTCTGTGCCCCTTCCAGAGCTGACGGAAGTTTGTCGATAGTCAACAAGCATTCTATATTTTACATATATGCATGAACACGACTCATCAACTCCAGACATATGTATATAGAGCGGCTTTATTTTAAATTGACATTATGGAACGTAAGTCATTAAGTAAGTCCTTCTTGTCTCAACCTCCGAGGTTTCACGGCCACTAAGTGCGGACATATAATTAAAAGTCACAAGCAGCAGTTAATATGCTAGAGGATTCTGAACCTTATAGATCAAATGGTACGGCGCTGCAGAGTGGTTCTGGTCAAGGCCATGGAACTCGACGGGATCAGGACGAAGCTCACAGCCGGGATTTACCGCGTTCGTCGCCATTCAGGCGACACCAGACGCTATCCCCGCACGAATAGCAGTTATTTGGCGGATGATGCGGGCGTGAGCAAAGTTTGATGGTACGGGGTAGAGTGGCTTTGTAGCCTTCAGCCAGGGAGAAGAATTGCCTAAAGCGGAATAGGAAGAAGATCTCCGAAACGCACCTTGGTGCCCTTCGGACGCCATCCAGCGCCACAGATCCCCACGAACCGCGTTTGGCACCTTCTGAAAATAAGCTTTCTCTCGGCGCCCACTTGGTCCGGCCTGGCACGCTGGCTAAGGGATGAGGAGGAATGTTCCGCTCTCCACAGTAGTTGTTACGAAAATGAAACACAGTTCTCTTTACTGCTAGTGGCTGGTGAGCTGTCGGGGCACTAAGGGCTGACATGAGCCCTGTGCCGCTTCACGCTAACGATTAGCAAATCGCGAGCTTCCGATCTGCTATTACGAGTCTCACGCAGCTTCATACACGCATCAGCTCCCAGCTCCGCGTCCCTGTGGCTGCAACACTCACCAAAATCCGTTAATAGTGGCGCTGTTCATTCGAGACTTATAAGATGGTGATATCTAAGAATACCCGTTGTCCACGCTTTGAAATCGCCCTGCTAGATTATTGTTGACCTTGCTTCAGGACCCCAGCATTAGCCATGTCTTCAAGACAGTTACTCCGTATGGTGACATTCGCCGTGTTCTTTGGGCTGTCCGTTACATTGGATACCCGGCAGGAAGAAGAAGCACTTTCAGTGTTTGGACAGACTATCCCCATAGCTGGAAATGTACGTACCGCACGAAACCCGGACGAGAGCGAAGACGTGAGGTTAACGTGTTGTGGAACAAGATGGAGCGGACGGATCGGGACTTCGTCGACGGGCTCGTTCTCGATCTATTCGCTCCTACGCCGCGAACCGCGGTGGTTCAGCAAAACTTCTCGCCACTACCCGCCACATTCGTTATTGGGTCAACAGGGGAGCCATTCGTGGCAGCCAGCAATTATTCGTACATTATCAACATGAGCAACCCAGCCCGCGACCTAATAGCCAAGATCGAGCTTCCTTACGATCCAGAAGCCCTTCGCAAGATTAACATCGATCCCGCAAACACATATGTCGGTGTGCTGAATTCAGCACGGAATGCCTGGATTATCTCGGAGAGCCAAAGAAACGTCCACGTGTAGGTGCGCTCACTTCGCTTTTGACCCTTTATTAATATCTACCCGCCAGGACGGAGAATAAGACTCGCATCATCAAAATGACGTCGCTTGATGGGGAGTACAGGCTCCTCGCCCGCGCGACGGCGGATACGTCCAATATTTTCGTCCAGTACGGACAGGGTGCCACGCGCACAGTCAACATAACCGCAGGGCCTGGCATCCAGGAAGCCGAGTTTATCGATGGGCTGCGCTTCTCCGTGCAGTCTGCGCAGCTACTCAAATTGAACGTGGACCTGAAGAACGGAGTAGAGACAAGCTCTCTGCCCGATGGCATGCAGTCTCTGTGTACGCCATGTAACTCATCATTCATGACTCGCTTTCTAATTCGTGCTCTCCAGACTCGTTTAGCTGGTCGGTCAATACAAGTGACCCCTCCGTCGCTGTGAACGCTACCATAAGCTTCCCAGGTACGGTTTATCCCAGGGACACATATCCAGGCCGGTGTCTCTCTGACTCTACCTGACAGTGAATCTTGGTCTCACAAATACCACCGAGCGGGGCACCGAGGCAGCCATGGATCTGCTATCGAGTGGCTTCGTGGTCGCCAAGCGGCCATTGAACGGAACTGCAGCGAAATTCAGTGCGCTCACAGGCAGAGCCGCTTTGTCCGTGACCCCTGGTATGGATGCACAGAGCAGTGTCGGGCACATCAAGCTTGGCGGCTTCACGCAGCTGGACGGCGAATATGTCGTCCTCAAAACAGGTCGGTCGACACAGCCGGCAGCGGCGACGATGTCGGCATCCTCGGCACCTGTCGCATCTCCCCCTGGCGTAGGCAATCTTGTAACATTTGTGGCGCTGGTGTCAGGGATAACTATTGGAATCTTGCGATAGTAAGCATTTGGTCTGGCACTTGCCTATACGTAAAGATAATTCTTAGATTGAATCCTCACCACTTGCACAAGTGAGGTTACTGAGAAGGAGTTCTATTGACTCAAACGGAACCGTGAAGCGTCCTGCATATGAGATCTTGATTTTTGGCCTACTCGTGCAGGAGCTTTGAATCTACTTACTACACCATCTTTTGGCTGGAAACATTGTAGCCATCAAGAAGCCAGTTCCCCAGGCTTGTAAAACCCAGAAGCTGGTAACCGGACCTACTCATTGCAGTAAATATGCACGTCTTTCCTCACATTCGCTTTAACCTTAACTAAGCGCACCTGCACCTCTCAATTCTCCAGCCCAATATGTTCAAGAATAGCCCACATGCCATAGCTTACAGGCCTTTCATGCAGTTCATCTTCATCACTGTGCACAAATGCTTCTTCCGCTTTTCTTTCAACCACAGATTCAGCGGCAGCTTGAACTTTTACCGTGACATCTAAATTCGAATAAGGCCACTGTTTTGCGGAATAGGAGTGCCCCTCCTCTATGAGCGCCAAGGCTTCTATCAGATGGGGGCAAGACAGGCCTCACAAGCCATTGGCCTGCGGCATGGCAGTCACTTGCAGAATGCACAGAGACACATTTCGCTATTGAACTTCAGACATATTGTACATATGTACGGGAAAACAAAAAGTCCGTAAAGCCTGCCAAAAAGCCCTGAATTCTATCATGTTACCGATCTGAGAACAAAAAAAGCTGCAATGCATTTGTACCAGGAGATCGTAGCTGAGGATCAAGGTAAAATATTTCACGGATGAATTTGCAGTTAAGGATAAGTTTTAAAGAGCTGAAATAAGTCTGGAAGGTGGGAGATTGCGTTACTGACTGCACGGTGTGCTGCATCGGGTCTTTACGTGTACGATGAGTAGGAGACTTATTTTACCTTTAATTCTCTCGGAAACATTCGAAGGAACGAAATAATCTTACATTTATCGAGGTGCACGACCGTACCCGGCCCTCTGCGGCTACGTATATGGTGATCGGCAGGCTCGGGAGGCAGCCCCGAGATCAGTAGGACAGGCTTTAAAGTGGGTACCATCGGAACAGATCCGAGACGCCTTCCGAAGGTTGTTCCGAAGGCCGAAACTGGCGGTCTCTGCGGCTACTGAGATGTTTTGACCTGGCACTGGAAGGCTTAGCCTATCGAGGGCCCATCGAATGACAACTTCCTCGCTGCTGGATCGTTCTACCGATATCCCCAGCTATCTACTATGCTTGATTAAGTCGTTAAAACTGTCAAAGCCATGTCACCGGACAGGTGAAACCCGATGTTTTGGGTGTGGGGAGGAACCGTATACCAGAAATGGTATCCGAGTCCTTCTACTATAGCCAGTAGCGAGCATTCTGGACGTTAGTGGCTGGCATGTCATGGGCGCAAATATATGAATCTCAAAGATATATCAAGCATGATAAGAGACTCTTCAAGATAGAAATCGAGTCACAGCCTTGAACTACCTCGAACAATCATCTCTTCAGAACCACTTAAAATCCACGAGCGGACACAGCCTATTCCCTATCAATTATTCGAAGACCGTTTCTCAACATGCCTGGCGCCATCCTCGAGAACGTCATTACTCAATTCCCTCCCCCCAAGGTTGTTCCCTCTGAGACCAAGCGAGCAACACGTCCCACAAAGAAGCTGCCTCAATTCTTGATCGACGACGCTCGCATCTCGACGAAGGAGACATTCGACCCCAAGAAGCACCTCGCGTACCAGCCACCCGCCAAGGTCTACACCATGGCAGACATCGGACTTGAGGGGCATGGAATCGCACCCACAGCTGTCTCGGAGCCATTTCCTCTGTTTACCGAGGAAGCCATCAAGCAGATGCGCGCCGAGGTATTCAGCGATGAGGTCATGCAGCACTGCCAGTACATGTCGGGCTTCGCCCCAAACATGGTCCGCGGCATGGGCGCAGAGTGAGTTCCACCTACGCCGCCTTCCCGCCATCGCGCACTTCCTGACTTTGTGCTGCAGGCGCGCACCATTCACCTACGACGCCTGGAAGAGCCCCGAGCTTCTGGCCAGAGTCTCGGAAGTGGCTGGTGTCGAGCTTGTCCCGGCCGTCGACTTCGAGATCGCCAACGTGAACATCTCCGTCAGCGACGCCAACAAGACCGTCGTCGCCGGAAAAGAGGCCGATGGAGATGACACTAGTGCATTCGCATGGCACTACGACAGCTTCCCCTTTGTATGCGTTGTTATGCTCTCCGACTGCACCGGCATGGTAGGAGGCGAGACGGCATTGAGAATGCCGACCGGCGAGATCAGGAAGGCCCGGGGGCCGAGCATGGTAGGCCGCCAGAACCACTTCGACACGCAGAAGACAGCCGAAGGCTGACCGCTCCTCACAGGGAACCGCGGTGGTCATGCAGGGCCGCTACATCGAGCACCAGGCGCTAAAGGCGTTCGGCGGACGCGAGCGCATCTCCATGGTCACGGCGTTCCGGACCAAGTCGCCGTTCATCAGGGACGAGACGGTCCTGACGGGGTCTCGCGGCATCAGCGATCTCTCCCAGCTCTACCACCAGTACTCTGAGTATAGGCTCGAGAATTTGGAGGAGCGAATCCGCGCGAAGCTCAAGGCTGAGCGCGAGCGCCACTTTGTGGCCAAGCGTCCCTTCGATGTCAAGGATATGCGGAGCTTCCTGACGGAACAGAGGAATTATATTGACGCCATGTTGGATGAGATCTATGAGGTGGAAGACTGAGGGTTGGAGAAAAGAGTGTTTAAGTGTCTCTTATGAATCATTTCCTTTTGTTTTTCAAGCGCCTTTCCTGTTTATTTCTGCGGTGATTTGTCTCGTATTGTCAGATTGAATTCTGCCATCAGCTTAGGACTGCTTCAAACCACGATCAATGAAATACTCCTCTCATAAGCCGTTCTCCCATTTCGAACTCAGTGAGCATGATTGTGTGCATAGTCAGATCACCGCTGGTATTAGCGGCTGTCGCATTGACCACCCAGATGACAATGTGAGTGGCTTGTTTACACCCAGGCAAACATCAACACTTGGGTGCGGCTCACGTAATCCAAGAAGGAGTGACTGTGTTCGAACGTAGATAGGATCTATAGCAGTGTCAGAGCGTCACAAATCTGGAACTTCAAGTGTTATTCCCGCTGAGGCACGGTGGAGAAGACCCCCGCCTTGGACTTTGTCTCTCTTTTGACCATATGCCTCGACACTTTACTACAGCGCAACAAGGAGGGAACTCGAAGGACTGATGTTTCATTTCTAATACTACTCAAGCTCTGGCTATTAACGCCTTTCTTTACAAGCTACTCTTGTAGATAGTGTCAATGCCACCGGTGATGACGGTCTTCGTCACTAAATAGTCTTCACAGCCATACTTGCTACCTTCGCGGCCGAAGCCTGAGTGCTTGACGCCGCCAAACCTGTGACTGATTAGTACGCATCCCGTAGAGGGGTAGGATACTTACGGTGCTGCAGCGTCCGAGATGACACCGGTGTTGATGGCAACCATACCGAAGTCCAGCCTCTCCGAGACACGGTAGTACGTCGTCAGGTTCGTGGTCATAACGTACGACGCCAAACCCACCTCGACCTTGTTAGCGCGTTCGATGACCTCATCCTCCGTCTTGAATTTGGCCAGGGCAGCGAGAGGACCGAAGGTCTCTTCTTGCATCACCTTCATCGAGTCATCCACCTCGCCCAGGATAGTCAGCTCAAAGAAGTTCTTGCCGAGCGCCGGCAGCGGGTTGCCGCCCAACAAGACGGACGCCTTCTTCGCCACAGCATCCTGAACATGCTCCGCAGTCTTCTCCACGCTGGTCGTCAACGGGCCATGCGTAACGCCCTCATCAGCCCCGTTCCCGACACGGAACTTCTTCACCTCCTCCACGAGCCTCTGCGCAAACTTCCCATAGATGCCCTCCTGCACATAGAAGCGGTTCGCGCAGACGCACGTCTGGCCCGTGACCTTGAACTTGCTGACCAGCGCACTCGACACAGCGGTCTCGACATCCGCATCGTCGAACACGATGAACGGCGCATTCCCGCCCAACTCCAGACTCAGCTTCTTCAACGAGCCGCTCGACTGACGCATCAGCAGCTTCCCAACCCTCGTCGACCCGGTGAACGAGATCTTCTTTACAGCATCCGCCTCGCACAGCTCGACCCCCAGCCGCGGCGTGTTCTCCAGCGCCGTCACCACGTTCAGCACGCCGCCCGGCACGCCCGCCCGCTCCGCCAGCACGGCCAGCGCATTCCCCGCAAACGGCGTCACGCCGTCCGTCTTCAGCACGACGGTGCAGCCGGCGGCCAGCGCGGCCGCGACCTTGCGCGCGGCCATGGCGAGCGGGAAGTTCCACGGCGTGACGAGGCCGCACACGCCGACGGGCTGCTTGACGACGCGCGTGCGGGCGCTGGCGCTGCTGTGCGGCACGACGTCGCCGTAGAGGCGCGGCGCCTCCTCCGCGAACCATTCGAAGAAGCTGGCGGCGAACAGCGCCTCGCCCTCGGCCTCGCCCCGCGCCTTGCCGTTCTCGGCCGTGATGATGGCGCCCAGGTCGGCGCGGTGCGCGACGAGCAGGTCGGACAGCGTGCGCAGGATGCGGGCGCGCGCGCGGCCGGGTTGCGCGCGCCAGCGCGGGAAGGCGGCCGAGGCGGCGCGGATGGCGGCGTGCAGGTCGGCGGGCGTCGATTCGGGGCACGTACCGAGGAGCGTGGAGGTGGCCGGGTTGTGGACTTGGAAGGTGCGGCCGGACTGGGAGGGGACCCATTGGCCGTTGATGTAGGCCTTCTCGACGAAGAGGGTGGGGTCTTGCAAGGAGGGCGCGAAGGAGGCCATGGTTGCTATTGTTGAGCAAAGGAGGTTTATTTTGGGACGTAGACAGGAAGTTGGATGCTCGTCGGAGATGAGAGCCTTCGTTCACAAATACATACTTACAGCAACAGACAAGGCCTACATCGGGCCGCGTATGACTTCTCCGATTCTGGGAACTCCGCTCTGCATGCCGTCAGTCTTCGGGCCACGAAGGGGTTCAGACCCCATGCTCGGCTTTCATCCGAGATGTTGCTGTAGAGCGTCGCTATTGCCTTCCTTCCCCGGCCTTCTTCGGCTGCGTCCCGAGCTCTGTTACAGTGGGGTAGGCCGGAGGATAGGGAACGTCTCAACAAGGTCCTCAATCCATCACGGCGCCTCAGTCATGTCTTGGACAAGAAGTTATACGACAAGGAGGTGCTATTCCTTCCGCTCAATTAAGAGATGCCGGTTGATACCATGCTCAGGCGGCCGTCAAGAATCTGTCCCAAATTGGAAAGCCGTCAGAATCACCAGCGGCACTGTGTAGCTCCCTTTCCTTCTATTATACGTCAGCAAAAACCATTTCCGTCGGGCATCACGTCTTCATCAGCTGCATACTCACGCCATCCAAATGCGAGGACGAGCAATTGCAAGGAATAAGGTCTTGTAGCACTCCAGCATCCGGCAAATTCACAGTGTTTCCGCACTCCGCTTAATCACCAAAGTGTCACCGCTCAGACAATCATCTGCCATGGCATCACGTCTCCAATCACTCAACTACGGTGCTCCTGCGGCCATTTTCCATATTTGTCCTGCTTAACAACTCCTCTCAGCCCAACGCCAGCGCGGCCGACACGCGTCTTTCAACACGCCCTCCCCTTCAAGCGTCCGACTTATCCGCCGCCCCTCGCCTCCGCAACCCCCACAACCCTCTCCATCCGGCCCCGCCACCACCCGGCCGCATCTCCGCAAACTGGGCCTCATGCCTCTCGACCGCCGGCCGCGCCCACACCAGATCCGCCTCCGCCGGCCGCACAAACCTCGTCCGCCTGCACACCTTCCAGCCCGTGAACGTGCAGCACGCCAGGAACGCCATCGTGTAGCTGCTGAAAAACGAGCCGATGTCCCAATTGCCCTCCAGGAAGACGGCGTACCCGTAGAAAAGCTCGACCAGCACCATCCAGACCAGCGCGACCCACGCGGCGTAGGGCTGCAGCCAGCCGCGGTAAGGCAGCGCGGCGCGGTCGAGGCGCTGGGCCGTGAGAGCGCGGTGGAAGAAGATGTAGTTGAGCGCGATGACGATGTAGGTGACGATCTGGCCGCCGGTGATGAGGTTGGTGAGCCTGTGCGCGAGGGGAGCGTGAGTGGTGCGTTGTGTTTGGGGAAAGGGTTGGGCGGGGGCGATGCTCTTACCAGGTGAGCACTTTCATCGAGCCGCTGTTCAGCTTCAGGTAGGACAGGCAGGCGAAGGCCAGCGCGACGAGCAGGGCATTGAAGGGCACGCCGTTCTTGGTCGTCCTGGTGAAGATCTCGGGCGCGTGCCCGCTCGACGCCAGGCTGTGCAGGCTGCGGCACGTCGTGTACACGTAGCAGTTGCCCGCCGAGTAGACGCTGGTCAGGAGGAGGGCGTTGACGATGTGCGGCAGGACTTCGACCTTCATGTTGCGCATGGCCATGACGAAGGGCGAGGACGCGCCCGTGCCCGTGTGCCCGGCGCTGAAGGTGCTGACGAGGCTCGCGTCGTCGGCGGGGATGATGATGCCGACGCAGAGCGCGCCGCCGACGAAGAAGACGCCGAAGCGCCAGTACACCTGCTTGAAGGCCGAGCGGAGGGTCTTGCGCGGGTTTTGCGTCTCGCCGGCACAGGTGGCGATGTATTCGGGGCCGACGACGATGAAAGCGGCCTGCCACAGCGCGCTCAGGAATCCCTGGAAACGGCCCAAATCTCCGGTGGAGAGATACTCCAGAAACGGATGCTGAGGCGGAGCATGTTAGCAAAGCTTCCCGGTGCGCCGCTTTTGGCCGCTTCAAACCTACCGGCTTCGTCCAATTCGAGAACCCGTAGGCGTGGCGTTGCGGATTTCCACCACACATGGTCACAAAGGTGAAACTGAACAGCAGCACCACAAGGAATATCTTGCCAATGGCGAGCCAGAACTCGGCCTCGCCGAAATACTTCACGGCAAGGACGTTGGTGAGACTGCCGGATTCTTGGTTCAGTAACATGTCGTTTAGGTGATTCGGGCAAAACCCACCCGTAAAGCACGATACAAGCGGTGATGATAGCGGCCGAGGGAATTTCGTCTGACCAGAACGTTAAGATAAGGTCGAATGCTGTGATCTCAAACGGAATCAGGAGAGCTTCGAATATGAAGAAGTTCCATCCAGCCATAAAGCCCCATGCCTTATCAACCCAGACGTCGGCATGCTGGATAAAGGCTGCGCTGACGGGCATAAAAATCGTCATCTCAGCCAAACAGCTGTTGATGAGTGCCACGATGCAGGACTGCAGGATGAAGGCGATAAGGAGACTGCCGGCTCCTCCGTGCAGCAGACCATAGCCGATCGTCACGAAGAGGGCCGTTCCAATGGCACCGCCAATGGCGAAGAATTGAACCTGGCGTGGGGTCAAATGGCGCTGCAACACTTCCGCATCGTGGACAACTTCGCCAATGGCGACATCGCTGGGCTCGGCGCTGGTGTCTTCGGATTGGTGCGGATGCTTCGACAAAGCTTCTTCCTTGGGTGCCATCGCTGCTGGTGAACCTGTGAGCACGGGACAGCGGACAGAGAGACTGGTTCCGTGGCAGAACATACTCGGTGGAGCTGAGCCTTCTCAGACGCAACAGGAAACCACGAGAGTTAATGGAGGAAGACTCTGGTTCCTCCAGGTCACATAGAGCCAAGAAGAAGGGTGCTGGAACAGGCTTGGTTGGGAAGTCCTACACACTTATATAAATTACTGCGCTTACGAGTCGTCCTATCAATCAGCTAGAGATAAACGTCCGTTGATACAGGCAACGGGGTTTAGTGCTATCAGCTTGGCTCTGCGCCGCATGTCTTGGTCCGAAGACCTGTCAGTATCCATCCCTTTAGGTGGGACTAAAGCGGAATCGCGTTGGTGGATCGCCAAACTGGGCCATCCAGCAGGTTTGAGACGCCGGGCTTGATCTACACGTCAGGTGCGGTGCCTTGAATACTGGATTAATTTCCTTCGAACGGGAATTGCCTGGCTGCGGGGTGCAGGGCGGCTCTTGACGGCGGGGTGTCCGAGTTCTTCCCTTCCAATAAGGTTGATTCCATTACCTTTTCGTAGCGGCTCGGAGAGCCTGCAAGGGTCGGCCAACCCACCCGAAAAATGGCTTTGCCCAGCCCACTAACGGAAAGCAACGCATACGCGCCCCGCATAATGCCAAACGAGGCACCCCATTAGACTCTTGGTCGTGGGGAATATCAAGGATGTTTTCGGGGAAACCACACTGTCGTCACGTCGCATTTTGCCGCTGATTTTCCATGCCAATGCATCACAGTGCCGAGTTTTAAGCGCCCATCGTGCTGGCAGCCAATGACTCTCCACAATGTTCACGTGGAAAATAAAATAGGGTTAGCATTACGGTACTTGATCCCTTCTGCCCTACAGCCTGGCTCGTGGAGGCTGCTGTCTGAGAGCCTCAACCACCTCCTCAGCCCCTTTCTCGCCGGAGCAAAGAGCGCCCTCCATGTATCCCTTCCACTCCCGCGAATATTCTGTCCCCACAAAGTGCAGATTGCCAACCGGCTTGCCATACACCGAGTCGAATTTTGTGTAGTGGCCCAGGGCCGTAATAGGTGCAAGCGCACCTTTGCTGAAGGGCTCGTGCTTCCAGACCTGCTCAAAGAACTCAATCGGCTTGTAGACATCTGAATCTGGGCCCACGTCATAGAGCTTGGCGAGCTGGTCAAGCACGACTCTTCGTCGCTCATGCGGATACAATTTTCCCCACTTGATTCCTTCGTTGCCGTTGACGAAGCAGGTCAGAGCGTAGAGGCGCTTCTCGTCGACGCTCGTGTCGCGGGCAACCACCACTGGGCCTTGGAAGCTCATGACGAATCCGTTGTAGCCTAGGTCGCGCCACCATGGCTTGTCGTAGCAGACAATGGCTTTGTTGTAGTGCCCCAGCACCGTCGAATTGGCGACTTCCTGCACAGGGCCTGGCAGGGGAGGTGAGATGTTCAAGTCCTGGTACAGTGTGCTGGGCACTGAGACTATGCATTTCTTGCTAACGAAGGTCTTGCCGGTCGTTGTGATTACAGTGGTGTGGGTCTTGTGGTCCTCTATGGATGCGACTGGAGAAGACAGGTGAATGTTGCTGCTTCCGACCAGATCGGCCAGGCCATTGGGGATTTGCTGGGCACCTATGGTAGCGTTTCAGTGTCTCCGCAGGCTTTCTAGAAGGCTGAACAGGCACGAGATGCACTGACCTGTCGTGGTGCGCAGATACTGACCGCCTGTATGATCGTCCGCACGGATGGCGAGAAGACCTTTGTTGCGGCGGCAGTAATCAATGAACCAGGCCGCCGACTGCTGGGTAGATTCAACACCGTGCATGACGCGAGACCAGAGGTTGACCATCTGCACAGTCATCGGGCCAGCTCCGAGGTTGCGCACATACTGGTCAAGAGTCACATTATCATCGTCAGGACGGGGTGCTTCCGGACGCAGCGATGCAGCTTGGATGTGGTCGCGGACGAGTTCGAGGTTCTTCTTTTCCTCGGCGGTAAACTGTTGGGCGACGCGTAAGCCACCGTACACAACGAGGGGGGCAAGCATAGGCAGCTGGGTCCAACCTCTGGTGTGATCCCGAATGGGAATACGAGTCTGTTTCCGTCCTCTGTTTGCATAACGGCTTTCCCTCCAAGCCTCTGCTTAACCACCTGTAAACCAAACTGCTCGACGTAGGACCAGACGCGCTTCTGCAGCGTGTCGTTGATCCATGCGGCGCCCAAGTCGGCGCAGCCTCTCTTCGAAGCCAACGGCACACTCCACACTTTCCCCCCGACGCGATCTCTGGCTTCAATGACGGCCACGGAGAGGCCTGCCTTCTGGGCAGAGTAGGCGGCCTGAAGACCGCTAAGTCCAGCACCGACGACCACGAGATCAAACATTGTGGCGGATATGAGCTGGGCGGCAGATGCACAGTGAACACTCTCGTTGTATGGAGAACGAAGAAAAGAGCAGAAATGATAGCTGTGGGAAAGGCGCGCTCTCCCTACGGGATACGCATGCTTCGTTCAAGAAGCAACCTGAGAACCGTCCAATCGCAATTTCTGCCTCAAAAAGGACATTCTAACCATATCAGACTCTCCACTGTTCGGCTGTAGATGCATTAGGCGGCCGTCTCCCATGAATGATCGATGTTCTGTTTGATGGATGGTGGTGGTTCTTTCGCTTCGCAGCGTCGGGTGGTTTCCGACCCCTGCAACGCGGGAAGACAGCCGAGATTGACTGCGGCGAGAAATTCAGACCTCTCCGATCCCTGGGCAGACTTTCGGGTCTGGCTCCCGACCTTATCCGTTCTTGGCTGGGCCAGATAAGATGGCTGATAGGGAGCTCGGATGTGCCCCATTCATGCCGCGGATACTTCACGACCATTGCCCCCGTTACGTCTATAGCATTGAACATCTCAGACGCTCCTCCCATATGTTTACAAGTCACCTTACAGACGCATAGGCCGATCTGACCAGCCACAGTCATGACTAAGCAGATAGAGCTGTCGCTCTGGCCTCGGGCGAACGCGGGGTTTGGACTACCTCTTCCGGTAAAGGCGGCCGCCAGAAGAAGTATCCTCTATCACGCGCCCCGCATATGCAGATAACGCGGGGTCGATGGCACGTTGCGCCGCGCCTCTCAGTGGGCGTTATCGCTCGCACAGTCCGCCAGCATCTTGCTATTTTGCAGAGGCGAGACGCACACTTCAACTTGACCAGTCCTTGCAACTTTCCATCATCGTGTGAGGCCAAAAATGAGCGCAGAGATGCCGACAGAATCGCGCAAAGCACGCAGGATCGCCAACGCGTAGGAGCACCCCCGCTCACCCATGTATCCGCTTTCTCTGCCGTGCCTCGTTCGTTCCAGAAGTGGAAATATTGACAACTCCGTAGCTGTATTGCGTGCCGTCAGAGCAAAATTAAATGCTCGGGTGAAGAGCCGTGCCGAAACTGCCAGCGACGTGTCGTCACGTGCCGATTCACCGATGGGGGCAACAAGGTCACGATTTCGGAAAGGTGCATGCATCTTCTGGCGATCCAATAACATAGCTGATGTCGAATCAGCTACCTCCGAGAGTTACAGCGGCTTTCCCGCCTTTCACAGCAGCGCTCATCGGGGCAGGCTTCACCTGAATCTCAGACCCAGACCTCAAGAAAACGGACCAGTGATACTGCTTTTAGATCCAACGCAGGCCTGGACGGTGAGTGGAGCATCTGGCGCTTTCTCGCCCGCAGTTCATGCACAATCTGCTACATCTCGTCCTCTCTTTTCAAGCTTATAACTGTCACTAACTCATTCCGGAAAGTGGTGACTTCAGCTTCGCCAACCGAAGGCCTACCGCCCTATGAGCCTGTTGATAGTGTGCTTAGCGTCTGGACAAGCCCGTTTACGTCGCCATCTGCAACAATCAAAAACACGCATCCCAATGGGCGAAAATGGAGTCAGTTCTGCTTTCTATGAGATGCATGTGTCAATGCTAAACATCCACAGTCTGGCTGTCTCCTTGGTCCCCATGGTCTTTCACCGTTCGTCTCACTCTCATGATGACCGAAAAACTCCACCTCGACATGCCGAACAGTCCACCCGTTTACTCTGACGGCGAAACATATCCTCTGCAATGGAGGCCTTGTCCGGAGGATACTCCGCCGGACATCACCGGCCTTCCTTCGAAAGATCACGCTCTTTACCTCTTCAATGCCGTCAAGTTCCACCTGAGTTACCGCTTCTTCGATGATGGCGAATTTATCAAGAACGTGAACGACTTCTACCACGGAAAAGCTCAGGAAAAAGCGACAGAATCTCGCCTGTGGTTCGTGCAGTTTCTCATCGTCCTGGCCTTCGGCAATGCCTTCCTCTCCAAGTCAAAGAATCCCCGGGAGCCGCCGGGTGCAAAATACTTTGTGCGTGCCATGTCTCTGATGCCTGAACACTCATCCGTGTGGAAGGGCAGTTTGCTGGCGGTTGAGGTGCATATCCTCGCCGGGCTCTACCTCTACTCCATCGACCACAGGGAAGCGGCACATGTCTATGTAAGTTACGGCTCGTTCACCCACTTGATAGGGCTCGATCTGACATTTAAAACGTAGCTTGGCCAAGCAACCCGCATAGCGCAATTGGAGGGCTTGCATACGAGGCTGCCTGAAGAGGAGCTCGGCTCCGAAATGGTGGTCCGATGCCGGAGGCTGTGGTGGACTCTATACATTATGGATCGTCATTTCTCAGTGTCCTTGGGCGTCCCCATGTTGACAGCGGATAACGATATTACCACTTTAGTGTCTCCGAGTAGTATGGACGCGCAGGAGGATACGACGATCGGTCTCCAGGTCAAATTGTCCCAATTATCCTCTGTGATTCTAACAAGTAGTTTCCCGCCACTTATCCCTCTCTATTGCACTTGTACTGAAGCCTTTCTCTACTGCAGATATCTATAAGACGGAGAAGACTCGGCTGAGCGTGTTCCTCGAAAGGACCAGGACTGTCCTACATGCCATGGCAGGACATGCTCAAGAGATCGAGAACATATTTCATGAGAGATTCCGGGACTCGGTCGAAGCGTTGCCTCCGCCGATACGCCATATCACATTATTGTATCACCAGGTGAACCAGAAAATAACCCTTCTCACGCATTGAATTCGGGGCTGTTCAACTGATGGTCCTTCCACGCAGTGCGTTACGGTCGCCACGAGACCTCTCCTTCTCTCTCTTCTCAAGGAGCGATTGGATAGGCTGGACCGAGGTAGAGAAGACTGGCAAAGCTTCCTCACACATACAAAGAACTTGATCTCTACCGGCATAAAGTCTGCAGCCAAAATGATCCAGATACTCTCTGATGAGGACACTGTCCTTGGTGGGCCATCTTGCTACATGCCAAACAGTGCACAGACTGACCGCGGCTTAGAAGTTTTCGTGCCCTTCGACCATGAATTCTGCTACGGCGCGGCCCTACACCTAATCATGGCGAATGCGCTCTTCCCCGGCGACGCTGATGAACAGAGCTATCGTAAGGCGCATGAAATCCTCGAGGAGATGATTCGGGAGGGCAATAAAGTGGCTGGAGTGCGAAAAAAGGAACTTCTGCACTTGGAAGACCTGTTTCGCGAGTTGGCCGCCCAGTCGGAGCGGCGGGGTCTCCAAACACTGAGGCTTGCCGGTACGGAAGGGCAGGAAATCAGTGCTACCAATATCACCACCACCGCGCGCGGAGCGGACCAAGGACTGCCGGCCCCAGACCTCAGAACCACCATGGCTGTACCCATCGCCGGAGATCCGCAGACGGCATTCGCCTCGATCGACCCCCACACGGCCGGTAATTTCGACTTCTTGGATAACATCGGAATCTCTTCCAGCGAGTTCCTCTCGATCGTAGACCAAATAGGAAATCAGGACATTCTCTCATATGGGATCGAGTGCCACAACCCCCACTTCCTGGAATAGATGCTTATGACCTATGCTAGATGGGGGGCGTGAAAAGAGCGTTCTAGCCTTCGGGCTTCAGCCACTAAGCCCCCAACTGCAGCCCCACCACCGACAACCTCAACCGCGTCAGCTTCACTCGCGCCACCTACGACATACAAAAGGCATTCTATATTACAGATCTATAGGCCTACTTAACTGAGGGCCCGGCCCGTAATCCAAAGTCAAAATCCGCGGCATTAGATGCAGCGATGTCTCAGCCGGCAGATTCTCTAACCTTGCGCTTGAAGCGAGGCTTGTTGACGTACAAGAGGATCCACGACGTGGTTCAAGCCTGGAGAGAGTTTACTTTCGGCATGCTAGGCCTCCCATAAACCTGCAGCAATCTTAGCTTACTTTCATCAGCCAGAATCAAGGTCCTGGATGTCCTCCCTGGGGGGCCACGATGAGCCCATACGATGCAAATTACGCGAGGTGCTCCTCGACGACGGCGTCCAATACGGAGCTCTATCATATGTCTGGGGCAGCAGTGCTCAACAACGCACCGTCGAGATTGGTGGCATGCCCTGCGCCGTTACGGATAACCTGTATGCAGCACTACACAGCCTGCGGCGTCCCGATGCCCAGCGTACAATGTGGATCGACGCACTCTGTATCAACCAGGCCGACCCGGAGGAGAAGACTTCCCATGTAAACCTCATGCACAAGATCTACAGCAAGAGCACCAGCAGCGTCATCCGGCTCGGCGAATTCTCCCCCGCGGCCGACGGGATTACCGCGTCCGATGTCCAATCCGCCTTCGACTTCATCCGCATCCTCGGCGGCAACACCGCCGACGATGACGACAACGAGAGCTCCCCACCCGCCATCCCCATCCCGCCCAGCCTCATCACCGGCTCGGCCCGCGCCGGCGCCCGCCGCGCCCTCATCCGCCTGCGCCAGTGCCCCTGGTGGCGCCGGATCTGGACCGCGCAAGAAGCCATCCTGCCGCCGTCGGGCACGCTGCACCGGGGGCCCTGCAGCATCCCCTGGCACCTGGTGCGGCAGGGCGCGGACAACTACCTGCTGTCCGACGACTCCTCGTGGCTAGACGCCTTCGCCGCGAGCGTCGGGTTGCAAGGCGCCATCAACAACTCCCTCGTGCCGGTGCAGGTGCTGCGCATCTTGGAGTGGGAGGGCGATGGCTGCGATGCCGAGTTCAGGCTTTACCACGCGCGGCATCGCAAAGCGTCCGATGCGCGCGACCGGTTCTACGGGCTCGCGGCGATATTGCGGGGAAGGGCTGTGGGAGTTTCCGCGTGTGCCGTCGTGCGATTATGGGATAGGGGTAGTGACCCTGTTTAAGCGCGTGACGCTGGACTTGGTGGATCAGGCGGGCTCATGGCGGCCCGTTGGTGGGGAGGCGGGGCGAGGGAAATGTGCATGCGGGATGCCGAAGTGGGCGATCGATTGGTTGAGGCCGGAGGAGCTGGTGTGCTCGTTTTGGCGCCATCGGGAGCGGTGGGAGCTCTTCAGGGCGTGTGGGGATCAGGGGCTGGAGTACGAGGTTGTAGACGGTGAGAGCACGCTGGTAACGCAGGTAATTCTTGTCGACCGTATTGCTGCCGTGGTGGACACCCCGATCACAATCCTTGCTCACCGCGACTCCTTGGACAACGAAGAGTTTGAGCCTTATGAGCCGCAGAACCGACAGATCATACGTGCCTGGTATGACTAGCTGGCGGAGAGAATGCACAGAACTGGCTACGTGGCCGGAGGATACTGACAGGATGCTTTCATCCAGGCGGTTCTCGGCGGTGTTGAAGGGACTGAAAGCGATGTCGAAAGGCTCTCTCCCTTTGGTCCTGATGTGAAAGAGCGGCGCCGAATATTTTTCGACTTTCTGGAGTCTGGGGAGTTGGATAATATAGATACGTACCAGTCTTTGACGGATTTTGCCCACAACCAGAGGCTCTTCGTCACAGATCGGGGCTGCATTGGCAGGGGTCCGCTCAAGACTGAACCGGGGGAATGAGGTGTGGGCGTTGTACGGGGCTAACTTTCCATTCGTACTACGGAACTCAAGCAGAGGTGTGGATGACAAAAAGGAAGCCCACCGCGACTTTCTCACCGACGCTTACGTACATGGCATTATGGATGGGGAGGCTGTCGCCGGTCATGAATATAAGGCTCGGAGATTACTGATGCATTGATACAAGACTTTCATGTAAATGATGTAATCGGTTTATGACAAGGAAATAAAGGGAGGGATTTTGTTATACTGGAGCGAATGTTTTCTGAGCATGCGAAATGCTACAGATCAGCGGGTCCTCAATCTTTAGCAGAGATTCTGTTGTCTTCTACGGCCCCTCATCCGGCCGGTAATGATTCATCCACATCTATGACTCAGATTAATTCCTGTATAGTTGATGAACAGTGATCATACTTACCATATCATGTGGTCGAGCGAATTTCATATATCTCAGGTCAATGGCAGCCCTGATCTTTTTCAAAGGGTCCTCATTAATGGTTGAAGCGTGGATCTGGTAGTATGTCCGCTTGACAATTCATCAAAAAGCAGAATTCCCGGATCAATCATATACGATTTGTGCAGCGTCATATCACCAGCAGCGTCATCCGAGACAAGCCATCACTTTTTGTATGCCCGACCGAACTTGAGCGAGCCATCGCCAAGCTAGCCGGTGCTCATCATGTTTTGGTTCAATGCGTTCCTGGCTTCCTCATCCGTCAGGCAAGTCTCCTTTTATTTCTCAGTGAACTCATTCTCAATCTGCTTCCCAACTTTGCCCCCTGCGTGCTGTCAGTAATTCGTCTTGGACTTCACATTAACATATTGGAAAGTATACCGTCCTCCATGTAGATCAAGCCACCTCCCACAAGACTGACATCACCAATGGGCACCCAAGCAGTGATAGCCGTCTGCTCTCCGCACTTCAGGAATACCTGATCATAGTGAACACCAATCGCCTTGTTTCCTAGTGTGCTGTTCCTTAACAGCGTCCTGCGGAGCGGCAGCATGTCCTCTCCCCATCCGTTGAACTTTCTAATAAAGTCCAACAAGACTGGGTGACTACACAGATTCTCGCTATACCACGTCTCAGTGTGCGCTTTGATTGCAAGGTGATCTACCGGGCCTGAGGATACCGGTAGAGAAGAGGGACTTGAAATATTTCTCGCGGCACTTGAGTATATCCTCCCGGGGAAGGAGGCCTTTGAGAAAGAAGTATCCATCTTCCTGATAGCGCTCTCAGAGGACGACGTCTGGGGGCTCTGTTTGATCTGACCGACGAAGAGGAAGGATTTCAGAAGGCGGAAGGACGCCATTGTTGACTCTCAGCTGGACCCCAGGCCAATTTTGCAGAATATTCTTCGTCACAGTTTCGATCGTGGTCATATTCGTTCGTTGCTGTGCCCACGCCAGCTTTCTGGCCGGTTAGTTATGCGGGCTTTGGTTTGCAACCACTTTTGAGTCTGACAGTGTGAGATCCTGGTGGGGAAAATTGCAAGCAGGATTTCTTGCTGTAAATAGTTCATTGAGAGTTCTTGTTCCTTATTTATATCCCGTTCTCGTCGTATATTCTGACGGAAAACACTGCTCGATTCAGTTTCCTCCTTCGGGGGGTGGTTAGTATGTGGTGCTGTGGTTTAGAGACCTCGATTCCGTCCCAGTTACATGTAAGATCTGGTACATCGACTAGATTATGCATACTTGCGATCATTGGCTGCTTGAAGCGCAGTGCTTATTGGCTGTCGCTTTCATCCCGAGTAGTTGGTTCGCAGCTCTACTCCGACGTGTGCCGTATCATGCTCCTTGTCTATGAACCTCGCCTCCAGTCGTAAGGGTTGGAAAGGGAGCGGGCCGCGCGGTACGTTGATGAAAATATAAAGCAATATGTGAGGAGGATATGCGGTGCTGCCCTCTGACATCCGCGGAATCAGCCGGCTACCTCCATCACGGGGTATGGTGATTGCAATGTGTGAGTGCTTGGTCTTAAATATGAGCATGATCCCCATGCTAACAATTCTGCTACAGGTGGCGACCGCTTCACAGAGGATAGCGGAGCGGGAAACATTGCTCAGTATCTTGAAGGCTTCGGAGGAACATCTGGCATGGCAGCACCTGAAGGCCTACGAGAAATTAAGTCAGCACTGGAGCTGGAGTCCTGGAGCAGCTGATCCCTAAGCATCGGCTCATGAATGCTCCCACTCTGTCCAATCCCGGAGACGGCAGCACAGGTGAAGGCGTTTACGCTCTCACCTGACTGGGCTTCCGTACCTGCCTACAGCGTTTCCAGAAAACACCTCCAAGAACAACAAGCACCCGCTCGACTTTACTCGACATCTCTCAACAACAACAACGACGACGACAAACGCCGCCACATGTATCTTCGCAACCTATTCCTCGGCGTCTCGCGCGCTCGACCACAACTCCACACAACCGCCACCTCCAAACGCAACATGCAACCTCCGCCGCTACCGCTGCCGCCGGCACCGCCAGCCGCGCTCGCTGGTGCTACAACGCCAGCCCACCCTCCTGCCGCCCACAGCACCACTTTCACCGCCATGAAGCCCCCAGCATCCAGTGGACTCTCCTCCGGCGTCGCCCCTTCACCCAGCGGTCTCCCAGACCTCCCCTCGCCACCAAGCTGGCTGCTCCCCACTGCCATCTCCGTCCTGATCCTCGCCGCCGCCCTCACCACGCTTGCCTATTGCCTAACCTTCCCGCGCGGCATCGACGCCGAGCCCGCGGCCGCCGACGCCAACCGCACACTTCCCATAGAGAGGCGCCAGCAGCACGCATCCGCACGCTCGCCCAACGCCTTGAACTTCCATCGCAGTGGCACGGAAGTGCAAGAGAGGACGGGACGCGGCCGCAGACATGCGGGACGCACGCGCAGCCCCAGCCGCACCCAGAAGGTCTGGGAGCGACGCTTGCGCGACCGCGTGCGCGAGGCCCTACGCGGCCAGGATGGGGCCGAGGAGGAGTTGGTGGAGCTGTTGCCGCGGGCGGCGGGGCGTTGGCGGAGAAGAGAAGAGGAGGGTGGGGGGTCGGCGGTTGATGTGCGGGAGTGGGGGCGGGCGCAGCAGAAGAGTGCGAGGAGGATGACGAGGGAGGACGGGTACGCGGTGGTTCCGGGTGGGGAGCATGGGGGTGAGGGTACGGGTTGGAGGCATGAGTGGGAGTACGAGGAGAGCTCGGAGGGGGACTGGAAGGAGGATGAGGTGGGGGCTTGGAGGGGGGTTTTGGGGATGGTGGATACGGCGTTTCATTCGTGCATTGACTGGGGAGCGAGCAAGATGGGCGATGAAGCTGGGGAGGAGGGCCTGCTCTTCCCGGTTGCTGATGCAGAGAGGGGAGACTACAGGATGGGCTGGGATTGAGCAAATATGCTGGAGGACGATTCGGGAAGTGAAAGGATCACTGAAAAATGGGCGTTGAGGGAACGCAGTCTACACGTAGCTGTTTTTATCGTCTGAAAACAGCTGTCTCTGAACGGACAGCCAGAATATCTGGGGCAGATCCAGCCTCCGTCTAAAGTCTAAATGATATTCTATTCTATCCTATGCACTGCTCCGGCCCCATCTTCGTTCTATAGTTTCCATAACTCACAGCCTCGCCTCCTCACTCTCCGGATCCAAATCACTCAGCACGTTCCGATTCACCCAATCCGGCCTCGCGCCTTTAACGTAACCCGGCTCGCTCGCCGGACCGTCTAGGGCCAACAAGCTCCCGTCATCCGCATAGCCATACCGACGGACCTCGCAGTTGCGGAAGCCGGTCCCCTTCTTCGGGTCATAGTCGCTCCAGTCCTCGAGCAGGTAGTGCAAGAACGCGCCATGCGTGACAAGCACAATGTTCTCCTCCGGCCGTGCGCGGAGCCAAGCGCGGAGCATGGCGGCGCGGCGCTCGACGGCCGGAAAGGAAGGCGTGTAGATACCGCTCTTTGCATAATCAGCGTCACTTCATCATTTTACTTCTGCTCTTTTACGTCCGCGAGGAGATCATATGCGAACTGGCTGGCGCGGCCACAATGCAGAGGCGGCGGAAACATACCTTCGAATTCCACCCCTCCTCCACCATCCCATAATCCACCTTCCCCAGATCAAACGGCACCTCCTCCTGCTTCACCAATTCAGGTACGGCGGCTTTCAACTCGTCCGCTGGGAAGCCCGTGTCGCACGGGTTGGCGGCGACCTCCTGGGCCAGTGGCACCAGCAGGAACGGGACGTCGGGTCGGGCCAGGGCGGCGCCGAAGCAGTAGGACGCGGTCTGGATGGTGCGCTTGAGCGGCGATGCCATGACGATGGAGATCTTGTCGGAGTCCGGGAAGGCGCCGCGCAGTTGGCCGCATTGCTCGTGGCCGAGGGGTGTGAGGGGCGGGTCGCGGAGGTGATGGCGGCGCTGACCAGGGTTAGCGGGGGTGGAGGAGAGTGTTATGGAGCTGGAAGCAGGGATCCGCAGAGGGGGGATCTCATTGAGCGCTTATATTGGCACCGTGTGTTTTGGGAAGACAGTAGGTATGAAAGCCGTCAAACCGATGAAAAAAAGGCAACATACGTTGACATTATGCTCGCCCTCGGCATGCCGGACCAAATAGAGGGTTGGCGGCATGGTGAAGGGACAGGAGGACTGTGCGTGGGTTGGGCAGTGTGGCGTGAAAGATCGAAACCGCCGAAATGGTACATTTGTCCTTTTTAATGGTGCAAATTCTGTTTCACCGCTCACTCGGCTTCGCGTCGGCCTGTGCCGAGCAACAATGACTCTCGGCGTTTGCTCTTGCTCAAGCGCATGATGGGGCTCCCCGTTGACCATTCGCAACTCCCAAGCGAGAAAGGACCTTTATACATCAGTTACTCGCTTAACAAGACAGAGTAGTCGTGCCCATGCGGCCGCAAATTCTCGGTGTGCTGGTACGACACGGGAGCACAGCCCGGCCGCTACACTGCACCACGCTACGTGCCCAGCGGCGATGAGGGCTGAGGATTTTCCTGTTGCTTGATTGTGGCTTCTGAAATTGTAGTACAGCACACCGAGAGGCACGCTTCTATCTACATTTTGCTTACCCACTGGAAGGTTGCCTGAGCCCCATTTGTCCGCCTTTTGTCTGATAATGTCAAGCCGCCAAGCAGGACCCCCCAAAGACCCAATGAAGGAACAGCTCCAACCTTGATAGTCACGAAGTGCGCAGCACGGGATGCAGCGGTATTGACCCGACACCAACAAGCCCATTAACTCACCTGGAAGCAAGCGCTTCTCTCGTGTTCAACACCGGATCTGTAATAGTCTGCCGAGATACAGGGAGCAAAAGATCTACAAATTCGATTTTCTAGATATTTTTGGCCGCCGCATAGCATTGCAGGCAATTCACTACGAGGGAAATCAGGCTTTCAATGAGCTGTGTCCGTCATGCTGCAAACTAAGTCATGCCAAATCGAGGACGCCATTGCAAAACAATGCGGTCTATATCTATCGTTTTGTCGACCCGGGTACGGAGGCATTGATCCACGAAGTAGCTGAGGGCCTGCAGCTTGCAGGCTGGCCATCAAGTATTTTTTTGAAGGGGAAGAATACTGGATTAACTAGCAGAAGAATGAAGGGAGGCGCACTCAGATGAGACAAATATGTTCGATATATAATCAGGTGCAGGTTACTGTCATCGCCGCCGCCGGAGGTCCAGATTTCGGTCTTCCTGGGATTTCAAGAGGCTAGTTGAAATAACCGCCGATCAGGCTCGATCAAAGCGACCTGTTTACCATGGACCAAATGTGACGAGCACTTCTCTCAGCTTCGGTCTGGTCATTCCGAGCTTGGATATATCAGGAGTTTTTCTTTTTCGTCCAGACAAAGGCTGGTAGTTCCAAATCAACACGAATTCTTCGAGTGTTAGGAAACTATGGCTGAGGAAGAACCGATGACCTTCTGGCGATAGAACTTTATGCCTCCTGTGAAAGAGGACGAATTCCATAAAGCGACTTTGTCCTCCTCAAATGGATTTTCCGCACTTCCACAGTTCTCCAAGGCCGTGGGACTATACATGAGCGAAACTGGATGTAAAATTCGGACATATTGAGCGGCATCCTCGGAGCTTTGTCAACATGTAAGGCATTAGGAATCTATTACGTGTATTACCTTACGTATTTCGCCAACAGAGTCGAAACATAACTGCGGTTGCGTTGGAATAGCTACAATTTCGAACTTTCGAGAGAGCTACGCTGGTGCAAGCGGAAGACGCATCCACCTCGGATAAGACAAAACAACTCCAGACACGCCCATCGCTGGTCCTCCCAGGAGCGGCGGAAAAGCAAGCAAAAACCCAGTGCAGAATTACTACCGCCACGAACTTCCGCAAACCGTGTCTTCCACAAGTGTATCTCGAAACAAAAGGCCAGCCCCACTGCTCGAGAGCGCATCACTTAGACGACATCAAACTCAACCGTTCCCCACCCCTCATAGGTACAGGCCCAATGGCCCGCCTTATCCATCGGCATTGCCCTCAAACAGCTCCCCGGCATGACGACCTGTCCGGGCAAAAACTCGACCCCATACGCCGCCAAGCGGTTGACGAGCCACGCCGTCGCCGCGAGCGGGTTCCCCAGGATATTTTTCGTATTGCCGTCCGCGACCTCGACGTCATCGAACCTCAGCACGCCCCGCGTATCACTCAACCGCAGCTGCGTCAACGACCTGGGCGTGCCGCCCAGAATCACGGCGCCTGTGGACCCATTGTCCGCCAGCGTGTCCTCCAGCGCAATCGCCCAGTTCCTGACCCTCGAGTCGATGATCTCCACCGCCGGGACGGCGTAGTCGACCGCGCTAATGACGTCCGCGACAGTGACGTTCGGGCCCTTCAGGCGTGCTTTCAAGACAAACGCGGGCTCGAGCTCGACGAAGGGCTCGATGAAGTCGGAGAGGGGGATCTTGGTGCCCTCGTAGCGGAAGGTACTAGCGAGGAGGAAGCCGTAGTCCGGGTGGTCGAGGTTGAACGCGTCCTGCATGGCCTTGGCGATGTTGCCAAGCTTGTAGCCGACCAGGCGGTCGCCGTCATGCGCCACGGCCGTCTCGACGCTGATTTTTTGGATCGCGAAGGCACCATCCGGGTCGAGCTTCGGGTGCGATTTGGAGGGTGCGGAGATGGGCTGGCGGGTTAGGCGGGCGATGCGGAGGGCGTCGGCGATGACGCGGAGTTCGGAGGCCTCCATTTCTCTCTCTCTCTCTCTCTCTCTCTCTCTCTCTCTCTCTCTCTCATCACTCTCTAGTCTCTGTCGAATGGTTGTGGCGTCGTGGGGATATTGAAGTTGCGTGTTTAGGAGAAGCAGACCGGGAATTGGAAAGTCACTTCGGCCGCCAGAGCTGCAACGGGGATATTGGGAGTGGATGAGACTGAAACATCTTCTATCTATTCATCAGCATGTGAATATAATATAGCACCTGCTTTTTGTCCTCCAACCGTACAGGCTGAGGCAATGGTGTACTAGATATAATCGGATTGAGCCGAGATGCACATCATAAAGCCGGGGTCGGGAACCGCTGCCGAAGCGCCCGAGCCCAGCTCACATGCGCAAGTGGGAGACCCAAGGACCCAGGAACATGTTACCACAGCGCTAGCAGTCGGGTTAGAGATACCTACCAGAGTAAAGCATTCCACTTGATGCACGATAAGCCACAACCGGTGTGTGTGCGTACGTCGAGAGCTTGGAGTGGGGGAATCGGCAGGTCCGATCTGTCATTGGATGCTGCAATCTAGACGACCCCTCTTCGACTATTTCTGCAGTGTCCTCGAGGCGACTGGCTTTCTTCCTGCTCGAACCCTGCCGGTTCACAACGTTCTCCAGTACCTGCACCTGACCGTATACTGAGAAGAGACCAGACATTGAGGGCAGAAACCTACAATGGGAGTATCCGGACACCCTCCCCCAATCGACAGCTCCTATATGCCCACCTCCTCCATCACCCAACTGCCAGCAGACGCTCCTATCGAAGAGATCCTCAGCATCATCGAGCGCGACGGCGGCGTAATCCTGACCGACTTTGCCAGCGCCGAAGAGCTCGCGGCCATCGACGCAGATGTCGAAGTCCACAAGCAGAACGCACCAACGACAGAAGGCAGCGCCCTGGGCCTCATACCCAAAGAGACGCTCGTAGTGCCCGGGCTGGTCGGCAAGTCACCGACGGTCGCCAAGATCTGCGAGTCACCTGTACTGGAGCAACTGCGCACATCGATTTTGCAGGAGAACTTCAGCGTCATTCGCGAAGACTATGACGAGCCGAATACCATTGATCCGTTGCTGAGCGTGAGCATCACACTGCACATTGGATACGGGGCACCGCGCCAAACACTCCACCGAGACGACAACGTGCATGGCATCAAGCATGGTGGCGAGTTCGACCTGAAGAAAGCAAGTCAGTTTGGTTGCTTGATTGCAGGGGTGAAGACGACACGCCAGAACGGTGCGACAATGTTTATACCGGGCTCTCACAAATGGGACGACAGCCGACGTCCACGGCTGGACGAAGTATGCTTCGCTGGTATGTCACCTGGAATTGACAATAGATGGGAACGGAGGCTAATAGTTACTACTCAGAGATGGAACCGGGCTGCGCACTCATTTTTCTAGCTTCTTGTTATCACGGCGGCGGTCACAACTCAGTTCCCGGCGAGATACGTAAGATCCACGGGTTATTTTTCATCAGGGGAACATTGCGCACCGAAGAGAATCAATTTCTGGCGGTGCCGAGAAGTAAGGTGCTTACGATGAGTGACAAGATGCTCTCCTTGCTTGGATATAAGAAGCCTACCACTGTGTTGGGTATTGTGGATAACGAGGATCCGGCACTCAGCCTACAGCGTGTTCTCGACAAGGCAAACCTGTAGCTCAGAGTGGACTCCGACATGTCGAATCATGCACGCATCCTAGATCTGTATTGAGTCAGCGATATAGTTCATGATATAATGGCGGTTTGGCTCATTGACAGGAATAAATGTTCTCAGAGTGTGAATACTCTCAACAGGATTTTCAGACAGGGATAAACTGTATTGAAAAAAATGACACATCATTGGAGGTAGTGCAGGGATGTATGTAATGAGGATACCTGAACAATGTACATACCTCGATGGGTAGACAAGTGCAGATGTGCAGTGACTACGAGCTTGAGCGGCAATGGGCAAGCCGCTCGACCACATCAAATCAACCAACAGCATTGCATTGTCACGAAGCGTATATTGGCACAACATGGTGTTCATCTCGTCTAGACTGCATTTTCATGACTTGGATGTCTATGGAAATCCGTCGTAGTCGTGCTGGAATGCCAGCCGTTTATTTCTCGTAGATCCAGGAGTGCTGCAGGGTGGTCAGCGGATGTTAATGTAAGCGGCTGCAGGCAACATACCGAAGCCTGCTTCCAGCTCTGGAGCTCCTCAGGCTTGAACCAGAGAGCAATCTCCTTCTTGGCGTTCTCGACGGAGTCGGAACCGTGGCAGACATTGCGGCCGACGTCAATGGCGAAATCACCACGGATGGTGCCGGGGGCGGAGGCCAGGGGGTTGGTGGCACCGAGGATGACACGGCCGGTCTTGACGACGTCACGGCCCTCCCAGACCATGGCGGCGATGGGGCCAGAGCCCATGTCTTCATCGTGTTAGGGTATGCGGAGAGACGCGGGAGGTGTCACGTACAGGCAATCAGACCGGGGAAGAAGGGCTTGTCGGACAGGTCGGCATAGTGCTTCTCGAGGTGCTCCTTGGTGGGAGTAGTGAGCTTGAGGGCAGCAAGCTTGAAGCCGCGGTTCTCGAAGCGAGAGATGATGGTGCCGACAAGGCCACGCTGGCACAGGACAGGTTAGCAGGGGTCGGGATCTTCAGGGTCGTCGACGGCGATCATGGTGTTGAGCTATCGCAGGGCAGGGCTTCCAATGCAACGCAGAGCAGCGACAGGCAACGGCTGCGAGGCATTGAGCGAAGGGCAAGCTGCGACGTACCTGAACACCGTCAGGCTTGACGGCAATGAAGCTGTAAATCGGGTTAGCTTCACCGCTGTCACACCTCCTCGAGCTTGTGGGAGCTTGTGGGAGCTTGTTCTCGCGGACAAACGTACGTCTGCTCGGAAGTCATTGCGGCGGATGGATGGTCTGATCGGATTGTGGAGGTGAGGAGGAGATTGGTGCACTGGGGGAGAGAAGAGGAGAGGAGGGGAGGGGGCCGGGACAGGGTCGTTTTGCATCTTTTGAAGTGGCATGGTGGGGCTGCCGGGTCTAGCGCCGGTTCCAGCCAACGGGCGATCACTCCGCCAGCGGCCGCTCACCGCCTTGGCTATCACGTGCCGCCAAGCTCTCTCCGCGCTCCGGGGAAAGCTGTCATCTACGCCGAGGGAGCTGTCTCGACTCCAACCACTGCTTCACTGCTCCAGACCTCGCTGCATCCGGACTGCAGCCTGGTATCGCCCATCATGCCGTCCGCAGCACCCAAGTCCCGTCGTTGGACCTCTTTTTTGCTTGTCGTTGCTGTCGTTTGTCTTCTGTTTACACCTGCAGGTACGCCGCCTCGCCCGAGAGCTTCCTGAGCTCCACTGCACGTCCACCCTGGCTGACAACCGCAACACAGCGTCCGTCAAACACGAGAATTTCAAGACCTGCAGCCAGTCCGGCTTCTGTAAGCGCAACAGAGCCTTTGCCGATAATGCCCAAGAACTGTCCTCCGCCTGGCAATCGCCCTACACCCTCGACCCCGCCTCCATCGCCTTCAACCAGGGCCAATTGTCCGCTACAGTCCTCAAGAAGGTCAACGATAACGACCAGGTCCGCCTGCCACTTACCCTGACCTTCCTGGAGTCCGGCACCGCTCGGTTCACTCTCGATGAGGAGAAGCGGCAGAAGGGCGACATCGAGCTCCGCCATGACAGCAAGGCTCGCAAGGAGCGTTACAATGAAGCCGAGAAGTGGGCCATCGTTGGTGGTCTTGATGTCAGCACCGGTGCTGCCATCAGCTCCGAGGCTGACGAGGGTGTGACCAAGGTCGTCTATGGTCCGGGCGGCAAGTTTGAGGCTGTCATACATCACTCTCCCCTGGCCGTCGACTTCAAGCGTGACGGACAGACCCAAGTCAAGTTCAATGACCGCGGCTTTCTCAACTTGGAGCACTGGAGGCCCAAGATTGAGAAAGAGAAAAAGGAAGGCGAGGAGGGTGCTGCCGAGGAGGCCGCCCCCGAGCCTACCGAGGACGAGAGCACCTGGTGGGATGAGTCCTTTGGTGGAAACACCGACTCCAAGCCAAGAGGACCTGAGGCTGTTGCTTTGGACATTACCTTCCCCGACTACGCCCACGTATACGGTATTCCCGAGCATGCCAGCTCTCTGTCCCTCAAGGAGACTCGGTAAGCTTTATTCTCAGACACTGCCAAGCTTCGGCTGACTTTCTTTAGTGGTGGTGACGGCGCCTACTCTGAGCCTTACCGACTCTACAATGCCGATGTGTTCGAGTATGAGATGGACAGCCCTATGACTCTCTATGGATCCATCCCTTTCATGCAGGCACACCGCAAGGACTCCACCGTCGGTGTCTTCTGGCTCAACGCTGCGGAGACCTGGGTCGACATCGTCAAGTCCAAGAGCGCTGCCAACGCTCTCAGTCTCGGTGTTACTGGCCATACTGACACCAAAACCCACTGGATCTCCGAAAGTGGTCTCCTCGATGTCTTCGTTTTCCTTGGCCCTGAACCCAAGGATGTCATAAAGAGCTACAGCGAGCTGACCGGCTACACTCAGCTTCCCCAGGAGTTTGCCATCGCCTACCATCAGTGCAGGTGGAACTACGTCACTGACGAAGATGTCATGGACGTTGACCGCAAGTTCGACAAGCACAACATTCCATATGATGTTATTTGGCTCGACATTGAGTACACTCACGAAAAGAAATACTTCACCTGGGACCCCATGACTTTCCCCAAGACCAAGGAAATGCACGACCAGCTTGATAAGCACGACCGTAAGCTTGTTGCTATTATTGATCCTCACATCAAGAACGTTGCCGATTATCCCATCGTTGAAGAGCTCAAAAGCAAGGAACTTGCTGCTAAGAACAAGGATGGCAACCAGTACGAGGGTTGGTGCTGGCCTGGCTCTTCGTACTGGGTCGACTGCTTCAACCCTGCCGCTGTCGATTGGTGGAAGAGCCTCTTCAAGTACGATAAATTCCAGGGCTCTGCCCCGAACACCTTTATCTGGAACGACATGAATGAGCCTTCTGTCTTCAACGGCCCTGAGACCACCATGCCCAAGGACAACCTGCACTTCGGCAACTGGGAACACCGTGATGTCCACAACATCAACGGCATGACATTCCACAATGCCACTTACGAAGCCATCATTGAGCGCAAGAAGGGTGAGGTTCGCCGCCCTTTTGTCCTTACTCGTTCCTTCTATGCAGGTAGCCAGAGACTCGGCGCCATGTGGACCGGAGACAACCAGGCCAACTGGGATCACCTCGCGGCCTCGATTCCCATGACCCTCAACCAGGGCATTTCGGGCTTCCCTTTCGCTGGCGCTGATGTTGGTGGTTTTTTCGGCAACCCGGAGAAGGATCTCCTGACCCGTTGGTACCAAGCAGGTGCCTTCTATCCCTTCTTCCGTGGTCACGCCCACATTGATACGCGCCGCCGTGAGCCCTATCTGGCCGGCTCTCCCTACACTGAGATCATCACTCAGGCTCTCCGCCTACGCTACTCTCTCATGCCGACCTGGTACACTGCCTTCCACGAGGCCAGTGTCAACGGTGCTCCCATTATCCGCCCCAACTACTACGTCCACCCCACCGATGAGAAGGGTTTTGCCATTGATGACCAGCTTTACCTGGGTTCGACTGGCCTCCTCGCCAAGCCCGTTGTCACGGAGGGTGCTGACAGCGTTGACATTTATATCGCCGACGATGAGCCTTACTACGACTACTTTGACTACACTGTCTACACTGGCCCGGGCAGCAAGTCTATTCCTGCGCCTCTCGAGAAGATCCCTCTCCTCATGCAGGGCGGTCACATCATCCCCCGCCGCGACCGTCCGCGCCGCAGCTCCGGCCTCATGAAGTACGACCCCTACACGCTAGTCGTGACCATTGGCAAGGACGGCAACGCTGAGGGCGAGCTCTACGTTGACGACGGCGAGACGTTCGACTACCAGCAGGGTGCCTACATCTACCGCCGCTTCTTGTTCGACAAGCCCACCCACGCCCTCACCTCCATCGACATTGCCACTTCTGGCCCCAAGACAGCTACGTATCTCAAGAGTATGGCAAAGGTTCGCGTTGAGAAGGTCGTCATTGTCGGCGCCCCTGATGAGTGGGAGGGATTGGAGAGTGTGTTTGTAAGTGAGGAAGGCGCAAAGGAGAGCCAGAGGAGGAGGAAGGTTCCGATTAAGTTCACCAAGGGTAAGGATGGTAAAGCCAGCTTTGCGGTGGTAAGGGATCCGAAGGTCAGTATCGCGAAAGGCTGGAAGATTGATTTTGGTGGTGAGAACGAGGAGCATCATGGGCATGCTCATTAGACGGCTTGGAAAGGGAATGGAAAGAGATGGTGTGGAAGATGTGGAATTGGGAAAAAGGGTCATGATAGATATGATGCATTGTCTGTGAGAATTTTAGAGGCGTGTCTTTGTTGTACTGCGGGTGTTTCCGTGTTTCGATTGGTTGAGCGGCCCGTGGTAAAAGGTGTGTGGCTTGTTCAGGTGTAGATGTTAGCGGCCTGCGGATGTGGTCCTCGTCAATGGAAATTGGTCTGATTACTGGAGCGTTAGGTGGCCGTGAGGGGAGACATTGTATGTTGAAGTGCAATCTTTAAGAAATGCATGCATCCAGCCTTCCTGGATGTATCGGTCGTCCAGTTATTGTGCTGTGATTCCCGCAAATCCTTCGCGGTCCTGCTCTACATTTCGTCTCTATCTTGTTCCTCATTTACCATCAGCTGTGTATGCTTCCTTAATATGGCTTGCCCAATCTATTGCTAGCGCTTCCCACAATGCTTGCAGTGCTATCCAGCCTCGGCTGATAATGATCTCAGGGTTGAATACATGAAACGAATGATTTTCATTGACAACGGATATTGCTGGACCTTAATATCCGTGATTGCGAGCCAGCCGTAGTGACGTGGATATATTATGACAATTGAGGCGGGGAGGAGAGTGTGTGAACATGGTGACTAGAATCGCTGCTTGCTTAATCCGGTCTGTGTTGGGGGAAAGCTTGTAGAGAGTCTCAGGCAGAAGGCATTTGTGTACCATGCTTTCTTGATTCCGTCTCGGTGCGCATACGATCGACGGACCGTGAGTGGACAGTCGTCATCAGGTGGATGATCTTATCAGTAGGTCACGATGGCGCAAATCTAGGCGGCTCACGGCCATGTATCTGCAAAAACTTAGCTGAACATCGGGCTTAGCGCAAGTTGGTGGCATGGTGAGCCGCATTACCCACCACCTGCGCGAACGTACTTTTATTGGTCTTCGCCTTCGGGCGCGTTAGGGGAAACCCCGAGCCAACAGTACGATTCAGGCCGTCCTTTGAATTAATATTGCTGTACACTTGATATAAACAATAGAACAAGGCATTATTTATCATCAAAGTTGTATTTATCCCGCGCACTCCACAAATTGACACACGGAAGCCAGACGCAGCGCGTGGTCGAGAACAAACACGGCCAGTGACCCGCGTCTGACTATTAGTCTGATGGATGAAAGTGACCTTCTGCGTATCGCATAACACTCGGTTGGGATATGGTTTTGAGGTAAGGAGAGGAATTACGCAAGCATCACAGATACGATTCTGAGCTTCCTCGCGTGTTGCAGAGATATGCTTGCGGTCGCGGTCATTTGACGAACCTTGAGGAGCGTGTGATCTTCTCAAATAATAACTGGATGTTGAAAGCCCAATAGCTAGCCACCTTAGAGCAGGTGAGCATCGTTGCATCTGCACATGATCATTCTAGGTACTTGTCTAGGTGGGCACCCATGCAATGAACCCGTTGGCCCCAGCTGCAAGGGCGGAAATGCACATCGACTTTCTTGATAGCTGACCTCTCAACTGAGTCCGTGCATGCAATTCTGGGGTCAACCGTTTTCTCCAAAAATTTTTCTCTATAAATCTTGCCTAGAGATCCTGTGGGGCCATGAACTTGGGCGAATCAACACCAGAGATGCTCGTAAGTCAAACGAACCTCAGTGACGAGCATGGGAACTATTTAATGATGGTGCAAACTAAGAGCCATATCTAACGAGTAACGCCATTTAACGTTAATCCCAGATTTATGCATATTAAAAATGACAGCAAACAGTTGATTTTCTTGGGGGTGGGCAAAGCACTCTCTGAGAAATAATGTACAGAATCCGGGGTCGTGACCCTTGGTAATCGTACCTGCTTTCTACAAGAGAATCTATAGGAAACTGGGTTCGCTACTAGCACATTCGAATGAATCATCAAGCTGAAAATGCCTTGCCCCGGTTTCTTATTGCGTGCGAAGTATAACTAGGATTACGCCTGCAAGCGGCTTTCTCATGCGCAGAGAAGAGTGATAACGGGGTGATTCACAATGCATCCAGCTTGAGTCATGAACATATTCAGGTTCGGTAGCAACTTTTCATCCGTTGATTATCCGGAAGTGGCTCACAGGCATGCTGCCGACTTTTTGAGCAGCAGAGAATGCTGTTGTGGATCGTCGTGGTTGTCGTCGGGCAGCCAGCGCACGCCGCCGATGAGCCGCCAAGACGGGAGTGATCGGGACGGACCCTTGCGAGGCGCGTCACCGAGCAGCCCAAAAGTTCTCCGGCCGCCGCAACACCAACCGTTCCCTCAGCAGTCGGACACATCAACCCACCGCCCCCCCTTACAGCAACAATGAGCAGCCTTCCAGGCATGCTGCCGGGCGGGCGCCCCATGGGCGCCGGTATGCCCGGCCAGAACACCCAGGGCATGAGTGAGCAGGAGCAGGCTATGGTCAAGGCGGTGCGTCAGGAATCTTTTCTCTGCAGGGCTCGATTCTATGCGTTTGCGCAAGAGGATCGAAGCTTTGGCGCCTTCACATCCATGGGCTGTTACGCTGACTGTTGTCCATGTCTAGATGCAAGCAGGCATGGAGTCCTGCGCCACCAAGCTCGTCATGTCCGGTGTGGCAGGCGCCGGTATGGGAGCCATCTTCGGCCTGTTCATGTCCAGTGTACTCCTCCCTTCGCCCTCCACTCCTCCCAAGACCTCTCGAACACCAGTCCACAACCCTCCAACCCCCCGCCCAATACACACAACTCCACACTGCGATGTTCGGAAGCCTCTCTCCATGAACCCAAGCTAATACGCCCATCAAGATGCGCTACGACACACCCCTCACCCCCCAAGGCCAGGAGATCGCCAAGCTTCCCTTGCGCCAACAACTCCGCGCGGGCTTCAAGGAGATGGGCCGGGCCTCTTACAGCTCCGGCAAGAACTTTGGCCTGATCGGCGCAGTGTTCTCGGGGACAGAGTGCGCGATTGAGGGCGTGAGTTTTACCACAACCTCTCACAGGAAGAAGGACGCTGCTGACGGTGGATATCACTAGCTCCGCGCGAAGAACGACCTCATGAACGGCGTGGCGGCCGGCTGCATCACGGGCGGCGCGCTGGCGGCGAAAGCGGGCCCGCAGGCCACGGCCGTCGGGTGCGCGGGCTTCGCGGCTTTCTCGGCCGCGATCGATTACTACATGAAGCTGCCGCCGGACGAGACGAAGAACCCAGTCATATAATTGAAATGTGGAAATGCAAAAGAGTAAGAAAAAGACGGGGGGGCATGGTCAGCATATATAAAGGAGCACTCTGCTGCTACGGAAAGGAAAGAGTAGGCGTTGGCGGCGGGACATCTGAAGAGCTATCGGCTATGGCGTTGGGAGACGGAAAACACCTCGATAGAGGCTGGCTGTATTACTAGTTTATGGGAATCGACGCTCAGTAATCCGCATTTCTTTCGAAATGCCTTTTAAACTGGTGAAGTTCTCGGCGTCTGATAGATAAATGTTGAGCTTAAAGTCGGCTTTACATGACCAGGACATGTCTTGACACTCGCTCAATCTGGAATGGGAAGTTTGAAGTACCCATCTGCCGGAAGAAAGTCTACATCAAGGTGACCAGTTCAACTCCCGACAAGCATGTACAGTAGAGTAAGCCCCACACATTGTTCGATCATAGTTGGTAGCAAAGATGGAAAGTGACATTTTCCCCATAAGTCCTGGGTACAAAGTGCTTCATGAGGCATTTGAGCAACGACAAATCGCTGATGTTGCATCGCGGGTGATAGTTTTCAGCAGCGAGAGAAGAGCAGAGTTCGGAAGTGTCCCATTTACGGTGGCCAAATCTCCCGACTTGATCGCGTCAAGCATTTGACTAAACATTCAACCAGAAGCGTGATGAGCATTGGGTCAAAGCAGAGGCGCAGTCTGTCAGCATCAAATATTGACACAAAATCGTGTGCTGAGGTTTCCGCTTCTTGATTTCCCGTGAATCTCATTTTCTTCACAGAAGCGAAGACGTCAAGGTCCAATACACTGGCTTTTCAGCCCTCTGACGTATCCTCGTTCGTTCAACTACGCATCCTGTTCGCAACCCATCTCTTGAGAACGAACTCCCGCACCTTATACTTTCCCAAGAACGCCCCAATGTCTTTCACCGGCCCCTCGGCCGGCGGCGGCACCTCCACATAGACCAGTACCAGCGTCTTCAACACCTGACTCTGCACCCGATTCACGCAGTGCAACCACCACCATGGACTCTGCTCTTTCTTCTCCTGATCCTTCCAGTACGGGTCCGAGTAGCTGGGAACAATGTGGACGGCGAACTCTGCGTGAGAGAAGACGGGACCGCGGTTGTAGACCATGTAGTCAACGGAAAACTTGATACCGTCGCGGACGACCCAGCCGCGGCTGCGGTAGTGGTGGTAGACAACATACTTGAGGAGGAAAGGGTCGTCGGGGCGGACAAGCAGAGCTGAGGAAGGTGGGAAGTAGGAGAGGGAGCGGCAAAGCTGGAAGAGCTGGAGAGGCTCGACGACCTTCTTGGTGCGGGCGGCGACAACCTCGAGGACTCCAAGGCCGTAGGTCAAGAAGAAGGCTTCTTCAAGGGACAATTGGAGATGCTCTTCATTTTGGACCGGCTCATCGACGGCAATATCGGTTGAAAATACTGTAGTCTTCTCCACCAATGCCGAGCCATCAGACCGGGCCGTCTTGATTGAAGACTCCCCAGATTGCAGGGTTTCTGTAGAGTTCTGGGTTGGCAGAGACTCATCCACGAGCTTTCCTTCTTTCCGCAGCTGTTCTTCCAGAGCCTCACGTTCTTTCCGAGCCCTCTCATTCTTCATTTCCCTCCTCTCCTGCCGCCTCTTGTTGGTGTAGTCCTCTGCCTTGATCTGGCCGGACAAGATGCCCCGCCGGTGCTTCTCACGGTCCAGCCATGTCGGTTCGCTTCTACTCAGGCTGCCCTTCCCGAAGAAGCCTTGCTCCCATAACGCACGCACACTGGCAGGATCTGTGACATGGACTGACCTTGTCTCGTAAGAGAGGTAAGCCACATGGCGATTGGGCGGGTGCGAGGTTGGCGGGTTGAAGTATTGGGAGCAGATGAGGTAGGCAATTCGGAGCAAAGATAGTGGGTTGTGCGGAACGAAAGCCGGCAAAGGATAGGTCACGACTGGAAGCGGTTGGGCATGAAGCTTTGCATAGTTGGGCCTTTTCTGGCGCTGCGAGGCCGGCTTTGCACTGGGCTTGGAGTTTTTGTGCTGGGCGCCTTGGCCGTTGGCAGCTGCATCTACAACGCCATTCTGGTGCTCCACTGCAGATGGCATCGAAGTAGAGCTCTGCACCTGGTCGGACATAATGACCAATAGGGACTGCTAGCAACCTTTCCGACAGAAGTCAGTCTCAAGTTTCAACAATGCGTAAGACGAGATGAAGTGAGGCAATGGAAGTGTAGATCAGATACCGTTGTAGTCTAATACACGAGACCACCATCGAGAGCAACAAAAGTCAGTGTCGCTCCCATTGTGGGATTACAAAAGGTTGTCATCATCTAGAGGGCTGGTGTGCATGTGATGGAAGAAGAAAGGCTGACTCACCGAAATGCGTGGAATTACGCGCGAGGATGCCTATCCATTGGCCAGTCCAGAGGTCTGGCTATAGGCAATAGCGGTTGGAGCCTTTCGGCAGGATGATGGATTGGATAGCGACAATAGTGTCTGGTGCTGCAGAACCTCACATGGTTGCGGTGGTGAGAGGTGGAAGCGGATGAATTTTGCGGCGCGAGAAAAAGGTTGTTGGAGCCGAGATTTCCCCGCGGCGCCGCGCTAAACCCCTTCGAGCTGAGTCCGACCAGCTCCGTCATCGTTCCTCCATCCGGACGCTGAGCCGTTCACAGGAAGCAGTCCAGCAGCTGTATTCCAGTTAGTTCGCCCTGTAATTTGTACGTCTGGCACCCTCCCTTTGCGATTATCCCTTGTCCTCAATCGCGATATGATCCGTGCGGCAAGAGCGGTGGCAAATTGACTTGTTGTTGGACTTGTTTCCGTTTGCTCTTCCTCCGCCGGCTTTCGCTCTTTCATCTCTGCCTTCGCAGACCCATCACATTTTCCGACCTTCTCAAAACTGTCGAGTTTTGGGGCGCGCAGGTCCATGTTGCCCTGCACAGTGGTCACCTCTTGGCAACAGCAAACATCGCTGCAAAACCTGACTCTGAAGACTAATTTTGAGCCTCCCTGCAGTTAATCAACACCTTCATCTGGCACATCCTCTCACAGCAAGGTCGAGCCTGGTGTCCACAGTATGCTCTTGTCTCGACTGCTTTTACGAGGTATCCCTCGTACAACGTTGCTCAGAAGGCCTGTAAGGTCGTTGGCTACGTCAGCACCTTTACACGCCACTCGGTCTACAAAGCAATCAGGACCTCTGAGCCTCCGCCGACCACCTGTACCTGCGCTCCCGCTTCGAGGCATTTCACCGAAGAAATCTATAGGAGCAACCCGGGCTACTCGACCTGCCGCGCCTCGTGATCAATCACATCAGGAAAAAGAAGATGCTCAGCAGGCACCCTCAAGAGTCGAAGCTGTATCAGCTGCACTGAAGGAAAGTGCTGGCAACCCTGAAAATGCCCTCAATGCTCCTGTTCACATACCAGAGGATCCGCAATCTGTACTCAAGACAGACCATCCAGCTACATCCATCCTAGCCAACTCATCCATCGTTGTGCAAAGGCAGCTGGAGATGATGAACGTACTCATGGGCTTTGAGCAGGCCAATAAATACGTCATCATGGACGGACAAGGGAACCACATTGGTTTCTTAGCTGAGAAAGAGAATGGTTTTGGGGGCACCATGGCACGGCAAATGTTCAAGACCCACCGTAGCTTTACAACTCACGTCTTCGATAAACACGAGAAGGAGATTCTGAGGGTACGTACTTTCCCTCCAATTGCAACCAGAACTCCTACTTAACAGCCTTAGTTCCACCGGCCGTTCAGCTGGATCAACTCCAAAATCCGCGTCTACGATGCCATCAGCGGCGCCGACCAGCCACACACCCCCACCGACGCCCTTCAAGGCACGAGCGCTTCTTCACTCATCAACCAAACCTCTGCGCAAATCTCGCCCCTCCCCCTCTCCTCCATGCGCATCATCGGCGAAGCCCAACAGCAATGGGCTCCCCTCCGCCGTAAATACAACCTCTTCCTCGCGCGCGACTCGTCAACCGACCACGACCCCAACGCACCGCAACTGACCTCCGGCGATCTCCCGCTCTCCACCTCCACCTCTCTCGCCATCCCGTCCCCCAGCACGGCCGACCCCACCCGCCACACCTTCGCCCAATTCGCCTACGTCAACGAACCCTGGCTGTCGTGGGACTTCACGCTGCTCTCCGCCGACGACCGCCTGCTCGGCTCCGTGAACCGCAACTTCGCCGGCTTCGCCCGCGAGATCTTCACCGACACGGGCGTCTACGCGCTGCGCATGGACGCCGCCAGCCTGGCGCAGGAGCCGAAACACCTCATCTCGCACACGGCGCAGCAGGGAGAAGTCGCCGCGCCGCCGGCGGGCATGACGCTCGATCAGCGCGCCGTCATGCTGGCCACGGCCGTCAGCATCGATTTTGATTACTTCTCGCGGCACTCGGGCGCCGTGGGCGGCATGGGCTTGCCGCTGCCCATCTGGATCCCTGGGGGCGGCGGAGCGGCGGCAGAGGGCGCGGCAGCGGAGGGCGCGGTGGCGGGGGCTGGCGAGGCGGGCGCCGCGGGGAGGACTGTGGGAGGTGTGGCGTCATCGGAGAGCGCGGGCGCCGCGGTGGCGGGTGCAGGGACGATGGTCGGATATGAAGCAATGCAGGGCCGGCGCGGGCAGCAGGAGGAAGTCTGGGGAGAACAGAGTCCGTGGGATGAGTCGGGTAGGGGCGGCGGCGGAGATGGTGCCCCGCCGAGCGCTGGGGCTGGTGGAGGTGGAGGTGGTGATGGTGGAGGAGACGGGTTTGACTTTGACAGCTTTTTTTAAGCGCGGTGCATTGTCACCAAGTTAGAGCTCTCCTCTCTGTTGAAAATACAACTTTATATCAGAAATTTTGCAACGGAAACCGCACAATTGTGTGAGAAAGTGAAGCATTCATACGGACGGCCGTGCTGCAAATGCTCTCTGAAATTTTGGGTCAGGACAAATACTTCTACAGTAGGTAATGCTCCGAGAGCACGGGGAAAGTCACCCCACTTCTGAGAGTATGTCACAAATTCTATACGAATGTACTTTATTTCCGAGACGCACGGGAATTCTAGGGAATTTTATTTTATTTTTCCAGATCCACACTGCCCACAATCTGACTTGGCAGACCTCATGCACATCATCAAGGATACGGGGCATAGAAGAGGGGTGTCATTAAAGCTGTTCCAACATTTGTATGATCATCTTAACGGATTCAAATTCGGGTCTTGCAGCGAACTTACTCCAACAACTGATGTCCCTAGCCGGCTCTTATGCCACTCTCATGTAAAATACTCATATCTTGCTATTGACCGCACACGTCGTCCTTTTAATGCCTTTTCCTCGACAAATGAATACGTAAAGATGTTACATTGATTAATTCTCGTTGACGGCTGAAACTGAGCATTTTTGTGTTTAATAAAGCTGGAGTCCATCACGAGCCTCTCCTCTCGTTGAAAACAACATCTGGACAGAACCTCAAAAGGGAACGTCGAACCGCCCATAACGACCCAGGGTAAAGTAAAACCTGTAGCAGCCAAGAGCAGCGGACCAGGATTTCAGACCACACGCAATAGCTTCCGCCGAGAGTGGCCGGCGAGGCCAATGTGGCTTCTCCAAAAAGTATCAGTGGGAAATCCAAATCTTAAGCACGCAAAATGAGTCCCAGACTACCCATTCCTGCCACGTTGATTGTTCAGGCGTCGGCTTAAGGTGTTAAGCGTTGGCGTAACCGTCACCGTACCATTATGTGTATATACATGGAGTAAGGGCCCGTTGCCAGTTTCATGGTTCGTTCGAAATATCATGTCCGAACATTGCGTTGGTTGCCTGCATGTATTAGACACGAAAGGAGACTTTTTTTTGTTTGTTTCGAGATTTAGTGACCCACGCAGTAGATAGTGATGTTTGCTACGTTTGTCGAAGTAGTAGCAATATCACTTCCTTGCAAAATTTGCCTACGGACGACGATCATGAACCTACACGTTGGATATATGAATGAGGGAAGGCCTTGGCTACTAAAATCATTTGTGGTCTCACTAGGAAGCCTGGAAGAGGCTAGGGCTAGTTAATAATTCTGAGGTGTTTGGGATTTGAGTATGGGACTTGATAGATGACATGAGAGTAGATTAAGATCAAACGACTCTGTCTTGCTAAAAAAAAAAAAAAAAAAAAGTCAGGGATGAAATTGTAAGCAAAGCTACCTCACAGGGCTCCTACTCAGCGATCAGTACGGCCACGCGTACTACATGCCAGACGACATGGACTGGGAAGAACTCTCAGAGGGTCAACTAATCTCCATCTGAATCTTCATCTGTCAATCCTTCAAGCGCATAACCAACCTTGTAGATCAGTACACGTCTAAGTGGGCTTCGATGCTTTCAGGGGGAAACAATGACAACAAAAGGAGCACTTATGACCCCCTAGCAACTCAATATGGAATTTAATACTGGCGCCTGCAGCATTTTTCAAAGGGGCACTGTTCATTGTCTCAAACGATGATGAGCAACAGAATATGAGCATCCAGAAACCCGCTCTACCTCTCTTGGCTGACGAAGACGGGCGTTGAAACAATATTACAAGAATAACATATGGGAAGACTGCCTCTTCAAGGGCTGAGAGTCAGTTGCTGGGGCTTCAAAGTTATTGCGAACTGGCGCCTCCAACAGTGCCGTCCTCTTGGATCTGCCGAGGTTCTGGACTCGGCCGCCATTGAAGTAGCGGACGCAGAGAGCACGCAGAGGATGAACACGCACCTCAAGTGGAACCCAACCGCCAAAGATCCGAGGAACGAGAGGCTATGCACAGCAGGGATCTCTCTCAGGTGTGTACATGACCTGCTAAATGCATCGGATCCGCCAATGATAAACGCCAGACCCGCTTTCTACGAGCATCCAAAGCAAGATAGCACCGTTCCCAACTCCAGTGCATGCGCACCCAGCAATACCGTGCAGACGACTAGTCACCACAACACTTACAAACCCAATCCCCTCCTCACATTCTCCTTCACGATCCTCTCATACTCTTCTCTCTTCTCCCTCCACATCCGCGCCGCATCCACATTCGCCGGACTCTCGTCGTTCGGCTCCGCCAGCATGCTCATGACCGAGATGAGGATCTTCTCGACGCTCTGGATCGGGCTCCACCGCTCCGACGCGTGCTCGTAGTGGTTCGGATCGTCGCCGGGCGGGTGCAGGATGCTAATGCACACGGCGCCGTTGGGGTAGACTAACACAGGAGCCCCACGAATCAGCAAAGCAAGCCCAGAGCAAGGAAATCAACCCCGAGACGTGCGGCAATTGCGCTCTCACCATTCGGATGCCACATGTCGCACGTGAACCGCATCGTTGGCGGGGCGAGCGGGTAGTCCTTGGGGAAGCGCAGCTCGGCCGGGAAGATGCCGCCCTCGAAGGGCGTGCCCTCTGGCCCCTGGATGAGCGCCTCCCACACGAACATGTCGTCCTCGTTGACGGGCCCGGCGGTGATTCCATCGGGCGGGTCGTTGGACAGGGCTTTGTACTCGTGGAAGAGGCGTTTGGAGGCGACGGAGGTGGCGGCCATGGCTGTCGTTGTTCTTCCTCTTCTTTCTGCAGGTGTCGGTTCTACTTGGGGGAGCAAGGGAACGTGGTTGGCGTCGCTCGGGCACAGGATAGAGGGCGCACGAGCGTTGTGGGGGTCGAAAGCGGTTGCAGGAATGGTTGGTTTCGTACGGAACTTGTGGTGAAGTGTTGCGGAGGGGTGCGGGGCAGGCGGTGTCGACTGAATCGTTATCGGCATTGACGCGGAGGTGAAGATCGAGGCCCCCGCTCGTCGGGTCAGCTCCGAGTGTGGGGGTCACGAGCATTACGCTGGATTGTTTTTAGTACAGCATAACACTTGGATTTAACACATTCTCATGAACAGCTCTCAACTCGAATTTCATTCCTGATTATCCTGTACACTTGTTCCCTGTTTTACATGATAAACATCCAACCCAGACCTCCTTCCGCGGAAGTCAGAATGTGTCTGAGCCCCACTACCACTGGTGCTTAAGCCGTCGATGTACGCTCATTGTACTCTTCCTTACGACCTCGCTACCTTCTGCAATCACACTTATTTCTTGCCCTTCCTGCTACGCATACCTCTCCTCTCCGCATTCTTCGCCTTCCTCGCCGAAGCCTTCCGCCACGCCTTGAAACGATCACCCGGCGTAAACTTGCTGACCTTGTCCTCAACACCAGCCCTCTCCGCAATCCTACCAATCTCCCAATTGGCCTCCCTATACATGTAGCCCGGCCGCAACATCAAGTTCTTCTCCGGAATATTCTTCTTCTTCCGCGCCGGCACCTGCTTGACGTCAACATTGTGCGGCGACACCTTGGGCACCAAATCGCCGCTCTCCTCCGCAGCCACCTCGCTCCTCGAAACGGCAAGCATGCCGAGCCGTCTCCTGCGTGCTGCGTGCGGCGGGGTGGGCAGCGTCTGGGTGCGGTCGAAGACGACGCCGATGTAGCGGCGCTTGGGGTGTTGGGCCGGGTCCTTGTAGTACTTGACATAGCCGGCGGCCGTCGCGTGGATGGTGTGGTCGCGGCCCATGGCGCAGTTCTCGCCGGGGTACCATTGCGTGCCGCGCTGGCGGAAGATGATGTTACCGGGGACGACGTATTGTTCTGGAAGGGTGTGAAGAGGAACGTCAGCAACAAAGGCATGGAGCAATTGAATTATTTCCGGATGGATTGTGATGTTGAGGCACATGGCGCAGGGCTGGGGAATTGAGAGAACTGCGTACCGCCGGTCTTCTTGGCCCCCAACCGCTTTCCGGGGCCGTTCTTGGGACCGTTTGCGCGCCCTTGCGCCTGATGCGTGGCGTGACGGACGAAAGCCAGAGTCGGCGACGAGGACGAGGCGGCGAGCGAGGCGCGGAGGATGTCGAGGACATTGAGGGAAGCGGCGGGCGAGGTCGAGGCGTGCGCCACCCGCGACGCGGCCAGAGCAGCCCGAATGGGCGCTTGGGCGCGTGGTCGGAGCATTGGGCGGGAGTGGTGTTGCGGAGGTTGAAGCAGTGGTGGACCACCGAGAGTCCGCGGTTGGATTGTCTGTGAGCTCGGGAAACTTTGGATCGCGGCTTGGCGTTTATCTTCAGGTCACGTGCGACATCGTCCAACACGCCCGACCTGCAAGCTTAATGCTCGGATGGATGCTACCGCGGGTACCTGATCGACGCCTGCTTATGCTGACAGGGGCCGATGAGTTTAATTCTGCCCATCTCTTCGATCTTGTCAAAGCCAGCCCGCTTAGTTCCGGAAAAGCGTCGTGTTCTATTCTAAGCCCGGAACGCCATGCGGATGAACAGTCGGCATACATCAAGGCCGGAAGCATGACAGACCGGTGATCACTCAAATGCTGGGTGAGACTTTTCATCCATCATTCTTCGGTTTTATGACAAATTTCCGCCCATGGAAAACCTTGCCCTTTAATGGCAAATACTCAAAACGCCTGAAGACCCACGCTCTATGACATCTCCTTACACGCGAATACAATCGGGTCTGCATGAGTCGACACAGCCTCACACCCGAACCAAGCCCGCCCACAGTTCCGGATTTTAACATAATTCAGAGCAATGAAGATGTCAAGACATGAACTCCTCAGATCCATCATCATGCCTCGAGGCCGTCTCAACAGGCGTCATCATTCGCGGTGCAACCGGCGTCGGACAAGGAAGAAGTTCGGTTGGTTCGGGCCCCGCTGCGGCAGCATCCCTCGAAAGCAGGCAAGGCCGCATGCGGTTGTCGAAACGCAACTTGAGACGACCAGGCCCCCAGAAAGGGCAAGCGAAGCAGGAGGAAGCGGAGCGGAAAGTCCGAAGGGGATAAGGTATTGATCGACAGGTACGGCTCTCAATGTTGTTGAGAGAATTAAGCATGGACAAGACGTCTCGCCTGCGCTTCGAAAGTGTAGGTGACGTCGATCTAGACCCTCGGAGGAGCCGAGGACCAGGAAACCCCAACTCGGTAGCCTTGCTTGCTTTTTCTTGTCGGTTTGCATATTCCGAGTTTAGGAACCGGTCTTCTGCCGAAGCAAAGCCATCTTCACCTGCAGGTAAGCCAGTATGGCTGGATCAGATACGGATGGCTGCTGGCGTTGGGCATGAGCCTGGATGGAGCGGCCGGGAACAGACAGATTCCAAGATTCGATGGAGGAAGCGCGTGTCGGCTCCAGGTAGGGGTGATATGAAGAAGACCGGGAGGGCGAGGAAGCCTGAGGCATGGTCTGGATGGATGCAGACGGAGTAGACATGGCGGTAGCAAGCGTGAAGAAAAAAAAAATATGGAGCTGTGGTTGAACGCAGATTTCAAAGGAGCACCTATGTATCCGGAAGGTGACGAGGACCCGAGGGATCGTTATGTATGTATAATGCCGCGTCAGGGCGGAACTCGGAATGGGCTCTCGGGCAGACTCAGAGGCGTTGGGGGCGGAATCTTGCAGCTGCGCGAGCATGCTTGCGATATAGTAGCGCAGAGATTAAGCGGGCGGAGAACGAGGGCATGGATGCTGGGCCAATTGCGGAGGTGCGGACGGAGCCCATGACGGACAAGCAGGAGCGGAATGACAAATAGACAGCACGGACAGCATGAAACGAGATGGTAAACAGAGGGCCAGGCAGGCGTTGCGGGAGATCGGAGGGCCGCTGGGCGCTCTGAGTCGAAGCGCTAGGGAGCATGTCTTGTGGTGGTGATTTGGAATAAACCCATTTCTCGCACGGCAAGCGAGCAGCGGCGCCGCAGACCCTGGCTGCTGCCGGGCCACCGCCCGCCCGAGCAGCCAACCATCCGCACCCCGCCATACGCCCGCCGCCTGCTCCTCCCACGCTGCTCCAACACCAGCTCGCCAGAAGGCCCGACACCGACGCGGCTGCTTCAACAGATCCGCCCGTCGCCAAGCCGCCCCCTCCATCGCCGCGTCGCGATAGCGCTGCAGCTGAGCTGGCCACATGCTGCATCCCGCTGCAGCGCTGCCTGCCCTATCCACGCCCGCGCGCCCTGCCCTGCTGCACGCCTTCCTTTCGGCTGATGTTGGCTCTGGCTGACGAGCTTCATCCCACTGCTGTCCCGCTCTTCGACGATGGCAGTGCCGTTTCGCCTGCCGATTCGCCTGCGAATCCGCCAATCCGGACAGCTGTCTCGAGGTGATTACCGCACTCGGCGGAGTATCACTCATCAGGCCAACTCGGCCGAATCGTGCAATGACGATATCCCGGAGCAGTCAGTGAGTACAAGGCGAAACCATGGCGTCTGCCAGAAGACTCTTTCGGGCTCGTGTCTCACAGAGGGCATACACCCATCCGAAGGGCAACTGCTGCCGTGAACATGCCGCCTATATCCTGCTGTAGCCTACCGCCTCGAGTGTTTTTGTCATCAATCATCGTACGTTTCCCGTATCCCACTCGGTGCTCTCAGCGCCTCGTGGCATGTGTCTGCGCCACATGGGCTGAAAGGCGCCATCCACCCCCATCTCCGCGCAGCTATCATGAGAAATTAGCCCTATCTCCAGGATTTCAAACCACAGCGCCAAACTCCAAGCACTTCAGCCACGCGAAAAACTGCCTAAACCGTCCAATGAAACGCTCGTCGGCCATTCCCGCACACCGGAACTGCTGCTGACACCTTCGTCGCCCGACACGCCTCTCCTCACCACTCGAGCAAGAACTTCCAAATCCCCAAACAAATACCCCGCCCCCTCGTGCCCGAATAGCGAAACGCAGTTTCTAGGCCTCGGAGTCGCCCTATCAGCCAGTTGTCGATCTCGATGGCTACTGCGAGGGGAAAAAGCATCGCCCGGAACCCTAATGAAGAGCCGGCGAGAGGCCTTGCAACCAGCCCCAAGGCGCATTCGCACAAAGCGGATGCCTTACGTTGCCCATCTATCCGCGGGAACGACTCGCGAGTAAATGATGTTGCGAAGCACAACAAAAGTAGAAATGAGTCGTTACCGTTACTCGCTCATTCCACGTCAACCTTAACTTTTATTCCCAGCCGTTCGGAACGCAAAGCCTGTGCTTCCCGCCCTCCAAGTGCCGCTTGTTCATTTACATGAGCCTAAATAAAGACACCCCTGTCGTTTTGAGGCCGACCTCGTCGGTGATGCTGACCAAGTCTTGTGCCACATCACAAATGTCATGATCGAGTTGCGATACGTACAACAAATCGTGCCAGCGCGTGCCTGACAACCAGCCGTCGCTCAGACTAAGTACACGTGCGCACGCAAGTTAGTCATGATTTAATTGCACATCTTGCGCTCCGTGCTCTAGACATGAGGACCAAACGAATGATATTGCCAACACTCTAAGGATGTATGCACTTAATCTATACTAGCGATATGCCCTCTATCATCTCTCCGGATTCACCCCTGGCAACCACCACGCTTTGTCATGCTCTGAGCACAAAAATGGAGGCCGGGCATCGCTGAACCGATCCAGCGGTCCCGCACAACCTCAAGCGAGACTTAAAAGGGCGGGATGTATGTCGTCGGCGGCGTTCTCGTGGGTGGCCTCAACAAAGAAGGTCGGAAACGCTGATTTCTCGCGCGATGCGGAAGTCTCTCCAGTTGGTACAACAACGAAAAAAGAAAAAAGGCAAAATAAGCGATGCGGGAAAAGAGCATGGAGCAAACAGAAAGAAGGAAAAGAGCTTCACCAACCCGGAGACCCCGGGGCAGCCATCTACAGCCGTCCTTATTCTTGCACTGCCGCTCCTCATGACACATCAAACACTCCTCCAACACTTCTGGCGCCTCCGCAAACACTAGCAAGCCCAATGACGACGTAACACAACACAGACGCACACCCTTCATGAATCGAACACTGGCCCGTACGCCGGCACGCCCCTGCTCTCCAGCTCAAACACGACCCAATCGACGACCCTCTTATTCGAAATAATCACCACCCCCTCCGCGCCGCTCTCCTTGTACACGCTGTACGCCAGCGCCGGCAAGTCCTGCCTGCCCACGCGATCCGTATCCACAATACACGCCCTCGGGTCCGCCTTTCTGACGGCCGCTACGACGCCCGCGCCATACGTGCGCTCCGGATTACGTGTGCTCCAAATAATCCGCACGTCGTGCTCGGGTGCGCCAACGAAGAACCCAAGGCAAGGCCCGATGCCGCTGCCCGTTGCAACCATAACGACGGGCGAGAACAACTTGGCCACGGCCGCCATGCCCTGCGCCGGCCCGCTGCGCACCCACAGCGCGCGCGGCGGCGCCGCGATCACGCGCCTCGTCCAGTCGCCTGCCGCCGACACGACGAGCGAGAAGCCTTCGCGGCCGTCCGACCGTGGGATCGTTGCGAAGGCGTGGTTCTCGATGAGCGGGCGGTCCGACACACGGATTGCGCTGCAGAGGGCGGGGCGGTGGGTGAAGAAGTGCAGCCGGATGGCGTGCGCGGAGAGCGGCTCTGCGGTGACGGGGCACAGGCGCAGACGCGCCCAGGGGTAGATGACGAGGAGGGTCGCGGTGAGGAGGAACCAGAAGGCCGGGGAGGTGAGGAGGATGATGCCCGCAGGCGTGGGGGTGGAAGTGGTGCGCGCCCTGAGGACGGCGGAGGTGGCGAGTTGGGCCCAGAAGAGGGCGAGGACGGCCCAGCCGGCAAAGCGGTGCACGCCTTCGAAGTAGTCGTGGTACTTTTGGCGGACGTTGGGCAACGCTAGCACGATGATGCTGATCAGGAGCGCGAGCAGAATGGAGGCGAAGACCACGAAGACGGGGGACGGTTGTCGCCCGCTGGTGTATTCGCGAATCACAATACCCGTGTAGACTGCGTACCAGACTGCAGAGGCCGTGGCGCAGCCGCTGTGGAAGCCGCCATAGCTGTATATCATGGCGCAGGAGCGGCGGAACCAGAGCGGGAACGAGTGCGGGACGGCGATGCTCGTTGCGAAGAGCACATTTATGACGTGCTCGTTGCGGACGGCGATGGAGACCATCACGTTTACGGCGACGGCGGTGGCCACCGAGTCCGATGCGAGCTTGCCGGAGGCGTAGTCGTCGGAGCCGAAGTCGCCAAAGGAGAAGCCGACGACGCCCCAGAGCAGGTTGAGGAGGAAGACTACCGTGTAGATCTTCCGGTAGACGGAGAAGAACTGCCATCGGAAGGCTCGATACAGAGGATGGCCTTTCTGCGGTGGGAGTTTGAGGAGCTTGGGAGAGTCGTAGGACTTCCTGGAAAAGACGCTGGGCGATGTGGTTGAACCGCGGCTGATTTCTTTCTCTTTGCTGTCCTTGACTGAAGAGGAGACGCTGACGCTGTCGCCGGAGACAGCCAAGTCTTTGGGCTCATGCTCAGAATCGGGAAGGAGCTCGGGATTCACTGCTACCACCGCCTTGGCAACTTCTAGGTCAGGCAGCCCTGGGGACATGGCATCATTCCCCTTCTCGGCCGCCGCTTCCGACGAATTCATTAGGCAAAGTGCTACTGAACCGATCTTCTACGGGGATGGCTGTGCCTGGGACAACGTCAAGCTGTCAACTCCAAGCTTACAGTGCATTTTGTAGGATCGGACTCACCGCTTCTTCCAATGGGAAATATTTGGGACCTTTTGGAAACCTCGGCCAAGCTGAAGTGCCGCACTGACTGGTGGGCGAACTGAAAGAACCAATGCTGTCTCAAAGGCGGGTGTTTTGGCAAGCAACGCTGGGTCCCGTGCCTTTGCTGGGAAGGAAAAAAGAATCTTGAAATCAACTGAGCGGAGAACTCTGGCTTGAGGACCCTGGTTCTAGTGATCGTGCTCATACAGACACGTGGGAGAACAGCTTTATAGCAACGGATCAAGGATATGACTGCCCAGGTATCATTTGGCGCTAAACGGTGGAGTGGCAAGTGGCTGTTGATAAGCGAACACAACGTGGAACGTACGGCGGAGTACGAGCAAAATGAGGCGCGTCGTAAAAGCGCCAAGTGTGGTAACGATGGGCTAAAGCCTAACATAGAACACGGTGCGGTGGAGGTCGAAGTGGTGAAATGGCGGGAAAGCTTCCTCATCTGGTAGAGCCGTATCAGCAGTATGCTCAACGGCGCATCGGACCCTGGGATGCGCAAAATCCTGCAGAATGGAAGGGAGTGACTGATAGCCCCAATCTTCAGGGACGAGGTAGCTGTTTACTGCTCGACGTCCTTCCGCTTTGCGCGTTCCATAGCATGCATGCGCGAGTCCGAATGACACTACATGCATCTACGTTCCGAGGATCCGCACGTATCTAGTGTCCGGTTTTGACTGTCCTTCCAGTCGGGAAGGGTCTCGGCCGCAAGGGTCCACGAAAGAAATAACGTCACAGTTTCGACTGGTCAGAACAGCAAACCCGGATGAGGACTGCCATGATGGTATAGTTTCTGAAAATGTTGGAACTCACGTCTGTTGCAATGCTGTATCTATCGGGCTCAGCTGAGTATGTCATTTCGGCGGTTAACAGACCCAAATGTCAAGGCCGGAACAGCAGGCCTGTGAACGAGCTTGCACATGAGGGACCAGGTGGGAAGATAGGGATGCAGCACAGTGAGCATGCCATTTCACTTTGGCGCATCGTTGTGAACGGTGTTGGTGTGGATGAAGTCTGAGGAAGCAGACGTGATTGAGGAAATGGGCCATCAGTTGCCCACAAGCCATGGCCACACACTACTTCATACGGATGCCATTGCCACCTTCTCTTCGATACCTATGCTGTTCAAAGACCCCAGTGAGGTAGGTCGTTGGTTCCCGTCCCTGCTGTCTCATTTGCTTGCAAGTCGACAGCTCATCCGACACTCCGATTGCTGGGGCTTGCCCACGTCATCGTAGTTGCTCATCTCCTTGATGCGTATCAAAAGAGATTTTCCATTTATATAAGATAGGCAGGTGTGCAGGAACTGCATACTGGCAAGCAAATGGGTTGCATGATGCATGCCAAGGCGGGTCAGTGGTAGATTGAAACCTGTAGAGGAGGTGCAAATGGCCGGGCTCATGCCGGAGCAAATAAAAGACGAGGTAGGCTATTGATAGTATGAGTAGGCACACTATTCCATGCTCGGCTACATCATTTTCGGCACGTTGGCGCCTAAGGACGACTACAGAAGCTGCAAATTCCCCGGCATCGGGAATCGGGTACCTGTATCCTGTTTGCCGCTCCGGTAGGCAGTTGCTATCAATTCTGTTGGCCTGTCAACTTAGCATCGGCGATATCTCATATCCGTCCGGTAGATGATTGGAGATGAGGAGTTTGGTGGGGCCAATTGTATGGAGAAGGTGCATGGGTGGTAGTGTGATTTTAGCAAGCGAAGGCGCAGACACGACGCCCAAAAGCTGACCAATGCCATGCGTCCGGACTGCTTCCGACCTTCCGCCTCCAACGATCGCCACTGCACATGCTGAACGGTCGTATCCCTCTCGATATATTGTACAAGAGCTTGTGTTGATGGATTCTGAGGCTCTGCGTATATTCGTATTCTCCGTGTGTGCCACTGCTCGTACTTCACGCAGTTACTTCCAGCGGTCCAAATCCAAACACTAACCACCTATGACTTTGAACTACGTCAATTCATTAAACTGAGTTTCCCAAAGAGCTCGGTAATCAGCACAGCGACCGACTGCCGATTTCAGCAAAAGTTCATTCAGGGAAGAAACGCCACATCAGCAGCTGAAGACTCAGTTATTCATAAAGCTCCGAGTTTACGGAATTACAGCCTCTCTAAACAATTCCAGAGAAATTTTTGATGTCTCCCAAAGGCCTATTCTTTACTCGAGCCGTAATTTGGCAGATTTGGCCCGACAATCGACATCGTCTTGTTGCGCCACATCCGATTGGAACCCGCGCTGATATCGCTGTTGTGCTCCACAGCACTTACAGGAATACCATCAAGTAGGGTAAGAAGCAGAGAACGCGTGCATCCGCAACATGGACCATGCATCCACGACAGTAGGGGCAGGCAAAACCCTCTGCGGCAGCTCATGGGCCGAGTTCACATTTCCCGGGTTCTGGGCGGGGGAGAGGTGAGGCTTACAAAAAAGTACCCTGGATTCTGCTGAATGAGATTCCCATTAGTGACATAACTGGATGTTTTAATGGCAGCAATTATCAAGCTGTCACGAGCACGATGCATACTGGCCTCATGCTGTCGGGGTCGGAAGCTGGAGAGCGCTAGGATTTCAACGTCATCTGTTCACTTCTGTGCAATATGGTAGTGGTTTGAAATTCGGCCATGTCGTGCAAAATGTCATTCGTCAACTCGTACATCCAATTTCTGACTAGGTCATCCGCACAGTATCTGAGAAGGTAGACCTTGGTGTGTCAACCTCACCTTGTTGACAGTGATTTAAAATACAACATCCATGAACGCCTAAAATAACCGAGGAGAAGACGCATTTGGAAGGGTATGTGGACTCACCTCTCATGGAAAACCCCGGGTACAAGCTTTAAGTCATCCTTTTTGTACGACCTACGAAGAGCGAAACTGTCAGCCGGTTTCGTATTACCACGAGTAGACTATACAAGCGATATCTATCAAATTCAACTGCGTACAAAATCCATGCGGCAGTAGAGATGCTCAGGTCGTAATATGTTCGGAACCGAAGGCGTTCAGGGTAAGATTCATGCACGAAGGAACAATAAGGTGCCCATGATGCGTGTGTTCGCTCAGGGATGTTACCGGACATTGGGGTGCGTCCCTCGTCTGCCCTGGCTGTTCACGTGCATGGCGCAGGTGCCACTTAGCGCTGCTGGGCACACAAAGAGAGTAAAGTGATACGGCCACTTGAGCCCCACCCGTATGAAATCACGGGTGCTAGTCGCCAGACGGAAGCAAATCGCCGCTGTCTTCTGTTGTCACTTGTACTTGGTGACGTGATAGTACCTTTTCTCACTTTACCTTACGCTGATCACTGATCCTTCCCTAGGTTTCTCTCTCCTGCGCCGCGAGAAATTGGCCGGACGACGGCAGCGGATCGCAACCGCGCTAAGCCCGAATATGGCAGTTGGATGGAAAATGTTTCCTTTTCATGAGCATCGCGCCGGATCATTGCCCCGATAACAGTCAGGCGTATTCGAAAAGGTTGACAGGTGCATATCGTCCATCTGCACTGGTGTTTTCCTGATGTCCTGTCGCAGACCCACAGACGATGCTCCAAGCTCACGCATGACGATTGATCCGGCTTGAACACTCGCAAGAGTCAGATAATCGATGTGCTTGGCGAGAGCGACAATGGCAACGTGCCAGAGATGTCCAACCAGCTCAACTTTAACAGACAGTGTATGTTGTTTGTGGGATGATACAGAGATGCCATCAAAAGTCCGCTAAAGGTGTTGATAAGACAGCGGTTCTTCCCCTAACTGGAAGTAAGGGCCCAGAGGGGCCTTCAGAAGGGTGACTGATTGTAAAAGGGAGTTGTATAAGTCTTGTGTGAGCCGAAGATTTCAGAAATACTGTGGGCCTCAAAAGCGTAGATAGCCGCTGTGTGCCAAACGACTGGTACTCTGAAGCATTGAGTGGCGGCACGGCAGAGCATGATCTGCAGGACATGGCTCGAAAACCATGCGATAGGCGATCTCCGGTCCATGTGTGGCCTACCTTGAAAGCCCCGCTGGTGACGAGGATGGGAGTATCTGGCCATGTGGAATCTGCATTAGCAAAGCTTTCTGACGAAGGAACCGGACAGCGAGGCGAAAAATTTCTCCCCGGAGCGAGCGGTATTTAATCGGGTGTGTTGATAGTAGCCGTAGAAACTGTTGAAATCATGAAAAACCAGACTACGGCAAAAGCGACAGCTTGGTGAGCGATGAGACAGGATGAATATGTCGCAATAACGACGCCATCACACTAAATCCGAAAAGGAAGAGGGTTGGTAGTCCTTCGCAAGCTATACAGTCAGAGCGCCGTTGCTGTAGCTTAGCAAGGTAATGATCACGCCCATAATCAAGGCTAAGGTGCTTGGCAGGACGGAGGATGCTCAATTTAAGGTCGGCAGTCCCTGAAGCACCCATAACTCGCTGGGCATTTCCATTCTCCTTTGGCCCACTCATCGGCGATCGTTGCACGCTGCGAGGCGATGGACGACCAGGGAGCGCATGCGGAAGATCGCCAATGAGGCGACTTGACCAGGGGGCTAGCCGAAAGCAGCAGGCGCAACGGATCGTCCCTTTGCACTCGCAGCTCTCTTTCTCGATAGGGTTGCGCGCACGTTCTTTACTCGGTGATAAGCTCCCAGCGGAATGCACCCGGCCCAGGAAAAAAAAAAAAAAAAAGACATGTAAGGTGGCATCCTTGCGTATGCCTAAGAGCATGCTCTCGTAAAGGCGCAGAGATAACCTACGCGTGATGCAGGAACGTGGCTGGGCTTCCCTGTCGCTCGGTTGAGGTCCGAGGTCCTGATATACGGGAGAGGTAGGTGAATGTGAGGGCCGGCATCACATGCAAATGCGAATCCTGCATCAGAACCCGCCCGGCGATGATCGCTAGCATGATCTGTAGGCCACAGGATCAGGCTTCTGTATACCGCGGTCGGGCCGGCCGCTCTTTGTTGCACCATCTCGGGAGTACAGGCTTCTGTCTGCCGGCCGGACACTGCCAAGCCTTTCTTGGCGCAACAGAACCCGTGCCGACCGCTTTCTCCTTCCCTCCATAGAGTTCCGCAGGACCGTTTTCTTAGTAACTCGACCGGTTGTACACTTCGGTCAAGGCCGTGCGGCGATGTGCGAGGAGTCATCTGCATGCAGCTTTTCATTGGTGTCTGCTAAAAGCGGTCCCCGCCGTGCCATGGGAAGCTCGAAAGTTTGTATGGAATGATCGCATGTTTTTGTTTCCACAAAGGACGGAAACGAGGGATGGCCCTAGAGATTGGAGAAGCACGTTTTGCTGTGATGATGCCTTTCTCTTTCTCTTTGTCCAGTTTCTCACCGAAAGCGACTTCAATGGCTCTCTCTTTCCTTCGCATTATTAGATTTTGACGTCCGCCCTGTCCCCTTACCAGCAATATTGTTGTTTATCAGCAGTTATTCGACCGGCAGATCCAGTTATGGAAGTACCACCGGCAGATTTGAAAGAGCCATTCGTCAGGCATGTCGCCAGACACAGCTCACCACTCCTATATGCACATGTGGATCCAAACTCGTCCGTCATCGAAGCGGAAACTCCGGTTGAGATTGGATGGCATGCATTGGCCCCGGCACTCGTTTTTACCCTGCTGGCCACGATAGCTGTGGTACTGCGCTGGTATTCGAGAATCCATATCACTCGAACAACCGCTTGCGAGGATTGGCTCATCCTCGGGGCTCTGGTGCGTCCCCGATTGCTTCGAGCTGAGACAATTGCTTACCAGGATTAGGTCCTGTCAATTGCAATGACGGGCGTAATAGGAGGCGAGGTCCATGTAGCGTCAAAGATGGTTGGTCAAAAATGGGACGAGGCAGCTGAGAATGTTTCAGAGCTGGCCAAGGTGAGCATTTCTGGGGGCTTCGGTCCATGAATTCAGGATTGCAGCTGACGTAAAGAATAGCTCGTGCTCTGCAGTAATCTTTTGTATCAAATTCTCATCAACGTAACCAAGGCCTCCTTTCTTCTTCAATATTTGCGTCTTTTCCAGGGCCGCTGGGCACAAAGAATGTGCAAGGCATCATTGCTGGTCCTTTCTGGCGTGGCACTGTACGGGTTCTTTGGAGCCATCTTCATGTGCAGCCCAGTAAGGAGATATTGGGATCCTCGTGTGTCGGGCGACTGCATGGATGCCGGTACGTACTGGATAGCCACGGCGGCGATTGGGATCTTCCTGGATTTCGCCGTCTGGATACTGCCAATGCCGCTACTTCGGGCGTTGCGCTTGCCGTGGAGGCAAAAGCTCGGCGTAGTCGCTGTTTTCGCCCTCGGTGGGTTGTACGTGGGCTCCCCTCTTTGGGCAATCGGCGCTGCTAACGAAAACACAGTGTCTGCCTTGTCAGCGTTTTGCGGATGTCATTGGTCCACATGTATGCTGCGATGGACGATATGGGCCGTAAGTATGGAATGAGGGCACATCCTGGAGGCGATGCTGACGCCAGGTACCAGGAGCGGGCATTGCGGCTATTGTGTGGTCGACAATCGAGTCCAATGTCGGTATCATTTGTGCGTCACTTATGGTGATGAAGCCACTGGTCATGAAAGTCTTCCCTCGTCTCCTGGACTCGAGTGGATCGTCGCGCAGGAATTTACGGCTGCCAACAATCCAGGAAAGCGGCACGAAACCAAGTTGTTGGACGGACGACTGGAACTGGGGGTCAAGGACGGATGCCGAGTGCAGGCCGTCGCGGATCACGAGTTGGATCGACCCTCCACCCAATTCAGGGAGCATTTTGGTGACGAAAAAGTCGGTGGTGGAAGCAAACTGGGATAGTGAACACGGATTAAGCAAGCCGCAAAGGACCTTGTCTCGCGATTCGGGCGTGTGAGCAGCACCGGAGGCACATAAAAAGGCCTGTAATTATAATGACATAAGACAGATGATAACCAACTTCGTAAATGATTGAGCGCTGGAAAGCTGAGGCCGCGCTGCTGGCGGTGGCGTTTCGCTGGTGAGAATTGGGGGGCGATGTGTGGATGCGTGGAATTGCTGGGTGCGGCGCAGGCGGGCAGACTGCGTCATTAGGCAGGTACTCGAGCCCGAGCCACAGCCGCCGGTTCCTTCCCTCCCGTTGCGCGACATTTCCGCCGACGCGACCGCAGCCCTTGCACCCCTCACACGACACTCGACGGCCTGCGCCAGCACTGCTCCTCCGCCATGCAGCCTGTGTCTCCCTTACCATCGTAGCCTCGGCCCCATCGGACTCCTCGCCATGGCCTCCGTCGCCTCGGAGCGTATCCCCATCGCAACCCTGCACCCTTCGCTGCCTGCCCCGGCCACCAAATCCATTACCGCCCTGGTGACCATTCTCTGGCCCTACTCGTCTTCCACCCGCACATGCGCCTTGCTTCTCGCCGAGCCCGATTTCCGTCTTCGCCGCCGACGCGGCCAGGTGCGCGTGCAGTTCTTTGGAGACGCCGCCTACGCCGTCGCCACCTCCCAGCTCGGCATCGGGGACAAAGTTGTGCTCAAACTTGGTGGTGCGCAGTGGCTGCAGCCAAGTGGGGAGGATGAGGTTGTACGCACCCCAGGCAAGAGCGTGGATTGGGAGCTGGGTTTTAGAGACCGACTGGCTATGCTGGTGACCCGCGATGGAAAGCAGTTCGCCAATATCGACGTTGAACGGAGCACTCCAGAACAATCCGAGGACGAGCCGGAAGAGGAGGCTGTCTATAATACTCCAAGTAAGATTGTTGGCCGGTTCAGCGCCGAGGGGTTGCGCTTCAATACTTGGTCCTCCCCTGCTTTCTTAAAGCATGGCCGTCTCTCGAGGGAGCCTATATCTGATTATGACCTATTGGCTGAGGATGACGAGCCTAAGAGCAGGAAACGGCGTCGCACTTCATTCAAGAATGTAGGCGTCTGGACATATGCCGCTCAAACACCCTCACCTGAGAAAGAAGACCCCATATCGGGTGAGGATGCTCCGGCGAGTCCCAGTGAAAGACTTGCTGCTCCCACTCTCGCCACTCAAGTGCTTGAGCTTCCCCAGACTCCGGTTTCCGCAAGGATGACCCCTGCAGAGGTGCCGGCCGATAAGGAAGATGATTTCATACCTGACCATCCTGAGAACAAGGGAATTCAAGCTCCACGAGCGTACAGCCCTGGGCATGGGACGGTCCCAGGCGCCCTTGAGGAAGAAGCAAAGGATTATGACGATGCTCTCTATAAGCAGTATCTTGAGGAAGTCCACGAGGATCAAGGAGGCGATACCGAGATAGACGATTACTCGAATGAGCCAGAAGACGAACCTGTGGCTCCGTTCTCCATCCGTGATGCCGAATTGGTTCAAGAAGACGGCGGGCCAGAGTCCTTACCATCTGTGCTACCGGATGCTGATGTCGCTGTTCCAAGTGCTGCGGCGTCCGTTCGTGTTGATGAGTCTCCTGATGAATCCGAACAGAATTCTACCACGGAAGAACTCCGACTCGTGGAAATGACATCTACTGAGGCAGACTCGGAGATAGAAGCGTCTGGTCTCTCACAGTCTGAGGAACAAGGCGCGCCGGCCAACGAGAAGCCGGAATCAGCACATGTTCGTCTCTCCAGCGAAGGAGAAGACGAGAGAGAATATGGAAGGGATCCGTCAGTATCGAGTCAGTTCCAGGATGTCCGGGACGAACGTCGGGCAATATCCGATGGAGCTCCTGGGGAGCTATTTCTCGCACCTGGAGATGATGGGGCTAAACAAGACCTCCACAAGAAGTCCGAACCGTCTGCAAGGCGCACGAATGACGATGCTGATCCGAAGGAGATTGAAACCCAGAAGATGCCATTTATGTCTATGTCTGTCGAGTCGTCCCCGCAGAAGGCCGATTCAGCGACATCTCCATTCAGCAGCGTAACTGTGGTTCCTAGCATGCCGCCGCCAGTCCTTCCACAGGTGCCAATGCAAGGGGTGACCCCACGCTCCCCCGAAAGAACGCCGCCTATGGGCCCTGTCAATGCTCCATCAACGCCTCAACTACAACCAGTCACGTCAACTACACTGCCGTTGCCTTCTCCTTTCCCAGGTGCAGCTGGAGCATCTTCGTACATGGATGCTCGCCCTACTGCGCCTCAACAAGCATCTCTTTCAAACGCTGCTGGCCAAGTACAACACGATATTCGCCCCGCGACAGCGATTTCTGTTGCCCAAGCTGCCCATGAGGCTTCGCGGAGCGCACATCACCCCCATTCGCATGAATCCATGATTGGTCCGGCGCTTGGGATGGTAGGTCCCGCCTCGACCATTTCGGTTGATAAGTCCCAGCATGGAAACCCATCGACTGCATTCCAATACGAGCCTGAGGAATCCGCTCCATCAACCATGCAGGTGCCTCACTCGATTGGGGTCAAAAAGGTCCCTGGCGTTGATGTGCAGGATACCCAACTCGATGAACCCGCATCTTCACCTGCAGCATCAAAGACCGCGGAGAGGAATCGCTTCGATGAAACGGCTCCAGTCGAGGAGACTACGGACATTTCTCAAGCATTGCCTTCAGTCGTACAGCCATCAGGGAATGAGCGGAGCCAATTACTTGGCTTATCTGCACATGCAACCCAGGAGCGCTTCACAGCTCGTGAATCACAAGCTCCCCTACTTCCATCCTCCAAAGACGTTGGACATGGCAGTGATGAGCAGCGGTCAGCGCAAATTTCTGAGAAATCTGCTCTGGTATCCGACACCATTGAAGCTGAAAGACCAACACTTGACAACACACATCCGACGGATGTCTCTGCGGAGTCCCGTGACGTTCCCGTCAGTGATGATACCTACTTGCCTGTCTTTCAGGATGATGACTGGGATATGCATGATGCCGAGGTGGAAGCCGTGTCTACGTCTACTCCAAAGGCTATAGTTTCCCAAGAAGAAGCCGAGAGAGTTGAAGTGACCCCTACTGCCTCATCACAGACGCAACCGCTTGCCACCACTATTTCTACAGCAATGCAAAGACCCCCCTCCTCAGCTGTAGAAATTGTCGACCTGGGAAGTGAAAGCGTAGGAAAGGAAGCTGAAGAAACTAACGGTGCTGCTACTGTAGCTGAGGCAAGCCCCAAACTCATCCCTAAGGGAGGCATTGGCAGAAGATCACCCTCTCCTGCGCTTTCCACTATCCATCAAGACATTGCACAAACGGTTGAAAAAGCAGTGAAAAAGGAGCAGCTACGGTCTTCGCCACCGGTTTCACCGCCTCGAACGCGCCGAAGAACCCGGCAATCTACCATGGAGACGGTATCCTATGCAGAGATATCGACTCCTACTCGCCGCAGGACTAGACAATCCACAGTTGACACTCTCTCTCAAGCCGACACAGCCATATCCGGTCGCAGTCAAAGGCGCAGTTTACGCTCTTCCCAAGCTTCGCGCCCATTGCAAGGAATATCTGGCGTTGCTGCCCGTGTAGCACAGAGACGACGACGAATTGAAGTTAAAGACTCGGAATGCGAATGGGACTCCAACGCTTCAATCTCCACCCAACGTCCCTCGTCTCCTTCCGCCCCGTCCGACGGACCACCTCAACTTCTCGAGCCTCTAGCCGTCCCTGAGCCTAGCCAAATTCTTGGCGATCTCTCGCAGATGGCACCTCAAACACAGCAAGAGAAAGTCCAACGCCCATCGGCCAGCCCGATTACTCCCACAGCCTCAAGCGTCACGCCAGATTTACCTCTAGCGGTTGATCAAGTTTCTGAAAATAACCCGCAAGAGTTTCAAAACAGGAGGCTGCAGAGAAAGTTAGAAGGCGCTGCGATTGAAGACCTGAGCGCTGAGCGCTCTTCTTCTCCATTCCCTGAATTGGATTTCGAATGGGGCAAAAAGAAGCCAAAAGTCGATGCGGGAGCAGAAGCGCAGGCTCAACCAGAGCAATCGTCCTTTCTTAAAGACGAGTTCAACAAGGCTGAGCCTACTCATTCTTCTATGTTGCAGGATGACTCGAATGTGTTACGCGCAATAAGAACTTCACAGTTTCCATTCGGAACACAGAGACAAAGGCAACCTACGCCGTCGGTCGAAAGTGACGGTCAACAAACAGCACATGCCGAATCTCTGCCGCCCTCTGTCGCTGATACAGCCTCGAGCTTCGGAAAAATGGATGTAGCCCCACATCGGAAAGATTTTGAAGAGAGTCAATTGCCGTTGATTACCACGTCATTCCTTGAGCGAGCGGAGGAAAGCCAGCTCGCAGGCGTCGAGACCAGTGATGCTCAGCATTCGTCGCTGCGAGAACAAGCTACCATAATCCATCCTTCTCTTTCGATCAAGTCGGATGCTTCAGAATCATCAAAATCCTCCACTGCATCCAAGGCTGTAGTCACTAGCGTACCACAGACACTTCCTGAAAGCAACGTCCTCACCCCAGAAGCTAGCCAGGAAATTCCGGAAGTGCAACTTACCGCTCAAGATAATCAGGTAGAAAGCGCGTTTCCGCCGACCCCACGTCAGACACAGACAACTTCCGTTGCCGCCAGCTTCTCTGAAGTCGAAGCGCATCCTGCTGAGTCACAGACGCTGCAGAAGAGCATTGACGAACAGAGTCAAACAGCAGACGACGATACTGATATGGAGGAAGAGACGAGCCAGGTTGAACCAACTGCGCTGGAAGCCTCGCAAAAGTCTGGCGCTGCTCGCCGAATCAAATGGACGCCGTCTCAGCTGTCCCAAGGCACCCGAACGTCCTACTCTTACTTCACGCCGCTCGCTCACCTAACCTCATACACAAACTCTCAGTCCCTCACTGTTGACGTGCTAGCCGTGTGCACCGCGCCTAACAAAGCGCCGATTCGAGCCACTGCCGGGCCTCGCGATTATACCACTCTTTTCAGCATCACAGACATGAGCCTGGAGAATGGTGCAGAGGTGCGCGTCCAAGTCTTCCGACCTTGGAAGGCCGCTTTGCCGGAGTGCGATGTTGGCGATGCGGTTCTCTTGCGCGGGTTCGAAGTCAAAAGCAGAAAGGGCAAGCCCCGCTTGATCAGCGGTGGCGAGAGCGCTTGGTGCGTCTTCAGATACGGTGCCATACAAAAATGGAAGAGCGCAGGTGTCTCGCAGGAAGCCACTGACGCCGAGGGTGAGGACAGAGACAAGGCTGGGAAGAAGGGTCATGCTAAGAGGACGAGTGATATCATGGAGTCGATGAAGCCGATCTGGGCGGATGTGATGAGCGGTCTCTGGGGCGCGGTAGGTAGCCAGGAACAAGCGGAGGGTTCAGATGGCGAGGCTGCCGCTGTCGACACACATCAGAACGTTGTCAGCGGGGCTACTAGAGAGGAAGTGCATGGCCCACCAGTAGAGTTTGGAGACGAAGAAAGGAGGGAGGCAAAGGGCTTGAGGGAGTGGTGGGTTGGTGTTGGCGGCAAGAAAGGAAGCGGAAAAGAAGTGAAGCCCGAGCGTGCCCGAGGGAAGGCCGGTACGTATCAGAAGAGGAAACACGATGACAGAGAAGGAAAGAAGAGTGAGGAAGCGAAGGAAGAGAAGGTGGAGAACACCGTGAAGAAGGGCTTCTTCAAGAGTTTTCTGGAGTAGGCCTTCCAAGGTGACTTTAAGCATTTATATCGGTCAATAAGGAATATTTTCATGAGACGGCACACCGTCATATGAATTGAACTGTAGGTACCAGACTGATAACTGCCATGAAGCATGTGATGGTCGACAAACATCTTGCACGTTCCTGAGGAGCCGTTCAGCTGTGACGCCTTCCCGGAGGATGCTCGCTTAAGCAAAGTGGCCCCATTCAGGATCTGGCCCGCATGAATAATCCGGGAAAGAACGTCCGATTATAAGCAGTTGGGTGGGGCTTGAGATGCTTACATGGACATACGGCGCCGACAGCTTGGCTCTCAATACACGCAAACAAGCACCTACCCTTGTCTTCGTATTAGCCGCAGACGTCATTCTTGGTGCAATAGTCGAGATATTGAGAAAATCCCCAACTTCTTCACTGAAGCGTCGAAGCTTCGCCATTCGTACATACATAGTTCTTTTAACAAACACTTAAGTCGTCCTTGATACCCCACAGCTATCTACAGGCCTTTCACGGACTGGTTGGTTGTGAAAAACAAGATCAGCCCCGGAATATGACGATTTCTCATAAGAACAGACACGACCCTCCCATTCAAATCACCGTGAACGACGGTGGGGAGGGCATGCAGAGGGTCTACACCAGCGATGAAATCGTAAGCGGGACAGTCGGAGTAGACGCGCGGACCAAAACCACACGTGTGTCCATCGATTTCACGGGGAGCACAACTACCCGAGTCTCAAAGAACAACGGCCAATATCGTCAGGTTTTGAAAGCCAGAGTCAATCTCTTCCGCTTCAGCAGTGTCCTCTACTCCGGCGGTGACATCGAGTCCCTCAGCTCCGCTGACAACCCGTTCGTCTCTTTCCCCTTCACGTTCCGCTTCCCTCACGAGGTCCGCCTGGCCGCGAACAAGCGATTCGAGAAATCGCATGCCTTCGAACACCAGCCGGGCCACCCGCTGCCACCGAGCCTGCGCGTCGACGTGAGCAACACAGGCGGATGCCCATGTACAATCCAGTACTCGCTCGAAGCCACCATGGCCAACAGCTCTTCCAAGCGCTTCAGCTTCCACAACCAAAAACAGGCCCTTCGCGTCCTCAACTTCACCCCAGCATACAACAACAACAACTACTACTACAATAACAGCACCGCTTCCGCAACCCCGGACCCGCACCCGGCCTCGTCTACCTCGCGTTTCACCCGTCACTCCCACCGGCTCGACCCCGAATGCAGCGCCGCCCACCACAACGGCGTCCGCGCACGCCTCAAGGACGCCTTCCCCTCCTCCAAAGACCCCAGCGCCACCTTCGCCATCACCACCACCGCCCCCACCCTCGTCCGCGCCGGCGCCCGCGCCGGGCCCTCCTCCTTCCCCATCACCCTCACTCTCGCGCACCGCGACCGCTCCCCGGAGCTACAAGCCGCGGAGCCGCCGCCCGTCTTCCTCCGCCGCTTCCGCGTGCCGTATGCCAGCCTGACGGGCGCGCGCGACATCGAGGCGTCCCAGACGAACGCGTATGTGCTGGGCGAGCGGCGCTTTGGCGGGAGTGGGCGGAGCGGCGACGACGCGCCGCCGCTTCCGGCGGACGGGACGCCGCTGGGCTTGGAGGGGTTGGCGGAGGGGCAGGGCCGGGCGTGGCGGCTGGGGAAAGACGTCGCGCCGACGTTCAGGACGTATGGGATCGCGAGGACGTATGCGCTGAGGGTCGCGCTGTGGGTGGAGTGTGCTGGCAAGGTGTTCGAGGTGAAGGATGCGGCGCCGGGGCATGCGGTGAGGGTGTTGGCGTGGCCAGACGCGGTGGAGGCGGAAGGAGCGGACGGGCTGGCTGGGACCGGGGAGGGTGGAGGGGTGGAGGACGCCGGGGAGGGTGCGGGCGAGCCGCCGGATTTTGTGCCGTAGGGACGTGGGATGAGTAGGGGGTCTTGTGGGCGATGGGCGGCGGTGTCGTGGGAGAGAGTGGTTGGTTGTTCTGTGTTTCGCTCGTTTAGCGTGCTGGTTATGTTGATTTGCGTGTCTGGGGTGAGGTCAGGTACATGTTTTGGGTGAGGCGGCACTGCGACAAATACCAAGCTCTTCCTCAAGGGCCCGCTCATGGCGAGCCGTTCAACGAAGAGCGCATAAGGGGGAAAGCCTCCGAAGAGGAAAAACCCATCATCTACGTTTTTCGTTCGACCACTCTGGGGAAGGAGTTCGCTCAGTCAAGAGGCCCTCGTTACCCTTAGCCAGGGGAGGTGAAAAACTCCGGAGAGAAAAAAACCTGAAGCCTACAAGTTCTGAGGAGTTCGCCCATTCAAGGGTCCCTCGTTACCCTCGAGTGCTAGTTGGTGGAGAAGAAAGAAAGAAAGAAAGAAAGAAAGAAAACGACGGACAGGCGGGGGGTTGGAGAGGTTTATATAGGCAGCCGCCGAAGAGGATGGAAGGGCATGGCACGTGGCAGGCAGCAAGGGACTGTCATGTGGTGGTGAGTCAGGCTGAAGCAAGCCCACAGAACGGGCAAGCACGACGTCATTGACCGGCACGTCTGGCGGACGCGACGTGTGCGTAGCTGCACTCACGTTTGCCGCCGCTTCGAGAGGCCTTGCAACAGCAAGTGCACGCATATATAGGGATGCCGGAAGCATTAATCCTTCCGGTCGTAGAACCCCCAAGAAAAACAAAGTTGAGATGTGTACATCTGCGTAAATACTCCCATATCCACGTCGAGCAGGGGTGTCAACACTTACGACGCTGACCTTGGCGGGGTGCTGGAGGAGCGCTACAGCAGCATGGAATGCATGTCTGACGTGCGCGCTGCGTAATTCTAGCATTTTCCTTCAGGGATTTTGAATAAACCCTCGATAGAGGGTTCAGCTCCACCCGCGGCTGGTAGCTCTCTACCCATTCGCCTCGAGACTGTCGCATCAGCGGTGTATTGCCCTTCTTTGCTGCGCAATTTGCTCCTCTGGGTGTTTTTCGATCCTTGCCATGTAATCAGTCAAAAGTTGATTGAATACTCGCGTTGCATATTGCACGTTGAGGAAGCCAACCAAACCCGGTGAGCCATGGAGGTCTCTAAGCAAGGCCAGCCGTGGGCGAACGCCGTAGCTGAGTGTGTCGGCATATCCGGGAGATCCTGAATTAAGAAGACGTCTTCTTCATGCGCAATCTACCTTTCTCGGACGGCCTCCTCAAAGCTGGATGACGAAAGCAGTTGTTTTAGCAGCGCAACTGGCCGCCCGTTTGACGTGGGCGACGTTCGCGGCAGCGTATTTGGTGGCGCAAAGTAGATGAGCGATCCAGCGGCAGGCGGATAAACGGCATCCATGAGATCCACCCAGAGGCAGTTTCCGTAAGGCGGCTTATCTTTCTCTCGCGTCTGTGGTCCAATTTTAAAGTCGCACATAGACCCCTGAAGGTGGCTAAGGCTCGCCCATACAGCACGGCCTCCAAAGCCTGTCGTAGAAGCGGAGAAATGGGCCAGCAGCCTTGATAGTCTTGTCATGATGCTTATTCTTTCCGAGGCTTAGGGCGATAAGGAGCGGCAGATTCCTCGCTGCCGAGAACCATTCTTACCTTGTTTGGTAATAATCTCGCTGCGATGCGCTCGCCTCTATTGGACGAACCTGCTGCGCTGCACAGATGTCTTGGGGACGGCGCCAACTGTTTCGTGATTTGTTCGGTTTCCGGACTTCGGAGCAGAGCGAAGTTCCGCAATGGCAATACACTCCGCCCTGCTTTTCCTAGCCTGCTGGATCGTGCGGCTCAAGTCCGTTGTGCTGCATCGTGTTCGGCCTAATCGGCTGAGTCATTGAGTGGATGCCTAACAAATGATACCCCAAACATGCAAGATCGGCCAATCAGGCGTTCCACTTTCGCTATACAATTATCGAAAAGCAGTGAAGATGTGGGCCTCGTGATAATGAAGTCTTGTTGTTCGAATCCGCCGCCGCCATCGTCGAATGCAAGCCGTGACCTCCTGAACGCGGCGATAAGGAGCCATGACTGCCTGTATATAAGCTGCTGGCCTAGCCCCCAACGCCCTCCAAGAAGGCAAGAGCAACAAGCCCGCAAAAACAACAGATCCAATCACGCCGACTAGCGCCGCCTCCCAAAGTTAGCGCACCGAAACATTCTGGGCTGTTCGCAGCGGTCTGACCATTGATAAACAGATGCTCGTCGCCGCTCTTCCTCTCCTTCTCACCGCCCTCGTCGGCACCGCCCAGGCCGCCAACTCCTGCTATGAGTACGGTAGCCGTAGCGACGACGCGACTTCCAACTTCGCCTATGAGGACCTTGGAAACAGCTGGCAGTGGAAGTCCAACACCTGGGGCTTCTACGGCACTACTATCTACCCCGGCAACTACGTCAACTTCGGCAACCAGGCGCTGGTATCTGTATGCTGCGAGTACAAAGATGGTCACTACGGATGCGTCGACAAGACGAACGGGAACCAGTGCAACTTCCCAACACAGGACATCAAGAACTGCTGGGGCTATTCGACATACCACTGAGCAGTTTGAAGGAGCGAGGGTCAGAAAATACGAAAAAGCATTTCCTCCAGTCGGGATACTCGACTGCTACTGTGATTAGTCTTCCGAAAGAGGCCAGTTTATTGATAAGTGATGTGTATGCGTGCCGAATGAGAGACGATTAGTGAAGGACCAAAGCATGATGATCTTTCCCGTGGGACAAGCGCCTTCGCACGCTTCTTTGTCATGGTGCCCAATAGCAACACGCTCCAAAAATGTGCCCTGATCATCCCACTTGATGAGCGTGGAGGGCAATAAGGCCAATCTCTATCGGGAGTCTCTCGCTTCACAGAATCGCCCGGTACATCCCTTCTACTCGCAATGAGGACTGACCCACAATCTTTGATGCTACTTTATACGGATCCTTCTTCGGAAAACGCGAGCCTGCAATAGCTATAACTTGAGCCGTTGCGCCCATATGTCCGGGACCGGTGGTCGAATAATATCCTGCTGGCGGTTTGAGTATCCGCAGTGGGCTTGAACAAAAAGCTGGGATTATTCAGGCCGGAAAGCGCAGCCTGGAAGTTTCCCGGAGGGCTGTATTTGCGCTTTCAAGCGCTGTCTCTGAAACAAGAGCCGTCGTTCGCTGCACTTAGTAAGGATTGCAGAATGGTAACCTCAAATCGGAGCTAGCGCATGTGTCTCGGGTAACAAGAACACATGTCGCATATGTACGGCGCCTCCCACCCTGCCCAACTCCAACTCGGGGAAGGTTTTGTCCCTCATCGCTGGAATGAAGCCCGGATACTCACAGATCAAGGCAGCGTCCATCACCCATACTGGAAGCCCAAAAAGCATATAGCCGCCGAGGCGGTGAACCAGGACATTCAGAAGTCCTGCAGCGGCAATTAGTGCGCTTCTTTGGTCTGTCGTCCGCTTTGGCTTATGCACTATTATCCACGAGACGCAGGTATTAAAGCCTCAGATTCAATCTCCAGAAGCTTCGTCTGTATTCTCAAGTAGTACGTGTTTTGCCGGGACCCGACGGTGCGCGATCTTCGTCTAATAGTGTCGGCCTGATCTACGGAGGCTCGAAGCCATGAGTAGCACAACCAAGGTAAGGCCTAGTCGATGCGGATACGATAAACCTCTTCGACAGCCAATATTCTTGATATATTCATTTACGCGAATCACAGAGACTATCAAGGATGTGGCATCCAGTTTGACGTCCCGAACTGATCCGCCGAGTCCTCTGGCTGATAGCATTGTTGTCGTTTCGTCGCATGCCGCAAACCTGATCGGGAGGGCCTTCAGCGGACTTAGGCGTGAACGTCGCAGGCTTCAGGCTCTGTTATAATTGGTGTCGAGTGTTCCAGAGAGCAGACGCAGGATGCTCGTATTATCATGTTCTGTGTAAGAGCTACTCTGCTGGAAGCTAGCTATAACAGGCTCCAGGCTGCAAGCTTGCAAAATGTCCAGATGCGACGGTGCGCACAAATAAAACGTGCGGACCAGACTGAATCGCCTTGCGTGCTGTGCAGGAACTGCTCAAAGTTGTAGTCTGGTTTTCGCTATAACACCTATTCCACTCATCCTGCTAACCTCTGCAATGCTGCACAAGGCTTTGATATTCGACAGTCTGGAGCCCTGTAAGTTCGGGCCGACATAGGCTAGAGTTCACAGTCATGAGCCGTTGGTTCGGGCCGAACTCCAAAGAGAACCTCGGATAGCCCTCCCCGCTCCACTTCCTGCTCCTTCTCTCTGCCGAACTTTCCACCCCACCGCCCTCGAGGCCCAGTCCGAACGCAGAGTGTTGCACCCGAATCTAAAATGAAGCGAAGGCATGGACCCGAGTATCCCACCTGTGGCCTGCCTACGCTGCCGTAAGCAGAAAGTTGATTTTACCGCACCCTGGGCTTACTTGGCGGCCGGATGTATGACTAACCCAATGGAAAGCTCAAATGTACCAGAGAGCGTCCTGTATGCCGCCGCTGTCAGCGTATCAAAACTGAATGCCGCTATCCCGCGCCGGGAACTCCGCGCTCACGCCCCACGATGTGTCCTCTGTCGTGCTCCCCGTGGACGGCAACCAGCCCACTGAGCCTTGCGCATTTAACGCTAGCCTTCCTGCTGATCTTACAGTACCATCCGGCCACTCTCTTCCAGCAGTACAAACTTCACTCTTGGCCGGAAAAGCACCGGATCGGGTGCCCCTGGCCTCAGAGTCTCAAGACCCCGTGAGCCTTTCTCCAGAAGTGGCTCTATTCCTCATCGAGATATACTTCGAAAGACACTACCAAGCCGATCTGCTCTTTGACAAACAGCGCTTCCTTGATGACTACGTAAACCATACTGTGCCCAAATGCGTTCTACTGGCTGTGTTTGCACTTGCGTCTCTGTAAGCTCTACGGCCTTGCCTTAAGGCTGCTTGGCACCGCTGGCGGAAATGTGGATTCCTGGAACCAAGCCATGGCAGGATGACTCATGGTGAGGTTGGCATCACCGAGATTTCCAGTGTAGATTGGCACGCGATTGGTGAGCGATGGGCGGAGCAAGCTAGCCAAGGTTGCTTAATGCATGCGGATAAGCCATGCACACAGCAGGTACAGGCTTGCCAAATCCTGGCCTTGTTCTGGTTTGCCAGATCTCAAACACTCAGGACGGGCATGCATGCAAGTAGGCCTTTGAATGCACCTTCAGTTTTGGAGATATATCTCGCTGACTTGCCAAAAGCCATCGCTTATCGATCGTGCCTTCTGCTGAATTATGAGAAGGTCTCGCGGGAAACTATGGACATACACTCCACAGACCAGGTGCTTCAGCTAAGATGCTTTTGGGCCTCCTGGCTGACCCAGTGCACCGCCCAGCGAGATTCAACTTTCAGGATCGACTGTTGGGACGATGCTGCCAATTGTCCATTGCCGCTTGATAAAGATCAAAATCCCCAAGGCTATATTCACTATTTCGATGAAAGTGGAGCCGTCCGAGACTTCGGGGGAAATGGGCAGAAAAGGCAGATGTGCCTCAGTTCGACATTAGTTGTCGTACAAGGTCTTTGGTAAGTTTCTCTCGCCTCTCTCCTACCCCGATTCTGACTGAGCGTCATATGAATAGGTGGGAGGTGCAACGTTTTGTCCACTCAGTCATAAAAGCACGTAGTAATCCCTCCGATTATCTATCGCATTTTTGCGCCATCGACAAGAAGCTCGACGATCTTCGAGATCGTATGGCTGACCAAGTTCGGGACGACTTGGATTCAGCCGGCACGGTCAATTTCACGAGTCGCACGATATCGCTCAACTGTTTATACCATCTCTGCATTACTTACTTAAACTCCTCACTGGTCCCGGTGCTTTCTTGTAGTGCGCGGACACCAGACATTTCCCAGAAGATGTTGCGATCGGCGGCCGAACAGGCGTGGGAGCATTCTGGGATGATAACCCGTGCTGTAGAATGCTGCGTAATGCGGAAGGTAACAATATCGAAGCTATGGCCTATAGTCGGATACAGTGCTTACGTAGGTGCCACTATTCAGCTGCGATGCTTCCTGGCACTCGGCGTCCTGAATGGCGAACATCTCGAGCGCACCAAGGTCCATCTACAGCTTCTCAATGATCTTAAGAAGCATTGGATGACACTGAAGCCTTTAGTAAGTAACAGCCCTGTTTTGAGGTGTATCGGACTGTCTCACCATGTACAGCACGACGATTTGGAGCGGCAATTTTCTCAAGCTCAAAGACTCATCTCCTCCGGAAACCGAGGCCGTAGGAACGGTCATACCACCAGCTATGATAGATTGGGCGATGTAATCGGCAAACAGAATGCGTCTTCGACTTCAACCCTGTCAAATTATATCCATACATACGTTGGTGCTGCAAACGGACGGGACTCAAACAACCAGGGCGTGCGAATACCGCCGCCACAAATCACTTCCACCAGCCCATTTTCAAGCGGAAAATCACAGGATCTTGGCTCTATCAGGGCGACTCCTGATTTCCTGGATAATGAGGAAGACTCGTCTTCTAGTCGCAGTCAAGTTGCCGCGGTCTCGGCAAATGGTATCGACGCTGACCAGGCGCGGACAGGCGGCTATGACTGGTGGGCCCAAGATCAGAGTCTAGTGGCTGCATTATTCGGAGAGGGGTTTCCTTCACCCAGCGAACTATTCTTTATGGATTTGTGCTGACGCACTCCAAGAGTCTCAAGCTGATGGCACAGCGTTCTTGATTGTGGAGACGCAATGCGCCTGTAACAACCCCTGTAAAAGACCAAAACAAAGATGTTCATGTCGCAGGATTGGCATCTGACTCCGAACGGCTTCGGGCCGAACGGCGTTCGGAGGTGTGGCGATAATTCCGTCACTTCCGCATATTGTCCACATCACAAAGCACGCTAGGACCAGACAGTATATTTTAGGTTCGGCAGGTGTTCTACTTCTTATCTCTTGTCTGTCCACACAGAAAGCTTAGAAGGCTCCTCCAATTTAAACACCTGCCACATCAGCCTACCATGACGGCTCCACAACCCCCAGAGCTCACCAATCCCCTCCGCCAACCACAACGCTTCGTCACCACCCACGACAAGGCCGGGAAAGCCATCTACTCCCCCGCGCATTCTACACCCATCCAGTTCTGGCAAGTGGGCCCGCCCGCCAGGCCCGCCGGCTTCGGTCTAGGCTACGCAACATCCTCGTTCCCCGTCCACCTGACCAACGACGAAGACCTGGCCGACTTCGCTGCCATCAATGAGCAGCGCCAGCAGAGCGGGCTGGTTAAGCGCGGTGGGACCGTTTTGCGATACGTGGACTATTCTCCCGAGTGTGAGTCGCCGATGCACCGCACGGTCAGCTGCGACTACGGAATCGTGCTGGAAGGCGAGATGGAGTGTCTTTTGGATTCAGGGGAGAGCCGGATTCTCAAGGCTGGGGATGTTGCGGTCCAGCGTGGCACTGCACACCAATGGATCAACAGGAGCAAGGGATGGGCGCGGATGTTGTATGTGTTGTTGGACGCTACGCCGGTTGAAGTGAACGGGGCTGAGCTCGGAGAGGATCTGGGTGGGATGATTGGTGTGCCGCAGTCAGAATGAGCTTAAGAGGATGTGGTTGGTATTGCGTCCAGCGAATGAATATTTTCGCCTAGTGGAACCTAGATCAACTACCGGCCATGATTCAAAGCCTACAGCATACGTCTCCAGTCACTTGGATCTGGCTGTATCCTCTCCGCCCGAGCACACATCGGATCGCAGTGCCGGCCAATCAAAGCCAACAAAGCAGCCGTCTCTCGTCATAATCTTCTTGTTCAAATCGCCAGTATCAATGTTCCTCGCCAACGAGTGTAAAACAACAGCGCCCACCGGGTCCAGAACAGGCACAGTCCCCACATCCTCGCACCGAACAACGGCCAAATCCGCCGCCTTCTTCCCCACTGCCACGGAGCCCAACCAGGTGCTCCAACCGCATCACCTCGGCCCCGCCCAACGTCGCCATTCGCAGCACCCTCCATCGTCCTCCTCTTCACATCAATCAGAAACCCCCTTCTGGTTCTCTAAGCCTCGCTGCATCTGCAACGCCAACCGCATCTGCGCCACAGTGCCGGTATTCTGGTTCGCCGTCACGTCCAGCCCCATCCCCATCTGCAGCTCGGTGTCGGGCGTGGCGACGACGCCGGCGCCCACGCCGTGGCTGAACACGAGGTCCGGCCCGAGCAGGCCGTCGTCTGCCAGGCGCTGCGCGAGCTGCCGGTGCGCGGTGTCGCACGGTCTCCTGGCGACGTGCACGGTGATCAGGCGGGGCGCCGATGGCTCGAGGATGAAGGTGAGGAGCTGGTCGGACCGGTCGTTGGTTGCGAAGTGTTGGTGGCGGACGCGGGCGGCGTCGGCGGGGTGTGGGTGGCATGGTCGAAGGCGGCGAGGTCGCCGTCGGGGAGGGTGATGCTTGGGGTGGGTGGGTTTTGGTGGAGGCCGTAGCAGAAGTAGCCGCGGATGCCGCCGGCGGCGCGCTGGGGAGAGTTCGTGATGTGGCTTTGCTCGAGGACGGTGGTGATGCCGTTGTCGAGGAGGTCAAGTGCGGCGGCGTAGTAGGCAGTCTAGACGTCTTCTGCCGTGAAGGCGCTGCCATACATGCTGCAGATGTTGACTAGGTAGTCGAAGAGGGACCATTCCGTTGCAATGCCTCGGATGAGCTGCCGCCACATGTGGTTATGGCCGTCGACGAATCCGGGGGTAATGATGCAATTTGAGGTATCAATGGTAGTGAGGCCGACCGCCGTTGGTGGTGTCATGCTTGGACCGACTGCTTCGATAAAGTCCTTCCTAATCAGGATGCCTCAGTCATTAGGCGTCCCTATGGCAGGATCAATTGCGAGGACAGTGGCGCCCTTTATCAATAAGTAGGCTCTTGTTTGAGGAGCGGCCATTTTGCTATCCAATAACAGTTTGATTTACAAGCATGGGTAGTGTGGTAGTCAAGAAAATATACGTTCATATACTAAGAAGGTGAACTGTGGGGTAGACATAGTCAAGGATGGAGGTGGATATCGTGCGGTTTGGGAACGGGAGTCTAAGTCGGGAGATCCGAAAGCGACTCGTGAGTTCGGCGCGAACCAGTGCTTACCTACATTAGTTCGGAGGTGGTCATAATGATGCATAACTTTGGCGTATCGATAATATCAATACGCCTCCACGACAAGCGATATATACTTGCCAGCAGTTTTGATAGCGGTAAGTAGGTATCAGAAATTTTGCAAGAGATCTGGGTTGGCGATACGGAAGGGTGCGCAAAAGAGCGGGAGCTGAGACAATTCTAGGAGCTTAAAAGCATCACCATAGATTGCTCGCGGGTGTAGTTGACGTCCTCACGTTCGCAGAGAGAGGCTACACACGTGCTTGAATCCACTGTAGTGTTGGAAACGTATCATAAAGCCACGGTCAGGAAATTGTTTGAAGAACGCGATGAGTACCTTGTAAAGCCTTTTAAGAGGTTTCATATAAACGCAGAGTATGGAATTGGATACTTCATATCCCAGCGCCTTGCAAGCCCAACTATCATATCACTCCACTATACCCAATCAATCGACATTCAATTCTTATCATCATCGTCTCCGAAGCAAGTCCAATTTCTATCTACAAGAAGCCAAACCTCAATGCTATCCACAAATTCCAACATTAAACACAAAACACAAACTCCGAACTTATCATCTCTTGCCAAAAAAAAAAAAAAAGAGCAAAGCATTCGTATCGTTCTTTTAGAAGTTAAGCGATGAAGTGCGGGTGCGCAGCTGATATGTACGCCCGCAGAAGAAATATCTTTCTTCTGAAGGAAGAGAATTAAAAAAGGAAGCCATCAATCATCAGCGAAGACTCAGCCGTTCTCAAAGAAAGCCGTGAGCGTGGGTCGTTGCCTGAATACAGGTGGAAATCAAACAAATGAGACGCGGAAAGGAACGGGACACCGCGCTCGCTGATATCGGGAAGTAATGGGGGCTTATTCAGCCTTGCTACTCTTGGTCGGCGTAGCCACACATTCGATGTACTCCTGCAGGGCCTCGGCTTCGGCCATGGAGCCCTCGGTTGGGGAAGTGATGCTTTTCTCCCACTCATCCATGAAGTTGGAAGCGGCGCGCTTAACATTGCTAGGTGAGAGCTTGCTCAGGGCGCGCCACGGAGAGGCCGGGCCCGTCGAGGAGCGTTTCTCCTCGCGAACTTTGCCGAGATCGAGAGGTGCTAGTCCGGGAACCGAGCTTCAGCTGGGGAGTCAGCAAAGATGCCAGTGATAGGACAGATATAACGAAGTAATAGGGGGATGAACTGGAGAAGGCCACAAGTTCAAGCTTGAGTGACGGGTGGTTCTTCCACTGTGATGTTGCCACCACAGCAACGGAGTGCTTTGCGGGAAACCTGACCGTCGATAACCTGAACTTGACATACCTGACCTCGTTTTGTTACGTACCTAGTGCTGGTTCGCGGACTGCTGCCATCGGAGCACTGCAAATTGCGGCCTTCTGAAACGGAGCTATTGGTACTCGAATGGCCTGGCACGAACTTGTTGTCGTTGGGTGGCGTATCCCAGTCTTCCCAGCTCTCCTCAAAGCTTTGACTAGCCTGGTTCCGGAGCTTCTGCGGCGTGGTTTTGACAACGGCAGGTTTCGGAGCTTCGATACCGTGCTCCTTCCAGAAATCGGTCTCAATGTCGATCAGAGTGGAGCCATCGCCGGAAGGCTGCAGGGACTTCGGATTGCGCGCATGACCCATGCTCTTGGAGCGCCCGAGGCTAGTAGCGGAGCTGGAGCCAATATTGGCCCCACTGGGCTGGCGACGGAGCTGTTGAGGAGCGCCATTGACGGCCTCGTCACCTACAGTCGCCTGGCGCAAGTCCTCGAGGAAGGTCCAGAGACCGTCCTTGAAATCCGAGGCCATTTGTTTGCCTGTGCGCATGAGCGCTTCGCGCTGGTCTGCCTGCTCAGCCGACTCATTTGCAATCTCCGGAGTTGTAGAGGATCGTCCACGAACGAGAGGGCCGGAGGGAATGTAGTCGGCCTGGCGCTCGGCGAGCTTGTCCAAGGCGGTATCGGGAGTCGTCTTTTCTGGCGACAGCAGGGAGAGTGTTCGAGTGTGGCGTGATCCGCTAAAGACCTTTCGGGTCGAGCTGCGCTGGCCATTGAGGATGGCTCTTCGGCGCTCCATTTCTCTCTGCATCCAGCTGGGACCGTCGGGATCATGGTCAATGATGCCGAAGTTGGCCAAGTTGGTGTTGATGGATGGCAGCGGATGGAAGCCATAGCCTTCCTTTTGGCCCTTGCGGGCGGCCTCCTGGTTTGCCCATTGTTTCTTCAACTCCTTCAAACGTTCTTCGGCCTTTGCAAGCTCCTCCTTCAATTCCAGCACGCGTCGTTCTTGGGCGGCCAGCGCCGTGAAGAAGTTGCCGTCGGGCGGAGGCGATGCCAGGGAGGGCTGGAAAGGCTCCGGGCGCACCGGGGAGGCGCCAACCCACGAGGCTGGGCGGGCGCGTCGGGGCGAAGGAATTGGGGGTGGTGACTGGGGTTGCACGGAAACGGGGAAATTCAGAGAGAGGCGCTTGTTCTGGCGGGAAGTGGCATCGGCATGCGACATGGAGCGAGCGTGGTGCGGCATTGGCGGCGGGTGAGAGAGCGTGGAGTGCGGTGGCTGGGAGCTGATGGAGGAATGAGAGTGACGATGCCCCCGGGCACCTGGACGAGGCGGAGGAGGCAGGCTGAATGAGGAATTGGCTCGTGGGAGTGGGCCCCCTGAAGGCGGGAGGTCTGGATCTGAACACTGCGAGCGCACGGAACGGTGACGCGCGGCCGGAAGAGGGTCCATGATTTCGGCAGACTCAGTCAAGAGCTGCTGCTCGGCCACGGCATGGTGTTTGGGAGATTCTGGAGGAGGAGCTGGTGCTGGTGGTTGCGGCCGGGCACGCGGCAACAGCAGGCCGCCGAGCATGGCTAGTAGCGAGATTTGCACGCCTATCCGCCGCGCCCGCCAATCGAAGAGCGCCGATGCGCCGCCTGCAATAACGCAAAAGCTCCCGAGCACGAGAGGGTTCCTGCCCGCCAGTGCCCGCCAGCTGAAGGAGGCGGAATTGGACATTTGACAGGGGAATGGCATAAGGACGATCGCCGCATCTTATTTGCCCAGGACGGTGGTGGTGGGCGCCATCTCCGGCGAGCGTCGTGCAGGTGCAGGCGGCGGGCTGTCCCCACGGCAACGCACGGCCAGATTCATGCGTGGCATTGGGCGGGTGCTTTCTTGCTGGACCCCCTCTCCAGCCACAGGAGGACCCTTGGGGCCGGCTCCGGACAGTTCAGCAACAAGCCCCGAGATTGGCTTTTCGCCGTCCGCCGCCTACTAGTAGCACGCCGATAAGCGGTGATAAACGCGCGGCGGAGGCAGAATGCCTTTGTTGCGCCTTGGCCATCCGCTACGCATGAAACGGCAAGATGAGCTCCGTGAAGGGCTGCCGATCTCGTGTCGCTCCACAACCGCCTGATGCCTTCTAGAACGCTGCAGCCAGCGGCCAGAGAGACTCGCCCTTCCACCGTCACATGTCTCCCACCTGTCCCGGACGTTCTTGGGGCACTTGCGGGGAACATGCCATCGCTGTTTCAGGAACACCACGCGTGGGAGGCGTCTCTGGCCTGCGGCGATCGCTCCAGGTTGTTCTCGAGCAGTCCGGGGCGCCTGCACCTCCGCCAGTGAGAGGCGGTGAAGGATACAGTGGCCGGGAGGCTTCCAGTCTCACGGTGCACTACTCACTTCTGACATCATCACTAGGGCTCTCCACCCAGTAGTTCGCAGCGGGCCGATGCGTTCTGAGAACGAGGCGAGCTAAAAGCATCAATCGATCGGCAAGCAACAAGGCTGTCGAGGCGTGGCCTGGACGAGTCACGCGGGGCGGAGCAATCGGCGTGTTTCCGTCGGCGGATCACCGCTGGCCAAGCACATGACGGTGGTGGCCCACTTGGTGTTTGCCGGGGCAGCTTATCTGCCGGGCGGTGAGCTCGACACGCTGCAGCGCGCGCGCGCGCGACGCGAGAGTGACGCGACTCGTTCCGAGCTGCCCACGGCACCGCTGCGCGCTGCTTGGGCTGTCTGATGTATGCCCGATGACATGGCTAGGTCGGCAACGCGAGGCAAATTTGTGCGGCCGCTCTGTGCTCAGGCCCAAGGGAATTGTGGCCATATTACCAGCGAGCTGAGGCGAGCCAAGGTCGGGCTGACCCTGATAGGGTTTGCTCGCTAGACCGCGACAGGCAGACCGTCAACACGCCTGATGCCTGAAAAAATGCCGGCGCGGCCAGCGACGTGGCGCGCTTGGGGGCCAATGGGCCGCCAGCCCGCAAACCTGATTCTGGCCGCGAACTCTCTCCAGCTGCAGGTACCGTCTCCCGCTCGAGGGCAGGTGTTTGTTGCCGCTGCGCCGGCCTGCCTCTGTCTGCCTCCGCGTCTGCCCGTGGCTGCAGCGGTCGCCGGCCGCGTTTCGCGTCCGCGCGTTTTTGGAGGTGGCTGGCGTTGGGCTGGTCGCTGCGACGCGTTGATCAACCTGCGCTCTCCTCGCTCGCCTCGTTACTGTGGAGATGCGCATCGTCACCGCCATCTGTCAAAGCGCCCACGCCGACCACCGCCCAAGCCCATGACTTGACAAGCCCGCCCGCCCGGGTCTCCAACCACCAGCATTCATATTCCCCCCCAGCTGCCTCGCAAGCACAGCCGCCTGCGCCTGGTACCACAACCGCTTCCTGAAAACAAAGGAACAATGCAGGACGCCGACAACTACCAGGTGCTCGAGGAGCTCGGCAGTAAGCTGCAGCCTTCTTCCCGGCTCCCATTGCCGTCGCTAACTCCCTCCAGGCGGCAGCTTCGGCGTCGTCTACAAGGCTATCGAAAAGTCCACCGGCGACATCGTTGCCATCAAGCATGTCGGTCCACCCCGGCCCCGCCTCGCAACTCAATCTACCTGAACACGCTCTGACATCACACCTGCAGATCGACCTCGAGGGCAGCGACGACGACATCCGCGAGATTCAGCAGGAAATTGCCCTGCTGAGCACCTGCGCCAGCCCCTTCGTTACCCAGTACAAGACCAGCTTCGTGCGCGGCGTGAAGCTATGGATTGTCATGGAATACTTGGGCGGCGGCTCATGCCTGGATCTTGTATGTCTCCGCTTCCTGTACCACAATCCACCATCATCAATCTCACACTCCCACTAGATGAAGCCCGGCCCCTTCAGCGAGGCCCATACCGCAATCATCTGCCGCGAGCTGCTCCTCGGCCTCGACTACCTCCACCAGTCGGGCAAAATCCACCGTGACATCAAGGCCGCCAACGTCCTCCTCTCTCAGTCCGGCAAAGTCAAGATCGCCGACTTCGGTGTTGCCGCGCAGCTGACCAACATCAAATCCCAACGCATGACGTTTGTCGGAACACCCTACTGGATGGCACCCGAGGTCATTCAAGAGATGGGTTATGATTTCAAGGCCGATATCTGGTCTCTCGGTATCACCGCCATGGAACTGGCCAAGGGAGAACCGCCGCACGCCGACACCCACCCCATGAAGGTCCTCTTCCACATCCCCAAAGCGCCAGCCCCGCGTCTGGAGGGCAATGAATGGTCCAAGGATTACAAGGACTTTGTTGCCTCATGTTTGATCAAGGACCCGGACAGGAGACCCACCGCAAAGGAGCTTTTGAAGCACAAGTTTATCCAGCGCGCGGGCAAGGTTGAGGCCCTTCAGGAACTTATCGACCGGAGAAAGATGTATGATGCGGCGAGCGCCAAGTCTTCGCATCCGAAGTATTACGAGGAAACGATGTACGTGCCTGCCCTCGCACTCGACACAGCATCGCTAACACTGAAATCAGGCGCAATATTTCTCCCACCACTCTCCATGAGGATGCCGAGGACGACGAGTGGGTATTTGACACGGTGAAGCCGGCCAAAACACAACGGAAACGCCAGCCCTCAAAGGTCGAATACCCGGAGGATCTTGTGGAGAAACTGGACATCAACTCGACTCCACTCGGAACATCCGCACCCACTCATGGCTCCAACGGATACAGAACGGCCAACAAGAGGCCATCGTCCCGCCACTCAAATGCAGGCTTCAACCAAGGATCCACTGTGTCGACTGCGCGCCGTGTAAGCGGGGCTCGCGAACCTCTCGCCGTGGATATGTCCTTCGGAAACAGCAACTCGACCGTCCGCCAGTTCCGCCGTGTATCTTCAGCCGGCCTGGAAATGCACCCCGAAGAGGTTCCTCCTGTTCCTTCCCGTCCGGCGAACATCCATGCTTCGTTTTCTTCTGCAGATACGCTGATCCCCGAGGTTCAGAACGAAAACACCCCGCCACTCACTGGAGGCCCCATGGGCACTGTATCTAGGCTGACCAAGGAATCTCTCATGGGCCGCCGTGCCTACGTCAAAGCTATTGATGGCGCTTTCCATGAGACGCATGCCCAGACTGGCTCGCAACAGAACCGTGATGCTCTGGCAAAGGTTGCACAGGCCTGGGCCGCATTGGACAGAGTGGACCCAGAGGGTGAATTTTTGCTCCTGAAAAACATGGTCGACAGGATCCAGGCCGATCCCAAGCTTGCTGCAGCTCTTGGTGTTGCTCCATCCGGCATGCCTCCTACGCCTGTGTCTCCCACACCCATGACTCCGGCAAAGAGCCGTGCGCCCGCTGTGCTTTCACCCACGTCCACTTCGAACGGGAAGAGCAATGACCCTTTCTATACGGACAGCTCAAGCATATCACCAACTACGCCGGCTAAGCAAAATGGTAACAAGCTGGTGATGGCTCAGGCCAATCCACACGTGAAAGGCAACCAGCGCCGCCGCCAAAGCGCCATCAGCAACCCAGGCAGCGACCACAGCAGCAGCAATGATAGCAGTGCTAGCGGAGACAAGCGGAGAGGATCCGGCAACATCGACGAGAAGAAGCTACCCGGCTACGTCAAACCTGGAATGGAGCACACTGGCCTCTTGGCAGACGTGTTATACGGGCGATGGACGGAGGGGCTTGCGGCCAAGTGGGCCAGGACTTGAAGAAACCGGTAAACGCTGTTGAAATACCCCAAATCCTTTGCTCTTCTGTTTCTTTTTTTTAAAAACTTCTTTTCGATGTGGATATCACCAAGTTGGCCTTTTTCGCGACGGAAACCAAAGAAAAAGTTTACTTCTATTCTTAGTCAGCTCCTTGGTCTTTTTGTATACCTGTATTGTTTGGGTTATTTCGGTTGGGTGGATCGGGTCTCTTTCACACTTATACACTTGCATAGCGGCGGCGGCTTCTTCTTTTTTTTTTCTAACCGAACACTGGGGCGTGTTCTTATTATTCCTCCTATCTTTATTGATTGTCGCTTCCCGCGTTCGCTGTGAGTAAGTATATCGTTTGTTTCTGTCGCGCTTCTTGTTCCTCGCATCGCAGCCGGCATTTAACGAAGACCCACGACCGAGAATGGCCTTGCACTCTTGCTGTTGTATACCTTCCGTGCATTGATCACGCATCATAAGTGAGGGCGAGGCATCTTTTTGGGGCTCCGATTGTGTAATCCTGTCTTTCAACTGTTCTTAAATCTTGGGTTGTTGGAGAAGACTGACTCTTGAGAGGCTTCAGAGGAGAGACGGGAACAGAATGTTTGAAATTGTGGGGTAGTTGGTTGTGGATAGATTTCTCTTTCTGTTCTTGATCCCTTTACGTGGAAAAACAATAGTAAGAAACGATCTTCTCCGTCTATTACATCTCATGAGAGCTTGGCCAGCTGTATATCCACATGCGTGATGAGAGTCCTGCCTTTCGTGAGAAGCAACAAACAATGGGCTCTACCACCAGGAATAAGTTCTCGTGCAGGACCCAAAAAGCCTTCTCGATGCCATCGCACCCTCGAAATGTTGAATTATAGGAAACGCGCAGACTCCTAACTCTGGTTGGGTCGGCCAAGGCCTTGCGTGCTGACAGCAATTTACTGGAGGACAGTGCTGTTGTAGTCTCCAATTATGTCATAGAAGAAATGCATATCAGAAGTTTCAAGCATTATGATTGGGTTGGGAAATGAGCAAGAAATAGTGGCTCTGCTCAGAGTTGCGCATTAATACTCTATGTTGCTTCACTTGAAAGTTCCGGGTATTGGCTGATGATAGCATGTTGAGGGAGCGCAGTGCGATGCTGCGAATACGTCCTGGAATGGACAATTGAGAGGAGGTGATGGGAGAGGAGGCGGCCGACGGGGTAGGCTACATTCAAAAACATACCGAGAATGGCGAGCTTTCGAGAAGACGAAGTGCTTGACATGTAAAAAGACTAGAATCTGGCTGATACAGGAGGGATCGTGGGTCCAATTCACCGGGTCGCACTGTCTTGCAGATAGCCAAAGAGTCACGTTACCCTGGGCATGGCCGAATAAGCGGGGATGTGCACCGATTGTCGGGCTGTCATTAGTGAAGCGGGTTGATGAAGCAATGGATGGCCGCGGAGTTATACTGACAGGTGAACGAGAAGAGCACGTTGGATAACCCTATCAGCCGCAACTGGCTCAAGGTCATTCATAACCTATTCATCTGCACTAAGCTGACTTTTTCTTAACTCTTCTTTCGTCCCATCTGTAATGCCACTGTGGCCACAACCACCATCCCAATCCGTAAAGTAGCCAGCAAATTAACCCTCCGCCGTACGAAATGAACATATGCAGCTTCCTGTGCTGGTAGGAAAGCTCCAAAACCTGTAGGAGCTGCGCTGTAAATAAGATCGCGAGCACCAGAATCGTCTGGAAAAACCAATACATCATAGCCCACCAATTCGCTCTCAGGGCTGCATGAGTGAAGTTCCAGAGGCCGACAATGGATATGAGGCAGCAAGTGACAATCATGAACGCGGAAGCTGCTATCAATATCCGTTCGATCCCAATGCTCAAAGTCTCCTCACCATAGGCCTGGGCGTGCAGGAAGAGAATGCCGGGCAATTCAAGGAGACTGCCGAATGTCAGAACGAGGCCCACGCCATGCGCATGTCTTACGGTAGAGGAGGAAGATGACTTACAGAAGGCTACTCAAAGCGATGAGTGCTCGCCACCAAGTACCTCCTCTCGAAACCATCTGCAGGCACCACCGTATGATGGCGCCCGCGATCAGAGGAAACAGGATGGTGAAGAAGGTCAGCGGCATTGCAGCTGCGAAGAAGTACTTCAGTTCAAACGACTGGTTGTCCCCGTCTCGAGTGATCATCTGAAACTCCCCTTGCGAGGTGTCATTCTTGTTGTCTGGGTTGATGTTGGTGATGTTCTTCATCACAACGGAAGGCTCGCCCGAAAATTGGCTGACGTTCATGCCGAAGAATGACTATGGCAATTCAGTTAAGCGTTCAAAGCTTTTTTTTTTCTTTTTTTTTTTGACGGGAGCACTCACAGATACGAAGGACAACGGGATGTAGAGGCCGGCCAGAACTGTCAGGACACTGGTTCTCCGAACTTGTGCAAGCTCCAACTGGTCTCGGGTGGTCCTCTTAGCTGTTTCGATGTGGGCCCTCAGTTTAGTCAGCTCCACTTGCAGATACTCGAGGTCAGCTATGAAGTCCCGGAGGGAGCCGACTTGGATATCATGCTCTTGTTTCAGAGGAAAGCATAGTTGGGTGCTGATGTATGTAAGGCAGTTTGTTACGGCCCGGATGTTGCTTTCACATGTCTCCAGGACGCGCTGCCTGCAGTCTTCGAGGTGAAGGAGATGTTGAACCTTGCTGCCAGATGGGTATAGCCGGCCATCAGAAGCCTATGATAAAAGCAATCGATCAGTGGATCAGCCCCCTAACGACTTTCAGCAGAGCAACTTACAGTTTGCGTCAAATCTGACCAGGCTTTCGTTAGGAAGTTTGAGTACTCTGTCCGCACATGGGGAACGATGGCCAAAAATATCTGAAGCAGTTGCTCTTCCCACGAATGGTTGGTAATCCCCACCAACCCATCCTCCAGCCATCGAAGATCCTTCTGCGGTGCGTCCGCGACGATGAGAATCTTATGTACTCCTAGTGGTTGATGCTCGAATACGGAGACGTTCAACTGCTCAACTTTTGAGACCTTCCCGAAAGGCCTGAAAACGTAAGTATGGAGATCTGTGACATATTCTTGCAGAGTGCCTTTGGTGGGATATTCGAATTTGAAAGAGTGCCGGGTGGTGATCAAAGGCCCATGCTCAGCGCCACCATTGCTGGAAGGGAATCGAGGGCTCCAGGCCCGAGCCAGTGGCTCATCGTTCAAGTCAAGCAGGCTTCTTGCCTCTGCGGCGAAGGACGGACTCAGATCCCACTGGACGGCGACAGCAAATACGATGAGGTCCCTAGGGATGGATATGAGCTTCTGCAGGCGAGTGTGGGTGAAGGCTGCCAGCTTCTCGACGAAGGAAAAGGTGCGCTCAATGTCCGGCGCTTGGGTAAATACAACGATCAATTCAAAGTCGGAATGTTTGTTGAGAGACATAGCGGACCAAAAGTAATTCAGGCACTGAGACCATGAACAGTCTTCCGGGGCCAAGAGCGGGCTGTTGGGTGACTTTGATGCTCTGTACGTGCACAGAGTACTGAAAACTCCTCGGTGCGGTTTCTTCGAAATTGCTGCAAAATCATTGCAGAGCTTTATGGCATCAGGGAACTCTGTATGCGCCCTGATTGCTTGTTCGAAGGCAGCCATGCCACGCACCTGGACAGTCGTTAGCTCGGCGGGCTCGACGCTGAGGCTGGAAACAAACACTGGAGAGACGGTGCCGGGCGAGTTCAACCCATCCTCGCGTTGGTTCGACAAGGTGCCGTTGACTTTCCAAAGATCCGGCACTTATGTATCTCGGCATCAGAAACATGCCCATTTCATCAGGACGGGGCGGATTGTGCCTCTTGCTGGACTTATGGCGCAACATCTCGGTGGTCTTTGGCCGCCGGACGTAGGGGGAGGAAATTCTGGGGTGTTTCAGACATCTGTGGGCGCTGAAAAATGCTGGCGGTAGACGGGCGAGACTGGAACAGAGGGTCAAAGCATGCTGGAGGGCAGTTTAAGTAGGCTGAGGCTGAGGCGCTTATAACTTATCTGGCCCACATGCAGTCTGAAAGTGTACAAGATGGGGGCGAATGTGGCTGCGGGGGATTTTGCGGCCCGCCAATCGACTCACTTAGCGCCAAAGCCGCAGGTCAGACGTAACATCTCGCGCGCGCGCGGCTTAGCCACACGCATAGGTGTAACGCGGCCCCCAAAGGGGGGTGCCCATTGCTTCGAGTGCGTGGCCGACCTGGAGCCATGAGCGTGTACACCAAAGCACGGCTTTTGCATAAGAGAGCACAAGCGTCCGTCCAGACGTGGACGCTAGAAGCTTGTGAAAGCTTCTATCGGGACCGGGTCGCCGCGGCATCCGGCGTCGATTGGGCTCACGGTCGCGCACGAGCTGCAGCCACTGGCCTAGGCTCTTTCGGGAGCGTATCGTTCGCAGATGATACTTCAGGCACGCTGCCTTACTCAGTGAAATCGCTCAGTATGTCGGCGGGGGGAAATGACCTGTGTTTAGTAATATTCAAGCTTTCCTGGGCCTTCCGCCCAGGCCGCGTTAAAAGGGGAGTGTGCCCGGCCCGATCTTGCAGCATCACCACCACGTCCGCTCGTTTAGTTGTATCGTCGATTTTTCCTTTCCAGCCAGTTGCAGGTCTTTGGGTTTCGAGCGCCCAGCATAACCAAGTTCTCGTCCATCTGCTACCGTTTAGTTCCCACGCTCACTTTGTCTTCCGTTATCACGCCGCCAAGGGAGCCCGACAGACCATCAAGTCAGGTGACTCGACGCATATAGTCGCCCTGCGCGAGCTTGCTCCCCCGAGTCGGTATTACGTCTGGCAGCTGCAGCTAGTCCAAGCACCAAGCCGCTGCACCGCCGACTGCCGCCATGGCCGTCTCGTCGTCTCTGCGGAGCACTGTTGCGCTGCTGCCATTCTTTGCCGTGGCTGCCGCCGCCAGGTCCATTGGGCTGTCGCTGTCCGCGTGGAACACGACGTCGATCAGCATTGAGGTTGCGAGCAGCAAGATCCAGTACACCCGCGATGCGTGGTGGCTGGGCTCGTCGTTCTTCGACAACTTCGACTTCGTGACGTCGCAGGAGTTCATCAGCAACCCCGGGCTGAATCGCTCTGACCCGACCAACGGCTTCGTCAACTACGTCAACGAGACCACCGCCCTCACCACCGGCCTGATCCAGTTCGGCGACTACGGGACCCCGCGCTGGGGCGTCGACACGACGCACAACTACACGCTCGGCAAAGACTGGGGGCGGCCCAGCATCCGCCTCGAGAGCAAGCGCAGCTGGACCCACGGCCTCTTCCTGGCCGACATTGCCCACATGCCCGGCGCCGCCTGCGGCGTGTGGCCCGCCTTCTGGACGCTGGGCTCCGGCGCGTGGCCGTACAACGGCGAAATCGACCTGATCGAGGGCGCCAACCTGAACGCCGACAACCAGATCACCCTGCACACCTCGGACAACTGCACCATGCTCACCCCGCCCGCCGCCGCCCTCGCCCCCGTGCGCGACCCCAAGAACCGGTCGCGCGCCGCCTACTTCGACCTCGCGTCCGGCGAGTGCTCGACCAACTACACGACCGCCGGCTGCTATGTCAACGCCACCGTGCCCGCCAACTACGGCGACGCCTTCAACGCCAACGGCGGCGGCATCTACGCCATGCAGTGGACTAGCGCCTTCATCCGCACCTGGTTCTTCCCGCGCGGCGCTGTCCCGGCCGAGGTGCAGGCCGCCGTCGCCGGCGTCAACGACAACCCGGACGTCTCCGCCTTCGGCCTGCCGCAGGCCGCCTTCGTCGGCGGCCGCGGCTGCAACGTCGACCAGCGCTTCAAGGAGCACCGCCTCATCTTCGACACCACCTTCTGCGGCGACTGGGCCGGCACGCAGTACCCCTCCACCTGCCCCGCCCCCGCCGCCCGGAGCAAGCCCGAGTCCTGCGCCATCTACGTCGGCGCCAATCCCCAAGCCTTCACCGAGGCCTACTGGGAGGTCAATTCCATCTCCGTCTTCAAGGAGCTTCCGACCTACGGCTGAAGGACCCGCTCCGGCATTTGCCTTGTTCGGTTGTTTTCTTTCCTGCGCCCTCCTGCCTCTTCTCCCTGTATATATCTTCCTGAACTTTCTCTTCCAAACAAGCGGCCATCGGGCTGGCCGACTCTCATAGCCCAATATTAGAAAAAGGCGCAAGCTCCACAATACGAGGGCTGAACAAGAATGAATTTGAAACTTTTTTCTGTTCTTCCTTTTTGCTCCATAACCGGGGGGTAATCTTTCTTTCTTTTTCTCTCTCTCTCTTTTTACTTGCCTATGAGATCGGCCGCATCTCCAAGCTCTCGTGCCACCCGTGAGCGCGGAAATCGTTCTCGCCGCGCGCGCCCGTCAGCGACCGCTGGCTCTCGCTCTCGCTCTCGCCGTCCGTGTGCGTGTCGACGTCGATCGTCGTCGACACCGTGATGACGTTGCCGTCGTGGCCCTCGCGCGGCGCCAGCTGCTCGACCGAGTCGCCGCCCTCCTCCATGACGCGCATCGTCGTCGTAGTCGTTGCCGCTTTGGCGTCCCGCTGCCTCTGCACGGACGGGGCGGACGAGGGGCCATTGCCGCCGCCGCTGTTGCCGATGGCCTGGCGCGAGCGCTGCGAGTACTGCGTCGCGTAGCGCTTGAGCGGCGACAGCGCCATGGCCAGCAGCGGGTGCAGCGTGATGAGGCAGGCGCAGATGATGACGACGTTGAGCTCGATGGCGGACCACGTCCCGCCGATCGGGTAGTAGAAGGTCTTGTCTTGGATGGTGTTGAGGTAGTGCAGGTAGTAGAGGCGCACGATGGAGGTGATGCAGCCGCTGGGGTTGGGAAGCTGTCAGATGCGACTAAGGATCGTAGGGAGCAGTACGTACAAGCCGCCTAGTGCGAATGTGAAGGCCAGACTCCACTTCTTGCGCGTCTCCATCTTGATGGTGATGATGGTGGGGACGGGGATGAGGATGATGGCGAAGTCGGTGAAGATGGCCATGGCGGAGTGGAGGTACCTGTGGGTGCGTCAGTATGGAGGGTTTCCTGGTGGCTGGGCTGGCGTGCCTACCAGATGATGACAAAGTTGATGCAGGATCCCGGTGTCGCTGGCTTCCAGAACTTCTCGACCGGCGTGCATGCGAAGATGCCGCCGAAGAGGCATACCAAGCAACAGGTCACGATGAAAGCGATGGTCGCCCATGACGCCACTCTGGTCCACGTGCCAACGAAGATGCGCAGGAACTGGATGAGAATAGCCATCTTGGCGAAGGCGACGCCCAAGAGGTAGATCCACGTGCAAGTCCAGAACCAGTAGGTCTGCAGAGCCAGTGTTGGCAGCGGCACCTCGTCCATGTGCTTTCCCCAGCCATACTCCACTTCTGCAATCGCGGTCACGTCAGCAGCCAACTACGGTGCAAGTGAGTGCGTCGACTCACGTTTCACGTATGTTGGGCACAGGGCGAATGCGAAGATTAGAGAAAGGACCACCATCAAGTCATCCCAGCCGGGATTCCGCCGTAGGGCGAAGCGGACATAAAGCCGGAGGCCAACGAAGACCGCTGAGATGGCCGCGCTCAGGAAGCAAGCTAGTACCGCGTCGGCGGCGGTAATCATCTCGTTGCGCTGCAATGGGTCAGTTTGAAGGCGCATTGAAGGCCGCCAGCGAAGTGTGGGTTGCTTCCTCGGATTGAACATGGATGTCTGGGCAAATACTTACGTTACAGTTGAGTGCCAGTTGGCGAATGTCAACGAATCATCTGCACTAGTTCTCCAAGAAAGTGAAGGCTGTGGGGAGGCAGTCTGAGGAGCACGGAAATCGGTCGACACCGTTTTTCTCTATTGGCCACACAGGTCCCGCGAGAAGAGAGGACACAGCGGAAGCGGAGTCCCTCGGTCCAGGCGCGCGGATCAAGGACCAGGGTAAAGGAAGGGGCTGTGTTTGGGATACGCGAGCAGTTGGCGAGTCGTGAAATCAGATAGACTTTTCGCGTGGCAGCCGGGACAAAGCTTGGGGGAGGGCCCATTGTAGGGTTGAGGGAACACTGAGGCTTATAAGGCAGCGGAAGGCCTAAAAGGAAGTGGCAGCTGTCGCAGATAGCTCAGCGCCCTTGGATCGGTTATACATGGGCTGAGTGCGCCACCAGGGGCAGAGTCAGGCTTGAAGTTCACATGCCATGGAACACAGCATGTGCTTCCGCCACACTTTGCCGCATCCGTCAGTTGGGGCAGCCTGGCTACTCATGGTTAATTCCGGCGCGTGGCTTAGCGCTGTCGGCCATTGCTAGGGCCGAGATGCTGAAGATGCCTCAGCCAGACAAGTGGGATGGCTGAACCGTGGGGAAAGGAGGGCTGCGCAGCGCGAAGGAGGCACTTGGCGCTGTTCCTGAAGTTGGCGGTTCGTATCAAGCCGTGCATGGGAGCGCCAGATCCGCAGCCGCTCCGGCTGAGTGGCCGACGGCTCGCTTGTCTGGCCGGCCGATTGGCTGCTCTGCGTGAGTGTAGCCCTCCCCGCATTGCCATTGCGCCCGTCGTGGGGACCGTTCGCTCCGCTGCCCGTTTCGGGTTCCATCTCTCTATCGGGGTTTCGGAGTCCATCCTTCAATCGGTCTAATGTCAGCCCGCCCTCCTCTCTATAATGACTCGCGGTTCTTATGACGGGATCATCTCAGCTCCTTGGCGATTGGGCGAAAGCTGAAATCCTCCTTGCTGGACAGACTTAATCTGCTCCATCACGAGCCCGTGCATCGCTTGTCTGACGAGACCGTCCCGCCACAGCATGGGTATATCACCATCGCGATTACGCAGTGTAGGTATCCCCCGGCACCAAAGCCATTCGCTTAAAAACTTATGCACAAGGGGGCCTCCACAAACCGCTCTTGTCAAAAACGATGCTCACATGCCGCCGCATTCTCTAGCGATCCCGACAAGCTTTTCGGGTGCCATTGCTGTCGCAGATCAGGCAGCCTTGCGGGAGCGGATAACGTGTTCCTGCACATCACCCCTTCTCCGAGAAGTAAGATGATACAGGAACCACGCAACACTTTCTGCCAGTTTGAGCCCGCATATCCTTCAGAGGAATTATCATAAAAGGGGAACTGCCATGTTACGAAGTCCTGCATGGCCGAGTTTCAAGGCAGCTGAGGAGAAAGGTATTTTGAAGGTCGAGTCTATGTAAGACAGCAGACCTGTCAAAACACTGACCCTCGGTTTCTCATGGACCATTCTGTAGATTTCAAGCGCAGCCTAGACCCTTGCACGTGCTTTTTTTTTTTGGTGAACAAGGGCTGTTCTAGTGGTCTCAGCCCTTGGTTGAATCGGAACAGGCCGCGCAACACCCAAAGGAAACAAGGTGCCCAATCGGATCATGAACTCGACGGCAACTCTAATTCAACGATTGGTCCATCGGCCTCATTAGCGAATCCTACCCACCGTTACTTCTCGATGCCCTTTTGTAATACACGTACCACTGTCCTGTCCCAACTCATTTGCATCTCTACAGGCCCATATGCCGTCATTGATTGCGGCATACGATACCTGCTTCGAGGGCCTTTATGAGTATAGGCATCAAAAGCAGCTATCCAGACAACATTGTCATCATCCTCCGCCGGGGCTCTCAACTGAATATTCGTAGCAGGCTTTATTTTTACGTAACTACCTTATAATCTTGCACGCCCATCCTCAAATGCGGATCATGCTGTCTCAGCGATGTCCGACCAGGATTGAAAGGACGTAAGGGTCCCTCGCAGATTCGTTGAGATGCTACTAATGTGGCACCAATGTCAGGCTCGCTTACGCGTCGCACTTCAATTTAATCACGATCGTTAGGGAGCGTTTGAAGACCTACTACGGGATACATCTCATCAGCTACTCGGGTTCGGGAGGTATCCTTGCGCCTCCAGCCAAGCTTTCACCACCGCGTTGAACGTCTCCGAGTCCTGCTGGTGATGCCAATGACCCGAAGGGATCAGCTCGACTCGATCAGTCTCCGTGTTCAGGCCGATCTCCTGCTCCAGGTCCACCTTCACCCGGTCAGCACACGTGACGAGGCGCGGGCAAGTCCGCCTCCTGTTGTACGTGACGGCGTTTTCCCGACGGCCGATGCTCCCCTCTTTACCGAAAAGCTGCTCGATGACAGCCGTCACGACTCGAGGCGGATTGCCCAAAGTGCGGTGGCGGTGCCACGCTTTGAGCCAAGCAGGCGTTGCGTCCGTGTAGAAGTTCTGGTCGAAGAAGAACGCAGCGTTCGCGGGCGAGTTGGGCTGGCTGATGAAGGCGACGAAGGGTTCCAGCTGCTCCCCGAACAGGTGGTAGATGGGATCGACGAGCACGAGCGCTTTCACTTTCTGCGGATGCCGGACCGCCAGGGCTGACGCGACGGCGGTGCCCAGGCTGTGGCCCATGACGATCGTTTCTCCGATGCCAAGGTGGATGAGCAGGGCCGCTGCATCGTCCGCAAGCGTCTCCGGGCCGTAATCATTGCCCGGCAGGATTGTAGACCGTCCGTGTCCGCGCTGGTCGATCGCGATGGTCTGGAAGCCGAGAGACTGCAGGAAAGGTTGTTGCCAGCTCCAGTCCAGGTGATCACAGGTCCAGCCGTGGATGAGGAGGATAGGAGCTCCTGTTCCTTCGACGATGTAAAACAGATCAGCACCGTTATTGTTAAAGTAAGCGCTGGTCATCTTGCCGGATGGTGTGGGCAGGAGGTGAAGAGGGTCATCGAGGTTGAGTTGAAGGGGATCGCCTTCATAGGTATCGCGGAAAGAGACGTCCTGGCTGATTGGCGCGTGCTTGCGGCTTGTGGAGCTGGCTAGTCAGGATACCTGTTGTGCCGCCATGGCTTCAATTTGAAATGTGGCGTTTCCAACGTCTGACCGGTGTGATTCTTCTCCGCTTCCAGTATCAGGCAGGAATATGCTAGACAACGCCATTTACGACGGAATATTCCTACCTGGTACAGTGCATCAAGGAAGGTGAAAGCCGCGGCTGGCAGATTGACGGAGGCTGAGAATGATCCAGGGGTGACATCGGTGTGCGGACTTACCGCCATGGTAATGACACGAGAGAAATCAGATGTAGCTGACTCGCAGATTTATGCGGTCCGCCTGATGACCAACGCGATGCAAATTCGCCGACTGAAATGTTTCACTCTCGCAACCCAACCCGGGCGGAAGGCTCTCCGGCCCGATGTTGACGACCGTTGAGAAACCCATGCCCCTCACGTAGTCGTCAGGAACTAACTCCTTGAGGAAGTTTCGCAGATCGGATTCAGGAGAAGGAAATCCGCCATTGGCTCGACGCGTCGGAAGCATCCACCCACCACCCTAGCCTGTCCTGCAGCTCGTTGCCTTCTTCGCGATCGCTCGGCAAGTTTGTGCTCGAGTCTTGATTCTTTTCTGGGAGTTGGCTAACCGGTCTCAGAACAAGCGCCATCCAGGTGGCACCATAAGAGGATCGCATCGGAGCCAGCCACATGGTGATTGTCTGGGAAGCCGAGCCCGCGGGTGGGAAGACCCCACAAATGCCAATGATAATTGCATGCTGCACGTTCCTCCCACGATACCCCTACTCCTCTCATCGTCTTGTTTCCATGTACTCAGTACACCCCTCATCGTCATCAGTGGTCAGGTTCTGGATCCTTCATTTGTAAGGGAAAGTCGGTCCTCCCACCGCGATCAATCTTCTCGCCTCGCGAAGTGATTCGGGCGAGCGATGAGGATCTTCCTGGGGCTATTGGTCACTGCGACTCTGACTTTGCAGCTCGCTACTGCAGTTCAGCCTTTGACTAGTCTGGACCTACCCGAATGTGCGGTAAGTCACCGAAGCGAAGTTATCAGTTGCCCCTGCTCATTGATCAATAAGTCTAGTTGTCTCGACGCGGTGTTGGGGCTGTCGATATGCTCTTCCGCCGACGACGTCTGCCTCTGCTCCAACAAAGAATTCGTCAGCCAGTTTGAAGGATGCATGGACAACGGCTGCACAGTCCGACAATTTTTGAGTAAGCTCATCGAACACTGCCCCACATTATGATTCGGAACTCATGAGGACGGACAGCTGCGAAGAATGCAACAACAACAGCGTGCGAGAACGAAGTACGAGATAAAAGATCCACCGTGATCTGGGTAGCCGCTGTCGGTTGTGCCTTGGCCTACGTCTCCATCTTTCTTCGGCTCTACACACGTCAATTTATCACGCAGGGAGACCTTGGCTTGGATGATTGGTGCACCATAGTAACTGCGGTGGGGTTTTGCCGCGCGCGCAACGTAGACAACGGCTAACGTCGGGCAGGTTTTCCTCGCGCCTTTGACTGCTGGTGCAATCTTACGTCAGTACTCTTTCTACCATATAGATCACCTGTCCTAACTGTTCATTTCAGTTGCCCAGAATGGCCTCGGCAAAGATATATGGACTTTGCCCTTCCACAGCGTCGACTCTACCCTCTATGTACCCCATCCCCCCTCGGCTTAAGGGCAGAGGGGCATGCGCTGACATACCTTTCAGATTTTCTACGTCCAAGAACACCTCTACATCATCTGCACGGTGCTTATAAAGATCTCTTTCCTCCTCTTCTACTTCCGGATCTTCCCCGACGCGACATTCCGGAAGGTAGTCGGGGCCACGATGATCTTCGCCATCTGCTTCGGGATCGGTGCCCTCTTTGGCTTCGCATTCCAGTGCACTCCCATAGACCGAGCATGGCACGGCTGGGATGACGAGCATCCCGGATTCTGCGTGGACATTAATGCCCTGGTCCTGATAGCTGCGTCTTTGAACATCTGCGCCGACTTCTGGATCATCGTGCTCCCCATTCCGGGCATCTTCAGGCTGCAGTCTTCCGTCCGCATGAAGCTTCAGATATCCGCCATGTTTTGCACCGGGTTCTTGTATGGCGCTCTACCCTCCATGCGACCCAGGAAACTAACCCGACGTCATAGCATTACTGCAGTGAGCGTCTACCGCGCCGTCATGCTTACACACTTTGCAACCACTGACAATCCGACATGTGAGTCCCCCATGCTCTACGGGATGTTTTCGGCTAATTCACCACAGGGGACTGGTGTGACGGTGGATACTGGTCGATTATCGAAGTCGACGTCGGGATTGTTTGTACCAATATGCCGGCTATCCGGTCTCTGCTAGGTCGGATCATCCCAAAGGTGTTCGGATCCACGGCCGCGAAGGACACGGCGACAGAACATTCGAGGCCAGTAGCCCGGAGCTCGCAGACGCCGCGCGGTATACGTTCGTTTAAGGGGTCAAGGACTGAGGCCGACAGTTTCGTACAGTTGATTGAGATGGACTCTCGATCGCTCAAGAACCATGTGGGCAACAAGTCCAGTGAAAGCTAATGATAATATGGTCGTTCGCAACGTCAGTTGATTTCGCACACGAAGTAATTCTTTTGCTGGTTGCCCTGGATTGTCCAAAGCGAACTCTATATTGCCAAAAGATGTGATTGGAGGGAAACAGCGACGGCTCATAGATGAGACGAGACCATGCAAACGAAAGACGACTCACATTTCTGGCTAATTTCCGCTTATTCTGGCTCATCCGCGTACCTCCCGCGGCCAAGCCCATACCTGCTCAGCATATATCCGCCCGTTCCCGCCAACGAACCCAGCCCAGCTCCACCCAGCATCCTTGCACCAGTTCCTACCACCAAAGGTCCTCCCCTGCGAACCATTGCTGCGCACGCGCCCAAGCCCGCGCCACCGAGGCTCCACCAATCCACCTCTACTTGGCCCTTGTTCGCCAAAATCCTCCAACTACGGTCCAACCACTCGATCTCTTCCTTGCCCCGCATCAGCCCCGCTAGGGCGATGCCTGAGCCGACGGTCCCAGCCACTACGCCACCAGCTGAATACCGCAACAGGCGCGCTGCCAGGACTGCGGCGGAGTGTTGGCGGCGGGCGAAGATGTCGCGGAAGAGTGCTGCTGAGAATGGGATGAAAGAGAGTCCTGGGCCGGCGGTGAAGCCGCGGAGGAGCACGTGGAAGGTGAGAATTGTGCGGGCGTATTGCTGGTCCTCTGCAAACGTTGCGTGCGGAAATATGGAGGACATTTTTTTTTTTTTTTTCTCGTGAATGGTTTTGCGGGATAAGGCGGTGATTGGTGATATTTTGCTTTCCTGTCGCGTGTCTTCGAAGGAGCTTGCCAGGGCGGGCGAGGTTAAAGATGCAAGAAGCAGCTGGGCTCAACGTCCATTTATACGTTGAAAGTGCTAGATCGATAGCTGGGACAAGTATTTGACCGGTAAAGCAGCCCATCGTGCTGCGTTGATGAAGCCGTCCGCGGCACCGATAAAGCCGGGACGGGCGAATTGTTCGGCCGTAGCAGTCCGTGGCTGCCGACTGGTTCGATCCGAAGGGTTGCTGACTGGTGCGACAGCAGCTATATCAAGGTCGGGGGTTAGTTCCAAACATTGTAAGGCATGCATGCACTTCGCTGCGTAGCAGTACTTCGTCAGGCGTTTCCCCCGAGGGCGACTAAGCAGGGGAGCTCAGTATTTGGCGTTAGATGGCAGCTCAGGTCGAGGTCTGGCTTTCTTTCTTTCTTTTTTCATTTTTTTTTTCGCTTTCATCAGATAGCGGTGGATGCGTTATTCGAGCACATGACGATTTCGAGACCGTGGTGCGTGAAAAGCGACGGTAGATGTGAAGTAGAGGAGGGAGCAAGGGAGTGAGTGGGTGAAGCTTGGGCAGCGCGCAGACATCGGGCTTGGCGTCGCGACGCGCGCACCTCCGTCACTCTCACCGTCAAGAGCTCCACACCCTTTGCAACACAGCACGCTCGCCGCGATCGCCACCACACGAGCTCTCTAGCAGCTGACGCTCTTTTTCGCGGTCGCAACCGCCTGCGTCATGCACCCTTGATCTGGTCAGCGCGACAACTCTCCGGCCAGCCAGGACAGTCTCGACATCTGCCCGCATTTCCATCCGCCTACCACCTCCGTCGCGAGCCTGCTCATCATGTCGGTCTGGAATCCCGACAACATCAAAGATGTCGCCGAGTCGGTAGGCATCGCCTCACTCAACGACGACGTTGCCGAAGACCTGGCGCGCGATGTCGAATTCCGGATCGGCCAGGTGCTGGAGGAAGCTCTCAAGTTCATGCGCCACTCCAAGCGCACCACCTTGAGCACGCAGGACATATCGCAGGCTCTGAGAGTGCTGGACGTCGAGCCTCTCTATGGCTATGAGTCGACGCGCCCACTGCGTTTTGGCGAAGCCTCCATGGGTCCCGGTCAGCCGCTATTCTACGTCGAGGATGAGGAAGTCGATTTCGAAAAGCTCATCAACGCCCCTCTACCGAAGGTTCCGCGCGAGATCTCTTTCACCGGTGAGTCCGTGTGGCCCCCCCACCCATGCACTGCCGCAAGCTGACGTCTCGCAGCACATTGGCTCGCGCTCGAGGGCGTTCAGCCCGCCATCGCGCAGAACCCCACCTCGGCCGATTCCAGACATCAGGATCTCCTTCCCAAGGGCCCCGGTGCAAATCCGTACCTCGCTGCCGTCAACGGCTACGACAATGTCGCCGTCAAGCCGTTGGTCAAGCACGTAATATCCAAGGAATTGCAGCTGTACTTTGACCGTATCGTCAGCGCGCTCGGAGATGCGGACAATGAGGAATGGCGAGCACAAGCTTTGGGCAGTCTCCGAACTGATCCCGGCCTGCACCAACTGGTGCCGTACTTCGTTCAATACATTGCCGAGAAGGTTACCCATAACATGAAAGACCTATTCATCCTCACGCAGATGATGCATATGACGTCGGCGCTGCTCACCAATCCGAGCCTGTACATGGACGCCTACATAACGGGCCTGGTCGCTCCAGTGCTGACGTGTCTGATGGGCAAGCGGTTGGGCAGCGGATCCGAAGGCAACCCGCTGGCACACTTCGATCTCAGGGACCTCGCCGGCACGATCATCATCGAGATCGCGAAGCGGTATGGCAACTCGTCGCAGACGCTCAAGAAGCGGCTCGCGGCCACGCTCTGCAAGAACTTTCTGGACGACAAGAAGCCGTGCGGCACACACTACGGGGCTATCCTGGGCCTACAGGGCATAATGGGCTCGGACGGCGTCAAATTCCTGATCCTCCCGAATCTCAAGCTATTCGATGCGGTATTGAAGGAACGGCTAGCGGACGAGGCCACTAAGGCGGAGGCGGAAATGGTTGTGGTTGTGATCCTTCGCGGACTCCAGTCGCTCGAGCGCGGGGCAGCGCCATTGGCCAATGGGGTGACGAGCGACGAGGCGACCAAGGAGAGGCTTGTGGACAGGACTGGAGAGGTGATTGGGGCTAAAGTGCTGGAACTGGGACGGCCGCGGCTAATTGCACAGATCCTGGAGACGGACGTGTCGCTATGAGAAAAACCCACCGGGCAGTGCGGCGTTATGGAGCAGCGGGGCAAAAGAGCATGTAGTCTGGCAGAGTGCGGCAACGGCGTTTGGGCAACGGGATGCTTTCGTGTAGGTACATAGACAGCCAATGCAGCTAGCATTGGGCTGCTCGCGGAGCTGCAGCCTGCAATGCAGCTGTCAGCACAGCCCTGATGTCGTCGGCCGTGCACCAGGCAAGCAGGCAGTGTTGGGATGACGGCGTCGGAGGCGACCGCGGCGGCCTTGTGCGAGGCCGCCGTTGCTCTGTGTCGCGGCGGGCGCCCCCGGTCTCAACACCATGTAGCCGCCAATGGGGACAAGGCCGGTGAGGCCGTCCGGGCTGCGAACGGCTGTCGTCGCGTAGGGCGACTGCATGTGCTGCAGCGGAATCACGCTGGCGCGGGCGGTCACTGGACAGGCCAGGACGAGGCTGGCGGAGCCCCCGCACGCGACGCGCGACAACTCATCGCCGCAGACCATCGCGGCCGCCTTCTCCCAGCACCCAACCAGCAGCGAGCCGCAAGCGATGACAGCGCATGAGCTGCAAGTCACTGGAACAGAGCGCGCCGTGAGACTCCATGGCCCAAGCTGACTCGCCGCCGCCCGCCCGCGCCCGCGACGCCCAAGCCGGCTCTGTTGCCCTTGACACCGCCGCCATGAGCGACCAACCGGCCCAAAACACCGATGGCCACAGCGCAATCTCCGCGCCGCCTCTCCCTGCCGGCCTCTGGAGCCAAAGCTCGACCCAGGCCGACCTCTCGCAGCACCCTCCCTCCTCCGCAGCCGCGACCGACGACCACAGCTCCACTGCCGTCCAGCGCTTCCCCGGCCTCCGCCAGCTGTACAGCGGTGCCGCGTCCTGGAGAGCCTCGCTTCGCGGCAAGCCCAAGTCCACTGCCACCGAGACCTCCGTTTCCTCCCGGCCCGTCATAGTCAGGACGTATTCCGGCGGCACCAACTCTTCTCGCGCCCAGCGCGCCTCTTCCCATCGACGCGTCGGCGCGTCGTCCTCCTCTTCGCCGCAAATGCCCCAGCGGCCCTCGACCTTGCCGCCCGCGGCTGACTTCTCTTTCGATGGCATCCTGCACGCCGTCGAGCCCGAGATTGCCGGCGCAATTGATGCCATCGCCGCCATCTGCGCCCGCAGCAAGCTGAGCCTGGCTGACGAGTACGCTGCCCACCGCCCGCCTCACGAAGTCCTGGACCCGGCAATTCCTATCCCACCCTCACAGCGTCAGCGTTGGTGGAGCGTCGTGAGGGACACTGCTCTGTCGGCCGTGCCCGAGGCTAGCAGCAGCAGTAGCGAGCGTTTGGCCGGCAGCAGGACTGCCTCCCGCGCTTCCGTCTCATCTGCCGCTGGCCACAGCTCGCGCGGCAGAAAGAATTCGGCGTACGGGAGCTTGAAGAGCATCGTCTCCGGAGATGGCAATGCTCGTACAGGACTCGCCGCCCTTTTCGGATCCAGTGACGGCCGCGAGGAAGGCAATGATTTCCATGAGCCTCCTTCGCCCCCCGGCTTCGACCACACCGTCCACTGGCTCGTTTCAGAGTCGAATCACCCGTCCATCACCCTATCGTCCGGCCCAGCCGCGCGAGCTGCCTCTCCACGTGTCTCACTAGCCACCTCTGAGGAACCCATTGGTCAACTGTCTGCGTCAACACTTGACGCCAATGCAGCAACAGGCCCGCCAGCCCCTCGACGTTCTAGCTCCCCTCCGAGATGGCTTCCTTGGCCTGGTGAAGAGCCGCGGCGTCCGGCACACGCGAATGGTGTAGTTCGCAATGATCAGATTGTCGGCACTACCGCCGAACAACGATTAAAGCAATTACTCCGAACAACAACACCACCGGGCGAAGGGCATAAACCAGTTGGTCCTGCGGCATAACGCAGTTTGCACATCCCATTTACGTTCAACAAGTAGGGCTGATCACGTGATCACAAATGTCTCACGCCCACCGGCACGTGGGCAAGAATTCGACCCACGCAGGCCAATCATTCCCGAGCCTCATTTCGCCAGCCCGTTGCACATGCCTGCGACAATCATGATCCTGGAATACGCCCGCCAACCTTTCCTATCCAGCGCTGAACGCTCTGCCTACCCACCCGACGTGGCTGCGGCTAATCCCTCGTAAATCTCCTACCACAGGCGGCTTAAATCTTACTTTACCTATGGTGTTTTGGCGTTTCTTTTGTTTTACTTGTAAGTGCCCCACATGGCCTCAAAACGAAATCCGGAATGAATTACGACCAAGAATTTACGAAAGGGCTACGACAAAAGAGACTGCAACGTTAACTGAGCCCTTTTTACGGCCATCGGCATTAAATTGGAGCTATTCGCATTGATGAGGCGCAGGAACGGTATTGCTTATGACCTTCATGAAAACCATTTGTGCGGTCTGTAAACACCTGCCTGATATCATCCTTGTAAATAGATGGCGTTCCTGGCATCATTTTCTTTTCTCAATAACTTGGGATGAAGGTTCATGAGGACATCTGCAGCGTACTTCAGCACACGAATTACGACTTACGACTGGAATGATGCAATGAGATATTCCCTTCGCTTTAGGTCAAATAAGAGGTGGCCCTTATGACTTTAGTGCTAACCTAGACGCCTTTTACTTCAAGATCAGAACTTGAGATGGGCTTTAGGGATCGATTTGAACATGTTTTTGATGATACTCTATGCCCCACATGACTGGCTATCTGGGCTTCTCCCTAAGGTCTCAGACCGGCTTATCGACTCCCTCACCACCGGCATGACGCGCTTTTACCTGCTCGAGAAACCGCTAATCAGGAACCAGCGAGTGTCAGGCTGTAAGGCAACCCCATATATGCTATGCTGGAGGAATGGTGATTGTTAAACCAACTTATCGCCCCTCTATATTTCAGCCTCCGCACCCAGTTGACTGAAAGGGCCTCGCGCTCAGTGTACCTATAAGGTAAGGTAGGAGCCTCGTCCTCATGAGCATGATATTTTGCTGGCTGACCTATAGTCGAGCTTCTCCGCGCTCCTTCTGCGAGGGCCATGCAGGCGTGTGGAACATCACTTTGTTCCTATTGAGCGGTGGATGTGGTGCATCAAACAGCGGTCCTGCGCGAGAACCGGTGTATTTGTAACCCAAATCCCAATCCAGGCAATGCGACTTTGAGTTTCATTCACTCAAGACATGACTCGAGCCTATCGTGCATACCCGGCACAGTAAAGTTGAATTGATCGCCAATGATGCTCTGCGTTCTGTCAGACCTCGGTGCGGTTGATAACTCGGCATATAGACTCTTCCCCCTCATCCAAGATGCTCCACCGAAATACTATGTAGATAAAGTTTATCCGCTCAACATGGGACACGGAAATCGGTGGTAAATGCCCGAGCTAGCCGCCCAACTGTAAACCTGAGTGGGAATCAAAAAGGCTAATTCTCGCGCCTTGTTTTTCCACGGCATTATCTTTGTGTGCGCGCAACAGCTTTTCATTCGACGCGCCCAGAAGTCTATGACTCTGGCGCTTACGTCCGGCTGCTTTCGGGCTCCTCATCTAAGTCACGCTAACTATATGAAGGTCAGACTTGAGCAAATGGCGACTTTTCTATGAGCAATTTTCAGCACCGTACCACCACCTCTTGCGCTTAGTTTCCAGTTGTCCGACGCCCTACTCGACTTTAAGCTCACGACATGCATCCTACTCACTCTCACTTCCCTGTCGGTGCGATGAACCCTCGGGTTCCATTGCATGCCATAAGTACAGCAAGCACCACCTCTTGAAGTTTCATTCCGCAGTATCCCAGGTGCATATCTGTTCCTTTTCCTGCTCCTTCTTCAGCTATCGCTTTGAGACACTGCAAAATATACCACCAGGTTCCTTAAGACCGTAATTATCATGGGTTCCCGCTCCCTTGCATTCGGCGAGCGTCTCGAAAAGATGGGCCAACCGGGTGCTCAGCCGCTGCCCGTCATTGCGTACCCAACCAAGGGCAATGAGGGATTCAAAGACTACAGCGGACCGGAGCTTGCCCGCATGATAACAGTCGCAGCAACCTTGTATGCCAGCGTACTCCCTGAGCGAGCGCTGCGCAAAAGCTCGAACGACCCACCAAAAGTTATCGGTCTCCTCGGAGTGAGCAGCCTCGAATATGTCGTCACTTTTCTCGCTGCCCAGCGCCTGGGTTTGACAACTCTTCTCTTCTCTACGCGACTTTCGGATGCCGGCTACAAATATCTCGTTGAGAAGACACAATGTGGGCCACCTTCTTGCACTACACCGACCAATTAGGAATAAAACTGCTTACTGTTTCCAGGCCAGGCAGTGTTGGTGCAAAGCCGATACCAGCCGGTTATGGATAGGGTACAGAGCGCCACAGGGGGCTTGCTCGCCGTGGTGCCCATGTTCGAAGGCACTTACCTTTTCAACCCTGCTTTCGCGAACACGGTGCGGCCCCTGGACATCCAGTTCGACTGGAACAGGGAGCGGAAACACCCGGGCGCAATAATACATTCATCGGGCTCAACTGGCCTGCCTAAGCCGGTGCCGCAGTTGTGGGACGCGTGGGTGGACTACTTAGGGAGCCCCGAGATGCACCCAAAAGGGCGGGACCTTCTCATAACGGTGCCTCTCTACCATGGGTTCGGCGCCCTGAACCTAGTGCAAGCGATCGTTTTCGGAAATCGCATTTCGCTCGTGAACGCAAGCCTTCCCATCACCGGGCCGCACGTCCTCACGGCCCTAGAAGCATCCAAGTGCACGTCTATCGCGACGGTGCCGTACACCCTCAAGTTGCTGGCTGAGACACCGGGGGGCATCGAGAAGATGGCGCGCCTCGCCGTCGTGCAGTTCGGCGGCTCCGCCTGTCCTGACGAGTTGGGAGACAGGCTGGTCGCCGCAGGCGTCAATGTCAGCAACACGTACGGCGCGACCGAGACAGGCGGGTTGTTGGCTGGGTCGAAGGACCAGTGGAACTGGCTGGTCCCGCTGCCGCACGCGGAGCCCTACCTGGAGTTCGAGCGCGAGGCGGAGGACGACAACCTCTACCACTTGGTCGTCAAGCCGGGTCTCGAGAGCAAGGTACTCTCGACGCGGTCGGACGGCAGCTACGACACCAAGGACCTGTTCGCGCGCCACCCAACGGACCCGCGTAAGTGGAAGTTCGTGCGCCGCAAGGACGACACCATCGTGCTGGTCAACGGCGAGAAGGCCAACCCGGTCCCGCTCGAGGATGCAGTCAAGCAGCACCCGGACGTCCAGATCGCCGTCGGCTTCGGCGCACAGCGCGCTTTCCTGGGCATGATCGTCATCCCCGGGCCAGAGGCGAAAGACGTGCCCAAGCACGAGCTGGTCGCACGCATCTGGCCGCGGCTCGAGGCCGCGAACCGGGTCGTGCCGGCGTACGCGCGCATCTCCCGCGACGCTGTCATCGTCAAGGAGGCCGGCACGCCCTTCCCGGTGACGGAGAAGCTCACGCTCAAGCGCGCCCAGTTTGTCCAACAGTTCCGCGCCGACATCGATGCTTTTTACGAGCGCATGGCCGCGGGCGGGGTCGCTGCGGAGGCTAAGAAGCCGCCGGAGCTGTACTCGACCGTCGCAGGGGTCAGGGATCTGGTGCGCCGGACGGTGTGCGAAACGCTGCAGCTGCAAAACGCTAGCGAACTCACCGACGACACTGACTTCTTCCTCCTCGGCATGGACTCCTTGCAGGCGACCCAGGCGCGCAATTCACTGGCCAAGGAGGTCGGCGTCGGTGAGGATCAGTTGCCTGTTAACGTTGCCTTTGAGAATCCGAGTGTGGCACGCCTGGCACAGTTCATCATCGATATGAAGCGCGAAGCATCGCCGGACCGGTCGCGGGATGAAGTCGAGATGGAGCTTGTGAAGAAGTACTCGCAGTTCCGTCCTGTCGTGAGGAAGGAGTCTACGAAGAGACCGGGCAAGGAGGTCGTGGTAAGTACTCTCATCCCATCTCGCGGCCCATGTATACGACGCTCCGCGAACTGCAAGCTCACAACAACACCACGCAGGTCCTCACCGGCGCCACCGGATCCCTCGGCCGCCACCTTCTCAACACGCTACTCCAAACGCCCCACGTCTCGCGCGTCTACTGCCTCGTCCGCGCCGCCTCGCCCAATGCCGCCCTCACCCGGACGCACGCCGCCCTGCGCAACGCCCGCCTGCTCGCGGCCCTCACGCCCGCCCAAACGGCCAAGATCGTCGCCCTGCCCTACGACCTCAGCCAGCCGGACCTCGCGCTCCCGCGCTCGACCTACGACGAGATCGCCTCCACCGCCACCACCGTCATCCACAACGCCTGGGCCGTCAACTTCAACATGGCCCTCGCGAGCTTCGAGCGCCACTGCATCGCCGGCACGCAACACCTCCTCGCCCTCTGTCTGCGCTCCCCCTTCACCCCCCTCCCCACCTTCACCTTCATCTCCACCATCGGCGCCGTCATGCGTTCTCCGGAAAGCCCCATCCGCGAGCGCCTCTACCCCCTCGCCGCCGCGGACCCCATAGGCTACTCGCGGTCCAAGTGGTGCGCCGAGAGGATCTGCGAGGCGGCGAGCGCGAAGGCGGGCGTGCCCGCGCGCGTCGTGCGCATCGGCCAGATCGTGGGCGACTCGCAGCACGGGCTGTGGAACGCGAAGGAGGCGGTGCCGCTGACGGTGCTGGCGGCGCGGACGGTGGGCGCGCTGCCGCTGGTGCCCGAGGGGCGCGACGCGCTGTCGTGGCTGCCGGTGGACGTCACGGCGCGGGCGGTGGTGGAGGTGGCCGGCGTGTCGATGGAGGATGGGCGCAGTGGCACCAGAACGCCCCGGGAGGGGCTGGACGTGTATCATGTGTGCCATCCGCGCGCGGTGTCGTGGAATCGCGAGTTTCTGCCGGCGCTGAGGCGGGCCGGGTTGAGGTTCGAGACGCTGAGCGGGCCGGAGTGGGTGCGGAGGCTGGAGGCGAGCGAGAGGGATCCGGCGAGGAATCCGCCCATGAAGTTGATCAACTGGTTCAGGGCTGTATATGGTGAGGAGAAGCAGTCCCAACCTGCTTCTCCTGCCGCTGCTGGCAAGACTGATGGGGCAGATGTGGACGAGTTAGGCGAGTCGGCGTTGTCGCTCGTCGCACTCGACCTGACGGAGAGCAGAAAGGTGGCGCCGAGCTTGAGGGACCCGAAGCCGGTCAGCCAGGAGGAGATGGCCAAGTACCTGCGATACTGGACGGAGGAGGCCTGGGCGGAATTGCCGCTGGCAGCTCCCCCGGCGAAGGCGAAGATGTAGCGGATGAGAGGGTCAGGCAGGCAGGCTGGCAGGTTTCGCTGGGATTGTTCATCCTGTGCGTTTTCTGCACTACTGTTCTCGTGTGCTGGGATAGGTTTGCTCCTAAGGTGCATGCTGTAATGACTTGAGACGGCTGACGTGTCCTTTATCGTAATTCGAGCCTGGTGACGTACGTACATTTGTTTTGTTATGGCAATGACCATCTCGATGAAGAAGTGTTTTCTTCTCCTTTGATCCCTCCTGCAGCGACATGATGTTGCCGTCCTTTCAGCAGACGCAATACCAAGTCTTGTTCCCGGAGGTAGCACGACACAGCTTCATCATTTACACAATGGCATCCGGAGCTGATTTCGATCACTTCTAGCGGACAGTCGCGAAGGTGCAACCACGAACCCATCGCCCGCAGCAACAAAAGAGGGGGTGATTGAGAGAACACCGTAGCATGGGACAAAGCTACCTGAGCTTGCCGCCACCAAACAAGCCAGGCAGAGCCCCCTAAGGCACTCCATGCACGTTTTCTCCGCACACTCGTTCCCCGGGTGGCAGGTCGAATCATAGCGAAAACAGTGGAAAGTGCGATGCTCGCATGGAGAAAAGTGAAAACAGGGCTCTGCAGCCACAATGATCACTGAGATTTGGTACCCTGCACCTTAATACTGCTGGTGCTGCTGTGCGGAATTCGTGCATTTTTGCCTGCTTTTGCTTCTGCGTTGGCGCCCAACTCGTTTACCCCATGTAGTAATGGAAGCCGCTGCCCGCCGACCCAGCTTTCGTCGTTGATACCACAAGTTGGTGCGAAGCGCGAGGCGGATTAGATGCCGTTGCCGTCATAAGGGGAAGTCGGGATGAGAAGAGAGTGAGAGAAAGATGGCGGTAAAGGGATTTTTTTTTTTTTGGTTGACTGTCAGCCCTAGCAAACGCCACGGTCACACAGGGGGACCAGCTCCGAGCGGCAGGTGGAGCCTTGCCGGCATGGCTTGTTCATTTCGGGGCTGGTCATTTCTTTTCCCACTCTTCGCCATCGCTTACCCCACGAATGTTGTTCTTGTGAGGGGAAGTAGGTCTCGGGGCTGATGGAGGGTGGTGGTGGCGGCGCCTCAGGCCGTGGCGATGGCGTATTTGCCCTGCTGCTTAAAATAACCTCTGCTAGTCGTAATCCTTTACTTGAGCGGAGCTCGGTGTTTATAAATTCTTAGGGCTGATGAACCGTTTCGCCCCTCTTGTTTCGAAAGTCGTCGGAGCAAGCCCAGCCTCTGAACCATGGAAATACTGCTTCGCCTGGCCAGCTCACTCGCGCTTTGTGAGCGCAGCACAGCTCCTAGCTCTGACGGGCCTGATTTTTCCTGTGCACCGGTACTTGTAGCCCAAAGGGCTCGGACATGCGCTGGCCGTGCGTGTCGCCAATAGATGCTGCATCGGCCCGCGGCACGACAGAAGGGCAAAGACACAGCATGCAGTGCGCTTAAGCACACTATCGCCAGCTGTCCGTCCGTTGAACGGAGATGTCTCGCGCATGCAATGCTGACTTGCTTGCGAAATGCACCGCGCTCTGTGCCGGCCCGATCCTTCTTTGAGTAAAGCCTGGGAACCGGATAGGATCGAGATGGGCGTCACGTCATAGCATCTGTGACGGCAGCGAGCTGAGTTTTAGTGATCGATCGGGTCTTTGGTGAGAGAGGGGGTTCGCTTATCTGTGCATCGGCAGCCTCTTTCTACCTGTCAACTTTAGCCGCTCGTGCTTCTCCCGCTACCTGTTCGTGCTCATGCTGGGGGCAGTGGAGGATGTGGTGATGGCTGGCCTCTGCCCCTCCCAAGATTGCCAGACAACGAATCTCGCGGGCACCCCTTCAAGGAATGGTAGGCAGCCCCCTCAGCATCGCTCTTACAAACGCAGGGCCAACCGAATCCAGTAGAAGAAAGAAAGGCAAGGCTGCCCAAGAATGTACCTTGCGACAGAAAAAGGGACGGGAGCGAGCGCGGGGTAACTCAACAGCGTGGCAACAGCAGCCATCCGCCCGCCGCACTACCATTTTGTTTCCTGTCGAGTCCCGTGCAAAACTTGTAATCAATCTGCTCCCTCGGGAGCATTCCGGCCACGGGTAGTCGCATTGAGACCGAATGAGCCCCAAGTCACGCGTCAGCCGCATGGCTGCCCAACTTGTGCGGCTCACTTCACCTTTTTTTTTTTTTTTACTTCCCTTTTGGCGCGTGCTTCGGTCCTGCAGCGATAGTAGCTGTAGCAGTTATTCCCGGCGGTGAGCTCCACGGGGATAACTCTTGTGAGCAGCATGGTTCGGGAGTAGCATGGTCATCCTTGCCGGCGCGTACCCGCCCTCCTTCCTCAACAATCCTACCCGACGATCAGGCCCTCCTCTTACTCCTCCTCAGCCGCCGCCGGCCGCGGGGGAAACGGCCAAGCCCATAGTTAGGCTTGAGTCGTCAGACCAGCTCTCCGAAGCTACGATTGGTGATGCAGTAAGCGCTAACTCCGGAGCTACCATATACGAACAAAACCTCAGCAATGAGTCCCCGCGTAATTAGGGCTCCCAAATCAGGCCCACAAAGTGTGGTGTGAGGAAGTTTCATCATTAGAGATCGTCTCGATTTGATAGGTCCTTTATGGCTACTACTAACTCGTGGAGCTGCTGAAGACTAGACCAAGAACGTAACCGCCTGCAGTGTACAAAGAGCGAAATGAATCAACCGAATCACGAGAATAGAAAAAAGGAGGGGGGGGGAGGGAAGGAAAGAGATCTGGCCGCCCGCTTCACCGAAAATGAACATCGGAAACCCCCACACTCCTCAATACGGCACCAGCCCTTCCTCATGCCTCTTGTACAGTCTGGCAAACCGGACTATCAATCATCGCATCGCATCGCATCGCAACATGGTATCTTCCAAGCCACATTGTCTTACCATCGCATCTTGATGCAAAAGTCGGCCGTTCCTACGTTTCACACTCGCTCACTTCCTGTTATGGTGATGATTGTGGCTCGTGAACCATCGGGGGGCCGACGGCTCGTCCCAAGCGTCCTGGCCGGGGTTGGCCTCCTCGTAGCGCATGTGCTTCAGCGTCTTGTAAAGGCCGGCAGCCAGGATGGCGCCAACACCGGGTCCAACCCCTGACAAAAAAAAAACAAAGCCATCATCAGTATTGCCTCTCCACAAGAGATGAGGAATGCAGCGTTCAAAAAGGGCGAGAAAAAAAAAAAAAAAAAACTCACAATAGATCCAATGTTGCGTCCAGGTCCCCGAGACTACGGCGGGGCCAAAGCTACGACACGGGTTCAGGCTGGCGCCGGTCCACTGCACGCCGACAAGGTGGGCGGAAAAGAGCGCCAGGCCGATGGCAACGGGCGCGTTGTACCGCCCGCGGTGGTTCTCGCCGGCCATCATCAGGATCGTCATGACGAGGTAGGCCGTCAGGATGAACTCGAGGCAGACGGCCTGCGCGGTCGTCGCGCCGTTCGACGGCGCCGTCACGACGTCGAAGGAGGTCGGGATCAGCACCGAGACGATGTAGGACGAGAACATGCAGGCCAGCATCTGTGCGATGAAGAGGCATAGGCAGCGCATCGGCGGGATTGAGCCGGTGAGGAGCATGGCGAACGTGACCTGTGGTAGGACGCGAGTCAAGTGTCAGCGAGGGAGGCGTGGGTGCTTGAGCGATGCTGGTGGGGGGTTCGATGTGGTCACGAGAGGGAGCGTACTGCTGGGTTGAAGAGGCCGCCGGAGACGCGGAAGAAGACGAAGACGTTGACCAACAGCGAGAGCCCGAAGGACAACGCGATATACATGATGACCGCCGGGTCGAAGGTCTCGATCTGCCCAGTCGCTTTGCCGTAGAGGGCCACTTCAGCTCCTGCGAAAGCGAAGAACAGGAATGAGCCGGTGCCAATTGCTTCCCCAATCATAGCGATGGCATCTGACGAAGCTTGGCGTCAGCTTCGTGGCCCTGGTAAGGTCCTTTGGTGGGGTTAGTAAAGGATGGTGCTTACGGTTCTTCCATGGAGACCTTCCAAAGCTGCTATCCATGATCTTGTTGAATGGGAATGGCAATGGCTTAGCGCCGGGGCCAACCTCTTCCACATCCGGAGATGCTCTGTTGTCAGCGACTGTGGTGCCCTCCGAGTGACGAATGGCCTTGGGGTTGTCATCTCCATCCCAATTGTGGCCAGCCTCAGCTGTCGGACCGTTGTTGTAGGCAGAAGATGACATGGCGAAGTTGTTGTAGGTGGAACTAAGACGAGCACCCTCTTTGGTATGAAGGTGGCCACAAGCGTAAACTGAAGGCACACACCGGACTGGTGGAGGATGGTTTGATTAGAAAACTTTTCGAAGTGGCCTCCCTCGTGTCTCCTTTTAAGCATGTCTGTGAGGATGTGCCTCCAGGCTTCACTCCTAGCCACCCGATTGCTTATCCCGGGAAAGAAAGCTCGAGCGATGACGGTCATAGTTTCTTTCCCCACGTCATGGCCTTGGGCAGCTTCGAGCAAGAGGAGGAAGAGGGGGCTGCAGTCTTCTGAGGCGGGTCTTACAGCAGCATGCCAGCGGCAGTCTGTGTATTGGGCACCATCGGAGCGTATCAGGGTGATCGAAGATCCCTGTGCAGAGGTGGTCAACAGTGGGGATGGCTGCGGCCACGCAGTTGGCCGGAGCATGGGGAGCTTGACACGGACTTGTCCTACGACAAAGCACCTCGATATTCTCTCTGCTGCTAAAAGAAAAGTCGGTCCGTTAAACTGGTGGAGAAGATGATTGGCGGGCACAGGAGGACGCTGGGAGCGCAGGGAGCTTCCCAGCAGTCACTCTAGCGAGACAGTGCTGGCGGGAAGGTGTGCAATGTGCTCCTCTCAGAGGTCTTGCGACAGCAGCTGCAGCCTGGCGGTACCATACGATACGTCTGCCGGATCATGGCCGGTGGCTACAGAAAACAAGGCACCTGTATACGTTCGGAGGCCACCGAGTTCCCGACTGGAGGCATTTGATAGAGAACTGAAGGCGCGGACCCGCACGGACTGCGCCATCGTCAGTCTTCTCCGGGCACATCGACATCGACAAGCATCAATTCCTCATGACGGCCTAGGGTCTGTCTGCGGGGAGCGCCAGCAGCCGCTAGCCATCCGGTAAGGACTGTCAACACGTTGTGGCTGTAGTACGCGAGCGGTAAGCTGGTTGCACAGCGTCACCCTGCTACGTGTGGCAGGAAAAAGCAAAACGACGCGCTCAGCTCCACCGAGCGAAGAATCGTATGATTGCCCTGCGATCTCCGGCAGATGTGCATGTTTCAGGGCGGCGGGAGGGCGCGGTGATGGAAGTTATGCTTCGCGAGATGCGGTCTTCGACTGCACTGCCGCGACAGACAGGGAGGCCTGTCGGGGGCCAGGGATGTGATAGGGCGGCGATGCAAGGTCTTTCTTTTGCGAGCGCGCGCTCGACCGACGTTCCTTGGCACAATTAGTTGGGTTCCATTGCAGCGCTCGTTAGAGATTCTGCGGAGCATGCGCAGGGAGGCGTTGCCGGCATCTTCTCTGCTCTCTCCACAACGGCGTCCGGGTGCGGCGGAGGCAATTTGACGCAGAGGGGGCTGAAAACACAAAGAAAACGCCCGATCCGCACTGCCCTGACTGCATTTCCGGGCCACTCGGCCCTTCAGCCACGAGTAGGATCCACGCGTCCCGGCGCCAACATCGCAAGAGAATCTTATCGATAGCCCCCTCAGCACACCCTCAGATAAACTGCCTGTTTGGGTAAGTCCGGCTCGTGCGTCATCATGGCGTTGGCGCAAGCGTCCCCCGCGCGGTATGACGAGCAGCTGTCTCAGCCGCCGGAATGAGACCAGTTCCAGAAAGCAGCGAGCCACAAAACCCTTCTGAGCCCGCCATTTCGTTGCTGTTGCATGCCTTGGAACGGGTCCTTATCGGCCGCCTTGTCCCGGCAGCGCGGCTGCTCATTTCATGCCCCCATCACCGCTACCCTTTCGGACTCCAGCTTATCCCCCGGAGTTTGCTGTTCGTATTTCGGGCGGGAGGCCCCCTTGGCAGACGGCGGGATCGTGGTGGCGGGGCCAAGAGTCCGAGTGCAGCGGCTACGAGCAGTCAGCCCACCGCCTATGCGCGCATCTGATTCAGTGTCGTCTATCTCACCTCAGCCTGATTCGTCCTGAACCCGAATTATCCGCAGCGGCACACCCACTTCTGCCATCCACGGGGGCCCTCTGTGGGACCATCAGCCGGACAGCCTGCGACAATGTTGGGCTGCGATGGCGGCTCTACGCTCGGCGCCCTCTCGCGCTGCAGACCATCTGCAACCACCTGATGGCCGAGCACTCGGACTGCAAGTGACGCTCATGCAGAGCTCTCAAAACAGCAATCAAGTTGATGCAGAAGGCAGGAAGGCATGTTTCGTGAGTGGTGGCCTTGGAATTGTGCACCCTGCATAGGCAGGTAAGCTTTTTCAACACCATGCCAAGACATGGTGATACTAGGATACTACCGGCAGCTAGTTCCGGGCGGATCCGCCTATCCCGCCTTTCGCCCCGACCCCTCCCGGCTAAGCGCGAACTATCCTTCCCACCGAGGCAGGCTCTACCAGGTCAACCCCCGAAGGGCACGGGCCGAATGCCCAACCACGGCCAAAAGCGGCCTGCTCGGCCATTGTAACCCCGCTGTCTGATAAACCTCTGCATGTTTCTTCGTGTTCTGTGGCTGTGAACCCCTGTGTCGTATCAGTACATGCGCAATCGCCGTCGGTCTTCAGTCTTGTCAACGGCTGGAGGGACGCCGAGCCGTGTTTTATCCTCCCGCCTTTTCACCCTACCTTTGACTCACTCGATTAATAAATGTTCGCCTACCCTTCGGCTCCACCACCACGGCCCCGGCGTTGAAGGCCTCTTCCGCTCTCTCCATGATTCGGTAGCCCTCGGACTACCGTCCGCAGGCATGAGGGAGGGGACAAATTGCAGACTCGGAGTCTGCAACATCGACGGCGGAGGCTAATCCGGCGGCTGGACCATATTTGACGGAGACCCGGCGATCTCTCTTACCTCGTCCACAAGGTTTTCAAAAAGAAAAAAAAAATCAATCACGTCGACGGAAGCTCATCGGTGGTTGGGCGCGAAGAGAACGCCGCACAAGGAAATGTTGTCCAAGTTCTTCAGGAACTGGCGCAAGCCATATTGCTTCTCCAGACTTCCGAGAAGCTTCTCCGGAGTCAAGTCTCACTTCGTTCCCAACCCCCCCGTCTCCTAGAAAAACTTGCGTATGCCGCCACCTCGCGTCTCCTGTTTCGATGTTAGCTTCATTATCTAGATGAATTGCATAGGCTTCCACGTCGCGTCTCACTTTCCGACACCCTGCAGAACTGATCGAGCGACGCCATTTAGGGGGCTTCAATTATAGAAGAACAGCCTCATTAGCTCAGAGCACTGGTTACACTAGCTCGTCTTGCACTGCCTTGTCTTCCTCTTTAGCCGTTTCCGCGCTTACGCTACGCGATAGAAAGTTTCGACATGAATACCGTAGACAGCGTGCAGCGGTGTAGGCGACAGAAGCTGGCCGATCGGTGTGCACCTGTGAGAGATCCCTGGATGAAACATCTTACACGGCCGGGGAAGGAACGCTTAAAGGCAGAAAAGCAAAGTGACTTCAACTCACCAGCCTTCGGTTCCCCAGAATGTCACTCGCCGAAAATCGATAGACATCAACGCTTGATCGGATGCCGCGATCATGAGGCTAATTCAATGCCATCTTGCGAAGTATCCGCGAGGAAAAGGAGATGAAAGGCCGCTGATATGAATGTTGCATTGCTTTCGCCGGCTGTTGCGACCGCAAGAGGTCAGCAATCGTTGAGGAAAACCGGGAAGCAGAATCGACCCAGCCACCAAGGACCGTATCACACACCAAAGTCGAACCAGGTCAGCGGTTCAATTCCATTGCGCTGGTTGGAGATGAAGCTTTCCAGAAAGCATAGTCCGTGAGGCTGCAAGGCCGTCCGTCCGATGAGAGGGGGTAGCGGTCGGCGTTTCTGCTTCCGGCAATTTGTCACGCTGATCGGCTGCAACACGCTCAACACCAAACAACTGCCCGTGCAGGCTCGAAGTGGTGCTCACATCTGTCAGCACCCAGGGCGTTCATAGTCGGCTAGTTGGTCAGCATGTTGACTGAGAGAAACCAGGAAAGATGCGCTCGCCGAACCTGCTAGATAACGCGTCAGCGCAAGCGATGACGCCATGAGAGAGGCCGAGATGACGTACAGTAGCTCGGTGAACTGACCCAGCAAGTGATTTTATAAATGCAGAGCACGACGACAACACAAGCATTGCAGCCAAGAGATTTTCACAAGCATGGCGCAGCCGCAGTCAGATCCCATCGCGTACGAACAGGCGGTTTTCCAGGCCGGGCTGCACTCAGCACGCCCGCCTTTCACCTTCCAGTCCTCGCAATGGGAGGTCATGGCCGAAAAGACGCTCTCAGCCCAGTCGTGGGGGTATATTCACGGCAACGCTGGAGCTGGGCAGACGTACCAGAAGAACCTTGCCGCATTCTCCCGCTACTCCATCATTCCGAAGCGGCTGGTCCCAAGTCGCAAGGACGCAGACGGCAACGAATTATTCAGCGACACCACAACCACCGTGCTTGGCGAGAGTTTGAGGTTCCCGATCGCCATCGCTCCAATCGGTGTCCAAAAAATCTTCAACCCGGCCGGAGAGGCGGCTGCCGCCAGGGCTGCCGCATCGGTTGATGTTCCATACACGCTCAGCACCGCGAGCAGCACCAGCATCGAGGACGTGGCCAAGGCAAATGGAAACGGTACGCGGTGGTACCAGCTCTACTGGCCCAGCCGCGAGCATGATGATGTTACCATCTCTCTGCTCAACCGAGCCAAAGCCGCAGGCTATACCGCGCTTTTCGTGACCCTGGACACATACGTTCTCGGATGGCGGCCTTCCGACATGGACAACGGATACAACCCTTTTATCCACGCCGACAGAATCGGAGTGGAACTCGGCTTCACGGACCCTGCATTCCGCAAGAGGTTCAAGGAAAAGCACGGCATCGACATCGGTGAGACTCCGGATCACGAGCACTCCGACGTTGGCGACAGCATTGGAAAAGCAGCGCAAGAATGGACAAAGATCATTTTCCCTGGCCACTCTCACAGCTGGGAGGACATTGAGTTCCTGAAAGAGCATTGGGATGGGCCGATTGTCCTTAAGGGAATCCAGAGTGTCGACGATGCTAAGAAGGCGGCGCAGGCGGGCGTCCAGGGCATTGTGGTCAGCAACCACGGAGGTCGGCAGCAGGATGGCGGGGTCAGTAGCCTTGGGATGCTGCCAAGGATAGTAGATGCCGTGGGGGGAAAGCTGGAGGTTATGTTCGATAGTGGAGTGCGATGTGGAGCCGACATCATGAAGGCTCTTGCCCTAGGGGCAAAGTGCGTCTTGATTGGGCGCCCTTACGCTTATGGACTGGCAATTGGTGGTGAGGACGGGGTCAGGCATGTTCTTCGGGCGATGTGTGGAGATTTACTGATGAACATGCATCTTGCTGGCGTGCGGAGCCTGGAAGAGCTGACGAGAGACACGCTAGCGAAAGAGGATGAGCTCTTCTAACAGCGCCCATATCTTGTCAGCCCTGGAAGTCCCGCCGAATTTGACGGAGCGCAGCGGCCCTTGCTCGAGAAAGCTTGCTCCGAAAATGTTGCATGTTTAATGACCATGCCTTGGCTGTTGCCTCTAATCGAGATCCCAGGATCAATGTCAAATGCACTTAAGGCGGTACTATGAGGCTATGAGCCAATAATCCTCGCTTGCACACACTGTAGAATCAAGTGTAGCTGAAATTGCGACGTGGAATGCAAAGTTCGAGTGATCTGCGGATTTTCTTCGGCGGTCACAAATCTTTGCCTTTCTACAAGTCTCTTCTCATCACACACGATAATACGTGTAGCCGTAGGCAGCCCACCAGGCAGGAATGCAATGGTCCGGTGAGTTTGCTGCCAACCGAGAAGCTCGGCAATTCGGCGAGATGTTATTGGTCTCTCTAGCGAGGTGCTCATGCAGAGTAGTTGTTCATCACGTATCCCAATGAGCTATTCGGGCAGGCTGGCGCCAGAGTTGCAGCGCAATTCGGACGTGGAGCCACAACAGCGGTGGCAAGGTGAAAAGACGTCAGACCAAGAGCGGCAAGGAAGAGACAGGTCACGGGCACGGTGGCGCCGTTGCCAAGCGGCAGAGGACGGCGACGAGCTGAGACACGGAAGCAGGCGGCACGATTGGGCGAATTTGGTGAGGTTATACACGACGGAGCAAGGTTCGTTGCTCGGCATCATTGGCCAGGAGGGGAGGGCCAGCCCCCAATTGGAAGGCGTGCCGGGCCCCGCAATGACTGACAGCTGGATGCAGGAGAGAAGGGCCGAGCCGCTGGACGACGATTGATGCCCGTCCAGGCCGACCGGATGTAGCTCAAACGCGGGTGGCCGGAAGGAAGGAAGCCGCTCGCGGCCAGGGCGGCGGCCGGATGCCGGGAACGACATGCGTTGCCGTGGGATGCAGCTTGCGCGATGATCAATCGAGATGGAGGTTTCCGGGACAAAGCAAGGCTAGCGAGCGGTGGCAGAGGGAGTGAATCGTGTATGGCGGCGAGTGGAAGAGTGGACGGCAGTGTCGAGGAGGAGTGCAGCAGGACGGCCAGCTGGCAGGAGCGGGCGTCAGAGCTGCGGACAAGGCTGAGAAAGGGCTTAGCTGGCTAACGGCTTACAGGAGGTGGATCGGCGGCGGGTTTCTGGCGGCGAAAGCGACCGAAGAGGGGAGTGGTCCGACGGGCGAACGAACGAGCAGACGGACGCGCCTGCAACGTTTGTGGGTGACGAGCGGCGACAGCTGCCAATATCGAGGCTGCCACGCGACACCCGCCCACCACCTTGTGGCCGCGCAGCAACTGTCCCGCCGCTCGACTCGCAACCGGCACTTCCGCGCGCTGCCGCCGCGTCGCGCCCGTGCGATGGCTGGATCGTCGATGGCTGCTTCTGAGGCCTCCTTCTTTTCCTTCGGCGCAGCAGCAGCTCCCGCGCCGCCGTTGCGGTTCGATGGAGCCCCTGCAGATCGCCAGAGGGCGCGGCTGTCAATCAATTTCTGCCTTGCCCTGCCCTGTCCTGCCCTGTCCTGCCCCGTCCTGCCCTGCCCGGCCGTGCCCGCCGCCCGCCGCCGTCCGCCTCTGCCTGTCTCTCGAAACTCGGCGTGCGTGCGCGGCTCGCGGCCTTGGGGCCCGCTGCCGCTCAGTTGCAGCACGCCCGTCGCCCGCCCTCGGCGGACCGGCCTCCTGCCCTCGCGCGCTGGCGCATCTCGCAGAGCTTATTTGCGTTGGGCGCCCGTGACGTGCCCGCGCCCAGCCTGCGCGAATCCCAATGCGCTGCTCTCTCTCCACCACCGCCTGAAGAATCTCCGGGGCCACCGTCCGAACCGGCTAGCCACAAAACAGCCCTGACCCTTCTCGAACCACCATCCATATATAAACTCCCCCGCCCTAGCGACCCCTCCGACAGCACGCATCCCCCATTGAGCTCCCGCCATGTGCACCCAGGTCGTCCACCGCTATGGCTGCGGCCATCAGATTGTCGAAAAGGCCCCTTGCGCCGCCTCGCGCTCCACCGCCTGCGGCGTCCTCAACACCAAGAACGTGAACCACGGCGGCAATTGCGACAAGTGCGATCAATAACACGTACATCTGTTCCCGCCGTCGCCCTCCCCCAATTGCTAATCAGCCCGTCCAGGACCACTCTCTTGAACCGTCACACCGCTTGAAATCTGGAGCGACCACCAGCATGCCAGCTCCGAGTCATGGCCCTGTCCGTCGTCAGCACTCCGCAAACTCCCGTCCGCCCGGCGGCGTTGGAGTCCTCCTCTCAATGCCTCCGGAGCCCTTCTCTTCCTGATCCATCCCCCCGGCCAAGCAATTCCTGATCCCTCGCTCCCAAAGCCGACCCGCCTCTCGCTCTTTCGCGCCGCACCATCCCCCCCACCAAAGCAAGCCGACCGTTGGACTAGCCACCTTTTCGCGGGAGCTAAGCTTTTTCGGAACGTCGGCATCGCGCGACCGCCGCCAAATCAGCGCCCGCGGACCCCAGAGTCGCAGCAGACATACACACGCAGACCCTGGGTCCATCCTTTTTTTTTCCCTCGCGCAAAGTGGATCTTGCCTTTTCTGTGCTCGCACAGTCGCGCCGCAGAATTATCCGAGTCGCCGGACGCGCAGACAGCAGCAGCATCACGAACAATCGATGGACCCCGGACCGCTTACTTCGATTGGGCGGCCTGAGGGCTGTGCTGTCTGCAAGAAGGCCAATCGGCAGGCTCGGCACCCCTCCGCCCTGACGACTCGCGTGGCAGCCACCCGCAGTCGGGACTATCATCACTAAACCATCATGAACCCGGCTCAAGGTCACGAGCGAAGCCAAAGCCCGCGCTGTTCTGTGGAGACGCGTGTTAACAGCTCATCGATCTCCCTCCCTCTGGTGCCGCTGTCATGGCCAACGCATATGCGGCGGAGCCGTCACTCTCTCCTTGGGAGGCCGCCCTTCCCAACAGCGAACTGTGCCCATTGGCTCGTGCGGCAAACGGAAACATTGGTGCGCGTCTGCGGCTGCGACGAGCAGAAGAGGTCTGTGGAACAAGGCTATAACACGAGCTTGATAACACCCCACCGGAAAAGCAGGCTTTTCCCTGCCAAAAAGCACCCCTCCCTCTCACCACCTACCGCCCTTCCCCCCGTTTCCTTCCCACATATATGCACGTCACCAGACCATGGTTCCACACACGGCGAAGCAGTGACGCCGATAGAAAGAGTCGGAAAGGACTACGAGAAGCAGAAAAAGAAGACTTGCGTCATTTGTTAGAGATTCTCCTTATACCCATTCGTTGCCAACCGCGGGCATTTGTAGGATAGAGCGCCGAAAAAGTTTTCCTTGGTTAATGAAAGCGATTTTCTCCGCAATTGCGAAAATCTTTTTGTTCATTTTTACCGCCTCTGGCCGCTTTTACTTTGCCGTTGAACTTTGCCGTCTCGCCTCGCCGCTCAGCGTTCAGGCAACATAATGATGCTCAACTGTTGAGCCACAATCCTTCCCCAAACCCGCGGCAGCGCGTCGATCATGGCCATGGATACCGGCCTTTTAGCTTTTGCCCTGCGCCAAAATTGCCAATTGGACGTTCGCGGATGATCAGCACGCAGCAACACAGCAATTGTTTCTGAGCTTGGACGAATGGGTGCTTATTACTCAGCGGAGCCAGACCGCGACCTGATCGCCATCAAGCATCGTTGTTACGTTGGGCTCCAAGAACGTCTGTGTTTTTCCAGGTCACATGCACACGTGGGACTTTTCAGGATAGTCGCTCTCTTTGGAGCCACGAGACTCCCCCTAGGCAGCAGACGCGCCGCTAGGCACGTGAAAGGGCTGAACAAAAAAAAAAAAAAATTTCCCCCCTGGTGATTCCCCACCAAAAATCAGTCCACGTTGTTGACAGCGGGCGCTGGCACATCAGCTCACAGAGGTTCCTACGTCCGCATCGGTGGGGACTGGAAAACAAGACACGCGCCGCAACGAAAAAGGGCGCAGCGTAGAGTGACGGAGCGAGGTGCAATAGCTGAGCTGGTCTAAGCTGCATTGGGCCATCTGGGAGATAGCACCGGCCGGGAGGAAGAGGCGGGAGGAGGCCAAGGTGGAACTACAACAGTAGGGCTTGATCGACAGCGGGCAGAGCGGCGGCGCTTGTGCTGCACGGTGCACACGCTCTTTTCGCTCTTTGCGTAGCCAACTACTTTCTCGCTTCGCGAAAGCGAGCATGTGCAGGGGGGCCACCCCACTGGGACCTGGATAGCGGAGCGGGACGTGCTAAGAGGGAGGCGAGAGAACGCCTCGCGTTTGTAATGAGATGGCCGCGCATCAGTGGACAGGAGTGGCCGACGACCTGCCTAGATGGAGGATGGGCGTTCTGGATAGAGCCGCCGAGATATTGGTCGTGCTCATGCAGAGGCGCGGTGGCACCTGTCTGGCTGGCGCCGTCAGTTGAAGGGGGCATATTGTTTATGCCGACAGGGACCACTGCTGACAAGCCGTTTTCCCTTTCTGGTGGACAAGATGAGACCACCGTCCGTTCCTGCCTCAGGGTGTCGATGAGGGACTCTTGCATCTCGGTACAAGGGCCAGGTTTTTCTCTGACGCAAGCGTGAGGAAATTGCTCCACATATTCGTTCCCTTTGCAACACCCCGGCCAGCTGATCGTCGACTGCGTGGCAGCAGCAGGTTTCCACCTTTTTCCACCGCCGTGTCTCTGTTGTCGACTCATCCGCGGGCCTGCAGAATAGGGATTGACGTGCTGACACATTTATTTATAATCAGCACGGGACTACTTGCATCAGTGCAGGTGCGTTGTCCCTTTCCAAGATCGGGGTAGGCACGCGCAGTCCAGAAAAAGCCACGGCGGCTGCGAGGCCCATAAGATCGGCGCCTAACCCCCAACACTCCCGTCTGCAAATAACTCCTGTGCAGGAGCACCAGCAAGGGGGCACAGACCAGTGAGAGCCAATAGAAGATCTTGAGCCAACTTGTCGTTGCCGGGCTCTGTCTACGCAGGGTTTCTCCGAGTGGCACACGCCATCATCCGACCTTCCTACATGAACTCAGATAGGCCCTCGAATAGGTAAGAGTGCAGGACGGGCATCTCGAGACCCGGCCATCACAACAAGCTCACACGAGCAATAGCACAGCTCGTCTTGGAACGCATTTGCATCTGCCACGCTCCTGGTCCGGGGAAGCAGAGCTCTCCATCCGGCGGGCCAGGATGGTCTCTCTCGCGAAATGATCCCATTGGCGGGGCGTCTTACAGTCAGGCACTTCCCACATAACACCCCTTTCATGGCTTCCGCACGCGACTGGGTGTGGCGTGCCGTAGGATGCGGAAGACATCCGTCCGAACCAGCGTTGGATCGCACCCGCACTAGAGACGTTTCAAAGTGGCTTCTAGTGGACGTCTTCTTCAGCCACTCTTCCCTGCTCCCGCGGTTCCCTGCAGATGTCCGACGCATCTATACTGGGCGTGGGGCCATGTACGGGTTCCTTCGAACGCATTGTATGTGCTCGCCGGGTGTGTTGTGCGCGCCAAGGCGCCGCAGGAGGACAATGGCGTCCAGCACCCGACGCTCTTCGGTCGTCGGATCTGTGTCGTATGTGATCGACGCCGGTGGCAGTCGCGCGCAGAGAGCCAAGACAAGGGAACGTGCGGCGACCGTTTTACGGCGGGGAAGTCGGGCAGCGAGGCCAGAAAGGACGCTATTTTTGGGCTCCCACGCGTTTTTCTCGCCGGGGGGGAGGGCGCAAGAGGGGAGATCTCGCCAGGCAATCTCTTCTTACGTCCGCGCTAGTCAGGTCTCAGATACAACGGTCGGAAGACTGCCGCTCGTTTCCAGTAGATGGAGAGCCCGCTCGAGAACAGCCGCCTGCTTGGCAGTAAAACAAAAAAAGTCCCCATGGCATCACGGCTGACGGTCAGGCGACTGCGTGCGGCGGACACGCGTATCTCGTTCCGTTGTTGCGGCGGAAAGTCGCGGAGGCGCGCCAGGCCGCGGGAAAGGGTCTATTCTCGGCCAGGTGGGCGAGGCGCGTTGAGGCTGCACGGAATTCCGCGATGGACGCGTCTGTTCCGCAGTGATCAGCACCGATACCACACCACTGCCACCCCGCGAAACTGCTTATGGCTTCGTCTCTGGCCCATCCCGCGGCAGCGCGCGCGTATTTCAGGCTCGATATCTAGCTGCTCCCGATCAGCGTCCACTCGTTCTAGCTCGGCCTTCGGCGGATGATGCAGATAACAGCAATGGCTGGAGATGCATATAAGCAGCCAGCATCCTGTCAGGACGTTGATCTGCGCGACCCCTCACTTGAGTGCCGTTTTCGGGACTCCGCATAAGCTCTCTATTTTCACCCTTCTTGGCTGCTACATGCCAGCCCTCTCCAGTTCTTCATTTTGATCTCCGTCAACAATGGCCGACGCAAAAGCATCTACGACGATCAAGGTCGCCGTGACGCAGGCGGAGCCGGAATGGCTGGATCTCGAAAAAGCGGTCCAGAAGACCTGCGCCCTGATCGACGAAGCTGCTGCAAACGGCGCGAAGCTTATCTCCTTCCCGGAGGTCTGGATTACTGGCTATCCCGCTTGGATCTGGTCAGAGCTCCCTTTGTCTTCCGAATCTTTCCAGTTTGTCTCCATGCCGTGCCCTTTCCTCTCTTAGACCATGCAATGCATAACCGGGAGAGAAACCCCGGGAAGACTGGTCTGGCTTTGATATGCTGCAGGAAGCTGAAATGCACCTAACGACATGGAGCGACTGAGTGGATACGAACTATATAACTGTATTTTGGCCCTTTTTGTCCAGGCGTTGGCTTCAATTGCGCATGGGATGTGTCCCTGCTGTTCCTGCAGGTTGGAGGTCGACTAATTTTCCCTTGTACGGCCGAGTTCTTATCACTGTCAAATGCCTTCTCCAGAGCCTCTCCCGATCTCCCATCTGCCTCAATTACAAGCGGAAGATGGACAAGAAGATTAAACGCTAATCCCCCAGCCGGTCCCCCAGGTCTCGCCCCGTCGACTTCGACCTCACGAGCCAGTACATCAAAAACTCGCTGCGCGTCCCCTCTCCCGAGCTCTCCACCATCCAAGCCTCCGCCGCGGCGAACTCCATTGCCGTTGTCCTCGGCTTCAGCGAGAACCACGAGAACAGTATCTACATCGCCCAGGCCATCATCTCGCCCCAAGGTGAACTGCTGACGCACCGCCGCAAGATCAAGCCCACCGTATGCTTCCTATCCATCGCCTCCACAAGAACACAAACTTACGTCCAATAATTAGCATATGGAGCGCACGCTGTTCGGCGACGCTGCAGGGGGCTCCAACACTGTAAGCCACCATCCTCATGCCCAATTTCATTGCCCACCCCTCTGCAAAAAAATAAAAAAAAAAAAGATCCCCCAAACAAACAAAAAACGATAAGTGTTGCCCCACAAAAACGAGAACCTAACAAACCACACACACTTCACAGCTCCACAACACCGCCACCGTCAACCTCTCCTCCACCACCTCGCCGACCACCGTCTCCTCCCTCGCGTGCTGGGAGCACGCCCAGCCGCTGCTCAAATACCACACCGCGCTGCAACGCCCCCACCTCCACGTCGCGGCCTGGCCGCCCATCACGCCGCACGGCGGGCCCGCCGACCCCACGCTCTGGAGCATGTCGCGCGAGGGCTGCCGCACGCTGTCGCGCGCGTTCGCGATCGAGGCGCAGTGCTACGTGCTGCACACGTCGACGGTGCTGACGGCCAAGGGCATCGAGGCGATGGGGACGGCGGGGGCGCCGATCATGGGCGCGGCGGGCGGGGGCTGCAGCTGCGTGTTTGGGCCGGATGGGCGCGAGGTGAGCGAGGAGGGGGCGCTGGGTGGGGATGAGGAGGGGATTGTGTATGCCGAGTGCGATGTCGAGGGCGCGGTGTTGAAGGCGAAGGGGTTCTTGGATCTGGGCGGCCACTATTCGCGGCCCGACATTCTGTGGCTGGGGGTTGATGCGGGCGAGAAAGCGCATGTGGTGGAGGGGAAGGGAAGGCGGGATGCCGCTTGATGGTGGGGCCTTTCTGCTCACATCAGTTTGCGATTTTAGGATCGTTTGTGGATGGATAGCGTGCGAATATGCGATGCCGATATAAGCTACTACCTCCCAAAAAGTGTCGTTCATAGTGGATTAAAATATGAAAACTCTCCCAACAGTGCCCGCTCTAGTTTTGCACCAAAATCCCTGACATCATGAAACTCTTTCCCAAACCCTTCGGAGTCTAAAATATTTCCAAGACATAGCTTTGCTTACCCAAGAACGTCTAACAACAAGAAATGAACAAAATTTTGAGGGGTATCATTTAGTGAGCCATAACTGGGCCGCTCGCAGCCTTTCCAACATTCTTTACGCCAAAAATGCTAGCAATCATGCCTATTCCAGCCAGACCACAGCAGCACCAAAGGCCTGTGCCATACTGCTGGAGCGGGCCGTGGCCCTTGCTGGTGTCAACAGCCTGCACGATGGCGCTTGCTAGCGCCAGGCCCACGCCACTGCCGATCTGGAAGGCCGTGTTGATCATTCCACCACACAAACTCTTGACGTTGACCGGCACCGAGGCCAACAGGACGACGGTGATGGTGCAGTAGACGATGGTAGTTCCGGCTACACTCAGAATGCTGCTGGGGAAGACGTGCTTCCAGAAGTTGATGTCCCCGTCCTTAATCAATGCTGAGGGAACCGGAGCGACGGCACAGATGGCCATGCCGATGATGAGGAGGGACTTGGTATTGAAGTATTCGAGCATGCGGGACATGGACAGGGAGAAGATGAAGCCGGTACAGCCCATGGGCAGGAACCGGAGAGCAGTTTGGCCCGCGCTCAGTTGGTTGATCTCTTGGGCAATGAGAGTGGTGTAGTAGATGATGGTCTGGTAACCGCCGTACATAACTTTATGGACGTTAGCAACTGTTCATTGGTGGAATCGAGAGTAGAACTTACCAAATCCTCCGATCCACAGGGCTGCAAAGTTTTCAAGCTTCCACAGAGACAGAGGCATGATTGGGTTGGAAACTTTCTTCTCAACCCAGGTAAATGCAACGAGCAGTGCGACGCTCAGAATGAGCAGCACAATAATAAAAGCCTTGCCCCATCCATACTCTCCGCCGCTGGAAAGCACAAAGCTGAGCAGGATGAGGCCGGCCGTAGACATTCCAGCGCCCGCGAAATCCAACTTGGGACGCGAATTGCCATCAATCTTGTCCTTCGGCAGGGCGAACCAGGCAACGATGCCCAGGACGCTGGTGACGCAAAGAGCAACATAGAAAATGTAGCGCCAGCCGAGGGATGATGTCAGGAAACCTCCGAAGATGAGGCCGAGACAAAATCCAACAGCGCCGGCAGCTCCGAAGATGGTCAAGGCAAGAGTACGGTCTTTGGCGACAAAGTAGTTGCTGATAATGCCCACAGCGGATGGGACCGTCATGGCAGCACCGATCCCCTGGATAGCGCGGAAGATGGCCAGCTGGATGAAAGAGGTGGCCAGGCCGTCGGCTAGAGTCCAGATGCTGAGAGTGGCCATGCCAATACAAAAGATCAACTTCCGTCCGAACCGGTCGGCGAGCACACCAGACAAGAGGAGGAAGCCACCAAAGGTCAAGGTGTAGGCAGAAATCAGCCACTGTAGATCTCCGCCGTCAACGTCAAAATCCTTCTGGATGGCAGGCAGGGCGATGTTGACGCCAGTCATGAAGACATTGTCCATCAATTGGGCGCCGCATGTGCAGAGCAGGATCATAGCCCCGCGCCATGACGCAATGGTGCCAATCTCTGGATAGGCCTGGCCAACGCCGTTTTCATACTCGGCAGGAGTGCGGGTTCCGGAGGAGCTCCCGGGCGAGGGAGGGCGCGAGATTTCATACTTGTTGGAAACAGGAGACGGCGGTCGGGTAGAGGAGGGGGTGTTTAGCTGAGAGGGCACCTCACGGATGGTGCTGAATGGTCCGGGCTTTGCAGGCTTTGGGCGCTGAATCGAAGGAAGCTCGAACACATTATCCAGAGATTCGCGCCTGTATTGGGAGTGGTGCCCACTGATGGCCGAAGCACTCCTGGCCAGAGCTTCAAGACCTTCGGGGCGCTCATCCTCGAAGGTAACGCGCGAGGCCGTGCTCGTCCGACGGATGGGAAAACCAGGAAGGCCGGCAGGCGGCACCAGCGTAGGAGCTTCTTCAAGAGCTGAGGTGCGACGAGTGAGAGGCTCGCCGTGGCCGTCGTGCGACGTGCGGGTTGGGTGGTCGTGGTGCATTTTGGAGTCTTTTGCTTCTCAGGCCGGCGGCAGATGGCAGAGAAGCAGGCGAGGAATCGGTGGCCCAGCGAGGAACCGCTTGAGCGAGCATTAGGTATTTAAAGGACGACTGATGGGCCGTCCTGGGCCGGTGGCAGTGGTGGAGGGGCCATGCTGGGCCGTTGCCACCGTGGACTGACGGGCCAGGTCCAGCCGGCATCGCAGAGAAAGTCAAAAAATTCTCATGAGAGATTGTATCAGCGGCCCCACCGACGGCGCCGGGATGTGATGTCAAGGGTCTGCATTGGTGTTGAGCTTCGCGTCGATAAGAGCCTCTCGGCCTTAGTCAGCCACGCTAAGGCTGGCAGCCGCTGCCTCTCGGGCTGTGTTTCCCGCGCCACCCAACACCAGCAGGTCGCTTGCCCTCTCCGCCGCGAAAAGAGCAACCATTTCCGTCGTCGACCGCAACACTGCTCCCTTCGCCTTCATCTTCGCAGCTGCTGGGCCGCCATGCAGACTTTTCTCAGTCCCTGCGTGGTCCCATAATTCGTGCTCGTGGTGCCCGACCGTCTCGCCGTCGGGAAAGAGATCCCGCACCGCCACCACCGTTCATAATATCAGGAACCGCTCTTTGGGCCGCGTCGTACCTGATAAACAGCCCATCGCGAGGGCCCGCTCTCCCGCTCTAGCCCTCGTGGGCCCCCCAATTGGATCTAATTCTCCATCTCCCCGGGTCCGCTCTCGCACCTCCACCGACGCGACGCTCTTCACATGCATGGAAGAAACCTACCACATGGCGGACTGTGAGTCACGGCATGGTTCACCGGTCGGCTCGAGAGGTCTGGACAACACCACGATCGACAAACGGTATCACGGACCGTCTGCGTTGAATTATCAATTACCTGCCAGAGAGGACTACATTACTATTCCTGGAAGCTCTGCCCCAGAATCTCCGGCTTCCGCGTTTCCAGATCCAGGATCATCTGACCGAAAAGTCCGTTCGCCCACGAGAACCTGTGGTCTCTGCGTCAGCCATGTGCGAGAACGGCGGTTATGCCGGAGACAAAGAGAAAAAGTACGGTGACCCAAGAGGAAAATTGCCAACTCACCATTGTCGTGTCCAGTCGCTCTGGTTCCAGCTGTTGATGCTCTCGTGGATCAGCCCAAGTCTGTCCGTACTGCTCACGATCTCCTTCAGCGCCTTGGTGATCTCCGCTTCATCATCAGACGTAAGGATGCGCACAATGCTCGCCATCGGCCATGCCATGCCAGGTCCCACGTGAGGCCCGCCAACGGCGTTGATGACGGGGCCGCGCATGAAATACGAGTTGGCTGAGCTCAGGACGAGGTCGCGAGTATTCTGGTAGACCTCGTTGTTCACGTCCGTGTAGCCAAGGAACGGCGCCGAGAGCAAAGAGGGAATGTTGGCGTCATCCATGATGGTCGTGGAGCCGTAGCCATCGATCTCGAAGGCGTAGATGGGGCCATTTGCTCCCTGCACAACGCCGTGCTTTTCGATGGCCGCACGGACGGAGGCCGCGAGGCTGCCCATCTCCTCAGCAAGGCCGGCAGGTGCGTTGCTCAGCTGTTGCATAATTACGGCAGCTGTCTCGAGATAGCGCGCAAACATCATGTTGGCGGGAATGAATAGCTGATAGATGGTCGAGTCGTCGCTGGGGCGGAATGCAGACCGGATGAGCCCGGTGCCATTCTGGACGGGATTTCCAAGGCCATCATTAGCCAGCGTCTCAGTTGCACGGTTTGTCTGTCTGGAGAAAGTGTATGGAGAGTCCAGGACCTGGCCGTCGGCTGCATAGGTAGGTGTCTGCATGTCCTTAGCCACCTTCAGGACAGCTTGGATAGCAGAGATCCACTGGAATTTGCCAAAGAATTCTAGATCATTGGTGGCGTTATAGTAGTTGTCCGACACCTCCAAGAAGGCGGCCAGGGAGTCCAGCTCATACTTGCACTCAAACACGCTGGAATTGCTATACGCCGGCTTGACGGTGTCCTCGCTGGCCGAAGGATTCGTATCCGGAGCAATGTTCGACTCCACTGGTGGCTGGAACGAATTACAGTAGGGCGAGGTCAGCAGGTAGCGGGCCTGGAGATTGATGACACCACGGTAGAGAGAGGCTATACTGTCCGGTGAGTCTGAGGCATTAAGCACTGGCAGGTAGGACTGCATCTGGTTGGCCGAGTCACGTAGCCACATGGCGTTGATGTCGCCAGTGATGATGAAGGTGAGCTCCTCCTCCGAGTTGTTTGCTGCCACCCCCTTCCACTTGATTGCAGTGTCGAGCGTGTTGGGGTAGGCGTTTTCAAAGAGCCGGTAGAGGTCTGGGTCAGCGATGACGCCTTCCATGCGGTCGATCAGCGCCTCGACGCCGGAAGAGTTGAAGGTTCGGCAGGCCGGAACAGGGCGCTGAAAGGGCAGCTGGTAGGTGCCATTGGTGAAAGGCTCATGTCTCTGAGTCGAGTAGTCGGAGTAGTCCGGACAATCCTGGCCGGCTGCACCGCCCAGCAAAAGCGAGGCGGCGGGGAGCAGAAGAGCAGCCTGGCGCATGTTTGGTAGATGAAGATCCTGAAGGCAGGATCGACAGAGGGTGCCTGTGAACGGGAGATGTCTTGCAGCTGCAGCACGTCCGGGGCCGAGGACGATCGCAAGGACCTCGTATGTGTCGGCGATTGGGGAGAAGCGCGCATTTTGTAGCTGCGGGTGATCATGGATGTCCAAGCAGAGGATTAGCGTTGGGAAACCCTGCATGGTGACGCTACCCCGCCCGGGGTAACGCAGACGTTGACAGACTTGGACGTGGATGCTACCTTCCCCGCAAAACATGGCAGTCCGATGCAGTATCGCGCCAGGTACCAGACCCCCAAGCGACCCGGCCACCGCCACACGCTCGTACTCACTGACGTCAACCGGCCGATCTCGGTGGAAGGTTTTCCGACTGTGAGACGCAAACTGGCAGAACAGATCAGCTTCGCGCTACGCTTCCCAACTTCAGACTTCCCGCGCATCCCGAGCCAACATCTATGTTTATCGAGCCATCTTCCAGGAACGATCTGCAAGCTCTGATTAAAACAGCGCACCGCAAAGCTTGTAGCTCGAGGTTAACAGAAACTTTGTGGCTTGAAACACAGCTTCACTTCGGTTCAGCAAGCTTACTCCTGAGTTCCGCATCACAAATGCGCGCCTACTACAGAATTGCTTCCGCTGCGATGTGGCTGGGCCATGAGGAGTTTTGCTCTCATGGTATGCGCCTGGCGGACCGCGGAGGAGGATGCTACCATACGCTTTAGCCGACCAGATGGGAACTCCCGGTGCCGCGAGTCATATTGTATCTGCATTTACCCGAATGCCGACAGGGACTGACTTTTCAGACATCGAGCGGAAGGGTCAAGCTTACTTTGATGTTCATTAGTTATGCTGGGGTGAAGGACAAGGGTTTCGGAGGTGCGACGTCCTCCGGTAAGTGGAGATGCTCACAGCCAGTGGAGGATGCCCTGGGCATCTTCAGAACAGCGGATGTGTTCTCCTTCCGAGGGCTTCTTCGACCCTCTGCCGGTACAATTAGTTGAGAGGATGTAGCCAGAGCCCAATACCCCCCGTGCGGCAAAGTCCCCAGCCGGTAATAGATTGGGTGACGTGAACGAGCAAGCGAACGAACAGACGGTGCTCAGCGCAGAAAGGAACCCGGAATCCGACCAAACAAAACACGCCGCGACCACCACTGCTGGCTGCAGACTCGCACACCACGGGACGTCGGGCAAGTGCTACAGTCCTCGAACATAAGGCGGATGTCTAACACCAGATCGACTGTCTGCCTTGTGTGTTCCGAGGCCAGCCGGTTTCTTTGACTGCAATTGGCTGCGCAAACCTACCCATGCGATAATTACCAGCATCTGAGTCGAGAACATCTTCGGATACTTTAAATCAATAGAGGTACCGATAACCTGGGACGGTTGATCCAGCAAGCGGCGTTCGTCGACTTTATATCCAAATTGCCAAAGGGAACTCCAACCCGCAGTCTTCTTCGTGTGGATGCGAGAATAAGTCGCTTATCGCGACAACCGGCATAAACCCCTGTTATCGCGAGAGAAACAACGGACGCCAGGGAACTGTCGAAGCGAAGGGTGAGAGAGGTGAGTTTCATGTTGAGTCGTCAGCGCAATTTCCCCAACCACGTGGAGGCTCTGCGGCCCCACTGCTCGCTCCTGTAGCAGCGGCCTCTCCCGACAACACCTTCAGATAGATTGACAGCTTCGCTCAACGCTCACTCCTATCAATAAAAGCGACCAGCACAGAGGAACAATAGGCGAGCCGCTGGTGAAACTTTAGATATCAGCAGCTATCGCAATTCACCTGCGGATTTACCAGAGCCTCGTTCGATCCGGTCCACAATTACGGCCCGGCTGACTCCACATGCCTTTCGGTGACTTTTTCTCGCCGGTATGCTCTCCTCCAAGGCCTGTGGCTCGGAGCCTGTGCACTTGATTCGTTAAAGTGCCTCTTCAGGCCCGTTTCCCGCTTCATGATACACAGCGCTTTTCACGTCCTGGGCGCCGTTTAATCACGACCTCGATCGCGTAACGCATGCCCCCCCAGCATGCCAGATACACTGCTTGCCAGAATCTACAGAAAATAATCCAATATGGAAAACAGGCTGAATTTGAACAATCTAACTTAAGTGTGGCCCGCCTCGCTTAGACCAGTGACACGGACTCTCAGAAGCTCATTCCCTCTAAATGACGTTAACCCATCTTCCAGAAGCTCAATCACCACAATCGTCGGCATTTCCCAGTCTGATCCACGTCACAGGATTTGCTGTGGATCCGGAGGACAGCCAAACAATGCCTCTTCATGACAAGATCATCGCTCCTCTAAAATTCGAGAACCCCTGCTGGTTTTGTATCTGCGGAGAATATCCCGTCCAAAGAAACAGGTGCCGGACTTCCTGGCGCTGCCCATCAAAAAACCCGCCGCCAAGTTTATGCATTACTGTTTCCAGGCCACTCATTACAAGCCCCGCTCCTCGATACCCAGTCTTTTCTTCTTGGAGTGACCGCCACAGAGCTTGACCTGCCCGCCCACTGCTGTTGCCATTCCTCATGCTTCGGTGTTTGGAAAAATGGGCGCCACCGAGGACTTGGGCCCTCTGAGCTGGGGCGTGACAATTGCATTCTTTGCAATATGCACCGTCTCATTTGCTTTGCGCGTGTATTCGCGCAGCTTTCTCAAGAGATCTTTTACTTGGGATGACCGGCTTATGGCCATCGCATTTGTAAGATCTTCTTCTCACATTCACGCATGACTGCTAACAGAAACAGGTGCTGTTAATAGGACAGCAATACATCTGCTGGAAGTGGTTGAGTCTGGGCGGTGGAAAGTAAGTCTCCCATTCAGGGCATCACGAGACCAAGAAATATTGACAGCAGTAGACATGTCCAAGCGGTTACATTTGAGGAGTTGAGGAAGATGAGACTAGTAAGCCTCAGAGAATCTCCATTGTTGATGCCGTCGACTCACAAAAGATCGCAGTACCAGTTCATCGACCAATTCTACTACTACGCTGTTCAACTCTTCATCAGACTGTCCTTCCTTGTGTTCTTCCATCGTACACTCTATACGCCTCGACTATCCACATCCATCCGAATCGTTGCTCTTGTCGTCTTGCTCCAGACCATCGGGACTTGGATCTTCTACGCTCTGCAATGCAGACCTTTATCCGCCTTCTTCCATCCCCACGGCAATCCAAACGCGGCTTGCATCTCCTCCAGAATCACCTACACCGCCCCCAACGCCGTCGTAGGTACCTCCTTTCCTCGTCTGCTGACAAACCCAGACTGACGCTCTCGCCAGAACGCCGCCATCAACCTCCTCATCTACATCCTCCCTATCCCGACGCTCGTGGGCAAAGCACCTCAAGAAATAATCCGCACCACGGCCGCCTCGCCACAACCACCGCGACCGTCCTCTAACGCTGTCTCCTCGCCCGAACCGCCGAAGTCCCCCGAACCCGAAACGCTCTCCTCGCGCAGCACTGCCGCAACCATCGCCCTCTTCACGATGGGCGGCCTCGGCGTCACCGCCTCATTCCTCCGCATCGCCGTCCTCCACCACTGGTCCACCGCCGCCTCGACCGACTACCCCTACGCCCTCGCCCTCGTCGCCATCGTCACGACCGTCGAGCTCTGCCTCTACATCACCTGCAGTAACCTGCCGTCTCTCCGCCGCTCCTCCGCCACCTCCACCGACGGCGGCGGCAACGAGCGCCACGAACTCCGCTCTAGGCGCCGGCGCAGACGCAACCGGCGCGGCGGCGGCGGCCACGAGTCGGAGGACGAGCTGTGGGGCGTGAGCGAGGGCAAGGGCATCACGATCACGAGCAGGGTGAGCATCAGTATCACGGAGGCGCTGCGGGGCGCGCAGGGCGCGCAGAGGGACGGCGTGCCGTATTATCCGAAGAAGTACTTCAAGTTTGCGAGGCCGGGGACGAGGAGCCCGACGCCGAATTTGTTGAAGGAGTTGGAGGGGTGAGCGGATGTGGAGATGAAGATGTCTTGGGATGCGCTGTGTGGAGAAGAGGGGCGGGGGTTGTCAGGCGCTTGGCTGAGTTTGCATGGCTGCTGGTGTTGATCACTCGGTGCTGCTTTTTTACGACGGCATGATCTTCTCTTTTGTGTCTTTGTTTTATTCCCGCACTTTTTCTATTGTGTATGGTCGAGTTTCCTTTTGTGGTGTGGCGGTCCCCGTGGGGGCTGAGATTCGGCTATTTTAGGAACCGTTGTTCTCCAAAATATCAGGTGCTTTCTCCACCGTGCGTGGCTGTGCTGTTTTTACACAGAGACGACTATATGTTACAATTCTCATTGGAGAGCCGTGGTCGGTGCAAGGCTTAAGTAGAGAAGGACGTGCCTACCCCATTTTGAATTTGATTTGCACAGCCTCCTGAACGGGTTATACTGGGAGGAAGCCACAGATTCGATCTAGTGAATGCCCGATTTCTTCAGACGGATGCTTTGCGATGCACACTGTGTCGCCGCTCCCCAATATTCGAATTCGTTGTACAGGATGCTCCGCATCTCAAAGGATCTCGTGCATCCAATCAGCCTGCATATTATTTTGAACCGAACGGCGTAGGTACATTGCAATAGGAGCGGGAAATGTTCATGGCCGTGGGGAGCATTCTTTCGGATAGGACTTCCTTAAGTGACCGGAAGTAAGTGCACAGGAACAATAGCTTCGACAGCGCATCTCAGCGCTGCAATCTGCATATAGCAGACACAATTCTGCCTTGCCATGCGGCATTTCACCGGACTGGCGATATTTTAGGTGCTTACTGCTGATCCTCGTCCTGTTCGTCCCTAGCGCGGCCCTGAGTGACGTAGCGGATCCTTCCGGCTGGCAGCATCCGCGCTTTGTCTGTGCGACAGAAGGTGAGTTGCTATTAATAAAGCGTGAGAAGGCAGGTATAAATCGGGCCCAAGGGAGCATGCCTCTCGCCGAAGGCCCTGCTCGCCGACCGCTCCTCCCGATCCTCACTTCATAATGGGTGTCGACAAGTCTTTCTACCAGCGACGTAGGTTGCTTCGCGCCCGGAAACTTCGGCTTGACCGCTAATGGAGAGGTAGTGTTCAGAGTGCCAGTTGCGCCGGTGGGAACCAACATCCATAAGAAGGACGACCTGTCATGGCTTCAGCCATCTGCAGACGGGCCGCCGGAAATCGCATACCCTGCGGTGAATGGCGACGAGGAAGACCCATACACGCATCCTTACGACCGCGCGAAGAAAGCGAAGGAAACGGACAAGAGCTCGACAACCAGCTCGAGCGGCAGCGTGAAGGGGAAATCTCGAAAAGGCGATAGGCAGCAGGAGTAGCAGCCCGGCGTCAGACTACTCTCAATTGCGGCGAGCCAATGGAGCCTCTACGGCGAAGGTGTCTGGGTACGGTCTGGTCTAGAACTGGTCAGGCATACGCACGTGCAATCAATTCGCGGTTTGATCCCGATCGGATGTTGGAAGACGAGTGTCAAGGGCAGACTCAACGCAACCGCAGCGGGTTCCGCTAGCGATCGATCTCTTCTAGTAGGACAGGGTACATTGAGACGGGTGGTGATGGTGTCTTTTTCAGGGGCGCATAAATAGACAAGGGCGTTGGGAGGTGCTCTAGCTGAATATCCAATGTAGCATTATTACTTGCCGGAAAATATTTGCGAGAAGAATGCGCAACGCTTCGGGGGAGCAGTCGTTCCTGCGGAAAAAAGAAAACAAAAAAGGATGCGAGAGGCTGTCATCACCGGTTGACACCAGCACCGACGGGCGACCCGGCGAGCAATGCGCGAACCTCGGCTGCAACTGCAACTCCACTCCCCGCCGCCGAGCTTCCCCAGATTTCGTCTGCGAAGCTACATGAATCTCACTACCGCTACTTTCTGTACATAGTTAATTAATCACCCATTTCCCTCTTCCTCTCCCGCCTTCCTCTACAACTGACTCGCCATGGCACACTTACCACCACCGTTGACAGGCATCCGCGTGCTCGAATTCGCCGGCCTAGCTCCAGGTACACGCTTTATTCCCATCCCCAGCCCAGCAACTCCCCACTAAGCCTCGCCCTCCCAGGCCCCTTCGCCGGCCTCCTCCTCGCCGACTACGGCGCCACCGTCATCCGCGTCGACCGCGCCCACCCGTCCTCGCACCACAGCACCGCCAGCAGCCCCGCCCCCTCAACCTCCGACCTGCTCACCCGCCGCAAAGCCTCCATCGCCGTCGACCTCAAGTCCGCGTCCGGCATCGCCCTCCTGCACGCCCTGATCCCCACCGTCGACGTCGTCATCGACCCCTTCCGGCCGGGCGTGCTCGAGAAGCTCTCGCTCGGCCCCGACCGGCTGCGCCGCCTCAACCCGCGCCTGGTCTACGCGCGCCTCACCGGCTTCCGCCGCGACGGCAAGTACAGCGCGATGGCGGGCCACGACATCAACTACCTGGCCGTGTCGGGCGTGCTCGGCATGCTGGGGCGCAAGACCGCCAAGCCCTACGCGCCGGCCAACCTGCTCGCCGACTTCGCCGGCGGCGGGCTCGTGGCCTTCGCCGGCATCCTGCTCGCGCTGTACGAGCGCGAGCGCAACGGCGGGTCCGGCCAGGTCGTCGAGGCGAACATGGTCGACGGGAGCGCGTACCTGGCAACCTTCCCCCGCGTCATGCTGAACACGCCCATGTGGGCGCGCCCGCGCGGCGAGAACGTGCTGGATGGCGGCTGTCCGTGGTACGACACGTATGAGACCAAGGACGGAAGGTTCGTGGCCGTGGGCGCGCTGGAGCCGCACTTCTTCGACGCTTTGTGTAGGGGGTTGGGCGTGGAGCAGGCCAAGTTGCCGGCGCCGAGGGAGGATCGGAAGATTTGGCCGCACTTGAGGATGCTTTTCACGGCCAAGTTCAAGAGCAAAACCAGGGCGGAGTGGGAGGAGATTTTTGACGGGACGGATGCCTGTGTCACCCCGGTTCTGACGCAGGAGGAGTTGAGGGATGCCGGCTACGATCAGAGGCCTGCAGTGACGTTGAAGTCGTCGCCTGGATGGGCTATCGCGGATGGGCATGCCGATGGGAGACAAGCGGCCGAGGGCCAAGGCATAGGCGTCGAGGGAAGCGGGTGGGTGGACAAGGGTTTGGGGCCTGGTGAGGGCGGAGAGGAGCTGCTAGGAAGACTGATGGGCTGGAAGAAGGGCGTACACTATAATGTAGAAAACGGCGGGTTGGTCCTGATTGATCGAACTAGAAAGTCTAAAAGTGACTATAAGCTGTGAAGCGTAGAGGATATGTATCAAGATATTATGGTGTCCAAAACTGACCTTAAATACCATACAATCACCGAGGAAATCAACCATTCCTCCGGACGTAATTAATATCTGGGGGTAACGACAACTTTCACAAGGCGTACCGTGGGGAAGCGATTCAACTACAGAGTTCTTCAGTGGGCTGAGAAACGGAGCATGTCCTACGAAAGCTGAGACTACCACAACGACTCCAAAATAGCACATGGTGCAGAAGAGTGGGGACGAAAGGAAAATCAGGCATTACTCGGCAAAGCTTGCAACCGAGTTTGGATGGGAAAGAGTACGGAGATATGCATGCAGACTCGGTACGGTTCTCGATTCTCGCATTGCACGATTAGGATTCGCGTTTAGCCAGTGGCTTACAATCTTGTGTTAAAGTATGCCTACTTCAAGCACGCGTTTGAATACGCGAAGGCCTCGTGAAGAAAATAGCCTCTATGCGAGATGTTTGTGTACCCTCGTGGCTTTATCATCTCCCATGAACGCCTGGATGCGCGCATCAGCTCTCAACAGCGCCGGACTCCATACATGCTTTTCAAGCATCATGCTACAAGCCTCACATGCCGGGGCGAGGAGGCTGCCAACTCCACAGTGAGCAGACAAAAAGAGCTCCCTTATTCCGCAAGCGCCGGTGATGTCCATCTTCCCCAGTCCTGTGCATTTCATGGCCAGATCCCGCACCTGACAATCATCTCCGTCCTCTTCCTGCACCGGGCATACCTCCACCGCCCAGCATAGACATCATCTTGCCCATATCGAAATTGCTCATATCCGGCATACCGCCACCGCCAGGACCACCGCCACCTCCCATCATCTTCATCAGCGAGCTCATATCCGGCATACCCATGCCTCCCATACCGGGTAAACCACCAGCACCTCCCATCGCCTGCAGACGCTTGAGCGCGGCGGCTTGTTGTTGCTTGTTGCCGAGGGCGGCTTGCCCCTGCTTGCCCTGCAGGTTCTTCATGCCCTTGCCCATCTTCTTTGCCATACCGCCCATGAGCATGCGCTGTGATAGCAGCTCCTCGACCTCCCGCACCGAAGTTCCCGAGCCCATGGCAACGCGCGTCATGCGGGAAGGCTCATCGGTGAAGCACTTTCCGTCCGAATCGAGCTCCTTGGTGGTCATTGAATCGCAAATGTAGATCATGCGCTTGAGCTTCAGTGAGCCCTCCTCGTCATCCATACCGCCCATCATACCCGAAAGACCTGGAATCATGCCGGCCATTTTCGAGAGAGGACCCATCTTCATGATGTTTTGAAGCTGGTCCCGCAGATCGCGAATAGTGAAAATACCTTCCTGGATGTGTTTCATCGTCTCCTTCTGGTCCAGCTTCAGGGACTGGACATGCTCAACCAGGCCTTGGACATCACCCATTCCCAGCAGCTTTCCGACGAAGCGCTGAGGATCGAACTTCTCAAAATCCAGCATATGTTCTCCGGTACCCAAGAAAGCGATCGGGCAGTGTGTTGCCGCAGTTGCGGAAATGGCACCACCACCGGCGGCCGCACCGTCGGTCTTGGTCAGGATGATGGAACCAAAGTCCGCCGACTCTTTGAAAGCGCGCGCCTGAGATTCTGCGGCCTGACCGATGGATGAGTCGAGAACCATGATAGTCTGGTGGGGCTCCACAGCCTGCTGAATCTGGATCATCTCATCAAACAAGTCCTGCTCCTGTCTATGTCTTCCACTGGTATCCACGATGATGATCTCGAAGCGCTCCTTCTTGAATTTCTCCACACCTTCCTTCGCCACAGCAACCGGATCTGTCTGAGTCAAGCTTCCATAGTAGGGGATCTTGGCCTTGGTTGCGTTCTGCTTGAGCTGGTCGAAAGCACCAGCACGGAAGGTATCGGCGCACACTAGGCAGGACTTAAATCCACGAGCGGAATACCAGCGCGCAAGTTTCGTACACGAGGTGGTTTTACCGGAACCTTGGAGACCGACGAACATGATGACGTTTGACTTGCCCTTGCGCGGCTTGAAGGGCTCCGAGTGGGGGTCGACGAGCTTGACGAGTTCATCAAAGACGGCCTGCCATATACAAATCAGCGAGCGGATTTGAAGATAGGCCTGCGCGAATAATAGCGCACCTTCTGAATCAAACGCTTCTTGTTCACACCGGGAGCGATATCCTTGAAGTTAACCGCTTTCCGAATCGAGGCGCGCAGGCCGGCGACAAGCTTAATATTGACATCGGCTTCAACGAGGGCGTTGCAGATCTCCTTGACCATGCGATCGAAGTCCTACAATTACAATCAGCGGCGAGCGCGCAAGACGGACGGGTGCGGAGCGACCTTCTCGTCGAGATTGGGGGCCCTGGTCAGATCCGACACAGCGGCGTTTATGCGCCGTCCAAGGTCTTGGAGGACCATAATGGGCGGCTTGCGTGTGAGGGTGTGGAAGGAGTAGGTGGCCGGGGTGGGCTTGTCGGAGTCGTCGACGTGGTTGAAATTCAAGCCGCGAATGGAGCAGGGCGGCGATGGCGGGGAGTGGAGAATGGTGCCGGGCCGAAGGCGGTGAGCTGAGTGTTTAGGCCCGGGCGCTGCTGGAGCGTCAAAAAAGTTCGGCGGAGGAGAGTGCAGCACTACTACCACCCACACAACGCAATCATGCCCGCCCCGTCGAGAACACCCGTCGCTCTCAAGAGAAAAAGGACCGAGCAGCTGCGCGGCAAGACTGCCAAGCGCGCCACCAAGAAAGTCAGACGCCAGCGGGAATACCACAGTTCTAGCGAGGACGAAAGCGCCGATGAGCAACAGCCCAAGGCTGTCGACGCCTACGAGTCTGCCTCTTCCTCCGAGGAAGAGGTTGATGACGCGCCGGAACTTATCATGAAAGATGACGACACTTCCGATGCCGAGCTAGAGGATGCTCCCGCAGACGGCTCCGACGACGAAGGCGCGCATGCCGATAGCGACGAGGAAGATGAGGACGACGACTCCGACGCTGCTTCCAGTACAGCACCCTCCCGGAATAAGAAGAAGCGCAATGATCCTGACGCCTTCGCGATTTCCATGCAAAAAATTCTCGGCTCCAAGCTGAGCACCTCAAAACGCGCCGATCCGATTTTGTCGCGCAGCAAAATCGCCCTCGACGCCGGCAAGGAACTGGCTGAGTCGAAACTGGAAGCCAAGGCACGTAACAAGCTGCGCGAGGAGAAGCATGCACTACTGGAAAAGGGTCGCGTCAAGGATGTGCTAGGGTTGAATAGTCCGGATGTTTCGACTCAGCAGATTCAAGAAGAGGAGCGCCGTTTGAAGAAGACTGCACAAAGAGGTGTTGTGAAACTATTTAACGCAGTGCGTGCTGCCCAAGTCAAGGGTGAGCAGGCCGCAAGGGAGGCGAAGATGAAGGGGGTAGTTGGCGTGGACAAGAGGGAAGAAAAAGTCACAGAGATGAGCAAGAAGGGTTTCCTGGATCTTATTGCCGGCGGTGGGAAGAAAACAGCTGCGGCATAGTGCAATGATGCAGTCTGATAGCGTGTGTTTGGGGTTCTCGGAAAGGCTTGCATTGGGGTTATTCCGCCCTCTCGGTACGCTTAATGGCGACCATGTCCTCCACGCCGCATTTGCCCGCGTCCAAGACCCCAGCTTTACTCAGGATATCGATCGTCTTCTCTACTACTCTCGGATCGACGCCTCGAACCCCCTCAGCGAATCTGACCGTCTTGGTCCATTCCTTGGCATCTTCCGCGGAGTAATCCAGCTCGGTTGAAATATATGTGATGGCTTCCTCCTGGTTCTCCTTGTAATGCTGGATACCTTTGTTGATGGCGTCGCTCATCGACTGCAGACGTTCATCTTTAGCATCTCTAGCAACGATGTGCCAGCTCGGCCAAGGCGTATAGATTTCTCCAATACGCTTGATCTCTCCATTGTCATAGTAGCGCTTGGAAGTAAAGTGCTCCCACATGAAGAAATCGGCAGTACCATCGTTGACTGCCTCGCGGAGTTTGGCAAATGTGTTTAGGGGAACGACCTCAAAAGGCGGCTGGCCAGGCTTGGCCTGGGAAAGCCATCCGTGCTGATCGGCGAGCACAAAGCCCATCACGTAGGATCCACTGTCAAATCAAGATCTTGTTAGCTTGGCTCCATAAATTTCGACGATAGATTGATTGTGGCTGTACTGACCTTCCAATGCGGCTGACGCCAATTTTTTTGGACCGCAGCCCCTCTACGCCATTAATGTCTCTCTTGGTACCTGTGCTAATGGCCCAGCACAGCGGCGTCTCAACATAAGTGCCCACCAGCTTGTAACCCGCGGCATCAGCGTCGCCCTGCTCGACGATAGCTTTGCCAATGCCCGCGACCCATCCCTCGGTCAATCCAATGCCGACGTCAATTTCCTTGCCCTGCAACGACTGGATCATGTGGCCGGTGCCGGACGGGAAAGGCACAAGGTCAGCCTGCAAGCCGTAGTGCTTGTGCGCGAAGTGGAGAGGCGTGGAGAAGTGCTCTGCGATTGGCATTAGCTGTGAGGCATTGACCAATTGGTATGAGAATCATGTAGCTTACCAGGCACGTAGCCAATGCGTAACCTTTGCGCCATTGCTGCTGCAGACGAGAAGGTGCGGCGGACAGTTGGCGTTCTCGGGGCGAATACGCGGAGTGAGGAGCGAAGCATGTTTGGTGCAATTGAGGGGCGAGAGGAAAGAGAAAGCGAGTGGGCAGGGTCGTGCGGGCGGGTGCGGATGCGCAAAAGCTACATGGTGCGGGAAGCGAGTTGGAGCTTCTGGCGGGACAGGCTGATGACGAGCTTGGGTAAACATGGGCCTAAAATTCGATGACGATCACAGCGCCGGCGCCCACACCCGCGGCAAACCGAGCGAGCGTGATCGGCTATCGATATGACAGCCGGATAACCATCCGATGTCGTCGTCCGCGCGCCTCGCCCCGAAAAAGTGGCCGCCGAGTCAGGTGAAAAGGCGCGAGAAAGTGGGCTGAGCCTTACCCGCGATGCCTTTTTCTCTGATGCGCGACGTTCCTTTCTTCATCTTCTATTCCATTTCCACACCTGCGGCGTCAGCTTTTGAGAGCGGTTAGACTTTAGCGTCGGTATAGATTTTGCTGTTTGCCTTTCGTCCGGTTCGGTGCGTCGTATGCTCGCAGACCAGATACCCCGGCTGTTTTCACACGCCATGTCTTCTGCAAACGCCGTGGCTAGCAATCCCATCCGCTTCAATGCGAAGAAGGTTGCTGTTGTTGGAGCTGGGCCGTGCGGTCTGGCGGCGCTCAAGTAAGTCAGATATGAGTTAACCTGCAGCATTCTTCCAAAGGCTAAGAGAAACGCTTACCTGGATATAGGTACTTGAGTGCCGAGAAGAAGTTCGAGAAGGTGGTTGCTTTCGAGCAGCGCAGCTCGCCAGGAGGTCTGTGGAATTACACGCCCGAGGGTCATGACGACGGCTCCTTTGCCGTGCCGAAGACTCGGCCGACCAAAGAAGATTTGGATAAGCCGATCTGGCGGACCAAGCCTACCTCGAATGGTGCTACCAACGGCCATGCAGTTAACGGCGGGGCAAAAGAGGCACAATTCATCTCGCCTGTCTACGAGAGACTGGAGACGAACATCCCGAAGCAGCTCATGCAGTTTCACGACTTTGCCTTCCCAGAAGAATCTCAGCTATTCCCCACGCACTGGACGGTTGACCGGTACTTGAAGGACTATGCTAGGGAGGTCGAGCATCTTATTCAGTTCCAAACCCAGGTGGTCGATGTGAAGCTGCGCGAGTCGAAAGAGACCGACGGTCTACTGGAAGAGGAGTGGGCCGTCATCACCAAGAATGTTGTGACCGGCGAGTTGACGGAAGAAGTCTACGATGCAGTCGTGGTAGCAAATGGCCACTTCTACATCCCCTTTATCCCAGAGATCCCAGGGATTCAAGGATGGCACAAGGAACATCCAGGCAGCATATCCCACTCGAAGTTTTACAGGTTCCCTGAGCCATATAAGGACAAGGTCAGTGGAGCAGCGCAAGGCTGAAGAAGATGATCCATATAGATTGACACGGCACAGAAAGTCATCGTCGTCGGCAACAGCGCGTCCGGCCTCGACATAGGCGGCCAGATCTCCACCGTGTGCTCGCTGCCACTTATCAACTCCATCAAGAGTGAGTCGTACATGTCGCGCGGCCCGCCCCCCAAGTTCAAGAAGGAAGTGCCGCCGATCAAAAGTCTCGACGCCAGCACGCGCACCGCAACCTTCGAAGACGGCACCACTGAATCCGAAGTCGACGCCATAGTCTTCTGCACTGGCTACCTCTACTCGCTGCCGTTCCTGTCGAATTTGGAACCGGCGCTGGTCTCGGATGGCAGCCGCGTACAGAACACCTACCAACACGTCTTCTACACCCCTCATCCGACACTTTCTTTCCTCGTACTGAACCAGCGCATCATTCCATTTCCCACTTCTGAAGTGCAATCGGCCGTCATTGCGCGCGCGCTTGCAGGTCGCCTTACACTACCGGCCGAGCCACAGATGCGCGCGTGGGAGCTGCATACGTTAGCTGTCAACGGGGAGGGGAACGACTTCCACACGCTATGGTTCCCGCAGGATGCTGATTACATCAATGCGATGCACGACTGGGCGGTGACGGCGAAGAACGAGGGCGACGGCGTGGGGAAAAGGCCACCGCGGTGGAGCGAGTGGCACTACTGGTGCAGAGAGCGGTTTCCGGACATCAGAAAGGCGTTCACTGAGAGAGGGGAGGAGAGGAAGGGCGTCAGGGAGCTGGCAGAGATCGGATTCAACTTCGAGGAGTGGAAAAAGGAGAAGGAAGCAGAGGCGAAGGAGCTCCTATGAGTAGCACAGTTTAGACATAGAGCTAGAGGTTAGTCCTTTGTAGATAGCACAAGGTTTCGGATGCTAAATCGTTCTTTCGTTTGACTGAGAATGCGAATGCAATCTCAAGGCGTTGAAATATAGCTATCCATCCATCCGGATACGAGAGAGTCTGGGATTTCATAATAGCTGATTTCGCATGCTTGCCTTGGTGTTACAACCCACTTGCAGTTTTAGACAAGCATAACAGTCCTTAGCGCACAATTACCTCCACGTACTCGACGCGAACTGAGGCAGTCATTCAGGCACGAGTGCGGTGAATTCACTTGAACGCCTACGTATGAGATGTTTGCCTTAATTACCCATACGCGTGCTTGATTAGAGGCTCTGTCATCCGGTACTGGATAATGTTCAGGAACGGCTCCATTGGTTACCCGAGTCTGTTGTGCGACTGTGAATGAGTGAACGGGCAGTCACGCGACCATAAAATGACTGACGAACTTTGAACAAGTTTTCTGCAGCGACGCGGCCGGGTCCGTGAGGCCAGGGCTGGGCGGGCATGCATGTGAAATCAAAGCAATTGTGCGGACGTCGACACTTGCGATTAGACAATCGCTCAAATTCGCCACGATATGTCTCTTTCAATCTGATACCAGGTGACACCATTGGCTCGCCACGTGTGACGTCTCAAAACAAGGGGGATGTTTCCTCGGCTCGGGACCGTGTATAGTGTTTGTAAACGCGGACTCGTAGCAGCGAAAAGGCGGGGTCCTGTGTCTGTATTCAGGCGACCACTGATGACTTGACAGTGGACAAGATGCGCTGTACCTGGTGCATGTCGAAATCGATTCGCGACAGACAGCTCAATATGCAGGGGCGGGCGAAACAGTCATCCGGGTGCGAGTGCTCAGAACAATCGTCCGGACGACTGCCTCCAGTCGGCGCGTGGCAAGAGCATGATGCAATGCGCTTTGCATCGTCTTGATGGAGGAGGATCAGCAGGCGGTGGGCTCGAGGCTCCTATCCCTTGGTGCCCCGCGCCGGGGATTTGCCATCTGACGCTCCGCCGAATGGCGTCGCCGCCGAATAATGTGGCCTGGCTGGCTGCAGGCAGGTCGCGCGGGCGACGAGCAAGAGGCCGCCGTCCAAGAGAATCCTCCGCCCCCTCAGCCGCGCAGACCCCGCGAGTTCAAGCGACGCCGTGTTCTGAAGTGCACTGCCGCCTCCTTTTCCTGCTCTCCTCCGTCGTCGCTCCGTCCGGAACAAATCTCACCGCCACAGCCGGACCCTGGGCCGCTTGCTTGCTTGATCGACGACGTCCCGCGGCTTCTTTTGCTAGCTAGGGCGTCGCTTGCAACCCGCCTCTACTCTCGCCGCCTCTCAGCCCTACTACCCTCACCACCCAACACCACCCGCGCCTGCCACCCAATCCACCTCGTGCCTGCCGTTTCCAGCGCTGCCGAACGGGCCATCACGCAGCTACCGTAAAGCACCCGCACCCCGTTGCCACCGGGGCCTAGCTCCCCTCTAACCCCTCGACGCCTCTTCACCTGCCTACCGATCCTGCGCCAGCCTCTTGCCCTCGCCATCATGGAGTCCGACACGCCAATGAACAGCGACACGTACATACAGAATGCCGTGCGCGCTGTCAGCGAGAAGAAGCCCGTCCCCGAGATCGACTTCACGCTGCACACCATGGAGGACGGCACCCAAGTGAGCACGTTGGAGCGCGTCTGCAAAGGTAGGAATCCCGACCGCAATGCCATGCCGCTCCTTGCTAACGCTCGAGTGCAGACGTCCAGGCCCCCGCCTTCGTCCCGCCCACCATGGAGCAGTTCTGGGCACCCAACGACAACACCAAGCCCAATCTGCAGTTCCTGAAGCAGCATTTCTACCGCGAGGGCCGCCTGACCGAGGAACAGGCCCTCTGGATCATACACAAGGGCACCGAAGTCCTCAAATCGGAGCCCAACCTGTTGGAAATGGATGCGCCCATTACTGTTTGCGGTGACGTGCATGGCCAATACTATGATCTGATGAAGCTGTTTGAGGTCGGTGGCGACCCGGCTGAGACGCGCTACCTCTTCCTTGGTGACTACGTCGATCGCGGATACTTCAGTATCGAGGTCAGTTTCTCCGATCTCGCGCATTCCAATCTGGTAACTAACTGGCACAAAGTGCGTGCTATACCTGTGGTCGTTGAAGATCTGGTACCCGAACACGCTCTGGCTTCTGCGCGGCAACCACGAGTGCCGGCATTTGACGGACTACTTCACCTTTAAACTCGAGTGCAAGCACAAGTACTCGGAGGCAGTGTACGAGGCCTGCATGGAGTCTTTCTGCGCCTTGCCGCTGGCGGCAGTCATGAACAAACAGTTCCTTTGCATCCACGGTGGTCTGAGCCCCGAACTCCACACGCTCGAGGACCTGAAGACCGTAAGTGCCACTAAAACTACACGCATGTGGTCATGTTCTGACGGCATGTAGATTGACCGCTTCCGCGAGCCTCCTACGCACGGCTTGATGTGCGACATCCTCTGGGCAGATCCGCTCGAAGAGTTTGGTCAAGAGAAGACTTCGGAGTTCTTCGTCCACAACCACGTTCGCGGTTGCTCCTATTTCTTCTCCTACCCAGCTGCATGCGCATTCCTCGAGAAGAACAACCTCCTCTCCATTATCCGGGCCCATGAGGCACAGGATGCAGGATATCGCATGTACAGGAAGACCAGGACAACGGGATTCCCCAGTGTCATGACCATCTTCTCCGCTCCCAATTACCTGGATGTCTACAACAACAAGGCGGCCGTCCTCAAGTACGAGAATAACGTCATGAACATCAGGCAATTCAGTAAGCCAATGATGAAGTGTTTTTGGGGGGTATCAGCGCTAATTGCCAATAGACTGCACGCCGCACCCGTACTGGCTGCCGAACTTCATGGACGTCTTCACCTGGTCCCTGCCATTCGTGGGCGAGAAGAGTGAGTGAGGCCCTGTCCACACTTTCGACGAGTTTCTGACGCAGCTACAGTTACTGATATGCTTATTGCAATCCTCAACACCTGCTCGAAGGAGGAGCTCGAGGAGGAGACACCGAGTGGTTCGATTTCTTCAGGTCCCAACTCGCCGCCGCTCTCCAGCATGGATCCCGAGTCGACCGAATTCAAGCGCCGGGCGATCAAGAACAAGATCCTGGCTATTGGTCGTCTTTCGCGTGTATTTCAGGTGCTCCGCGAGGAGTCCGAGCGTGTGACGGAGCTGAAGACCGCGTCTGGTGGCAGGTTGCCTGCTGGCACGCTTATGCTTGGTGCGGAGGGTATCAAGCAAGCGATCCACAGCTTCGAAGATGCACGCAAGGTGGATCTTCAGAACGAGCGTTTGCCGCCGAGCCAGGAGGAGGTTCGTCGGTCCGAAGAGCAGAGCAGGGCGGAAGCATTGGAGAAGGCAGCGAAGGAGGCCGAGAACGACACCGGACTCGCCACAGTTGCACGGAGAATTAGCATGTAAGTGGCTCGGTGCCCATCGCCTTGATGCCAAACTGACAGAGTTGTAGGTCCTCTGGCTCGAGCAGGAAGCGCTGAGATACCCAGCAGTAGAGGAGGCCATCCTTTGTTGATTCAATCCATAGCGCGGGTATACAAGAGGTCGGTAAGACGGGTACAGCTGGGATCAGGAGCATGGAGGCTCTTACTTGGGAGCGTTCCCTCAGCTCATAGTCCTTAAAATATCTGCAAAACACCGTCATTGATGATGATGACCGAGTACTTCAAACGAGAGAGAAAATCCCAATTCTATTACCGTAATGTCATTCTGCGAGGATGAGGCGACGCGGCCGTAAAAGTCTTGGCGTCATGACGAAATGCACAGGCGCAGGCGCCGTGACATTGGTGGAGCGCGGAGCTTTGAACTTCTGCATCTCTTCCGCGTTCAAGCACCGCAACAGCGCCCCAGCGGCCCCAATGCCTCCACGGATCGGCTCCGTAGCGAGGCTCTCCACCGCGCTGCGGTCGCGATCGAAGGCCGGCCTCGTCTTCTGCCCCTCCTGTTCGATATGGCGCCTTGCTGACCGACAACCAACCGCCGCGACAACCGCTCCCAACGCGCGATTCTTCTCCGCCGCCCGCCGCCGCTACGCCGCCACGCTCGCTTCGCGGACGGCAATCAATGCCCCCGTGGATGTCCCGCCTCACCTTCAAGAGCTGTATCAGGCATTGGACGCGTTGAAAAGCGATGCTTCTAGTTACGTAAATTTGAGCAGACTGCAGCTGGCGCTGAGGGGCTTGGAAAGCGAAGATCCAGTCGTGAGAATAGCTGGTGGGTGCGATCTTGTTGCTGCGACATGTGTGCGGGATTTGAAAGCTTATGGGAATAGTCCTGGGCCTCGGCGACCAGGCGCCAGCGAAGCAGCTTGCCAGCCTTCTACTGGCAGATCCTCTCACTGACAAGGGCAGCTGGGAAGAAGCACTCGAACAGCGCGAGACAGATGGACAAGCAATTCTCTTACGGTATGCCCGTATTAGCGTCGACCGCTTCCTACATCTGCTGATTCTTCCCCCAGATATGGTGACGACGCGGATATACATCCCCAAAATCCTCTCCTCCGCACCATCTCCGCCCCGTCGCGAACATTGCAAAAGCACAATGTTGAGATCTTGATTTCATCACTGAATGCAAACATCACCGGACCTATATCGCCTTCGAATGCGGAAAAGCCGAGAGATGCCATACTTGTGCCCACGCTGCAGACTCCCACGTCGGCAAGCGGTCGCCTAACCATGGTCACCTACCCTGTGCACCGAGCCATTGTATACGGGGAGGGAGTAAAGAATACTGTTGCATATGGAAGACTTACCGCGGCGCAATCAGAGGACGACCTGCCGCCAGAGACCGTCAAGGTCGCAATGGGCATGCCCGCTCCCAGTATCGAGCTTGACCAAAAGGCTTCGGATAAATACGTTGCCATAGACATTGACTTGGGAGCCGAAGCGCTTGAGAGGTTCCGCGAGTCGATATCAAACTCCGTTTTCTATGAGCGTGGTTGGCACAGAAGCGGGCTTCCCGCTCTGACGGCCTGGTTGGCGCATGGCACCAGTACCGAAGCTCCCTCCTTGCTCAAGCCTGCCATCCGCGACCTTGTAGATTCCCTCCTAGCCGATGCGGACGAGTCCATTACCATTGAGGACACACAGCGCCTGCAGGAGCTCCTCGCCTCCTCCATATCCGAATCCACCAGGTCGGCAATCCTGTCTTCCCTCGCTGTTTGGGCCGAGCTCGCGCACACCGAGCTGCGCGACCAGCTCGACCTCGCCTTCTCCAGCAAAGCCTGGCGCAAGCTCTCCTGGTGGAAGCTCTTTTGGCGCGTCGACGACGTTGGCATGATCCTCTCGGAGTTGCTCGAGCGCCGCTGGCTCGTCTCCGCCGAGAAGGACGTCATCTGGGTTGCCGGCCGCATCGAGCAGGCTGGCTTCTTCGCCAACGACCCGGACGCCTCCAGCCTCCCCGAACGCGCTTCCCTCCTCCAATCGCCCTCTTCAGCAAAGTCGCAGAAGATCGGCGACGTCCCCGACGCCCCGCGCCCAAGCGCCCTGAAGAAGTACGACGATGACCGCCGCGCGGTCGCGACATCTGATGGCGAGGATGCGGCCGCATTCACGCCTGTCCCGCTCAAGCCTTGGCCACAACAGATCCCGATGGCGCGTGCGCACCTTTGTGCGACCGCTGTTCCGCCGCTGGAGGCGCTTGCGCAGAAACTGGTCGTTCAGACTCTGTCGACCGTTGGCGCTACTTCAGCGCTCTCGGGCCTGCTTTATTTCAGCGCGAGCACCGGCCTCTTCGAGGCGGGCGCTGTGGCCGCGCTGGGCGCGGTGTGGAGCTTGAAGCGGATGCAGGGCGCGTGGGAGAACGTGCGGAGTAGATGGGAGGGCGAGGTCAGAGAGGAAGGAAGGAAAGTACTGAAGGAAACGGAGGAGGTGGTGAGAGAAGTGGTGAACGTGAGAGGCAGGCCGGAGATGGATGCGGTTGGTACACAGGAGAGGAAAGCGGCTAGGGAGGCTGTGGAGAGGGCGAGAAAGGCGTTGGAGGGATTGAAGAAGTAGAGATGTGATGGGAAAAGAAAACCATGTGTGAAGGGGCGTAGGCTGTATATCCTGTACGTTTATATGTGCTGGCTATGTGTCGTGCTCGGACATGGCCGGGAGAGGTGATACCTGGGCCAACAGGGCACAAAATAATTGCATTTTCTTTTGTCGAGCGCTAAAGGCGTATCAGTCTCGGGCCTGGAAGACGGGGTATTTGGATCTTTGACGCATTGTAAGGGTACGGAAGATGACTTGCAACATGCTTCTGAACGTTGAGTGATGGCACACTTGTCGGTATGTCCGTTTCAGCTATTTACCAGATAGTGGGCCTCGAATGACCTACATTCTCGACGTGCCAGGGTGGCCCGCCTCTACCACCTTTCTACGTATTAGTACTTGCTGCGTGTTAATCTCCTTGCTGGGGATCAGGGCCTCGCTTTCTGACTTTGTAGTTTGGTGACTTAATCGCGATTGTTGCAGCTCGCAATAGTTCATATAAACCGCAACGAACGATTGTCTCCTCCATCCTAAGCACCTAATAGACCGCATGCCCTTTCCAGATAAGTCCAGGCTAATCTGTCTAAAGTCTGAGTTATGCCATTGCATCAATACAGTATTCCATATTCGTATCAACATCGGCATTATCTTTGGGTCAAACCCTAGAAACGTCCACGCTGGCTCACGCAGTTCTGGGCCCTCTAACTCGAATGAGGAATGAATCCCAGGGGGAAAAAAAAAAATCATCCAAGCAAGCCATGCAGGTACGCATTGCATTCGAATGCTCGTCCATAACCTTTCATTCGGAAATAAACATCAAGAAACCGGAAGCTTTGACCCCTTCCAAAACGCCGCTCAAAACACCACCGTACCCATGACGGGTTGCCAAGTCTACTGTACATCGGGCAAACGGACAGCAATGTCGCCAGACTGGGTGATGTACCTGACCCAGGGCAACGATGGGTATTGCAGCTATAAGATATGTCAGACATGTGAACAAAAAGTTGTGACAAAAGTGGAACGTACCTTCGGCTCGATGATCTTAAGGTACCGCACTTGGATACCGGACGTTGTGAAGTAGGGGATCTCAAACTTAACATTGATCGGCCTTTTGCCCTTGCCGCCACCAACACCGCCCATACTGCCGCCAAAACCACCCATCATACCGCCGCCCTTCTCGTCATCGCCCCGGACAGATGGTAAGCCGAGCTCGGCACGCATGAGGAACTCCTTGCCACCGCCGAACTGCTTGATCTTCCAGACAATGGAAGATGTCTCGGGTTGGTAATGGACGGTGCCGATGTTGGTGCGGAACCGCGGGCTATCGGCGTCATCCGGGACGGGAATGATGATTTGTACGTTGTTGGCGGTGCTGCGGCGCTTGAATTGTGCTTTCGCCTGAAAACTTGTTAGTCTTGCAAGAGGACATGATATGCTGACAGGATCTGGCGTACGTACCTTAAGCATGTACTCTATCCTGCTACCCGAATGACTCTCGACGATGCACTCAACCCAGATCAATGGCTTGACTTGTGTGTTCAGCCGGTAGCTCATGAGCTCGAATTCTCCGTCCGGAGGAATGAAGCTGATGGTCCGGTCGTTCTCAAATCTACTCAACCGCACGCACTGGTGGAACTTCACGTCCTCCATCTCCACGGCCTTGCCCCGCGTCGCCCTGCCAGTCGTTTCAAACATGACCTTGTCGTTCAATCCCAGTCGCAGTTCAGGCATACCGGAAAGATAGCATTTCATCTTGATAGCACCCAGAATCTCGGATCGTAATACATTGCCGTTGGAGGAGACGAGCAAGTTGAGTGACTCGACGACATCCAGGAAGACTTCGTTCTTGCGGTAGCGAATACCTTCGCTGCGCCATGAAACGGCGTTGGTGACGGCGATGGGAGGGCGTGCTTGAACTTCGAGCTTGTGCGACTCTTGCGTAATGTACCTGCGCGTTGTGCCATTGCATTAGCGGGGTAAGGCCGAAAGTGGTGGCGAGTAGCGCACTCTTGTAATATTTTGCTCTCGGTGGTTTGGGGGTATCCGAAGTCCATCATCTCGTCGAGAAGCTCGTAGATGACGACGAAGTTATCCCTTATACTCTCCTCCTCGAGCTCCTTGAAGTACTCGGTGAAGACCTCGACGATCTTGTGCAGGAAGAGAAGAATCTCGGCGGCATTGGTGTTGCGCTTTGTCAGGGCAAGTAGGTACAGGTTGTTGTGTCTGATATAGAGGTACTGGAGCGGTACGGAGCTGTCAGCGACCAGGATTCGAGCGCGCAGGCGCAGGCCGGGGAGAACCAACGTTGATGCCTTCTGATGAGAAGCAAGGCGGGACGGCGGAGCTCTCCTCTTCAGCTTCGCTAAGCAGGATGGGAAACTTCTCGACGGCTGACATGGGGATGTCGCCTCGGTAGTTGCGGGCAAGAAGGGTCTACCAGGGCGTTAGCATTGCGCCTTACGTTCTCCTGAGAGCTGCAGTGTCGGTATTCTGGCCTTACCTTGCCCTTGAGATCAAGGAAAAACACGGCGGAGGCCATGGTGAATGTGGGCCGCGGATATGGGTGACTGAAAGGAGCTGAGTCTCGGAGGCAGGGGTGTTCAAGGGTGTGGCATTGCGCGACCGAAAGTCAGATGCGATGGTGGAGCAGCTGCGCGTAGATGCCAAATCGACGTCGCTGCCCGCTTCGGGTTCCGCGCCCTCGTCACCGCCTTTCAGAGAGAGCTGCATGCCAAGCTGCTCCGCTCCGCCCCGCCCCCGCCAAAAATTACTTTGTTCACCAAAACAAACTCTCCGTCTTTGCCCTGACCAGACAGAGGAGAAGATTGATGCGCAAGCATGCAGCAACGGCACTCTTCTTCTCGCTGGAATAAATGGAGTGTAGTTGTTTTTGTATGTATATTCATAAAGGTGCCGAACACCTGCACATATAGTACACAGTCCGTCTAAGACCCAAGCTGTTCGTCCATGGCATGACCGGAGCGCCTTTGGTACCGCGATGTAGTTATCCCCCTCCCTGTCATTGATACATTACAGTGATGATACTCAATTCCGACATGGCCCTCGGGTAATCCAGCGAAATGTCTTTCATCCCACTTCCGCGTGCGTGGCACAGGCCGTAGCCTCATATATCCTCATACCCGACACGGCCCTTATTTATTTGTCGGCAAAATCACTGGCTTGGAGATTCCGCGTCATGCTCGGCAACCTAACGCGAAGCCCGTCTAACTCTTTGCTCATCTTGACCTGGCACCCCAGCCGGCTGGTCTCGGTAAGTCCGAATGCAAGGTCAAGCATGTCGTTCTCATCGTCATCGGGCTCCTCCATACGGTCGTACATATCGCTGTCCTCAACTATGACATGGCAAGTGCTGCACGCGCAGGAACCGCCGCATGCACCTGCAAAGTAAATTGAGTCAGCGGTGTCCAAATATACGGCCATGCCTCAATTGCAAAGCTCGGCGCGTATCCAAGACCTGCAAGTAAAAGGGTCCCATGTACCTTCCATCTCAATATCGTTGGCCTGGGCAATATCAAGCAGGTTATCGCCGTCGGCAACCTCGAAGGTTTGCTCGTCGCCATCCTTGTCAATGAACGTCACATGCCGCCTATGTCGGGGTTGTCAAATCAGCATCTTTTTCTCGTAAATCCATACGGTTTATGCAAGTCGACCCTCGACTTTCAGAGGCTTACTCTTCGCCCGGCTTCGGAGTGTGGAGATGACCATGTTGCTGCGCAGGCGTAGTGGAAAACTTCCTCCTCGAGGGTGCAAATTGGGAAAAGACCGTCATTCTCAGGCACACCTGGGCTCTAAATATCCGCGATAATTGGCGTGCGGGTGCCATAGGCGTGGGGGAGGTCGGCGCTGTCTGCACAAATCTTCGCCATGACGTCTGCGCGCTGGCAGCGGCCGGGCGGGTACGTGGGGCGGAGGCGCGAAGGAGAGTGCGCATCGCGCAGGAAGAAGACGGCATGGCTGCAGACGGTGATGGCGACGGACCAGCGAGATTGTCGAGGGCAATGGAAGGAAGTGAATGGAGCGGGTGGGCGGCGTTCAGCGCGAGACGCGATCGGCGCTGGCTGGATTATTTCATGCGGTTCGGAGCACGGCGATTCGCTGGAAAGTCAAGCTTCTGCACGCAAGCCACACCACCAGGCCAAGCACATCCCGTCTGCCGTCGTCATGCATTCCGCCGACGACAACATCTACCACGCCCGCGCAGACTACGCGCTCCAACCCCTCATGGCCACCTCCCGCGACCAGCCCAATCCGCTGCGCCCGTACTACATACCACCTTCCATCGGCCTGCCCAATGATCCTGTTCCCACTGCCGCCCCGCGCCTCTCGCCGTCAGCAAAACCCTCCGCGTCATCCCCCAAGCCCAGCTTCGGCTCGCAGGCACGAGATATCTTGAGCGACCTTGACTATGGCGTTGACCTTAGCTTGGGCGACGGGAGCCCGACCGTCGCCGAGATGGCAAAGAAGCTGCTCGATCAGGCTGTTTGGAACTACACATCAGTGCTCTTTGCCCAGCCCTTCGAGGTCGCGAAGACGGTGCTACAGCTGCACTCGCCCCGACTAGAAGAACAGAGCGGGCGGCTGGATCCCGATGATGCGAGGAAACGTGCTGCTGCCGCAGCCCGCGCCCGCTATGCTGAGGTACTTTATTCTCTGCATGCGACCTCTTTCCTTGTTTGGTGTCCTGGCTTACCATAGGGTGCAGTTTTCCGACTCCGACTCTGGCGACGACTCTGCCTCATATTTCTCGTCCACCGCACCTCGCTCAAATCTGTCGCCGGCATCGCCTTCGGATTCCCGCTCTCCGCGCCGTCGATCTACAGCCCGTAATGCCCCGCCGAAGCCAACGCTAAAGCATCCCTACAAGTTGGACTTGAAGCGTTCTGACTCCCTGCTGGAAGTCCTCTCCCAGCTATGGACCAAGGAAGGCGCTTGGGGAGTATGGAAGGGTACAAATTCGACCTTCGTTTACAACTTCCTTCTTAAGACCATTGAGACATGGATGCGGAGTCTGCTTTCAGCACTGCTCAATGTGCCTGACCCAGGCTTGCTGGGCGGCTACGGCGTGGGCGGAGGTGGACTGGATATCGTGGACAGCCCAAATCCCATTACGAGTCTGGCTGTCGCAGTCGCTGCAGCCGGCATCACAGGCCTTGTGTTGGCTCCGCTGGACATGGTCCGCACACGGTGAGCTGTCCAACACAAGAGCTCGGCTTTATCATTTGAAAGCTCATCTACTAACGCCCCCCCAGACTTCTCGTCACCCCTCACACCATATCGCCCCGCGCAATACTTCCGAACCTGCGATCTCTACCTACCCTGACTGTTCCGGGATCTCTTCTCCCTATTACACTCCTCCATTCCACAATTCCCACCTTTATCTCCGCATCAACACCGATTTTCCTCCGCTCCTCTCTCCACATTGACCCAGTCCTCACTCCCGCTACCTACTCTATCTGCACTTTTCTCTCCTCGGCAACTGAGCTCTTTGTCAAGCTTCCTCTGGAAACCGTCCTCCGCCGTGGTCAAGCCGCAATGCTCACCGAGCATGCCGCCCGCCAGGCCAACTTCTCTGCCCACACCACCTTCCGCTCTTCATCTTCATCACGACCCTCTCGCTCTCGTAGCCCAACCAAGCGGACTACCTTGGACCCGGAACCCCTTCCCACTGTCGTCGACATTGGCCCTTACCGTGGCTTATTGGGTACCATGTGGTACATCGTGCGCGAGGAGGGAAGCACGGGGCCAGGCCCTGGTGCCCCGCCCGTTGCGCGCACTACACCAGCCGGTGTGGTCAGGTACCAGCAACAGAAGGTCAACAAGGGCCAGGGTGTCCCGGGCCTGGTGCGGGGCTGGAGAGTCGGATTCTGGGGCCTTGTTGGTGTATGGGGTGCCGCAATGATGGGTGGTAGCGGAGGTGGCGAGTTCTGAGGGCAAGCGCTCACGGATTTCTGCGAAATAAAGATTGACGAACATTTGAACTGGGTTGCAAGTCTGAAAACGAAATGGTCAGACAAGTGATTCCCCACTTTTTTGATATCCCACACAGCAACATCGCCGCAAATCATATTTACTTGTACTATTCATGACGACTAGCTTTGGGATGGGGAAGGCCGGGGAGCCTTCACGAAGTGCATGTAGAGTTTTTCTTTTGCTTCGGTGTCCTGATGTATAGATTGGTGGGTCAGCCGGTCTCTGGACGGGACTGGACTAGGCTGGATGGGCGGGGGTTTGCCACACAGCTCATGACGTGTATGTTGTAGATATCCGAACGAACTCAACTCTTTTCCTTGTTAATTCGAATCTCCTTCTTTTTGCCTTGAATCTGTGAGAATTCCAGGCCATTTGACGCACTTTTAGGTGAGGTAAGAGGACCCTGCAATTGCCGGAGACCCTTCTCGTACAAAAAACTACTTTGGAGGGCGCGCCGGTATCAGTACTAGCTAGTGTGTAGTTAGTCCACCCCTTGCCTAGATCACGGACATAAGCCGTTCCTGCTAGTTTAGAATGCAGGTATTATAGTCTTCTACTATAAGTCGGTTCTATTTCTCCCTTAGGGCCTCCTTAAGCTGCTTCTTAGACTTAAGTATTTATTATCTCTTAGTTAACCAGCGCTTAATAATTGCCTAAAGATTCTTAATCGGGTTTAAATCCGGGCTCTATGGCGGCTAGTCTAGGCGCTATATAAGTAGTGACTATCCATAACTAGTAGTTACCTTACTCGTATAATACTAGGTATTATTATCTATTTAAATAGTATTACCGTACTTTAGGGTAAGTTTCTTGTATAAGGGGAGTGCGTGTTAACTAAGAATTAACTATATATAGACTTAAGAGTTTATTCTAGCTTCTTTTTTAAGGACTACTAGTGGACCCTTCTTTTGTAGGCTAATAACCCCCTAAACGAACACCGTACTACGGCCTAATTTAAATAAGGGTCTATAGTACCTCTTATTAAACGCTTAACTGTAAGGCTCCTCGCGAGCTAGCTACTAGTCCGAGTGCGAGGCTTATGCGAGCCGACTGCTCTTCGCAGGCGGCTCGCCTACGGGTTACGTGTAAGTCACGCAATTCCGCCTAGTAGCCACACCTAGATAGCCGGCCTACGGCCGACTCCCCGAATCCCTTAAGGATTCGGGCGTTAACTAATAGAGAACCCCTTTAGTACTATTACTAAACTCCCTATTTGCTTCTAGTCCGTATATTAACTAACTAGCCGCCGTATATACTTAGTAAATAGATTAGCACCTGTCTTAAAGGTAGCTTTATCTAACTAGGTAATTAACTATAAGTCTTCTAGTTCTAGATTAAGCATTTATTAAGTAAATAATAGGCGCTTTTTTTATTATTTCTTTTAATAAACGGCTTCTTCCTTACCTTACGTGCGTAGAGGCCGTTTTTATCTAGATATTTACGAGTGGTGTTAATATGCATACAATAACCTAATTTACTAGGAGAAGATAGGTAGGCAACCGAATTAAATAGGTAGTTAGTAATTTACCCCGCACCTGTTTTATAATTGAACTAATAGTTAACTTGGGAATATTAAGAAATAAAGTAAAAGTTTAGTAACTATTATTCCGGCAGTAAAGAAACCATATAGCGGCCTAAGTAGCTTTAGGCTACTGCCTTCGGTCGGTCTTTGGTTTGACAGTCATTTGGAAGCAAGGGGTTGACAGGTTTTCGACTGCTGGTGCGCGAAAGGGGACTAATATACTAAGTGAGTTCACCTGTTCGGTTAACTGCCCAATGACGTTTTGTAGGGGACTGTACAATGATGCAGTTGCGTACGATGAGACATATGTGATCCTTGGTTGCAGATTGCCCATGCTACTCCGCCGACACGAACAGAATGTGACGCTGGAAGGGTGGTCCAATCCGCTCCGATAAGTCAATGTTATTGGCGATGGCTATAAATAGTTGGAAAAGCGCAATAAATGTACGCGCTGTTGGCTGACTGAGACTACCTGCGGTGAATGCCTAGGGTTTGAGCACCTTCAATCATGCACTTTGGGACACGCTGTTCCTAGTTGCATTTTGTGGCATTACAAAGTACATCCTTAACTATTGAGTTGCACGTTTAGCGGAGGTTGATGACATCCATCGTGGTGGAACTTTGTCTTGGCATTGGCCCGCGAGATGCGCCTCAAGGTCGCAAGTGTTGATGCAGTGTGGATGGCGCAACCGGAACAGGGCAGCTGGGGGAACGTGGCAACGCGCATGCTTGGGTCGGCCACAGTTTGCGCGCTCGACGGGCAGGCTCTAGGGCGCCGCCACGTCGAGATGCGGTTTTGCCAACGTCTTCCGCATTGTCGGCCGCTGCAGTGCGCGATGGCGGATGGGCGCTGGAGTTGCCCGCTCAGGCTTCGCTAATGATTCCATTTGACTGCAACGCCGGTACACCCCTGCTCTAGGGCGTGAGCTCGATACTGTCACGAAATGTGAATTCCATAGCCAATGGCCCAGTTACTGACCGCCAAAGCCAGTCTCGGATCACTGCCTCATTGTATCCCCACCTTATGGCTGCTCTTTCGGCTTTTCTTTGTGCTTTAATTTGTATTACTGCAAACATTGACTGTCTTGTTGCAGACTTTACTTGCTGCTACTAATAACTTCTACCAAGCCTGTCAGCTCTACACGTACTTTGCATTCCTACCTAATTTCTAATAAAAAAGCACCGCCGCAATGCTGCGCTCCAGTTAGGATGCCAAGAAAACAGTTGGGAATATCGACCAGTTTCTGGGATTTTGATGCACGATAGGCCTCATGAACTTATTCATCCAAGCAAGCCTGAGTAGCCCAGACGACCTCCTGGACGTTTGAATCGTCGACATGAGCATCGTAACACGTCTTGCAACGAGCCTCCACTTGATATTTAGTAGCTATTTTGCGGGACGGCGCTCGAGGCGGGCCTTCGGTGCCGTCCAAGGCCTTGACGGTGCTTGGAGTCTTAGTTTCCTAGCGCAGCTTGTGCGAGTTTTGGGCAATACTACCAATCGAAGCCAAAAGGCCATCTGCAGCGAAAGTTCCCCCGAAACTTTTGTTGATCATAAAAGTCCTTTTGTCACTATAGAAGGTATTTGAGCATGTCCCTGAGCGTCTCTGGCAAAATAAAAATTCTGCTTCTAATACTGACTCTACGTTTGCTCTTGCCAGAGCCACTTTGAGGGCTGTCGCCAGCGGCGCCGAACAGTGTTTGGAAGTCTTCGCACCAGATGACCACCTCGGTACAAAACAAAGCACTGATGCAGATGCTGTCGATGTATATGATAATATCTTCATCTTAATAGTGTCAAATAAAAATTGTCAGAGAAGGCATATATGACCTCTGATTTTTTGTCAACGGCCACTACACTTCAAAAGTCGTTGATGTTTAAACCAAGCCTGATACTGAAATTTCTTAGAACATGAGATCAGAAATGTTATCTTCCACAGTTGCTTGTCCATTTAATAAGCATTTACTCAGTGCCAAAATATATTACAAAGAAGCGCTCTCAATATCGAATTGCTCGAACTGGCCCTCGTGAAATACGTCTCCTTCTCGGCGATCAATTCAACGTTACACACCGAGCAAACAGCATATCTACCCTTGTATTGACATGCTTAAAGTCAGTGTATTTCGGTGCGGATATCATGTCGACACAGTGCTGCGTATGAGCAAGTGGGATAGCCTCATCCGTAACAATGTGGCCGCTCATGCCGGCCATGTGCAACAGCTTGAAGATGTACAGGCAGTGCACGACGTGGTAGCCTTGCTCAGTATAGACTCGGCGGGTGGTAGTCAGGTCCTCTGGTGCGATCTCGGCGGTTGCGTTGAGGTCGTAGTACCATTTCCAGGGGCCGTACTTCTCGAGCCACATCTGTGACTCGTCCGGCTTGAAGCACCGCGGGTGGATCCAACCAAAACTCATGAGGTCCCACACGCAGCCGAGTGCCTGTGCCTCTTCCGGCGAGTTGCCGCAGTGCTCGACCACATGCGAGCCGCCTTGGTAGGTAGGCCAGAGCGAGACTGTGCTGCCTGAATGGCGCCGCTGGGTGAGCACGAGAATTAAGGCCAGGAGACCGAGTGCCAGGGATGTTGACGCTATGATGAGCGCGGAGCAAAGTCGTGAACGCCGATGGCTGTGGCCGGGGTTTGGCGACGTGTAGTCTCGCTTCTCAGTTGGAGACGTGGTTGGTATAAATGGGCGGTCTTCGTCGCTCGCACTGAGCGGAAGATTCTGGTAAACAGACTCGGAGGAAGAAATATCTTGGAATGGTTAATTAGGTTGACCTCTCACAGGAAATTCAACAGCATCGTGTACATACAAGAAGACATTTTGCTCACAAACTTGGGTAACATGACCGCAGATTCGCTCAAGGAAGAGCAGAGTTTCCGAACAACACTGAAAAAGTACCTCTCCACAGACCGAGTTCTTGGTCTGTTAGACTCGGATTTGAATCTGGGTAGCATCGCTGTTAAAATAGCTGAAATCACAGAATCTGCGCTCCCGCGAAGGCGGTCTTCAAGCAGGGGGAAGTTTTCGGTGGCCACCCTATAGCATAACAAGGATTTCCGGAGGTCGTGAAAAAGTCCGGAGCCGAAAACAAGCAACGCACGGGTGCTCGCATTCTTGACTTGAGTCAGTGAGTGGCCGTCGCGGAAGAGTATTCTGTCCGTAGTCGGTCCGGTACCCGAAGCCGGCGCTGCACAGCCTGTGGCAAGACCAATCCACTATTGTCAAAACGGGTGATTTTCGCATGCACCATTCGCAAAAGCCGAAGTACTCGCAGGGCAAAACGAGCAGTATGGTCCGCGTGTACCATTCCGCCTTTTAATTTTTGTACGATTCACTGACCCTGAGCGTTAGACCTACACGATTTATCCCGTCAAGCCTACCGATGCTGACGGCCTTGCCGAGGCTATGATGCGCTCCTTCTACCTCGATCCGCACTGGGCATCTCTCTGGAGGGGCATATCGCTGGATAAAATCATCCAAGATTGCGCGAAACGCTTGCCATGGAATCTTGTGAAAGCTTCCATGGGAAAGCGGCATCAGAAGGTTGTTGATGACGAATCTCAGAAAATCGTGCGTTATGCGAGATGGATACTCCCGGAAGAACAAGATGACGAATGGGCCGATGCTTTGGTCAAAGAACTGGACCCTGAACGGCGCCGAATGTACGAACAGCAGTTTCAGGATGTCACTGAAGAGGGCAAAATACGTGGTCTTAATTCGGACATGGTAGAGGAACTGAGCGAAGCCATTGAACAAGCAGAATCTCAGGTACGAAGCACCTGTGGGAGGCTTCTCAGTGAGTATACCGAGATATTTATCAGCATGGTTCCCAAGTTGACCGTATCTCGAAGCCTTGGACTATCTGGCCACGCACCCAGAACACCAGAAACGTGGCATTGGATCCATGCTCCTCTCAAGCGGACTGGCATACGCCGATAGAAAGGGCCTGGAAACCATTATCGTTGCCAAAACAGCAGGTGTCCGGCTATATAAAGAGCACGGATTTCGCATTATTGAAAAGATTCAGCAGGAACGCCCGCAGTACGGATGGTCAGAGGCGTACACAACTACAATCCTACTTCGACAGCCCCAGGCCTCACCCACAATGCCATGATTTTAGCCATTAGTGTAGAGTGTGCTTAAAGGCGAACATGCGTGTAGCAGTAGATAGTCCAAATAAGAATATCCCAAACATAATATATTAGCTCTTAGCCCTGTTAGGTAGCGTGCAGTTTCACCGAAGGCCCTCTAAGAAACAACCATTAAGTTCAAACAGAGTGGAAGGATTCCTCTAGATGCGAATATCTAACAGAACTAATCAGAGTTACATTTTAATAGCTACTTCAACTCTCAATATGTGTATTCGGGCTCGGAAATAGCTCAGGCATTTAACTGCGCCCACGCATTAGAAGTGCAAAGCACAAACCATATTGCGATAAAATCAAGGATTTAAATACTTTCTATATCAACTAAGTAAAAGACAAAACACCTACCACATTCGCTTACTTCTCATCGAATGCACGCAATCGGAAAAACGCACAAAGTTAGGTTAAGTTCATTCAAATTATACAGGCCGTGGTGTGTTTAAGCATTCATCCGGACATAGATATTGGCAAAAAAGGAAACACGTGTACCTAGACCACTGTTTCAACTTTCCATAGCTCTTCACTATAACTCTGCTCTGTCGTACAATTATTTATTCTGGCCAAGTGCCTCTCGTGGAGAGAAGAGAGTAAATAAGGGCGTGCTTAGTTTTCTACCCTCATCTTTCAAGGCTCCGGCAATGAGCTCCAATATTTCGCGAGCCCTACCAGGTACTCAAATTAAATGCTGGTCAGACCGGAATCTACAGACCCCATATCCTGCAGCATTCTCAAACCAGCAAGTAGAATTATAGCACGGCGCTTAACTCGTCTAATATCCTCCTTTACTTTTCTCTTCACCCCTACGTTGTCCAACACCTCTCTAAGCTAAGCGCTTATGTTACTAATCAGCTCGTAGGCATTACCCAGAATAAAGCAACATTTTGCGATAATAATATTAGGTAGACAGGTAGTACAGAGGATAAGTTTTTCTACCGTCAAGATCGTGGCCTGGACGATTCCAAGTAGCTCCATATACCGGGCCTCAGATAAAACTGTCGATATTCTATCTAGACAAAAGAGCGCGGCTTAGAAGCAGTTACAATTAAGCCGAGCTTCCGCCAGACATGCGGGGCTCTTATACAATATAAGAGGTGTCCCCGTTCTGTCTAATCCGTCTATACATTCGCTAACGGTTCCACAGCTACTAATATAATATGAGTCCCTACAAACAGGTCAACTCGTTAGAGTAGCTTACAACTCGGTTATTTCTACAGGAGAAGGCAGCGAAGAAGCTACCATATCAATATCCACCGCCCCAAAATCAAACCCGCGGTGGCAGTTCTGAGCCAGTAAAGACTAACGGTAGGAATCTAAGCTGTCTTTATGCACAGGGTTGCTAATATAGTCATCATTACGTAACTGTCGACTTTCAATTAGTTCTGCGCTATCCACTCGAGCTTTTAGCGGAGCATACTGTTTGAGTTTCAAAAATATCCCTGCCCGTTTGTGGGATATTTTCGGTTGGTGTCCTATTCTGGGCAGTCGGACTCATATTCTGTTGGAACTTTCGTGTATTTAAGGTTCAGTAGTGTAGCTTGGCAGTAGCAGGTATAAGAGGGCGCCCCCCCTCCTCCTGCTCCTGCTCATTACCAAGAATCTCATACTTCCACCAACTATAACAGTTATGAGCCCGGAGCCGCTAAGGCTGCTAAATCCCTCTTGTGTTATCCATTCTTGTGTGTTGTTTAACACCATCCGCCCGTTCCGAGCTATCCGCTATGGCCGCCACTAGTAATACCACCATTACTCTCTCAGAGCCTAGCCAGTGGGAGACATGGCTTTATCTGATTAAGTCTCGTGCACAGCAGTATCAGATTTGGGAGCTTATCAATCTAGACCTTCCAGCTAAACTAGACGGTTATCCAGAGCCGGAGCTTCCAGAGCTTTTAGATACGGCTACGGCCTAAGTAACGAATACGTTTAACCTCCAGATGTCTATCTATAACGCCAACTATAAGAGATACATTAAGCAGAGGCAGACTGCCCGTACCTAAATAAGATAGCTAGACCTTAGGGGTGGAAACCGAATAACCGAATAATAACTAAGTGCGCTAAGTCATTAGCAAATCCGAAGACCAGGCAGCTCGTCGATAAAGCACTTAAGAAAGCAATTTAACACTAAGCCGTCCAACCTATTATTTATAATAATAGGGAAGAAATAAGTAGCTTTTAGCTTCTTACCACCATCCAACCAAGTACCGAGTGGCCGGGTTATATAGCTATACCATCCAACATACCGAACGGCCGGGAGATAGCCGTCTAGAGTACTCACCACCACTAAGTGAACCCGGACCGGGAGGTGCCTTGATTAAGCACCAAACTAGCTGGCAGGAGCCGGCACTAATCTATACTACTAATCCAGCTAGTACGGCATACAACTATTTCATTTGTACCAAGCGTAGCCCGCACTAGCCAGGCGTTTACTCATTACCATTACCTTTATGTACCAATATTACTACTACGCCAAGGATTACGAGTTACCCTTATAGGCTAACTCGTGAAGGGGTGTGTTGGAACTTTCGTGTATTTAAGGTTTAGTAGTGTAGCTTGGCAGTAGCAGGTATAAGAGGGCGCCCCCCCTCCTCCTGCTCCTGCGGATGACGGAAGAATCTCATTTCACCACCAACTACAACATATTCCTTATATCAACACCGACGAAGTCATTATCCGGCTTAAATTAGCTAAATTCGTCAATCTAGAATAACAATATAGTTGCCTAATCCGTAGAAAGCTCTGGAGAAGCCTCCATACCAGATAGAAGCAAGCCCCAAATATAATATATTTCCGAAAGGTTTTCGGGTGGGTTTACTCAATGAGTTCAATATCTCCGTGAAGTATTTAATGGAAGACACTTACTTGCATAACTACCATCCTCATCTTCAGAATTACTACGCGCCCTTTTCGACACTCTTTCAGGCACAGAGGCTACTCCCACTTTAGATACTAAAGACTAACGGCCGGACTTCTTCGGCCGACCCATCCACTTACCAAGGCTATATATGCAGACGCTACTGGTCATTCGGCAGCGCGTACAGCCGTTATACTCCATCGTGCATTTTACCTTGCATCTATAGCACTGGTCACAGGCTTTCGAATTAACTTTATTAGTAGCTGGTTCGTGGGGCTGCATTGCGTGAATAGAGACAAAAATGAACCAACTGGCCTGGCCGAAGTTACAGCTCCGCCCAAAAAATATACAGCTTCTTAAAGTGCCTGTAGGTTAATGCGTAAAGCTTAAATAACGAGCGGTGATTATTAGGTACCAGGCCGTACACGTATTTACAAGCGATCGAACGCGGACGAGTCGTAGCTAGAGGTTCGTGCTTGCGCGCTCTTAAACTCAAAAGTTATGCTTCCTCTAGTTCTACTTCAGGTTACAAAGGATATGAACGAAGCAGAATAAATCACAAAGTCACCGGTTGCAATGACACCTGGTGACCGGATCAAGAGTTCGTAGCTTATATTTCACTAATTAATCTACCGTGTTTTCCGGACTGCTCAGTTTCGCAATCGCATAGTGCTCCTGCTACGTCTGCAAAGCAGTCCAATTGTCTCTCAGCTTTTTCATACATGCCCACGCCGACTATAGAGGCTGCTATGACCTCCCAGGCTTAGTACGTAACGACGTAGGCGTTCGTCTTCTTTTCGCGTAGTGTGGGCCCCGCCTCCGGGTAAGCACCTGACAGACGGACTAATAAATGCAAGCGAACTAGGGTTAACATAAATTTAGGAGTATTAGTTATCCCATTACTCAAGTTATTCGTGACGTTGGCCGTAGCATCCTTGGCCGCCTTCTCCATGATGTTTTCCGAATCTATGTCCTGTTTCTTCTCTTGAATCTGCTCATTCTCCTGGTCGGATCTCTCTTCCTCTACATGTCCGATATCTCCTTCTAATCCCTAGCCCCCTTCTAATTCCTGGTCTCTTCCCGATCCTTACTCATCCTCGTGGCCTCTACTATTTCCAAAAAAAGTTTTCGGTCTCATTTGTCTCAGCTTTCTTTAAACTATCTTCTGGTGCCTTTTTTGGCGACCGGACACGTTTGCGCACGGACACGTTTGCGCACGGCGCGACATTGACGGGCCTCGGACGCACAGCGCGTAACCGACGGGCCAGCCGCTTCACCGCGACCCAACGACCGCGGACCCACGCTCGCAAGGGCTCCTAGCTAGCGCCACGGATCACACCGAGCAGCCAGCCACGAATAACCTAACGGATACTACTGGCTAGTGTTCACCGTCAGCTCTCACGCATAGTCTTTGCCCGCGCACCGAACAGCTCAGCGCCACACCTGCGCCCTGTTAAGCTCGCACGGAAAGATCCTCTAGGCGATACCTGGACAATCCATACACGAGTCATCCAAGACATCAGAGCATTATCCCTCGGCGATGTGGTGTTGTGCCTGCCGAGCGTAGCTGGGGAATTACGTGCAAGTGTAGCGCAAAAGGTTCTGAGGATCTCATTGGTCGGTTCAAAAGCAAAACCCTGTGACTTAGCGTCAGTCCGGCGTCTGGGGGCGCGTTTTCCCCGGGCGCCGGCCGCGTATTACTCGCACCGCTATACCACCGCTACAAACACTACACACACCGCTGGACCTATTGCCCGCAACCCTATTACCTACATCCCATTGCCTGCATTCCATCGCGTACAACACCATGGCCGCTGCTGCAGGCGCCCCGCCACCGCCGTCTTCATGGTCGTCGCCTTCTGACGAGCCGTCCTCCAGCATACCAGAACCAACCAGATTCGGCAGCAACTGTGGTCAGCACAAACTGCTCTCCCTATTCGTAACTACTTCTGCAAATGGAAGGACGCGTACATTAGTACAATGTGCGGATTGTCGTAACTCAAAGGCAGGATCAAGAAAGCGTTGAGCAGCATCTCCTCCACCCCCACCAAATGTACCACCTATACAGAGCTACGCGTCTTCTCGTCTTCCGACTCTAGCATCAAGGCCTTCACGTATTCCTCAACCGGCCTTCTTCCGTCGCGGTATAAACAGCCAGGATAGTCCTCAGACGGCAAGTGCTCGACGAGAGCTTACCGCTGTTACGCGGCGCGATCGTGTTGAGAGACGTGGTGGCTATGAACCCTCATTGACGCCGTCGCTCACACAGCTTGCTGCTACGCAGGCATCCTCCGGCCTATCAACCGCTCCGCCTACCTCCGCTCTCGCCCGCGCAGCTATAAACCAGCGATCTTCGTCAGGCCTCTCCTCGCCACCTTGATAAGGCTACCATCAACCTTAAACATCGTGAGTTTACTCCTAGTATGTCGTATGTGGCCATTTCTCGTGTAAAGTCCCTAACCTTGGCGGTAATATGGAAACTCCAGCTATTGATGCCCAAGCACATATCAGCACTCTTTCTCGGGCCACCAGTATCCTCGGTTATTCACACACTTATGTAAATAAGCAAGCCTATCTGCCTCCCTCCTAGGAGATAGTCAGTATCTACTCTTTTCTGACCTCACAACTTTTCGCCTTAAAACTTGAACAAAGGTTTGAAGATCAATGACAGAGAGCACAAAGTAGTAAAATACAAAAAGAGATAGCAGGATGAATTTCCGGTCGGTGGATACGAGAAACCAATCATTCCTCGCAGCCTTCGAAAGTAAAACCACCTCCTCGCCCAGACCTGTCCGACAGTAGATTCCGCAGGCTCTGCATTTCCTTCTTCCTCATCTGCTCAGAGGCATTCTCCTGGAAATGTTCGAAGTCAATTATCCTGACCCCGTCCTGCCCAACGAGGAAGTTATACCGATTCGCATCACCATGCAGAAGACCAAGCCAATGGAATCTCCCTAGAGCTACCTCGCAGCCGCTCAAATCATCAATTGACGCGTTACGTTGACCTTCCAACTTCTCCAGCAAAAAGCCTATCACACGGCCACTCTCGTGGACGTGTCCAAGGAAGCGGGGAGCGACGTCTGAGGCACCATGTTGCAGCAGCGCTAGGTAGGCCCGCGTCTCGCGCTCGATACGGTGGATCTTCCATTCAAATCTTGCAATCTTGGCAATCACCACTACCTTGTCCTCGCTTGATAGTAGTTGTGGTACCGATGTTACTGCTAGGCCGCCAAATGCGCATGTGCTTATCAAAGCCTCAAAAGCAGCACCCGTTAACTGCTGTGTTCGCTCCAGGTCGAGAACATTGATCCGAGCGCTGTGCCAATTGCTTTGGACCCCTGCAAATTTTCGGTTGGACAGTGATGTCTTTAGCTCGCCGGAATCGGCATCGCGAGATATGTGTGCGACGGTCCAATCATCATCGTAGTAAGGCAGTGGAGGCAATGAGGCCAGGGGGAAGGGAAGCGTGTCTCTGTCGAAGGTTGCTGGCGCAATGCTAAGGTATTTGACCCGGTTGCCGATTCGGAGGCGGTACTCGCTCTCGCACTTGTCTTCGTCGTCGACTTCCATAGAGAGGATTATAGGACCTATGGGATCCTGGATTTGAGGCATTTTACAATGTGATTGTATAAAAAGCGGATGTCAGGGTTTGGGTTGATGGCGGATGGTGGCGAAACCTCAAGACTGAAGTGAGTGGAGCTTGGTCTCTTATCACGAAGACAAAGTCTGCCCAATTATACGTATGGATAAGACACGCCCAAAATTTGCTACCAAACCCAAAACTAACTCGACGAATTACCAGCCCGCAGAGGTGCGGAGGCCTCCAAGCGCCATGCATGCCGCGACCTTAGAGAGAGCTATGAATACGTAGGATCTAGACCGCTAGCGCATGCGGCACAGCCGGTGCGTCTGACATAATCTAACCCGAAGGGGGCACCCCGGAGCACCACGATCTGCACGGACTCGATTTCGGCTGCTCTTACTTCTCTCTCAGCGGCTCTCATACGGCACTTACAGGGATTCAGTTTTATTTTTGACAAGATCTCTCGGGCTTCCATTCTGGCGCAAAAAAGTGGTGTATTGGCTTATCCGGAAGACCCTGATCGCCCAAAATGCATATAAAAGATAAGGCAGCCTTCATCCGAGCCCAGGAACAGCTCACGACAACGTAACATTTGGAGACTTGAGATTACCGTCTATTACAGCTACCTTTGAGTAATCCTACCTCCCTCAATTTATTCCTTTCATCTGCCACATCTCAACCCAATATTTGTTTTTTTTTTTTTTTTTCATAATCAAGACCCAACTCTCCGTAGCAGGATTTCCCACGCATCTGGTTCAAGGTAATTCGCTTCGATTTGGACATTGATAGAAATAGAACTAAACGTAAAAAAAATATAGACCGCACATCATGTGTACTTCCAAGTTTATCAAGTACACGTGTGGTTGTAAGAAGGAAATGGAATTTATCCAGTGTGAAGCACGACGTGGCAGCAATGTCAAGTGCGATCCTGTGGAGAAGGCTTGGGGCAAGGATTCCTCAACTACTGCCCGAAACACTTGGTTAAGCCGGACGCGCCAGTCAAATATTACGATCAAAATGGCAATGCTGTCTGATTTCATTGTCGCTCGTTTGGTTGGAGGTTCATGTTCCCTTGTCCACTCGCCTGCAACTGGAGGGACACACACTTGGCCTTCTCCCAGGTTGCACATCGCCTGAGATCATTTGCAACGTTCGACATTCGGTTATTCGTTTTCCCGAGATCTCATGTAGTTAGATATAGTGCCAATCCAAGGTTATTTGCGTTTCCCCGGCTCCTTTGGAAGACATGGAAGTCATCGAAAACAATTTTTTCTCGTTCCAAAGATAATGCAAGAAAGCGTAAGTCGGGGAAGGGAAGATGCTTAGAATTTACTACAAGTTTATTGCCTACGGTTAAAATAGCCACCGCTCCTACAGCTGTGCGGGTACTTCGCAGGCTCGATCGTCCCACATGCGCTCGACGTCCACAGATGCTGGGCCTGCTCACACCATTCGAAGTGCTTCAAGAACCCGTCTATTGAATAAACCATATCGCGAAAATCGAAAAGCCAATCCGCTCCGCTAGGATCGATGCCATCCTCCACGGCAACTTGACAGCCAGCGCAGGACACACCATTTTGGATCCGTTTAGTCCGTGGGTTGTAGCTTGGCAATGCACAGCAGACCATGAATTCGAGATCGGGCCCGCTTATTCTGTCCAACATTGGTCCGCTTCCGGAATTTCCCTTATAGTAGGCCCACAGAGCAGACTAAGCATCAACGACCTTAACTCGAGCCTTCCGTGGCTTTTCATCCATCGAAAAGACTCCCGGAAGGGTTATAAGCGACGGAAGCTTCTCCACTAATTCTTTAGAGAGCCGAAGAATCCGTCTTACGGTTGCGGTAGTGGCAACGCGGAGCTCTGGGGCCCGCTTTCGGAGACAGGTCGAGCAGCAGCGGGTCCAAGTAAGAAGACTAATAAGATCACCGTATCTATCTCCACACACAGAGCATATCTGCTCACAGAGACGTTCGTAAAAATTGGATAATGTAACGCGGGAAGCTGATCCTGTTCTCAATAGGGCGCAGAGGTAGTTAAGAGCGGACGTGGCAACTATCTAGTACTTATACAGCGAATCGACTATCTGTCGCGCTCGGAGGTTTGTCTGCCGGAAGTGAAAGATTGAGGCTATATCTAGCCGCAGGCAGATTTCGTTAACGAGCTCGAGAGGTAGTCGGTTAAGATGTCCAAGCGTAGTTGTGGGGTCGCGGAAGGCGGAGGAAATGGACACTGCGACTTTGGCATGCTCGCGAGGCGGAAACCATACCACTGCGAGATCAAAGTCCTTACGGTGGTAGGTAGTAACACGGACAATGGCTTCGGCTTGCGCCGGAGGGACAGCGTACACCGTCCTGGAATGGTAACCAGGTATTGCTGCTCGCGTTGGATGCAGCAGTCGAGAGCTCATATTTCAAACTACTTTGGACGGTACCGATTAGAGGGAGGCTGGTGCGCTGTGTCGATGATCGGGTTTTATTGGGCAAATGAAGAGCCTGCGACATGCTAGAATCAGTTGCTTGACTCTGGGTGTGAACACGGATGTTGTTGTTCTTACAAGTTGCGGTGGTTGTTGGAGACGTCGCGTCGTAGAGAACAAGCCAGACCGGGTCGCGTGTCGCTTGGCAGCTGAGTAAGAAAGACTTAATCGTGACCGTTGGCGCGTCGCGACGCGCTACGCGTCTCGGGCCCAGTGAACCGACCACGGCACCTTTCACGCCAGCAAACCAACGGACCGTAGCCAATGGTGCTTCTCAATAATGCTATCCATCGCAATCCTCGTTCCTCGGGTCTTCTCGTAAACGAGTAGTTGACACACTAACACACGGGACACCCCAACGCGCGCTGCAGCCAAAGTCATCACCCTTCTCCTTTGCTACGCGTTTACTCATCCACAATAGTGTCTTTCAGCGAAAGCACATGCGAGGAATGTGCTCAAGCCGTCTTGAATAAGGCTGAGCAGCTCTGTCCCCCTGCCTCACCAAGACTGTGGCCAAATGCGACATCGACCGTCACACGCTACGACGTCGGCTGCACGGTGTTAGACCGCGTGAGTTGCATTGGAAGCTTACAATAAGCAGTAACGGGCTATTATTAACTATTGCTCACGCCCGGATAAGATTAACGCGTGTGCACGCCGCTCTTAAACTAGAGGCAGCTAATCTGCACATCGCGCATACCTAGTGTAAGCGCTCGCAGAGTAATGCCCGAGCCAAAACGCTACACTTGGATAATGCAACGCCATTCGACAACGAAGAGCGTAGCGGATGCAATCGACGCCAGGACCGACGGTGTGTATGCCCGGTTGGAAGAGAGCGATTAACGATACGCATACTGCTAGATATTGGAAGCGGAAATAACACGCGGAACGGTTGATTCGAATTCAGATCATAAATGTCCCTCTATCTGATAGATGAGATGGTCTACATCCCTGCGCAGCGAGCGATACAATGCCGTACACACAGGCCTATATGAAGCAGCGGCGGCGGCGGCGGCGGCGGCGGCGTCGAGCAGGCCGCTTCCGTCATGCCCAGCGGACGACAGCGGCGGCCAGCCTCCTCTTTCGGCCCCTCCTCCTGCCGACGACACGCGCCTCTGGCCTTCGCCGGAGGCAGGGGCCAAGCAACCCAGCCGGCCGAGGAACTGCTTGATGCGCCTGACGCCAATGAGGACGATGCGGCGGCGCAGCTCGTGCCCGTCATTGCCATCGACAGTGTAGGCGCCGAAGACGAAGGTGGAGTCGCCCGGCATGCGCAGCGCGTGCGCGAACGTGGCCGCCACGTTGCACAGCAGCGCGTAGGCCACGACTATGGGGATGTAGAAGGAAGTGGCATGCTGCTGGTGGTGGTGGTGGTGGTGGTGGTCACCGTGCGCGCTGCATTCGAGAAAGCGCGATACGGCGGCGAGGGCGTCCTTATTCACGCAGAGCGCTTGATGCACCGACTCACGCGCCAGCGTGCCCGCGTGGTGGTCGCGCAGCGCGAAGAGCAGCATTTCCAGACAGCTGCAGGGGGTTGCAGCTGCTTTCTGGTCGGCGGCGGCGGCATTGCGGCCGGTGGTGGTGGTGGTGCTGGACCGGTCATGGTGGTGAGGGGGGCTCGACCATGCGGTGTCTGCAGCGCCCATGGCCATGTCGTCGCTGGCCGTGAGAGTGATGAGAGGCAGGGCCTGCGGGCACCAGTCTGCGGTCAGGGCGGAGAAGTCGATTACTGCGTTGGGCAAGCAGCTCGAGTCAAGCTGCGGAGTCTCGACCGGCGTGGGCTGGTCCGCCACCGCGAGCGGGACCTCGTGGAACGGGGATCCTAGCGGGTCCGGGATGCGGTGGAGGGAGAAGAAGTGGGTGGCGTCCGCCGCCGCCACCGCGTCCTCGTCCAGGCTCGAGGTGTAGATGGGGGACGTGTTTTCCGAAAGTGAAGAGTCGGAGGTTCCTGAGGGCATGGACTCGGAGTCACCCGGGATGCTGTTACTCAGGCGCGGGCCGGCAGCCGCTGCTCTTCGTTGCTCCTTCTTGGCCACGCGGCGTCCCACCGGTCTTGATTGGCTGCGGACGCAGGCTATCTTTTTTCTCAGGCACCTGGCGCACGCGATTGACCCTTCTTCGTACGTGCATTTGAGCTTGTGCCGGTGGCATTGATCGCACGACGCCCGCATCCTCCTGACGGCCTTCGTCGTGGGCTCAGACATAGCTTGATTGCTCGGTTCGTTGCTGGTGTGGGAGCTTGCCAATTGGGCTGATTAAATGCCGCTGAGCAACAGGGGGCGTCATGTACTTGTACGCCATGCTGGTTGCCAACCATGACTGGAGGCTTGACCAGATCCGAACTGGGACGCGATTGTTCCATATCTCTTTGCGGCCGGAGTTGAGGAGGGACATCGCTACTGCTTCAGGAGGCTGTAGTCCGCATTCCCTGCTGGGCGGCGGTTGGGGGCAAAGCTTACTCGCGCTTTCGAGGCGTCGGCCGACGATCCGTTCGCCAGCGGCAGACTCTTCGGGCAGATCGGAGTCCGGAAGAGCGCCAGGGGAGGGGTCAGCCCCATCGTGCAGGGCCCCATGACTGCGGTGCTTCTGGTTGGCCAGGCACGTAGCCGATCAGCTCCACAGCTTCTGCGGAACGGCGCCGCATCTAGATTACGGCGAGAGCTCGCCGTTGGGATCCCTTACATGTGGCCTTGGGTATGGGATTACGGCGCACTACCCGATGCGGAAACAAGGGAGGCTCCGAAGACGACCGGAGTCCATTTTCAGAAATTGGCTGTCTATCTCGATCTCTCTATAACGCCCACCCATACCCCGGCCTGTCCAGCCCATGAATCATTCGCAGCCTCCAAAGCCAAAAAAAAATCCGCACACCACAAATCCCAGACCAAAAAGCCGCCCATTTTAAGCGAGACGCCCCCTGAACTCCTTGGGGAGATCGGCGCCGGTCGGCCGCTCTGCCCATGCAGACACTCGAATCCTACGACGAATCCATCCCGCCCTCGCCAAGGCCGCCGCTGGCGACGACATCCAGGCCGCCCATGGCCGCCCACGAGCCGGCGCCGGCGCCGGTGCCGGGCAAGAGGACCTTGTCCGGGTCCAGGCTGGCCCACAGCATGTCCATCGTCTCCCAGCTCGTTCCGACCTCGCCCAATTCCTGCAAGAGGCCCAGGTCGAACAGGTCATCGGCAGTGGGCGGTGCGGCCGCGGTTGCCGCCGACAACGTTGCCAAGTCTTGCTTGTTCGAAGCCTCCTGCTTGGCTGGGGCCGCAGCGCCGGGCTGGCTGGCTGACGACGCGTCGGCGGGCGATGCTAGCGACAGCGCCGACGAGGAGGCCGAGGACCAGCTCCTGCCGGTGCGGAAGCCGGCGGTGACGGCGTTGACGTCGTCGGCCAGGGTGCGGGCGATGGCGGCGACGGGGCCGGCCTCGGGCAGGATGTCGCGGTACATGTCGACGACGGCGATGGCGGTGTCGATGGCCTTGCGGGCGGCGGCGGTCGAGTGGCTGACGGGGAAGGTGTAGGCGAAGCCGAGCATGGTGAAGAGCGCGTTCTTCTGCCACCGGAAGACGTGGTAGACGCCGTTCAGGACCTCGGACGAGGTCAGGGCCTGGTGCACCATGCCGGTGAGCGTCATGGCATGGTTCAGGCCGGCGACGGCCTTGCTGTCCGACAGCGGCGTCGACCGGCCGGTGGCGGTGGAGCCGAAGCAGATGAAGGGCTGGTAGAGGCTGACGCAGTACTGGTGGTACTGCAGCTCGAGGAGGAGGCGCTGGCGCTGGCAGTGGATCGGGATGTCGGTGCTGAGGTCGAGCGGGGAGCGGTCGGTCGAGTAGGGCTGGCCGTCGCGGCGCGGCACGAGGTAGCCGTCGGGCACCTGCCTGGCCCAGGCGTGGAGCTCCTTCATCTGCTCGGCCACGACGCGCGCGCTCTCCTCGCGGGCGGGGCCGTTGCTGCCGAAGTCCTGGTACCCGTTCGCGCCGACGATGGAGTCGTACTTGGCATAGAAGGCGGACTGGGCGGCCCGCACGGCGTTGAGCAGGCGCAGCGTCTGGGTCTGGAAGCCGAGCCAGGTAAGACAGGTGTCGTCGAACATGTAGTGCGGGCCCAGCGACTGCGCGATCTCGGCCGAGTCAGACGGCAGCTGGCAGGTCGAGTGCGAGGGCCCGATGACGGGCGGCCGGCCGACCTCCATGCACAGCTTGGCGTCGAGGATGTACAGGCTCCACCAGGTGCGGCGCGCGACCTCCTTCTGCGTCTCGGGCTCGCTGCCGAGCGGCTCGTTGGGCAGGCCGAGGATCATGGCCGTCATGATGGCCTTGCCGGACACGACCTGGGCGCGGTTCAGCAGGCCGGCCTCGTAGAGATAGACGACGCTGAAGATGTTGCACTGCACGGTGGTGATGGAGGGGCTCTCGATGGTCTGGTCGATGGCCTCCTGGCAGCGGCTGTAGTACTGGAAGCCGGACAGCGAGGGCGGCAAGCCGGCCTCGGGCGAGCTGCCGACGGCCGGGTCGGCCGCGTGATGGATGAGGAAGGCGCCGAGCTGGATGCACAGGGCCAGCACGATGTCGACCAGCGGCGACGGCTTCCGCGGCGCGCCGGGCGCGGCGTCGGCCCACAAGGCCTGGTATTCGCGCCGGAACTGGCCCTCGCTGAGGATGGGGAAGCTGAAGTAGTGCGTCTGCCAGAAGAGGTCGAGGAAGTGCTCCTCCTGCGCGCGCGGCAGGAAGTCGGCGCCGAGGCAGTCGCGGTGGTGCAGCAGCGGCGTCTGGGCGCCGCCGGTGCAGGTGGAGATGTCGAGCTGCGGCGGGGGGCGGTCGGCCTGCAGCAGGAAGTGGCGCATGCGGGTGAGGAAGAAGGGCAGCGAGGCGACGCCGTAGAGGATCGAGTCGAGGCGGACGCCATTGCGCGAGGCGGACGGGCGGTCGACGTACGCGTCCGAGAGCGAGTCGCGACGGGACTGGTCGAGGGCGGACGGGCTCTTGGGCTCCTGCTTCCGGCTGCTCTCGAACTCGCGCACCTGGGCACGCAGCCGCTCGATCTCCCTGTGACTTGGGGTCAGCGCACGGCAGGCGACGGAGGGGCGGGGGCCTACTTGACGGCGGCGACGATGCTGCGGAACTGGTTCTCGCCGTTGGTGGCACACTCGCGGCCGGCTTGCTGGCAGTTGTGGCAGGGGCGGCGGCTGTCGCACTTGATGCGCATGAGCTTGCACCAATCGCACGCCCGCCGTACCTGGCTGCGCTTGTGGCTTTTGGCGGGAGCGGCGCCCTTCTGGCCCGTGGCGCGCGGCGAGGTGCCGTAGAAGGTGGTGAACATGGCGCCGGCGGTCGGACGCGCTGTGCTGCCACCGGTGCGGTGCGAGCGGGTGGACGAGACGGCGGTGGCCGGCGGGATATTTGGAGGTGGCCCGGTGGCAGTCGTTATCCAGAGCAGCGTGTTATCAGTCGCGGTTGGGGTGATGGAGGCGGGTGGGGAAGCCGGAAATCCTTCTCGCTGACACCCCGTACCCAGCCCCGGAGCAGGCGAGAAGTGGGTACGTGCGCGGGCTGCCAAGCGAAATTCTGGAACCCAGGTGGAATGAAAAGTCCCCGACTGCTGCTGGCCGGCCGGGCAGCGTGCGGGTGGTGTCGCCAGGGTTAGGGTTGTGAGGCGGACGCCGTCCGGTCGACAATTGCAGAGCATGACGGTCGTCGCCGCCGCCGCTGGTGCTACTTCGGCCGCGCTGCTCAGCCCTGCGGGCTCATCAGGCAGTACTGGTGCCTGCGAGAACGGGCCCCACCTGGCATCGCCGGTCGATGCGGCAGCCGAATCCTTCGAGCCAGGTGGGAGCGACAGGTGTTGCATTCGACGGCCGCGTTGGCTCTAGATCCGGGCGAGCAGTCGTCGTTCCGGGTCCTGCTGTTCAGCAGCAGGGTCCCGGCTGGGAGATGATAAGAGGGACGGCGGCACGCACGGTGGACCCTTGCTTTGAGCTTCAGGGCTTGTTTTATGCAAGCATCGTCCGAACTGGCCAGTGACGTCAGTTCAACGTGCCCTTGGACCATTGTGCTTTCGCGGAAACCCGGCTATTCTACTGAGTCCCACTTAAACCTGCTGAGCAAGCCTATACCCCTTTGGATGACCGATAAGGACCAGAACACTGTCCCCCCCTCTCCCCTTCTTTTCTCCCGATCTGCCATTGTCTTCGCTGCTCACATTTCCTGTAATGGCGGGCAACTCGAAGCCAATACGATCGCACGTGAGTTCGCACGAGAGTAAACGCCGCTAGGAGATCATATGATCCTCGCTTCCTCGTATGGCGCAAGTCTGCCTTTATCGGCAAATCCTGACACCGGGCCCCTGCAACTGCACTAGCGGCCGCACCAAAACAGCCTCTTCGACGGCCCGTGGCGCGTGGCCCGTAGCCGCCTGGCGCTAAGCTTGCGCCACACCCTGGCACCTTAACTGCTTTAGGCTCAGCCCATCCCACACCTCTCCTTCACATGCCTTTCCCGGCGTACGGCGCACAAAGCCAGCTGACACGCTGTGGATATGGCCAACTATCAAGCCGCGATCTGTCCAAGCTTCCGCTACGATCGCGGCCCTCCCTCGATTCCGCCGCGCCAAGAGGTGCGGGAACAGTGCGGAAGGAATGCATCCCTACTTCCCTTTAGCCTGAGCATTGGCAACTGCTGCCTCAATTCTCGCGACACTGTGTCTGCTGCCTCAATTCTTGCCACGCCAGGCTCACTCGCCACATCGTCTTCTCGGCCACTGTCCCGCTCTCATCACCGCTACTTCTCCTCACCAGGCACGTATTCATTCACCTTCGTGATATGCCTCGTTTCAGTCCCAGCTCCCTCTCCGCCCTCCCCACCACGGGTTCGGGTATGAGCGCGGTCCGCACCAGGCAGAACCTTCTCAGATCCACTCCTCCGCAGACAGTGGGGCCTGTGGACGGAGGAGCGCGACGAGTCCGCCCGAATGATTTACAGCGGGGAGGCGTACTGAGGCGTGTAGGACCCGGCCGCTAGCGTGCTGTTGCTTTTATGTGGACCGGTGCTGTCCTGGCCTATCTAGTCACCATAAAAAGCCAACTTGCTCGGGTTCCGTATCCGTAACCCTTCGCGCCAACGGTCGGGGCCAGAACCCACCTGTAGAATCGGCCCTTCTGTGTTCTGTTTTTTCCGGGATATTTGCCCTTCGTCTCGTTTACCGCAAAGAAAGCCAGACCCTTCTCTCGGAACCTGACCCCGCCATCCAATTGTCTCAGAGTGGACGGCAGTGAGGCTGGGCCGGTGACCACCCTGGCCGTATCGACCCGCTTCATCTTGCTGAAGGCCACCAGCTGCTTCGGCGCCCCTGGCATTCAAACCTGAAGCTTTCCGGCGCTCCCACAACGCATCAGGAATACATATCATCGTTCAAATGTGCCTGAACATTTCGGATCTCTCATAAGCTTGACCTGTTTCTTCGACGAGAGTGTGTGCACGGGAATCGACAGCATACCCTAACGGTGCACAGCATCTCGACGCCGCCGTCCTTGACGCTGGCCGTGATTCCCACGGTGACCTGCGCTCCCCACCGCCTGATCTCCGCGGCCAGCTGGATCCCCATGTCGTAGCAACCGTACAGCCCGAGCTTGCCGATCCGGAGCTCCACCAAAGAGACGCCTCAGCACTGTGCAGAGCCGCCCTTCACCACCAGCCTGCCGGGCAGGCTGGGCCATGGCCTTGAGCACGCGAGTCATCTGCCTCGACCGCTGAGACGCAGCGTCTGGGCCTTTCTCCATCACGTCAGCTGCTGCGCCGAAGCACGGGGTGTTGATACGTGCTCATGTGGAAAGCAGTCATCATGTATACGGTCTATCAATCTTATTGCATCTATACGCGCACTAGTTCAACGAAGCCAGCCCCTTTCCCTCCAACGACCTCGGGCATTTCACCTCCCACCCGACTTACCACCGGCCCGGGGCAGAGACGGGCCTGCCCCACCACATCACTCCCGCTTCCACTTCTTGACCTTGGTGAGGTAGGTCAGCACGATGACGGCGGTGTAGTTGAAGGCGATGAAGCCGATGAAGATGCCGACGTTTCTGTAGCGGTTGGCGAAGTCGTAGCCCCACTGGCGGTACTGCGGCCCTCACTGTCAGCGCGTGGATGGGACGGAAAGACGGGGCTGGCTGAACTCACGTATGACTGGCCGTCCTTGTAGCGGCAGTAGCGGCAGTCGGCCGTCGCGTCCGGGTTGAGCAGGTAGCCGGTCGCGGAGCGCAGGAAGTCGGCCGCGTACGCCTGGCAGCTGGCGCCGGCGGCCGGCTGGAAGACGGACGTCTGGGCCGCGTCGCACGCGATCTCGAGCCCGTACAGCAGGTCGGCCGTCGTGCCCTCGCTGAGGTAGAAGAGCGGCGAGACGGCGTAGTACCAGCGCCAGCCGGCCGGCGTGACCGGCTCGGGCGAGAGCGTGCCGGAGAAGGTGTTGACGAACATGAAGAAGAAGCCGTTGGCCATGAAGGCGGCGTTGAGGCCCGGCATCAGCGCCGCGCACAGCTGCGCCAGGCTGTGCGCGAACACGGAGAAGAGCTCGTACATCAGGAAGCTGTAGCCCGCCCGCGCCGGCTCGGCGAAGTAGCCGACGGGGAAGTACCACAGCAGCCAGTAGGCCAGGCTGGTCACGAACGCGTACGGCAGCTCGACCAGGATGGCCGGGCCCACGAAGCAGAGCCAGCTGTACGTCAGGCTGGCCTGCTCGCGCAGCGTGAAGATGTCGCGCAGCGCCACGAACCGCGGCTCGATCTGCAGCCCCAGCGGCGGGCCGACGATCAGCGACATGAAGGCCGAGAAGATGCGGTTGTACGCGCCGCGCTCGTCGTTGCCCGCGTTGAGGAAGGTGAGCCCGTTGAGCAGCGCGTTGCCCATGTTCATCAGCAGTTTGGACACGAAGTAGTCGGGATCGCGCCAGTAGTAGAGCCAGGTGCGGCGCATGGTCGTCGTGAACTGGACGAAGAGCGGCACCGCATGCGTCCGTTCGGCGTGCAGTGCTGACTGTGCGCCCGCCCCGGCATCAATCAGCCCTTCTCTCCGTGCATCGCGGGCGGCACGCTCGTTGCTCGCCTGCCAAAGCGCCGGATGATCGACCTTCTCCGCATCCGACGATCCGGCTCGGACCGCTTGGACAAGGTACTCGGCCGGGTTCTCGTCTGGCCCGCATGGCCGAGCGGAGCGGGCGAAGTAGTCGAGCGCGGTCGAGCACTTGTCGCCCAGGGGCCCGTCGTAGGCAAGCCGTCCGCCGGGCACCAGCAGGACCAAGTGGTCGAAGAGCTCGATCAGCTCGGCCGCAGGCTGGTGAATCGTACACAGCACCGTCTGGCCCGACTCGGCCAGCTTGCGCAGGAGACGGCCGATCGTCAGCGCCGACTGCCCGTCGAGCCCCGAAGTCGGCTCGTCCAGCAGCAGGATATCCGGCCTGGCCGACAGCTCCACCCCGATTGTCACCCGCTTCCGCTGCTCGAGATTCAGCCCGGCGCCCGGCACGCCGATCAGCGCGTCCGCGATGTCCTCCATCTCGAGCGTGCGGATGACAGACTCGACATGCCCGTCCTTCTCCTCGTCCGGCACGCTGAGCGGCCGTCGGAGCCGTGCCGTCATCTGCAGCGCTTCTCGGACCGTCTGGCTGGGGAGGTGGACGTCCTGCTGCTGCACGTAGCCGACGTAGCGGCGGAAGGACTTGGGCAGCGGGCCGCCGTCGAGGAATAGATCGCCTGACAGGCTCCCAAACTCCAGTCGTCCAGCTAGAGTGTTCAGCAGGGTCGTCTACGCGTTCAATTAGCCCCGCGGTTCCTGAAGTGCTGTTTGCGAGATCCGACGTACCTTGCCCGCTCCGGATGCTCCCATCAAGGCGGCCAGCTGTCCGGGCTCCACAAAGCCTGCATCGTCACAACCTGTCAGCGAAAGTCCGGAGTGAGTTGTGGGCTGCATTCACGGGCGAGCGTACCGCTGAGGCCGTCGAGGAGGCGCTTCACTTCGCCATGAACCTTGAGCTCTAGGGTGATGTTCTTCCACGCCAGCGTCCGCCCGTTGTGGCTCGACACGGAATGCAGATTCTGCGCCGCCACCAGGTCTGCGGAGCTCGGCGGCACGTCCTCATCGAGCGCTCCCTTTTCGTTGTCCGAGCTATGTGAGCTCGCCTCCGACACAATCGCTTTCGGTTCGGTTTTGTAAAAGACTGTGGCGAGCCGGCCGGCAGGGAGCTTATAACGCTCCATCCCAATCCTGGAAACTGCTGTTAGTATAAAGTGATATCGGGGTAGGGGGTCTAGGAGCTGCCTTACCCTGTGCAGAGTGCAAAAAATACGAAGAAAGCAGCGTTGATGCCGACATTCCTCCACAGATGCGAGACCTCAAACCCATACTGCTCCTGCACGTAGGCCGCGCCGGATACGAGCCGCTGCCCTGGCACCGCGCCTTGGACTGTGCACACCTGATTCGCGATAGAGTCGTATCCCGGCCCGCTCGGGGCCAGGTCGCCTTCACTGCAGGCATAATTCAGATCACCGAATTCATTCACCATGGCAGATTCATATGCGTAGTAGAGCGGCTACGCTGGCGCGTTAGCGAAGGCCGTTCGGAAAAATAGGAAGCGGGAAACTTACGTTGAGGTACTTGATCCAGAAGAGCCATACCTGCATCTGTGGCCCGGGCACGTACAAACCGGTGTACAAGACGAAGACGTTGAACATCAGGCCGACAGGGAGCACAGCGCGGCCCATGTTGGGCGAAGCGACGGCGATGGCGCGGAAGACCATGGAGAGCGCCATGTGAAGGACGTAGACGATGCAGAACCAGGTGAAGAACTTGTCGGCAGACCGCTGGAAGCCGGTGAGGAAGTACTGGGGAATGTTGTACGTGATGGCGACGATCTTCCACACCGCATCCGTTAGCACGAGCCCTAACGCGTAGGCGATGGGGCGGTAGAAGCGGTAGCGCTTTTGTCGGATCACGAGAGGGCGCTCCGCGAAGCTGTTGTTAAACTCGCTCATCGACTGCAGGGCCGGCACCAGCACCGAGTTGAACAGGGACGAGCCGAGGATGAAGAACGACCGCGTAGCCCTGGGCTGGTCCCGAAAGAGCGTGCCGAGGACCAGGCTCTGGACGATGATGGTAATGGCTTCGGTCATCCACGTGTTTGTGTCGCCGGCGAGCACGCGGAACTGGCGTACCGAGCATTCGAAGATCTGCCGGTGTAGAGGCAATGCGTACACCTTTCTCTTGGTGCCTGGCGAAGGCGTCTTGCTGCGCTCATCAGCGACAGCATCGACCACAGCTTTGTAGTAAGTGCTTCGACGGAACGCCTCCTCGAACTGCGCCGGGGTTGCGGGAGCACGGAACGTCCAGCCGTCACGCACATGCCGCAGCTCGGGCTCCGCCGTCATCGAGTTCAGGAAGTCGGTGATGGTTGTGCGCTCGGGACAGACAAAGCCAAGGCCTTCAAAGTATGCTTTCGCTTCCGTAGCCTTGCCGTAGAAGATTTGGCGGCCACCGTTGATTACCAGCACTTTGTCGAACAGCGGGACCATGGAGTCACTGCCTTGGTACACGCTCATGGCCGTGGCGCACCCGTGTTGGTTGGTGAACTCACGCATCATCTGCACGAAGTCAAGGGCGGTAGCCGAATCCAGACCGTTCGTAGGATTGTCGAGACAGAGAACACTGGGTAGAGCTTAGCGGTTGTTAACCGGTGTTGGGGCAGTCAGCACAGTTGGCTTACTCCGGACATGTTGCCATGGCCTCTGCGAGCGACACCCGCTTCCGCTCTCCACCACTGACACCACGAATGGCTTCATTGCCTACCATTGTGTGTAGAACATGCCCCAAGCCCACACATTTGGCAAGCTTCTCTACTGCGGCATTGACTGTGGCCCGTGACGCCCTGGAGTCCCACGTGCCGCGGATGGCGAAACTGTGGACTTTGTGAGCCGACGAGTACCGAAAGTCTCAGAAGTGGAACCCTACCGAAGCGTCTGCGCCACTGTCAGTGTGGGAAGATGGCTGTCTTCCTCCGCTGTGGCCATACGTTAGCAAAGGGAACTTCTCAATTGATCAAGGGCCGTAAACGCACCGCAAAACGTGACTCTCACACGGTCCGAATCGTGGTCGTCGGCAGGACGGCCGCCGTAAGTCATGTGCCCGGTGATGTCCTTGTATTCCTCACGCATGTTCGCGAGCGCCTTGAGAAAGGTCGTGCATCCGCTCCCTGGCTTGCCAATAACAAGCAGCATCTCACTGCTCCCAAGAGAGCCGGAGAATCCATGCAACAAGGCGCGGGAAGGCTCCGGCTGGCCGTACGTGCGCGGGTTCAAAAGATTTGTCCATGACTTGAGCGTCGTCCAGACAGTCGGTGCGGCTTGGATCTGGGGTTTCAGATGTCAATCGGGAACTTATGCGATATTCGGCAACGGCTGCTCACACCTCGTCCGCTGCCTTCCACGGACAGCTGTTCAAACACCACCGACGAGCGGCTGCTCGATGCCGCCCCGTTACTAGCGAGAAACTGCTTGACGATATCACCAACCGTTTCACCTCGTTCGTCCATGACGCCGGCGCTTTGAGTAGTAGGTGCAAAGATCGAAGGCGCTGCCCTGCCAGCCAACAACTATTAAACCCATCACCGCCAGAGTGACCGCTGTGCCACCCAAGCACCCGTCTGCTTACAAATTGCTAAGAGTATTCCGCTTGTGGCTTGCACGACGTCTAGGGGAGTTGAGACCGGAGACTAACCCGAAACGGCAGTGTTGCAATCCGGAGTTCCCAACGGGGAATGGCTGGACAACAACGCGTCAGCTTCACCAAAGGGGGCCATCCCACTGCCTGCCATCAGATACGTGCATACAAGATTTTTGGTCAAACATAAAGAATTAATAATGTTCCCTAAGCATCCGCGCAAAAAATTCCGCCATCCCTCTTCCGCACTCTACCATTACGTCCGCCCGGAGAGCTTCATGCGGAAGTCCTCAAGCATTATTAATAGCACAACCCTATCCCTGTAGGTTCTCCAAGGGGCATGCGCAGGGCGGGAATGCAAAATAGTTATCGGCTGGTTTTGTCTCTTCGAGGATGCCACCTATCAGAGGCCCTCATTCGGCTAAGCTCCCTCCCGACCCTAACAGACACTGCAAATCATCTCCCGGAGCTCCTCCTTGGGTAACTTCTCTCCTCCCCCCCCCCAACCTTGTGGGTCTCCCGGACCACCAAAGCTCTACACCGGCTTGGCTAGGGTCTCGCAACGCAGGGCCTCGATCCGCAGCGGGCCGAAGGGCGCGAGCAGCGCGCGCGCCATGTCCCGTGTCGGCTGGGCGACGGGGAGGTTTGTGCCGCCGTTTGCCCACGCGACTTTCACCCGCAGCTCGCCCAGGTGTGCGTTTGTTGCTGGCAGTACGAATACCATTGTTATTACTACTACCACCGCCATCGTCTCCGCGAGCAAGCGGTGTAGTGGGTCGGCGAAAATTTTGACGTTGGCGGTCGCTTCCTCAAGGGCATGCGGGCACGCTGTGAGCGCGATTGGGTTAGAGATTCGTAGTTGCCAGATGCATGCGACTGGGTTACTGTAGGCATCTGTGCAGGCTGAGACAGAGGTCGACGCGGCCGGCAAGAGTTGGGCAGTGCAGCTAAATAACGGGCGCGCGTCGCCCTGGCTGATCTGTATTTTGAATGAAGCTTGGCCAACAGGGTGGCGTCCGTCTTGTCTCGTCATTCTTAATAAGCACCCGTCATTCGCCATCACTGCCAACGACGAAGGATGACGGCGGATGAGAGACTCTTTGAATGACGAGATGAGACGGGCGCCACCCAACCTGGCCGTAGAGGATATTGAATGCCTCGGTGGTGATGGCTTGGTTAGCTCGCAAGATTGTCACGCTGATTATGGATGCGTCGTAGCGTAGCGAACTGGCTTTCTTTTGTACATACATGCACGGAGACTGTTAGCTCTGGGAAGATTTTGTCGGAAGTCTCGAAGCAGAGCTCAGTGGGTAAAGGATGAAGTTATGACAAGCTATCATTTGATTATTGGGGACGCCTTTGTTATACGCATCTATATCTTACAGAAACTCGACGCCACTGCAAAGGTTCGCAAATCATTGAAACCATAGTTTCTTTGCATGCAAAAACCTTCCAAATTAGAAATGCGTGGGAGGGACAGGATATTGCCTCTTCTAGAACTTCGAATTACGGACATATCGGCCATCAGGACATTGGGATGGACGGGAACGTTATAAGACGAGAACACTGGAGGTAAAGTCTACTACATAGCAAACCATCAGATCTCCAAGATAATTGAAGCAGAAAGCTCATCGTAGGGACTCGATCTTGGGCGTTGAGAGCACGCTATGTTTCACTTTGAGTACAATCTGCTAGGGACGAGTACCACTTGCGAAGGATATCCACGGAGAGAATAGTGAAGTTCGGTAGAACAAGTAAAAGCATCCAAAACCGGATTTGATTCTCGCAGCTTCAGAAATTGCGGGGTTGCTGCTTGGAGCCAAATCAGGCTCCTCCAAAACGGTTGAACACATCCCTCTCTGCCCGGTCATATTCTCGCAAGACAGTCGCTCTAATTTTGTCTGACCGGAGTACAGGGTCGCAGCCGTAGTCTTTCGCGCAGTAGAGGAACCCATTGTGGTAGCCAGTAACCGGATCGGGGTCAATCGGCAACGGCCGTCCGTCTGGCCCTGTTTTTGGTTCAAATTTAAATGCCCAGATCAACTTGGCGATTGAAAGGAGCATATTCCGTTCAGCAAGGTACATGCCGGGGCAGATTCGCCGGCCGGCACCATAGCCGTAGTGATCCCGCTTCTGCCAGTCACCGCCCGCAACGTAGTCCGGAGCGAGCTTGGGATGTTCATGATACCTGTCTGGGTTGAATTTTTCCGGCTCTAGCCACACCTGCGGGTCCATGTGCATGCCCCAGACATTGAGGATGACGATGGTGCCCTTCGGGAGGAACTTGCCATCAACCCAGTCATCTACAATTGTCACGTCAGCGTTGGTACGATAAATGATGGCGCCTCGCTCGGGTGATGCTTGCCTTGTCCTAGAGCATGAGGGAAGCAAAGGGGCAGAATAGGCCGCCAACGGTGCCCTTCCTTGACGATCATGTTGACGTAGGGAAGCTTGTCCATATCGGACCATTGCGGCGACCGGTCCTCCCCGACCACGGCAGCGATATCCCGATGGGCTTTCTCCTGCACCTCAGGATTGAGAATGAGCGCCTGAATGATGGCCAAGATGAGCGAGGACGACGTGTCGGAGCCTCCCTCCATCAGGACGCCGCCGATGAAACGAAGCTGGTCGCGCGGCAGTTGGATCTTGTCCTGCTGATCCAACACCACGTCCATGAAGGACCCCGCATTATGCGCCGCGCGACGCTTCTCGACGTCCTGCAGGATGTCTTCGTACAGGTTCTCCATTTGCTTGCTCACGGCAACGGAGCGCTTTTTGTAGTTGCCAAAGAGGTGCTGCGGGACGGCTTTCAGCCACGGAAAGATATCTACGGGTGGCGTGTTGCCGGTTTCCATCAGCTCCGACCACGACTCCATCAGCGTGTAGAGACGCCTCATGTACTCGGACCTGACGTGCGGGGTGCGAATTCCGTAGACTGCATAGCGGTCAGCAGAGCCAGCGGATTGGGAGAAGGAGCATACCGATCGAGTTGGAGATGCTGTTGCTGAACCGTTTTGGGTGGAGCATGTGATCTTCCGGGAACAGCATGTAGTCACGGACGAGCTGAACAGCTTCGGCGTTGACAATTGATAAGTGCTCCCGCTCGACCATATTCTCGGTCAGGTGTTGGTGGATGAGCCGACGAAACGTCCGCCATTTCTCGCCATAGAACATAACAAGAAGGTGGTTGCCCTTCGTGATGAGATCATGGGAAACGTATGAAGAAGGCCGATGGCTGTAAATGTTGCTTTTCTTATCCACCGTACTCTTGACAAGGCTGCGGTCTGTGATGACGGCCATCGTAGCATTACCCAGCTTCAGGGTATAGAGGCCGCCATACTGACGGGCCCATTCCGTGAACCTATTCATCAGGCGTGAGCACCTTAATTTTTGCGTGAACGATGTCCACGACTCACTTCACGTGCGTATAATTCTTGGGAATTTGATGGAGGTTGCCGATGAACGGTAAGGTCCGTGGCCCTATGATATGTTGGCAAATGTTTCGACTGCGCATGAAATCTGGGGTTCACCAGTGGGCATGTCCTTTCTGCGGTGACCGTACTTGAAGGCGCCGTACACGAGGTAGAGCACAGCGGCAAGAAGCGCCGAGAGTACTGTTATCGGCAGCATGGTGGAGGCAACGACGTCTATGGTGGCGAAGTAACGACAGGCAGGGAGCCGTCATTTAACTTGCATGGCTGGATCCCGAGTGGACATTTCCCGATAAGTTACACTGATGACGTAGTGAGTAGAGTGGGGGATGCTGTCTCCGGCAACATATCGGGTAGTCATACCGGATTTCCAAAAGGGGGGCGTGGAGACGATCGGAGCCCAATGAGCGCACGGAGCTGATTCCTGGCCTTCCGCAACTGCTGCTGCATCCCGATCTACCGGACGGAGCCTCTGGAGCTAATGTTCTGGGACGCCTCGGACGGTGTTCAAGAAGACAAATGTGGTTCCGGGTTTATAACCAACTGCATGACAGCACACCCACGTCGACCACATTCGTCGGCAAACATGGCCACTCAGCGTGTTGACGTTCACCATCATTTCGTACCTCCATTCTACACGCAGGGTAAGTAACAGAATTGTTGTTTCAGCTGATCCAGGCTGATAAGGCATAGCCCTGCAGGAAGGCGGCGGCGATCCCTCGGGATGGGCAATCCCAGACTGGACGCTAGAGAAGGACATGCAGATGAATACCGAGGAAGGCGCCGTTTTCACATTCCTATCCATCACAGCTCCGGGCGCTGGCATCCTGCCTCTCGAAAGGCAAGGCGGCTTCTGCCGTCAGGCCAACGAATATGCGGCCGGAATACGCTCCGCTCAGCCCACCCGGTACGGTTTCTTCGCCAGCATCCCATCGCTGCTGCTCCCCGACTCAGCCCACGAAGAGATCATCTATGCTTTGGATGAGCTGCATGCCGACGGCATCATCCTATACACTCGCTATGGCCAGGGCAACCACTACCTCGGCCATCCGGATTTCCGCGCCACCTGGGACCTGCTCGATGCACGCGGCGCCGTGGTGTTCGTGCACCCGACCCACCCCGTCGACACGTCCCTCGTGAACCCCTCGCTCCCGCAGCCCATGATCGACTACCCGCACGAGACGACCCGCACCGCCGTCGATCTCATCACCTCGGGCACCGTGCGCGCCCACCCCAATCTCAAGATCATCCTGTCGCACGCCGGAGGTACGCTCCCCTACCTGGCGCTGCGCCCGGCCGCCATGCTGCCCTACATTCCGTCCGCCGCAGCTTCGAACATCACTGGCGCAGCCTTCACAGACAGCTTCATGGAAGATGCCAGGAGCTTCTACTTCGACACGGCGCTATCGGCGAATCCGTTGCAGTTGGAGTTGCTGAAGGGCTTCGCGAAGCCGGGGCACGTCCTGTTTGGTAGCGACTATCCGTACGCTCCCACGCCGGCGATCAAGAACATGAATAGCTTGCTGGATGATTATGGGAGAAATGATGGAGCATTCGCGTACTCTGTTAATACTGGCGCTGCTCTAGAGCTATTCCCGCGTCTGGTAGGCGTTGTAGGTAATGTTTCAGCCATAGCTTCGTAGATAGTAACCTGAGGCCTGCACACCAAGGTATTTTATCCTGTACCGGCCATCAGCACAGGCTGGCCTAGAAAGCAGCTGCTCGCAGCGAGACTGTAGCTATCTATCTATACACATTGGCTATAGTTATCATGATTAGTGCCACGCATGAATACCAGCGTATAACAAAATAGTACAGCGCGCGAGAACAAAAATTCTTCGGGTACAACACGGACCTGCGTAAACGATGGCGATTCTAACTTCAAGTAAATGCAAGTACGCGCCTAATCGTAGTTGGCAAAGATGTTGGCCGCCTCCTGGAACTCCCTCCTGATGGTCTCAGCCCTCTTCTCGGACCGGACGGTAATGTCACAGTCATAGTCGCGCACACACTGCAGGAAGCCGATGCTCGACTCAACCTTGCCATTGTCGCCAGTGGGCTTGCGGAAGTTAAAGGCCCACAGCAACTTGGACATGGCGACGAAGAGGTTGCGCTCGGCCAGGTGGATGCCCGGGCAAACGCGCCGCCCAGCCCCGTACCCAAAGTGGTCGCGCCCGGGCCCGTCGCTCGTGTACTGCGAAGCCAGCTTCGGGTGCGTGATGAACCGCTCCGGCATGAAGTCTTCGGGCTTCTCCCACCGCCGCTCGTCGTGGTGCATCGCCCAGACGTTAAGCACGACGGTGGAACCCTTAGGGATGAAGTAACCGCCCACCCAGTCGTCTGCTTTGCGTTAACGCTAGTCGAACTAAAAAAAAAGTGCCTCACCTTCGGCCACTGCGTGCGATACGCCCAGCGGGCTAACGGGGCGCCAGCGGTGACTTTCCTTAATCATCATGTTGATGTATGGCAGCCGAGGGAAGTCTTCCCACGTCGGTGACCTGTCTTCGCCAATAACGGCATCGATCTCGGCTTGGGCCCTTTTCAACATTAGCACGGCACAGCTAACAAGGCCAATTGAGGGAAGTACCGCTCCTGAACTTCCGGAAACTCGATCATCGCCCGCATCATGGCGAGAATAAGGGAGGACGAGGTATCCGAGCCGCCCTCCATTAGCACGCCGCCGAGGAAGTGTAGCTGGCCGGCCGAGAGGCCGTTCTTTTCATTCTGGTCTAGGACGCGATCCATGAACGAGCCGCGGTTCAGGCCTCGCTCACGCCGCTGCTGCACCTGACCTAGGACCTCCGTATAAAGGCCGGTCATCAGCTCCCCTACGCGGATGGCACGCGACTTCCATCGCCCGAGTAGCATCTCTGGGACTAGCTTAAGTAGCGGAAACGAGTCTACCGGCGGAGTTGCGCCGAGCTCGAGGATCTCACTCCATTCATTCATAAGCGAGAAGAGCCGGACCATGTAGTCGCTATAGATCGTCTTCGTTCTGATGCCAAATACTTAAAGCACTTAGTTACAGATAAACCTCCTAATAGACGGAAAACTTACCAAGCGAATTGGTGATGCTGTTACTATAGCGCTTCGGATGCTCCATATGATCCTGTGGCGAGACCAGAAAGTCGTACATCAACTGAGTGGCCTCAGCGTTCTGGAGGTGGATGTGTTGCTTCTCGCACATGGGCTCCATGAAGTATTGGTGGATCAGCTTTCGGATGCGCCTCCACTCTTCGCCGTATTGCATCAGCAGCAAGTGATCGCCTTGTGTGATGAGGTGCCCGACGTAGGACACCGGGCGGTGACTGTACAGACTACTCTTCCTGTCCAGCAGCTGCTTAATCATATGCGGGTCGGAAATGACGAATGTTGTGTTGGTGAAGCGCTTAAGTGTGTAAATACCGCCATATTGCTTTGCCCATTCCGTGAATCTGCCTTGGTCAGTCCGCGCCAGAATGGCTAGGGTAGTTGCGTACATGAAGTGTGCGTTCGACCTCGGGATAAGATGCTCGTTTCCGACAATAGGTCGCGTAGGGGGGCCTATCGTTACGCTTAGCGCCTTTCTAGCTTCTTATAGCCAACTATAGTGGCGTACCTGGTGGCATTTTAGGGTTACGCTGGCCCACCTTTAGCAGTCTATAGACTACAAAAAGTATGAAGGACGGTAGCGCCGCCCATAGTGATAGCGATAGAGGTATGAACACCATAGCGCCTTAGATTGACTTAAGGTCGGCGTCTTACCCGAGCAATTTGTGGTCTCAAGCGAGCAAAAATGAGCCACAATGCAGTGCCGCAGCGCTTGACGTACGCGTTATGAGGCCAGGTATCCAAGGTCAATTTGTCAGATGTTGCGATTAATGTAAGAGCCGGGCTGCAGGTAGCGCTTTTTAGGAAAAGCTGGAGCGAAATTTCCAGCCATGGAGCGCTTGATGTGGATTGTCTACTTCTCCGGCCATATTCTCCTTGTGATACTTCGGAGATGCGGTCCTAGCCAGACAAACCCGATATGGTAAGCAGGCAGCTTTAGGCGTTTGGACCAAAGGATCTCCGCGAGCGCTCCGCCACCCCACTCCGATTTCCCCTTTTGGTAAGTCTTGTAGCACCATGGATGCTGACAGAAGCCTGAGAATCTGCGCCAGTCAGCATTGCAAATAATTTCCTATAAGCCATGTAAACTAAATTTTTTCTTGTAATAGCTGGTAATACAGAGTTATTTAGACATTGTTAATAGATTCTTACAATAACTGATCTCTTTATATTTCCCTGTGGGCTATTTTCACACACGCCGAGCCTCAATGCACCAAGCGCGGCCAGAGTAAGGGTCACGTGGAAGAAAATATTGCCGGATCTCCAGGCTCTCAGAATCGCTGATTGGTATTAGAGACAATAGATCAGACGCGTCTAAGCAACACCCGGTGCTTGCTGTGCCGGGCACCGCTAAAGCGGAACACACCCTTGATCTGAGCAATGTTTTGAGTTTCAAAGGGAGCATTAACATCACCATGGAGGCTCTGATAGCTGCGTCGGCTGCGGGATCTGTCATAAGCAGCGAAATCGATGCTTTGGCACGGAGCTTATTCACCAGCGTCGTGAGCATCTAATTAAGGATTCCAGGTCGATGAGCGAAGCTGTAATTGGAATAGTGACGGCAATGCCATTTGTTTCTCAGTATGAACGTAACAAGTCCTATTTAATGGCAAGCATAGCACGCAACGGCAAGAATTTTACATGGAAAACGACCGGAAAAGTGGTTCAGCTGTAGCCGGATGCTCGCCTTCTTCTCGTTGGCTATCTTGGAGGTCTCGCTGTAACCTGATGACTATGATGATGGGAAATGGTGCGAAGCATCCTCCTTTATTTCCCACTTAGGAGCCGAGAAGTATGAAGTTGCCCCCTTGGTCCCGTGTCTCAAGCAAGAGGGAGCCCATGTGCCAGTCTTCCGTGCGAATGATTTTATGCTTAATACACTGGCATGGTCTCTCCTCCACCCAACAGGAAGCTTGTGAGATGTCTCAGAATGGCCTTAGTGAGTTCATACCGCTGGAGAAAATTTAGACCAAAATCATCCTCAATTTTCAGGGTGCTCGCTAAGTAGACTGACATTGCAAGGCCGGTATCCGAACTTAATTATTATTAGTTTAGTCTTCAGTAGAAACGCTAAAATAATTTACACGGCGGGCTGATTCTTCCATGTTTAGCCTCCTTAAAGGCTCGACACTCCTACTGTAAACGAGCTTAACCAGCTACCAATACGGCTTTACAACGAGCCTTTAAAGCATTTACGGTCGTTGGAAACCACGATTTCCCTTTGTACCCTACATTTAGGCACCGTGGCTGAATGATATAAAGCCCTACTACAGTTTTTCGCTCTAGCTAGAAGGCCAGACGCACGATACCACCGATGCAGCTCAGGCTTGGGCATTGGCCCGGTTATGAAAAGCAACCTTCCCGTACTTGACCATCTTTGTCAAGCGCGACGTCGATGAGGGAGTGAATTCGCGTGGTTAAGCGAGCATCCTCGGCCGGCAGATCGTCTCCGGAACGCACTAGCCGGAGCCGAAAGGAGTTATCGGAGTACCACCGGCTAGCTAACGACAACCATGACATTCCTCATGCGTGAAACTCGACAAGACGCCGATGCAAGCCAAACGATGGCAATTTACAAAGGTAGAGAAAGCCTGGAGCCGCCTGTTCCTTGGAATTGAACCTCACTACTGCAGATACACTGCACCTACCCAACGACCGTCATGTCACCAATCGATCAGCCAGCCATTCCCAAAGGCTCGACCGTCCTTATCACGGGAGCTAATGGCTTTATCGGATCTAATATCGCAGATCAGTTCCTTAAAGTCGGGTATAAGGTCCGCGGTACGACACGCAACCCGCAAAAGAACATCTGGATTAGCAACCTATTCGACCGCAAGTATGGACCCGGCAAATTCGAGCTTGTGGCCGTCGCCGATATGGAGGCAGAAGGAGCGTACGACGAAGCTGTAAAGGGTGCGATACAATCCTCTACTCCGCCGCTTCCGTATTAAAGGCTGACTGCCCGTAGGCGTCTCTGCCGTGGTGCACACGGCGACCAACTACACGATGAACCCCAACCCACACGAGGTGGTACCGGGCACTATCGCGGGGACGGTCAACGCGCTGGTAGCAGCAGCCAAGGAATCGAGCGTGAAGCGTTTCGTGCTAACTTCGTCGTCCGCCTCCGCCCTTATCCCGAAGCCCAACACGCCTGTCGTGGTAACGAGCGAGACATGGAACGACGAGGTCGTCGAGTTTGCGTACCGCGACCCGCCTTACGAGCCCGAGCGCGCATACCCCGTCTACGCGGCGAGCAAGACGCTAGCCGAGAAGGAAGCGTGGAAGTTTATGCGCGAGAAGAAGCCTAACTTCACGCTAAACGCTGGTAAGTTTTGGCGGCTTAGGAAAGCACCGAAGTAGATAGGCTTCTAGTCACTAATAATCGGCGCCCTACGTAGTTCTGCCAAACATCAACTTCGGCGCGAGCCTCGATTTCGCGAACCAGGGCCATCCGTCTACGTCCGGCCTAGTCGTTGAGCTTTTCAAGGGCAACTCCACGCCGCTCGCTGGCCTGCCCGCCCGTACGTTAAGAAGACTCTAAGACACCTTCTCCTGTTATTAAAGGCTATCGAACTCGCTAATAACAACCTTAATTTAGAATACTTCGTCGATGTGCAGGACGACGCGCTACTCCACGTCGCCGCCGCTATTCACCCGGGCGTTGAGTCGGAGCGCATCTTCGCTTTCGCGGAGCCAGTCAACGGCGACGGCATCCTCTCCATCCTGCGCAAGCTATACCCGAGCCGAAGCTACCCTGCCGACTTTCAGGGAGAGAGGGATTTAAGCGAAATTGCTCCCCGTGCGCGGGCGGAAGCGCTGCTGAGAGATATGGGCAAGGAGGGGTGGACGAGCCTGGAGGAGAGCGTTAGGAGAAATACTGAGGATCTTGTGTGAGATGGCCTGGCTCAGAGGCGAGCAGATACCTTCTTGGGTGGTAATTCCGATCTCTCCAGACGCATCGTGGAATTGCCGCTTGGCAGACTGACTGGACCCCATTTACCTCTACCCATGTTCGTTCCTGCTCGTCATTGTGCCTTGAAATCGGGCTGGGATCTTCCAGAGCGCCATGAAGAGTGCCCCATCTGCATAATAGATTTATTATCCCTAATACCAAGTGGATCCGCGAAAATTTTAGCTTTCAAGTGTGCTGGGACGAGTGCCGTCTGTCTCCCATCTTCCTCAATACTCGCTGCCGATTTCAAATTTCCATCCACATCCCACATGCTAGCGTCATCCTTCTTTTCCACGTCTGCCTGCTGCAACATTTCGACAAGCTAGATATGTGCGCATACTCATTCAACAAAAAGGGAAATATTTCTCAACAGTCGATAAGGGACAGAGCAAATGATGCAAGAGTTCAAGAAAGGCCACTTTAATTCATTTCATTGAGATATGCCTCCTCTGTGCATAGTAATTTTGTCTAGAAAAATGCACAGAATTGAATTCGTGTTATGAGTCCCCTTGGTTTAACTCTGGTAGGTGGCATCCTGCCAGTACGCGCAGCGCTCGTTTTCCGTCGGGTCGTCGACAACATCAAAACCTGTCGCCGACATGCCCAAAATGTGTTTCGTATCATACTGATCGATGGCTGGGGACTCGGGGTTGTTCGGATCACCAGTGATTGCGAATGCAGTGATGTAGTCCTGGGTAGCGCGGGCAACAGTCCCATTGACGGCGCTATGGGTCAGCGGGCCGTTCCAGAACACGTACGGAACGTCGCCCTGATGAAGGCTGGGCCAGACATCAAACAGATTGGCGAAGCCGGCTTGCTCCATGGAACCGTGCAGGTAGCGGATATTGCAGGTGCTGACGAGCTCGGCCCAGAAGAGCCCGGCGCGCTCGCGCTGGTTGGTGTACGGCAGCGAGCCGTCGAAGACGGGCGGGTACAGTGCGCTGGCAACGTGCTCGCGCACGCTGGCCTCGGCCGGGTCCAGGAACAGGTCGACGAACTGGCGGAAGTCGGCGTCGCTGGTGATGTTGGCCGGTGCGAACCGGAGCCCCTCGTCCGCGGCGATGGTGGTGAGCAGCTTGACGCTCTTGTCCGCCTTGCCGTCGCGAAGCAGCCGCTTAGGGTCGTCCGTGACGAAGATACCGTCAACCACCTGTGTTTCTGTCAGTTCGGCGAGCCCAGCTGGAAGGGGGAGGTTATGGCTTACAGGACCCAGGAAGACGCTTCCGTACTCAGCGCTTGCCAGGATGATGTGGTTCGCGTCGATGACCTGCTGGGACGGCAGCTGCCTGGCCTCGGCGAGGGTTGAGACGTTTAGCAGACGGAGAAACTTGTCGAATATCTTGTTCTGCAGCTCAGGCCCGGCGGACGCGGGCTCCCACGCAGCGGACTGGGTAACGGCCTGGCGGAAGGGCGCCTTCTCGCCGGTGCCGAAGGCCGTCAGCTGCATGACGATCGAGCCACCGCCAGCCGACTCGCCCATGACCGTCACCCGGTCCGGGTCGCCGCCGAACAGGTGGATGTTCTGCTGCACCCATTGCAGCGCGAGCCGCTGGTCGTACAGCCCCGCGTTGACGAGCCCGCCTTGCGAAGCATATTTGGAGCCGAACATCCAGCCAAGTGCACCAAGCTGTGGAGCGTCAGTCGGTGCTCACAGCTGATTGGGGCAGCTTACTCTGTAGTTGATGCCAACGTAGATCAGTCCGTCCGCGTCCGTGACGCGGCTGCTGTCAATGAGGCCAGCCGGACTGCCGTCGAAGTAGCCGAAGTTGTCCTTGGAGCCACCAGAGTAGCCCCCGCCAAAAATGTACACCAAAACCGGCGCCTTGGAGGTGGTGTTGTCGTTGCGTCTGTCGAAGACGGTGCGCGGTGCGAACACGTCGAGGAAGAGGCAGTCCTCAGTCTCCGACGACGCCCGCTCGCTCTCCGGCGTCGGCTGCGAGCACGCGCCGTCGGCGTAGACGTCGGCGTAGGATGCGTCGAAGTCGAACGGCTCGCCCGCCAAGTACGCTTCGGTGAAGGCCGTCTGGATCTGGAACCAGCAGGGGAACGTCTGCGGGCAGTTACCGCCTTGCTCGGAGCCGTCGACGATGGCGAGGCTGGCGTTGCTGGTATTGCTTTGGAGGGGGGATTTCGGCGCCGCCCAGCGCAAATCGCCAACCGGCGCCTGGCCGTACCGGATGTTGGTGAAATTATAGTAGTCCCCTGTTTCCTTCGGCGCGAATCAGCGTGCTTCGTGCATGCTTGTGGAATTGAATCTTTTCCTTACGTTGGCTGCGATTGCCCGGTGGCGCTCATACCCCAGGTCCACCACCGGCAGGTCTGCAGCGACCGCTAGAGACGGAAGAGCAACGGCGAAGGCGTACAGAGACCTCATCTTGGTGCCACGTGCCATTACAGAGGGCTGAAGGCAAGCCGGTGGTGAAAGCGCATTTCGGCTGTTCTTGTAGCATTGTTTGAAGCTTTAGGCTCGCCATTTTTGCGGGGTCTGGAGATGATTTGGACCATCCGGTGCTGTTCTGGTACTGTCCGGAGTACCGGCGGTGAGTGCGCCCGGAGAAGCCACTTTTTCCCCTTCCGGAAGTGTGGCCACAAGAAGAAACACAGGCCGAAGCAGGGTCAAGGAGACCGGCTTCCGCCCTCGGCGTGCATACGTAAGTTGATCAGCCGCAGTCGATTAATTACTAGGGAAATAGTTTCATCAATTTCAGTGGGGCTGCAGAGAGGACTAGTGGGCATACAGCAAAAGAGCGTAAAGGGCTTCTGAGGCGCTGCACAATGCTACAACCTGCTCAGGGCTAGTTTCGAGGGCTTAAAAAAACGCCCTGTCCCAGCGCAGCGGCACATCCGCCGCAGACAGCAATGATCCCGTGTTGTTCAGAAACATCGAGTTGAAGAGTACATGATGGGGCTAGCTTGTAAAGATCGATAATGCTACATGGCTATGAAAACAAAGAGTGGAGGAGAACGCGCTTGGCTGTTCCAGTCAATGGCCGTGCAAGTGCCGGTTTGTCTAGTACAAATCTCCCTCGATTGGCTTCAGCATACTCGTCAATTCCTTGTGCGCGACAATATTCTCCTTGCGCTCAATGAGCTCCTTCGCGTCCCAGTTGGTCCACACGAACCTGCCCGCCAGAAAGTCTGCTTCGTCGCTGGCCAGCCAGACGCAGGTGTCGCTGGGGAGCTGGATGTCGGTCATGGCGTAGTCTTCGGGCATGTGGAACTTGGCGTACATCTGCGTATCGACGCCGCCGGGCTGCAGGCTGACAAAGCGCACGTCCGGGTTCTCGGCCTGGAAGCACTCGGTCATGCGCAGCGCCGCCATCTTGCTGGCCGTGTAGGACGAGTACGTCGGGAAGACGCCATAGTGCGCGACGGACGTGTTGATATTGATCACGGTCCCCCTCCGGCCAGCTTGCTTCGTGCGGAGGAAGGCCTGCGTCACCGTCGCCGTACCGAGCACGTTGACTTCGAAGCCGCGCCACCAGTCCTTCAGGTCAGCATCCTGGATCGCGCTGATTGCTGGGAGAAAAGCGGCATTGTTGATGACAATGTCGACGGGCCCGATGCTCACAGCAGCCGCCGCAAAGACCTCGTTGACGGCTGTGGCGTTGGTGACGTCGGCTGCAAAGACGTGTACTTTCGTGGACGGAAATTCAGCCTCCAGCTCCGCTTTGGTGCTCTCGAGGAGGGAGCGGGTGCGGCCAACCAGGATGACGTTAGAAGCACCTGCTTTGGCGAACGAGCGCGCGATGCCCTTGCCAATGCCATAGCCTCCACCCGTCACCAGAACGCCCTTGCCGGCGCAAGAAAGCCTTGGCTGAGACGGATCGATATAGGGGTAGGTCTGGCGGTGGTACGTGACGTACGTCTCTGCAGATGGCATATTGGCGGTCGAAAATGAATGGATACTAAGCGTTCCAAGGCTGGGCATTCGCGTAGCACAGTGCGCATTATATCCCCCGTGGCGCCCCCTGCGACCAGAGCTGTCCCAAAGAAGCATGGCTGCCGTCGCCCGCGGCAGCGCTAACCGCATGGAGTAACCGGAGATGTTTTCGGAACTGTGCCGCACGACAGCCCTTGACATGGTTTCCTCTGAGCTATCTCCGGCCCCAACCAGAATTCTGGCGGATTTACACCTTATTTCCGCCGTTCCCCGACACAAAATCACTGCCGGGCCAGGGCCACGTCCGACCCCAATCCGCGTCCAATCCTTCCCACGAGTCAACATGTCGGATAAGGAGCATAATTCACCCACCCCGGACCACCAGGAGCAGAGCAAGAGTGCGAGGCCGCAGAGATCCATCAGAGGAGTGCGCTGGCTGCTCGTGTGCCTGGCCATCTTCTCTTGCAATCTTCTGTATGGCTTGGACAACACCATCGTCGCCGACATCCAGGCCGCCATCATCGACTCTTTCGGCGGTGTCAGCAAGCTTGGCTGGCTTGGCATCGGCTTTCCCTTGGGATCCATTGCGATCATCTTACCGATGTATGTCGCTCTCCCAGACGCCCTTACGACAAAACTGCCGCTGACATTGCGGGTAGTGGCAAGGCTTACGCCATTTTCGATGTCAAATGGCTGTATGTCGGATCGTTGGCCATGTTTGCGGCAGGTAGTGCACTGTGTGGCGCCGCCCCCACAATGGACGCCCTGATCGTGGGACGTGTTTGGGCAGGAGCTGGTGGAGCGGGAATGTATCTTGGGTCAGCACTCTCTGATTGGCCTTCCCGAGTCCCATGCTGACGCTTGCTGCAGGAACTTGAATTTGATACAACGCCTTACAACTCCACAAGAGCGCAGCCTCTACATGGCAACCGTCGTATTGGTCTATGGCGCGGGTGCCATTCTCGGACCCGTAGTTGGAGGTTCCTTGGCTGACAGCTCGTCCACGGGCTGGCGCTGGGTGGGTTACATGATAAAGCGCTCAGCATAATGAGGCACTCGCTAATGCGCTTGATGTAGGCCTTCTATCTGAATCTCTTCATCTTCGCCGCCATGGCCCCGGTCTATATCTTCCTTTTGCCGTCGATTCAGCCGCAGCCTGGCGTCGGTTCACTGACGAAGCTGCTCTCTCTCGACTGGGTAGGCGCCGTCCTGAGCTCCACTATGTACACCACCTTCGCCATGATTTTCACATTCGGCGGCTCGATCTGGCCCTGGGGGGGTGGTCGCATGATCGCACTCTACGTTGTCTGCGCTGCGACAACCATCGCCTTTGCAGTCACGCAGTACTTCGCCTTGTTCACAACCAAGCAAAATCGCCTCTTTCCCGGCCATTTCCTGCGCGACCGGACTCTGGTGCTTCTCTTCATATGCTGCTGCTGCCTAGGCGGTGCGCTGTTCGTCACCATCTACTACCTCCCCCTGTACTTTCAGTTCGTGCGCAATGACAACGGCGTGGAAGCGGCGGTCCGACTCCTCCCATTCATCTGCTTCTACGTCTTCGGGGTCGTATTGAACGGCCTCCTCATGCTGCGCTGGGGTTACTACATGCCGTGGTTCCTCGTCAGCGGCGTCTTCGCGACCATCGGCGGCGCACTCCTGTACACGAGCTCGGCTGACATGGCCAACGCCAATGTCTATGGCTACTCTATCCTTGTCGGCATTGGCATGACAGCGTATCAGGCCGCATACTCGGTCGTGCCGGCCAAGGTCTCTCCCGACGAGGTCGCCGAAGTTATTCAGTTCATCAACATTGCCCAGCAGGGTAGCATCCTCATCGCCCTAACGATCTGCAACACTGTCTTTCAGAATGTGGCATATGATAAACTCCTCGCAATCCTCATTCCTGCCGGCTATTCTGAGGTTGACGTCACCGCCGCTATCGCTGGTGCCAGGAGTGTTGTGCTGCAATCAGCGCCGCCTGACGTCCGAAGTGCCGCGTTGGATGTTCTGGTGGAGGCGATTGATGATGCGTACACACTGATCATTGTCTCCGGCGGTCTTCTGATCATATGCGCGCTCCTCATGAAGCGCGAGAAAATCACAATGGAGCTGGTGGCTGGAGGTTAGGGTAGAACGACCATCCAAGGTTGGTGGAGGATTCAGGAAATGAATTATTTTGTAGAGGTTGCAATAGTGCACAGCAGGAGACTTGGCCCTGAGGGTGGGGGTGCTGATTTGCCTGCAAAAAAATATTATACTAGAGAAAAAAATTTTAGCAAATGTTGCAATTTCGATGGAGTAGAGTTTAATAGAATGCTGTGGAAACGACATCGATTCCTTCGAGGCATATGTCCCGCCAATAAAACGAACATTCCGCATTGCGTCAAACAGACTTTCCCTTATGTCCTTTACGCTTTCCTCAGCGTTAATACTATGGGAATGAAGAGATTCAGCGGTCGGGCATAACCCACTTAATCGTGGATCTCAGGACTGCGGGAAGCTTTACCCGATTGGGTCTCCGGATTCCAAGACAGGTCTCGGAAATATAAAGCGGATGTGGCCGCGCGCTCTCGACTACGGATATGGTAGTGGTGAGAGAATCCAACCGAAAGTCCCAGTCGGGACAAATGGGGAGCGATATCGCAGAGAGGGTGGATATTCAGGGGATATTGACAAGTGCTCAACATGACAGCAGTTATATAAAGGCTCATGACTTACCAAAGCATAAAATGAAACACCACAGCGCTCCTTCCGCATCAGGTCCATCCTCAGTCGTCTCTACACCACCCACAATGAGGTTCCCGTTCGCGGCCATCTTTGTCACGCTGTGCGCGCTGCTCAATGGCAGCAACGCCATCCCCGTCCACGAGCTGATCGAGGACTCAGCCAAGCTCAATCAGTTCGTGCGGCGCTACACGAGCCCGACACCGCTCGACCCGGCCAACCTGACGATGACGCACATGAACACGTTCTTGCAGATCCTTAATATCCAGCCGAACCCGGATCCGGACGTCATCAAGGAGCTGGTGGCGTTCGACGCGACGTACGTGTCGCTGACCGAGGACAACCCGGACCTGCACAAGATTCTGCCGTGGGCGGGTACGCGGTATCGGGTCGGGCCGCAGGCCTTCCTCGATACCTTCACGCGCGTCGGCCTGTGGTGGACACGCGGCCCCTTCAACGTCGAGTCCATCTTCACCGACGGCCAGGGCAACCTCACCGCCTGGGGCAACTTCGTCATCACTTCCAACACCATGGGCAAAACTCTCACCGCCCCGTGGTCCTGCCGTGCCGAAATCAACGGCGATGGCTTGATCTCGTACTTTCAGTACATGGAAGATACATTCGCCACGACGTCGACCTTCTGGGCTGAGGGATCGAAGCAGTTTTGCGCGAACCCGTTCGGTGGCTGCGTGTGGTTCTGATCATATGCCACCGCTCGCACGCAGACAAGAGGTCTTCGAGGGACACGACAGGATATGGAGGGTTCAGGCAGAGTACTTTTGGAATGATGCCGACTGCCCTCAATGCGGGCATAGTAATAGCTCGATGGAGTCCATATGTTCGGAAAGTAGTATAGCTGCCGGATGATTGCCTATCATCGGTCGCCAAAATCATGAATTGATCTAGACCGTTACACAACCAGTCGTACCTTTAGCTTATCCCCTTCCACAATCTCCGTTTCTCTCTCTAGAAACTCAGGCATGTCCCACTTGCAGCTGATGTAGCGGCCTGCCAGCCACTCGCGGCGCTTGTGAGCCAGAAATACAATGGTGTCTCCGGCCAGCTCTGGCTTATCGGTGAGGCCTATCCGCGCGCATTCCGTTAACCCAATCCCAGCCATGCAATTCCTCCACGGCGTACTGAAAACTCACCTTCCTGCGCCTCCTGGGGCAAGTTCCGCGCCAACTGCGTCAGGATAGCGCCGGGATGCACCGCGTAAGCCAACACCCCCTTCTCGGCGTACTCGGTCATGACAAACTCGGTGAACTTCAGCAGCGCCCACTTGGAGGTCTGGTAAGCGCTGCCGCCGGGCCGCAGGCTGAGCGCGCCCATCGACGCCACGTTGACCACCGTCTTCAGGCCGTGCCCGTCCCGCAGCAGCAGCGGCAGCAGGGCGCGCGTCACCAGGTACGTGCCGCGCACGTTGACCTCGAAGGCGCGCCAGTACTCGTCGGGGTCGGAGTCGGCGATGGCGACCGGCTTGTCGAGGTAGCCGGCGTTGTTGACCAGGACGTCGAGCGCGCCGCCGAACGCCTGCGCCGTCTCGGCCGCCACCGCGGCCACGGCGTCCGCGTCGCGCACGTCGAGCGTGAAGGCGAGGACGGTGAGCGCGGCCCGCGAGCGGGAGGGCGCGGCCGACGAGACGGCGGCCTCGATGCCCTCCATCCCCGCGTTGGCGGCCAGCGCGATCCGCGTGCACCCCGCCGCCGCACACGCCTTGGCCGTGGCCAGCCCCACACCTGCTGAGGCCCCGGTGATGAAGACCGAGCGCCCCTTGAGGTCTGCGTGCTGTGCTGGGTTGATGGCAGCGTAGGTGTCGCCGTGGAGGGTTTTGGTAAAGTTGGCGCCTGCGGACAGCGAAGGTGGTCAGGCCACGGCGAGGGAAGGAGGCTGGTTGTGCGAGTCACGCCTACATACCGATTTCCGGGGCCTTGGGTGGGTAGGAAGTCATAATGGAGCGGCGACGGGCGACGGATGATGCACGGATGAGGATGTTGCGGGAAAATCTGGTCATTCCCACTGCCACGAATGCTATCTACCCAGTGGAGGACGAGCGTCAGGCTTTATGTGTGTTGTCTACTATATGTACTGCGGGCTTTATCTCTTAGCACCGCTTAGCCCCGCCGCATAGTGACGTTACGTCGCTCTGCAGAGCCTGCCCGCCTCATCGATTGAGTAAAAGTCGCTGCCGACTGCCGTGGTCCCATAAAATAAGTGGTGAGGGTCGTATTTCTCCTTGATCGCCAGCAGCCGGTCGTAATTGGCGCCGTAGAACGCTTTCTTCCAATCCGGTTGATTCGGATCGGCCTCACGCGTGTCCCGGTCAGCCTCGCCGCATCTTTTTGGTGGGTTGAGCACTCACTTCGTTCAGGTATGCACCCGCTTCTGGAGCCAGCTTGGCAAGGGCCGGCACGCATGTTTGCGTCATCCTCTCCGCCATGACTTGCATTTGGCTGAGCTCGGCTCGTTCCGGCCACGATCTGGATGCCAGCAGCGTGAGCGGGACAGGGGATCCTGCATCAAGTGATTGTTTTGGGGGCTTCTCCTTACGTGGAAAGAATGACGTTTAGCGCCGCCTCACGCCACGACGGCAGGATGGAGTTCTGCACCACACTGCCCTTAGGCAGTGATACATTCAGCGCTAAGCCAACGAATACGCACCCCGCATCCGTGACCTGCCGGATGGCCGACTGCAGGCCGCTATTATTCTGGTCGAGGACTGAGCGTGGTATCATCCACCCGCCGTACTGCGCGTTCTGCACCCGCTGCGTGGGATTTGGTTTGATGAGCTCCTGCCAGTACTCCAGCCAAGTGGAATGTTCGGTAATGTTCAGCATGTACTCCAAGCCCTGCTCATCAAGTTCCTTGAGCAGTGGCTCCAGAAGCGCTTCCGCCTCGCTAGAAGTCCCGTTGGGAAGAGACAGCGGCGTTAGCAAAAATGTATCCTTTGTGACCTCAGCGATGCCCATGCCCTTGGCAGCAGTGATGCTGGGGACAAGCTCATGGTACCTGCTGACCGCGCTGTGGAAGGCGTCCTGCCGCTGCGGGTCGAGATTGAACTGGAGCTGCACGCCGGTCATGGGCACGTCCTCATGCAGCTTCACCACCACAGACGCCACGATGCCGTACGTACCGCCACCACCGCCCGAAAGCGCCCAGTACAGGTCGGGGTTGTGTGTAGGAGAGGCTCGGAGCAGCTCGCCCGTGCCGTCCACAACTTCCCATTCAAGCACGTGGTCGGCCGCCATGCCGTACATGGAGCTCAGCGCCGAGTGGCCGCCACCTGATCTGCTGTTAGAGAGAAGGAGGATCTGGAAAGCGGCCAAAAGCGGTGACTGACCTTGTAGGTATCCTCCAACGACACCGACAGTATCGCAATCACCTCCTACGACGAGAGAGTTGTGCGCGCGCGCCGCCACGTACGCCTCCTCCACTTGAATACCGGCACCGAGTCGGATTGCTGGCCCACTGTAAAAAGTACTATTGTATTGCAGGTACTCGGTGTTCTTCATATGGTGCGTCCAGACAGACAACGCCCATTTTCCCGTGGACTTGCCCAGGTAGCTCCGATAGTGTCAGCATTGCCATCGATTGGTGATCGCGGGACACTGACTCATGACCAGTATTACGAATAACTAGACGGATGTTCTTTGCTCGAGCGAATGAGATGGCTTTGGCAAAGTCCAACGCATCTGTTGCGTTCACTGAGTACGTGACACTGTCGCCGGGCTCGCAGGGTAGCTCGCGTGCGGTGAACGGGTCGCAGCTGCGGTTGGCCACCGCCGCCGCCATCACCGAAGACGATGAATCATCACTGTAGCCACGGGTCAGTAAGTTACCTTCCAAGGCCGAGAGTGGCACGAACTGTAGCCAGGGCTGGGTCCACTCCTTCCGCACGTAGTCGCAAGCAGCTTGGTCGAAGTCGGGATTGTGGCACACCGACGCCAGCTGGCGAGGGGTAACGAGCTTCCCGCCAATCGTGGCGTTGAAATCTGCCCAGTCCTGCGCGTTTGGCCAGCAGGCATCGCCAGGAATGCACTTGCACGTGGCATTCGTCGCTGACAAGCCGGCTGCTTGCTGTACCGCAAAGCTGCCGACGATGAAACCTGTCAGAATCGCCGGGTGGAACATGGCTGCGGGTGTTCTTCCCACGTGGTTCGGCTTCCTATGTTTAATATCTCGTCTATTCGTGCGGCCAGCGCGTCCATGACGATTGCCAAAGATGCTCAGGACGGGTTGTCACCAACTCCGGAGACCCCGAAATCAGCTCCGAATAGCAGCCTGCACGAAAGTGTCCGGCGAACGCGATAGCGACTTCTTGCGTTGGCATGAATCATAGAGTTACTTCCCTCTCCAATTGTCTTGCAGTCTTCCGCAGCCATATCCTGATTTGGCCAAACCCGGAGGTCTCGACAGCGGCTCTTTCAAACATTCTTTCCTTTCGCGGCATCCACGTCGCCACAGGGCAAGCTTTGCTCTGCGAAGGAACGTGAACAACGCGGACGAGCTGAGTCAAGCAGACTTTGAAGCGCATCCCTAGATGTCAAGCACCTGATACCCCACCCCATAATTCTCGACAGTTCAATTGCTGGCGAAGGCGGATTGGTGGGCAAAGGCCAGTCCCCAATTTGTGCAGATTTACCGGGCTCGCCCAACAAGAGTTTCGCGCTTAGTTCACGAAGGCGGCAGAAGCAGTTCCAACAGTGTGATGCAGCTGCCTTAAGTGCTGATTCTGATTCCTATCTTTGAGCTGCTTAAAACTTCCCATTTCTCACTCGGTGAAGCGCTGCAAGCTCTTGACCGCATCGACGACACTATCCTTCAGCGGACGATATGTCAGGCCGAGCACCTCCCGGCTGCGTGAATTGTCAAACCCATAAGAACCCCGCTCTGGATAATCACCGGGCTTGAGTGCCTCGCCCGACGGCAGCTTCTCCCGCAACTCGGGGAACTCGTCGGCGACGATCTCGGCGATTTCCTTGTTCGAGAACTTGCCGCCGACCATGAAGAAGCGCTTGCCTGCGGCCTCGTCCTTCTCTACTGCCAGCGCGTGGCCGAGGGCGAGGTCGCGCACGTCGACGAAGAGGTGGTTGCCGGTGGGCGGACAGGCGTCCTTGGCCGCGCCGGTAATGAGGTCGCGGATCCGCTGATTGGACGTGTTGAGCGAGGTGAGCGATTCCAGGTGGTGAAGGACGGGTCCGAGGACTAGAGGCGGGTTGCACTGGACGCGCTGTCAACGATGCCGCCCTTTGCGTTGCTGGCCTTTTGTGCCACCCACCACGGCGAGCGAGAAATTCGGCTTCTTTTCCTCCACAAACTTCCATGCCGCCCGTTCCTGCGCGCGGTTGTTAGCGGCTTGCGTCTGCCAACGGCTCTTCAGCGATACTCACCGCGAATGTCTTGCTCGCTCGGTAGCCGTTGGCCGGCCCGATCAGGGCCTGTTCCTCGGTGACGGGGCACCAGTCCGCCTGCCGCTGGTTAACTCGAGAGTACAAGGGCGAATACGAGGCTGGATGTGCTCGCCTCGGAATAAACCTTCGTCGGCTGGCTCTGGTCCAGAATGGCGGCGGACGAGGACGTGATGACTACGCGCTTCACCGTGGGCGCATTCTTGTAGATGGCTTCCAGCAGGCCGACGGTCCCATTGATCGCTACGCAGGCCATCAGGACCAATCGAAACGCAGGGCTTTCCCGGCGTGCTTACCTGGCTCGAGGAGCTCTTTCTTGTTGTCCTGAGATTTGAAGTGGTACGGGCTTGCGGTGTGCACGACAGCCTCGAAAGGCGGATCGGAGACAACGGCCTTATCAAATGCTGTATCGGAATTCTCAGTAAACCGGCATATTATTCTACGAGTCGCTCGAAATGCTCGTACCGCTTGAGCGCGCAATGTCTTCGACGACAATGAAGTCGAGCGTGTCGCGCGCATGGCGCGGGTGGGCGTCGAGGATGTGCTTTCCCTTCTGCGGCGACCGCACCGTCGTGACTACGGAGTGGCCGCGCTGCAGCAGCGTCTCGAGCACGTGGGTGGCGATGAAGCCGCTGCCGCCTGTGAGCAGGATCCTGGTCATTGCTGCTGTGCGCTCAGAGGGACAGATCGGAAACGGAAGAATTGGTTTGGGAATTATTAAATCGGCGGCGCGTTCTGCTCCCGTTCCGCTCCCGTTCCGCTTCTTACATATGTAGCAGTTGGCATGCCGCGGCAAAGCTTGATTGGGCTTCCTTTTTCCTAATGGAGTTTCCGGAGTTTGTCTCGCTTCGCTTGGTAATGCTTGGGTGGAGATCGACGTGAGCTTAGACGAGCAATGCGGCGCAGGTCGATGGCCCGTCGGTGCAACGTAATGGTTTGGAAAAAAAAAAAAAAAAACGGGGGAAAAAAGAGGGTTCATGCTCGGCTATGTTGTAAATCTTTTATGGCTGTCTTGAATTCGTAGCATGTTCCTTGCTAGCAGGCAGGAGGGGCATTTTGGCAATCGTCGGAGGCGGGGAGCGTGGCAAGACGTGAATAGGCTCGCCCTGGTGGCAATAATATCGAGTGCAGGATAAGCAGGGAGAGCAGTCATATGCTTGCAAAATTGTTATTAAAGTAAGCTTGGGCGTCTACAGTGCAACTGAATACACATGCTGCTTCGACGACAGTCACCAGCATGGGCCCTTGTATCTCCCCGGCCGAAGCCGTCCGCCGGCACGTCCGCTGGCACCTCTTTTAGGTTTAGCGCTTGCCTAATTAATCTTACAATTTATCTTCAACTGCACAACACCTCGTCGCTCATGAACGCGCCGACCTTCTGCAACCAACCTTCTATACCCTAACCGTGCCCCCCACGCGCTTGAATACTCGTGTCTCATCGCGAGCAGGCACAAAGCGACCCTCTGAAGACCTTCCGACACCTCCCGCGACGCGAGACAGCCAAATACCCGTCCCAGTGCCAAGGAAACGTGGTCGCCCGCGCAAGCAGCCCGACAAGCAGCCTGACTCGCAGCAGTTCACAGTCGCAGAAGACGACACAGCGGCAGCTGTGTTTGCTACGCATCCTATGAGCAATCAGACGGTGCTTGAAGTATATGAGCTTCATGGAAAAGGCAGCACGTAAACACGGTGATGATGAGATGCAAATCAGCCATTTCTACGTTTGAATTTTAGAACATAAGAGCTGAGAAACCAATTTAAGAGGATAGAGACAAAACGCCATCATAGGAACACGCAAGGAAACAAAGACCTCTATCCCGCCATGATAAAATCCAACCAAGGAAACCTAACATGCCGCACTCGTTCAAGCTTTCGCCAGCTTCTCCGCGAACCAGCCGACAAGGTGATTTGCCGTGGGGTGGCTCCACGTCAGGGTCGGCGGGACCTTTACCTTCAGCGCGCTCTGCAGATTCCTGCGCAGGGTGACGGTCATGACGCTGTCGACGCCGAGGTCGGCGATGGCGGCGCGGCCGTCCACCTCGTCGGCCCCGCTCAGCATCAGCACGCCCGCGATGATCTCCCTGATCTTGCTGTCCAGCCACGCCTTGAGCTCCGGCCCGCCCGACGGCATCGTGCCGCCTGCGGCACTGTCCTCCGATGGCTGGGATGCCGCTGCCGACGCCGACCCGATCCGCCGCACCGCGATGTCCTCCAGGATAGGCACCGGCAGCTGCTCACCTTCGTCGAAGGCGAGACTGCGTAGCACAACGCCGTGATCGATATCGTACTTGGCCAGGTGCTCCCAAGCGCGGAACCCCTCCTCGACAGTGATATCCGTGATCCCCTTGCTCTCCAGCTCGGCGTTAATAAAGTCGGTACTGGCCGCCATACCGAGGCCGCGCCAGCTTGTCCACTGGAAGGCGACCGCGTTGTCGCCCTGCTGGCGCCTGTGAGCGGCCAGGGCGTCGAGGAAAGCATTGCCGGAGGCGTAGCTGCTCTGGCCGGGGAAGCCGAACAGCTGGCCGCACGAGCTGAACAGGACGAACCAGTCGAGCGTTCCGGGCGGGAAGACGGCGTTGAGCGCGAGCGCGCCCGCCACCTTGGGCTTCAGCACGCGGGCGAACGAGTCGGCCGTCGTGTCGAGCACGAGCTGGTCCTCGAGCGTGCCGGCGGCGTGGACGACGCCCAGAACGGGCGGGAGCGCGAGCCGATCGAGCGCGTCGTGCAGGCGGCTGTGCGCGTCGGGGGCGCCCACGTCCAGCGGCACCGCATGCACCGTCGCGCCCGCCTGCTCCAGCGCCTGGATGCGGTCGATGGCCGGCCCGAGTGCGTCGTCCCTGTTGAGCCGCGCCCATTCCCGGCGTGGAGGCAGTCCGCGCCGGGACAGCAGCACGATCCGGCGCGCGCCCTTCTCGACGAGCCAGGCCGCGATCTCCAAGCCCAGCGCGCCCAGCCCGCCGGTGATGAGGTAGGTGCCCTCGGGCTTGGGCAGCAGCGTGCGCGACGCCGCGTCCGCGGCGCCGTAGAGGCGCTCGCGGGGAAGAGGCTGCAGGCGGGCCACCCGCGGCAGCCCGTCATCCATGCGGATGACGTCCTGGTCGCGGACGTACTTGAGCGCGAGCGTGGGGAAGGGCGCGTCCTCGTCGTCGGCGTCGATCAGCGCGCCCCACTGGTCCGGGTGCTCGGACGCGATGATGCGGGCCAGGCCGTGGAGGGGAGCTTGTGCGAGAGCGGTGGGACCGTTGGCGGCGCCGACGCCGGAGGTGAGGGCGAAGACCTTGACGTTGCTGAGCGAGGCGTCGCGCACGACATGCTTTACCAGCGTGAGCAGCTCCGAGATAAAGGCCTCGGACTTGGTGGGCACGTCGGCGAGCGAGGACACCGGGCCGGGCGCGTAGATGACGGCGGTATTGGAAGTGATCGAGGCGTTCGCGATATCGGCGGCGGAGGAGAGCTGCGAGATGTTCTTCGTCTGGCTCTTCATCTGCTTACTGAACCGCGCGAGGGCGGCCTCACTGTCGGACACCAGCACCGCGTTCTCCCACGACGCGGCCTTGTTTGCAAGCGGCGCCGGCACCCAGGCAAGGGTGTGGACAAGGCTCTCGACGCTGCCGCTCACCCCAGGCGTGCCCTCGATCTCAGAGAAGCGCATCGATTGGAACTTGGCGAGCACCTGGCCGTCGTCGTTACAGACACTGACGTGGACGGCGGGAGCGCCGCGCTCGGAAGCCTCCTCGACGTACAGGTATCCAGTCTTGGGTGGCGGGACGCCGTATTCGGTGAAGAAGTGCACCTTCTCGATCTGCGCGGGCATCCGCAGCTTCGGGTTGTCGAAGAAGATGGTGGAGCCCACCGAAGTGGCTGCGTCCAAGATGGACGCCCACGAGGAGACGTCCCAGGGCAGCTCGGCACCGGCTGGGACATTTGGCGCAACGTCTACCCGGGCGACCATCTCCTTGAGGTTGCCGTAGTGCTCGGTGACGGCCCAGGGGAAGCCCATGGCCGAGACTCCGACCTTGTCCAGGTAGTCGATCGAGAAGTTGGACGGCAGAACGGCGTTGATGCGCTTCTTGGCCGCCTCGATGTCAATCTGGAGAGCGTGGCCGGCCTTGTCGCTGACCGCGCTCCAGCGGCCGGTGGTGTGGGTGACCCATGAGTGGTCCTCGGACTCGCTGCTCTGCTGCAGCCGCGACGTTATCTTGACTGTGTCGTCGACGACTACGACCTGCACGTCGCGAGGGGCATTGATGGCGACGGGCACGCGCAGGGTGATGTTGGACAGAGTGGCGCCCTTGGTGGCGTGGTGGAACGTGTTGACCAGGACAGCAGCCGGGACGATCTCGGTTCCGTGCAGAGGGTGGCTGCCGGGAAACGGCTTGATGTTGTTGTCCAGCTTCGTCGTGTACAGCACGGTGCTGGTGCCCGCGACGGCATTGCGCAGGCCCAGCAGGGTGTGCTTCTCCACGTCGTGGCTGAGGCTGACGGCGCTTGCAGGGGCGCCGCTCTCGACCTTCCGCCAGATGGCCTTGTGCACCCACTGCGTTCCGGGAACGGACGGCGACCAGGTGCGGCCCAGCTGCCCGCGGAAGTCTATCTCTGCGCCCTTGACGAACAGAGAGCCGACGGCCTGGAGCACGCAGGTGGCTGCCGACTTATTGCGGCGGAGCGTGGGCGTGACCGCAAACTCCTCGTCGTCAACGCCGCGGTCCATAATGGTTTCGTTGACAGAGTGCGCGACGATGGGGTGGCTCGAGACCTCTAGGAACAGCCTGAAGCCGTCGGAGGCGGCAGCGCTCACGGCAGCGGTCAGCAGGACCGGGTTGACCATGTTGCGGACCCAGTACTCGGCATCACGCAGGCCAACTGAGCGCGGGTTGGCATCCGATGTCGAGTAGAGAGGAACAGTGGCTGGGCGGGGCTCAATATCGGCGGCAAGAGCCTCCCGCAGCGAAGCCGAAAGCGGGCTCAGCATTCTGTACGAGTGGAAGGCAATATCGGTGGCCACCTTCATCGCCTTGACGCCCCGGCTCTTCACCTTCTCGGCGTAGGCAACGACGGCGTCCAATTTGCCGCTGACAACACACGATGAAGGCGACGAGTCGATGGCGGCAACAACATCGCCGCCTTCGCCAAGCTCGCTCTTTACCTGCTCGAACGGGAGGCTGACCAGGAACATGGCTCCCTGGCCCTTAACCTGTGCGTACAACCTGGCTCTCCGGGTAACGATCAAGGCGCCTTCCTCAGGAGTGAGCGCGCCCGCGGCCACGCTGGCAGCGATCTCGCCGACAGAGTGCCCAATGACGGCAGACGGGCGGATGCCGTTGCTCCTGAGCACGGCAGCAAGTCCGACTTGCACGACGTAGGTCAGGATCTGGACACGATCACTCTCGTCGAAGTCCCCATTCTTCAGCGCCTCGATGGCGGAAAAGCCAGCCTCGGCCTGAGTGATGCGGTCGAGCGGCTGAATGGCGCGGAGGAAAACGGCGTTGTTGCCGATGAGTTCCTTGCCCATGTCTGCCCATTGCGCACCGTGGCCGGAGAAGACCCAGACGACGTCCTTTTTGACGCTGGGCCCGAGGGCGACGTCCTGGGAGGACCACTCCTGCTTAGTGCCTGCCGCAAAGGCGTTGAGCACTTCCGCAGCGTGCTCGTGGCTCTGCACCACAAACGCCGCCCTGTAATCATGCTGGGCGCGGCGCAGTGCGAGAGTGTTTGCGATAGCCCTCAGGTTCTCGCTCTTGCCAGCAGGGGTGGTGAGCCATGCTGCCAAAGCAGTAGCTTGTCCAACGAGGCGCTTCTCCTGAGGCGCCGAGAGCACGAAGAGAACCGGGCCGGGAGCTGCTTCCGCCTGCTTCTCGGCTGCAATGCCAAATGCAGACTGCTCGATGACGGCGTGCGAGACGGTGCCGCCGTAGCCGTACGAGCAGATGGCGGCCCGGCGCGGATGGCCGCTTGGCTCCAGCCAGTCCGACGCCTGCTGCACGACGCGCGTGCCCGACCTCTCCCAGTCGACTTTGGAGTTGAGCTTCTTCAGGTTGGCCTGGGGCGGGTACTGCGCCTTGTTGATGGCCATGACCGCTTTGATGAAGCCGACCGCACCAGCGCCCGCCTCGAGATGGCCGACGTTCGGCTTGACCGAGCCGATCGAGACCGGCGTCGACCTGTTGGCGCCGTAGACGGCTGAGATGGCGCTGACTTCGGTCGGATCTCCGAGCGGTGTGGAGGTGGCATGCGCCTCGACGTACTCGATGGTGGCAGGATCGAGCTTTGCTTGGCTCAGCGCCTGACGGGCCACGAGCTCCTGTGCTTTGGCGTTCGGGGCCATGATGCCGTTCGTCTTGCCGTCTTGAGCGACAGCAGAGCCCTTGAGTACCGCGATGATGTTGTCGCCGTCTCGTATCGCGTTGCCCATCTTCTTCAGAACAACGACGGCAGCGCCTTCGCCGCGACCATAGCCATGAGCGCTGTCGTCGAATGACAAACACGACCCGTCGGGCGAGATGGCGCCGGCCTTGTCCAGCACTCTGGTCAGGCCGGGGCCGCAGAGCGCGTTGACGCCGCCCGTGATTGCGACCTTCGACTCGCCGGCCAGGATTGCCTGGCGGCCGTGGTGGATGGCCACCAGCGAACTAGCGCAGGCTGCATCCACCGCTGTGCTGGGACCCATGAGGTTGAGGTGATACGAGATCCGGTTTGGCACGCCGCAGTAGGCGGTACCAATCCCCATCCAGGCGTCGACGTTGGGCAAGTCCTCGAGCAGCAGCTTGCTGTAGTCGTCCGAGTTCACGCCCATGAACACCGCCGTATCCGAGCCCGACAGCGACTTCGGATCGATGCCGGCGTTCTCGAGCGCCTCCCACGCCACCTCGAGCGAAAGACGCTGCTGCGGGTCCATCTGCTCGGCCTCCTTGGGCGAGATGCCGAAGAAGGCCGGGTCGAAGTTCTCGAGCGCGTCCAGAAAGTAGCCGCGGTTCGTCGTCTTCTTCAGCTCCTTGGCGTTGCGCGAGTCGCGGTGTTGGTAGGGCTCCCATCTCCAAGATGGAATCTCTGTGGACGCGTCGCGCTGCGCCAGGATAGATTCCCAGAGCTGTTCTGGCGAGTGGTTGCCGCCGGCGACGCGGCAGGCCATGCCGACCACCGCCACATCATTAGAGTCGATCTGAGCGCTGCTTTAGCTGTGTATCAATGTGACTGGGCGGGTGTGGCTGCTTACGAGCTCTCCGGGCTCACTCAGCTCGCTTGCAGGGCTGTCGAGATAGACAGGGGTGGAGGACCCTGACAGCCTGTTGTAGGGGGTAGACGGGGTTGTGATGTCGGCAGCTGCCATTGTGAACCAGCTGCGATGAGGAAGTTGGTGCGACAACGAGAAGGAAGACCTGCTTCGATGCGTCCTCAGGCCAATATATGCACGTCGTATCTGCTATAGAGGAAAGACCATGATTGCATGACAGCGAATTGTCGTTCCGAGCACCCTTCCGGGGCGTAATGGAGGTGCTGTTCATTGGATCCCAACCTCCGCTGAGGGAGGGTTGTGGAATGGCACAGCTCTCCAGGAGCCTGATCGGGAAATTCCTGATCGGGACAGACGGTGCGCAGACATCCACATCCGGTGGAGCTATCAGTGCTGTGCGGCTGCGACAGCCCCATCTTCAGGGCGCAATTCAGATGGAGATCAAGGCGGGAGGAATACAGTGGCGACGGCAGCCCAGACACTTTCGGCTCAGGAGCCACTCCGGTTCGATCACCGTATCTGTGCGTTGCCGCCGGACGAAAGAGCACACCCCCTGCGCGCAAGGCTTCTGCGCCCTTAGCCGATGCTCCGGGATTTCCTGCCTAAAGCTTATTCACAGTCCAGACACCAAACTTCTTTCTGGTGGCTATGGTCCCTGCCGCGCTCGCTTGGTGAATGCTTGGGAACTTGGCTTGCTTCAATTCTGGAATTTAGCGCCAATTTCGCTCATATGCGTTCGGCATTGTTCTGTAATTGATGAGCAGGGCGTCTTCTACGTCAAAATCTTCGGAGTATTCCTGGCAAAAAACACTAACGGCCAGACTAAATCGCCGGATAATCTCGCAATTCGTGCCGATTTAACAAGTGTGACAACGCGGAGGCAGGAAGGTAAAGTTGAGGGTGTGGTAGAAGGGGAAGAAGGTAGGGATTAATGATCGTAGCGCGAACAGCACATCGCACTTTACACTTGGATGATTCATGTTCTACAATAAGTTCAAAATTCTGATACTCTTCTCTTCGACTGCACCACGGTGGTTGCGACCTGTTCGTTGCCCAGCGTGCAACAGTTGGTCTAAGCAAAGAGTAAGGCACGATTTACGAAGTAGACGGGCACGAGTCAGTCCATAAAATGGCCGAGGTATTTTCGGTCTGTAGTTTTACCTGGGAAACGCCTTATCGCATGCAGGATGCTGCTCGTCCTTTTGCAACAACAGCCGCCAGACCACCAACAAGGTCGAGGCCCGAGATTCGAAGTGCAGGAGGCGCTTCGCGATTGGCGAGAACAGGTGCCCGGAGCCGGATGCTTTAAAAAGAGCTTACTGCTTACTCGCGTGTGCATGGTGGAAGAGATTGTCGCCGAACGGAGTAATCGGAGTCTTAACACGGAGCAGCTGGAGACGCGGGGCGGATGTCGATCAGGGAACGCCGTGTGGCTGCACGGACGAGCTAACTGTGTCGGGCATGTGCCCCAACGACTGTGAGAACATATTGACCAGGCCGCTGCACATCCGGAGCAAGTGCCGCATCCCGGGCTGGATGCTGACTATGTTAGCGCCAATCCAGCGCTAAAACTTTCTGTTGTTCGTAATCCGATCAGAAATGCGTCGCCACTTTTCGGCTCCGGGGCCGGACAAGTCTGCCCCCAATCTGGCAATTCGTGCAGCACCAACCATATCAGGTTTTCTCAGACCGGACTCAAGTTTTCCTGCCTGCCGCTCCTGCCTAATATCTGGAGACTATCGTACGATACAGACAAGTCTTGAAATCCATCAAGTCGAGCTTTGCCGTCATTAAATGCGTTCAAGCTGGCGCGGAGACAGCGACAGCCAGAGCATGCTTACACTTAGTCATTGATATCTCAGAGCTGTCCAGACAAAATGCCGCTATTTCGTCCTTTCGTGCCCTACCACAACTCGGCTGGGCAGACTAAGACCGTCAAGTACGTGTGCAGCTGCGCTGGCCCCTGCACAGTAGCCGTGATTGCAAACTACTCACGCACCCTCACAGGTTCGGTGGCCTTCTCACAACTGAGTTCCTCGAGCCTCCACCGGGCCGCTGCTTCTTGTTCCGGCAGACGTATAAGCATACCGTCGAGGGCCCTATCCCGGAAAACCTGCGGCGGCTTATCGAGTCGCCGATGCGGCCCAAGGGCCCACTGCTGCACTTCCATCAGTTCCAAACCGAGTACTTCCGCGTTGAGTCGGGCATCATGGGCATCGAATGCGACGGCGAACACCGAAAGGTCTACCCGGAAGACGGCGAGATCTCGGTCAAAGCGGGCAGCGTGCACCGCTTCTACATCCACCCGGACTCGCCCGGCGAGATGACGGTCTACCTGAGCGCCTCCGACAGCGGCATGGACTATCAGCTGGACCGCATCTTCTTCGAAAACTGGTACGGCTACTGGCACGACGCTCTCCTTCACGAGGGCAGGCTGAACTTCATTCAGTATCTTGCCGTGAGTCTCACCCCGACCGGCTCGCCTGCGTGATCGCTAACGTCAACGGGCAGATCCAAGACGGTGGCGACGCCTATTCTGTCCCGCCAAAGTGGGTGCCTTTCCGCCGCTTCATCGGCTACTGGGGTAGCGTCGTCCTCGGGCGGTGGATCGGAGGCTTGCTGGGCTACAAGCCCTTTTTCAAGGAGTACACTACCGACTGGGACTATGCGGTAGCCAAGATGAAGGGCTCGTGGTTCCAGCGTCACTTGGTCGAGGAGTCATACAGCAAGGCCAAGTCTTGGGACGAGCAGGTGGCGCTCGATAAGGGGAAACCATTAAACGCCGAGTACGAACCGTGGACTATTGACCTAAATGAGCACGCAAATGGGACTAGTAATGGTGTGCATGTTAACGGCAATGACAGCGCGGTTAGCGTCAACGGGGTAAATGGGACAAGTGCTTTGAAGGCGCGGGCTTCTAAGGCACTATGACTGCGAACTGGATAGGCGTTATCTCTTCTTTCTTTTCTGGAACTTCTACATATAGAGAAATGCTATGCTGCCTAGCGTGCTGCTTTCCAACTTCGAGCTAAACCGTCCACGCATCCACCGTTCGATCCGAGCCGGGGCTCTCCCCTTCTCTTTTCGAGAATCTCTAGATTACTTAGTTGTAAATGTATAGCGTTTGTCAATTAAGTTAGTCAGGTCTGCATTGGCCTGACTCAACTCGCCAACTGCGGGTCCCTGTCCGTATGACATACCGGCTTCCTATCGGGCATCTATCGCAAATTATTTCCTGAAGCAGCAAGTGATTGCAGAGTGACGTTTTACCCACTACGTTAACGCCCACGTGTCGATCCCACACCATTCCCATTGTGCATTAGCAATCCCGGTACCACCCACCAACTCCGTATTCCGTCCATCCTGAATGTCCTTCCAATTCTCGCGAAAGTTACCCCACGGCGCTGTATATTTCTGATCTTTCTCCTATTTTCCCGCATCCTATGATCGACCCGCGAAGAGCTCCGTATACTCGCCCTGCGTAGAGTGGTGAAAGATGAGGCCGAATGACTTCCGTTATGCCATTAAACCTGCAAAATTGCCGAGAAAGTATACGCATCGCACAGCTGTAGTATCAGACTCGGCTGATTTGGACTTCCGGGAATCAAGTCGAGAGCAACGGCGCACGGGCCGCCCGTACGTGTATAAGTTAAGTGAGTACAGATTCGATTAGAAGCGTCAGCAGGACCAGCAATATTAGCGATTGGAGCGGTTCGTTAAGTGTCACGCGCCAAGATGCGGTCTTTAATCCCACCGAACGTGCTGCAACGCTACTTCACAATGTCGGTACCGGCTGAAGAGAGAGCACCCACACGCGCCTCTCTTGTCCTGGTCAGATAGTTTAGCGGATGACTTCTGGAATCGAGCAACCGTCTTTAACACCCGCAGGCCTGGCCATCGTCCTTTCTTTTGCCCATAGAACGGTCTCCCAGCCCGCTAGTCCACCAAAGAAGCCTACCACCCTTCGTCACCCTATAACCACTGGGTTTCAGGCAAGAGGAATGCCGTACTCAATCCGAAATGCTTAAAAACTTAGTGCTCCTTAATTTTGCAAGGCCCCAGCTCCGCTTCTACTCTAATACGCGAAGAGTACAAGAATCTGTATTTTCGATCAGGCGCTCTCATACGCTGACCTTCGACCAGTCGCAGAGTAAGAGCCTCGTCGGTGGCTTCCAGAACAGGACGCCACTTAAAGAGAGAGAGTCAAGCATCGGCTGTTGCATTGCATACAAATTTTTTCTTGAAGCCAAAGCGAATGATTAATGTATGGAGATCATCCCTATTTCGATAAGATCCGTTCCTCGCTAATATTCACAGTCTGTTCCAGAACACTCTCTCCCATCGGTCTATTGCGCCCCTTCTTCCCCGTGTTGGACTGCCTCATGGCACCCATCTCCAGTGAGCGGGAATTGACGTATCCTTCGCTATTGACATAACTATTATTGAACGTGGACCCAAAGCGTCGAAGTACGGGAAAGGCACGGAGGGAGCTGATTGAGCCGGCAACCAGGCCCAGGTTCAATTGGACGGCCATCCAGTATAACGAAGAAGTGGAGGAATGTGAATAAAGTTAATGCTAAGCACAAGGAAATCAACCGTGCGGAAACAGGCCTCGTACATGTAGCATCAACTGATCCCTCTAAGAGATAGTTTTAAAGTGCTGAATCGGACCATTGGAGAGATGCAGGCAATGATCCGTACGGTAGAATGATTAGTGAAATGTCGCGCTGCTTTCAGGTTGTTTATTTGTGAGGAATTACCTGATCCAGAGATTAAAGCGCACGCAAATTTCTTGCCGGCTCTCATGTTAAGATTTATCAGCAGTGGTATTGGCAAAATCTGGATTATAACATCCGTTATAAAAGAAAATAAATAAAAAAAACTTTTTCTAAGTATTTTTTTTTTTTAGGTTCTTATAATACTTATTCTTGATTAATATTATTACTACTAAATCTAACAGATTTTCTAAATAGCTAAGTACTCTATATAAAAAATATACTAGAATTAAGTTAACTAAATAATAACTAGAAGTTAAGAGAAATAGAAGAGCTAAATAAAAATAATAAAAGCTTTAAATCTATAAGTGTCAGGACAATAGGTCCTGGCATACCCTTGGGGTGCTTATACCGTGCGTTCCACGTGCTTACCACGTGCTATGCACCGACCCCAAGTATATAACGCCACCAAGGGGCGAATCCTGCACCACCAAGGATTCGCACCTGAGAATACGACTCTTCTGAAGGCTCCCTGCTTACCACCGACTCAATTGCTCACAATAAGTAGTTAAAAGTAAACAATAGGTAAATCTATAAGCTATTAACTAGAATAAGAAAGGTAGCCAAGAAAGTAGCTAAGAGGTATAAGAAATTGCGTAAAAACGAGGCTTAATAGGGGGCAGTTGGACTAGTAGATAGTAACGAGTATAAATAGAGTTGGTTAGCTTTGCATTGAGCTGGGGTTTGCATTGAGGTGAGAGCTCCTCGCTTGTGAAGAGGCCTCCTGTCAGTCGACGCGGTAGTCAATGTGTCGACTGACAGGAGGCCAGTGCGCTGGGCCTGCGGCCCAGCCATACTGCCGTTGGCTCCGAGTAAATGTTGACCGAACATGGTGCATTAAATACTGTACTATCTTGCTACTACATCTTTACCCCATTTTTTCAATATCTCGTTCTCTGTCTGTTCATAAGTATACGTATCTCCATCAGAATACACTATTGAAAGTGAAAAAAGAAAAAGAAAACAAGATCCAGCGATACTTCTACTGGAATAAAACGAAAGAAAACGCCAGAAGACACATGCGCTGTCGGTGACCTGTCATATTAGATATCAGGGACGTATGTACCAAAATCTCTTTCCGTCTAGATGACCAAGAAATGCTGAAATTAGACATTTTAATAAACGCCGTTCCGATGATTACAACGTCCATATATGAAATGCTCTTTTTGCTGCCTCTTCTCCGCCTAACGACGGTTGAAGTTCAAGAAGCGGGCCTAAATTTCAGTCAGTATTGCTACTTTGATGTAATGAGAGCGTCAGGAAACTTACAGCAGTGAATAAAAGAATCAAATTGCTGCCGATAAAGGCAATGAGGATCCCAAGATCCCTCCAGCGATTCGTGAACTCGTAGCCAAGAGGCTGATAGAACTCGTCACCGACCTTATATGCGCAGTACTCGCAGTTGGAGGTCTGGTTGTTGAGAATGTAACCGGGACCGCCGGCTGCGAAGAAACCCTGCATGTAGTCACCGCAAGTTTGGCCCGGAGGGCTATCGAAGCGGTTGTATTCGCTGCTCGTGCACTCGACGCTGCGGCCGTGTAGCTCGGTGACCAACATACCGCCGATAAGGCGGGTGAAGGGATCAAGCTGGTAGAGCCAGGAGCGCCAGAACTTGGGGATCTGAGGCTTCGGGATAGTCACACCGCAGAAGAGGGCGAAGACAATGATGATGAAGGGGTTCATGTACGCGGCTATGAAGGGGTCAGGCGTGATGGCGGCGATGAGCTGGCCCAGCGTTACTGAGAAAATCTCAGTAATGAGGACCATGAAGAACTGGTAGCCGGCGCGACTGGATGCGCTCTGGAAGCCCGGAATGTAGTACAGTGGGAGGAAGAAGCCAACGGCACAGAGGATGCTGTACGGCATCTCGGCTAGGACCATAGAGAGCGCGAACGGGAAGGTTTTGTAGGCCTTGGAGGATTGCTCGCGGAAGGAAATCATGCGGGAAATGCCATACTTGGGCTCGACTTGGGCAAGAATGAGGGCCGGAAGGACAGTCACCTGGAAGATGACGAAGACACGATACTGGAGCGAAGCTCGAGAGTCGTCGAGTTGCAAGAAAGCCAAACCAGTGAAAAGAGCGATGATAACGTGGTTGAACAGGCGGGTGAAGCCGTAGTTGGGCGTGCGCCAGAAGGAGAGGTGTTGACGAGCGTTGACGCGCTTGATCTGGTACCACATGGGCGTGGCGTACTCCTGTTGGTGGACTTCTGGTGCGGCGCCAACTTCCTTGATGCGCTCTTCCTTCATGCGGACGATGTCTGACTTGACCTTGGCGAATTCCTCGGAATCCCTCCAAATCTCACCCCAGTCCTTGTTACCAATGCGAGGAGTCTGACCAGCACCAATGGCATCGAGCATCCACTCAGCGGGGTTGAGATCCGCCGGGCAGTCGGCGCCGTAACGATGGAAGTATTGAAGAAGAACCTGAGCGTCCTTGCCGATATCACCGAAGTAGACGCACTGGCCGCCACGCTGGAGCAGAAGAAGACGGTCGAAGGACTCGAAGAGGGCGGAGTTGGGCTGATGAATCGTGCACAGAATAGCCTGACCAGCGGCGGCCAGCTTCCTCAAGAAACGGACAATGTTGAATGCGCTCTGGCTGTCGAGACCGGACGTAGGCTCATCCAAGAACAGAAGCAGTTCGGGCTTAGAAGCAAGCTCTACGCCAATCGTGACACGCTTACGCTGCTCAACAGCCAGGCCATTCTCAGGATCTCCAATAACAGCGTCGGCGATGTCCTCCATTTCAAGGAGGGAGATAACTTCCTCGACATAAGCATACTTTTCAGACTGAGGAACTTCATACGGTTGACGAAGATCGGCAGAGAAACGGAGAGCCTCGCGGACAGTCTGGGCAGGCTCGTGAACGTCGAGTTGCTCGGCGTACGCAGTACCACGTTGGAAGGCGATACCAGGGGCCTTGCCATCAATGAGTTTCTCGCCAGATATGACACCAATGTTCTTGCGTGCAGCGAGCACATCCAGAAGAGTAGTCTTTCCAGCACCCGAGGCACCCATCAAGGCAGTAAGTTGACCAGGCTTGACGTAACCGAAGATGTTGTTCAAGAGACGCAGCTGACCATTTCCAGAGGGGTGTGGGACGTCGTAGCAGAGATCTTCCCAGGTAAGAATAGCCTTCGAGTTAATTTTCAAGCCATCGCCAGCGTCCGTGGTCTGCTCTTTGCGGTTCCTCCGCTCCTTCTTGCGCTGAAGATCCTCGTTGAGCTTCTTGGTCTCAGCGTTCTCCTTGGCGAAGAAGGTGACAGTCTTTCCACCAGCACCCCATTTGATGTGCTCGCCGAGAAGAGCGTTAGCTGCCAGGAAACCGACAATGAGGACTACCATAATCCCCCAGTTGCGCCAGAGGTCGCTAGGGTGATAGGCGAAGCCCTGCTCGATGTATGCACTACCAGAGATCTGGTCAGTGCCAGGGGTGCTTCCAGCAAGTGTGCAAGACTGGTGGGCGATGTCGTTGTAGGAACCGCCGGTGGGGACCAAAGAATCAGACGTGCAGGTCAGAGTTAACCGCTTGAACTCATTCATCATGAGAGCGGAGAAGCCAAGACCGAGAGCATTGATGTAGAAGATCCACCTAAGCCAAACCTGCTCCGACTGCCACTGAATGAGATATCCAGAGGTTAGAACGAAGAAAGTAATGATGGTGGCCGCGAGACGAATTGCGACATCGAAGTCAGGGCAAAGACATCCAACGGTACGGAAGAACAAGGTCATGGAGAGATAGCCAGAGATGATAATCAGGACAAAAGTGAAGAATGCTCCCGCGTCAAGAACTAGTCCGCACATGAAGTACACCATGATGCTGAATACTAGAATCTTTGCACTCGCGAAGACCGTGTCGACCATGATTTGCGCAATCCAAAGAGCTGATGGTCGGTGAAAGGTATATGCGCGGTGTTTGTTGACGATTGGTCGGCCAGTCATTGTAGATGCCAGTTCAGAGAAAGCCTCGAAAGCGTTGAAGAGCAGGGAGATGAACAGAAGACCACCACGAGTGAAAGCACCAGCACTTGTCGTGGGAAGGTCGAGCCAGACAGTACCCAGGATGATAGCAACAACGATGGAAGTGGCCCAGGAGACAGTGAGAGAGAACTTATCCTGCCACTTCAGGAAGAACTGACGGCGGACAAGAGCCCAAACCTGGAGATGGAAGGGAATGGTGTAAACAGAGCGGTTGGAGGCGTGCCTCTTGCCTTGGGCAACGGCAGTCTGGAAGTCGTCCCAGACCTGCTTCTCCTGAGCAATTTCGGCCCGGTACTCTTCCATTTCTCGATCGTTGCGAGCGGAGATATCGGACTTGTTGAATGCTTCAACCAAGGCTTCCGGCGTACTAGGGACGTCGTTCTCACTGCGGCCCGCCTTGTATTCTCTCTCGAAGGGGTCAGTGCAACCGGTCAGGTAGTCGGGAGTCGTCTGTCTAGGCTTCTCGAGGAAACCGAGTCCCTCGAAGTAACTACGGGCTTGCTGAGCAGGCCCATAGTATACACAGCGGCCAGAGTCGATGACCATGACCTTATCGAAGACCTTGAAGATGGATTCCGAGGCCTGGTATAGCGAGACAAAGGTGGTCACCTGGTGAATATCCGTCAAGATACGTAGCGACTTGGCATAATCGAGGGCGGTCGAAGCGTCGAGACCACGAGTGGAATTGTCCCAAGAGCAAATGCAGGCATTGGTAATCATCATCTCAGCGATTGAGACACGCTTGCGCTCACCACCAGAGACACCACGCACGAAGGGGTTTCCGACGATGGTGTTCTTCGTGTGCTCGATATTGAACATCTTGAGAAGCATGTCGATGACGCGCTCCTTGAACTGCTGCCTGCTCAGACCACCCGGACGGGTGCCAGGTACCTTAGTCTCCAGGGCGAAGTCAAGGGTTTGGCCGACAGTAAGGGTGGGGTGGTGGATATCATCCTCCTGATTGTACACAGCCTCGCCGCGGTAGCGTTTCTCGAACGTGTTGGCATCGAACGGACCATAGGTAACCTCGCCGTCCACCTTGGTGTAACCGAAACGCTGGTTAGCAATAACCTTGAGGAATGTCGTGCAACCTGATCCAGGGCGACCAAGGACGAGAACCATCTCTCCAGGCCTGGCGACGCCCTTGAAGTCCTTGAGGATATCAAACTCGCGGCCCTTCTTGCCGACGCCGAGGAGGCCCTTGGCGGTTTCGTAGACGTTAAAGAAGGAGACGAATGCCTGCGGGAAGGTCTACAAAGTGTTAGCACTTTCTTGCGCTAACGACAATTGACGCACTCACCTTGATGTAGTTCTTCACACCACCGATACCACTGACTGTCAAGCCATCCCATATCACACCGACCTTCTTCGGCTTGATGCCCGACTCTTCTGCCTCGTCCTTTCTTCCTCTGAGAACAGCCTCGAGGTCGAACTGTTCATGCTCAGAGGCATCAGATGCTGAGGCGGCCTTTTCAAGGTCGGTGGCGCCGTTTTTGTTCTTATGGCTCTGCGAACGCGACAGCCGAGAAAGCTCCTTGCTCAACTCCTGGAACTCGTGCTCAGCCCGAGCAACATTGACGCCATCGTTGACGTGCACGATGTCCGAACTCTTGGAGTTGAGAGTGGCACCATCCTCGCTACCAGGCTTTTCTGAAGGCAGGGAGTGGGCATCAGCCTTGACGACGGAGCGGAATTCGTGGCTTGCTGGCGCAATCTCTTTGTCGTTGTTGTTGGAAGCATCAGCAGCGTCAAAGTAGGCCGAGTTGGCGGTGTGGAGCGTAGTACTGGCATCCTGGCTGTCGGGACGAGCGGAGACCGATGTGCTGCCTTGGCGAGCGGAACCGTTGGCCTCGCTGCCGGAGCCTAGAGCGAAGGCAGAGGACTTTGTTGCTAGGGTGGCGTCTTCACTGCCATTCCTGGCAGAGCGGAAAGCAGAATTGGACTCGGGGCCTTGTGCGGAAGATTGTGCGTCGGCGGCTGGGCCAGCGAATAGAGTGATGTTGGCGTGAGAGGCGGCCTGGTCATCAGCCTCCTGGAGAGCAGCGAGAGAACCCGACGACTGGAGAGCAGTCATGGAACCGGAACGAAGAGCGGACTGAGAGCCGGACTCGCGCAGGTGTGAATTGGAGCCGGAAGCATGGAGTTCGGAAAGAGAATCGGCGGAGAATGACTCATTACGCAGCTGCGAGCCGGGGCGGATGAAGGACTGGGAGCCGGAAAGCTGGAGATCCAACTGGGAGCCTGAGCCTTGAAGCTCTGACCGGGATTCTGAACGGATGACGGAGTGGGTTTCGGAGTGGACGACAGAGCGAGTCTCGGAGTGGGTAGTTCGAATGGACCTCACTTCGGTCATGTCACCACCAGGCGAGGTGGTAGTGAAGACCTGTAGGGTATTGGGGTCAAATCCACCGCTCTGCTGGGACAGGCGGCGGATGGCCTCAGCCTGGAGCTGGTCAGGGTCAAGGCGATCCATGATTGGGGAGCAGCAGGCGAGGAAAAGAAGGTGAGTGAGCGGCCGTTAGGCTTGCTCGTAGCCTATATAGTCAAGAACGAAGGCGGCCGCCGCGCTACTTGAGGGGAAAAGGAGGGCAGAGGAATTACGGCGGGGAGTTTTTGAGCTGGAGAAATGTGACCGGGGACGAGTGTACCCTTGCAGGGCCCTTGGTGGCGGTCGGTCTAATCCCGCTTCTTTCGTCGTTAACGCCGTAAATCCGTGGGCCTGAAGGGGCGCAAGGGCCTCTACGCGGACGACGAGGTCGAGATAGCGCAGTGGAGCTCGCATTCTAGATAGCCAGGCCCCTGTGCGACCTGTCGAGCAATGGCCCGATCTGGACACCGGGGTAGAGGCCACAGCACCGGCCGTCGTTTGTCCAGTTACTCATCACGAGGTTCCCGTCACCGAGCGGACGAAAGGCAGGCGTGGCCGACGTCGGGCGCCAGGTGCTAGTTGCCGAAGGGGGGCGGCGGCCACCCTGGTGGCTTGCCTTCAACAGCTGCGGCGACACCGCGCTGCAGGCAGGCGTCGGTCGTCTCCACATCGGCCTCGGGGCCAAGGTGCCCGCTGCTGATGAATCAAACGCACTCATTGAGCTTGGCGGGGGCGTGCAGCCAATGGGCGCAGTTTGGGTGACTCCGACGACGTAGGTTGAGAGTGCTTGCGAGGCGGGTGCATGAGTCGTGCAAGGCTGAGGCTTGCAGGCAGATTCTCGGGTCGGTACGCGCCTGCGGAACTTCAGATCTTGGCTGTCGCTCGTGTGGGCCCAGATGCCAAACTCGGCTTCGCTCATCGAACGGTGTCGAACTGCTCGCCCCCCCGTCCGCGGTTTCTCGTGCGTGGACGCTTGCGGAACCTGTGACCGCCAATGCCTCCCTATCATCGGCCAGACCATTAGCCCGACTACGCGCGATCATACACGTATCCCGCACCGCATTTCACTGCAAAAAGGCGGTCATTGCTTTGTCAGTCCGCCGTGAGCGGGGAAGGACGACCTCTTCTGAACCTACCTTAGGCTTCGCTGCCCGTCGTCCAATTGGCGCATCGCGCGCGCGTCTTGTCAGCAGCGATCCATTGACCCTTGGTGTCCGCGGCCACCCTTCCATCCGCCAGCAAAACAAAATTTTCTGCTTCACTCTTGCGGACGCGCCGTAAAGGGGGCCAATTCGCGACACCTACTCGTTTAAGCGAATGAGCTGGCGCCTCGTCCAATTCCGCTGCCGTGCTCACCTGCAGAGGCCATGCCGAATTGCCGATCGCGAACGAGGGATGATCGAAACTGCTTCTGTCCGTCCACCGTCGCAGAGTTGGCGGTCACGAACTCCGAAACATCAACCCTTAATTCGTCGTCATTCCAGACCGCCGCCTACTGTTGTACGCGCACCCCCACGACGCCCCGCCAGCCGCAGAGTCAGGCACCGTTGGCCCTGCCAGTTCCATGCCTTCGACGCGAGCGCATGTCTTGCGTGACTTGTCCCCGGGAATGTAAATCATGACATAAATGCACCAGCGCCCAACCGGGCCTTGCTCCTTCCCTTCGGCTATTGTGACAGCATGACGATCGCTTGGTTGTATGCCAAGACGTTCAGCGATAGAAGCTGATGTGCTTACTCGAAGTCAGGTGACCGAGTGAAAGTACATCAACCAAAGGCATTTGCGCGCGGATTATACATGATACGAGCAAGATTGGTGCCATTTCGAGTAAATTGTTCTCGCCATTGGTTGTCGTAGCGACTGGTTGACCGACTCCTTGCCTCATCACATTGCAATTGCGCAGCGACGGGACGAGCCTTCACAAGGCCGGAGAACAGAGCCCGTTAGCGCCACCATAAGCGTCTCTGCTGCAGCATGCAGTATGGGAGAAACATAATTCCGGATGCATGCCGTATAAAGTGCAGCGGCCAGTCGGCAGGCGTTCGCCCTTTTCGGGCGGATCGTCTCGGAACTTCACATGCGCGGACAAAGGTCGCGGCTCAGGATGCGGAATCCTGAAACAACGAAATACCATTTCAACCATGTTGAAGACGTATTTGCCCGCCTGAAGGTCCTGCACTGCGGGGGCCCTTTGACAGAGTGGTACCTACGGGCTCGGAGCTTTGGCCCTGGCAAGCCAGAGCCCGCTCGCCGGCATCTGGTCGGTAACCGTCAAATAGCCGCGAGGCGGAGTTGGGAAGAAAATAGGCCAACAACTGTGCTAAATGCGAATGCGGCTGGTCGGACCCGTCGCTGGGGTAAGCGGGCTGGTTTCTCAGGGCTGGAGACCCGACATGCAGGAAGTAAATTAAGCACTCTGTGCTGTGCTGGCAGTGCGTCCATCCAGTAAGCGCGTTCGCTCATGAAGTTGAGGTGTGATCGGCCGGTCGCGTGCTGACCTTGGGTAACGGAAGCGCTGTGAAGTCCCAGGAGCCTGTGGGCACTGATAGCTTTATTAGACCCTGCCTGCTTCAAATTCTCATGTGCTGCCGGTGATTGCCGTCGTGGGCTTGCGCATCAAAGCCTATCGCAAGCGCGCGACTGGTAGATATCTCTGGGGTGCATATCCGTCGCCGCGGTGCCTCCAAAAACAGAACTCGGGGATGCCATCCCGATGACGAATGCGATGGGTAGCTGGCAGCAAATCCTCAGGAGTTGGGTCCTGACCTCCTGATACGTTACTTTCTGAACGTTCCGTTCGGCTCTGAGCTGTGTGATTGGCTGCGTCGGGTTGAGAAATTTAGACTCGGCTCATCCAAGAAGTCGGACGGTCGTGCGCATTCACGTGGGACACGCTAGAGCGCAATCTTGAGCAAGCTTGGTTCGTTGACGCTGCATGGCCCGGGAGCCTGGAGCTCGTTCTTTACCGCGCGGCGCAAACATTACACTTTGACTAAACCAGAGCAGAAATGAACAGTTGCCCTGCTCCTGATAGAAAACAGTCTATGGCCAATCAAAAGAAGCTTGTAGCTTGATCCAGTTGGCGTTCAAAGCAGGACGAGTGGAGGGGTGGCAACGCCAGATCCCGCACCCCTTGTACAGTGTATTGCACTCGCCAGACTAGTCCCGTTACGGCGGGCCGCTGTAACCAGCTCCGAGTGTTCACATGTCAATAATAATGTCCATCCTTCCCGCCCGCCGCTGGACAAGAAGTGCCGCCTGCCTCCTCTCGTCAACATGCACCGCCGCTGAGACTCCCCGGCCCGGCCTCAGAATCGCTCCAGCTCAACGAGCCGCCGACCCCCCTTCTACCTCTATCGCTGTTGCGCACCATTCATAAAGATCGCATCTGTCGCAGTCAGAGTCGCTCGGCCTCACCTCATCTATCGGCAATCTCTGCGTCACCCGACGGCGCCAACCTCACCCGCCATGGAGGTGCAGGAAGAGCGACCGCCGCCCTACACTCACAACGACCCCGACACTCTACAACTCCCCTCAGTGCCCACTCAGGACCCTCCGCGAGTAGTACCAGCTGCTACGTCTTCCGCAACCAACGGTGTGCATCTTCCGGACCTGAAGTCACTCGGCCTCCCCGTCGCGTCCCACTCTCGCAGCGCTTCAACCCCGCTCGATAACTACGGACCAGCTCTGTTCCCCAAGCACGCCGTCGATACCCAACAATGGCAGAATCCGGGCATATTTCCGCACACTCCCTTGCCGCGCGCACCTGTCACAGCCCCGCGCAGCGCTGCTGAGATGGACATAGGTAGTCCTATGGACACCGAAAGCATTGTGAGCATGGATGAGCAGGTCAACGGCAACACTCACAAGGCCACTCGGAGCCAGAAGGAGCTCCTCGCCGCGGAGGCTATCGCTGGTCTTGGTAACCCAGGTAGGAGCCGTGCCCCCTCTCTGAGCGGCCGCTGTTAATCAGAATAGATTACGTCATGTCGCCGCCTGGTCGCAGCGCAACTCTGCCACCGTCTTCGGATCATTCTTCCTCTCAGGAACGTGAACCTCTACTTTCGCTTGTGACGTCCCGGCACCCGTGGATTGGTAACACTATCAACGGCTCACTCTCGGCATACTCCACGACCAAGACATACTCGCCTCGTTTCGTACAATCCAGCGCGGATTTTCTGGAGCGAAACTTTGCCAATACCGTGGGCACAGTTGGGCGACGCACTGGTGTGGAGAGCAGCCTGCGTCGCTACCTTGGCGAGCGGGCAAATGAGGGCGAAAGCGGAAGCCACAAGAGGCGGAGGATGGATAACGACATGATGGACATCGAGCAGGGCCTCCAGACACCCCCTGTACGCGCAGCTCGGACTAGGGGTGACTCTGATATCTCGTCCGCTCGTGAGGAGACACTCCCGCCCTACGACACGGAGCGTTCCCCTGACTACGAGGAAAGACCGCTCACCAACGGTCATACCAGTCATCATGGGCAGCTTGCTCTACTCAATGGCTCTGATAAACAGCGCGGAGAGAATTCGCAATCGCCCCACTGGTCCACTCGCGTGATGATTACAACATCGGGTCTCGGTGTTGCTCTCTCTGAAAAGTCATTGCGCAGTCTCAAGTTCTGCTTGAGGTTGCTCCGCGAGGCATCAGCGCACATTGGCACAGCCATGCGCGCTCTTCGAATGGTCCTTGAAGATTTCGAGAGGACCACCAGCTCCTCCACATCCAATCAGCAACAGACGAATGAGAAGGGCGTAGGTTCTAGGCAACTGATGCGTGACATGGAAGAGAAACGTCGGGAAGAAGAAAGCCGTCGCCTTGCGGATCGCATCAATACTCTAAGTCAGGAGATCTGGGAGACTCTTAAGAAGGTCTGTGCTTCTGTCTCACAGTATACCGGGGGCGCTCTCCCGGAAAATGCAAGCAACCTTGTCCGCAGGCAACTACTCTCTGTGCCCCAGCGGTGGCAGGCTGCGAATGTGGCATCTACCCAAAGCGGCCACGAAGGCGAACGCGGCGAGTCCGCCGAAGTTAGGGGTGCCAACCGCATGGTCGCTTTCGGCAAGGAAGGCCTGGACATGATTGCTCAGGTCAGCATGGTTGTCGAGAGCACGATCAAAAGTGCCGAACAATGGCTGGATAGCATGGGCCGCAAACGTACCAGTAGCTCAGCGCCCAACGATGAGAAATCCGCCAATGGACTACCTACTACCGAGGTGCCCTCGAAGAACTAATCAGTCGTCGGGCAGCTCGTAATATGATTACTGAATAATATTCGTCTATGCACTTCTAGTTGCTACACCGCGTCCGATACCCTGAAGGAATCGTCAATGGGGCCCCAAGGCCTTGGTTTGGACACCGAACAAAATACCCGCTCCCGAAACGAACACAGTAGTCCATGGGCACGCGCCCTATTTTTCTTTTCTCTTTTCCTCTTCACCCCTCTCTCTCTCTCTCTTTTCTTGTTTCCTCTTTTTCCAGCAAGGCAAGCAATGTCAGTTCTGTCGTTACTCGGGTTACTAAAGGGCAATTGATATCCGACTGAAAGAAGTCACATCCGAAACGAATAAACGGATGAATTTTCGGGTGGGACTCGGGCAAAATTCTTCTCGTTCCACTGTTTTTCCTCTTTTCTGATTTCCCATATCAGCGTTCTGATCCACTATTTTCGGCATGTTGTTCGCGCGGAGTCAAGACTAGTCTAAAATGTTTTCTTTGCGAGCGATGCCGGTCATTTTCGATTCTGAAATGGACAGGGGCTTTGAAAAGTGTACTCATCATAGTAGCACTGGCCACAAATCGATGCCTGATGAGGAGCGACAATTCACATGAGATACTCGGTTGTGTCACATGCAGCGCATCCCTCAGCTCAATCATCTCCGATCTATGTGTCAAAACAGTGATTCATGTCCGGATTTTTGGCTTAGAATTTACTGCCTTGTTCATCCTTTATTACTCTGCATAGATAAATGCTGAACGCAATTGAGTTTCTGAATGAGCTCGCAAGCTCCAAGCGTCCCAGAGTCGGTAATCTTGAGAAAAAGTGAAAAGCCTTGTTGAGCCTGGTTGTTGCGTGGATGGATGGCCACGAAATATGGCCGGGGTGGGCTCGAGTACTGCTTGGCGGATCTTGCTCACCGCCCGCATGACTCTGTGGAGGCCACAAGGCAGTTAGTGGGGCAGCAACACAGTCAGTCCCTCGTTCTGCTCACGATCATTCCGCCGCCGACTACATCCAAGCCCTCGCACACTTCCTCACCAAATTGCTCCCCGCCTCAGGCCGCCCGCCACCATGCTCGACATCCAGGATTTCATAAAGGAGCGCGGAGGCGATCCTGAGAAGATCAGGGAATCGCAGCGCAAGCGCCATGCCCCAGTTGAGATTGTGGACGAAATCATTGCCATGTTCGAGGACCACAGGAAAAGTGAGCAGGCCCTCCTGTCAAACTTGCGCGATGCTTTCACTAACATTCCGAATCACTAGCTCAGTACGAGGCCACCCAAATCAGCTCTCAGATCAACGCGACACAGAAGGAAATCGGTCAGAAGAAGAAGAACAAGGAGAACGCAGATGACCTGCTGAAGCAGAAGGAGGAGCTCACGAACAAGAAGAAGGCGCAAGAGGACCTAGCCGCCGAAAAGCTAAAGGCACTGAATGGTGCGCTGCACGAGCTCTCGGATCAAAATGTGGCGCGGAACTGATTGTGATCACAGCAAAGGTCAAGACGGTCGGCAACTACGTACACCCCTCGGTCCCGGTCAGCAATGATGAGGAGAACAACGAGGTCATAAGGACGTGGGTCCCCGAAGGTGTGACGGTCGAAAAAAAAGAATGCCTTTCGCACCACGAGGTCCTGTATCGTCTGGGCGGCTATGATCCCGAGCGCGGTGTCAAGGTCGTCGGCCACCGTGGATACTGCCTGACTGGCATGGGCCTGTTCCTCAACCGTAGGTAGATCTGCTGCGTTATGGGAAGCTGGTGACACTGACTGGAAGCACGCAGTGGCTCTCGTCAACTACGGTCTTGAGTTCCTGTACAACAAAGGCTACCAGCCCAACGCGCCGCCCTTCATGATGCTGCGGGACCAGATGGCCAAGACCGCCCAGCTCGAGCAGTTCGACGAGGAACTGTACAAGGTCACGGAGGACGAGAACAACAAGAGCACTGACAAGTACCTCATTGCCACCTCGGAACAGCCGCTCTCTGCTCTGCACTCCGAGGAATGGTTGAAGCCCGCCGAGCTCCCCATCAAGTACGCCGGCTACTCAACCTGCTTCAGGAAAGAGGCCGGTTCGCACGGTAGAGATGCTTGGGGCATCTTCCGCGTCCACCAGTTTGAGAAGATCGAGCAATTCCTCATCACCAAGCCGGACGAGTCGTGGGCAGCTTTTGATAGCATGATCGAGACTTCGGAGGAGTTCTACAAGTCGCTGAACCTTCCTTACCAGGTTGTTGCCATCGTCTCTGGTGCGCTCAACAATGCCGCCTCCAAGAAGTTTGACCTGGAGGCATGGTTCCCCTTCCAGGGCGAGTACAAGGAGCTGGTTTCCTGCTCCAACTGCACGGACTACCAGACTCGTGAACTGGAGATTAGGTACGGCACGAAGAAGCAGACCGCTGCCAGGAAGGAATACGTGCACGCACTGGTGAGTCACTTGCACTGGCGCGAAGCGTGAACCATCTGACATACTTTCCAGAACTCGACGCTCGCCGCAACTGAGCGCTGCCTCTGCTGCATTCTAGAGAACTACCAGACTGAGGACGGTCTCCGCGTGCCCGAGGTCCTGCGCAAGTACATCCCTGGCCAGCCCGAGTTCCTGCCCTTCGTCAGGGACCTGCCCAAGGACACCACTTCGGCGAAGACAGCAGGCAAGGCTCCGGGTCCCAAACCCAAGGTTCCTGCGCCCGGTGATGTCGCGGATAAGGTCAAGGACATGAAGGTCTAAAGATAGACTTTTCTTACCAGCAACGATGGCGGAGAGTGTTTTCGGGGCGCGTTCAAAAAGCATGGAAAGATGATTGCAAGAGCTCCCTCTATTTCATACCTGGAGCATCAGAGTCTAGAGTGCCGCAGAGGAATGAAATGATGCAAAGTATAGTAACACAACTGCTCGTCGTGACTGTTGTCAGCTGGTGTGGGGATCCCTGGGTATTTCCGGCAGTGTGCAACATTTCGCAGAGATGAACAAGCTGGTGTCCCGGAGAGGGCGGGGGCGTACCTGACTACTGGCTGCCGAGGGATGAGGCGGTGCGAAGACGGGCGGCGTTGACAGGGGAGCTCTGAAGCTTGGCCCGAGGCGCGAGCTGTGTTCGGGACCACGTGCAGCTTGCCCTCATGACATCTCTCAACTGAACCCCGGCCACGCGCACGCCATTGTCAAATAACTTTCCATCCCTTTCCTGTTCTTCCGGTCTATCTTCTGGAGAAGCTGGAGAGCAACGCTCCGCATCACTCTCACAGCCGTTCCTCAGCTTAAGCTCTCACTATGACCAAGAATCCCCCCACCCTCCGCCCCAGGTTCGAGTCACAGTCCCCCATCGTCAACGACAACAGCGGCAACAACATGCAGCCTGCCTCGGCTCCCTCACCTCCCAGCTGGAAGCCTGAGCAGCGCGCCTGGCCTAGCCTCCTCGAGCCCACTCAAGGCGAGACGCTCTTCAGCTCCTCCATGTTCGCTGGCAACGTTTCCGTCCCGCCGGTGCCCCCCAAGGTCCCCGAGACCCCTCGTCCCGCCGCAGACTCGTCAAAGCCCAACGCTACCAAGACCTCCCCCTCCAGCGCCTGTCGTAGCGTCAAGCCCGAAGATTATACGCAGCCCTTCTGCGATTTTCTGACAGACAACCCGACCGTCTTCCACGCCGTGGCCGCCGTGGCGCGCGACCTCGAGGCCGCGGGCTACAAGAAGCTTTCAGAACGCGACGTGTGGAAGCTGGACGCCGGCGGCAAGTACTTCGTCGAGCGCAACGGCTCCTCGCTGATCGCATTTGCCGTCGGCGATGAGTACGAGGCCGGCAACGGCGCCGCCATCTTGGCCGGCCACATTGACGCGCTCACCGCCAAGCTGAAGCCCATCCCGAAGCTGCGGACGAAGGCGGGGTATGAGCAGCTGGGCGTGGCGCCGTACGCGGGGGCGTTGAACAGCACGTGGTGGGATCGCGATTTGGGGATTGGCGGCAGAGTGTTGGTGAGGGAGGAGAGTGGGAAGGTGGTGAGTCGGTTGGTGAAGCTGAACTGGCCGAGTGAGTCGTTCGAATGCCCTCTTGTAGGTTGTATGCTAATGCTGGAACAGTTGCTCGCATTCCTACTCTTGCTCCGCACTTCGGTGCTGCATCCCAGGGCCCCTTCAACAAGGAGACGCAGATGGTGCCAATCATCGGCCTGGACAACAGCGATATCCTGGGCCTGAAGAAGGAGGGGGACGATGCTGAGTTCAAGCCCGCTCTGCTTGGCGGCGAAGGCGCCTTCACATCCACTCAGCCGGAGCGCCTGGTGAAGGCCATCTCTAAGGAGCTCGGCATCACCGACTACAGCAGTATCATCAACTGGGAGCTCGAGCTGTTTGACACGCAGCCCGCGCAGGTGGGCGGCATCGACAAGGAGTTCATCTTCGCGGGCCGCGTGGACGATAAGCTTTGCTCGTGGGCCGCCGTCCAAGCCTTGCTTAACAGCACCTCTTCCGAGACCTCGGCCACATCTTCGTCTAGCATCGTCAAGGTAGTCGGCCTCTTTGACGATGAAGAGATCGGCAGCCTCCTCCGCCAGGGCGCCCGCGGCAACTTCCTGCCCTCCACCATCAACCGCATTGTCGACGCTTTCGCCGGCTTCCCCACGCCCTCCCTGCTCTCCCAGACCTTCGCCAACTCCTTCCTCGTCTCCTCCGACGTCATCCACGCCGTCAATCCGAACTTCTTGAACGCCTACCTCGAGAACCACTCCCCACGTCTGAACGTCGGTCTCGTCGTCTCCGCCGACTCGAACGGCCATATGACTACCGATGCTGTCAGCACCGCGATCCTGCAGCGCATTGCCGACAAGAGCGGCCAGAAGCTGCAAGTCTTCCAGATCAGGAACGACAGCCGCAGCGGTGGCACTGTCGGCCCAATGCTCAGCTCGGCGACGGGCATTCGTGCCATTGACGCGGGTATCCCGCAGTTGAGCATGCACAGCATTCGCGCGACGACGGGAAGCTTGGATCCGGGCCTGGGAGTGTTGATTTTCCAAGGCTTTTTGGACCACTATGAGAGTGTTGACAAAGAGTTCAGGGATACTGTGTGAGCGGGGTTGAGGATAGATTCATGATATGGGGTAGCTAGTTACGGGTCTTTTTTTTTTTTTTTTTTTTTTTGTTTAGAAGCAATTGCTGGTTTAGAATGTCCTGCGTAGATGGTGTAAAATATATGTATCATCACCGTCAGCTTTGCTTTTATCTGCATGTGAGTTTGCATAAATTCCGTGATCCGGGCTGGATTACGAATAAGAGGAAGCTGTCTCTCATTCATTATATTCAGTGGATGCTATCGCGAGAAATGAGAGGATCCTGATTGGATAGTTTAGTGATGCTGTAGACTTTCCTCAGCAACTATTCTTTGCGCACACAATAAGTTCATACGCGGAGCAATACCAAAGCAGCTGTTTTTCAGCAACAGATTCCCTACAGGACCTATTATTCAACTTCGTAGGCGCATGACAAGAGAGGCGGCAATGAACAACATCTCAGGCGGTAAGTCGCGGCAGAACTTTTCGATCAACGCAGCTCGTGCGACAACTTTCTGGCCGCCGACGCCTCGCTCACCAAACACAACACCCGACGCAATTGCGCCCTCCACCCACATCCTCTCGCAATGAGTTTAACAGCGCGAAGCTGCCGCGCCGCGCTGCGGCAAACAGGCCGCCATAACTTATCGACCAGCGCTGTCCGCCGACGTCACAGTACGTCCCCCCCATCCATCTCTCCCCTTCTCTCTCCCGCACCGTTCGGACCTCCGGAAATGTCTATCCCTCCCCATTCGCCAGAAGCCCCGGGCAGCAACAATCCAAGCCCAAACCAAGAGGTGGACTGAACGAGCTGACACATGACCACCCATTCCGCACAGCCCTCCCGACCTTCGAGCCCTCCTCCAGCCCGGAGCTCACCGCGCTCCTCGACACGGCGCGCGCGCGCCTAATGGTCCCCGCGCACCTCAACCTCGCGCAGCAGCACCTCGTCTACCGCGACGCGCACCGCGCGCGCCTCGACCCGGCCACGAACCCGGAGCCCTACTACTCGACCGTGGCGGGCGCCGACGTCGCGCTCGAGCACCTCGACCGCCAGCGCGACATCCCGGCGCGCTGGAGCGTCTTCAGCCGCGCGCTCGCGCTCGCCGAGACGCGGGCGGACTGGGAGAACGTCGGGAGGCTGTTGGAGGGACTGAGGGATGCCGGGGTCGTGTTGAAGGACACGTGGGTGCAGAAGTTTGTGCGGGAGGCCGGCGCGAAGGGGCAGATGCATGTCGTGTTGAGGGCACTCCAGCGCGCGGAGAGGACGGGCGTGAGGTTGAGAAGTGCGGATGTGGTGGAGAGGGTCATGTGGGAGGTGAGGGGCGTAGCGGCGAGGAGCGGGTGGGGCGAGGCGGAGACGGATAGGGCGGTCGTGTTGGCGGAGCAGGTGGTCGAATTGATGGAGAGGGAGGAGCATTGTGGTGGCAGGAGGGTGGAGAAGGGCGATTTGAGGACGTTGCCGTTCGTTATCGCGACGCCGTTGGAGTTGGCGGCTGTGCAAGCGGTGAGACGTAGGGAGGGGAGGGATGAGGAGGGGTTGGTGAAGGCGTATGCGGAGAGGTTGTGCGTGAACTTGGGACATTACGGGACGCAGGTACGTGTTTTCCTCTTACGGCCTTTCTCAAGGGAGTTTCTGCTTACATGGTGTCACTGATGTAGGAGCCCGCTACATCCTCGGACGATGCTTCCAGTTCCAAGCCCCTCAATCGCTACCAGCGCTTTGCCCAAGCCACGCACAAGCTTCGCCGCCTCGTGCCTGTCTGGCATGGCCTGACGCTGGCCCAACGCGTGCTTGGCGACAGCATGCCCCTGGGAACGGTCGACACATACCGCAAGATAGGCGAGCTACGCGAAGAGATCCAGCGCGCTACCGACACCATGCAGGCAAATCTGCGGGAGGGCCAGAGCGTCGATAACCACGCTGATTATCAGGCTTGGGCGGCGGTGAACGCTGAATATGAAGCTTGAGTGGCGGCGAATGCTCAGTGATCCTCTTGAGGTCATGGATAGCTGGGTCATGTAAGAGAAAGAAAGAGGAGGAGGGAGGGGAAGGGAGTAATGTGTACGCATTGCGACGATTAGCAACCCTCAGCTGTCAGTCTTCCAGTTGTGAGACATTGTAAAAAATTATGATCATTGAGGTACATCGGAAATAAGAGGGTTTCTTCATTCAACTTCTGGTCTCCGAGCGATGAGGCCTATCTTCTGTGTTAAGTCCAACGCCACTGGAATCAAATCCATGCAAGGAATGCGACCTCCCAGACCTACGTCGTCCAATCATGCAAACGCCTATGCTGGGTCTAGTCTTGCAAGTGTATCCATCCCACCCAACCATGTCATACCAAATAAAGAGTTCGCCGGGTATCGAACACAAGAATTCATCTAACCATCTCTCACTGCCCAAATACGCTCATATGAAAGAATGATATCTTCAAAACTTCCTTTTCTTGGAAGCACTCGTCGTCGAGAACTCGCCACGTCTCGATACTGGAGACGGTGCCATCCTTTCCCTCTGTTCGAAAGCAGTCTCTTTGTCGGACCCGTCGGAAGCTGAGTCTTCGGGCGAAACACGGCCAGCACTGCCAGCTGCAATGGGCGTGGGCGTATAGCTGCTCCTGTTGTGTCTCGCCAAAAAGTCGGTCACGCTCTTGCGATGCTGCCGGGCCGTTGCATCCAAGTTACGAGCACAAGGTATCCGGAGAAGATCGGAGCGCAATTTTGGCCTGGCGAGGGCGATGGTGTGGAGATCTGCATCAGAGCAGATGGTCTCGGGAGGCATATTGCTAAGCCGAGAAAGCTGCGTGCGGAAGGCTTTGAGAGCGTTGAAGAACGGACGGTCTGAGGATGAGAGCTCAGCAAGTGGTTGTGCCATAATGGGGCTGAAGCTGCCGCTGGTGAGGGTTGAGAGGTTGGCAAGAGGCGATTTTCGTTGAGTAGCAGCATGAGCTTCGGCAGCCTTGCGGCGTATCATGATCAGAAAATCGCGCTCGCTCATAGTCTTGAGGCTGTACTCCTCAATGGCCCGAAGTTTGGTTTCTGAGACCTCTCTGCCCGTAACGACGAGCGTGGTCTCGCTGTCTGCTTTCATTAATACATCTGCCCCACATTTCCTTGCAACTTCCTGTGCGTTGGTCCGCCCTTCAATGTCTAGAATACCTGTGAAAAGAACACGCTCACGTGTAAGCACCTTTTCTGCACCTGGCGGAAGACTATCTGGGGAGATGTAAAGGTCTTCGTCATCGGACATCTCGTTCTCGGACGCTTCATCCTCGGAAGGCTCATTGCCTTGGATTACCTCCGCCTTGGTCACAGCCTTCTCAGCATCTTTGATTACAGATAGCCATGCTGGCCCATACTGCGCAGCTGACCAACTACCAACGCCTCTTATCGTTTTTAGCTCCTCAAGAGATGAAGGGCGTTGTTTCGCGAGGTCGGTGAGAACGCCGTTGTTGGCAATTCTGTGCAATTCCCAAGTTGGTGTCTTCCGCTCCGCTGCGATTTCTCTGCGTTTCTCGCGAAGAGCATCGTAAAGGCGCTGAGTAGAATCGTCAAGGCTGGCACCAGTTGTGCTGCGTGATCCGCGCGGCTTTTTCGGGCCGGACTCTGTGATGATAGGGTCGTCCAGGATAACATCGTCAGGGATTTCTTGTTCTTCGTCTGGCATTGAACCCGCCGTCGGGAGGGCTTTGATGGTAGCAAGCATTGTCTCTCCAAAATTGCGGATGCCTTGTTCTCCCAATCCCTTGATTGCCTTTAACTCGTCCGCTGTCTGGGGCCGAGCTAATGCAACCCGCTTGAGGACTTGATTAGTCGCAAGGTGATATGGTTTCATTCCTTTTTCGCTCGCAAGGTCTGCCCGTTTAACGGTAAGTGCGTCGTACAGAAGGAGACAGGAGCCATGCAATTCTGCCCTAGGGTCGCCTGCGCTGGTTTTCCCTGTCTTTGCATCCATCTTCGCCTTCGCTTCATCTGAGGGGTCAGTGTCCTCGGCGTCTTTGTCTTCGGGTATGCCAATTATTGGTTGGCGGAGCTCCGCAAATTCAGGTCTTGGTGGTGTTGGCTTCAGAAGCTTCCGCTGTTCGTTCATAACGTGGAATAGCATGAATCCAGCGTACGCGTCGGCCGCTGCATAATCTATCTGCTCTTGCGTGAGAGGCTTGTGCCAGTCGCTGGTTCTGACTGCGCCTTTCTTCAAAGGAAGGCCAAGCTTCTCTTCAACTTGTATTTCCATCTTTTTGGAGGTCTTGAGGACATAACCGCTAGCATTGCGTCGATTTGCTAATAAATTATAAAGATGGCTGACTTCGAATAGGCCCTTGGGCTTGAGATGCAGCCAATCGCGCAGCTTTGTGCCATCTGCCTGGTCGATGTGGACGCCAGTCTTCAGAATGTCGGCCGATTCGATAATCCGCTTTAAGGACGGAGGGACAATCTGTGCTGCCGTCTTTCCTTCATGCCGTGCGAGGTGGAATATGGCGATTCTATCTTGGCAAGCAAGCTGAAGCACGGAAGCATTCTTCTTGACGTCGTCAGACGGGTATGGATACCATTCCATATCTAGTCCTACGACAGGCTCGTTTAGAAATCCTTGGGCCACTCTCTCAGAGTCCTCGAATGTGTAGCAATAATGGACTTTGACGTCTTCACCCTGCGGGCCACAGTAGATTTTGTGAGACCAGTGGCTAGGAGGGATTGCCTTCGGAATCTCGTCGGGCGCCACTGGAGGAGGCAATGGTTTCCGCTTGTACGAGAGCACGACCGGGGGGTCTGGCTCTTCGTCGGCTTCTGTCTTCGCATCGTCTATGTCCTCATCTTCCTTGGAGAAATTGTCTTCGCCATTTCCAGGGCTCTTCGTCTGGGATGACTCCGGGGATTCTATGGAGAAGCCATTCAGTTCACCGTAGAACTCGGAGCCGAAGGAATCTCCTGGCTTCAACCGAGGCGCAGGTTGCGTTGACAGATCTGCCTCAGTCTTCGGGGCGCCATTGGGAGGTGAGCCAGGCTCGTGGTGTCCATCAGCGATGTTCATAGCGTCAGCAAGGCTGACGAAAGCGAAGCAAGCCCGCGGTGTTGGTGTGTGGCCAGGGTCGCGGAGTGAAAGTCTGGCGGCAGGAGAGGTGGAGGGTCGGGGCAGTGGTTGGTGGAACGGCAACGGAGAGGGGAAGTAGACTCGCAGGACTCTGGCCGCTAGAGTGAGGCCATGGCGAGCAGTACCAGGCATTTCTATGACTGGAGAAAGGCCGGGCGGGCCATTGCGGGGTGCTGGTGTGCTGGCGTCGGAAGACGGGGTGGGCAAGGCTGCAGCAGCACTCGAGAGGAGGATCCCGTCGCGTCTCGGCCGCGAGACACAGGCGCGCGCGGTGTCACGTGCAGCTCCACCTCGGGCCAATTACCAATGCGGTCGTCAAGCCAACCTCTTGACTCTGCTTCCAGCCGCATTCCGAACGCTCCCGAGGGCGCGAAGGAGCAGCGGATCGCGGAGAGAAAGTCGTTGCCGCACATCTCTGGACCAAAAGAGCTCGAGCACACGATGGCTGCTTGGTGCTTGGCAGCGCAGCCAAACAGATCGCTTCTACTTCCTTCTGGCTTGTCGAATTCGTCCAGCTGCAGCTCCTCTCATTTATTGAATGCCGCGGTGGAAACAGAGTTGCATTGCCGTTGTAGAAGACGCAGCACGGCAACGGCCAACCGCCACTGGTGGTCGTGGAACAAGACCGAAGCGCGCGGGGCGTTGGGCGACCCCTGCTCAAGCTCCCCGCCCATCGCCGGCCGCGCCCGTCTGTCACCTTACATCTTCCCGTTGCCTCTCTCCCTTCTCCCCAGAACTCGCAGCCTCCGCCGCCTCGAAGCCCGAACCCATAGCATGCAACCATGATGGACGACCCTAAATCCCCCAAAGACGCAAATGCCATAAACAACGACCACAAGGCCCAACGCTCCGGCGACGACAATACAAATCCATTTATATCCTTCCGTCGCTATGCCGACGACCAGATCAACTCACTCATGACTTCTGTCATGGGGCTCCCTTCCGCCCTCGCTAGGGAACACGAACGCTGGCACGCCGCTCGCCGAAACGACGAGAACATTGCCGGAAGTGGCAGGCAAGAGGTCTGGGTCAAGCGATGGTCAAACGACAACCGGGACGCAGCCGTGGGCGATGAGAAGAAGGAGGACGACCCCTCGAAGTGGGTCAAGATTTGGAAGCCGGATGGCCAGGAGGTCAAGCCCGAGGTCAGGGAGGATGAGGATGGCGGCAAGACCTGGCACTGGAGCGCGTCTTGGTCGTGGCCACCAAGGAACAACGACAAGCCGGAGGAAGCTGTGGAGGACGTCCATCAACGGAACCTGCAAGAAGCGAGGGAAAATGCGGAGAAGGAGCTGCAGGAGTTGTCAAACATGTTCAAAGGCTGGTTCGGCGCGGATGAAAAAGAGGATGGACAACATTCAGGCAGAGGCCAGAACCTATTCGACTGGATTTGGCCCGGCGACGATATGTCAGCAGAGAAGCGGGCGGGTTTACGGCGCGACATGGAAGATCGCATCAAGAGATTCGAGGATGAATTCTTCAACGTCCGCGATAGCTTCTCCGGATTTGGTCGCGGTCCATGGAGCCACCTGCGCGTGTCCGACGAGGCACGAGAAGGCAGCCGCATACTCCAAATCCTGGATGACGTCCATTCCACGGGAAATGCATTCGGAATTCCCATGATGCGTGGACTGGGCCATCCACTGTCTTATTTCTTGGACTACTCAAACCCTCGCACCCGCTGGCTACTCGCGCACCCATACTCTCCCGCTATCCTTGAAGCAGAAGCTGCCAACAGAGGTGCTGCGGCACCGAGGTACGCCGATGCGTTTGAAGATCTCATGCGTGCCGAAAGAGGTTTGCTAAATAGAGACAACGGCTGGGAACGCACTCTGTTACCGCGGAGCTATCGTCTCCTCTCAAGCGTCTTCTCCCGCAATGCTGGAACCGAAGAGTTCTGGCAAAATGTAGAGCATGGCGGTGAATGGTATGTTCCGGAGAAGGAGGGTGATCCGCCATCCCTGAACGGCCAAAGACAGCTCCAGGCACCATCCGAGACTGCGGAACTAGCGAAGAAGGAGCAAGAGGCGCGCGACCACATGTACGAGCGCTTTTTGGGAACACACACCGCCGATCCAAAGACCGAGCTTGATATGTACGAGCGTTTCCTCGGCGATTCATCGTCACACCACCAGGCGCCCTCATCAAGTCCGGGTAGCAGGCCCTCGCCTTCGGAGATAGACGTCTCCGCCTCACCAATTCTGTCTACTATTACCACAACGGAGCGTAATGTTGCGGCAGATGGCACTGTCACCACTAAAGTCACTTTGAAAAAGCGTTTCGCCGACGGGCGTGAAGAGACCTCAGAAACGGTCAACACCACGCGCGGAGACGCAAACGCGTCGCCGGAAGCAAATGGCCCAAATAAGAAGACCGGGGGCTGGTTCTGGTCAAGTTGAGATGTTGGCCTCCGTATCCGTACATTTAGGGTAAGGCAAGGCGCTCGGAAGGTTCATTTGTTCGCAGGCGCAGCATAGGGTTATACCACTCTCCATACAATTGGATAGTTTTCCTATTTTGTCATATCTCAACTCAGCTTTGTCATCAGCATCCCGCTCGTTTATAGAACATTCTACTGTTGCTCCTACCGCATGTAGGTCATATAAGCGGCAGAATCATTCAAGCCGGTATCTGTGCGAAGTTAAAGCAGTCGTCCGGACGTAAATGTTCCGGTTTGTTCACGACATGTCCGGACAGCTGCCTCAACTCCCCTTATGTATCAGATGTCCAAGGAAATGAGGAAAACTGCACTAGCCTGCTTTCCTTCCGCCGTCCTGATCTCCGCAGGCCTTCCAGAGGCCCCAAGCCATCCTAATGACCTTTACTTGATTCCATCGGATAATTCTGTTACAAGCCGCCAAATCATCGTCGTGCGCACGTTTGTTGCCCCACAGTATCGGGAACAAAGCTTCTCAGTAAGATCTCCCGCTCAGTAATGTGCCAGTTCTTCTCCGGTAGCGAACTAGCCAGTCATCCAGCCAAAAGTTGACCGTTACGCACGTTCGATGCATCTGATGATACCTCCCCTCTCCATACCTACGCCCAAGCCCAAACAAACCACCACCACCACCACCACCACCACGGCCAAGGCCCCCGTCTCCCAATCCTCCAGTAAACCACGCCTCGCAGTCCTCACGTCTCGCGAAGCGCGCACACCCGGGACCTCACTATCCAGTCGCCTCACCGACGAGGCCAACGCCGTTAACTAGCCGCGCCGGCTGCGGAACAATCCTCGCGGCACGGGACGACTTGGATGCGGAATAGATTTACATTGCGGACAGGCGAGCGGCAGAGCAGAAGATGGGACCGGAGATGCGAATGAACGGTTCGGAGATGTTTTTCTGGGGAGTGGTATAAGGAAGGGGAATGTTTTCGTAGTGGTTGTACTGCGGGTGTAAGGAACTGCAGGGCGCTAGGGAGGAGAAGGAGGACGAGTCGGTCGTTCCTGAATGACAGCGCGGGCGCGGAAGGGGGCTGCGGCGCGTGAGAAGAATCCCATGGTGAGGCGGCGTGGCGGGTGAGTGCCTGTCTGCTTCAGGGATATCGAAATCGTCGGGTGAAGGGTTCGCGTGGTGCGAGGCGGGCTCATCTATTCTTTTCTACAAAAAGGCCGGCAAGAAGCAGCTAGAAAGCTAGTGCAGAGGCGGCGTTGAACGAGAGCCTACCTTTGGCGAAACTGTATCATTGCGGGCTTGCGAACGGCCGTTTGCCCGCGTAAACGATGGAGGGGGACAACAGATCAGTATCTCGGCAATGAATGGAGGCTCACATTTTCCTGAGAGCGGTTGCGCCTTCCTTAGATGTCTCTGTGAGTACTACGGCGCCTAAACTACGGTTGGGGAGCGGCGTCACTTAAGTATTGGAATCTCGGTCCGAGAGCCGGGGATCTCACTTCCCTAAGTTCCGCGGCAGACCCTCGCGAAGACATTTGCATGCGGCATACTGACCCAAGAACGGTGACGTCGGCTAGGAGATGGTTGACGTCCACGCAGGTAGTGTGCCTTGGCTGCGCGGCTATAGGTGGGCTCGTCTCCAGTCTCGGCATTTTGCGCCCGTTTAGGCAGAGTGCGCTGCACCCGAAGTTTCGAACGGTGGACGCTGGTGCCAGACGTTGCCATTCCACCAATCAGATGAAACATGGGTAGATGTTTCATGGCCTCGCCAAGGACCCATCCATGCACTCTACTATAAACATACGCGCGTGTCCGGAGGCCCTTTAATTTTGCCGTGGCTCGTGGCAGAAGCCCATATTGTATAAGAGTGCACAAATGTCGCGCATCCACTCGGTTTAGCTCGGGTTGCTTGTAGGGTTGGTTGTATATAGCAGTGTCGTAAAAAAAACCGGCATCATGAAGTCTTTCGCTCAAGCTCTGCCGCTGGCGGCCACTCTTTTCCTGTCCAGCACCACGCCCGTCGCTGCGCAGGCCAATGACGCCAAGTACCTGCTGGTCTTGTAAAGCTCACCATTCCGTACCCAGCCGACACCCCAGCACATATGGCTAACTACCGAAAACCACAACAGCGGCGACTCCTACTCCACCGTCGGCTTCTGGCCCGGCGGCGACAAGCCCTCGGCCAGCAGTCCCCTCGGCAACCCGGCGCTGCCGGGCAGCACGACGAGCGGCGGGCTCAACTGGGTCGGCCAGGTGACGTCGAAGCTGAACACATCCCTCACCCTGACCTACGACTTCGCCGTCTCGGGCGCGACGACGGACAAGGACATCGTCGACAGCTACGCGAGCGCGTGCGTCGACGACCAGGTCGACCAGTACGACCAATACGTCAATGGCTCCGTGCCGAATACCGCCGACGCGCTCGTCGTCTTCTGGACCGGCATCAACGACGTCGGCGAGTCGTTCTGGGACGGCGTGGCGGCGCCCATCGAGAAGGTCATGGACCGCTACTTCGAGCTGCTCGAGCGCCTGTTCGACGAGGGCTTGAAGAAGTTCGTGCTGTTTACCGTGCCGCGTACGTCTTTCCCCGCCGAGACATGGTAAAAGGGAAAGGGAGACACGCTAACGCCCTCTCCAGCATTCGATAAAGCCCCCGCCTTCACCAACCAAGATGAGACCAAGCTCAAGCAGCTGCGTAGTGACATCGCCGCGTACAACGCCGCGCTCGAGACGCGCCTGACCGCCTTCAAGGCCGCCAACAGCGGCGCCACGGGGCAGGTCTTCAACACCACCCCGACTTTCAACAGCGTCATCAGCGACCCCTCCAGCATCGGCGCCAAGGACGCCACATGCCAGAGCAGCGATGGCACCTGCATCTGGACGGATACATACCACCCCGCCGCGGCGGTGCACGAGTTGCTTGCCAAGGCCTTCGTCAAGGCGACGGGTGACTTGTTCTAAGGTGCTTTGCGTAATAGTGCTGGGTGATTTGGGGGTGAATAGAGTTGGGCAGTTTTATCTTCGAATTGAACATATTTGATCTATTTGACAAAAAAAAAAAAAAAGAAATGAAGCTGACAGGCCATCGGTGCTCTCTGAGGAGCATGCCATCCTCCATCAAGCGATTGTAGTATCTATATATATAAAGAGAGAGAGAGAGAGGAGGGGAAATATGTACTTCAGAGAAGGGAAATCACCTACCGCAGCCGATACGCCTGACTGGTCACACCAGCCTTTTCAAGTGTTGAACAGGTATGCGGCAATGACACCGCCCCATCCACCACCGTTATCCGCCCTCGTCGCCACCGCCGCGCCGCCATCGCTGATGATCATGCGCTCGACGGCCTTGACGTTCGTGCCGTACAAATACGTGTGCGTTGCGCCCTGGATCTCGATGGCATTCTTCTGGCAGTTGTCGCCCGAGCAATCTTTATTCACGCCGCCGTTGAAGAAGACCCACACGCAACCGCCGTACAAGTACAGGTTACTGCTCCCGGAGTTGATGCGCTCGAACCACGCCATGCCGCAGTACGGGTCACCATTGCAGTCGGCAAACTGCGGGTCTGAGGCGATGAGGTTGTCGCTCCAAGGCGCGGGGGCGGCGGCGTAGCCGTTCGGGCCCTGCCAATATGGCGTCTCGGACTGCTGCATGGCAGTGTAGACATTCTTTGCGTTCCAGAAGTTGTACTCGTACAGGGTGCAGTGCTCCATGCCGGTGCCGACGAGCCAGGTGGCCTTGGTAGCTTCGATCAGGGCGCCTCGGCCGACGGCGATGACCTGGCCGTTGGTGCCGTCGAGGTCATGGTCAGCGACCCAGCCCCACATGTTCTCGATATAGGCCGAGGATGAAGCTGTCAGGTGCAGCAGGCCCCATGCGGCCTTGCACTGCGCGGGTGAGCCGCCGCAGTTGGTCTGGACTTTAGAGCCCTTCGCGCCGCCAACGCGGAAGTGCGAGTTCCACAGGCCGACATCGCCGGGCGCAGCGCCAGCCATGTTAACTTCGAGGAGCTTGCAGCCTTGCAGCACGTCTGCGACGGTGAAGAGCATGTCGCTGATCTGTGCTACACCGACGTCGCCGCTGTTGCCGATCTTGACCATGGCGCGGGGGGAATTGGGGTTGTAGAAGTTGCTGCCCGTAGCGGAGATGGCGGAGGCGTAGGCGTCGCCGAAGATGCGGGTGCCCGGGGGTATGTTGATGGTGTCGGTCACGATGTAGGTACCGGCGGGCCAGTAAATGATGGAGCAGCCGGCATACTGGGCAAGGATGGCGTTGATGTTCTTCGTGTCATCGGTTACACCGTCACCGTAGACCGGAAGGCCGGATACGGATTTGATGTTGATGAACTTGCTGGACGAGTACTCCTTGTAGGTGGGCGGAGCAATGGCGGCGTAGTTGTTGCCCGAGAGAAGAGAAGCGGAGCGGGGAGTCGTGCCTTTCTGCCCGTTGGGAATCCAGGCGTGTGCGCCGCTGCCGGGAGTGGGGTAGGCATTTCCACGGTACCAAGTATCATCCACATTGCCGGTAAGGAGAGTCTGGCCATTCATGTAGACGGTGGTGCCGGAGTGCTTGATGTTCTCGAGGACAATACCGTTGGGCTGGTATGTGTTGCCAGAGGAAATAAAGTTGCCGATGCTGCTCGTGGTGGAGTCGATGACAACCAGGGAGCCGCCGATACCGCTGGCCTCGATACCGGTTCCGAGATTCTGGAAAGTGCTGCTCGTGACGACCACATCGTTTGCAGACAGTTGCATGCCAGTGGTGCAGCCGTTGAACTTAATGCCCTTGAAGACCCACTGCTGACCGCTCGCCCAAATACCAACCTTGCCGCCGTTGAAAGTAAGATCATTGATTATGATGTTGCTGTTGTATCCCTGATCGCCAGACCACTCGCCGGTCCTCATGCCAACATGGCCAGTGGAGTAGTTTGGCATTTGGAAGACAACATTGGTGATTTGCGTGGCCTGGCTCACGGTCCAGTCAAGCAGGGTGATGCCGGTAGAGGGGGAAATTGCGGTCGAATCAATGACGACGTTCTTGAGACCAATGTAGAAGTTAATGGTACCACCGTTCAGGTACTGCCTAGGGTCCTTGCCGTAGATGATGTGGTCACCAGAGAATCCAGAAGCAGCCTTGAGGACGGGAGGGTTGACTGCATCGCCCACGATGACAGTGCCGATGTAGAGCTGCAGCGGCTTGTCCAAGAGATAGGTACCACTGGGAAGGTAGATAATAGCAGGCTGTCCAGTTGTGCCGTACCCGTTGTTGGCCTGGTTACGGCCATTCCCGTTGGCAGGACCACCTGACTCAGTCAGCGGGTCTGGCTCTAAAACAAGAACAATCGAAGCTTACGGTTAATGGCATTCTGAATGGCCGTTGTAGCAGAGCTTTTCCCCGTGTTGTCCGCCCCGAAGTCGGTGACCACGTTGCGGAAAGTGCTGTAGTCGCCTTGATCGGCATTCAGAAACGACGACTTGCCATTGTGAGTGACTGCCCCCAGCCAGTAGGAGCTGGGGTTGTCGGCAGTCAGAGGGCTGCAGGCAGCTTGGGCAAGGAGAACCTTGGGCTTGGTGACATTGGAAGCAGGGGTGTTCACCGAGACCCAGGGTTCCTTGGTCTCATTAAACTTAGTGTATGGAATGCCCCTGTCGTTGCATGAGTGCGGGCGCTGAGACATGTGCAATGAGTGGACGTACGTTGGGTGTGGAGAATAATCCAGCGAAGGGTAAACGTTGTCAAAGCAGTGGGCAGATGCTTCCGCAGCATCCGCTCCGGTCGACTTGGTACCATTCGTGGGGGCAGCGGCCGACAGGCCGAGGGCCAGGGCCAGGGAGAGCAGAGGAAAAGACCGCATGGCCGGGAAGGGAAAGGCAAGAACAAGGTGAAGGAAGGGAAGGCAGCTTCGAAGCCGGCGAGGTTGTGTCGTGCTGGTTGTTGAAACATGCAGGCGGCCAAACATTTTATACCTGGGCTGGCGATGATGCAGGCCAAAGTTCACAGGCGCGCGCCCTGATCATCTCCGTGCCAGTGGGTGGCGGCAGATCGTCCGAGAGGGTGTCAGTTGAGTAGGCAGTGGGTGTGCGGGTATCTGGATCTGTGCTGGCTGCATGGCATGCAGAGAACCAGGGACCAGGTCCGGGTCAGATCAGCGCACGAAAAGGGCAAGGGGGCATGGTTGGCCTGGTCGTTGCGGGTAGTACAGGGCTTCGGTGGTGCTTTGGTCAGCACTATAGTCTCACGTACCTGCCAGATGCAGGCAACGACAGCGGGCTCAAAGGACAAGAACTGAGAGGGACTGGGACTGGGCATGCGGCCCAGCGAAGGGCAATCGACAGGCAGCGACCACGGCCGAGCGTGGCACGCCGGGCGGGGGCTGCTTGGGCCATTTCGCAGGCGCCGGGCTGCGTGTAGCTAGCGATCATTTGGAGGAGGGGCTGGAGTCACACGGGTTGCCAGAAGGGGCAACCACAGAGACGTGATCTGCAGGCGTGCTTGTCGGGCGTTCCTGGCTAAGAAGGGAAGGTGAGCTTGGAAGATTGCTTGGGTGAGTTAAGTCGGGGACGGTCGTGCTTGGGCGGGCACCGGCTGGCGCAACGGCCGCGTCTGGTTGGGCCGGGGTGCCCCTGTGGCTTGCCGGTGGCGGTGAGAAAGGGCGCGCGTGCCCCGGCCGTCTCGGGCGGGGCGGGAGGAAGCGAGTCAAAGGCACGGCGAGGGCGTGGTGAACGAAGGGGCATCGGGCGGCAGCTGGACTGTTGGTGGCGGGCAGGGCAAGAGGAGATGGATTGGTGCGAGGGCGCAGGAAAGGGCCCGGGCCGAGGTCGCAGCCGAGCAGCGACGCTTTCTCCTCGCTGCAACTCTATCTTTAGCTGCTTATCCACCACCTCTATCTTGACCGTCGCTGCCGCCCTTCCTCATCTCGCGTCCACGTGCTCCCCCCCTCCGCCCGCCTGTCATCAATTCTCCATCTCCGCCGTGTCCACGCCCGTTTCCCAGATCGTACCTGGCAGCCGCATCCTCCCGCGCCAGCTGAGGACTGAGTAAGCCTTGGTCAACACCGCGCTATTGGCAGCCTCGTCAACCTCTGCATCTGCCTGAATACGCCCGGTCCGTCAGCATTTAGCCCCGCCCAAAACCACGCTTTGCCCGCCGCCATCGCACCACCGGCCGCTGTCTCGTCGCGCCTCCGCCGCACAGGCCAGCCATGCTTTCCTTCCTCATCAACCATGTGCCCCGCTCCAACACGGCCTCGCAAAATCCCGTCGTGCTGAGCAGCCCGGCCGCGGGTGCCAGCCCTGTCACCATGCAATTCTATGCTCCGACAGCTGCTCGCAGGATCATGCGCATGACGCTGCCCGCCGGGCCCGGCCTGGCTCTCCCGCCATTGCACTGGCACCGCTACCAGACCGAGATCTTCGACGTCATCCGCGGTCGCATGCTCGCTGTCTGCGAGGCCATCCCCTCTGGCCAGGCCATCATCGCGCCGGGCCAGAGCGTCACCATCCCCGCCGGCGCCATCCACCGCTTCGAGAATGCCTCGGACCCGAGGCCCTACGGCGAGGAGCTGGTCCTCGACCTCTCCATGGATCCGAAGAAGGCACTCGGTGATGAGATTTTCTTCCGCCATTTCTACGGCTACCTAGACGATTGCGGCAAGCATGGGCGGTCGCCTAACTTCTTCCAGCTGATGACTTTTCTGTGGGAGGCAGATACCATCATGGTGCTGCCCGTGGTGCCGCGCTTCGTGAGCATTGGGTTTGCATGGTTCACGGGCAAGTTCATTGGTCAATGGGTGCTGGGCCTTAGCCATCTCTACCCAGAATACTACCGCGAGGGAGCTGCTACTGCTGCCAGCGAGCCCCAGTGATGCCATTTCTGGCTGCTACGAATTTCCTTCCTCTCTGTAGGTGGCTTCGGTTCTTGAGATATGCTGAGCTCTCTCCTCGAGATATTGCTTCTGCGGAAGTCCGTAATGGGCAGAGTTGCAGTCCTGTCTGCTGCGGAATTGTTCATGTCTTTCGGAAAGCTTTGCGGACCTAGGCGGGTGGCCACTCGAACAGGGCAGCCATCCGACGGAAAGGGCAACTGGTCGTGAGGGCCAATCTGCGATTGCTAGCTTCCGATCTGCCTACCAATCGCTCGTATAAACAAGCATCACTTCATATCCCGCCGCACTGTCAACATGCTTGGCGCTCATTGAGCACTCACATTTTTCAAGAGCTCAAGTATTAGTCAAGATACAGTTGAGCCGCCCTCACTAAAAGCCTTGGCGACCCGACTCAAAACCTTGCGTTCTTTTAAATGTATAAAGCTGTTACGACCCGGGGGGCGAGGAAGGGGCGACACAGCAGCTTAGACAACGGCCGGAGGATCTTGCGAGGACCGCTGGCCAGACGTACCCGGAAGGATGAATAAACACAAACCATGTCGCCATGGCCTTTACTGAGAACGGCCCAAGTGTAGTCTCTGTATTAGTGAACAATCCCGACGAGATGACAAAGACTAAATGTCCCCAAGCATTATCAGCATAGGATATTCTGGCACATGCCTCTCTTTACGTCGGAGGAAACCTTAGCACTACAGAGATGCGCATATATAAATGAGTAGCATGCCTGCGTATGCTGGCTTCATCGAGCCCGTCAAATATCCCTTCGAAGCACAAGTTCTCAGCCATCAACATGACTCTCATCGTCCATCACCTCCAGCGCTCCCAGTCTGAGCCCATAGTCTGGCTCTGTGAGGAGCTCGGCCTGCAATACGAATTGAAAATTTACAGGAGAAAGCAGAAGAGGGAAGGCCTTGGTGCTCCGCCCGAGCTCAAGGCGCTGTGAGTCTCTCTCCTTATACTTCTACGGAATCTTGTCATTCGCTGCTCACAGCCACCCCTGCGGTTACCGCCCCCATCATCCAAGACGCCAGCATCACCCTTGCCGAGACCGGTGCCATCATCGAATACCTGCTGGCCAGGTACGGAAACGGCCGGCTCCGTGTGCAACCCGACGCGCCGAACTTCACTTCCTGCATCTTCTGGTACCACTGGGCCATCGTATCTCTCCAGCTGGTCACCAAGTTGCCAATCTCCCTGCGGAAGGCTGGCGTCCAGTGGGGCTCCCCTCAAATGCAAGAAGCCATTGACAGCATAGCTTCCGCGCTGCATCTGATGGACGCGCGGTTGAAGAAGGCGCCGTTTTTGGCTGGTGACGAAATCACGGCTGCGGACATTTATGCCGTGTTCAGTGTCACGACTCTGCGTCTGTTTGTACCCTTTGCGCTAACGGGGTATGATGGGCTCTTGGGCTGGCTCAAGAGGGCTTCCGAGAGGCTGGCATACAAGGCCATGGTTGAGAAGGCGGAGACTGGGGAGGATAGGGGAGAGTTTCCGACGCTGTGTGTGGAAGCTCCTCGTCACATAACCACCTTTTAAGCGGGGTGATATGGAGGTCTCTCTGCTGCGATAAGGTTCTTTCGGAAACATCAGATCTCGTTTTGTAAGAGCTTTAAGAAAGCTTAACCATCAAAACATACTCCATACAAACTCCATTGGCAAAGACCTTTCATACTCCTTTTCCGTTGCAAATCCACTCCGCCCCATGATTACACGGTGAGTTCTCAGCATCGATCGTTTCGGTCACTCTCTGAAGGAACAATTCCTTCGACTCTGACAACCACATATGCTCACCCATAGGAATGGGGAACTCCAGATCTGCCACCGTCAATAGATCGTCATCACCGTGGTGCCCCAACGCTCTATCCTTGCACATCTTCCACACATGATACACCGCCAATGCGAAGCGCTTCGCCTCCTCAATCCCGACCCAGATATAGATGACCGTATTCTGGTCAACTCCGGCGCGGTCATACTGCGCATGCATGCGCGGGTATTGAAACATACCCCTCCGCTTACAACTCTTGATCAGCCCAACCAACACCTCATACTCCGACTCGGACAGCTGCTGGGGCGCCAGCCGACTCCTCGTCATTGTCGCGAAGATGATGGACAGCAGGATCCCCTGGTACGTGCCCATCGGCCACATCCCCTCGTCGTCCGTCATCATCCTATCCGGATCCGAGATATCCCACTTATCCTGCTCATACAAATACACATCAGCACCCGCCACGCTTCTCGCAGTGCCTCCCCCTCTTCCGCACCCACAAAAAAAAAAAAAAAAGAAAAGAAAAGAAAGGAGGAGAGAAAGACCCACCTTCTGCGCCTGCACCGCTCCCATAACCCTCTCCCACATCTCCTTCGCCCTGCGCCTCTGCCCATCGTCCGTCCCCGCGCCCGCCCACATCCCCACCATCACGACCGCCTGCGCCAGCAACGGCGTCTCCGTCGCGACCTGGAACGACATCCGATGCAAGAACGGCCAGATGGGGTGGAAATGCATGAAATACGCCTCGACATGCCGCGCGACGTCGACGTCGACGTCGGGCGGGGGCGAAGCAAGAGCGGCGAGGCCTGCATCGTCGCCGTCCGCGCAGCACAAGCCGTGCGACAGGCAGTAGCCGCACGGAACGGCGCCGTCGCAGCGCGTCTTGCGGGCCTTGCAGGGCAGGCAGGCGGTGGGCGCGCGAACGCGGGCAGGCGTGGGCTTGTCGCGGTGGTGGAGGAGGATGTGGCGGCGGACGGAGTCTCTGGTGGCGGGGGCAATTGGTAATGCGGGTTAGATTTCGTTGCGAATGGTTCTTTTCTCCGTGTCTTTCCCTTCTTTTGAGCTACTTACTTTCGGACGAAGGTGGTGTCGCAATGCGGGCACGGATGCGCGGCCGCCTGGTGCGTGGCCAGGTGCCGGACTAGGTATTCCCTGCGCTTGTAGCCCGCGCCGCAACCCGCTTCGGGGCAGAGGAAGGGCTGGGTGGCGGATGGCGGCATTGGGTGTGTGGCTATGTGGGTCGATTACCGATACTGGAAACGGATGCGCGATGGGTATTGCGGAACTTTGATCCAATCAAAAAAAAAAATGTTGGCAATGGAATGGTGAGAGTTGCTGTGGGCTGCCGACGGGTTGCCGACGGGTTTAATAAAGGGGCGGCCGGCGGACTCCCGGCGGGCTGCCGGCGGGGTACCGGCAACAGACGGAAGAGCTGCGTAAGCACCACATGACTTGCCCACTATTTAAGCTGGGGATGGTCGCCGACCTGCAACTGGTTAGGCTTGCTCGATCACTGCCAACGGGGAAATCCATCCCGTGTACCAGCCAGACGGCACTGATCAAGGGAACAACGGAAATCATCGTCAAGAAGGGGGGATGAATCAAAGCTACAGATGGACCAATGGTGGTGATATTGGTTCTTGGAGATCGGGCATTAAACTTAAAACGCTGCAAATGGGGAACCTCTGCAAGAGATCTCTCGACACAACTCCGTGATCTCGGCACCAAAGGAGCTGTCGAAACATGGACAGCGCAATGCGCCGATCGATCCCTCAAACCTTTGTGTTCCGGCAAGCATAGCTACGCACGTCTGATCGCCGAATACAGGGGCACTACGGTCTTGCATTGTGCCACGGGTCCTCCAGCAGTTCTTTTTCTGTCCTTCTCTCTTCCGACAGCCATGATAGCAACTTCCGCGTGAACTCTAAATAGAGTGCTTGGTCTTCGCCTTGTAAGCTGCTCAACTGATTCAAGCGAAGTAGGAGGTATTTTATAGTCTTTTAATCTCCCTGCATTAATGTGATTATCAGTTTCTTCACAACCCTGGGACGAGTGAGTGTCACCGTCCGCCTCAAAGAGAAGCTCGCTGTCTCTTCCCTTTTGCAGAAGCTCCCGCGGCAGGCGGCCTTTGTGAGCAACCATCTGCAAGAGCTACAACACATTGTCCAGCCTGTCTCCTTCATCTCTGCTTTCGAAGGGATGTTTGCACTCGAACATATCCCACAGCTATTGTGAATCAGCGAAGAACTTGTTTTTCTAGAATTTGACGCAAAGCACCACGACGTTTAGGTTCCAAACATCGACTTTACTATCAACTGGATAGAAATTGAAGGATCTGCAAGTGGACAAGCTCTTTCCTTCGAGCTCTTGTGTGCTGTCGACCAGCTCGAATGGGCGTGAGAGGCACATGGGAGGAGGCGGAAGACGCGGACGACTCGGAGCGAGTGCGCGTCGCATCATTGTGAGAAGAACGGCCACATGCGCTTAATCTTCAGTATAAGAGACCGACCACCGCATGGAAGGAAAATTAGCAGGCTGACAGCTGCGGCCATAAACGAGTATGCGATGCTTGACGCGCGATATCGAGTCCCAAGACAGCTTTGGATGCTACGAGAGCAGCGTTTGCGCAGACCGTCGGGCACTGATGGAGCGGTGGCAGATCAAAGATGCTAAGCCTCATTGGGGAACATTCCAGCACATGAGGCTTCCCTCCACTTCGACCGTCCGGACCCCCAGTCGGGCCTACGAATTTACGGGCCGCAGAAATTGATCCATGGGGGCATCAGTCCTTGGAGCCGGCGCATCCCTATTAATACGGCAATGAGCGGCGCGTAGTCCTCCCTCATGTGAAAAATGTGGAAACCGCGGCGTGCAGCTGCCACCTGCCAACAATTGAGTTAAATATCCATTGCCTATCGCTCGATGAGGGAATTCCTTTCGAAGCACTTACTGCCTAGTGGCTGTTGAAGCGAGCAGGTAATCTCAACTTCCCGGGTGTTGAGGAGATTATCACGATCTCGCGTATTGTGAGCTCTGTCCCGGCTGGAACAGCACATATCAAAACACAGAAACATTTCCCTCATCCTTTGAAAGTTCTTGGTACCATTCTTCCAATCTGCACTTACGGAATACCTTCACATTCTCACCCTGTTCAGCAAACATGTCCTCGGTTGCCAAGCGCTTCGTCTCATTTACCGGAAAGTTCAAACTGAATGATGTCAGAGATAGACATGGACTGGAGCAGACGAATGCCACGCCAGGTCTTTGGCTGAGGAGCGATAGAAAGTGGCAAGTGATGCTCAAAATACCTTCTTTTTATGTCATCGTCTAGTTGTAGTGTAGGGTTCCTGCTTCAAGCAAGCCAGAATCAAGTACGTCTCATTGAATAGTTCCCCCTCGCGCGACTGAAGAGGTGCGCGCCACTTCCATAAGTAATATGGTAGAGGCATGGAGCTTCATAAGCCACATACCAACCCCAACGACTCCCAAGACTTTGTGACCGTGCAGCTATTCGACAAGAGCGGCGCCAAGCTTGAATCTATTCATGTATGTAAATAAAGATGGAATCTATAATCGCAAGCCGGTCATGTTCGGGCAGAAGTGAGAGGACCAGAAGATGCACATTCATCACGGATGGGTAGATTAGCTTTCTGCGCCATTGTCGGGATCACTGAGTTGTTGTCGGTTCTATACTCCTTCACCAAGCTTTCTTTCTTGTGGGGGTGGGGGTTCAAGTGGCTAGTTGCATCATGTGGAATGGTTGTCGCTTCCATCAATGGCTAGTACTGTATGTAGTGCCTTCAGCAGCAAGCAGTTAGTAAATGTTGCAAAGGCCAACCGCCCCTCCGCTTACGCAAATCCCAGATCCGTGCTCGAGAGCCGCGGCCTCCCCACAAAAAGTGTCCAGACGCCATGGATATCCCCACCGGTCTCCCACATTACCAAAAAGCATAATTACCACGAACGGAAAACTCCATTTTTCCTCTACGTCCGAAGTTGTGGGCGATCGCAATGCGAGAGAAACACCGTTGCTCAAATAGAGCTCGGCGCCTTCCCCTTTGCGGTAAGTAAGGGGTGACGATTTGGGCGAAGATCTGCCCTGGTGCCCGCGCACCAACCACGCCAACCCACTCATCCGGCAAGACCTGGAATTCTTTGGGCGGTTCTGGAAAAGCCAAAATCTCAGACATCGTCGTATCGGCATGCTCTTACAGTTCTCTTGGCCGCCTTGCACGCCGCATCGTCGCGTGCGTAAATACTATTACATACTCCTCCCCTACGCCAACCAGTCCGTGAGCGGAGTCGAGGTATCATCGGAAAACGCAACGCACCGAAGCCGCAGAAAATCTTTTACACATACACTCCTATCCCAGCTTTTCACTCCGCCAGCCCGCCCTACAACACCCTCGCAACCTCCGGATTGCTGCAGAAGATGCTCATGCAAATCTCCCCAATTACTCTCCCCGCTTCCAGCAGCCTCCGCTCCTTCTCCTCGCCCGTCCGGACCTCGCAGTCCTCACTGATGCGGTGGTACGCTAGCACCATGCGCGGAATCAAGAACGCCTTGCCGGCGAACTGCGTCGTGCGCAGGCGTTCCTCCGCGATTTTGACGAAGCACTCGATCAGGTTGATGACGCGCGCCTTGATGCTGGGCAGGGCGCGGACGAGGTTCGGCGAGGAAGGATTGGCGTCGCTACCAGCGTCGCGGATGAGCTCGTGGCAGAGGTAGAGGGCGGCGTAGAAGCCGGCGTTCTTGAAGAGGATGCCCGAGGTACGCATTGAGTTGATGCAGACGAGGTCGGCGAGGAGGTCGTAGGGCGGCGGCGGTTGGCTGGGGTTGACGGCGGCGGCGTTGTTGTTATTGCTGCTGCTGGACTCGGCCGGCGGCGGCGCCATCTGCTCGAGGATAGAGAGGGCCGAGGTGAGGCAGACGTTCTGCGAGAAGGCGAACTTGGGGTCACCAGCGATGGCGAAGGGGACGTGCAGCGTCAGCATGTACCGGTTGTAGAGGAACTTGAGGATCTCCTTCCGGCAGCTCGGGCTCTCCGCGTCGAGGCCATGGAAGGATTCGCTGAGCTGGTTGGTGAGGTTGAGAACTTTGTCGTAGTTGCCTTCCGGAATTATGGCATTGGCGGAGCAGGCTATCTTCATTCTGGTGTTCAAAGAGCTGAGCATACGGGCTTGGATTGAGACAGGCGCCTGGCTTCGGTCGCCATGAGATTGGTTGGTTTCATGGGGGCAGCGGTCGGGAGGGTCGTCGCTGAGATCGGGAAGGAATGTGTCCCAGTCCCCGATGCGAATGGTAGGGAGCATGCCTGCATTGAGGCAGAATTGGAGATCTATTTCAATTATGGTGAAGAAGATCCTCCTGCGCAGTTCGTGGTCTTCTTGCGGGATGCCCTTGAGCTTACTGGGGTCGCGATGGAGGCCCATGGCTAGAGCAACTTTGACAAGCGAGCCAGAAGACACCCACTCTGCCGTCTCGCTGAGCGAATATACCTGTCTAAGATTGACGATGAGGCAACCGGCCTGCAAAGTGCTCATCATACGTTCGTTTGTTTCGGCGGCGGCGCTCTGCCATGCCAATCCCAGCCGCCACCACCTTGTGATCTTTGAGCGGGGAATAGGCCTCTCTTCGTTTGGCAATGTGCTATTGCCGGTGCAGATGACGAGAAGCAATATTACGACGAAGACAAGTCTGGCTTGATTCGGCGCCTGCCAGAAGCTTTCGTACTCTGACCAGAACCGGCAAGGTTCAAAGAGGGGATACATCCTCTCAAAGGTCTTGAAATAGTTTCCGACTAGAAGGTCAGAGACCTCTCGGGAAGGGACTTCACATGCTAAGCCCGAAGGAGGGATCTCTTCCTGGTCTTGGAGCATGAGGTTCAGGCTGGTGAGGCGTTTGATGCGAATGTAGGACAGTCGCTCGCTAGTTTTGATTGGAGAATTTTCATGAATGTACCCCATGATGTGGGAGAACTTATGATCATCAGGATGTGCGGATTCGACGTGTTAGCTGTGCAGCACTTACCTTTGATATTAGCCAAGGACAACTGCTTCTGCCGAAGTAAATGCTCTCTTCATTAGTCAGATAGAGCGCATACTCGGGTGCGGTTCTTGGTTCCACCGCCGAGGCCTGAGAATTCCCAGGGCCGTTTTGATCATGATCCTTCTCGGTTGAAAGGGTAGGTGCAACGGATTGCGGCCGTGCCAATGCTTGCGGAGAAGCAGAGATTGGGGTAGCCAAGGCTCCAGGCTCAGATGTGGTTCGTTGTGGCGGGGCAGGGCCAGAGGGGCGGGCCGGAGGGAAGCCATACAAGGTTTCGAGGCCACCTGAAAATGACTCCGGGGTGGCTAGAGCGGCTGGGGCGGAAGGCGAGCCGTACGTGGAAGCCGGGCCGGAAAGGGAATTGGACGGGCGTGGGCGATTGACGAGCGACGGGCTGGATGCGGCGAAACTCCGGGCAGCGCTGGCTCTTCTGGGGCTGCTGACTACAGAATTGGTGTCGCCAGGGCCTGGCGGAATGTCGATAGGATAGGAGCATTGACGGTCCCATCCGCGGATCCGGCAGCGCTTGCAGGGCCGCTCGTGGTCGCATTTGACCTTGCGGCGACGGCACTGGACGCAGCTCAGCTGCTGCCTGGGCCTGCGCTGTGGGGTCCCATCATCGGATTGATTCATGTCGGGGCTGCTGACGGCGCATGGGTCAGGTGGATTTGCGGCTTTGGGTGCGCGACACGGGCGAGGGCGCGAGGGGGGAGCTCGTTAAGTATCTCGGCCTCGGCTGGGCAAGTCGGGCCCCCGCTCGGATCTCGTCCTCGGCTTCGGGCATGGATTCTGCCCACAGTCTAGTTTTCCGGCCTTGGAGTCCAAGTCCGAGCAACCTTTCTTGCGAACTCGGCAATGAGAGCTACGCAGGAGATGCCTCTGAACTAATGGAGATCTCCCGCCCCCCAAAATAGCACTTTTACGTAGAGCAGAGAATAATGCATCACATGTTGAGAAACTCGGGGCAGATTCCGAACTACCTTGGCTGGGATCTTTCTCCCTTCGACTTGGAAAAAAAAAAAAAAAAATCAAAAGAGCGCGGACATCGGGTGCAGAAATGCTCTACTCTTTCCAGACGCACTCACAACATCAGTCGCCATCTCATCTTCCACACAAGCGCAGATCTAGGCCCGGAGGCACGTGATTGGCTGGTGGCTTGCGCAGCGTGTGTACTGCACGCGCTCAGGAGTGGCTGTCGGCGCTGCGTTGTTTGAACCGGGCAGAAAATGATCAAAGGTAGTCGGAAACTTCTATCGATGACGTTGGCATTTGCACAACGGGATGACGCAATATAAAAGTGCGGGAAGAAATAGAGGGCTGGATTCAGCTACAGAAAGTGCAGTATCACCGGGCCTCAGGCACGCTTTTGTTGATTGGTCCGCTGGATCCTCGAGGCACCAGAAAGCCGAGACACTTCGCCCGCGTCACGAGAAATCACGCAATCGCCAGCCCGCTCCACAAAGCCCCATCATGACCGTCACGGTTCGCACGCACCCTTCCCGCTCTACAAATTGCCTCTTCGGGAGAATCGCAAACGCACTGACGTCATGCTTTGTTGTAGGACTACAAGTACCACGGCGAGGAGCCGCTCAATCGCGAGCCCCCGCTCGACGAACTGATTACCAGGTGAGTAGCACGAGCCACTGCGAAGCCTGCCTTCAGCATGGCCGATCTCTCGGGGCCGTGCAACTTGAGAGAATATTCCTGGAAATCTTCGCAGGTCCCAGCCTCGATGTTTCGTCGCCATGCTGAAGTCGCCGCTCCCGCTGACATGCGAGCTGAAGAGCGCCTCTTACCAGGCGAAAGCCCCACGCTTTATCGCCTATTGAGCATTTCCCCGCGTGCTACGAAGCTAACCATGTCTTCCTACGCAGCTTCATTACCAAAAAAGATGGCTATGACAGAAACCATGGGTAAACCTTCCGCACCTATCCCGCAGTTCCAGCACTAACAAGAAGCCTTCTGCTATGTAGACCTATCCCCATTATAGATGCTAAAGACCACCGCGTCTCGGTCGACGGCGCCGTCCGCGATCCGCTGTCCCTCTCGCTCGCCGACCTCCAAGCTCTCCCGCAGCACAGCGTCATCTGCGCCCTCCAATGCGCCGGCAACAGGCGCCACACAATGCGCACAGAGATGAAGGAAGTAAACGGCATTGACTGGTTTGACGGCGCCGTCATGAACTGCAAATGGCGCGGCCCGCGTCTGCGCGACGTGCTGCTCAAGGCCGGCGTGGAGATAGAGAGGGCAAAATGGGCCGATACCCACGTCGCCTTCGCATGCCACCAGACGCCGTGCCAGGATGATGAGTGGTATGGCGCCAGCATCCCGCTGGCGAGGGCGATGAGCGAGGATGCGGATGTGCTGGTTGCCCTGGAGGTGAGCCGCCCTCTGCAGCAGGCTGAGTAAACGAAGAGGCCGCAATCGTTTCTGACTACGGCGAACAGATGAATGAGGTGCCGCTGACGCCGAATCACGGATATCCCGTCCGCATCGTGACGCCCGGCATTGCGGGCGCCCGCTCGGTGAAGTGGCTAGACCGCATCACTGTCCAGAGCGTCGAGTCCGCCAATTTCTACCAGCAGCACGACTACAAGATCTTGCCGCCGGAAGTTGACTCGCCAGAGAAAGCGAAAGACTTTTGGCACAGAGTGCCAGCGATTCAGGATATGCCTGTCAATTCCGTCATTGGAATGCCGACCAATGGGGCCACGGTGCGAAGGGACGAGGACGGCAAAATCGAGGTGAGGGGCTACGCGCTTCCGAGCGGGACAGGTGGACCAGTCGTCAAGGTTGAGGTGAGTGTGGATGGCGGGAAAGCTTGGCAGGATGCGCAGATTTTGGGCAGAAATGATATGATTGAGGACGGAACGAGCTTGAAGTGGGCGTGGTGCTTATGGCATGCCAAGCTGGAGGCAGAAAAAGGAAAAGGGAAAAGGATCTTGAGCCGCGCTACTGATAAGGCTGGAAATGTGCAAGAGGAGCGTTCGCAGTGGAACTTGCGAGGATGTGCCTACAATGGATATGGCGAGGTAAAGGATGTGGAAATTGTCTAGACCACGCGTCTGTAATGACCGTGTATCTGGAAGGAAATATTTGGTCACAATCTGACAAGGCGCTTCGCAACTTTATGAGCGACAGGGCGAGGTTTCCTGCGTACGGAAGTCCAGGTACGGGAGTATCCGAATATATTGAAGCCACAAACTTGAACACAGCTCTCATATCAAGATCTTCGAGAAGTAGATCACGGTTGTCTACATACAGTACTGGTACTTAGGGCAGCTGCTCGCTTCAAGGTCCAGGTATCGTGACTGTTACTGAAGTATCTGCGCATCGGCTTCTTCCGCGGGTGCCGCTAAACCTGGAGCACTTGTCTGTACTGGAGGTCACTCGCTTCCTTAGTGGCCAATGCGAGATCGCGACACTCCTCTAAGAGCACAATACCGGAGAAGGCGGCCATTTGACTTATTGAAAGTCCGTGCCACAATAGACAATGGCATATGGGTTCTCATAAAACACCTAAGCTGCGGCTCCTTCCGCTGCACATCTGCATCCACCACCTGAACTTCGATCAAGAGCACTACGTTGCGGGACAGACAAAGAAGCAGAGAGAGCGCACATACGAGAACATCAAAGCTTTGAACAAGGTCCGCCAGTGTGCCGGTCAAGTCAGAAGATGTGAACGTCCCAGCAATGCGCTCTCACTTCGCATACCAGCCAGGCCACTGCAGCCCTGATCCTGATTTGCACTCACAGCTGAGCCTCTCTTGTCCACCTCTCCAACTTCCGGTGGCACCTTTGGCTTACCTTTTCCCCGGTTTCGGCGATGCGTTCGACAACGTCGGTGACGCGTTGAACGACTTCGAAGGGCCGCCTTCACATCCTCTCTCAACCTCCGCGACGACCATTCCCGCAGTCGGCCATGAGCATCCACTCCGTAATATTGCGAGCCACCACAATATAGAGCGTACGAATGGCCCTTCCCCTACCGTTTACCTCCTCACTCCTCAGCCTCCGGTTTCGACCGATGCACACGGTGCTCTTCCAGCCATGCAATGTCACAACCCCCCGCAGAACGCAAGCATGAACCAGGCGCCACAATACGGAAACGCAAATTATCACACCTCTACCTCACTCTCAGCCGCGATGCAAAATGCGCAAGTCAATCGCTCACCTTCATCAGTACAGCCAAGTGCGCGCCAGCAGGGCCAGCCGGCTAACCAGTACCATAACCACATCATTACGCATCCGTTGGAGCCCCAAGCTGTCCACCGCTCAATGTTGTCCCAGGAGCCGCCGCAGTCAGCGCCGCAGCAGCATGCTCAGCCGCCGTTCATCCCGGCAAACATCCCCCAGGCGAATCGCATCCAGGCACCGCTCATTGAACCTCACCCGCTCTCCCCCTCTTTCGGCGGTAAGTTCAAGCTGATCCACCATCCCATGAGCGAGAAGGATATTAGTGGCCTCTCTATGTCAACCATGTCGAGCCTACAGCGTCTCTTCATGGACTTTGAGTACCGCGACCTCTCTGCAGATTTCATGAAGACTCTCGTCCCTTCAGATGCCGGCTACCTGCGCGACTACCTTCACGCGCTCAACGCCGCCCGTTTCGAGAGTGCTAAGCGGCTGCACAAGCAATGGTCCGCCGTGGTACGCGCTAGGGCCGAGCGCGCCGCCTATCTTGACGAAAACGGGGACCCCGTAGGCTGGCAGCCAGATGCAAATGAAGTCCCCGGCGGCAGTTATTCTGAAGTGTGCATGTTAGACCGCGAGGCTCGAAGAGTCGTAGAGCAGGCGCCCAGCAACGTCGGCCCGCTGCCGCTGGTACAGTGGGATTTCGTACAGCTCCGCCAGATCAGGGGTCCGTCGTCCCGTGAGTGGGAAGAGTTTGTGATCGATGCAGTGGGAGACCTGAGGAAGGTGAGGGATGGTATAGAGAAGACGGCCAAGCAGCGGCAGAAGACCACCGACCAGGACGAAGATAGCGAGGAGGATGATCTAGTAATCACTGGATCCAGGGTCCGTTCCGATGCTGAAATCCAGGTTGATCTTCGTCAGAAGAGACAGGGGCAGAGGTCTACCACGAGCCTAAGTGGACAGCTGCGGCCGGCTGCTGCTGTAACTAAGAGAAAGGCCTCTGATGGCCACCCAGGTGGTGCTACGCACACAGCTAAGAAGCCCAAGAGAGCTGCAAAGAACATGAAGAGCAAGGCACCAAAGAGCAACATAAAGAATAAAGGCACAAAAAAAGGAGGGAAGGGTAAGGCCAGCCTCCAGGACCCGAGCCAGATCGGAGCTGCCGGTAGCAGCTCACCCATTGGCGTCAACCCTCCGCCGTTATCCGATTACCCAGTGGATGACTTCGGCACTAGCACCACCGCGACAGTCCCAGATAAGTACACTCAGATGCCTGCTGCTCAGACCAGCACGGGAACCTCCGGAAACCTCAAGACTACTTCACAGTGCAAGCAGGAAACCGACTACCCTAAGCTCTTCTCAGCGCTTAACCAAGCCAACCACCAAAATATCGCCAGCGCCATGGCCAACCCAACCAACGGCGACCCAAATACCACTACACAGCCAAAAATCCCGATCGCCGACTATCTTGACCTTTTCTCGGCCTTCCAGCAAGCCAACGCTGAGAATACTGCCGGTGCCTCCACCAATGGAGCCAACAACGACATCACCTCTGCTCCGCAGACTCGCAGTGAAGTTACCCATTATGCTGGGCTCGACCGAAACAACCTCGAGCCCATCTTCCCCAGCTCCGTCAAGCAGGTTACCCACAACACTGGTCACAGCGGCCACACGTTGATCGCACAGCCAAACAACCCATACCTCTCTTACTTGACCTCAAATTTCGGCACGCAAATCGAGAGCGCGACGAGCCACAACATCTCCAACAATAGCGGTACTACCAACGACAGCTCCGTTCCTGCCGCAAAGCTGGCCCAAAAGAAGAAGAACCAATGGTCCAATGAGGGCCTTACTGAGCGCTGGAACAACCTCAAGGATCAGGCCAATGCGCAGACGCCTGTGAGCGAGCAGCACGTCCACAGTGTTTCTGCTTCCCAGCGCAGTTTGTCTCCTTCTTACCAGACTTTTTGGCAGCGCGACGGTCGTAGCAGTCAGCAGGGCGCCCACTGCTCGGAAACCGAGATCATCAGCAGCCGCCCTACCCTGGTTTCCCAAAACACTATTCCCCTAGCTCAACAGACGCCTCCTCAGTTCAATGGCATTGGTATTCAACATGATGAACAGCAGTCGGGACAGGGCACAGACACCCCGGAGATCCAAATCATCGGCGGCCAGAGCTTTACAGAGCAGCTGGAGGGCAACACCGATGCAGAGGATGACGAGGACTACGGCGACCTATTCGATGACTGATAAGGAATCAAAACGGCGCACCTTTCTTTCCAAACATTGGCAGGTTTTGATCTTCAGGGCAAGCGGAGCGCAAGTATTTATTTACCGACAAGACGACGAAACAGAGATTTGCTTAGAGAGGGAAGAGGCCGGTAATCCCTTCTCGAGTTTCTTTTGCCTTGGCACCCCTGATACATACTTTCATTTCTCGAAAATTGGCTTTTGATCCTTGTCCCGCTTTCAAGGTTGAAGCTGGTGTAGCTTTTGCATGGCGAACGGACATGATTTGGCACCATTTCAGAGCGCGAACGAGCACGCACTGAGATTGGCATTGGCGTGAGCATCACGGCAAGGATGGACGGAACGCGACTCTTCTTGACAGCCATTTTCCGCTATGACATTGCTGTGGTAAGAACAGTATTGGAACAGTTCGGATCTAGAAGTGTGCTTGCTATAGATGCTAGGTTTGTAGATAGCTTACTTCTACAACTTTCTCTTTTCCAGCCATCAATCCTCAAGAAGAAATTCAGCACAATGACAACTGAGTAGAAGCGTATGGTTCTTGTACGAATAGTACGAGTGAGGCGTTTTGCGAATGCATAATTAGAAGTGATTTTGTGGCGTCGGTAACCCACTGGATGCCCGTCGGCCAGTCCGTGATCGTGTAAGAAGGTTAAAAAGCAAATTCTTCCCACGTAGACACGTTTGAGTAACATTGAATGCTTATCTCTGAGCTTGTTAATACAAGTCTGAGCCTCCCTCCCGTTCATGACTCAAGCGAAGTCTTCATTTCTCTTCCCAGACTTGGTTTGACCGAGGTCTCATTTGGAGCTATGCTTTCAACCACATAGAATCCGCAAGGTGTTTCGAGAAAACAGTGGCAAACTGGGATACTGCAAACGTATTGGGGCCAAATTATAACAAGCCATGGGACATGTTTGATTTGAAAAATCTAAGAGGATCGTTGTGCAAGCGATGGTTAACGCGGATGACTTTCTGCATGAAAGCTTGACGAAAGGACTATCCTCATTCGATGCAAGCATTCTGCGAGACCACTCCGCTGACAAAAATATATTCCTGAGCAACGAAGACAACTCCCTCATTGACATGATCCAAACGATATTTGAGCTTCATCTTGATGTTTACCAAAGAAACCTGGACCGGATTCACAAATGCCAACGTTGCCACTGCGTCATCTCTCGAACAAGCACTGACCCACGCCATTGGGGTCAGTTTTCCACGCAATGTCTCGGAGCAAGACTACGCATTCTATAATGAAGCCTATGTCAAGGCAATGGAGCCTATCTATCAGAGCCACTCCGAGGACCTCGATGTGGTAACACTCTACGCCGATGCGTTGATAAACCTCGCCCCCAAACATCTGTGGAATAGGAAGACAGGCGAGCTTAATGCTTTCCCCCGCACACTGGATACAGAAGAAGTCATTGAACAAGCCTTTAAACATCACCCCTATACCCTCCGCCATCCTGGCCTTATCCACATGTACATCCACCTTATGGAGACGTCGCCGGCACCTGAGGCTGCGCTCCCCGCGGCCAACCATCTCCGCAACATGGTCCCAGACGCCGGCCACCTCAACCACATGCCCTCGCACCTCGGCTGCCTGGTAGGCGACTACTGGCCTCCATCACCGCCAACACGGCCGCCACGCTCGCCGACGAGAAAAATACCGCATCGCATCGCCCGCCAACGCCCTGGACTTCTACACCTTCCGCCGCGAGCACAACCACCACAGCCAGATCTACGCCGTCATGAAGGTCGGCCGATATAGCACGGTGATCGCCGCCGTCTCGCGCATGGAGCATTCCATCCCCGAGCAGATCCTGCTCACCACGCCCCTGCCGATGGCCAACTGGCTCGGGCTCTTCCACTCGGTGCGCTTCCATGTGATCATCCGCCTCGGGCGATGGGACGATCTCCTCGCGCAGCTCTTCCCGCCCGAAGAGAAAGCAGGCCCTCTACTGCGTCACCACCGCCACCCTGCACTACGCCAAGGGCATCGCGCTCGCCGCGACCGGCGCCGTGGTATGGATGCCCCGAACTACTATGCCGATGTCATGCGTGTTGCGGACGCGATGCTGGATGTCGACTTGGAGTGCCGTGCCGGGAATTATGGCGGCACATTTGAGCGGCCGAGGGAGGCGGTTGGGAAAGAGGACGAGCTGCAGTATAGCGAGCCGCCGCCGTGGATGGTGCCGACGAGGCATGCGCTGGGGCGTTTCCCCAAGAACTCCAGGCGATAGCAATATGTATATGCTTAAACTCTAATGGCACAGTAGCAAAGCCAACACGGCTATTCGTGCTCGAGTTTAGTCCGCCCCTCGACCTCCTTTACCTCAACACCTCAACATCTCAACATCTCAATACCTTAACACCTCAGCATCGGCCTCGCCTCGCAGCTCCAAACCTACTTCGACTATCTCTCTTATATAGCCGCTTCGCTTTCTATCCCTACCCATATCTCCCTGCTGTCCTCCTCACGCCTCTCGATACGTGTCCTTTTTACCTTTCCTTACTTTCTCTACAGCACACATCTCCTTCGTCCGCTTTCTTGGGTAATCCGCTATTTCGTACCTGAGTGCAATCTCGTAACCGGCTTACACGCTAGCCCCTTGGCTTACAGTCCTTGTGGCTTCATAGGGCCTTCTTCACTGAAGGGGTAAGTTGAAGGGTGGGCCGTCTGGGACACGGCGTAGGTTAGTCTGGCCGCCGAGGGTACGGCGGCGCTTAGGAATGGCGATAGGGCCACTTCGTCACCCTGAATTTAGGGCGGCTTTGGAGCAGGGTGAAGTGGATGAGGCAGCAAAGGCATATGTGGCAGACTTGGTGCACGACACGGGCATGCCGCAGGCCAAGAGGCATCCCGGGAATGTTGGGGCGTTGCGGGGGTATAATGAGTGTTTGGTGAAAATGGGGAGGGTGGAGGAGGCGCAGAAGATGGAGGAGCAATTGGAGGCCGCGCGTAAGGCTGCTGACGTCGAGATTAAGGTGTCATATTTCTGTCGTAATCGAGAACACCGGTGGTAATGGGCGTTTATCAAGGGGGATGTTTAGAAAATTCGAAGTCAATACTCTTGATCTGCTCCCTCGCTCTCCTCAGGAATTTCAAGTGCTTAGTTCGATTTGTCGAGGCAACAATCAATAAAGGACGAGAGAGAATGCATCTAATGGGGAAAGCAGCAGCAGAAAGAACGGAATCCAAATAGCAACGCCGAGCACCAGAACGCCAATGAAAGCCTCCCGACCAGCGGGGCAGGCTGACCACATCACAATATCAAAACTCTTACAACGTTCCCGAACAAGCCACAAACCCATTCTTCCTCGGCGCATCCTCATGCGTGATCTGTCCCGCGCTTGTGCATCGATGACCATCGAAGTGTACTATACAGCGAGCAGGTCCTGGATAATCATCAGCATCACATGCTCCACATCACCTCAAACATGAAAACCCTCAAAGGACTTGAAAGAGGGTGGCTTGCCACCCGTATACGTATACGTACCACCGGGACTGAGGGGAAATTCCCAGAGACTATCACTGGTCAGATTGTGGAATATGAACCCCTCGTAGTTGTGGTATTTGCTCGGATAGCGGCCTGTGCTAGCTGTGGTGCTCTGGTATACGTGGTTGCAGGCAGTGCGCTCGCACTCGAGTACATCACTTGCAGTGTACCAGGCACCACTGCAGTTGATGGCGCCGTTCCGGGAATGCACGATGTGCAAATTATGAGGCTGAGCGGAAGTAAAGCGAAAGTACAGCGGAAGAATCACAAGAGGGATGAAGAAGATGATCATAGTCTATGCCGTGGTTGGGAAGACTTGTCAGTGACAACGACTTGAGAGGAGGTCAAGAAAACTGTGGAAGAACTGACTTTGAAGAGCGTCTTTGACATAGCGTGTGAAAAGGACGAGTTCGGGTGGAAAGTACAGGTGAGATGGGGTGGATGAATGAGAGGCAGTGCAAACTGGACGAGAAGTAAAGACTGAAGAGAGTCATTGTGCAGAACTATCTTTATATTGGAACATTTGTGAGCTGTCTACAAAAGCGTGAGGTCTCACTGGATGATCATCTCATGAAAAGCAAGAAACTGATTCAGATCATATGCAAATAAATGCCATTGTCTGCCGCGACTCGAACAAGACATATCAACGACTCGGAAAGACTCTGAATCCCGAGGGCAATGTGCTCTATCTGTTTTCAGACAAGAAGGCGTGTGATGGACCCAAGACATCCGGCCCAGATCACACTCACTTTGTCTGCTCTGCTGCCCATTCCTCATGCAGCTTCTTCTGCCTCTCCCACTCCTTCCTCAGCTTCTTCGTCCTGCTCTTTGGCAGCTCCTCGCCCTTAGCGTCCCTGATCGGCAGACCCTCATCGTCCCATGCACTGTATTCGGCTGTCCTAAACATCTCAATATGACTCAGCTTGGCCTTTTCTGCCAACGCAGCCTTCTTATCCGCCTCTTCCCTCTCCCTCTTCTCCTTAGCGGCCTGCTTGGCCTTCGCTTGCGCCTCCTTCTGTTCCCTTGCAGCAATCAAATCCGCGGAGAGAGGGCGGACGAGAGCAGGCAGCTGCTGCGCGTCACGGTCCTCAAGATAGATGCCCAGGTCCCACAGATGGACGTCACGGAGCTTGTCGCAGAGTGCGAGGAAGTCCTTTGCGGGGGCTTGCTTGTCTGCGAGGGACTTGACATCCTCCTTGAACTGACTGTACACCTCAGCGTAGGGCAGGGACTCAGCAGGCTGCTCGGTGGCGGCAGCTTCCGCAGATGCCAGCTGCTTCACTGCCGACGGGTCGAGAGAGCCAGACTTTGCAGCGTCACGGACAGCATCGCGAAGAGCGGAGACGGGATATACGAAAGGTTGTGCGGGCTCGGGAATGTCAATACCCGACCAACCGATACGGTTTGCATCGGTAAGATCGGCCTTGCCGTCGAGACCGAAGATGGTGACGATCTTAGTGGTCCAGCGACCGATAGTCAAGACAGTCTCGTCTGAAAGCGATGCGCGGGATGCGGCTGCGTTGTAGTCTGTAATTAGCCGAGACACCACCTGCATGGCGGCTGGCGTGTCAAAAGAGTCGCAGAGTGCCTTGTCGAGGTCTGTCTGTGCGTTGCTGAAGGCTGCTTCCAGCGCAGAGTCCTCCTCCGCTGATGCCGCATTCTTAGGCGAGGGATGCCTCTGAAGGTCCTTGACCTTGAAGAAAAAGTTGTTTACTTTGTCTTCCCATGCCGCGCCCTCCTTGACCAGGCCTTCCGTAATCTCAACAGGTTCCTTCCAGCCTCCCAAAAGGAAAACAATGCGTAGGCCACGCGGAGTCCAATCACCACGGCCAAGTGCTTCTCTGATGGTGGTGAAATTCTTCAGTGACTTAGACATCTTGGATCCAGCAATGGAAAGATGTCCCATGTGGAGGAAGTAGTTGATCCATTGGTGGCTGAGGTTGTCATGCTTGCACTCTGCCCAGAAAGCCTCGCTCTGCGCCAGCTCGTTGTCGTGGTGGGGAAATGCAAGGTCGATTCCTCCAGAGTGGATGTCAATCTTCGCGCCGAGGACGTCAGAAGCCATGGCAGAGCACTCGATGTGCCAACCAGGTCTACCTTGGCCCCAAGGACTCGGCCAAGCAGGCTCGCCAGGCTTTGAGGACTTCCATAGCGCGAAGTCGGCATCCGAGCGCTTTTCGGTGCTCTTCTTTGAGAGGGCACCCTCCCCATCAGCCAACAAATCCTTGTCATTCCTGTTCCACGGCTCCAAGCGAGCGTAAGGGTTTCCGTCCCGCTCGAAGGCTTGGATGTCAAAATACACGGAGCCGTCAGATGTGACGTAGCCGAACCCGTTCTTCACGACCTTATCAACAAAGTCCACGATCTGCTGGCTGTACTCGGTGACACGGGTGACGACGTCCGGGTCCAAGCAGTTCAACGCGCGCACGTCCTCCATGAAGCGGTCCTCGAACTTCTTGGTCAGCCTGGTGAAGATGCTGTGGTCATTGGCGTCTATTGTAGACCCGTAAAGAGCGTCGAGGTAGGGGAGCAGCACGTCCTCAGTCTTGGTATAGAAGTCCGTGACGCTGATGGTCTTCGCCTCCGCTAAGATCAGAGCCTCAGCCGCTGCAGAAGCCGTCTTCAAATGCATCTTGACCTTGGCCTCCTTGTCTCCCGGCGGGCCGTCCCCTTCCACGGCCTTGCCCGCCAAAACATGTCCATATGCCTTCTTCGACTCCTCCGCATATGAATCAGGCTTCAAGTCCGCGGGGAGCAAGGACAGGTTCTTCTTCAGGTATGCCTCGAAGGCCTTCTTCGCCGTGGACAGGGTCTCGTCGTCGAGATGCGGGTGCTTCGAGGTAAACTGAGCGAGCAAGTACTGCTGCCTGCCGCGGAGAATGATCTTGTCGTCGACATCGGTGATGTTCATCACGAAGCGCACGTCGAACTTGAAGTAGTCGCGCATAATGCGGCGGATGATGTCGGTGCTAACATAGTTGCGGGCGTGGCCCAAGTGAGCGTCGTCGTAGACGGTGGGACCGCAGGCGTACCAGGTAACCTTCTTGTCCTCAATGGGCACGAAAGGCACCTTGGAGCGGGTCAGGGAGTTGTATACGTGGAGCGGCGGGAGGTCTGGGCGGGCTTGCGGCGGCTGCCACGGAGGCTGGGTGCGGGCGGCCATGGTGCGCACAAGAGGCCGGAGGGGTGCGAAGGAGCGGATTCGGAGGGCGGGAGCGGGTTGCAGGCGGCGGAGCAGCAACGGTGGCATCTATTTCATTGTTGCTCGTACTTTTGGTGAGTCAGTGCAGCACGTCTTCGTTTTGACGCACCTGCCCGCGCGACCTGAACGCAGAGATCCCTGCGCCGATCGCTCGCGGGGCAGCCGCGTCCGCGACTTTTTTCGACGCCGCCGCCGATTCCCTACGCAAACGTCACAAAAGCGCGCGCGCACGCCAACCATGCCCTCCTCCCGCCCTTCGCCCTTTCTCGACCCCGGCGCAAAGACACAGGATGGCCAGCTCGCCCTGGTCCACCTCAGCCGCGAGCATCTCACTCCCGTAATTCTCAATGCCTCGCCCGATGCGGTATCTGAATACGCAGAAGGATGCGTCGTCAACACCCGGTTCGGCTCGTTCCCTCACAGCGCGCTGGTGGATGTACCGTGGGGCATGCAAGTGCGCGCCGCGAATGTCGACACAGGGCGGCGGGGCAAGAAGAGCGCTAAGAAGCGGAAGCGTGACGAGGATGCTGCGGGCGACGATGATGACAGCACGGCGTTGGTTTCCCGCCGGGGTTCCTCCTCCCCACAAAACACAAGGCTGATGTTTACACAGGAAAGAAGTTGGCTTCGCTTCTACAGGATTCGCCCACCTTATTCCTCCCACACCCGAGACTTGGACCATCTCTCTACCGCACCGCACACAAGTAGTGTACACCCCAGACTACAGCTACGTTCTGCAGAGGCTGCGAGTCAGGCCCGGTGATACATTAATTGAGGCCGGAGCAGGTAGTGGCTCCTTCACGCATGCCTCTGTGCGCGCAACATTCAACGGATATCCTCTTGCGGAAGAAGCAGAGCAAATGAATGGCTCAGAGACAAGCAAGAAGAAGCGCAAGAAGTTCGGCCACGTCTACAGCTTCGAGTACCATGAGCCTCGTGCTATCAAGCTGAAGGAAGAGCTGAAGGAACATGGCATGGACCAGCTGGTCACTGTCACCCACGCAGACGTCTACAACGACGGCTTCAGCAACCCAGAAGACGGCACAGTGCCGCAAGCTGATGCGGTATTCTTGGACCTCCCTGCTCCCTGGATGGCCCTCAAGCACCTCACTCGTACCCGCGCTGCCGCGAAGTCGGCGACCACGAACTCAGATACCCCAGAACCGACGTCCGAAGGGCCCCAGGAGTGGCGGTCTCCCCTCAATCCGCGCAAGACCGTCCGCATCTGCACCTTCTCCCCCTGCATCGAGCAAGTTCAGCGCACGGCCTCGGAAATGCGGCGGTTGGGCTGGGTTGACATTGAGATGGTCGAGGTGTTGCATCGCCGTATCGAAGTCCGCCGCGACCGCATCGGCTTGCGTGAGGAGGGCCTCCGCGGCGTGAACGCCACGCCTGCCACCGTCGAGGAAGCACTCAACCGTCTGCGCGAGGTCGAGGGTCGTATCAAGAACTTCCACGAGACCATGCATGGAAATGCTGCCGCGGCGGAGAACAGCGAGCAGACTGGCGACTCGGACCAAACAAAGGGATGGGGCAAGGAGAGCAAGGAGCAGCGGCTGCAGAGGCTTAAGGAAGAGGAGAAGCAGCGAAAGACGTTCAAGGAAGGCAGGCTAGTGCACAGGACAGAGCCGGAGATCAAAACCCATACGAGCTACCTGTGCTTTGCCGTGCTGCCGCGGGAGTGGACAAAAGAAGATGAGGAGAAGGCCAGGCGGAAGTGGGATAATTATGGGGTGAAGGGGAAGTTGGACGGGACGCAGAAGAAGCAGAAGACTGAGGCCGATGATGGAGCATAGGTTGATCTCGGACAAGGAAGGTCTGCGGTATGGAGGTACACTACAGACATACACAGGAGACAGGTTCTGGCCGTTGATGTGCTGTTCTCATCCATCCTCATGGTTGAGATCAATCCTATGATTCATATGGATGGACTTGAGCGGAGTGTACGAGGTCTATGGACTTGATCTCCAGTACTGACGTAGCAGAGCTATCCGTGCCCCTCAATATCATTGTCAAGTACATTCGTATGCTCCTCACGCACAGACTTCATTCTCTTGCGGCCCACACACTGCTGTTCGTAGCCATGTTTACGATATTCCTTCATGGTGATTGCTGTTTCCATTGGAGCCTCATCTTCAGCTCTCCCCAGGGATTGACTGGAGGCTCACGCTCCGCACGAGTGACCATGAAAGTCTCTATGCCGTTTCTGAAGCCCTGGGGAGAACGTCATGGCCCGCGCAGCAGGCATGTGGTCTGGGCGTAAGAGTGCGCGTAAATGTCCTGCTGCAGTGACGTGGAGTAGTACTTCCTCCCACTACGTGGAACTGGAAAATATTATACTATTTTCTATTTCTCTCAGAAGATGTCGGAGTTTCCATAGGAGCCTGAAGCGCACTGTTAGAAACAAAGAGAAAGGGGTACGGGGGAGGGGAGAGAAAGGAATACCTTTGCCTCCTGCCGTAATATTATTGGCACGTTCCAGGATGTACTCCCCAGCTCTGATAGGCGGGTACTTGGAAGGATTATCCTCCGAGACGCAGTTTGGCAGCGTCTGCAGCAAACCATCAGCACCAAGAATTAGGCCAGAAGGAGAGGGAAAACCTACCTCAACAACCTGGTCGTAGTTGATGCTGAAGAAGAAAGGCACACTGTACCTTGCCTCCTTCGTCCTGTTGACGACCCTGTGCACCGTGCTCTTATACTGGTCGTTCGTCCACCTCATCAAGAAATCGCCGACATTGACAATCAACCCGCCCTCGACCTTGCCGACCGGCACCCACTTTCCTTCCGGGCTCAAGATCTCCAGCCCGGGCGTGCTACTCGGCAGCAGTAGCGTAAAGCACTCGTAATCCGAATGCGCTCCCAGTCCAATCTTGTCATCCTCTCCCTCCTTGGCCTCCACCTCCTTCTCCTTGGCCGGATAATACATCAACCGCGCAATACCCCCGGGATGCGTGACCATCTCATCAAAATGGCCCTCCTCCAGTCCTAGGCTCAGCGCAAACAGCCTAAACAGATGCCTCGCCAGCCCCAAACACTCCCCATAATACCCCCTCACACCCTCGAAAAACCCAGGCAAATCCTCCTCCTTGGGCCACAGATTCGCGCTCTCCCCGGGCGCCAGCGGGGTTCCGTCAAGCTCGACGTAGCGCCCGTCGCCGCACCCATCGACATCGAGCGCGGGCTCGTACCCCCAGTTGAACCCCTCCTTGGACTCGGCGCCGTTCCCCTCGACGAAGGTCGTGTACGCTGGCGGCTCGTAGCCGCGGTGCAGCGTGCTCTGGCGCATGTGGATCGCGTCCTTCTGGGCGGGGCTTAGCTCGTGGAAGAAGCGACGCGCCTGCTCGAGCACCGTCGCGCACGCGCGCTCCGAGATGCCGTGGCCAGTGATGGTGAAGAAGCCCGAGGTCGTGCACGCGGCGCGGATCTGCGCCGCGACGCGCTGGCGGGCGGCGAGGTCGCCGGTGAAGGAGGGCGAGAGGTCGATGGTCGGGACGGTGAAGGAGGAAGGGCCATTGCTGCTGCTGCTGCTGCTGCTGCCGGCGGCCAGGCGCGATGCCAGGTACGAGGCTGCACCTTGGCGCGCGGCTTCGGACGTCGCCTTGTCGAAGGTTGGCGGAGTGTAGGACGGGTGCTGGATCGAGGCTGCCATGGCTCTTGTCGTTACAGCAAGCGCTGTGTGGGATTTCCTGGGCGAGGTAACGCTCCGCGGATGGGAGGGAAAGGGAAATGGCGTGTGCCTCTTTGTCTCTCTTGGCTGGTTTCAGGTGGTCTTCTTGGCCGGCTTTTTCTCTCCTCTTGGAATTCCGACGAGGCCCTGGAAAGTGGGTGTTTTGAATGCAAGGCTTGGTAAGTCAGGAGGCGTTGCTCGATATGTTATGGCATCCTCGTTTGTTGAAAGGTGGGGTTGCAGAAGATTGGCCGGTGATAGAAGTCGTCCATCTTATCGCTTCGCCCCAATGGGCGCCGTTGGATGATGTTTACGTCATCAGCATTACTGCCTGTTTCGGCATCTGCTGTGGACAGCCGAGTTGCTCTGATGTGACTGCTCATCAAAATGGCCGGAGTGTGGAGTTGAGATCTGTCCAAGAGATAAACTCGTCCAGAATGAATTCGGATCTCGCCGAGTGCGAATGCCTTTCTCGGCTTCCGACCGTTGTCTTGCGTCGGCGGAAGTGCATTGGGATCAGCTGTGCAGAAGTACCGAAGAAAGGGCGGCGCTATCAACACACTGGGGTAGGTGAGGAGCTGTTGGACGCATTACGCGTGGACAGTGACATCGGATAGCATCTCAATCTCGCCTTCCAGGGATTCGCTCTATACCTTAAATTGATGGGTGCTTCAGACCCTAGCATGTTCGCAGGCTAAAACAACCCCCTGTTTTCTAGCTGAGGGCTTGAAAGCCCAGCCTGAGAATCGTACGATCGGAGTAGCGACCTACAGTCCATGAAATATTACAATCTGCCGAGCGTACGTAAATTCCGCAGGTTTGCACATTGCAATTGATAATATCAATAGACATCGTAGAAGTGGTCTAGACGCATATGCTCAAAGCATGAGCAGATGGCGGACATAGACAAGTTATTTTACTACTCCCACAATATGAAAGCATACAGATGCTTCCCGTGTCCATGGGTAATTAAAGAATACAGAGCAATGCTCCTGAGATGAATTAATCTACAGTCATGGTTTCTCACATTTGAATGTAGACTGTAATGATCGTTTACATTTTCTGTTGCGCAATACATCCTGTGTATATGCACCGCCCATTTCATATATCTGTGGAAGCCAGCGCCAGTCTATACCCAGCCCTTCACGTTTTCAACACAGAAAACTTTTACCCTTTCTCTCCTTTCCCGGCACACCATCCACACGATGCATATCATTCCATGTACCACTCTACGCAGAGTAACCAAAGCGAGGAGCATTGATAATAATACCCATCAAACACCCAGACACAATACCAGTAACAGGCAGCGTGATGAACCAACCGCAATAGATCCAAGTGACCATGCGCCAGTTAATTGTACGCCAAGTACCAGAGCAAAGGCCAACGCCAACCGTGGCACCAGTGATGCACTGCGTCGTAGAGACGGGCAGGGCCAGCTGTGTAGCCATGATGATGGTGATGGCGCTGCCCAGCTCCATCGAGAAGCCGCGGGAGGGTGAGTGCAATGTGATGCGGTTGCCCAGGTTGCGCATGATGTTATATCCGTATGTCCAGAGGCCGATGACGATGCCGGCGCCACCGAAGGCCAGGATCCAAAGCGGAACGGACTGGTCGGAGGAGATTAGGCCGGTGCGCCAGATGAGGTAGATGGTTGCGAACGGGCCGACGGCGCTATTGTGGACACAAGAGTTAGTGATCCTGAAAATATTAATGTAGCTCAGTGAAGGCTTACTTGGAAACATCATTGGCTCCGTGGGTGAACGAGGCCGTGGCAGCGGTCATGACCTGAAGGAATGAGTACATGTACTCTGCGCGGTTGTCATAATGCGCAGCATGGGCCTCGCGCTCATCGACATTGCCAGACAGGAAATCCTGTTTCTTCTGGGCGGAGACGACATCTTGCTCCACACCGTGGAAGAATGCCCTCTTCGCGAAGTAGAACAGAACAGCGGGGCTGTAGACTGGACCTTCGGGACGTTTCCTCTTGGGTTCTTCTAAGAGCTCGGCTTCCTTAGGAGAGGAAGCTTGCTTAGCCTTAATCGCAGGAGACGCGACTGGACTATCGGCGTCGGAGACGTAGGGTGCTTTCTCGATATCATCAGGATCTGTCTGTTGAGCACGCATACGCTCTGCCTCAATCTCTTCCTTGGTGCGATGACCTGCGTAGAAGTCCTTGATATCTTGAACGCCCTCAGGACGGGGAGGGACCTCGCCACGTTTGAGGAGGAGAGGGCCTTGCGGGATATTATACCACCTCAGAGGCCAGTCTCCATGAATCACCTTGCGCCAGAGGTAAGGAAGGAAGAATATGGAAATTAATAGCGCGACGCCTCCGGCAACACCAAGAACGCAGCCGGCGATTTCGCTGCCGCTGAGGTTGATTTTCTCGGAGGCACCCTTCCAAACGATAAGCACTGTAGTATGCTGTTAGCAGAAGCCACTTTGAGAGAGATGCTTGTGGGTAAAGAAGTGACTTACTCGTCAAGAGGCCCGAGGTCAGAGCAAAGTAGAGTGGAATGGCGTAAAAGGCGTGCTTGACCGGATTCTGCCGCAGCATGACACCATATTTGGTAACCAAGAAGATGATGGCACCAAAGCATGCAGATATGCCGGGCGCGCAAATCCAGGCAAGGAACACGGAAGAGACACCATTGACGGACCAGTTAATGCCGCTTACACCGACAGTAGCGACGCCAACACCAAGCACACCACCCATGATGGAGTGCGTGGTGCTGACCGGCAGACCGACCCTTGTGGCAAAGGTGAGATAGATGGAGGAGGCCACGACGGCGCATACCATGGCCAGCATGAGCACTGCAGGATCGTCCTCAAAGAACTCCGTCTTGATGACCTTCGTACGAATAGTGTCGGCGACACGAGCACCCACACCGATAGCGCCACTGAACTCCATGACGGTTGCTATGCCCATGGCTTGTGCCATGGTCAAAGACCGCGAAGATACCGACGTGGCAAATGAGTTGGCCACATCATTGGCGCCTTGGAGCAACTGTCAGTGTGAAGTGTTCTCCTGGGTTGAGAAGGAATGCAATACCGATGTTGAAAGCGTCAAGGAAGGCAAAGATAAGGCCGATGGCGAAGAGGTAATCGTACTGATGCAGAACCATCTTCGCTGACTGTGTCAAAAAGAGCTGGAAAAGAATGGGCTCTGGTCTGATGCTAGGAAGAGCACACGACAGTGTACCAGAACTTGCGTTCCTTTATACGAGCCGCATGGTTTGATCAAGTAACACCTGAAAACCTGACCGAGGAGCCAAACGCCCGGCTTCCAATGGACAGGCGTCTCGTTTGAACGTGTTTTGCCGCTGTTGCTTGTGTGTGTGAGGCTGAGAGGTTCCGCCGCGATAGTATCTCTTGGGGCATCTTGGACGCTCTTGGGTGCTCCGCTTGAAACGCCAATTAGGCCGGAGGCAGCCCTATGATGTGCCGGCCTCGCTCCTACGAAAGGAATTCTGCCAAGCTTCCGCCCTCTTCTACCCCGAGAAGCCCATGCTGGCATGGCGTCACCCGCGGGCTCGCCAAGATTTCACCCGCTGCCAAGCCCGCTGCAAGGGAAAAGCCAATCAGATCAGTGTGTTTGAACATGTGCTTAAGGTGTTGGACTGCTACACTTTTCATGTCGGTTTCTCCATTACCGAAACAGGTAAGGGTAGGGGTATGCTTCGCTTTGCCTGACCCGCCGCCGGCCAAGGTTCCCGCTCTAGTTTACTGTGGCTGCGGCTATGGCCATGGCGGGAGTGCCGATGATCCGGTTGGCTCCACTGAGATGGCAGAGATGGCTATTACGTGGGTGTTCCCAGGCCTTCCGCGGTAACCAGCCAAGCCAGGCCGAGCAACATGTGATGGGCCAACAGTCATCATGTCGAACTGGGATCAATAACGCCACAAGAGAGTCCTCTAAACACGATGGACAGAAACAAAAACCTGCCAAATCTATTATGGAGCTTGAAAAATAGGAAAGAAAATGTGATTCATAGGAAGATGTGGATTCGGTCGAGTCCGTGGGTATCTTATACAAGGCGCGCAATGGAGCTCCGGAAACCCAAAACACCAAAACTATCCCTAGATGTGTGGAGAACTGAAATGCTCGTGCTGTTCGGCTTGAGCGCAAGCTTCATAAGCCTGGAGAAGCATGTTTGTTCGGCCAGAGGATAAGCCTGAGCTGGCCAAGCTATATTCATCTTCGAAAGGCTCAATGTGTCGAAGGGAAGCGACTAGCATGCTCATGACCGCAAAACCAGATAACCGGAAGGGCTCGACTCTTCCAGAATCTTTACCAGATTCCAGGTTAAATCCTGCATCTGCATAAAGCAGACCACGATCGCCTCAAGATCGAGAGACGGCCAGGATGGTGAAGAAGTGTGGAGCCCTTCGTTCAGCGTGCCGACGTTGCGATGGACTTTTCCGAAGCTTTGACCTTGCGGCGCAGGTACTGTACACGGCGCTTGGTGACCTGTAGCTTCTGACGTACCGTGTCGATTCGTCTTCGTGTGGCATTCAGCTTTGACTGTGTATCGGTGATCATGTCGCGCACACGGCCACGGCTCTCGGCAATCTTTTCCTGGAAACCAACGGCGCGGCGCATGAGAGGGCATGTGAGACGGCGAGGGAATATCTCGAGGCTCTCGCATATCTGCTTCTTGATTTTTGCTTTCTCGAGATCGACTTCGCGTATAAAGTCCTGGGCGTCCTCAAGGCATTTGGTCCATGACTCGACGGCTTCGTGCTCTTTCTCCAAGGCTTCTTCAAGGATTGGAATCAGATCGGATTTCGCCTTCAGCTCGCGCTGGTCGGCCTTCAGCTGTTCATTGAGTCGGGCACGGCGGCCGGTATTTGTGTCGGGGGGCTTCGTCACGTCGCGAGCACGAGGAGCTCGGGCCCGGGCCATGGGGCATAGGGAGGAGGACCAAAGTGGAGCTGACAAGAGGGTCAACGACCGTTCGTAAAGGAGCGAACGAGAAGTGAGGACTTCTCGGCCCGAGGATCGGCACGCGATGGTAGAACGCAGCTGGTTACGCAAAAAAGACGGCAGTGGTGGTTCTGCGGAGCTAGGTAGCTGCCGTGCCTCTCAACCCAGTCCCCCGCGGCAATTGTCGGCTTTCCTTCCGCCGGGCTATCGTTTTTGCGGTCCACAACCGACGCCGCGCCGCGCCCGCACGTGCGCGCAGCATTTCTGAGCCTGCTCCCTGATAGGACTTTGGCGTCCAACGTCGAACCCACCATTCGGATGTCACTCTCAGACTCGTGCGTGCCCTGATGTTAGTCTCGTCTGCACATGCATTCCTTCGTCCTCGCTTTATTCAAGCAGATACTTTTGCGTTCAGGCCTCATAAGTCGTTGCCGATAAAAGTGACCCCGCTCCCCCGCAAACTCAAACCCGCTTCACCTGCCGATGCCACCACGGTCGCTCGCCATTGACATGGAGGCTCCTGCTGCTGTCAAGCTTTGATGCATGTTGCCGCCTTGCTTCGTGACTGGCGTGTTCCCAGCCATCGGCGAGAGCATTTGCTTACACAGAAACACGGCCTGGGTTAAAAGACACGCTGGAATGGCAGGGAGAAAGGTGAAGTTCAAGCTGTCGTCTGGACGTGAATACCATTTGCTTGCCTGGGTGTTCCCATCGGACTAATGCTCCGCTCGTGAAAGGTTATCGGCAGAAGCGTCATGAGTGTGATGGCAGCCGCACATACCAGGGCAAAAGTCAAACATGTGGGCCTGGCATGTCCAGCTCGGGCTCGGCAGCGTCTGCAAATACGACGCACCACGTCTTTACGGAAGGTTTATGCGATTCGCTATTCTGTTACATTTTGCCTCGACGAGTTGATCTACAGGGAGTGATTTTTGTCTTATGTCTCAATTTGCATTTGAAGGAGAAGTGGTCGAGAAGAGAAAAAGGAGAAGATGGTAAATGGAAAAGCACACCAGCATCCAAAGCAAAGGAGGAAAAAGGAGAAGCCCATCCCACCATTTCCCCCCTGAGGCCAAGCTACCGCCCACACCCTTTGCACACCACCTACGCCCCCTTTCCAGTTTCCTGCCTTACCATCCACCGAAAAACCCCCTTACCCCCGCTAACGCTATGCCGCAAAGTTTTGGGGAAATGACATCCGAGAAGAGACCAAGCCAGAAAGATTTCCGCATAGAAAACCATTTGACAAGAAAGAGAGAGAGAGAGAGAGCAAAAGGCTCGCGAGATATAGAAAAAGACGTGTTAAGAAGCCCGAAAAGCAAGCAACTCGATGACGGCCGAACGTGAGACGCCATGCAAAATGACCTTATGTCCGCTTTGTATCCGCCATCCATACTTTTATCGTTCGAAGGAAGCTTCCGAAACACCATTCCGAGAGATCGTATCTCGTTCTATGCCTTTGTGCCAACCTGCCGCCATGCTCCCTTGCACGCAACCGGGTGCCGATTCCGAATTTCCAGGAGGATCCGCATAAATCGAAAAACAAGATGCCCATCCCACGCCGTCGCTAGTCGTTGCTGCCACCCGAATACTTATTTCCCGAAATAGATTATCGATCCGATGTGCGAGAAAGGAACGCAACGACTTTTCTAGATGCCTTTTAAGCGGGAGACTTGTTCGCCGGAGCTCCAACACTGCGGCGAGAGTCATCTCCGACCGAAAGCTGACCAAAGCTGGGCGTCAAAAACGAGAAGGGGTCGTTCTGACCGTCCGGTACACTGCCATTGGAAAATCCTGCGCCAGCAGAGGCCGGGGCTTGGCCGGCCGATGAGAAGGCCGCCTCAGCCGCACGGCTGTCGAAGGGAGAAGCATGCATGCCACCGTTCGGCGCATACTGCGTACCCATAGGAGGGTACGGGCTAGCTGCACCAATTCCCGAGGGCAGAGCGTACGTAGAGGGAGGGCCGCCAAACTGTTGGCCAGGGAAGCCAGCTCCAGAGCCGAAACCACCAGCAGCGCCGAAAGGACCAGCACCAGGCGTACCGGCCATCGAAGGGGGTCCCATCCCGTAGCTAGAAGGCGTATCCATGGGCGAGGGGAACGCCGTGTCCGCGACAATGGCAGCACCAGCACGGCTAGCGCCGCAGCGAAGGCAGCTGACGTTCTTGGCGAAGTTATGATACCCGCATCCTTCAGAACCACACTTCCAATCACCAGCACGGAAGGGGACAATACCACCACTGTTACCACCACGCATGTGGCCAGGCATGCCATGGCCGTGACCCATGTGATGGGGCGGGCCCATCATGCCAGGGTGGCCATAGCCATACGGGTAGCCACCCATTGGGTCGCCAGCAGGGCCACCGGACATGGCAGGGAACGAGCAACGGAAACAGGCTGTGCGACGCTGAAAGTTGGAGAATCCGCAAGACGGGCAGGTCCAGTCACCAGGGCGAGGACGGTTCTTGCTGGGAGGGAAGGGAGTGAGGATTTCAGCGGCGCGGTCGAGAACACGGCTAGAAGAGGGCGAAACCTCAATGGCCTTTTCGTTCAGGGCGCGGCCGTTCATACACAAGCTTTCGGCAGCCTGATGTAATGTTAGAAACAGGATGCGTCGTGCAGTGGGACATAAGAGCGTGGTCGGTCGCAGTTTCGTTGCTAAACAATAACAATATTTTACTTACCTCCTCATGAGACGAGAAAATGGCAAAACCAGTGCCCGTCGGCTTGTGCTGGTCCGGGGTGCGGAGCGTCCAAAAAGCAATGGGCCGGCCGCCAAACTGCGTAAACCAGCTCTCCAATTCAGACTGAGTCGTGTCATGGGGAAGACCGCTCATGTGGAGGACCTTGCTGCGCTCCGACAAGAAGGCGCGAACATCTGCCCTGGCATCCATTGGGCGGGTGAGGACGTCGGGGTGTTCGTGAGGTGGTTGCGACTTGCGGATGAGGCCCCTAAGAACACGAGCAAGGGTGACCGCTTCTTCCATGGCCCGCCTGGGCGACGCGGGGGCCAGTGCCTGGAGGTGGAAAGGGAGGTTGTGCTTAATAGGAGCGGAAGATTGGACCGGCTCGACCTCAAGGGCGGCGCAGATGTTGGACAGAGCGCTCGAACCGAAGGGCAGAGACTCCGGATGGTGGGCTTGCCAGCGTTGATATTCAGTGCGCAGGTCGAATGTCCTGGAGTGTTGAAGGTAGGGCGGCAATACGACAGCCTTGTCCCGAGCCTCGCGCGGAAGCTGCACACGTAGATCCCACGAGTCAAGTGTGACGAAGGCGAATTCGTGGTTCTTCGAGAGGAGGTGCTCGTTGGCGAACTGATCGAAGCGGTTGATTGCGTCACGGAACGAGCCGGAGTTGCGGACGTGCTCCCAGGTGAGCGTGGTCAGGGAAGCTGTTGGAAGCAAGCTGGTCAGCGGGGCCGGTGGTGATGGAAGGCTTTCGGTGGATGGGAAACTCACTGCAAAGAGGGGTGATGGGCGTGTTCACAGGCTTCACAAGCACGCTCTCGCGATGCAACTTCACGCAGCAGATGTCAGCAAAAATTTTGCCCGCATCAATGGGAGGTCTGAGAGCACACCTCTTCGCAGGACTTCGCATCCAGCAGGATCCATCCCAACTCAATGACCTCGGCAGAGTCCTTGGTCACGTACACGCCATGCTCGTCACACGTCGTAGCTACGTGAATGACAACGTAGCGGTCCAGATTGCTCCCCTGAGGCGGATTGGTAGCCATGGTTTTGTCCACGCGGGTCCCGAGAGAGCGGATGAGGTTGCAATGGGAAGCAATGGAGGCACGAGGTGAGGAAGGACGGGCGGTCGGCGACTGCTGCCGGGTTGCGGCGGAAAGGAGACGAAAAAGGCAGCGCAGAGAGCGTGACGGCACCGGTGCAGCTGGCGAGTGCTGGACTTCGTTGAACACAGGCTCCACGCAGTCGGCCAGCTAGTGGCGTTGAGAGCACAGAGATGGAGAGTGGCAGCCCTGAGGTGAGAGTAGTGGTGCAAAGCAGGCGGCGGAGAGATGAAAGAGTATGGCCGTGCTTTGCTACACACTAGTCTAATTGACTGGCAGGTCAGCTAGGGCCTTAACGACCCTTCACGGTACGGCGCCGCCGCAGATGCACCAGCCCACAGTTTCCCGTGCCGCTGCAGCTCTATGTACAGTGCCTCCTACCGCTCGTCCGCACCGTTGCTCAGCGTGCATGGCGTTGGGGGCCCGCCAGCCAGACGCGTCGCTCAGCTGCGTCGTCTCGTCATGTCATGTCGCCGTATCGCACGAGGAACCCGCGTGGCTCTGGCTTCGGTTGCACACGCCGCGGATGCCAGGCTGCCCACGCCATACTTTTGCGCAGTCGGCCAACAGCACCCGCCGGCGCTCGAGTCCGCGGCGACCAAGGCGCTCGAGGGCTCAAAGCAAACGCGGCGCGGCGGCGTTCCCTCCTGGCGGCGCTGGGGAAGCGGGCGTCCTGCATCGCAGCACATGCACACTCTGAACGACGTCGTACGGGAGGGATCTGCCTGGAAGAACATGTCCAACGTGATCCAGCACGTTGAGAGCTGGGCGGCGCTCCCGCTGGCTACGGCGGGAACAGCGGGCGGGCTGCTAGCGCTTCGCCGTCTTATGCATGCGGGCGCGGGCGTAAATAGAAGCACCCATGTTCCCCCAAAAAGTAATGACCATGCCCATGCCCATGCCCATGCCCGCACCGCTGCCCACGCCTGGGGAGCGGCCGCGGGCGCGTGTTGGAGGCGGCGATCTTCAAACGTGTTTCCAAGACCCCAACGCCCGCTTACGTGCCGAGGGGCACGCAGTTGAGAGCTAGCGCCAGATGCGATGCCGCACAAGGCTGGCAAGCTGAACCCAAACTAAGGCCGTCGGCTGCTAGGGAGTTGAATGTGTGTTATTAGCCTCCTTCAACCATATTCACGTTTGCTCCACCCCCCCGATGATGCGTTTTGTTTCAGTTCGCCGTGGCAATGCCAAATGAGGCGCTGCCGCGAATCGCTGGCCCTCATCAATGATCGCTGTTTGCGCGCGCGTCGCTATTAGCCACTTGGGCGACGTGCAACTGTGCCTCCGCAGCCGCGCTGGCTGGCGAGCCAGCTAGCTAATGGGATCTGCGCCGCAGGGGAGTCTGGCTACTTACATGAGGCGGCAGCCCCAGCAGAGCGCGACTGTTTCAGTTGAAGTCTATTCCATCATCACAATAACCGTTCGGGCACTTGTGTACGAGTGCGCGAGCTGCCGCCGGAGAGAAACACGACCGAGCGCCCGAGCTTGTCCCTGCGTCAGCATACTAGCTAGCTAGCCGTGGCGCCCCGCCTGCAATGAACCCTCCTTCCAAACCAAGGCACGTTGTCACCTCGCGCTTTATCATTTCCCTCGAATCCGCCTCACTGCCCGGCCCTGCTGCGCCCCGAATCGCAGATATATTGTCCGCGCGCATCTGACGCTGACCCTGCTATCCTAGTCTCACCCGCCGCGCCATGGGTTTCTTGAAGCATCTCCGCTCGCGGAGCAACCTCAAGGATAAGTCCAAGAACCATGGCCACGGGCCCCAGGCTCACGTCTACACCTCGAATCACCCTCTCCCGCCGCTCTATCGCGGCCGCGACTGCACTGAGCAGCTTCCGGACAAGATCCTGCGCCGCATCTTCGAATTCGTGTGCCCGCATACCGCGGACGACAGCTATGAGACGAGCGAGAAGAGCATGATTGGAGATGGCTGCATGCTGTGCGATTTGCGCGATCTGGCCAGCTGTGCGCAGGTCCGCCGCAGGTGGTATGGCGTCGCGCAGGGCTTGCTGTAAGTCTCGCATCTGCATCATTGGCCACGCGCCGCCACCTGACAAACATGCAGGTACAAATGTGTGCGCATCGATGCTGTTCACTATTGTGAACTTGAGGAGATCCTTGCCCAGAACCGCCGCCGCAAGTCGCGTCACGAAACAACCGATGTCCCGACCGCGCGTCTCCAGCTCTTTGCCCGCACCGTCAGGGCAAATCAGTACCTCGCCGAGACAGTTGAGCTGCTCAAACTCCCATACATGACCAGAGAAACATCAAAGGCCGATCTCGCCAGGACCGTCTCCGTCCTTCCTAATTTGCGCTATGTCGATCTGCCTGATGGATTCTTCTCCGGAGATCCCGGGAGCCATACGCTTCGTCAGGAGATGCAGGCCCGATGCTCCAACATCCGGAAGATGAAATATGACGCTGGCTCGGAGCAGCTCTTTGAGATGCTGCTGCAAGGGCACTGGCAGCAAATTGAGGTGCTTGAGCTTAACCGCCTCAGGATCGAGCCTGTGACCATGAGACGCATTCTCGCCTGCCTGCCCAGTCTCAAGGACCTCAAAATATCCGAATCCCCCTGGCTGAACGATTCGCTGTTCGAAAGCGCGCCTAACGTGGTAGAGTTTCCCGCCTTGGAACGGCTGGCACTTGATGAGATGCCTGGGATTACTGCGAAGGGCCTGTGCACCTACCTCAGTCATCGCGAGAATTCCACAAGGCTGGCGTACTTATCGCTGTCCTCGACCGGTGTCACTGTCGACGAGCTGCACGCAGTCCTCACGGGAGCTCCCTATTTGAAGGAGTTGGCGATCTCCGCTACTGTATCCACCTCCCTGCCGATGCAGGCTCGACCACCGCTCAGGTCATTGATGCTCCGCACGCTGTACTTCGAGATTACATCCGCTTCCAATGCCTTCCAGGGACTCCAGCCGCCACATTCTTCATACTATGCTTATTTAATCACCTCCCTCTTGACCAACTCGCTGCCGAATCTCAAGGATCTCTATGTCCGCGACCAAGATTTCGCAGAAACACTGACATTGGCTCCGCCCATGCCGTCTTTTGCCACGGACGGCGGTTCCGGATCGCGAGGCTTGACACAACCTTTGAATATTTACACCAAGGGCCTTGACGAGCTTGACTGGATATTCTCCACGTTCCAGCCTCCTGAGGAGCCGGGCCGGAGAGGCAGCTTCAGCGGCGGACGGCCACTTTCTGCCTATGATGCTTCTAAGGGACTGGGACCACAATGGGGCGGTGACAATCGCAAAAGCGTCGTCGTCGGCAATGGTTTTGGTGGGTTTTTGGCAGTTCCAACCGACACGCCGGAAAGACCAAAGAGCGCCGGCAGCTGGACCAAGGGAGATCAGGGTGTTCATCATCGCGGTCATAACAGAGCAGGCAGTTACAGCTACAAGAGGGCGAGCAGAGCGGACTTGTGGCGTTAAAATAGTTGAAAACAAAATCATGCCGGAGTTGCACATGTCTCGGGGGAAATGGGTGGAGAAAGCGGATTTCAGAAAGCAAATGGGAACGGTCTCTGATGCCTGATTGCTTCGGCGCTGGTAGCTGGAGGCTGGGTCACAACTTGCATCCCATCTGGCGTTAGGAGGATACCCACAATCAGGATTGTAACTATAGCACATTTTCTTCTCGCTAAAACGGAGTTTTCTATTTTCTGGTTTCTTGGTACGTGAGCAAACCTATGGACAAGTCTGCTTCGGGCACGTCGATACGTAAACTCTCGCGATTAAGAGCGCTGCTGACAGGAACACGGCCCTAATCTTCTCGGCACGCTAGCATCAGGAGGGCAAGCAATATTTGGAGTATCAAAAAATAGCAAGCGAAAAGACGCACGTGGAGGAGGATTGTCCGTCCAGAGACCGAACAATGATAAAACACGTCCAGATGGTTGATGCTCTAGCCCGTCGTGCGCTGGTAATGGATGTAAGAGGGCCATGCTATCCCTGCGAGGCTGACCCGGCAAAAGTCCGGAACGGCCTGCATGCCTGAGGTGTCGACGCCGCGGCCGGAGAGCTAGCTGTCCTGTCATCCTGGTGGCTTGTCGCGGCCGACCTCAACCCCAGATTCATGCTCACAATTAAGATCTGACCGCGGCGATGATAGCGCGACCCCTCGCCCGCTCCTCTGAGTGATCTTCCGCACTCCCTATGCCTCCACCCGCCGCGTATCCCTTTATCGCGTTCCGAAAATGCCATCGCGACCGACCTCCCCTCGGAGGTCCACCGAGAGCTCCGAATCGCCCTCATCGCTCTCCTCCAACCGCCTTCAATTCCCCTTTCCCCAGCAGGACTGGAGCCGAAGGCCAAGCTCCAGCCAGAGCGCACGCTATCAGTCTGCGCGTCGCGGTTCCACTGCAAGCTCAATACATTCGATCGGGGGTACCTTGGACACCTCGTCGCAAAGACACATTGGCCCGGTGACCGAGACTGGCCAAAATGGTGAAGTTCCAAGTATTGGCTTGCATACCTAGCCATGGACTGACACTTTTGCAGCCATATCTACCCTCCTGCAGCCTCCCATAGTTCGCACAGGTCTACTGCCCTACACGTCTGCGCCCTCTGCCGTCAAGATTCCCTCAACGCGAGACATCCCGCCGGTCACCCTCACAAACATTCCTCACGTTGAACCAACCGCTTTCAAGTCATACCTTTCCCAGGTCGGATCGCTCTATGACGCATTTCAGCGCGCAAAGGCGGATGCGGACAATGTTGCGGCGCAGCTATTCCGCCGAGATTCCAAGAGAGACGAGTTCACGGAGATACTTGAGCGGCGGCTGAGGGATCAGCAGCCAGGAAGGCGACCCTCATCTCGCCAGGAGTCGGTGGTCTCGCTCTCCCCAGTCGACTCCCCACAACCGAGAAGAAGGTCGAGCGGCGGCATCTCGAAGCGAAACCCCGCTGCCGTCACACCCTTGTCAACGATTCCAGACGTGTACTTTCAGGAGGACTTTCACCTCGAAAATCCACGTATATTTGACGTGGTCAGTGAGCGCTCGGAGGTTATACAGCAGCCGCAAGACACCGATGGTTCAAAGGACGCCAATGGCTCTGCAGAGACTCCAACCCTGCCGAAACGGAAGGCCCTTGCCACGAATGCCATCTTGCAGGAAAAGCTCTCTTGGTATATGGACACAGTTGAAATCCACCTAATCTCTTCTATATCCACGGCATCGACCTCATTCTTTGCTGCCCTCGGATCCTTGCGTGAGCTTCAGTCTCAAGCGGCTGATTCCGTAGCGCGGATTCAGGCGCTGCGAGAAGACTTGAACAGACTCGATCGCGAAATGGCCATTGGTGGTCTGAAGATAGTGGGTATGAAGCGACGCAGGGAGAACCTTCGGAAATTAAGCGAGGCAGTGGATCAACTACGCGCGGTAGTCGATGGCGTCGCCCATTGCGAGGATCTCATTGAAGATGGAAAGCTTGAAGATGCTCTAGACAGGCTGGACATGCTCGAGTTACTTGTTTCGGGAGAGCTCATGCTCACAGGCTCGGACGACCAGGAATGGCTACCAACATATCTCCCTCACAGTCTCATTGACCTAAGGCAGCTTAAAGCTTTGGACGGGTTCTCAGATGGCATGATGCACCTCAGGGCCCGAATCGGCAAAGGCTTCGAATCGAGATTCCTTGAGGCTTTGATGGGAGACTTGCGTCAGCATATCAAGAGTGTATCCAGTCGAGAAACACTCCAGAGATGGGCTTCCGCATCCTTGCGCACTAGAGGCGATAACAGGACACCCACTGCACTTCCTGCTTATTACAAGATGGAAGAAGGTTTCCGCTCAAATATGTTGGCTATCCTGAATGGATTGAGCAGGTCCAATCACACCCCAGTCGCTGCGGCCGCTTACCGAGACGCGGTTACGCGCGAGATGAAGGTTCTCATCCGCCAGCATTTACCAAGCTCTACGGATGATGATGCTGAATCCACGATATCCTCGTCTACTCGCGCCAGCAGCCGAACGTCGCAACAAGAAAAATCCAGCATTCTGGCACGAAATCTCCGCTCACTTGAACTCGAAGATGCAGAACAGCTCTTTGTCAACATCTACACCAATGTAGGAGAGGCTCTAAGAAGATTGAGTACACAGACAAAGGTGCTCCTGGATGTCTCTAGCGGCACCGCAATATCCCCAGGAATTAGATCCCCCCCGAAGAGTCCAAACATCGCGAATATGGACGGCTATCTCAACAAGCCCGTTCCAGACGTCCCGGGAATGAACAGCCATCTGCAGGAAGAGCTTATGCAATCATTGGATATGTCCAGTCTACTTGGACAAGCCGTAGATGCATCCCAAAACCAGATCACAAAGATTCTCAAGGTACGCGGCGAGCAATCCGTACGGCTACCTCTGCAACGCTTCTTGCGGTATTTCCTCATCAACAGGTTATTCGCGGATGAGTGTGAAGCTGTGTCCGGAAGGTCCGGAGCAGCCCTTAAAGGTGTCGTAGACAGCCAGATCAAGCAATTTGTAACGGCCATGGGCCAGATGGAGAACCAAAAGCTCCGCCAAACGATGGACGCCGATAAATGGGAGGCGAAGGACTTTGGAGAGCATGAGAATGAGGTCCTTGCTAGGATACTCGAGTCCATGACCAGCGATCCCGCCGAATGGACAAAGAGCAAGATGATTTGGGAGGATCTCCCAGCCGCTCCACCTAACGAATCTAGCGGTACCAACGGAGACGCCAACGGGGCAACCAAAGCCAGAAATGCTGTCATCGACGAGGAGAAATATGTCCTTGTCAACTGCGCTATGTTTGCATTGGATGGCATTGATCGATTCGAAAATCTCATCGCCGTGATACCCAGCATTACGCCCGAAGTTGCGATAACCTTGTTGGATTATCTGAGGACTTTCCAATCTCGCGCTTGCCAACTTATCCTCGGCGCTGGTGCAAAGGAAAGCGCAGGGTTGAAGAGCATTACTACAAAGCATTTGGCACTTGCTTCACAAGCATTGAACTTCATAATCACACTGATCCCATATCTCCGGGAGTTCATTCGCCGTCACTCTTCTAACGCATCTCTTGCTGAATTTGACAAGATGAGACGGTTGTATCAAGATCAGCAGACCAACATCCACGACAAGCTCATCGAGATTATGACGCAGCGCCTGAACGTCCACGTTAATGCAATGAAGAAGATAGACTTCGATGCCGTTGTAGAGCAGCAAGTCAGTCCGCACATGGAGACATTAACAAAGGAGACGAACACTTTCCATCGGACGTTGAGCAGACATTTGCCGGAGCCTTCAGTGCGGTCGATTATCACGCCAGTCTTTGCCAGCTACAGGGACCAATGGGGTAAGGCTTTCAGGGAGACGTTGGTCCGGACAGGCGCTGGCAAAGCAAGGTAAATAGCCCCGTGCATCCTTGAAAGCATCCGCAATCTAATGAGGCCACAGATTATTACGTGACGCCGAGCTGTTTGAGAGCAAACTGAGCAAGATCGATGGATTCGCTGACATTGGTACCTACGTTACGGACATTGTCAAGGAGAAGGTTGTCGAGGCCGGCGCGACGACAGAAAGCACATCGAGCCGCTCAAGCGCTGAGGCAGGCAAATAATTTTTCTTATACCCTTTCATCTTCATCATTCGGCGGTCGCGCAGTGAAAAACGAAAATAGTCTTCTTGTGTTCGTCTTTTTGCCTGCTATTGTACACTATGTCATTTTTGCTATGGTCTCAAGACAGAGCGGCTTATTGCATTGGCGAAGGCGTTTGGTCGGCTACGGGCGAGGAAGCTTTTGCTGGGTTTTGGAAATGGGATGCTGTGGAGTTTGAATACCAATACCAATTGATGGGATATATTCAGCTCCAAGGTACGGCCATTCAACCACGGTCATCTATCTCTACCGCCGCACAAACAGAAGTGAAAATCGACGAATTATAATCGGAAACAACGCATATAGGAAGTCGGCTCATCCATCCGGACGTTAGGTTTTGGAAACATGGTAACCAACCGTTTGGTACCATGGTGATGGTTCGGTCCGCATGACGATGACTGACAACGAACGGCGGTCAAAAGTGCTAAGGTGAAAGTTTGACCTTTTATAGAAGAGTTCCGCACTATCGTTCACCTGCTTTTGACATTCTGACTATCGCCGGACTATCACTGACTTCGCATGTGCCAGAACAGGAGCCCACAATAAGACTTTGTCTACCACAACGACATTGTTGCGCCAATGCGCGAAGTTTTGCAGCAACAATCTGCCTCTTGCGGCATTCCAGGAGCCCTTGGTCCTACTCGGCACACAGGCGGCAACCTGGTTCCCCTTCGTCTGTAGTCCTGAATTGGCGCGCTCTATAGCGCTCTGTCGTGGGCCTACATTCACCTCACTTCAACACAATCACCACCAGCCTTTCGGTTTTCACTCAGCGTACTTTGTTACAGAACAATGCACCACTTTTTATCTTGCCCTTCCCTACTTATTCATCGCTTTTCGTCTTCTCTCGACACTCCTTCCAATACCCCCATTAAATCCGCTTCGCGCGCTCGAACGCGCATGAGCAACATCAACACTGTCTCACCACTCCGTTCCTGTGTCGTACTTCACAATGGACTCGCGCAAGGGCTTGCTCCCTGTCGCTTTGACTCGTTCTGCAGGTGTGGAACTTACTCGTTCAAGCGCAAGCGCCAACACCAGCGTCACGCCCAGCACCGTTCCGACAACTCCTCTCTCGAAGGGTCATAGCGGCGCGGACTCCAACGTCAATAGGATCCTCGAGGGCCTCCGCCGTCTCACGCCCTCGTTGGTCAAGCATGAGTCAGCTCCCGAGAGACTCGACTTCTCGTTCCAATTCCCCTCGACCGCGCCCGTCTGCTCACTCCCGAGCCGTGTGACGCGCATGACACCACGGATGAGGCGATCTTCACCCTCTCCGTCGAGCTCCTCTTCCCACGCTTCATCCTGCTCGCGCGACGAGCTGCGCGCCGACATGGCTTGTGTAGTGCCGCCGGCAAACACTCCGCACGTCAGCTACAAGGTCGCAGCCGGCAAGTCCTGGCCCAGGGGCAATACGATGCATTCGCGCAATTCATCCATGTCATCGACGACCTCGGCCAACGCCTCGACCCCCTCGAACCTGTCAATCGTCCCGGAGCTCTCACCCAGCAAGAGCGAGAGCCACTTCGACACAACCAGCACCCGTGCCGCCGTCAACTTTGCGGCCGCCGAGATCTCTGCGAACGAGAATAACGAAAATACCACCAGCGACAAGTCCAAGGAGCGCTCGCTCTACGGCCCCCTCGAAATTGACGCGTCCTGCTTCTCCTTCAGCTCCTCAAACTACAGCCAAACACTCGACGTCGCCTGGACCACGACCAGCAAAGACAACCCGCTCCTCTTCAACAACGTGCTCGCCAAGGCCAACGCCGTCTTCAGCGGCGACTACAACGCCATGTTCGAGCACGCCGTGCACGAGCCCTCCGCCACCGAGCTGCGCGCCCATGAGCGCAAGCGTCGCCAGCTGCAGCTTCGCCGTGAGCAGCAGGAGCGCGAGTGGGAGGAGCTCGTAGGCTGCGCGCTGCACTTCGACGTCGACCTCCGCGCCGCCAAGGAACTCTGGCGCTGCAACGACCGCGTCGCCGCCAAGGAGCTTCTGCAGCAGCAGGTCGCCGTCGCGTTCGCGGAGTGGCGCTCCCAGCAGAACGCGGGCCGGCTCGACTTCGTCAAGACGCCGCCGGGCTTGCCGAGCAAAGGGGGTGGAGTCGCTGCTGCAGCGGAGAGAGCGGTCGTTGCGTTCCCGCCACCGTCGGTCAAGCAGTCACAGGATGTTTTCCACAACAGCGGTAATGCGCTCCCGGCTGCCCCCGAGGAGGAGGACAAGGACGGCGCGTGGGAGACGTGCGAGAACTCCCCCGTCAGCACCTCGCCAGTCGACGCGTCTTCGATGGACAAGTCTGGCGGCGGCGTCGAGGATTCCACGACCCAGGCCTCACAGGAGGAGCCCCTGTGCAGCTCCGCCGTCAAGGCCGGCAACAACGCCAGCACCGACATGCCCATGCTCTCCAGCAAGCCCATTGCCCTCAGTTTGCGTTCAGGCCACAGCTCCAACAGGGAACTGGAGCACGGGGAGGCAGAGGAAAACGATGCCTGTGGCGACTGTGCCATCGAGAGCTGCAGCTTCATCAGCCGCCCGCACATCCGCCGCTACTACTAGTAAACGTCCGCCATACGCGCAATTGTCCCCCCTACCGCTTCACCTCTATTCGATTCTCTCATCTCGATCGCACTGCTTTGAGGAGCACAGCATAATGAACGAACGACGTTATGATCGATCACGACTAAGCTGAAGCTTTTCTCTTCTTTCTTTCTTAAAAAAAAGAAAGAAAAAAAAAACCCCCTACTCACGACGGCAATGAGTTGTGCATGCGGGTACCATGATTCTCCTCTCTTTACTTCTCCTTTTTTCTCACGATGATACCCGCCGGTGGGCTTGGATCCACACGGCCCCCCGCACACTTTCCCCTTTGCTTCTCAGCGGCAATTGCAGCATCGGGCGGCATTAGAGGACTACTCGGGGCTAGTAATTGGGGCGGAAGGGGATTTCCGAGGACGCAGTTGGTTCTGAGCGGTATGCACCGCATAAACACTTGGTTTGGGCATTGCGAGGCTGCTTTTGTTTTTCTCTTTTGATTTCACTACGACTTGGACGGTATGGATGCCATTAATTTGCGTGGACCAGAATTGCGTGAAATACGAGCGAGAGTGGTCTGATCGTTTTGAGTGCTACATTGCTTTGGGTACATTGCTTTGGGTACATTGCTTTGGGATTACGGTTTCAGTTTTTGGTGGTGATTCTGGCACATGGGCACATGCAGGAGGACAGACGCGCGCACAGCACTGAGAGGGGGTTTAGAGGTGAACCTAAAGGGATGGGTAGATCCTTCCGGATTTTGATTAGACGTCCTGGGTGATCGAGGTTCTAATTAAAGGCTGATGACCCGCCAAAATTCCTTCGTTGCCACCGGCGCTTGTGATTCGGGGTTCAAGCGTTCGCGCGGATGCTAGTATTCTGTAAATAATGCGGCATTTGCGTCCGGCAAATTGCCTCGATTGTGAATACCTTACCGTCTCAATAGTATGACTTTGTGAGAACGGTGCTGCAGTTACGAATTCTTCAACCCGCCCGTTGAGACTATCTCACGAATACATATATCTGGTAAGCCTGCAGAGGTGTCCTTGCGCTACGGCCCAGACAGACAGGGTGGTATTCTCTGGCAAATGTGATTAATTAGCTGCCAGCCTATACCCTCACTTATCCGGAGTTGAAGCAGTCGTCCAGACGTGAATATCATCAATTTCTTTGCGCGTTCTCATCTGGGTGGCTGCTGCGACTGCTTTTGGGATCAGAACGAAGGCGAGCGACATGCAGGAGTTATAATAGTATGATTTCATGATCCAAAGTATGATGTGACACAGTTTAGTGCTAGACTTCTAAGACTTTTCCCAACCGTTAAACTTGCCCAAGCCTTTTTCCCTCTGCGCCCAAAAATCGGGCGAGAGACTCCCAAGTCAACGAAATCGTGCTTGTTGTTCAAGAGCCCAAGATTTCATCTGTCATACCTCAATCCTCCTTGCAGAGAACTAGAGCATTGGATTGCGCGGGGCGGAAGCGCACGATGCTCATGAAGGTCGAGAAATTCACGAGCGTGCTGCAGCCCGCGTTGCTGTTCTTCCAGTCGACAAAAGCCATGATGTCGTCAATAGCCTCGGGAATATCATCAAAGCAGAAAGGGATTGCCGATATGTTTCCATCAGTCGCGATGTTGGCCTGGAAGGTGACGGTAGTGGCAACGGTCGAGCATGTGCTGGCTCTGCTGAAACGCTGCTGGCGGTCATTCATTTGGGTGCCGGGGTCGGGACTAGTAGTTTTGGAGTGAGATGCCTCTTGGACGGGAAAGTCGCGGTTGGGCGCAGTGTTGGCGCGAGTGGACTGCTGGGAGGCAGAGGAATCCGAGCGGTATCCTCCTGCGTGGTAAGATGGTCCAGAGTAAGGTGACGCACGCTTCATACCTCTAGGGGATCTCGGCGAGGTTGAGTTGGAGCGGAGCGTTGAGGTAGGAGAGATGGGCCGGGGGCTGCTCGGAGGGATCTTGACATCTCCAGGAAGGGTAATCGCTGAATTGCTCCAGTAGACGCTCTCAGTTGGCATAGGAATCGCACTTGGTGTAATAGGAGGGGACATAGAGGCCTGGATGGGCTTGGGAGAAGGAACAGGAGCAGACTCGCGCATATTCACCCTGGCCCGGGGCTGCTGTGGGGTTGAAGCATTTCCAGCCGAATCAACGATATTGGCCTGGACTGCGGCCGGTCTCACTGCGTATCTGGAAAGGTCAAGGCCTCTGACAGGAAAGCCGTTCTTCGTCGCGCTCAGGACCAGTGCGCCTTCGTCCATGATGGTAGGGTCAGCCTTGACGGCAGTCTCCCAAATGTTTTCGATCTTGGCGTAGTTGAAAGTGTTGGAAGTGACGGTGATAGGACAACCAAACTCAACGCTGGGCCTGATGAAGTCTTTGTAAAGCCAGCTAGCGTCGCCCTTGTGATCGGACTTAATGACCTTATAGACCTGCTTGAGGATGTGACGGGAGAGCTCGAGCTGGACGGTCTCTACCTGAACTTCGCTCAGATCTTCGCGCTGATGTTGATGCTGCGAGTGGTAATCATTACGGGAGTCTTGAAAGGGAGGGGAGGAAGAGTTGCCCACCGACCTGCGGAGGTCCGTGAGGGTAGTTGTTCTGCTTACCTTGTCAGTCATGTCGACAAGTCAACGCTGAGACGCTGTGGGGCTCCGCACGAGCGGCCAAGCCAGATGCGCTGGGTGTGTGCGAAGATTTCCAAGCAGTGAGGTGGAGGAGGCAGCAAGAAGCCCAAAGAAGTAGAAGACATCGATCAGGGAAGTGGTGCGTGTGCAATCGCGTCGCTGCCGATTCGAGCAGGCGCGTTGCTGCCTACGTCACAGGGTGTTAATCGGGTAACAGTTCCCAGCACATCGGCCACAACCCCCCGCTGTTCCTTGAGTGATTGGAGGCACCCTTAGACCCTCCGCCAGGGACTCTGTCCGCAGTGCAGATCAATTGGTCCCTAGAGGTATCCATTTCTTCGCACAGTTGGGCCATGCTCATCAATAATCCTGAAGTGAGTCTGACAGTAATTTACATTCGCATTTATATTCAAGCTCCTTCGATGGTAGGGACTACCTGCTTTACGATGCCGTCAAAAAGTGGGTATAGAGAACAGTCCGTGTACTTGTCAACCAGCGCCCCCGGTTCTTTCTTTGGCTCTTCTCCCTCGCTTGCCTGACCATTATCCGTCGTTGGCATCTCGTTACCCTGGACAACCGTTCCCTTGGGATATACAGGTCGCTTGCCCTCTTCGATTAGCATGACGAATGCGGGATCGATCGGGATGCTCCCTAAAAAAGGGACGTTGTAGTCTCTGGCCATGATCTCGCCTCCACCCTTGCTGAATACGTTTGTGCACTCGCTGCAATTAGGACAGACGAATCCAGCCATATTCTCCACCACGCCCAGCACCTTCAATCCCACCTTTGTACAAAAGTTCAACTCCTTCTTGACATCTGAGATACTGATAGCTTGCGGGGTTGTGACAACGACAGCACCGGCGAGTTGCGACGGGTTGCCTGCCGTGTCCTTGAGCAGGGTCTCCAGCAGAGAAATGTGCTCGTCGGAGGTGCCCGGCGGCGTGTCAATGAGGAGATAGTCAAGGCCCGGAGGCCATAGAACCGACGACAAGAATTGGCGGACCATGGCAGTCTTCTTCGGGCCGCGCCAGATTACGGCGTCGCCGCGGTTCGCCAAGATAAATCCCAAAGACATGACAGACAGCGGGCCGATCTTCGTCTCCACGCCCTTCTTTCCGAGTGTTTGCGCATCGTGAACGGGCACGGGAACCATGCCGCCTGGAGCTTGTGTGACTTTGGCACCCTCGACGCCGAAGAAGCGCGGCACGGAAGGGCCGGTGAGGTCGATGTCGAGAACGCCGACTGAGTGGCCTTGGAGGGATAGGGTCAAGGCCAATTGCGTGGTGATGCTGGACTTGCCGACACCACCTTTGCCCGACAGGACGAGGACAATCTTCTTGATGTTTTCGAGACCCATGATGGTCCGAACGCGCCGTGGGCTTCAGCCTGGGTTGGGGGGGTGGTGGTCGAATGCGTTGCAGGAAGCAGACGGGAAATTTATCGGGACGGTGGCGCGGCGCATGCTTGAGTTTGCGATGAGGTGGGAGAGCGGGTTGATTTCAAAGCCCCGCCGACGTCAAGAGGTCCGGCGGTCGCTGGCCTCCGCCCGCTGCAAGATCGGCGATGCCAAGCGTTTCCGCTCCTTCTTCCGCCCGCGCAGCTGAAATGTCGCTGCCGCCGTGCGTGGCTCAATCACGCTCGCAACTCCCACGGAACTGTGTCAGGTACTCACCAAAGTCGGCTTCCGGCGTGAACGTAGTCCCATCAAAATCTCGGGACTCGATTTGCCAGATGCCACCCGATTCTTTGGTCCCACCAATTTTCAACCCGCTCCAGTTGGAGCCATTGTGTTCGGTCGCGGACTGTTGAAGCAATCATCCGGACTCGGACGCATTCGAATCCCCTGAAAACCTAAACCTACATGATTCCTGCGACTGCTCCCAGCCGCTTTCGCTTGTAGCCAAAATTCTGCTGTAGAGCGCATTCCCCTTAAGGTTTCGTCTACCGATACAGCTTCCCACGAGAGCGGCCTCGTGCCCTGAAATCTACAACTTAGTCCTCAGAAAAACTGCTTTGCAAACCGCATATCTCAAAAATAAGAGCCCAAGCTGAGGCCGTCGACCGTTGAAAAGCGTCCGGCAAACACTAGAACAGGAGCCGTTACCTTGCCGTACTCAATCCTGGAGCGTCGACACGAATGCCAAATAAAGCCAACATCTCGAGTTTGCGGTTGTTTCTGCCGTCGCACTCTTGGTCAATTCCCCCACTGCTCTTGATATATCTTTATATACCTTTCCGAAACACTACTGGACTCCTGGGTCCCTCCGTTGTGTGCGACGTTCACATTCAGCATGTGGTTGAGCTTCCTGAGGCATCGCCCAAGAAAGCTCAAGCAGTCATGATGCAGCAATCCCATCAGAGTATGTAAGTGCAACATCTGACAAGTAACCAGTCCCCTGTAGCAATCTCCTCGTAGCAATCCCTCATAGTCTGCGCTCAAAATATCCCTGACAGTTTCTTCATTTTTCCCTAACATGTCAGAGTCTAATGGCCTTCGTTTCTCGCCCTCCGTGTAGTCGCCTCCTTGCCTATGTAACATTATCTCTGAATATTAGCACTGCTCCGTGAGTAAGAAAAGAGCGTCATGTGAAATGGCGGTCTATGACACTGCCGGGGATGGATCCCATGTTCATCACTGACGAGGGTAATGAATCAGAATCGGGTAAGTGCACACGATTTCCAGGCAGTAACTGAGCACATCCCAGGAACACAGGCTTGGGTAAGATGATCTGCTTCCGAGCCAACACAGCGGTGTGCGGTGAAACCGGTATTACGGGGGGGCTCAGGCGGCGGGGACCTTGCACAGCCACAGCTACGGCCACACCGAGAAACGCCAAAACGGCCACTAATTATTCAGTGCCACCCGGCCAGAGAAACGGTCGACCTAATGCGGTATGAGGTGAGATTCGCAAGGGGCTGCTATGGCCTTGCGCTCTCGTGAATCTGGTTCGCCGCGGCGCAGCAGATTTAGTTCAGATCCTTCGACCCAGTTGTACCCCGCAAGTTCAACAGAACTGCTGCCCCTAGATTCTGCCTTGTGTACTAAGGTGCTGAGCCGCAGCTCCACTGCTGTCTGCAGCTGAGATGTGTACAACGTGATATTTATATTTTCATTTGCCTCTTGCTTCTTGTCCTTTGCGTGACACCTTCTTTTATGGCCCACGGCTGTCGGGTCCAGATTTCCTTATCTGTTGGAACACTCATTTCCCTATATTTTCCTTTGCCTAATCGGAAAGCGGTCACCTAAATGGTTTCTCTCCCCACTCGCCTCAAGGACGAGCCGCAGAGCGTGTCTTCAGAAGCGTTTGAAGACGCTGTAATTCCGAGCCCCTGTAGCGATACAGAAAAAGGGTGGGAGTTCATCGTTCAAAACGACGAAGAAACCTGTCAAAATGAAACGAACGAGACAGAATCTCAGACGGTACAGCTCAATGTGCACCCTCTCAATGACCCCAATGGTATCCTCCTGTCAATCACGCCGCCAAAGGAGCCGCCCGCATCTCTCGGCGGCAGGAAGCGCTATCCGGTGGACATTGTCTTGGTGCTGGACGTGTCATCTAGCATGGACAAAACCGTCAAGGTGCCACAGGCAGGTGCTGCACAGGCAGCAGGCGGAAGCCTCGCCGACTCCAAGAGCGATCCCGAGCAGGAAGGTTACCATACAAGGCTGGATCTCGCTAAGAACGCGATACGCGGGATCGTCGCCGGTTTGGATGAGCGTGACAGAGTTGGAATTGTAACATTCGCCTATAATGCACACGTACGTGGATAGGCATGAGATCATTTTCCTGACCCCAGATCACTTACAGACAGACATATAGGTCTTCAAGCCACTCACGCGCATGACAAAGGAAGCACAGGAATACCTTTTGGCGGAAATAGACGACATCAAAGCGTATGGTGCAACAAACTTGTGGGCTGGTCTACGCCAGGGCTACAAGATGCTTACATCGGCAGCGACGCGGCTGACTGAAGGACTGCCGGACTATTTCCTTCCTGCTGTTTACTTACTTACGGATGGATTACCGAATGTCATGGCTCCACCCGAGGGATATGTTCCAGCACTGCGGCGGCTGATGAAGAGCGGGCCCAATCAGGCAAAGAACCCTGTCGTTCCCACGATCCATACCTTTGGCTTTGGTTACGAGCTTCGCTCGGGTCTGCTTCAGTCCCTAGCCGAGGTTGGTGGAGGGTATTACGCTTTCATCCCGGACGGAAGTTTTGTTGGTGAGTGTTTCCAGCCTCTTTCCCCCCATTTCGGTGGCAAAAGTACTGCAATATCGAGCGGAAGTGCATGTCTTTTCCGTTCTACATATCGGGAACTGTTGTAGTATTTCAAATCTACAAGTTTGTCCCATGTGGCGCTGTTGGTTTACTGATGACGGAATCCAGCTACGATATTCAATCACGCCTTCGCTAACCTCAACATAACATTCACAACATCTGCGAAGCTGAGAGTTATTGTTGCTGGAGCCTCCGAGGTACCGCTTCCGCTTGATGGAGCAGCAATCTACAAAGAAGAAGACGGTACCCTGGAGATATCTCTTTACAACCTACAGTACGGTCAGCAACGTAACATATTCCTCACGCGACCAAACGAATCTAATCCGGCCAACCTGTCCTCGGCTACCATAACTGCCTGCCTGGACTATACTGAACCTAGTTTGATGTCCAAGCAAATCCGCAGTGTTCATAAAGGATCGGACACTTCTGGATCTCCATCTCCCTCTTTCGCATACTACCACCTGCACCGGGCGCTGGTCTGTGAGTTCCTGGCCTCCCTATCCCACGCCAACACAGTAGACGAATACATGCCCATCACATCCGACGAGCTCGACGATGCACTCACAAGGCTCAACACCTTAACAGAGCGCATCAGGAGCAGCGGGCACACAGACGAGCTGAACAAGTCCATCCTCCGAGACCTCCGCAGCGACCTCGACCTCTCCCGCCGCAACGCCGACGACCCAGCTGGCCAGATCCAAAAAGCTCTGAGCAAAGCCGACTGGTTTGAGAAGTGGGGCGCGCACTACCGTCAGTACCGCAAAAGAGCCCCTCCTCCCACCCAAGCCCCCACAACTAACTCCCCAGTTCATCCAGTCCCGTCCATCCTCCACGCCTACCGCCACCAGCTCTGCCTCAACGAAAAAGACCCGGGCCCCAAGACCCTCATCGCGCACAACGCCCTCTTCGACCACTTCAAGCAACGCCAGTCCGACGCCTGGGACACCATCGAGGAGCGCCTGGCCCGGCTCCTCCACACCAACGACACCAACTCCTCCTCGCCTTCATCCCTCCACGCCTCGCACCCACCCCATGCCGGCGCCCCGCCCACTTACGCCGCCTCCCGCGGCGCGCCGCACGGCCACCACCCCCCTGCGCGCATCACCATGGCCGCCTACAACAGCCCGGACAACCCATGCTTCGCGGGCCCGTCGCGCGTCCAACTCGCGAGTGGGCGCCGTATTCCCGTCAGCCGGCTGCGCGTGGGCATGCGAGTGCGCACGCCAGCAGGGCCGCGGCGCGTCGCCGCGGTGATGAGGACGGCGCCAACGACATCTCCCGTCGCGCTGTGTCGGCTGGGGCAATTGCTTGTGACGCCGTGGCACCCGGTGCTGCATGAGCGGACGGGGACGTGGGTTTTTCCGGCGCAGGTGGTAGCGGACGTGGATGTGTGCGGGAGGGGTGGAGGAAGGAGAAGGGTGGATGTGTATTCGGTGTTGTTGGAGGAGCGGGGCGGAGGAGGGCCTGCGGCGCATGCGGTGCGCGTGGGTGGGTGGTGGTGTGTGACGCTGGGGCATGGGGTGATGGAGAGGAGGGCGGGAGATGCGCGTGGACATGAGTTCTTTGGGGATTATGGGAGGGTGGTGTGGGAGATGAGGAAGCTGCGGAAGGGGAGGGGAGGTGTGTTGAGGTGTGGTGGGATGAGGAGAGATGAAAGAACAGGATTGGCTTGTGGGTTTGAAAGGCTGACGGTGAAAGGCAGTGATATTTTAGAAAAGAGTCGAAATAGGGGCATGATGGTTTAGGATTTACGCTGTAGACTGTGGGCGGTTTGTATGACACTTTACCAATTTACACACGGATGGATGAAATGGAACCGCAAGAGGTCATCCCAACGAATTGGACCTTTTTTTTTTTCATTTTTTTTTTAGCATGGCCTGGCTCTCGGCACACATACATACCGTACAAATGCTGATAAAGAAAAATGCATATGCAGCCAACCACAAGGGAACTGGGTTTTTATGAAATCCGTTAGCAGTGGCCCTCCTTAATCGCTGGCACCCTAAATTCACCTGCCATTTTCGCAAAGTGCAATGAGGTCGGTAGGGATACCACTTGCCTTAGAGTGCAACGGCACGATGAATCGTCGTAGCCGTAGGGCGGAAATGGTTGATGAGCCGGATGGCGAAACGCCACGAAGAGCGCCCACTCGTAAGCATGACACCGAGCACACCATCAACGCCACACATATCCGAGGTAGCATTCAAATGCGAAGTTAAAAATCCAAATCTCATGACCGTCTTGTCTGCATAGCTCCAAAAATAATCCATTCCGTGTTTTGAACAATGCGACGCAGGGTATTGTAACAGGGGAGAGAGATAAAAAAAGATACTATATCAGCTTTAACCTAAAATTATGGAAGCCTTTTTTTTGGAGAGTGATGCCTTCGGATTACTCCAGGGAGATCGACCGAGATCCTCTTGGGTATAACGAGCAGAGGGAAAAAAAAAGTAAGAAGATGATGCCCGCTGCTTCTCCAAACCAGGGAGATTGTCAAGCTTCGGCAAGATAGATATAGACCGCAAATGTAAGGAAACAAGCTCCAATGCTATGTGGATCCTAAGACCGTGTAATGACAGCCACCGCAGAGACCCACCTCCCAAATCACTGTCTTATGCGGCATAGCCGCGGGTATGAGAACGAAATCGCAAAAACTGGTGGTAGAACCAGCCGGCCCTTCACTACTAAGAATAAGGAAGAAAATCAAATTACCAGAACAAACGAAAAGACCTCAGCCGTGGGACTACGTCAAAAGTACGTAACAAATTACGCTGATCCCGCCTTTTTAATTCCGCTTTCTCGTTGGTAACGTTAATGCGAGCGGTCGATGACAGGGGCATTGGGTTGATTGGAAGCCACACGTTCAAGCAGACTGCCCGGCTGGAACCGGTTGTCCTCGCTGAAATCGATCATGGGGCCCTTCGCCTTGCTACCGTCCATGACGCCGTGGCCAAAAGGTGCTGCGGATGCCGTGGGGCCGAATGTCGCAGATGCGAGCAAACCACGCCCAGTAAAAGCTGCATCATCATTTTCCGGCACATTGGAGTGATTGTTCGCAATGTAGTTGATCTTCTGCCCATGACCTCGCAAGCTCTTGGTACGGTCAATACCAGAAGTGCCTGGCCGCGATCCGCTGATGTCACGGCGGGCTCGCCAATCTTGACTGGGCGGAATGGGAATGGGTACGTCCGGACTTGTGGCAGCGTCCACGAGACCACCGGGTCCCACTTGCTCAGGACGGAAACCTTTTCCTTTCTTCGCGAACTGCGGAGGCTCCTTGTACTGCGGCGTCAAATCGACGAGGGGCTTCGGCATGGCGCGGCGGGTACTGGGGGTCCGTTTAAACTCTCCCGACTCCCGCCCACGGTTTGAGCGGACAGAAGCCATGCGTTGTGGGCGCCCGCCGTCCAATGAGGCCCGGGTGCCGCGCGTAGCGTCGGCAGAGCTCAGTAGAGAGGGACCCTCGGTAAATGGTCCGGCGTTCTTGCCGCTCTTTTCCCGCTCAGCGAGCTGCTTCTGGCGTTGAGAATAAGCACGACCAAGGAGACCAGTGGCAGCAAAGGTTCCATCTTCATCCTCTGACGGTATTTGCTGAACCAGTGATGTCGGCGACGTAACGTTTGAGTGAGGAGTGAGGTGAGTGGGTGAGGTGAGCTGCGGATGCTCGCGGGACCGCACCGAAGGCTTCCGGCCGGGAATGGCCCCACTGTTTGTTGATCCGGATTCTTTATCAATCGGAGATCTCGCACTGTTCGATTCTGGGGCCAAGCCAGAGGAGGAGTCGAATTGAGTCATGTCCAAAAGGGGCTTAAAAGATCCTAGCTGATAATGCGAGTCTATCGACGCGCTAGGACGATGAACAGCCATGGAAGGCACTGCGGCTTGATTTCCAGAAACTTGGCGAGACGCCGAACCATTTGCAAGGGCCTGTTGTTCAGCCGCCTTAGCCTTCTTCTGGCCCTCTCCCATGACATTGACCAGGTACCAGCTCCTCCAGCCCTGAACGGCGCTGTAGAAATCGGCGGCGACATTCTTGTCGTTTGAGCAGAAGAAGTGTACAAAGGTTGAAGTCGACATGAACATGGTAGACTTTTGCTGGCTCTTGATCGCAAAGCAATACTTCTTCGGCGGCTTCACCTTGCGGGATTTCGCCTCAGCACTGGGACTGTAGATATCAAAATCCGACATATGACAAACGTTGGTTGAGTCTTTCCCGCCTTCATTCTTTGCCAATAGCACTTGACCGTCATTCCTCAGCGTGACGAACCTCTTGGACCACTTTCCCGGCTTTTGGGAGTACTGCATCCAACAAGAATAGCCATCGGGCTTCTCCAAAGGCACGGAGCTAGCCTTAAGCTCAGTGTCATTGCCGCCGGTCGGGGAGTCGACTAAAATCAGCGTATTCTGCATATCGTCATCCCAGGAGTTGAGGACGTCACGAACGTGCTCATAGTTCCGGAGCGGACGCTGGACACTAGCCTTCGTAAAGAACTCCAACAGTACGGATGCCTTCGCGTCGATCCCCTCAGACAGGACGTTTGAAGCAGTTCGTATGAGGTCCTGAGGAGTAGTGGTTGGCGTAACAGGGAGCAGCATCTTCTTCTTGTTCCATTCAACCATGACGCGCCTGTCACCAGCATTGACAGCAGAGACGGGCGCGTCAATTCCCGGCACGACACCGCCGCCACCGGCCTTGATGTAAGCATCAGGGTTGTCGTTGTGGCTGACTTGACGCGGCTTTGCAGCGGGAATGAACTCGCCATCCGGCTGCTGCTCATCCCTGCGCCTACGCAAGAAACCGGCCAGCCGTTCCTTCTTGCGCGACGAAGCAGGGCTTTGAGGAGAGGGTGGTACCGGAGGCGCGTCCGACTCGGAGCTCGCGGGGGCTGTCTTGGCAGTGCGCGGTCTCTCCCGTTCAATTGCGCGCTGCTTCTCCTCCTCCTCCTCCTGGCGGGCTCGTGCCGCGTGCGCGCGCGCAGCCTCCTGCCGCGCCCTCAAATCTTCCGCCCTCTTCTCCTGGTATTGGCGGATGCGCTCCGCATTGCGACGCTCAGCCTCCTCGGCGGCCTGCCGCGTGCGCTGCTTCTCGGCCTCCTCGATCTTGGCTCTCTTCTCCGCCTTGAGCTGGGCGTTCATGCGAGCCTGCCGCTGAGTTTCGCCCTCCAACAGCCTGCGCGCCTCCTCTCGAGCTCGCGAAGGGGAGTCGGAGCCAGTCGGATTCGGTGCCGGTTCCTGTGCTTTCGCGGTCGCGGGCCTGGCTTGCGGGAGATTCGGGGCGCCATTGGGATTGCTGACGGCACGCACGCGACGCTGCTCACGGGTAGCCGACGGCTGGACAGGCTGGGTCGGGGCGTGGGGGATGTGGCCGGGGAGCGGAGGAGCGCTGGAGTCGTGTGCGATGGGTGCAGTGGCAGTCTGAGGGCGCTGGCGGTGGTAGCGCGACATGCTGCGGCTCACGGTAGCCGACTTGGGAGGCGGCTGAGCGGAGTCTGGTGGTGGAGGCATCGCGGGCAGATCATGCTGGTGTTGCTGGTGCGCGCGGCGGACAGAGCGATAGCGCGAGAACTTGGGTTCCTGCTGGGCGGGCTGGGGGGCTGGGATGTCTGCAGCCGCCATGGTGGCACGAAAGTTTGGCGTGCAGCAAGGAGAGTGGCTGGCGACGGATGGAGGAATGCGGCCTTGCCCCCGGGTGCTGAGGCGCGTGGAGAGACAGAGGGAGAGCTCAGGGAAAGCCTGGGGAGATCTGACCGTGATCCACAGGCCTCTCGCTAGCGCGTTTCGCAGGGAGGTCAGACAGGTGGCAGCAGCAAGCCTAAAATACGATGTGAGCGTGCCCTGGGGCGCCATCAATAATCCTCCGCCCCGGCGCATTGCCGCCGCAGACGGCGCTTGTCGGCGTGATGCGCACCAGGGCTGGTGAAGAACGAACAGGTGCAGGCGGGTGGGTCCTGCTGCCGCCGCCCGCTAGCGCCTCCAACGGGAGCCCGCAGCAGAGACGAAGCTCGCGCCCGCACGTCGAACGGCAGTGACGGCTGCACGACTGCACGACTGCCTCACGCCGCCGTGCTTCATGCGCAGCCTGCCCGCCCGCGTGCAGGTGCGCGGAGGGCGCCGTCGGGCGCACTATGCCAGACGCAACGGCAAAGCAGGGTGTTGCACCCCCGCACGAAGCGGGCGCCATGCTGTTCTGGGCGGGAGTAAGGCTGAGAGGCGTGTCACACCCTGCGCTGCGCCCAGCGGAAATTACGAAGGTTGCGCTCACCACGCTGATGCAGTGGTAACCCTGCCCGGGGTGCACACGAAGCGTTGGAGGAGTCAGTCAAGAGTGTCAAGCGCAGCACGATAGCAGCCAAGCGCGCGAGAAAGTCTATCTGGAGATGATCATGTCGAGCGCTTTGCGCCCGCCGCCTCCTTAAAATCAAAAGGGCCGCGCAATCGCGGTCATCTTAACAACCAGCATCGTTCCGCCGCCCCCAACACCACCTGCATTGCTTCCTGCCCTGAGCGCCCGCCGCCCTCGTGTTCCCTCCCAAGCGCCGCGATGGAGCCCCGGTTTCAGCGCCTGGTCGCGGTGCTGATCTTTTTTGCCGTGTGCCTGTCGCTCTGGCTCCACTCGCCCTCGCTGCACCACCGCGAGCAAGCGAGCGCGAAGCAGGCCGCGCCGCCCTTCACCCACGGCCTGAACTACACCCGCCTGCATCCAGCCAACTCCACGCTAGGCGTAAGTCCTCCGTCACTGTGCCGTCCGCTCCACCCGACACCACCCTGACAGCCCGCAGTTCGGTGCCGTTCTTGCCGTCTCGCGCGAAAACTCGCCCCGCCAAGAGGCCCTCTACTTTGCATCCAATTTGACCGGTCTCGACATCACCGTGCCGCATCAACCGCACTGGTCCGAAGACGACCTGAATGAGCTCAAGGCCGACTCTGGCTCTCGAATTACCCGCGGCTCGGCCCTGGCTTGGCTGGGTCACCTGAACGCTCTGAAATGGTGTGCAGTCCTCGTCCACCGCGCAATTTCCGCCTCTAATCTGTGCCCGCAGGTTCATGAAGTCCGGCTTGGAGACCGCCCTCATTCTCGAGGACGACGTCGATTGGGACATCCACCTGAGGACCACCCAGGTCCCACTGGCCTCGGAGAACTTGCGTGCTTTGCTGGACTCCGACCAGACCTACTGGAGCGACCTACGCAAATGGGAAATCCTCTACCTCGGCCATTGCGGCGACTTCTTCGACGCCGACAAATTGGATGGCCTTCCGCACCGTGTGTACCGCGACGACACGCTCCTGCCGCACCGCAGGATGCATCCCCACACCAAGGAATTTCTGGACAAGCTCGGCCTGGAAGAAGGCCAACGCATGATCCACCGCTCCAAGTGGCCGCTGTGCACGTTTGGCTACGCTGTGACGCGTGCTTCAGCCCACCGCATTCTATCCGAACTGGCCGCCAAAGAATCCGAAGGTGGCTGTGAAGCTTTCGACGTGCGCATTCTGGAAGCCTGCAGAGATCTAGACTACCAGTGTTACAGCGCCAACCCCGAGCTTTTCCACCACATTTCGGCACCTTCCGAGATTGCCAACATCAACGAAGGCATCGACAGCACAGGCCGACTGCAGTCGCACAAGTCCGTGGGCGGAACCACCAACATTGCTTGCGGTGCCAGATCTGAATCTTTCTTCACCAAGGACCCTGCCACATTGCAGTACTTGCAAAAAGAAGTGGGCGAGAAGGGGCACTGCCTCATGGACCCTCTGGAGCAAGCTTCGGACAGGCCGTTTTGATTTCCAAGATACCCTTCCCCAGTTTTCCCTTTCTACTTTTCGCCCTAGGGATCTTCATCTCCGGCGTTCTTGTCCGGCTTCGAGGCATATTGTATAGATTTGTGCCGCACGTCTCACGACCCATGTTCACTTCAACCCATCTATTTCGTAGTATGTATATACGCCGTTTTCAAATACCAGAGTTTCGTATCTAGCCTGCCGTCTCGGAACTCTCTTGTTTCTGAGCCGCCATTGCATAAATGGCACGTGTGTGATCCGCGACCTCCGTCGTAGTAACTCTAAAATAGAAGATTCCCGGGGTCTGGATTCAACATGCAACGCGATAAGAACCTTATTTGAACCTTGACAGCCGACAGCCATCAACGGCGCGAAGTCTAGCCGCGGTCGGCAGACCAGGGCTAGTTTCCGGGTCGATTCCCCGTACGTCATGGCGCCATCTGTGGGGCGGAGCTTTCTTACCCAACACCGCCCTAGCTCGACCACTCTCCCCCAACCAATACTTTTTGCGCCCTCTTTAAGACTTTCATGGGCCTCTAAAGTAGGCATCGGTGGCTGTTGGAAGTGGAGCAGCGATACAACAATAGCATTTTCTGCTACATATCATTCTTTGTGCGCCTCTGGGTTCTCCGCCTCTATGGCGATTTTTCCTCCTACCAGCTCAGGGCATCTTCACCCCATCAATGCCCCCCAGGATCTTCCTTCTATGGCTGTGATCACGTGGAGCGGCGTTAGATGCGTGCGCTAGCCGCGCTAATGCCTAGATCCTAGAACACGCAGAGAAATATATTCACGGCATCCGGTCGCGCTGCATGTGGAGCTATCGAAAATCCACCCTGCTTTCCAACCCTGCTAACCCTCCATAGTCACAGACGGCATGGTCTGCTCCCTTAGAGAGCGCTCGTGGATGAGCTCCTATCCATCATCACCGCATTTCTTAGGAAAGATCTCTCCAATGCTTTGAGACTCGCCTGTAAAAGCTCTCACACTGAAGCTGCCCATGCGCGGTTTTCTTTCGTCCGGCTTTTTATCCCGCAGAGACAAGCCACGATGTTTTGATGGAATTGTACGGGCATGTACTCTCGAAAACTCCTGAGTAAGTGATTCCTCAGTTATCTGAAAAAATAAAATAAAATAAAAGTTCTCATACACCTACCACCTGAGCTGTCAACTAATACCCCTTTTCTTACAATCCATCTCCCGCATCAAGCAGCCCCAACATCCCCAGTGCCCCTTAATAACCAAACCCCCCTCCCAAGCACAAGCTTGCAGCGGTCTCTATTTATATCTTTCAAACATCTCAATCGACCACCTACCCTACAAAATCCTATCTGCCCACCCCTTCAAGCCCCTCTTCTCAACCACAAGCTCCTCACCGTCACCAACCGGCACGCCCTCGATCTCATTATCATAAAGTCCCATTGCCTCATACACCTCATCCGGCAGCACCGCCCTCTCAATCATGGTCTCCTTGGGCACGAAGGCATACTCCAGGGCCAAGTACACAATACTCGTCCCCACAAAGCCCAACAGCCACCCGAACTGGTAGGGGTGCACGCCCACGCCAACCTCGATGTTCGAATTGATGCTGTTGATAAAGCCAGGCAAATTGGGCGCCACGCCGACTAGAAAGGCCACGACAGCGCGCCAATTGACGCCGCCCGTGTAGCGGTAGATGCCATGCGGCTCGTACAACGCACGGGTGTCATACTTCCTCTGATGCACGACCCAAAAGTCAAACAGCATGATGGCGGCAATAGGGCCCAGGAAGACGGCATACGCGCTCATGAAGTTGAGGAAAGAGCCCGCGCTGGCCAAGATCTTCCACGGCACGAGCGCCCAGCACAGCACCGCGCAAGCCAGCTGGCCGCGCCGTATGTTGACGAAGCGCGGGAACAGGGCGGTCAGGTCGTTGGCGGCGGAGAGCGAATTGGCCGAGATGTTGACGCCCAGCGCGGCGAGGGCGAAGGCGAAGGCGGCGAAGAAGCGGCACGCGCGGTTGGGCCAGCGCGCCACCAGCGCCATCGGGTCCCACAGGTACTCGCCGTACTGCGCCGCGCCGGCCGCCGACGCGGCGATGCCGATGAAGGAGATGAAGGTGAAGACGGCGGGCAGCATGGGGACGTAGAGCAGCTGCCATTTGACGCTGACGCGCGAGTAGCGCGAGAAGTCGGCTTGGTTGACGGAGAGGGTCGCGTAGTTGCCGATGACGGAGGTTAAGTTCGCGAGAAAAGCCCAGGAGTAGGCCGAGCCGTGGACCGTGGCGCGCTGCGTCCAGATGTCCATGCCTTTGGTCGAGACGAAGGCCCAGATGAGGATGGCGATGAAGGCGATGGGGACGATGACGGACTTGACCATGAAGAGCCAGCGGAGGTTGTTGGGGTGCATGTAGAGGAAGGGGATTTGAATGAGCCAGAAGATGAAGAAGGAGATCATGGTGTTGGTCTCGATACCCTCATCCTCAGGAATGTGGTTTGGAAGGGTGAGGAAAGATGGCCATATCGCGCCGAGCCTTGTGGCATGTTAGTATTAGACCTAGAGTTGACATTGTGGCTTTGGGGCTTGTCCGGATGGACATGTCCAGGAACAATGAGCAAACTTCCGTTTGGAAGCATTGCTTTAATTCTGCACGATGGGGGTATATTGCAATACTTATGACACAGACCTCCTCACAGACTTCAACGGGGAACTTACATCACTCTGACGGTATTTGCGCCATTCATCGTCTGGATAGCGAACCAGAAAATGGCCAAGATTACACGCGATATGATAGCGATGTATGATCCCCAGAAACCCCAACTTGCTCGCGCAAGAACGGGGAACGGAGCGTGGTCTGCACAATTCATCAGTCGTAATCTTGACTGTTAACTACTCCTCAGAGTTCATACGTATTACTCCGGTGGCTCCATTGAACGCAATGACCCAGGAGATGATGAAGAACGCCAAAGCCACAATGCCGAGCGATTCGCGCCTAGAGCCCTTATCTCAGCCATAAGAAGGTTGCGGGGAATGCGGGTAATCCACCGGGCAGAAGCGGGGAGAGCGTGGTGCTTACCAGGTAAGGCCGACAGCGATGACCGAGGACGCGAATTCCCATGTCGCCGCGCTGCAATTGACAGAATTCGTTTCAGTAATCGGGACGATTGGTGCAGTGCGAGAGTTTCCCCTCACTTGAAAGCGTCCGAAATCCAGTACGCGATGAACGAGGTGACGCCCCATTTGCGAGCATGCTTCGGGACGGGATCGAGGTCAACGTTGGTCCTGCAGAGAACAGAGGGGACGAGACGTTAGTATCATACACAGCAACGAGCGTGTTACGTTCCTCGTACAACAACCAATAAAAGAACAGTTAGGCAGCATACCATCTTGCACTTCCTTCTGCGAACTGAGACTTCGCCTGCTCCACGTAGAGCTTCGGTCTCCTGATTTTCAGGCCCATGTCTGCAGAGAGGAATCTGCGAAGCTGGTGCGCCGGACACTAGTGTATTGAGGATGATGGGGGCAGACACCGGGACGACATTGAATCGCGGGGGCAGATAAGCTTATTATATCTTTGAGCTTGTACTACTGACGCCACCCTTGCTGTTCCCTGCGTCGATGGGCGGTGGTCGGACGCGTGCGTATCACGCCGACGCGCGAGAGGGGAGGGCGGCAAATGGGAGGCGATAGCGATAAGGGATATCTGGCTGTGGCTCGCTGGTGAGCGAATTGCCCGAAACGTGCCTCCATACGGTGCTGAGAACAGCCCGTGGAGAAGCAAGCGGTGAATAATAGAGGTGCAGTAGCGTAGAAGAAGAATATCCTGAACTCATGGGTTCGCGGTCATAGACTCGGAGAGCCTTCCAAAGTCCGGATCCGCTCGTACCCAGTCGCGTGCCTTATCTGCAGGTGCATCCACTGCGGCTGTTCGGGTGATTCCATCACAGCCTGAGTCCACTGTGCAACCAGCCTCTGGGAGTTGAAAGTGGCTGAAGCAGGAACGCCATGGTTGTTACTGGTCAGGAAAAGCAAGTATCGTGTATCAGTCAGACGATTTGCTTTTTGCATTAGTGATGAACTGGGCTGCAGACAGCAAGTCAGCGACGTGCAGATAAGAGCTGTGAACATGGTGGCCAATCACAGGGGTTCCCCGCACTCGCTGATGTCCGGGGTTGCTCAGAGAGGCAGCTCCGGATTCACCGCGAGATGCAGAGCATGCGCTACAAGAGCTCAAAGGAATAACATCCAGCCTTAGACGCACACGAGGGTGCAGCCGGTCCACGTCCAGATGGAAGCTTCAAGCACCCATGTCATCATATCTGTTGTTCCCGCGATGTCAATAAGCTAATCAGAGAGTTTGATGGGTGCAAGCGTCGAGTCGATTTCTGTCATCCTGGGGAAAAGGCTTGCATCAGGGCGGTGATAATACCTTCATCAAGCTTTGTATTTGAAAGTTTGTAAATTGGGGCGGTCTGAGCTTGCTTAGGCTGCAGCCAGCTCCTCCAGATGAAATCACGCTGAGAAATTGAACCATTCGCCCTGCTGCACCGTAAATGTAGTAATACGCCCCAACACCCGGCCCCCCCAATGCGCCCATCACTGGCTATGTACAGTAGAGGCATACCAGACGCTCCGACCTCGTTGGATATACTGCACTTATCACCGGAACCTCTCCTGATTCTCGCGGTATCCGTCCTCCTCGCCTGATTCGAGTGGCCCTTGAATATCATCAATAGACTTTTCCTGGACTGCCATGGCCCGAGCTCCTCCGGTTCCTCTCGTACATCCACCGGTTCGTCAAGGCGACTGACGGACCCTTGGCGCCACCAAGAGGAGTCGGCGTTCCGGGAATTGCAGTCGAGTTGTCTTTGTTGCCCCTGCCGAGGCTCTCGTAAAGATCCGTTCCAGTCGTGGCAGCGGACTGAGAACCGGTGAAGCTGTTCCTCCTCCTGCCACTGACGGCCTTCTGCAACAAGGGGCTCACTATCGGGCTGTATGGGCTTGAGGTGTCGCGGAAACCCAGACTCGAGCTGAACGGGCTAGGGGAGTTGGGAGATCCTGCGTACACCAGCTTGTCACCGCTGCGCGGCGTGGCAGAGCGTGCGTAACGGGGCGGTGTGATGTAGGAGCCAGGCGTAGACACGGTCGGGTCTAGGCCGAGGAGTGCGCGTTGCGAAGCCGTCAGAGGGATATCGGCGATGTCGTCTCTCGTACGGAATAGCGGCAGAAGCGTGACGGTGCCGTTCACGGCGAGCACGGCGCGGACAAGCCAGAGCAGGTACTTCGGACTGATGTAGAGCGGGGAGAGAAAGCTGTGAAGAGGAAGACTTGGATGCGTCAATATATGTTGTTCGTGAGGCAGAGTGGGACAGGTCATGCTCACAGCTCCGCCAACCATGCGGGTACAATGGCGGGAATAATGAAGGTCAGGAAGAGGAGGCAGACGGTCGAGAACAGGCTCTTAGCGTGATCCTCGCCGAAGGCACTGGCATTCTGGCGACGGGTGATCTCCTCGAACTGCGGGTGGCGCCAGGTACCAGTGGCTGGGGCAGAGCCGGCGACGGCAATGGTGGAACTGGCGGGAGTGACGGGCGCGGACATGGCGTTGATTTTTCGCGCAGCGGACGGCGGCGGTGGTGCGGCACTGGAGGGTCGGCGTTGGAAGGCGGCTGATAGGGCCCTGCTGCGGGGTTAGTGGTCAGTCGTGGTGGGTGGAAGCTGTCACCGCGCTCTGGTGGGCGCCGGTGGTGGAGGAGGGCGCGCGGTGCAGTGACTTGGGCAGGCGTCGCTGTTGATTCCCGTTGTTTTGGAGAGCGCTGATCCCTGTCGTCGCGCCCGGCACCACAGCCTGCACCGCAACGGTTGACAACCTCAGCTCCCCTCCGCCCCTCCGCACCTTTGCGATAAGCCGCCAGACTCTGCGGTCCGGAGGCGACGGTCTTCCTTCAGCTCCCTTGGGAATCTCGCGTCCATTGAGCTCCGTCCACCTGCTTTGCAGCCCTTCGCCCTGCCGTCATCGTCGCGCCTCGGCTCCGTGACCTCACCCCACTGCCGCGCCCAAGCTCCCCCCGCCAGCCTCCGCTTCTCAACCTCCTCCGCTATCCAAAGCATCCGAGTCACTGTCGCCTAGCTATGCTCCTCCTCGGCCTGACCGGGTCCATTGCAACCGGCAAGTCTACCGTCTCCAACCTGCTGCGAAGCCCGCCTTACAATCTCCCCATTATCGATGCCGACATTGTCGCACGCCAAGTCGTCGAGCCCGGTACGCCGGGCTACCGCGCCATTGTAGACTACTTCGGCCCTACAACGCCTGATCTGCTTCTACCCGCCTCAGACCCTGTTTGCGGTGGCAAGGAGGATGGCCCGACAGGAAAAGGCCGCCCGCTCAACCGGCCTGCCCTCGGGAGGCGTGTCTTTGGTGCCGGCGAGGAACGCATGCGCGATCGGAAGGTGCTCAACAGCATTGTACATCCGGCAGTACGCCGTGAGATGTACAAGCAGATGCTGTGGGCATACCTGCGCGGCCATTGGGCTGTCGTTTTGGACATTCCGCTGCTCTTCGAGAGCGGATGGGAGAGGTACTGCGGCACAATCATGGTTGTTGCGGTCAAGGACCCAGAGGTCCAGATGCAGAGACTGATGGCAAGGGACCCTCACCTCAGCGAGGAAGACGCGAAGAATAGGGTGCTCAGTCAAGGCGACGTGAGAGAGAAGGCGGAGAGGGTACAGAGAAGGGGCGAAGGCGCTAGCGTTGTGATCTGGAACGATGGTGATAAAGAAGAGTTGGAGAAGCAGGTTTCTAAAGCCATGGCTGATATTAAGAGCAGAAGCCCCCAGTGGTGGGCGTGGCTGCAGCTGTTTTGTCCACCCCTCGCTGCTGTCACAGCTTTCTTAAGCTTCTGGAGGATGCGGAGAGTACAGCTTCAGTGGGAGCACGAGAAGGCTCAAGAGAAGGCAAAGTTATGAGATTAGCCGCGAATGTGAGCAGAAGAGAGAGGTAGGGCAGTATTCCATGCGTAAGGCCGCTTGAGAAACCGGGTAGTAAGCGAAATCTGGATATGAATACGGATTATGCCCCCTCTTCTCTGGACATATGTATGCCTGTGACTGGTGGCCGCGTTGAACTACACGAGCAGTCCACTGTCTTTCCACTGGGTCTCGACTGGGTCACAGGTATTTGCAAGACATTCCCAGTGTATGTAGATACAGTCTGCTCTGGAAGTTCACCTTTTGTGCCTATCCCAGCGTTCCAAGTAATAGAGCCTTCCGTTTCTCTGAGGAGTGCGAATAGCCCACGTTCTATTTGTAATTGATGGGTAGAATGGATGAAAACAAACAAAAACAAAAATAAAAGGTAAGCCTGACCTTAGGGCTTTTCGGCCGGGGTCGCCAGTTCTTACGCTTTGTCTCGAACCTCCACCCTACTCGATGTTTTCTTAGGACTGACGTCGAAGTGGTGTATCGTGCGGCGCATTAAAATCAATACATAATTCAGCTTCGTTGGGCGGGACCATTGGGAGGATTTTACCTTTTGGCATCAAACACACAATTCGTCACTGCTTTGTGCTCCAAGCGTGAACATATCATTCTGGGCTGAGTGGCTGCGCGTGGCACATTCGACACGTGTGCGCGGTGCAGCGCAGGTGAGAGCAATTTTCCAGGGCCCAGCGTGCGCTCCTCCCGCATTTATCAGACCTAATTATTTCGAGTCATTGCTTCCTCTGCTCTTCAACCCTCCGCCTCTTTTCTTCACACAGGAAGCTGTCTTGTTTACGCACATCATCACTTTGTCCTGTCATTCGTCAGCAGCCACTCCTTCTGCACCCATGCCACTGTACTCTACCAGCGCTATTGACGACTCTGAGGGGTTTACCCACCTGCCAGCCCGCATCACCGGCCGGCGCGACGGAGCCGCCGAACAACCCGGCTTCGACAGGCAGGAGGCATTGAGCAAGGCTTCTGATGGCGTTTCTGCCAGGGACTGGGCGGCTATGCCCACCAAAAGGCAAGGATGTAAGGAGCACACCGAGCTCATTTCGGTCGAACACAACGCAACGAAGGTGGACGGTGACCATCCCATCATCTCCTCCTACGCTAAGGAAACGAACCCTCCCCAGGCGAACTTCACCGACGTCGACTTAGGCTCTGATGCTGCTTTCCAGAAAATGATTAGCAAGGCTCAAAAGACTGGACATATCAAGACAAGGGATGGAGTGTTTCAGATTGACCTGCGCCGTGTCGATGTTGACGACACAAAAAGCATCGCCGCCAGCGCTGTTGACGACTCCAGCTCCATCTGTGAGAAGATCATGGTCCGTCATGCCGGCACCAATCAGGTACTGTAGTTCACTCCTTCTTCCCTTCTATGACAGCTAAAAGTTTTGATTAACTCGCAGACAGAAAGTTATTGCTCAGAAGACAGAGCACAGTCTCGCCGCTCCGGCCTCGGTAGAGGCTCAGGCCCGGAAGACTGCCCAGCGCCCGACTCACCTCTGGGGTCCGGTTCCGGGCATCCACCGTACCCAGAGCGCCATTGCATGGAAGCAGCCGGCTTGTAAGAAGACTTCTGCTATCACTGAACCTGTTCCTGTAGCAGTCCCGAAATCACAGATGGGTCCGCGTATCAAGCCGCCGAGGTTCGGTGGCATCTTGATCCCGAGCAAATCTGGAGGTAGCTTTCACTTTGTTAACAGCAGCGGCCCGGCCAACACCTGCCGTGCTTTTCGCAACCGTCCAGCTCCGGCGGCTCCTGTTGAGCAGCATGAGGCTGATACTGGTGGCCGCGCTCCCGCCCATGTTCAGCCCGCCCTTCCTGCTCATGCTCCGGCAGTGTCCAACTATCGGGCTCCTTCTGTGGAGTCTGCATCCGATGCGGAATCGGGAATTGGCGGTCTTGTCGCCCTTTTCGACTAAGTTGTACAAAGGGATTTCGGGCGTTGCACTAGCGCCTTTCAGCAGTAGGCGAATTCGGCACGACCACTGATGAAATTTCTCCTTCGGGTTACCGGCGGATATTCATTATACTAGATAATATATCGGATGACTGTCATCTTCTTCATTCTTCTTTCCTCTGCTCAAGTGGTATGTGTGATATCAATACCCTGGAGTTTTGACTTTTACAAAAACTGAAGGAATAGCATAGGAAGTTGAGCACTCCTTCGAATGTATTTTTAGACGGCTCCTCGACACACTCGTACAGAAAAAGTACCTCACAGCTTCGCCACTTCCCTCCATCCCTTCACCATTGTCTGCTTGTCCAGCGTCCTCCAGCCTGCTGGCCCCTCCTCCAATCCATTAGCCTTGCCCTGAGGCCTCTCTCTCCATCTCCACGCCTTCACATACACGGAGTCCTCCTTCCGCTCAATCACCTCCAACACCTTGGCCCCCAACACCGGCAAGAATTTGAACCCATGCCCACTCCCGCCACTGCAAACCATGAGTCCCTCCGTCCCCGGCACGTAATCAACCACAAAGTCATTATCCACACTGTCCGTATACCAACACAACCGCGCCGTTTCGATCGGCAGCCCCAACAACTCCGGCAAGTTCTCCTTACAAAACGCCTGCACCACATCCATCGCAGCCTCAGGCACCTCGCCTAGGCCGGTCTTGGGGCAAGATACACGCTTCTCCCCATGCCGTGCGGCATAGTTCGTCCACTTCGCGCCCCGAAATCCAAACTTTACGACACCGTCAGGCGTGCGCGGGAAGCCGTACAGTCCGCCAACAGAGGTGCGATTTTGCCCGCCGGCCGCCCTTGCATACGACGACATCTTCCAGCTCCAGACGGGGAAATTCTCCGGCGCAAACTTACTCCACAGGTCCGGGCGCTCCTTCCGCGGTATGCGCACTGTCAGCACTGAGCCGGCCGTCGCCTCGAGGAGGCTCGTCGCGGCAGGCAAGAGCGCAGGCGTCCACCCGCCGCAGGCCACGACGACCAGCGATGCCGCGTGATGCGTGCCGTCGGCCGTCACGATGCCGGTCACGGCTTCCTTGCCGGTCGTGGGGGACGGAGACGTCGTGTGTCGCACATATTTGTGCGCAGGGCCGAGGCGCAGCTTGACGCCCGCCTGGGCGCACAGATGCAGCGCCCACGCGCACGCTTTGCTCGCCAACACGTAGCCGCCTGTGCCGTCGAACATGCCGTCGAGCGGCAGGCCCCGCTCGCGCCGGCCGAAGGGGTCGAGCTTAGTGGAGGGGATGCCCGCGCGGGCGGCGTCGGCAGCGCGGGTGGCGGAGGCGATGTGGTACTGGGTGTGTTTGATGGAGGTCGGGAAGTTCTGCTGCGTGATGTCCTCGTGCTCATCGAGGCCGGCGTCGCTGAGGCGGAGGAAGCCGGCTGGCACCCAGATGGTGTCGGTGCGGCTGACACCGGCGGGGAGGGAGGAAGGAGGCGTGGAGGCGATGGCGGCGTTCCAGGACTCCCAGATGGGAATCGCGGAGAAGGCGAGGTCTTGGTAGATCTTGCGGTCGCCGTAGCTGGCACGCAGGATCTTATTCTCGTCGGCGCTGGCGGCGTCGCAGCCCGAGGCGACGGAGTAGCCGTTCTTGTCGTAGGGTTGGTAGTCGAAGATGCTAGACAAGCGTTCAGTGTTAGTACGAAAGCAAGGGTTGAATCATGTTCAATATCGGACACTCACGTCACATCCTTGTAGCCGTTCATTGCCAGGTGAAGTGCGGTGCTCAGACCGAAAACACCTGCTCCCAAGATTGCAATCGGCTTGCAATATTTGAGTTCTTGTTTCTCGCCTTCAGCTCTCGGCGCTCCCTCCATGTTGTGGTTCTTGTCTTCCGGGAGCTTATATTTCCATCTCTTCTGCAGTTCAGGAGCAAGCTTCCCCTCAAGCATGTCCACAACTCGATCACCAAGGACACACAAGAACTTCCACCCATGAGCAGATCCGCCGGTTACAAGAGCAAGCTGCTTGATAGTCGGATGCCTGTCCACGAGGAAGTCGGAAGTGGGTGTGTTGGTGAAGAAGCAGAGCTTGGTCCTGGCGAACGGCTGGTCCGCGAGCGGCGGGAAAAGCTCCGCAAGGTTTCGTCGCAGGCCAGCTTCGGCGTCGGCAGGAATTGTGCTGGGCGAATCTGGTGGTGCGGAGGCCTCGAAGCTCTTGCCGGTTGCAGAATCTATCACTGTTCTTGTGTTGAAGTAGCCGGGGGAGCGTCTCAGACATTTGATCTTGCCGTTGAGTGGAGGAAAGATGTTGAATCCAGTGGTGAAGTTCGTCGTGATCTATATTTTGTTATCTTCTCAGCCGACTAGTCAATGCACGAAGGGCAATTCTACCGGCATGTTCTTGTATCGCTCCTCTTGTTCAGGAGACAGCTTCAGCCATGCTACTTCATGCCCGGTGGACGTTACTTGGTCTCTCAAATCAAGAAGCGTGTTTGACCAAGCTCCCGCAGCCAGCACAACGAGGTTGGCGGTAAGCTTAGTGCCGTCTTCAAGCTCGACGCCTTTCGCAACGCCGCCTTCGATCATCAGGCGTTTGACCGGGTTCTTGAAAATGAAGTTGGTGTTTGGCTGTCTGCGAGTCTTTTGGTAATAGATCCGCACACATTCTTCCGCATTCACGAAGGCAACATCTTCGTTGAGGTACGCTTCATTCCATAGCTTCTCTCCTTCGTGAGGCTCATGGTTCGGTCCGTTGACGCGTTTGTACAGAGCTTCGTGGGAGGTGAAATGACGGATATATCCGTCGGCTGAAAACTCCCCACTTTCTACGCGCCGCTTCTGTAAAGATTGAGCGGCGGCATACTCTTTCTCCCATACCTTGGATCCATGGCGACCGGCGCCTGCATGAGCGTAGATCATGCCGCTCCTGTAGTAGTGCTGTCCGAGCTCTGGGTCATTTTGGATGAGCCTCTGAGACTCCAGAGCGATCTCTGAGTAGACTGGGTCATGATAGTCCGCTCGGATGACTCTGGTCGTATCTGAGAGGGGTGGTCAGTACATATCACGTAGCTCTGAAGAATGAAAGGTCCGTCGGCGGGCAGGAGTATTGATGGTGTATTCCTCTGCCCCCAAGGTAAAAGTACAAGGCGCCCCCATGACAAAGCCATTTGGGTTCCAATAGTTCTCGAACCCGCACGTGCCTGGCGATTGAAAGCAAGGCAGCCGGTCACGATGCGAATGCTCGATGGGTTGTGCGGCTCCGGCACGGGTTGTTGGGCATTCTAAAATCGGCTGTACATACCGACAGAAGTCCCGTCAGGAACAGGAGGCTCGTGTCTGTCAACGAGAGTGATTTCCGATGTCGGATACCGCTTCGACAAAGCTAAGCCAGTCGAGAGCCCGAACACACCGGCGCCGATTATGATAACTGAGTCCATGCTGCATAAAGACGCGATCGAGCCTTAAGCGCAATATATACTACCATGTGCGCGATATAAATACGTGTGGCCGGGTCACACCACGCGATGATAGGTCTGGGGCCGATGGGCGGAGGAGATGCCTGGACACGGCATAGAGATGGGAGAGATGGATTGCAGGCGGAGAAGCTGCGGCAAAGCGGGCGCAACGTTGGTGGGGCGCATTTTGTCATTGCCGCCTTTGATGCCATTCGGCGGGGGAATTGCGTTTTAGGCGGCAATGACTTTGCAATTTCGCCTCCGAAACGTTGCCGTCCTCCCACCCACTCTTGACTGCGATCAACCCCTCCACGCCATGCTTGTTCCCGGATATGTTCAATCATGCGTCGGCGCTGCACCTATCAGCCTATCTGTATCCATATGAGCACCAGCTGCCAATAGCGCTTCACTGGCTGCTCCTGTTCCTCCCTCCAGCCTGTCTTCCTGGAAGCCGCTCTGCTGCACCAAAGCCGTATGCGTGATCATGTTGCAGCCAGCTAACCTCAAGGGGCTTTCGAAGACCTCGAGATGAAGTGAGGTATGCGCTGATTGTGGATAGTTTCGGACGGAATGTCAGATAGCCGCCTTCGCGTCGACGTGGAAGCGGGATGTGGCATGGTTGATGTAGGTATATGCCGGGGCATGCAAGTGCGACCTGCATGCACATGACGGATGTTCTGCCACATTCATCCTTCCCCATTCTCCAAAGAGGCGATAAGCGATGCAGGTTCATCCTGGAGGTTATAAAATCCCGAGCCATGACATGTTATACAACGAAGCCCGACACATGGGATCCTGCCCCAAGCCATCGCAACCCTCCTCTCCAGCATCCTACATCAACCGATCATCGTGGAAACAGAAAGGCTCAGTGGCAAGCATACTGGATCGGAGGATTGATAAAAAAGCGTTTCGCGCAAGTCCTGCGGATGAAGATGCAGCTCACCTCTAGCAGTAATGGGGACACTGCCAGCACCAAAGACTTGTCCCATCTCGAATCTGGTCCACTCTCTACTGCAAAAGATGCACCTGATGTTGCCATTGGGCACGTCTCGGACCCGGTTTCCCCTGTAGACACTGTGGCCGAGCGCAAGTTGGTCCGCAAATTCGACATCCTCGTAATGGTCATGATTTTCTTCATGTATTTCTTCAACAGCATCGACAGGAGCAACCTGGGAAACGCGAAGACGGACCACATGGACAAAGACCTCGGGTTCGTGGGCAATCAATACTCCATACTCATCATGGTGTTCTACGTCCCATTCTGCGGTTTGTGCCTACCTGCAAACCTCGTGACCAGGAAGTTCCAGCCAAAGTGGTTTTTGGTCGGGTTCATGCTATGCTGGGGCGCCATGGCTATGGTCTGTGCCGCTTGTAAGGACTTCGCGCAGGTAAGTTGTTCCTGTAAGGCAAGCCACTACTGCTTGGCGCAAAGCTTGGTGAGCTTGACTAATCTCCATTCTAGATTTTGGCAGTGAGACTACTACTGGGTGTTGCGGAGGCCGGTTTCGCTCCCTGCTCTATGGTATATGATGCTTCAGAGCCCGTGGCCGCTGTCATGCTTACAAATGGACAGTTTTATATGAGCACTTTCTACACTCGCGGAGAGCTTGCTACTCGGTTTGCAATCGTGAGTCTAGCTAATTGCCTCTTATAACATGTAGAGATGGATGTTCCTAACGGCAACCCAGTGGTATTCGTCTACAGTGCTCTCAGCAGCCTTCAGCGGCCTCATCTCATATGGAGTGTTTCAGCTGGGTGGTTCGCTGCACGGCTGGCAGTACCTCTTCCTGGTTGAAGGAGGACTCACTGTCCTCATTGCATTACTAGCTGGCCTCATCCTCCCAAAGAATCCCTGGACTTGCCGCTGGCTTTCCGATGCCGAAAAAGAGCTTTGCGTCTTACGTGCGCAGAGGGATTCCACTTCCAACGTCGGCTCCGCCTGGGATTTCCACGAAGGCATGCAGCCTTTCAAATCCTGGCAAGTGTGAGTGCATTACTGCTCTATTAATCGACCGTACCACAGGTGTAAGATTGTTCGGATGCACAATGCTGATGCTTCATACAGATACGCGTGGGCTGTCATCGGTCTTTGTTATGGCACTTCTGGTAGCGCAGTCGGCTCCTTTCTCCCTCAAATTGTCCAACTGATGGGCTTTGGCACTCTCAAAACCAATCTGTACGTCATTCCTGGAGAAAAGCTGCCAGGGTGGTGGAAGCAGCCGTCTGGACGCAAAGGCGCAGCAAATATTATGACACTTGCATCCAAACGACTGCCTACGCAACTACACATACCTTCCTTCAACCCGAACAATCCTTTCTGAACCCACCGTCCACATCAATCGACGCTACCGTCAGCAACACTGACATGCCTCCCCCAGCTACACAATCGCCCCCAACCTCGTCGGCGCCCTCGTCCTCCTCCTAATCGCGCGCTCCTCCGACCACTTCCGCGAACGCAGCGCGCACCTAATTCTCGCCCTCCTCATCACCTTCACCGGCTGGCTCATTCTTCTTTCCCTCAGTCCCGCGACACATATCCCCGTCGCCTACTTCGCTTGCTTCTTGCTGTGCGCAGGCGCCATGACTCCCACCGTCATCTTCCACGCGTGGCACGCCTCCAACACCTCGACCGAGAACGGCCGCATCTACGTGCTCAGCTTCCTGACGGGCGCGGCCAACAGCGGCGGTATCATAGCGAGCATGACGTTTCGCGCGGAGGATGCGCCGCGGTACCTGCCGTTTCTGGGGACGGCGGCGGGGTTTGAGGGCCTGGGGATGTTTTTGATTCTTGGGCTGAGGGGGTGGATGAAGTGGGATAATGCGAGGAGAGATAAACTGATGGGGAGGAAGTTGGTGAGCAGGGATGTCAAGTTGAGTGAGTTGGTAGGTGGGGTGAGGGATGTGCGGTGGAGGTGGTTTGTGTGAGAGAAATGCTATCTATGGGAATGTCTTGTCTGAAGGAATGGGTAAGGAGGTTTGATCATGTGGTATTTTGTGCGCTATGGAAAGAAAACTTGTGTCCCTGCTCTTGACCGTCTGAACACCTCCGTATGAGAAATAGAATGCAAAACATGCTATTGATATGCCACCGCTCTTTCTTCACCATCTTCCTGTCAGCAAGCTCATCATATTCCGGTAATTGTAGATTGTTGCACGTCATGTTCTTGAGGGTCCCGTAGCTCGTGCTTCTTCGTCGGATGACCCTGTCATGGTCATATAACATGCGCACTATCATTATTTTCCCTGTTTAATCCCTGATTACTCCACGCTTTCGACCGTATACGGACCGCTTTTCGGAGGCTGATTCTGCTCGCTAAGAAGCCATTCTGCAGATGAACATAAAACTTCTCAGCGTCGTGCGACAAGAAAAAAAAACATTTACACCTTCGACTCCTGCACTCCCTTGGTTTCAACAGTAAGCAGTTGCGGTGAAGGCGTCTCACCCTGTTCACCGCTAGCCTCAGAGCTTGCATCTGATCCCCCGCCCCTTCTCGCCCTCCGTGACTTCTCCCTGTTGTGCAGGACCAGCGTTCCAAGGGCACTGCCGATGAGCAGCGGCCCGCCGATGACGGCGACGGTTATGAAGCCTTTGCGGTATTGTGGCGCGTCAGTCTGCTTCCATACGATGAGGGGCAGCCAAGCCTGTACGACGTAGGCCATCTCGTTCATGCTGCCGATGACTATGGCTCGCTCCTCGTTATCGTCGGCGCAGATCTCGTGAGCCCATCTACAATTTGTGAGTTTGGAGTGACATATGGAAGGCAGGAAGAAGGGCACTTACGACATGCATAGGCCGGACAAGCCACTGTTAAGTCCGGCAAGGATATAGCACGCCCAGTGCCAGCCGGTCGGGATGTCCCATACAGCGAGAGACACGTAGACGATGATGTTCCAAATCTGCAATCCGTCAATAACTACAGCTTTTGCTTAAATAGCCGGAAGAAGCTCACTCCAGCAAATATCATGGGCGGCCAGCGTGCACCCCTCAAGAACGTATCAGAAGACCACGCGTAGATCAAAGTCGATACCACAGCTACTGCGTATGTAGTCGTCGGGTAGGCATTGATCTGGCCGACAGAGTATTTGGGATTCGTGCTGGCTTTCAGCCATTGCGCAAAGGCCGGCTGAGCAAACATGTTCCCGTTATTGAAAGCACTGAGCTTGGGTTAGCACCATGAGCTAGGGAATCAGGACCGTATCGCTTCGCTTCGGGCAGTAGGGAATCTGCAAGGCTAGCTCACTAGCTACCCCCACCCTTCCTTTCATAGGGAGTTAAAGCAGCTATCCGGATAAAAATGCGAAAAATGATTGAGAGCATTTACATCCGGGTGTCTTGATTAACTCCCCATCGAAGGCGGCAATGGGGTCCACTTGATAGACTCGCGAAGGAGGTTTGCGCTTGTAAATGGTCTCCACTTACATATAGAGGAGGGTAAGGACCCAGATATGCCATGACTTGATTATCTTCTTAACCTTTTCCTTCGTGTATGGGGCTCGGGGCTTGCGGCCTTCGAGCTGCATACGCTTTTGGGCGAAGGCCACTTCCTCTTTCGTAAGATAGAAAGGCTTTGAGATCTCAGGGACGTCCGGAAGGACAAAATAGCCAGCTAAACAAATCTGAAGGTGTAATATGTCAGCTTCGTTCTCTTTCATCGTCTCCTCTTTCTCCACTTACCGGCAAGCTTATGCATCCGTCTACGATAAAAAGCCTGCGGGGTTCGTGAGCCGCATTCAACTAGAGTTGACAATCCAGTACATACCATTGCCAACCCTTGAGTCCCCCTCTTCCGCCAAGATTGTACACGCCGGCCATCAAATAACCAGAAAACATAGATGCAATGGCGCTGCTGGTGTGGAAAATACAACTTCTTTTGGCGAGCTCATCTTTTCGGTACCACGAACCAATGATGTATTGCATCCCTGGGTAAAAAGTGCTTTCTGCCAAACCTGTTTGAAGGGTTAGTACTCACAATCCCCCAATAAAGGCGATGAAGGAGGCCCTACCAATGAAAAAGCGCAAGACGTAGATCTGCTTCGCTGTCGAACACTTAGCCAGGCAAAAGGTCAAGATAGTCCACAACAGCTCCGCACTAGGGATCCAAATCGAAGGTTTTAGCTTAGTGAGTAATATGTTACTGGGGAGTTGCCCAATGACATAGCCGACCGTCCAGCAGGTTTGCATGATGTTGAGTTCTTCTCCATACATGCCCAAGTCCTCTTTCATACCAGACACAAATGCCGAGTTGATGTTTTGCTGGTCCAAATACTTGATGAAGTAACCTGACCACGTTAGAATGGCGTTCGGCGCGAGATGAGTCTAACTCACCGAGGGAGGCAAAGGTCAAAAGAGCCGCATCAAGCTTGAAGAGAAACCTGCGCTCTTCGGGAGACTTGTCGAAAGTATCCCAGATGATTCCCTTCCAATTCAGCTTCACGTCCTTCGCAACGACCTCGTCGGCCTTTTGCGCAACGGAGTCGCGCTCTCGTCCTTGTGTTTGCGACATGACTGAGAGGATTTCACCGTCCCAAAGGCAGGTAGTTACCTTTGTGTCGTCTCTCGGTGCCGAAAGAGAGGGCGACGGGCAAAATCAAGGGCAGCACATCCAAAGATAAAGCAGCACGCGTCAATCTTGGCTGCAACTGGGCAAAGATAGGCTTCAGAGCCATGCTGCCATTTGCCGCCGCATGGACAGGCCGGGCATGCTACCATTTCCTGCGGGTGTGGCGAGGCACAATGTCGCCGTCATATTGCGTGCTTAAGGTTGTATAGTGCGCGCAAGGGTGGTGCAAGGCGGGAACCTGGGATCGGAGGGAAAAATTGATCACACAGATACGACCCAAGATGGAATGCCCGAGCGAGAATCCTGCCGGTGTTGCTTTGCACAACAAGCCAGTGGAATAAGGATCCACTCGAGGATGGCGAGCTCAAGCCCAATGCTTTAGTGCGAGCGGCGCGACGCGGCAGCATGACAAGAAGGCTGCCGGAGCTTAACCGTGAGCGAAGCTTCCTGGCGCCCATTGGGGGGGAGGAGCCAAGCCGGCGGGCCGCTGGCAGCTGGGGATGGGGCTGGATGGCGCTGACGGTGTGACGAGCATCTAGGCGTAGATGGCGTGCGACGCGGCCTGCATGCCCGTACACCTACCTCTCGGTGTTTGCGGTGTTTGGGCACGTTCAGCGTCCGGACCAGATAAGCTCCGAGGCAATCAGTGGCGCGCATGTTGCCAAATGTTTTCTACACATCGCATGGCTGATCAGTGGCCGCGGACATGGCGAAAGGGCCGACATTGATGTCGAAGTGTTGGTCGCGGGAGAAGAGAGGAACAACAGGCAACGACTTCCTGCCCGCCTCGAGCCTATCACGCATCAGGCAATGTAAGCGAGAGTAGCCGCTGGTCCTTCGTCAACACCATCGTCTCCCAGTGCCGTGCGTCAAACTGCAAGTGCCAAAAATACGCTTGGCCGGACTAAAAGCTATCTTGAGAACCCAGGTCTCGGGTCTGATCGGTGGCCTCTCGGTCGTGACCGCTTTGACCCGTTCCGTGAGAGAAGCTGGGCTTGTCCAGGCACATTTCTTCTAACAATATCACAGTAATCGATTGATTGCCTGTCTTGCAGTTCTAGCTCTATCGCGCATCTAACGGCCAGCTTAACATCTCGAGAACCACTCATCAGCCACCTGTGGCGCCGGTTGCGACCCTCTACCACCGCCGAGCAAGCTCTTGATCCTCTCATATGCGCCTTCCTTTGCTGCCACGAACTCAGGAGTGTGCGGCGCAATTGGCTCTCTACCCCGTTCCACCAAGTCCTTGTTGATCCAGCTGAGTATCTCATTGACGTATTCAATCTCAACGAATTTGAGCGAGTTGAACTTCTTGCCATATCCTTTCTGTTTCACCCTCTCTTCGTACTTCCTCCGCATTTCCTCCCTGCTCGGAAGGCTTGCTCCACCCGAGAGGACCGCTGCTACGAATTTCGCCTGGAATTCGAACAGGGAATATGTGGCTGTGAAGTATGGAACTCCCACAAAGATCAAACTGGGGTCCGGGATGTACCAAATATCGTAATGGAGGTTGTGATATTGCGATCCGTCGGTGACAATAACCTGCTCATCCGCCTGTTCCGGCTGGAGGTCATCTCGATGATGGGACCTGAGGAAGGGTAGAGTGACGTGGTAGCCTGTCGCAACGATTACATGGTCGATGTCGCAGAGTTTGTGTCCCGACTCCAGCGTGATGGTCCATGGTAGCGGCCCGCTGCTTTCAGAACTCTCGGACCCTGAGGCACTTCCTGCGTCCGATGCCGTCTCCGAGCCCGAGAGGATGTCGGAGTCAGAAGCTGGCACATCGAAAGATGCAACATTGCCAATCCGTTTGGCATTTGGTGGTAGGGCAGTTGCTGGGAAGTCGAAATCGCCTCCTCTTGACGTCTGCCAGATGCTCTTCGCGTGCGGAGCAATTTCTTTCGCAATGTCCGTTGATGAGGTTCCAGAGCCAATGAGTAACACATTCTGCATCCGATTAGTCCCCTGGCACTTAATTGGCTACCAATACATTTTGGACATGTACCTTGCCCTTGTAGTCTTCTGGGATACGGTAGCTCTTGGAGTGCTGCACCCTTGTCGGCCATCGAGACTTCCATTCTGCTAATCCGGGAATCTCTGGAACCCTGGGTGCATGGTAGTGGCCATTTGCAATAACCACCGCATCGAACTCCTATCATAAGTCAGTCTCCAATCCCTTCTCACGGGTTTACCGGGAATGCTTACCAGAGTTTCCACTTTCTCAGCCTGATCATTCAGGTCTTGGACGGTTACCTTCCACTTTTCGCCTTGCTTGCTAACATTCTCAACCAAGTGTTTATACCGGATAGACTGCTCAATGCCTGTGATCCGGACAATCTCACTGATATAAGCAGCCATGACAGAGTGATTGCTGTAATCTGCGGTCCCCTCAGGAAATGGCAGAAGCGTGGTCTGCATCATGTCGCGGGCTACATTGGTTGTCAGATCACGGTAGCAAGGCCTATAGCCGTCATCAGTCCTCAGATCTTGCAATTTCAAATCTTATCTTACCCTGGTGGAGCAGTACCAAGTTCCCTGAGCAGCGCATCATCATAAACCTTTTGGCGTGCTTCCCACCGAGCCTTCGGAATATCAGAAGCTGTTGAAGCCTTCAGTGAAGGATAGTCTGGCTCAAGTGGTTTCCTTTCGTCGTATACCCTGATCAATCCATCAGTACAGCCCGCTCCTGACGAAAATAACCCTCCACTAGCGCGAGACAACAGGTGAACGTATATCGTGGACAAAGGAGAAAAGGAAGTATCCAACGTGCACGAGGAATAGTTGCACAAAGATTATAAGCTTTTAGTGTACGCCGACCAGAAAGAGGCTCTTCGCAGTCCCTGGGAAGATCTGCACCATCTCTAGGAGACTAGTATCCGTTGTCCGTGCATCTTCCCGTTGTCGCACATTGCTAAAGGCTTTGTGAGATCTATCCGCAAGCCTCCAACCTACGACCTGGTTATACGGAGCTGAAGTAGCCACCCGACGTAAATGCCGTGGCCTTCGCTGGACATTCAGATTCGGATGATACTTCATATGGTCAAGGAAGGAATGCGCAGAACACGACAGAGTACCGAAAGTCGACTTACCACACACCCCCAGGTTTTCCGGTTCTTTCAAAGACGGTCACATTAAGGCCAGCTTTCTTCAAATGTGCTGCAGTGACAACACCACTGATTCCTGCACCAACAATGGCGACTTGAGTCGCAGGCGGGGCAGACATGAGACAGCACGGTTGAAGTAAACAAAGATTGACGTCCAAATCTGAGGAAGACAGTAGTCCACGGGTGCAGGTGTCACTCGGAAAATCAATAGCCGTTAGATAATGGGCATGAGCTTAATTTGGGCCCCCGCGGTAACGGGCGCATAGTACCGGCGTCGCACGACACCTGCGCTTCGCAAAACAAAGTTGTGATTGCGACGCGGACCCGGGCATTGAAAACTACCCGTTCGCCGCATTTCCTCTCTCTATCATATGTTGCCATTGGCAAGCATTCCATTTTCGGCGCCTCCGGGACGCCTGGCGTGATAACTGGAGTACTCACGCTGTGGGTCTGCTGATGGCTTCTGGTCGGCGACCAAAAACGATGCAACAAAAGGAAGCGACGAGATGAAACAACAGGACTCCGATAGCAATCCTCACGAGATCATTGGTTGCATCGAAGGCGGGGTTCGGCAGCGTCCCGCTTGCCGACGCATTGCAAAGTGTAGAGGCAGATGGCGCCATCCAACGCCGCCCGGTGATCGACCAACACCGGGCCTCACCACTTAGTGGGGTACATCTTGACCCCAGAATGAGCTGGCACGAGGCGAGTACCGTCTAGCTTGGAGCTGCCTACTGCTGACGAATCAAGTATGGTGCATGACGAGGGAGTGATGGTGTCATTCCCAAGCCCCTCCCGCTGCCGGCCTACAATGCATCCAGAGCGCGATAGGGAATGGACCTCGTGTTGCCGGTGCAGACATAAAAGCTTGAATGTAGGATGCAGTAACCGTCGATGACAACCGAGCTGCACCCCAGCAACTAGAAATAACACAATCCCAAGTCCCGGTTGCGGCATCTCCCAAAACCTTATCTGATTTTCCCTTCTCTTCTTCTTCCTCCTCCTCCTCCTCCCCCATCCAGCAGCAACCATGGCGCCTGGCCCAATCGCAATCCACCCGGACATCAAGGACGTCGCTCCGCCACGCAAGGATACTCTCGGGCTTCCCGAGCCGACGCGTAAGAGGCTGGAGAAGGCCGGCATTGACCTTTCCCAAGGTTACCCCTACCGTCCCGCCCGCCCGCTCTACCTCGATGATGTCTACAAGATCCGCAACAAGCATCGCGACTACGTCGATGCAGGCACCCGCGCCGACCCTGAGAAGAAGGCTCTGTTCTCTGCTGCAGAGAAGGTCATTGACTTGACCACTCACATTGGTACCGAGATCGTCGGTCTCCAGCTCAAGGACCTCACTCCTCAGCAGAAGGATGAGCTTGGTCTCCTCATCGCCGAGCGCAGCGTCGTTTTCTTCAGAGATCAAGACATTTCCCCTCAGCAGCAGAAAGAGCTTGGCGAATGGTATGGTGAGATCGAGGTTCACGTGAGTACCAACACCTATCAGTCATTCTCGACACTCACCTCGCGAATGCTTCCAACACTTCAACGACCACAAACGCTAACAGCCGTCACAGCCTCAAGTACCTCAGGTCCCAGGCGTCGAGGGCGTCACCGTCATCTGGCCCGAACTCCAGTCGACTGAGCGCGCGTCCAACTTCCGCCAGCCCGGCGGCGCCTCGCGGTGGCACACTGACCTGGTTCACGAGCGCCAGCCCGCCGGCGTGACTCACCTGCACAACGACACCGTGCCCTCGACCGGCGGCGACACGCTGTGGGCGTCTGGCTACGGCGCCTATGAGAAGCTGTCCCCCGCCTTCCGCAAGCTGATCGACGGCAAGTACGCCGTCTACCGCTCCGCGCACCCCTACCTCGACCGCGAGAAGCCCGAGGAGGGCCCCAAGTACATCGAGCGCTACCACCCGCTCGTTCGCGTGCACCCGGCCACCGGTTGGAAGTCGCTGTTCGTGAATCGCGCCATGACGCACCGCATCGTCGGGCTCGACAAGGCCGAGAGCGATGTCATCCTGAACTACCTGTGCGATGTGTATGAGAGAAGTGTCGACATTCAGTTGCGGTTCAAGTGGACTCCCAGGACTAGCGCTCTTTGGGATAACCGGTAAGCTTTCTTTCTGCACTTGACAATGATGAAAACATGTTCGCTGACTATTTTCTTTTTCTTTTTTTTTTTTTTGCAGCATCACCATCCACAACGCCAGCTGGGACTACGCGAACAAGGAGCCCAGACACGGCACCCGTGTAACTTCTTTGGCTGAGAAGCCGTTCTTTGACCCCAGTGCTCCCACCAGGCGGGAGGCATTGGGCTGGGTTCACCCTGATGAGCTCAAGGAGGAGCAAGTCAACCTTGATATTTGAAGCGATCGACAAAGTGCAGACAGTTGATGTCGAAAATGAAAATGAAAGAAGTAAAGAATAAAAAAATAAAATTTCAACTTTACCAATTGGCCTTGATTATTGTTCTTTTTGATTCAGATATCACAATTCAGTCATTGGGACGGATACACAAATCTGATAATAGTCCGAAATGATACTTGCTCTTTTAATGGGCTGGTTTGGGAATTCGGGCTGGTGTCTAGCAACGTGGAGACCAGCGAAGAAGGTAGTGGTTGCTTTCAGGTCCGAACGCTTCGTCTGCCCCGTCTCCCTTCTCATCCACGGCATTAGAAACGTACAGCCTGAAAACCGTCCAATAAGTATCATGCCCATTCTTTTGAGCCATGAGGAACGTATGCGGTTTCTGAAGCCCCATACCTCTCTCTATACCCACTTGGCGCCCAGGGCCTGGAGTAATACGAAAAGATGAGATGTAAATGAGCGTTAAAGGAGTGTCTCCGCGACTCCCAAACTCCACATTCCAATCTCACTTCTTGTCGACCAACGAGTTCTCGTCTAAGCAGATTTTCTTCACCTCCTCTTGTGTAACCGCATCCACGATCGATCCCGTTCCCTGAGCCTTCTTTAATGTTGCCCAAGCCTTCTCTTTGATTTGCACATACGGCCAATGCTCCTCAACCCACTTGAGTACCCTCCCCTCGCCTCCCTTTTCCAGCTCCTTCACCCAGCACTTCTTTCCCTCAGGCAACGGCTCTTCACGCAGCATCAATGCCCCGCCATCCATGCTAACCCACCTCTTCAGCCCCCTGATCACAAGCGCGAGGCTCTCACCCTTCCTCGGCACCGTTTCCTTAATCGCATGCCACAAAGCGTCTTCTCTCAGTCTTTCCCTGTGCTCCATCAGCCGCGCCTCATACTCCGTCCGCTTGCCGAACGCCTCCAGCGCCTCTTCAAGCACCATCTCACGAGTCCATTTGCAATCCGCGCCCGCTTCCAGATTCGCCGGGACCCACTCATCAACGAAGCGGCGATACATGCCGCGTTTCGCCCTGCGCGCGCGGTCGTTGTGATTCTCGTTCCCGGGGCGCCTCTCCGCACCCCTCGGCACGACGGCGTACCTATCAAAAAAGCGGGCCGCGGCGACCCAAGCGAAGACGTCCGTCTCGCCAGCAAAGTCGCGCTGCACGTACCTCGCGGCGTCCAGTCCGAGGAAAGCGAGGACGGCGAGCGGGTCGCGGGTGAGGAGGATCATGCTGGCCTTCTTGTTAGACGGCTCGATTTCCGGGACGCGGACGTGCAGGCCGCGGTCGGTGGCGGTGAGGCCGAGCGGCCGGTGGACGACGCCAAGGATCTGGGAGAGGTCGCCGTAAGAGGTGAAGAAGGTCTGCCAGGCAAGGTGGCCTGGCGGGCTGAGCTGCACGTCGAGTTGGACGTGCGCGCCCGGGAGCGTCGGGTGCGGGACGGCATAGTTGGTGACGCGCCCGTTGGTCTTGTAAGCGGTGGCGTTGAGGGCGGCGGCGATGCGGGCGGTGGTCGTGGTGACGTGAGGGCCTTCGGCGAGGATGTCGACGTCGCCGTGCGTGGACTTGTCGGGAAGGACTTCGGCGTAGGCCGTATGCTGGTAGAAGGGGGCAAGGGCGGCAGCATAGTTTTTTTTCAGTTGGTCATAGAGGCCGGTAGGGATCCTAGGGGTGTGTAGGCCGTCGGGCTCGAAGGCGTGGCCGCCCATTTTGCGCGGTGGTGGAGGGGTTTGGTGGTGAAATTTGAGGCGGCGAGCAGTCTTTCTAGGCCTTATAGCTATTCATGGTGAGTTTTTGGTCAGACAAAGGTGGAATCATTTTCCTGTGTATGAGTCAACGTCGCAGAAACATTCCACGCTGGCTCCTGCAGGCGGCGGGAGAGGATGGCTTTTGTTCAAGAGACTGAGAAACCGTACATTTATTCTAGAGGTTCCATCTTGGCAGTTGAAGCAGTCGTCCGGATATAAATGCCCCCAGTTTTAGTAACATTTAGGTTCGGACGACTGCTTCAACTCTCTGCGCGATGTGCCAATGACGAAGCTCACCATTGAAAGAGCTTCTAGCACCTGCATTGAGATTTCACGACTCGCAAAGAGACGGGAAAGGCAACGGAAAGCAGGCTTCGGCAGGAAAGGTTGGTTCTGGCATTCTGGTGACTGAACAAAAAAGATATGGAGCCGACAACGTACCCGGCGATCAGGTCATGGAGATGTCAGCAGCAGAACTGCGATAACAGGATTGCGTGTCAGGGACTCCCGATCAAGCAATCCACATTCAGAAAGCTGTCGAAGAGGGATCCCAGATGGCGCGCAAGCTCCAGCGTCACCGACTCCGTCGAATGGTAGTGCTGAGATGTTGTGGTGTTTAGGGCTGCCGTCCGATCGGCAGGCTTGGGCCTGAGCGCCAGCAACATCCAATCACGCGCGCCACTTGAGGCGTGTATGACATCGACACAACCTTCCCGATACCGCCTTGGAATTTGCAGCCCACCGAGCCAGCTGAAAGCAGACAAAGCATGCGCGAGGCGACGCCGCAAAACCGGGCATGGAGCCGCATGTTCCAAGCCCCCGCCATGTTCCTGCTTCCTCCAAGGCCAGCCACCTCCGCCAAATGCCGCCTTCATCAACCGCTCCCCAGCGTGCCTTTTACCAGCAGTCATGCAGCCCCCGGTCTTGAAGCCATTTTCGAGCTGTCTCTGCCGATATGATCCCTGATTCCGACGCGGCTTGCTCCTACGCTACCGGAGAAGATCCTCCAAGATCCCCGAGCGACTACAATCAACGTTCCCGTGTCAAGGACATATCGCGCGGTCTAAAAGGGAAGACGAAGAAGGCGCTCCACATCGATAATACCGAGGGAGTTGTACGCACAAAGACGGATGGCGGATATGATGATGTCGAGGGCAATCCAGCCTTCAGCCCTCAGAGAGTCTTCGAAAAACCCGTGAGCGTTGGCGATGCCCTGCGCCAGACCACGGATGGTCTCAAAAGCGTAGCCCACACGATTGTCCACCCTAAGGAATCCACCAAACGACGAGCGGCCAGCAAGCTAGCTACTCCGGAACAACCCTTTCTATCCCATCAGGCCGATAAAGTGCTCCTAGATGCCCATCAACGATTAGACGCTGCGCGCAATTGTACAGATTCAGAGGGCGAAGAAAACGCAGAAGCATATGAGGAGGACGTAGACAATATACAGGCGCAGAGAGAAAGTCTAAGGGTGGCATGGACAACCAGCAGGTTCGTTCACCGTGTGCGTGTTGCCCCGGCCCGATATATCGAGCGCCCGCATTTGGAAGATTTCAGAACCAAGGACGCCGATGGAAATCACACAAGCACGGACTGGACTAGGTTATGGGGCCATGTAAGTTCTTGACCGACAACAGGAAAATGCTTGAATGGCGCGCTAACGTGACTTTTAAGTGTTGCCTTTATGCCACTCAAGATTACCAAGCATTAGGAGATGCATCGTTTGGCCAGACTGCTTTCAGTAGACATCTCCTAATAGAGCACCTGGAGCGTCTCCTAATGGCTTCAGCCCCTTGGCAGTCGTACTTTCTCCGTCTGCGTGGCATATATCGCTGGGAAGACACCAGAAAGACCGGAAGATGGTTCATGACTTTCATTGCCTTGTGGGTCATGGACTACGTGGTGACATTCTGTCTCTGCTATGCTGTCTACATCGTTCTTCACAATCGAAGCAGCAATCGATCCGTCAAGTCTCTTCGGGAATCCCACGAGCGGGCAATGGATGAGGGCGCTACTGCTTTCAAAATCAGCGAGCTGATCCATCGACACGGTAGCGGCGAATGGTTGGGCCCGCTGGTCGACGAAATTGGGCCTCGGACTCAGCTTCAGCTGAACGACCTCGCCGACCACTTGGAACGCATGCAAAATCTTTACGACTGGAAGTTTCCGGAAAGGACGTGGGCAACTTTGTTCTGCATTGTCTGTGCGATCGCCCTTGGCGTGTTCTCCCCGACTGGCTACTCCATGAGAGTCGTCACATTTGTGGCGATCTGGTGGTTTTTCATGGGAAGGCCAGTCTCCAGCCACTATCCGCGGTTCCGACACACCGTCTCACCAGTGGCATATGTCTTCTGGGGCCTGCCTACGCACGCACAGTGGTCTTTTCGCTTTTTACGTAACAAAGCTCAGGACGTACGTGAGCGGACGACGGAGCGAACGATGGCTGAGGGTAAATTGGAGAATGATCCTGACACCAGAGAAGCAACAGTGGATGAAGAGGAAACCTTTTTCGATGCACCATCGTCTCCAGTCGAGAATATACCATCACGCCCGCGCGAGGTGTACTTCTTAACATTCCGGTGTCGGTATCACAGGATTCCCGGTCGACTCGCCATTTCGCCGAGCGGTATTTCATTCATCCGTTTGTTTCCGGCGAAGGAGCTGTGGTCGCGTCATTTTCACGAAATCAGCGAGATGCGGAAAATCACTGGGTCCGCGACGGGCCGCGCTCTCGGAAAATTAATCGAGGGGAAGACGCTGGAGTTCACTTTCGTGGACGGTGAGGTTGACCAAGTGGAAGCGGTCAGAAAGCGTGATGAGGCATTCAACAGCATTATCGGATTCTCGGGCCTTAGTTGGCAGGTGTTGGGCCTTGTTGAGGAGGTGGAGGGCGAGTAGAGCTCCCCGCATGACGTATGTGAGAAGTGGGAGTCCGCTGGGAGACTTTCCGCAGTGGGGATGGGCAGCAGTGAAATCACTCTTGGACCGAACGAACCACGGGGAGCTGAAGCAGTCATCCGTGTGCAAAAGTCCACTCTATTCCAATGACATTTACCGGGGACGACTGCTTCACCTTCCCATGAGCCGCAGTGCTTCTGGGCTTGAGTTTGAGTTCGCAGAGCCGAGGGCGTTGGCTTGTTGCCAGCTGCTGTATCACTGAGCTCCGTAACGCGGAAACACCAGGTATGGCCGGCGAGCGAACTACAGCGAGAACACATCCATATTACCGCCACACGCAGGCAAGAGTTGAAATATTCGTTCGGGCGGAGATTTCATTGGTATATTTGAACAACTACGTGTGGACGAGTGCCCAGGGCTTAGAGGGTCAATCATTTCGTGCGGCAGAAGTAATATGAGATCAATCTGTGAAACAATGCAGCCCAGGGCGCTACTTTGAGAGGCTCGCGGGCGGACTCGTCTGGACCTTAACGTAAAGGAACCACCAAATACAAATAACCGAGTGGTTATGGGAGCCATCGCAGTAGTCTGCTTGGTGATTGCGTGGTGGTCGGCACACAAGAAAGTCCATAAGTTTTTGGTAACCGGAGTGGTTCGTTCGCCGCAGTGGCACGTAGAGAAGGCAAACCGTTTCACTTCGAAGCTAGAACAGGTTGTTTGACGCTATGCCGAGTGTTGTGATATTTCTGTGCCGATCTGGCGCAAACAGACTCCGCATCGACGGGCTCCTGTAGTGGTCACGATGTGTAAATACATGCGGTATGCATGTTTCGGCCGCAGAAAAGCTGATCAGGCTTAGAGCTTGGGAATGTTACGGTATACGCACCAGTGAAGCATCCTTGGGCGAAGGGATATGGCAAATCGGTGCACGCCTAGTCTGGGTCAACGGAGTTAATGCGATGATGACGATGGCGCGATTGAGCAGGGAGAGCGGGCATTTGCGCTCGGTAGTTGAGCGGACAAGCGGCGCTGGAGTAAACAGAAGTGCCTGCAGTCGGAGCTGGCAGGCGTAGCTGCACAACGCGGCAGCAGACGGCGGGCGGCTGATGCTGAGATGCAGAGAGTTGGTGAGGGAGTCTTATCGCCCACCGCCCCACCGGCATCCGTTCGGAGCACGGGGACCACTGCGCGATTAGGAACGCCCTAACACCATCAGAGCGTCATCTGACTGTAGGGTGCAAGTCAAGGGACGCGAGAACAGGCGGCAGGATTAGGAGCAGCAGCAGAGCCGTCGTGTGCATGTGGCGGGCCTGTGTTGTGGTTGGCACAGCACCAAGTAGCCACAAGTCCGCGCTGCAGCTGCGTCCTGACATAACTTACGCTTCCGGGGCAAGCCAAGACGCCCGCCAACTGCCCAAGCTGCCGACATCACTCTCCTCTCCATACTCTCTCTCTCCTCTGTTCCGCGCTCCCCAAGCCACAACCACAAATCTCGCCTGTCCTACGCAACTGTCTCCGCATCCGTCCCGGAGACCGCTCGCTTTCCACGTCTGGCCCGCGTGTTGGGCCACGCTCGAGCTTCGCTGCACTCAAGCGTCGCCGGCTCTCCGAATCCAGGTCCCGCTGCTGTACACACCTGCCACGGCGCTGGATCTGCAGGAGCACTCTCCAAACGCGCGACCAACTAGACCTGCAGCTTGTGCCTACTTCTCCAGCTCCCTGAAGCTGTGATCCCGTCTTCATCACCGGCATATCTCTAGAGGCGTTACCACCACACGCGCCTCTTACAGCCCTCAGGCCCGCCGAGCTGGCCGACGAAACTCCTCACGACTATCCCCCTACACTCGCCTCCGACCCCCCAGCCGAATCGCGTCCGGATCTTCCTTCGTACACGGCACTCTCAGCACAACCTTCAGCCGGCGGCACCCCCAGCACGTCAGCTGCCCGAACCTCCATCCCACCTCCAGAGACCCAGCAATCTTCGACCGCGATCAAGCGACCGCGCAGCTCCTCTCAATCTCCGCTCTCTGACACTGAAGCTCCCGCCTCCCTCACCCCGGGTGCGGCCTCTCGCAGGCCGAAACGCAGACGCCGAGACGATCACACAATGCGCCTAGACTCCGAGTCATCGCGGAGGTCTCCATCGCCCTCTGAACCATTCGCCAACGGTCGCAACGGTGTATCGCCTGGCCGAGCGTCCGGGCCTGGGAAAACTACAAACGGCAACGCATACAGCGGACCTGAGAGTAATGGCGAGGCGACGTCCTACACCAACGGCAACAGCGCCGCAGTACCAGCGACCTTTTTCGGTCACGACAGAGAGGAGGTCACAAGAATTCTAATTCAAGGCCTGTCAGATCTTGGGTATCACAGTGCAGCGGCATCGCTTAGTCAAGAGAGTGGATTCGAGCTTGAGGGTCCGACCGTGGCAGCTTTCCGAAGTGCGGTGCTTCAGGGCGAATGGGCGGAGGCGGAGGCATTATTATTTGGTACAACAGCTGAAGATGGAGGGGGCGTAGGCATCGGTGATGGTGTATACAGCTACAGGAACGGAAAAGAGCCGGACAGGTCCTCCAAGTGGTCTTCAGACACACAGCATATTCGCGGGTTGACCTTGGCCGAAGGCGCAAACAAGGACCAGATGAGATTCTGGATGCGACAGCAAAAGTATCTGGAGCTACTCGAGCAACGCGATCTCGGCAATGCGCTCATGGTGCTTCGTCAAGAGCTTACGCCTCTGCACCAAGATACCCATGTGTTACACTCCCTGTCAAGGTGCGTTTTCACCACCTCTCTCTGTACCGCACAGATCAACGCCGTGCCCGAAAGTGTTATTGATCAGTATTCACCCCTGCAAAACTGACGCCTCTTGTAGCTTGATGATGTGCCAGTCAGCCGAGGATCTCAAGATTCAAGCCAACTGGGATGGTGCTGCGGGCGAGTCGCGAAGCATTCTCCTTTCGGAGCTTTCGAGTATGTGGTTTAGAGGCTTCGGAATACGGTCGAAGATACAACACGCTAATGTTTTGCAGAATCGATATCCCCCAATGTTATGATCCCGGAGCATAGGCTCGCGGTGTTACTTGACCAGGTGAAGGATCATTGGATCAGCAGGTGCCTCTACCACAACACGTCAGAGTCGCCATCGTTATATCTCGACCATGAGTGCGACCGTGAGGACTTCCCACTCCGCACCCTACTCGAGCTTCGCCACCACCTTGATGAAGTCTGGTTCCTTCAGTTCTCCAATGACGGAACCAGGCTGGCAACAACGGGTAAGGACAAACGAATCAACGTGTACGACACTTCCAATTACACGCGACTGTTCACGCTCGAAGACCATGAAAACGGTGTCTGCTACCTGGCCTGGAGCCCAGATGACAAAAAGCTCATTAGTTGCAGTCAGGACAACTCCGCCAAGCTGTGGGACATGACTGTAAGTGGAAGCACAGCAAATTTTGACGTTCCTGTTTGTGCTAACCAAATATTCAGAACGGTGTCTTGCTCCACTCTCTCGACAAGGGGTTCGACTATCCCGTGACCTCGGCTGCCTGGGCACCCAACGGAGAGACTTTTGTTACTGGATCGCAGGATACCAATGCCGGCCTTTGTATCTGGACGAAGGACGGTGAAAAGATTCACACATGGAGAGAGGATGGAAGCGAGCGCGAACGTGGCTATGCTCTGCGTGTTCACGATGTCGGCATCACGCCCGACGGCGAGCGTCTTGTGGTCGTGCTGGAGCACCATATCATGGTCTACGACTATATCAACCGGGAGAAGCTCTATGAGTACGAGATGAGTGATGTCAAGTTGACCTCTCTGAGCATCAGCAAGGACTCGCAACGTATGCTAGTCAGCATGAACGAGAACAAGATCTGCCTCATGGAAATCGAGACGGGCGAACTGCTGGAGAAGTATGAAGGCCAGAAGCAGAGAGAATTCATCATTCGAAGCGCCTTTGGAGGTGCCGGCGAGAATTTCGTTGTCAGCGGGAGCGAAGGTAAGTGCAATAAACCCCAATTCACAAGAGTATCTATCACGTACTAAAAACAGCAGACTCTCGGGTCTACATCTGGCGATCCAACGGCAACCTGGTCGAGAAGCTCGAAGCACATAGATCAGGCTGCGTCAACTGTGTTGCTTGGCATCCCAAGGATCCTTCGGTCTTTGCTTCTGCAGGAGATGATCGCTCAGTTCGCATGTAAGCATTCTTGTCCCCCTAGCTCAAGAAGCATCCTTTATCCTAATCTAGCATCAGATGGACCAAACCAGCGGCGCCCCGGCCGACTAGAGGTTTCGATCAATAGTGGCGTTTCATCACTATAACTTTAGACTTTCATCAATGTCCCTTCAGGATAGCAGCATTGCACGGCGACAGATGCACGGCGGTCTCTCTTTTCATGTTCGCACAGTCTCTTGAGCGACACAGCCCACGAGGGGTGCTCGAAGGTACATAATTGCTCAATCCCCTTTTTGGCGCCTCATGCCCAGGGGCATTTCAGGCCTTGCGTCGGATGATTTCCTTGCGTAAACAACAACAACCTACCCAACAATCACTGCGTCTTTCCCCCTGCAACAAGCACATGGTCGGAGTATGGGTAAGAATTTGTTGCTCTTGTTGACAGTACTACACTTCGGGATGCTGGGTAGATGGAATGATGGGGTAGGTTTCGGGATGTGGCCTGGCGTTCTTTGTTTTGTTTCTGGTTTCTGACCACCCCCTCCTGCAGGTTATGTGACAATTGGGGTGCAGTACGGGTGAGAATCGTCGACCAAAGAACGATGAGTGGAGAGGGGAGGCATTATCAATGATAATGATGGAGCTCAGGCGAGAAGGGTATGGACTGATGAAGGGATGTTGGTGCATCTGGGAATGTGAAAGACAGATGTAGGATAGAAGCAATGGATAAGCACCCCTCAAGGATAAATATATCTGCCGCTAAAACGAAGAGACTTCCCCTTGCAATGCAAAGAATATACATGGTGCCTAAGACTGCGATGAACTTGCTGAGATCATGAATACCTTCTTATATCTGTATCTGGGCTATTGCTTCTACTCCCCATTTTGCACGTTCGATCGCTCTATGGCATTGCAGAAAAGCTCTTTACGAACGGGGATAGCGGCGCTCAATGCTGCATGAAGCAGGCGGCTATGAGGTGGCGCAGAATGAACTGGCTGCTTCTCTATAGCGGAAGGAGAACCCTGTCCAATAAAGCACGAGGAGACAAGACCGGTCGGTTGGTTGGTTGAGCCACTCACGCGCCATTGCACCGCCACAGATGACCATGCTGGCACGCTAGCTGGCAGGCGCATTTCGCGTATCAAGCTTGCCCTGGTCGAGCTCGCTCTCGCCCTCACGCCAGCCTGCCAGCCCTCCCTCATCCCATAAGCCGGAATTTGTTGAGGCATTATACCATCACCTCCTACGCCTTCGCTATCAGCCTTACACCCACCTTTCACACTCTTCTTCCGTTTCTACACACACAGACAGCAGCAGCAACACCCCCCCCACATCAACAATCATGATCAGCGCAATCCTCATCATCCTCATCACCATCCTGAGTAAGCAAAGCCGGACCCGCGACGCGCGTCCCCTCCAACCTCACCCATAATGCATTGCTAACCCACGCCGCCCCTCGCGCAAAAACAGTCCCGCCCATCGGCGTCCTTATGGTTGCTGGTTGCGGCGCCGATTTCCTCATCAATATCCTCCTCACGCTTCTTGGGTGCGTAGTTTCCTCAGTCCCAAACCTCCTGCTTGCTGCCTGGTCGAGCGATATGTGCTGACACTGACAATGTCATAGGTACCTCCCGGGCCACATCCATGCTTTCTACATCGAGTACGTGTACTACAAGCGGCGCGAGGACGCTGCGCGCGGAGTGTACGACTCCAGGCCGGCGGCGGGTGTGTATAGCGAGAGGGTGCAGAGGGGTGGGTATGGGACGATGGCGGAGCCGATGTAGGTGACAAGAAAGCGCTGTTGGCGTGCAGGTGGATGATGGGGGAGAGACGGTGTCCGACAGTGGTGGAAAGAAAGCAACGGGTGGAGCATTTAAGACGACGACGGACGCACTCAGGAGCGATATACCTAGGGTTTGGGATCGGTGGGGTTTGTCGTAGGTTTAGGACGGCAAATTGGCTCAATTCATGGATTTTTGTTGTCTCTTAGGCCTCTTTTTGTGCAGAGCCGAAGTGTAATATACTGATTGCATGTGCCAGCTTCGGCTTGTGACCTACCCCTTTCGTGGGGTACGGGTCGGTTCCAAAATCATTGCAACGGCCTGCGTGAACATGCCAAGGGAGTGGAAGCAATTGTCCGGACTTAGATTTCACCGATCTATCTGGAAATTAATCCGTATGTCTGGATTAACACTTCTATTCCCCATGACAAGGTCAGACTCTATCTCTTCTGGACATGACTTGGTAGCCCGGCTATGGTGGTGACGTATTGGTGGCGCACGCTCCTCCGCAAATCGGCGTGTCGGTGATCGGAGCGACTATCTGGAGCCAAAAATTCCTGACCCCAAACCTCCGCTGCCCGATAAGAGAGGGGGAGGGAAAAAAAAAAAAAAGGCCTGGGCGACTTGAACGAATCGCAGGATGGCCTTTCACGAACCCGTGCTCAAATTCTACCACCATTCGCGCCTCCTCTTCGCCCTTTCCCCCCACCGCCTCTTCTGCCATCGTGACCTTGTCCTCTCACCTCCTCGTCAAAAGTTCCTCTTCACGATCATCTGCCGATAAGCAGGGGAGTTTTGAAGGGGTAATAGAAACACAGCGGACTGCACGCGCTAGGCCCGCTTCGGCAGAACTCGAGAAACTTGGGTCGAACTTGCCGAAAGTTTTTCTTTTCTGTCCTCTGCTGCTGGCTGACCACTCGGCTCAATTTTCTCCTTTGTCACTGGCCTGAGAGGCGGGCATGTTGTTGGTGCCTTCATAGAGTGCCCGTATAAGTACCGCCGAGCCCTGTTGGTATTTCTTTTTTTCTGTCCTTCCTGGTTAAGACGGATAGACTGGCCGGCGTATTGTCTTTTTGCTTATCGCAACTCCACCCTTTCTTCCGTTTCTATACCGCAGCCACCCTTTACATCATTTCTGCCATCCGAGTCGACCGGGGAATTCTCGAGTCAACTGAAGGAGTTTGGGAAGAATGAACGCAGTGCATCAAGAGGTCCCGGAGACCCGGGTGTTGATCGTCATCACTGGTAGGAATGCTCCTCGGCGGCCATGGTACAAGGAAGTGCTCACAGCTTCACTCAGGAGGCACGATTTGCATGCAAGAGTCTGAAGATGGTCTCATCCCGGTGAGTGGACGCCAGATCCACCAGATCCCGGCGCAAAATCTGATATTCATTCGCAGGCACGTGGGTTCTTGAAGAACTGCCTGGCACCCAGGCCGTCCTTCAACGACGGCTCGTACCCAGAGCCGCTGGAGATTGTGACCGACGACAAGGGCACGAAGCGGGCGGTGCAGAGTCTGCGCACGCCCAAGAGCGGCTATAACCGCCGCGTACGCTACTCGGTGCTCGAGTTCGAGAAGCTGCTGGACAGCAGCTCCATCAACGCCGCCGGCTGGGACGAGATCGCACGGACCCTGTACCGCAACTACACGCTATACGACGGCTTCGTTGTGCTGCACGGCACCGATAGCTTGGCCTACACGTGCTCGGCCCTAAGCTTCATGCTGCAGAACCTGGGTAAGCCGGTCATCCTAACCGGTAGCCAGGCGCCCATGATGCAGTTGCAGAATGACGCTACGGATAACCTGCTCTCCAGTTTGGTCATTGCCGGCCACTTCATGATACCCGAGGTGTGCCTGTTCTTCAACTTCAAACTGTTCCGCGGCAATCGCGCGACGAAGGTCTCGGCGGACGACTTCAACGCGTTCGCCAGCCCGAACTTGCCGCCGTTGGCTACCATCACCAGCCTGCGCACTAATGTGCAGTGGAACCTTGTCCACCGCCCTACGAGCGTGAATCCTTTCAACATCCAGACCAACCTCGATACCGCTCATGTCGCCTGTCTGCGCGTTTTCCCCGGTATCAAGCCAGAGATGCTGGATGCAGTCCTGCGCCTTGACGGTCTCAAGGGCCTCGTGCTAGAGACTTTCGGTGCTGGCAATGCTCCGGGCGGACCGGATTCAGAAATGACGAAAATTCTTGTCAATGCCGTAAAGCGCGGGATCGTCATCGTCAACGTTACGCAGTGTCTCAGTGGAAGCGTCAGTCCTCTGTATGCGCCCGCGACTGTTCTTGGAAGAGCGGGCGTCGTCTTCGGCCAAGACATGACGACAGAAGCAGCATTAACCAAGCTTTCCTACCTTTTATCCATTCCTGATTTGACGCCGGTCGAGGTCGCGCAAAAGATGTCCATCAACCTGAGGGGCGAGCTGGAGGAGAGCGGACGCACGCACTTCCAACACCCCGACAGTGGTCTCATGAGCCCCGAGGTCAAGAGCTTGGTGGCTTTGGGATACAGGATCAAGGATGGGGATCTCAATGGCGTCAAGGAGGTCATGAGGCATGAGCCGCGATACCTGCTGAACGATACGGATTACGCCGGAAACACGCCTTTGGTACGTTCAGCTTTCCTGATTTTCACGTCTTTTCCTTTCACTATCAGTGGACCGGGTTTTGCACGCGTTGCGGCCTTGGCTCCGTGTGGCAGACAAGCTCCGGTCACCCTGCATGCGCGCGTCATGGTTAGCCCAGGCCTATAGGTGGGCTGGCGCGGGCAGCTTCCCCTCCACCGAGGCGAGGGGCAGCAGCTCCATGGCGTTCTCGCACTGCAGCATCAGCGCCGATGAGTGGCCTGCGGGTGAAGAGAGAGGGGCGTGGCGCATGAAGAAGAGATTATCTTGCATCTCTGCTGACATCTCAACAACAGCATCTGGCGGCATGCGGCCCGAATGTCGAAATACTGCGCGAATTTTTGTCGCAGGGTGCGTCTGTCCACCTGCGCAACCGAGAAGGCCACACGCCGCTCTATCTGGCAGCGCATGCGGGGCTCGGCGACCACGTCCGACTGCTGCGCGAGGCGGGAGCACACTTGCACGCGGAGGAGGTCGCATCGGCATCGCTGCACGCGGTTGAGAAGGGCAGCGCCGAGGTGTGGCGGCTGGCGGGCGTAGGCGAGAACAGCAGCGGTTGAGGCAGCGGGCAGTGACGACCGAGCGGAAGGCGGCTTGGCTGTGCCGCAAGGGCGCGGAATTGGGGAAGGCTGACAGAGGATTATATGCCAAGTGGCACGCGGACGGAGCAAAAGTTTGTCCAAGGGAAGGTGGAGTGTTGCGAACCCACTGTTGATAGGGCGGGTGGGCTGTCTGCTTCGTATTGGAGCTAGCGGGCAGGGAGGGCTGCGCTGCGACAATGGCAGGATGCGGAGGAGAGGCGGCTCTGTGATCCGAGCAGCCTGCGAGGGCGCGGCGGGCGTGGAAATCTGGGGAAGATAGCATGTACCTGCCGGATGGGGTCGCTGGGCTGGCGGTCTTTGAGAGACGGCGGTGGCGGGCTTCCGCGACGGCTGGAGAGAGCTCCGCGGAGATGCACGGAGGAGCGGGGGATTCGCGCGTCAAAATGGGCTTCTGGAATTAGGACTTGTTCGAATAAGATGACGGAGGGGTGGCGGCGGGGGGCACTAGAGGTTGCTGCCACGGCTGCGGTGAAACGCGTCGAAGGTACCATGTGGGCATGGGTTAGTCAGCGGCCCTGCAGCAATCGCGATCCGCCAGCAGCGGGCGGGCGGCAGCGGCAGTTGGCTCAGCAGACCGGTGCATGGGCGCGCACAGGCGGCGTGACCAGGGCCGCAGAATCGATTACCCTCTCGAAATGCGGTCTCTTAACAACGCTTTCCCATCGGCTGCCAACATCGAGGGTCCAGCGCGGCGCGCTAGCGATCTGCTGCTGCATGGCCGCTCGCGGGGGCTGCTCCGGGCCACGGCTGGGGCCCAATGGGCGGCGCGCGCACCGCCGCTGGGGATCTCGATGGCAGCGCGCTGGAGGGGCAGCCGGGCAGCGCAGTGGGCGCGGCGGGCAGCGAGGCTATTTATGTTCCTGCACATCGTCCGGGGCCGGGCGCGCGCGCCCTCGACGCCGCGACTCGCTGCCATCTTCCCCGCATTGCCCGCGAAGCCCGCGACCAGACCGCCCTGATCACTTCGTCACCGTCGATGGCTGCATTGCGCTGCTGCTGCTCCGTCTCACGTCACAGCGCGCTCTCTCCAGACGCCACGATTCAGTGCAGAGTCAGCCGAGTTGCCCCGACGCGCTGCCATTAGGTAATTAGGCAGGATTCATTGCCCTGATGCGCGCGCAGCATGGCCCTACACACGCAAAATTCTCTGCCTCTTCCTCCCAACGCCGTCGCGTTTTACTAGATAAATACCTCCGGCCCGCTGCTCCCATGCGGCTGGGCCTCATGTTCGCACGCGCTGCCGCTTCCTCGCACCCTTGGCCCTTCCGGTAGCGCGCATGCACGTACTGTCTGCTCAGGCCATGTCCAGCGCTGCCCGCCCACCATTGCGCTCCTTTCTTCTCACCACCACGATATAATCCCGTGCCCGCCAGTGCCCCTCCGCTCCAAGCCTCTCCCCGTCCCCTCCGCTGCCATCCACTCCCAGCCCGCCGTCACACCACTTCCCTGAGCCTGCGTGCGCCCTCTTGAAAATCTTTCTCACCGCCGCGGTCTCCCATCCGCTCGCCCCGACTCCCGGCACCGCCCTCCGCATGCAAGACAAAAAGACGGTCGTCACCATCAACAGCACCGGGCGCCAATCGGCCAGCTTCATCCGCGTTGCTGCCGCCGTCGGATGGCATGTCCGCGCCCAGACGCGCGACACCCAGGGCATCGTTGCACAGGAGCTCGCCGCGACCCCCGCCGTCGACCTGCGCGTGGGCTCCCTGGACGATGACAAGTTCGTAGCCGACCTGTTCGACGGCGCCCAATTGGCCTTCATCAACACCACTCATTGGGGCGATGAGATCGCAACTGGCCGCGCCATGGCCATGGCCGCGAAGAGAGCCGGCGTGGAGCACTTCATCTACAGCAGCATGCCCGACCACTCCATCTACGACAAAGGCTGGCGCGCCCTGCCTCTTTGGGCCAACAAGTTCGCCGTGGAGAATTTCATCCGCCAGATTGGCATTCCAGCCACCTTTGTCTATGCGGGCACCTACCACAACAACTTCACCAGTCTGCCTTATCCGCTGTTCCGCATGGAGCTGAAAGAGGACGGCAGCTTCGAATGGCAGGCACCCTTTCATCCGCACATTCCAATCCCCTGGTTGGACGCCGAGCACGACGTTGGACCCGCCATTCTGCAAATCTTCAAGCAAGGCCCACGAAAGTGGGCAGGTCAGCGGTACGTTTTAGCGTAGTTTGCATCTTTGCCACAGGGATATGCTTGCAGCTGTTCTGGGCCCTTTTTTTCAAATCCGGCCAAACACCGCACCGTGCACCGCTTCTTTTTTCTTTATTTTTTTTTTTTTTGACGCATCATACTGACGCCATTTTTCGTGCGCAGCATTCCGCTAGCTTTCTCGCGCTTGACGCCCGTGCAAGTTTGTGAGGCATTCAGCCGTGCTCTGAATCGGCCTTGCAGTTACGTCCGTGGGCCTATCACCTTCCATGTGCCAGTGCCGGCCGGTTACCGCGAACATCTCGAGATTCTCGAAGAGGTATTGGGATGGCAGAGCGCACCGTACTTTGGGCCTGATCTAGAAGAGGACTGCACACAGATCGCGCTCGAGTTGTGGGAAGGGTTCCGCGACATTGAAGAATACGCGCGCGAGATCTTCCCCGTCGAGGAGAGGGCCAATGGCCTCACCTGGATGGACGAGGATGACACGGACACGCAGCCCGAGGATACGCCTTCGGAAACGCCCATCAGGGACGTGGAGAACTTCTTCCAGGTCATGAACCTATGAGACATACGTTTACATTCTATCGCTTTGCTGGAAGTAAAGCCCTTTTTGCATTGCGTTGGCGTTTATACACGACTCCGAGGATCTGGCGGTACGGTAGATGCATCAAAAAAGTTCTTACTTAGCGGACAGGTTTTCAAGATCTGGAATCATTTAGGCTTAGCGTACCCATGGTACCAATCAAAAAAGAGGTAATATTAGCATGATATACGTTAGCACGGCGGCTTCAAGCTTTTCCCCTTGGGTTGATAGACTTTGGATTACAGCTGGGTAGTGGATAATGTTTCTTTACATCAAGAACTCTCATCTCTGAACCTGTGGTATGACGCTGATGTCAAGAGCATTGCAAAGAAAAACGCAAAAATGCGGGAAGGGGAGTCAAACAGGTGCCGATAAGAACTGATTACGTCCAAATCCGGATGATCGCTTAAGCTCCCCATAATACGGGCATGTTGATTTCTTGCTTGCATAGGAAGGGCTGTCGCTGAGAGCCTCTGTATCTATGATATCAACCACCGATATGCAGTCAAAGCAGGCACTTGGACACTAGCGTCCAACAAGACGGAACACTTTGGTATTCAGATGGCGGGCTCAACTCCGCGTTCGCATGTCTTGCCTCAGAAAAATCTTAGAAGCCGAATGATTCTGCGCATCGGGAATAAGTTTTTTCGAAACCCGAGCGAATCCAAAGTGCTGTTATGGAGAGGATCATGCGTGCCATACCTCTTGCTCTAGCGCATAGTGCTTTTCCGCTCGACAGCGATCAGGAAAGCCACTTTGGGATGCCATGTAGAGTGATCTTCCAAGAGTCAAGATGTATATTATCGATCACCAGAAAGGCCCTACGATGTTACCTTACTCGGTTAGTTCTGAGGTTCCACCCGCTCGACAACTTCCATGGAGCCCACACGGGCAGTGGAGCGGTTGGGGAGCGGTGAACAATAGGAACGCCTTCCGATCGCTCCCTGCCTTTGCATTAACGTGCCCGGTTCCTGCAATCAAGGCAAAGCAAACTTGCTTGTTGCCCTTTGATTGAGGTTAACGGGCTGCTTAGTCATATCACGGCCATCTCGGCGGGAAGTTTCGAGCTCAAGACACCGCCGCCAGCACCGTCCAACACCCACCACCATCCCCACGATGGCAACACTACGACCGGCGGCGCGGCCGCTTTCCTCCTGGAAGGCCGCGCTTCGGCAGGCTCGCGCCTCGAAGGCCCAGCGCCGCACCTTCGCCGATCTTACGACTGACAACCGGCCAAAGGCCCTGCACGCCAATGGCTTGATCAAACGTACGTCTTTCCATCCGGGCCCCGGGAGGCTCTATTCCCGGAAATGCGCGCTTCTATCGCGCCCATCTCCAAAGATTGCTCCAATTGGGCTCTCTGGACCGGAAGAATCAGAGCTAACACATCCCCAAAGAAGGCTCCAAAGTCCACAATCCGATCAAGACGTACCCGCCCCCGCCGACGGCGACCGCCAAGTGCAAAGACGCCATTGCCGCGGTCACGGCCTCGCAGCTCTCGGTCCTCGACCCGACGGGCGCGCGCGCACACCTCTTCTCGCGCGCCAACAAGGAGGCCGCGCGCGTGGGCGACATCCTGCTCGTGCGGCAGAAGAACGGCGACCCATTCGCGGGCGTGTGCCTGAACATCCGCCGCCGCGGCGTCGACACCGCCATACTACTTCGCAACCAGCTCACGCGCGTCGGCGTCGAGATGTGGTACAAGGTGTTCAGCCCGAATGTTGAGGGTATCGAGGTGGTGCAGCGGAGGGAGAAGAGGGCTAGAAGGGCGAGGCTGTATTATATGCGCAAGCCGAAGCATGATTTGGGCAGCGTGGAGAATATTGTCAGGCAGTACCAGAGGCAGAGAGCGATGCTGAGGAGCGGTGGTGGGGCGAGGGGAAGGGATGCGAATTCGGGGAAGAAAGCTGGGAAGAAGGGAAAATGAGGGCAGAATGGGCAGTAGAGGGTGGCGGTTGAAAGGATCGGACAGGAGATTCGGCGCACGTTTGTGTGCATGTATTATGGGATATCACATAGCTGGATAAGGGTCACGAGGCAAAAACATGGGGTTTCGGCAGGCTCACAAGAGGAATCTACATTTGCATCATGCAGCCGGAGTACAGAATATAAGGAAAGCTGAAATTAGTAAGCTCGGATAAAACCACGTTTGAGATCGTGTCAAGGAGCCTAGTACAACGCAAGTCATCCCCCATTGCTGAGACAGCGGACGGCAAAGAAAAAATAGAAAAAGAAAATTCACTTCAAGCGATGCCCCAGGTCGGTTTCAGAAGCACCATAATAGCAATTCTATGTTGCCATATACTGAAGGGCTCATGGATAGATGAAGCAGTAAGCTGTGTGTAAGTGTTTGATATGGCACTTCAACCTTTTTGTAGGCTTACTGGTATTGGAAAGACTTTTTTTTTGTTTGACTTTGTACTGTACTGTGCGCTTGGAGCATTTGTCATGGCTACGAATATAATTGGTATTCCCAGAAGGACCATGTCCATACAATCACTTCATCCCGTCTGCCACATGTCCCGCACGCTTCTGAGCAATTTTGCGCCAGCATATATGAGGCTAGTCCGTAAGTTTCGCGTCTCCAAGTGCAGACGATGCGTGGAGAGTGGAGACCGTCACCAGTGTTACTGAAAATTCACCTCAGAAATAACGATATCCCTTCCCGCAGAGATGCCAGCATCGGGACAATGGAAACACCAGATGGGGACAAAGGCGAGGTAAGGGCGGCTTGCATGCAGTGCAGCGCCACAGCCCACTTTTGAAGTTGTTGGGGCTCACGTCACCGGAGAGACGCGCCTCAAGACCAGGCGAGAGCGGCCGATCAGATAATGTGTGGGTACAGAGGTTTCTGCCTTCAGCGCATGTAGATGGGCCCCCCGGCTTTCCGCTGTGCCGTGATACTGGGCTTGAGGGAATTCCGGTTGTCAAGGAGACTCCTGCCACGTAACCAGAGGTATCCCTGATCTGCAATGTGCTTTCCAGCATCCAGTGAAGCAAAGATAACATCTGTTCCAAATACCAAGCCCGGGTCAGTGGCTGGCGGTGGGTGTTGGATCGATCGAAAATGGATTAGCCAGTCTGATCCCCCGCAATGCGTGCGGTCTGTGAGTGCAGGTCCCCGCGAGCTCCCGGCTATGCCGAGCTCCTTTCGGGAACGTTCGTAGCATCGAGCCCAGGCCAAGACCACACTCGCAACTGGATCCCAAAGAGGACGCTCGATGGCGCGTGTTGCTTTCGTCTTCTAGAACGTAGATAAAGGCGGCGCACTCCAGCGCTGCCTCGGCCAGGCGGAGTCAAGAGCGTGGCGAGTCATGCAATGACGGCATAAGCAAAACATGACTAGAGCTGATCGGCCTGGAAAACCCTAGTTGTGGTTGCATCCCAACATTTTTTACTGCTCGCCCGCGCGTTGTTTTTAAGCAACGCCCTCCGCCCTGTTTTCTCCTCTTCACCCACATTCGCTGTCAGTCGCAACACGAACCAACGCCCAACCCAACCCAAATTCGACCAAAATGGCCCCCTCCGCAACCGAGCAGACCGACGTCACCTACGAGGACCTGATCCAGCTGGAGCAGGAATTCGAGGATGCCGACATGCAAATTAGTATGTTCGCCTCACTAATTGCCATTGGACTCCGCTAACTCCGCTCTTTTCGCCCAGTCCGCCAGCAGTACAAGATTACCCAGCCGCTCTACAAGAAGCGCCAGGACCTGATCGCGAAGCTCCCCAACTTCTGGGCCCTTGTCTTCGAGCAGGCGCCGCCGGAGCTGGACAACTACATCCAGCCCACCGACTCTGAGATCTTCGCTGAGTGCCTGAAGGGCCTTGAGGTCACGCGCTTCGAGATCGACGACCCGGCCGGCTCGCCGCGCAGCTTCTCCATCAAGTTCACCTTCGCGCCCAACGACTTCTTCGACAATGAGGTGCTGGAGAAAAAGTTTTGGTACCGCCGCGCGCTCGACGGCTGGTCTGGGCTGGTGTCAGAGCCTGTCAAGATCAACTGGAAGAAGGGCAAGGACACGACCGACGGCCTCACCGACGCGGCCGTCGCCCTGTTCGAGGCCCGCCAGAAGATCCCCGAGAAGGAGCAGAAGGCCAAGCTCAGGGAACTTCCGGAGTACAAGAAGCTCATCAAGAAGATGGAGCTGAGCGAGGAGGGCACTCTGAGCTTCTTTTCGTGGTTCGCGTTCGTCTCCGTGCGTCCCTATGTCTCCGCTGAGGAGTCGGCCAAGGCTACGAAGAAGGAGGCCGAACAGAGGGCCAAGAGCTTCAAGGCGGGGAAGGAGGAGGCTGAGGAAGACGACGAGGACGATGAGCTGATCCAGCTCTTCGAGGAGTCGGAGGTCTTCCCCTCTGGCGACGAGCTGGCCACGCTCGTTGCCGAGGACCTTTGGCCCAACGCCATCAAGTACTTCAGTAAGTCCTGTCTGCCTCACCTGTTCAGATCGCGACCTATTAACGCAGTGTAGCTTCTGCTCAGGAGGCGGACGATGAGGATCTATCTTCTATCGAGGACAACGAGGAGTGGGGTAGCGAGGATGAGGGCGAGCCTGTCGATATCCGCAGCCTTGTCAAGGGCAAAGGTAGGAAGGAGAAGAACGGCGAGAGCTCTCCTCCGGCCAAGAAGCGCCGCACCTAAGTGTGATGGCTTTATTTCCAGTTCTTGCATTAACGCTTTGTCGTCATCCGGTTGGCTATGCGGGCGAGGTTACAAGATGAAGCTAGATACCCGGGGGTTGGGATGGCCGTATTCGGATTGGGCGGAGTATCACGGAACGAATTGCACGACAGAGTGATTCGGATAGACAGTGGAAGGCGAAAACATTATGGGCGGTAATATAAGCGTCTGATGGGCGCGGCCTGCCTATTTCCGTAATTTTCGAAACAGCTTCGATTGATTGGCGGGAAAGTTTATTGTTGTTTCAAGTTAGACTTTGTGTGATTTTACGGGGCGAGTTGCGCAAGGTTAAGGTATGCATCGTTTCTCCCCTCGGCTTGAGATGGGCTCTTCACTCTGCCGAGATGCCGTTGCTCCACAATGACACGTCTGGGTAGAAGGTCGAGTATTGGGCCGGCCCGCGCTCAGCCCAATCTGGGCGCGGAGAGTCGCCTCCGCCTTTCTCCCCCCGGCTGGGGCCGTGCTGGGCACGTCAGGAACAAGCAACGGAAAGCACTCTCCATGTCTTTTTTATCCGTAGCGCGGCTCTTCTTGGCTGTCGCGAGCCTTTGAGCTACGAAACATCGTCATTGCGCCGCAAAGTCGTCCCAATTCCCGGCTTGTCTGGCGTCAGCCTTTGCCCCATGGAGATCATCTCGCCATCCTAGCATGCCCTTCTTCCCGCTCGCGCCTCGAGCCCCGTCATGGCCACCGCCTCTGCGGCGCTTTTTTCTACATCGACCCCGCCCGGTTACCGCACGATGTGACCACACCGCGTCCCGCGCCGGAAATGGCGCCTCTGGGCAAAGAACAGGGAATGCATTTAGGCCGATATTGGGGGACTCGCCTCTCTCACATAAATATGCCTTCCGCCCGCCTCCATCCGGGCCTCAGGGACCCACGGACTCCGCTCACCAGGCCTCAATCCCCGCACGCACGAGTTCGCCATGTCCTCCTCCCTCGTCCTCCCGGTGCTTCTGGCCTCGACCTCCTTGGTCGGAGCCCAATTGACTTTTGGCACCCCGGCCGGCAATTACTCCACCAAGACATACTCCGTCCCCGCCATCGAGACCGAGTACCGCCCCAACACCGACTACTCGGACAAGGCCCTCGCCTTCCTGTGGGACCAGGTCGGCCCTATCTCCACCGGCCCCGTGACTACGACTGTCGAGCCCACGCCGGAGCCCAGTCTGTATCCTCAGCCAGGCCCCATCCACCCGCTCATTCCCAGCTATGATCAGAACTTGACTGGTCTGAAGCTGCCCAGGGGCTTCAAGTGGGGAGTCTCGTCCTCTTCATACCAGATAGAGGGAGCGGCCGATGCAGAAGGTAAAGGTCCGTCCATTTGGGACTTGCTCTCCCATCGCGTCCCCAATTTCGTTGCGGACAACACGACGGGAGATGTTGTGGCGAGCCACTACTGGTTGTACAAGCAGGACTTTGCCCGGCTCAAGGCACTGGGCATCCCCGCATTCAGCCCCAGTATCAGCTGGCCGCGTCTGTTCCCGTTCGGCAAGGGCCCTGTAAACCAGCAGGCCGTGGCCCATTACGATGATGTTATATCTGAGCTAGTGAAGAACGGGATCAAGCCCAAGATTACGCTCTTCCACTGGGATACGCCGCTGGCGCTCTTCAATGAGTACGGCGCGTGGACTTCGAGGAACGTTGTTGATGATTTCGTCAACTATGCAAAGTTTGTCATTTCTCGGTACGATGCGTACGTTGAGGATTGGTTCACTATCAATGAGCCGCAATACTGCGATTGGCAATACTCTCTCTACCCTGCGGGCGAAGTAAGTTAAAGGCTCTCCGCACCAGCCGCGTCCCCGCCCGAACCCCTCACCACCACACCCACAGCATCACTGCTACATCATTGTTTCAGAAGCAGCAGTTACGGCTCCCTAACAACGTCCAGTATTATCCTGCTTATCAGAATTATACCGGAGGATTGCCGACGCGCTTTATTTGCGGTCATTACACCCTTCTGGCGCACGCGAAGGTGGTTGACTGGTAAGTTTAGCTCTCCCCTGAACGGTGGAATACAAAGATGGCTGACACATGTGGACCTGAAAAGGTATAGAAACGAATTCAAGGTGCCTACGATCTGTGAAAGTCCATATGCGTTGCTAATAACTAACACTCCATAGGGCACCGGCAAAATCACATTCAAGAACTCGGGCAACTACTTCCAGCCCAATACTTCCTCCGAGGCAGATGCGATTGCTACGCAGCGTAACTACGACTTCGTTCTCGGCTGGTTTGGTGGTCCATGGACGGACGGTGATTATCCTCAATCCCTAAAGGACACCCTGGGGGATATCCTTCCAGAGTTTACGCAAGAAGAAAAAGACCTCATCAAGGGCTCCTGCGACTACTTCGCAATCGACGGATATTCCTCGTTCACTGCGTACGCTCTTCCGCAGGAGGAGTACGAGAACTGTATCACCAACTCCTCTCACCCGTCCTACCCAACTTGCGCCGGAAGCGTTGGCCTGGCGACTGACGGCTTCCCGCTCGCCCCGGCCGCCGACCAAGGTGTCTCATGGCTCATCGATGCCCCTCAAGGTCTACGCCGCTTCCTTTCTAAAATTACCAAGGAGCTCTTCCCGTCGGTCAACGAGATTGCCGTCACCGAGTTCGGTTTCGCCGAGCCCTTCGAATCCCAGCTCGACAGCCTGCAAACCATCCTCTGGGATCTGCGCCGCGCCGACTACTTCCAGTCGTACCTAGACGCCATCTTGCAAGCCATTCATTATGATGGCGTCAATGTGACTGGCGCCTGGGGCTGGGCCATCTTCGATAACTTTGAGTGGCTTGTCGGCCTCGGCACTCGCTTCGGTCTGCAGTATGTGAATTACACTGACTTGACGAGGACGCCCAAAGCTAGCGTATTCCAGTTTGTGAACTGGTTCAAGTAAGTCTCCATATCATTGACGTTTTGTAGTGCACGAACATGAACTGACTTTTTGTATTAGAGAGCATGAGGATCTGGACGAGCCGTCCAATACCACTATGAGGTTGTTCTAGAGAGAGAGAGAGAGAGTCCTCGTATTAGAGTAGCGTATGGAACTTCTTCTACGCGCATAGCTATCGCAAATGCTAGATCCAGCCCCAATGATGCACTTCATTGTTTTACTGCCCATGCACTGGACGAAGCCGTTACATTTAGTGAAGTGTGGTAGGGTGCGTCGGACCACTCCCGTCACGTCATGTGCGCCGTCAACCGCGTTCGCCTTGAGCATGCACCCTTCCCAAGGCCAAAATATTGTCACCGTCTAACAGCGCACTACATGCAATAAGCCGAAAGCTAAGCAACTTTCTGATCTGATCTGATCTGATGGAGTAAACGGTCCAGTTCACACGGCCGAGCGCCCACCGACTCGCGCACGTCACTGCGCGCTCTCAGATGCCTTTGCATGCAGATCACAGAGCATACCCTGGAGGGAGTTGGAGCAGTCCTCTAGCCGCACATGTTCAGAAAATATATGTACCCTTACGCCCATATTACTTCTTCAGCTCCCCCTGGATGATCTACAGGCACTGTTAAGATGAACAGGATGCAGCATCTCCCAGCGTAGCCTGCATTGCGAATCCAACGCTCAGACGCAGAAATTCTGACCTTTGACCTACGGCTGCAGGCAAGTAGAAGGGTTCAAGACTTGTAGTGATCGTTAGGATACAGGCGTTCAGACTTATCAGCGGTATTTCAGTCCAATCTGTTGCCTCAACTAGTCGTATTATGAGACAGGCTGGTATGAATGCTGAAAAGAGCTGGTGCAATGGCCTCTCGTGCCCTTTTCTGAAGAGGATACCAAGAGCTACTGCGCATACAGCAATTTCAAGTGTTCCTGATTACTCTGTTATACCTAAACTACCTACAGTGGCGCTGTCCAATCCCTAGCAACGTTCCCATCCTAGTCGAATCGTCCGTCCCCGTCGACCAACCCTCCTAATCCCGCCCCGGAACCCTAACGCTGATAAGAATCACAAGCCCAGCCCCTCGAACCTACTCAACATCGCCCTCATCCCCACTGCTACCACCTATAAACAACTTAATGTAAGCCTGTTCCTCGCTCCTCTCCCCCTGCGACTTCTTCCGCGGCGTATCCCGCTTCAGGATCATGGCGTCATACCACTCCTTCATCTGCGCGCGCAGCTTCTCGACCCGGACGTCAGTATCCGGTGGCGGTCGGTACCACTCAGGCGCTAACTCCTGCAAACCAGAAGGTTCGCTGTTGGGATCCTTCTTCTGCCAAGCGACCCATGCCGGGCAACTCTCGTACTGCCAGGAGCCAACCGCGGTCGGGAAGAGGCCTGCAGTGTCACTGCTGCTGCCACTGGTTTTGCGGGCTGAGCTGTCCATCGAGGCTCTAGCAGCGGAAGAAGGCCGTTTGAAGTCGCGACTGGGATGCACCAAGTCGATATTTTTGCGGGCCAGAATGGGAGCAGAGGCAGGGCACACCGGGGAGGTGTTGGCCGCTTTAGGCGAGCAGGAGGCGCCATGGTAATGGACTATAGCGTGGCGGGGTGTTTTGGGTTCGGTGCGGAAAAGACGCTTCATCTCCAGCGGCGTATTGGACAGGCTGAGGTTTTGCAGGGACGAGTTTGTATGTGTGGGTTGGATGACCATGTATTCGCTCTCGCTGCCCTCTTCGCGAGCAGGCTGGATTGGTGACTCAGGCAAGGGTGGAAAGTCTCTCAGAGCAGGCGGTGTAGGACGCAAGTCTTGCTTTTCATGACTTCGGTAGGGCTTGAAAGATTGTGCTGGACAAGTATTCCCCCGGAGAAAGGTGGATGGCCGCATACCAAAACGATCTGCTGAAAGAGGATCCAGAGATGGTACTAGGCCCACACGCTCCTCAAGATTGGGCATAACTTTGCCGGGTAAAATGCTCCAAGCAGGGACATTCTTACCCCAACGTTTCTCTGGCGGAGACCCTGCCCATACTGACTTCTCAAGCGCAGGCACGGAAGGGAGACAGGAGTGCTTCACTGGGGACAGAATTAATGGTGAACTGCTGAATAGTGACCTCTGTTCCTTGCAACGGTGCAAGGACGGCAGGCTTCCGGGAGATGCCGTAGGAACTCGGGAGGCTCGGGAAACTGTTAGGGTAAGACGAACTCGAACATGACGTTCAAGTACTACTCCCCCCAAAAAGAAGCGTTTGCTGACTGCAGATAAATCAACATTAAGAGGGGTGCTGGCCGGTTGAGTAGTCCCCTTTGGTCCGGTGTGAGGGATAGGACGAACATAGCCAAGGAAGCCTTCATGATCACCTTCCCAATTGAACTTGATCCAGTCAGAGGTAAGGTGATACTCCGGCCTTCCCAGAAAAGAAGGGTAGGCTGGATTCAAGACTTGCTCCACGTAAGATGGATGTATGGAACACCAGGCCCCATCGTTCGTGGACGTGTCCAGGCGATGGAAGCGGAGCGATGGACCATACCGCTGGAGGGTGCCGACAATATTCGGTTCACCCTGTCCCGAAAGACAAGCTGAAAATGTAACTTGGACACTAGGATCCAGAGGCGTGTCCAGGAAGCACTCGCGTGTACGAAGAAATTCGCACAAAGTATTGTGGAGGTTTCCAGTGCACGCTAGCCACTGGTACTGAGGCCCATGCCGTTGGTGAAGCTGCATCATGCAAGAGTTTATTTCCCGGATATTGACTGGGAGCGTCTTGCTGCCCAGCTTGTTGGCGAAACTGCAGATGCGACTATCCAGATCTCCCGGATATCGGTCTGCCGTACCGGAAAGAAGTCAGTTTCGACCGAAGGATATGACCCCTCCCAACGCAGAATTACGTGGAGGCATACCTATGTTACAGTCGTCCATGCTATCGATGACTTCGATCAGGTAATTCGATATTGTGTACTCAAGGACAGCTGCAAACATCTCCTCCCAAAACTTCAGCTCCTCGGCGTGGGAGACCGAGAGGCCCCTCCAGGTCGTTGTGACGTCTAGATGGCGGATCGAACTGTCTCCACCAGGGTTGTATCTATGAAACTGTGGGATGTACAGATCAATGTACGAGTCTCTGACCGGAAGAGTGTCGGATTCGAGGCGGAAGTGGATCTTGCGAAGAGGCACATGCAGGCGTGATAAGTTGCGTAGCCGGGAAAGCTCGACACCGTAAACATGAGAGCGATCCATGGTCGGGATGGCTGAGGTATATGGACTGGTATGTTTCTGGGTACGGATAGTGGTAATTTCGGATGTCGGGAGGTAAGCAAGATGGGAGCAGCGAAGCGGCTATTCGAGTGTCGACACAAGATGGAGGTTGAGGCTGGGAGAAGTTGTTTTGAACGCAGAAAGCGGCTGCCACGTCCCACGAGGAAAGAGCCACCGCGGCACTCCTACCGCAAGACATGATGGAACGCACCCCACAAGGGAGGGAGAACTGAAGCAGTCATGCAGACGTATCTACCAGAAAAGACTCGCTACATTTAGGCCTGGACGACTGGGTCAATTTCCTAGCGGCTTGTGCGCAGGCTTGCTTCACACAGCGTCCATGGTCGCTCTCGTGGTCAGCTGCTCGTTCTTGTTTCCCAATTTGGAGATTTGTAGGAAAACGTCCACGCCGTAGCCTTCCAGATTGTGCAACTCGAGGCTGCCCGCCCAGTACTCGGCATAAATCCTGCTCATGGGCAAACCGATGCCAAGTCGCAGATCGGGCGGGCGACTCGTCAGGGAGCTGAGAGAGCCGTCATGGTGTTCGCCTTCTACGCGCGGCTTCACTTCTTGCATTGTTGCTGCCAGTTTTGGCACTTGCGACAGGTTTTCAATCCGAAGCTTACTCCGCGGGCCTTTGCTGAAGGACCAAAGATAGGGGAGTACGTCCTTAGGAACGCCACCGCCCTGATCAGAGATACGGATAATGACATGCTGCTGGGTCTCACAGATGAGGACCTCAATCGGAGCGGGCTTCTTGCCTTTGAGCTTAGTCTGCTCAATAACAGCCTGAATGGAATTTCGCAGGAGCTCGCCGATGATGTACTCCAGGTGGGTGAGGATGTATGGAAAAGTGGCAGTGACATGCCCCTCGATTTTCACGTCGGGTAGGGGGATGTGTGAGCCATAAGTCTTCCTCATTAGATCTTTTGTAGCGTTGGCGCAGTGTTCGACGATTTCCTTTGCGTTGCACTTCAAAAAGATTTCTCCTACCGAGTCCATGTTCGGGTCTAGCTGGAGCTTCGCCTCGGGGAAATGCCACGGTGAATGAAATGTTTCTGTTAGTGCCAAATGCTGCTCCGCGATCGTACGTCGAGAGATACGCTGCCAAGAGTCAGCAAAAAAAAAAAAAAAAAAGAAACCGCGGTGAGAAGCCGGCAAGCGTACGGATCTGAGCAGGGTAGTCATGAACTTATCCGTCTCCTCAGGCTTCATAGCGCCCTGGACTTCCAGCACCCCGATGGCCAAACGCGGGATCACGGTGAGGTGTTCGTTCAGAGTTTCCCTGATAACCTTGCATAGTTCATCATTGTCCTCGACGGATTTGACCTCTCGTATGCGGCGATATCGCTCAAACGCGCGGTAGTAGAGCTCGTAAACGTAGGAGATGTTGGGATTCGTGACGACAACGTAGGGCAGGGTCTGCATGTCGCGGAGGCGGTGGGCGATACTGCACGAGAATCAGCCTCATACACATGCGACCAATCCTCGAACACCGGGAGCGCACCGCGTAGGCAGCTCTGTTCGAACGTAGTTTGCGGAACCGAGCAACCGCGACTCGGTCAGTCGGGCACCGAAGAAGGTCAACTGGCGCAGGCTGATAGGGCGAGCCTCGCGTTGGACCCATCTTGGCCGTGTCAGCGGTCAAGGCTGTGACGGTGCGGGGACGTGTATGCCTACTCATCCAGGACAGAGGAGGGCCGCCATGGTGGAGCTCCGGCCAGGGTAATGGTGCTGGAATCGCGGGACTTGAGGGCTGCCGGCAAGACGCTCGCGCGCAGGCCATGCTTCGTCTGCGCGCAGCGGCCCAAAGCCATCGCTGCGGAGGCAATGGACTGCGGGGATGGTGGGCAATGTTTCGCGGGCGGCGGTGACTGGTGGGGGCAGCGTGCAGGCGGCTTGACAGGGCGTCTGGAGGCGCAGGGCGGGCGGCGTGTGGCGGGCTGGAGGACAACAGCAGCCTCGAGAGCTACTGAGGGCCGGGGAGGAGGGGAGCTGGGAGCGCAGGGCACTTTCGTGGTGTGAAGGTGATGCTAGCTCGCGTGCACAGCGTCATGCTCCCTGAGAAATCCAGGCCCGCTGACTCGCGCCGATTTCCTGTCTGGATGCGCACGATGATATCGATGGCTGGCCAGGATAGCCAGGGTGCGGATCTTGGGCCTAGGTGCTTGGTGGGCGCGAGGTGCAGTTCGAAGCATCGCGGCAGCGTGCTCGCGGCGGACTGGCGGGCGCAGAGCAGGTGCCGCGGCAGGTGGAGGTGACGCGCTGGCGCTGGCGCTGCTTCGATCGACGGCGATAGAAGATAGAACACCGCCAAGACGCAGCGTCAAGGAACAGCCACAGCCCGCTGCCTGCGCCTTCTTCTGCTCGACACCAAACCAACACCCGCGCACACTCAGCAGCCTCCGCCCGGCCAGCTCCCCGTTTCCGCCTCTCCCGCAACGCTCTGCCGCAGCCCGACCAGCCCAACGCGGCGCTTCCGGCGACGACAAAGGCCCGTTCGAGCGTCCTCGGCCAAGCCCTCCGTCATTGTGTTCCCCGCCACGCCTTAGCGAGCCAGAGGCATACCTAGCTTGCAACTTTACATGTTCACGCCCGCCACGAACCCTCTGCGATCCTCACAATCCCACCCCTCCCCCCCCGGCTCCGTGTGCGACGCCGCCGCTGCCTGCATACCTGGGCTCATTGCTCCGTTCCTGCCGGTCCTCGTGTGACAGCCCTCAGCGCCTACGTCAGGCCTGCAGACCATTGTAAGCTGCCTGCGAATTCGCCTGACATCTCTCCCACGCCACCGCAGCCATGGACCAGGTAAGCTCCTCACCTTCTCACCCTCGCCGCATCCCCGCCCCGGCATCTTCATCGCATGCCCTGGTTAGCAGCCGGCTTACTCTCGCGCTTGCGCCGCCCTCCACAGCTCGGCAGTGACATGCTCGTCGACGCCGAGTATGACGAGAAGCAGGACGTCGCCATAATCTCTCCTGACGATACCATGGACGAGGCCGAGCAGGAGCCCGAGCCCCGCGCCGACGACTTCGACGCCATAAAGAAGCGCTACATGCCGGAGATCGCGGATCTCGAGACCGAGGCCGAAGCCGTGCACACCTGGGAGATCAAAGAATGGAGGAGTATGGCCCGCCGGGAGCATGGCCCTGTCTTTAAGTGTGCCGGCCACCCGTGGCGGATACTGTTCTTTCCCTACGGCAACAACACAGATCACGCCTCCTTCTACCTCGAGCAGGGCTTCGAGGATGGCAAGCCGCCCGACGACTGGTACGCCTGCGTGCAGTTTATGCTGGTGTTGTGGAACCCCAACGACCCATCCATCTACGTTCAGCACTCCGCGACCCACCGTTTCACCGGCGAGGAGGGTGATTGGGGGTTTACACGCTTCGCAGAGCTGCGCAAGCTCTTCCAGAGTTCCTGGGAGGACCACGACAGGCCCTTGGTCGAGAACAATTGCGCCAATATCACCGCCTACGTCAGAGTCATCAAGGACCCCACTGGCGTCTTGTGGCACAACTTCCTCAACTACGACTCAAAGAAGGAAACGGGCATGGTAGGCCTGAAAAACCAGGGCGCTACCTGCTATCTGAATTCTCTCCTCCAATCCCTGTATTTCACCAATGCTTTCCGCAAGGCCGTCTATCAAATACCCACAGAATCGGAACAGGAGCGAACCAACAGCGCCTACGCGTTGCAGAGGCTTTTCTATCAGCTACAAACCAGCAACGGCGCAGTATCCACAAACGAGCTCACCGCCTCTTTTGGTTGGGATTCCAGACAGATCTTCGAGCAGCAGGATGTCCAGGAGCTGTCAAGGATCCTGATGGAACGCATGGAAGAGAAGATGAAGGGTACTGAGGCCGAGAACGCGCTTCCCAAGATGTTTGTGGGCAAGATGAAGACATACATCTCCTGCATTAACGTTCCTTACGAGTCTTCCCGCATCGAGGACTTCTGGGACATCCAGCTGAATGTTAGTGGTAATAAGAATCTGGACGATAGTTTCAGAGACTACATCCAGGTTGAAACCATGGATGGCGAGAATAAATACTTCGCGGAGGGTTATGGTCTCCAGGACGCCAAGAAAGGTGTCATTTTCGAGAGCTTCCCAGATGTCCTACACCTCCAGCTGAAGCGCTTCGAGTACGACTTCAACAGGGATGCCATGATGAAAGTCAATGACCGTTACGAATTTCCTGAAGTCTGGGATGCCTCTCCTTACTTATCCGAGAGTGCAGACCGCTCGGAGCCCTACCTCTACCACCTCCATGGGATTCTGGTCCACAGCGGCGATCTCAACGCCGGCCACTACTACGCTTTTCTGAAACCTACCAAGGACAGCCCATACTTCAAGTTTGATGATGACCGGGTCACACGTGCGACTGTGAAGGAAGCTTTGGAGGAGAACTTTGGTGGCGACTACACGAATATGGTCAACGGAAACAATCAGCAGCGGAACCCATACACTCGTACGTGGTCCACAAAGCGATCCATGAGTGCATACATGCTGGTGTACATCCGAGAAAGTCGCCTGGATAGGATTCTTCTCAAAGATGAAGAAGTGCAGCCCCCGGCGCACCTGGGTATGTCGATTCGTACTTCTCTAGCTTGTAAGCCACATTCTGACAAATAACAGCACAAAAGTTCGCGGAAGAGCGGGCAGCGTTTGAGAGGAAAAAGAAGGAACGAGAGGAGATGCATCTCTATCTCCATATCTCAGTGGCGACCGAAAAGAACTTCACCGCTCACCAGGGATTCGATGTAGCTCCGTGGTCCAAGGACGTCGAGGGTGAAGCGTCTCCGAAAACTTACAAAGTCTTGAGGACCATGACGATTGCAGACTTCACCAGTCTCGTTGCCCAGGACATGGAGGTAGATCCTGTGTTTCTACGCCCATGGGCTATGGTCAATCGTCAAAACGGAACCGTCCGCCCGGATGCTGTGATCGGCTTTCCAGAAATGACCGTTGAAGAGGCCGCCAGCAAGTTTGGTACCAAGTCCGGGAACTTCAAGATTTGGATGGAACAGACGGACGAAAAAGACGAGGAGGGCAGGCCCGTTTTCGGCGATGTCCATGTCGACCTTCACGGAGTTGCCAACAACAGACCAATTATGCTCTACCTGAAGTATTTCGATCCGGAGCAGCAATCTCTCTTTGGAATTGGTACCTTCTATGCGGCTTGGCAGGACAAGGTCATGGACTTATCCCCGCAGATCTTGAAGCTTGTGAATCTTCCAGCCGGGACCAGCTTGAAGCTGTTCGAGGAGATCAAGTCGAATATGATCGAACAGATGAAGCCCAAAGTCACTCTGGCTTCGTCGGAAATTCAGGATGGCGACATCATCACAGTCCAAAAGTCTCTGACAGAAAAGGAGGCCGCCGCGATTTCCGCCACCGGCCGTTATACCGATGTCCGGGAGTTCTACGACTACCTACTGAATCGGGTGAATGTGCAGTTCGCACCAAAGGGCCAAACTGACAAAGAGAGGGACACGAGTTTCTACATGTGGTTGAGCAAGAAGATGACATACGATCAATTTGCCGCCAAAGTTGGCGAGCACCTGAAGGTGGACCCCACCCATCTTAGGTTCAGCACGGTCAATATCTCCACCGGAAAGCCCAAGGTACCGATCAAGAGGACGGCAAACTTGACACTGAGTCAGATTCTCTATCCTAGCGCCTACCCCAATTATGGCAACGCACACAACCAGAGGGTGGACGCTCTGTATTACGAGGTGCTCGAGTACAGTTTGTCTGAGCTGGATCAGATGAAGGGTTTCAAAGTTATATGGCTGCCTGACGGCATAATAAAAGAAGAGGCTTACGACATTCTTGTGGCCAAGAATGGGACAATGGATGACTTGATCAAGGGCTTGCAAAAGAAGGCAGGGCTGAATGATGAAACAGCTGCAAATGTTCGCCTCTACGATGGATCGAGCTGTCGCTTCAAACAAGAAATCCCGAGGGACAAGGGAGCGTTGAGTATTCACGAGTTTGCGACTCTGTATGCGGAAAAGATACCGGAAGATGAAGCAGCTTTGGATCTGGAAGCGGGAGACAGGACTATCCCATGCTTCCACTTTGACAAGGAACCAAGCAAGCCTCACGGTGTTCCTTTCAATTTCGTTGTCAAGGCTGTGAGTCTTATACGAACCGTTATTAGTATACGCACTAACACATACCACAGGGCGAGTCATTCAAGGACACCAAGGAGCGACTGTCGAAGCGCACCAGCATCAAGGGCAAGCAGCTGGAAAAAATCAAGTTCGCGCTTGTTGCAGGCACTGGAGGCTTCCCCAAGGCCGAATATCTTGAAGATGGTATGTAGCATGGATTGAAGCGAGCTAGGGCCATTCTGACTCACATTACAGACGATGTCCTTTCGGAAAAAATCGCCAGTCACCAGGATGATGTCTCTCTCGGCCTGGACCATGTCAACAAATCGCGCTCGACCTGGGGCAAGGCAGACTCGATCTTCATCAAGTGATGAGGCGAGTTTACTGTTCGCAAGTTTCGGGAATCATTGCATAGGGCGCTGGATAATAAACGGTCGGGGATGGGACGGGGTAAGGAGGCGTGATGATGGCCTGGATTATTTGCGAAACGGCTTGATTAGCGACACAGTTATTGAGGAGAGGCGGGGATGGAAAGGAAATCCTCGCCGCGTGCATAGAGATGGCGTCCTTTTCCTCTTCTTCTTCCTTTTCTAGCTTCCTCTTCTTCCCCTTCTTCTTCTTCTTCTTCTTCCTCCCTTCCCCAGGTTCTCATGATTGCACCGGACAGGATCTGTTGTCGCGGACACCTCTGAGTTCATGTAGAATTTGGACAATGGTATTTTTATTTGCTTTAGCCGAAGCATAAAAGTATGGAGAGGCCTGACGTGATGTAGAAATAAGGAGTTCAAATAGTTCAGAGGATCAAAGTCACTGCGTGCCGGGCAAGAAACGCATCTCCGCGATCACAAGCGATGCAGATCTGCCGGAGTTTGGCCGGGTGATCCCTATCCCGAAAGTGCGACACCTGTCCGCCAGGAGCTCCGACCACGAAGCTGGCACGACCGACAAGCGCTTCCCATTCCCTCCTTCACGCCCGCCGCCAGCAATATGCACGTCGCGCTTCTCCTCTCCAGCCTGGTGGCTATCTTCGCCACCGCTGTGTCCTCCACCGCCCTTACGTACAAGCTGCCCGCCAACGAGAAGTCGTGCTTCTTCGCCCACGTCAACCAGAAGGGTGCTAAGGTGGCCTTTTACTTCGCCGTACGTCCTCTCACCTCTCACCCCTGTTACTGTTTCAGCCCGGCGGCCAATGCGCGTAGAACTGTCCACAGCGGAGGAATTGCACAGAGCGCGCTGTCTTATGAGGGTATCTAAGTGCTGACAACAAGTGAATGCAGGTCCAATCTGGTGGTAGCTTCGATATCGACTATGAAGTCGTCGGCCCCAACGAGTACAGCATAATGGAGGGGGCCAAGGAGCGCCAGGGTGACTTCGTCTTCACGGCCAACAACCCGGGCGAGTACCGTTTTTGCTTCAACAATGAGATGTCGACCTTTGCCGAGAAGATCATCGACTTCGAGATCGCGGTAAGTGCGAGCTCCTGTGATGGGCTTTCAGGGCCGCCAGGCGGGATTGTCTCCGAGGACACAGGCTGATATGTGCGTGTCCACAAATAGGTCGAGAACGAGGAGGCCAGGGCGAAGTTGCCGTCCAAGCAGGGCACGTCGCCGGAGCAGACATCGGTGCTGGAGGAGTCGTTGCTCAAGTTGTCGTCGCAGTTGTCGACCATCAACCGCAACCAGAAATACTTCCGCACGCGCGAGAACCGCAACTTCAGCACCGTGCGCAGCACCGAGCGCCGCATCTTCAACTTCAGCATCATCGAGTCGGTCATGATGATTACCATGGCCGGACTTCAGGTCTTCATCGTGCGCTTCTTCTTCCAGGGCGCCAGGAAGGGCTACGTGTAGACACGAGGTCTCGTTTTGGGGGTGGAAATATTTGTCTTTTTACTACGACGATTGAAAAGCAGCGTTGTTTTTGTGCGGGTGGAGGGATGGACGGACAGGGCTTAGGCGTTTCTCCGAAAGCTGGGCATGGTCGGTGTCAGTTGTATATCAGACATGAACAAAGATGCTTCGCTAGTCTCAGGGTTTGGATAAGATTACTGAATTCGTGACTTCGACGGAGCAGGAGTTTAGCGTCTCTGCTGAGGGGCACAGCATGATCCTAGGTGTAACTCGGCGGAATGTGTGGCAAGCCCCTACCATGTCCCGAGCTACTGGCAATAACACGAGAAGAAGCAGTAGCGGCAATACGCTGGAAGGTTTCCGAGGTAAGAATCTCCATACCAGCCATGCGGCACGTGCGGCAAGCGGGACGACGTCACCCGTTGCCTCGTCTGTGGCTTGGTTCACAACCCTGGCCAGCTATCTTTCAGCTTCAAGCGGCGAACGCCTTACAACCCCATCACTCAGCCGCACACATCAGAAAGAGCAAGGGATTCGCATGAGAAAAGAGTGGCTATACCGCCCCGCCTGACGGGCCGCATTCGACCGCGAACACACTCGCCATTCACATCACCTGTTGCAACCACCGACTCCAATCCCGACCAGCCAGACCTCGTGGCAGCCAATCAACACAGCCACCTACCTATCCACCACTAAGCAGCCACCGGGGAAACAAGCACACAAAAAAAGAATAATGCTCTCGACCCTCTCCTCCGCCGTCTACTCCCTCTGGCGCGACTACATCGCCGACCCGTACAACGCCTCCTCCTCCGCTTCCTGGCCATCATCTCCTTTCTCTTCTTCCCGCGGCACTTATTCCTCTCTCTCTTCTTCCTCTTCCTCCACGTCAAACCAACCCGCCCAGTCACCCATCACCCACGACTTCCTCCCCTATCCCCGTGACGTCCGGCTCGTCCGGCTACTCCTCCACCGCGGCCTCGGCCTGCCCGTCGAGCTCGCTGACTTGATCATTGACGCCGCGAGGTACTGGCCCGCTGCCGTCGGCACTTCAACAAGCGTTGGCGGTGTTGTGCTTGGTGGTGGAGCCGCGAGTGGGAGGGGCGGGCAGCGTGTCGTTGGCGGGAAGGGCGTGGTTAGGGCGAGCGATACGCAGCGGCATAAGGCGGCGCAGTTGGTAGCGGTGACGGGGGCTGTACCGGGGGATGATGATGATGGCGGCGGCGGTGGTGGTGGCAGCGGCGGGAGGGGCCGGGAATGGGAGGGATGGAGGAAGGTGAGGGTTAGGTGTATCAGGTGGTGGTTGAGGAGCCGGGATCAGGGGTGGGTGAGGGAAGGGGTTGCGCGGAAAGGTGGGTTGGCTGTCTTGTTCTTCTTCTTTGTCAATGATGCCCGCTTATGGATGCTGTGTGGTTGGAAGATCCTCCTAGCTCTGATGCGTGGCACGAGAGAGATCTCCATTTCTTGAGCGCTGCGTCGCGGGATGCGGCATCTTTGTGCCCTTCCACATATCAGTCCTTCATACCACCCCAATTCATCGCCTGCGTCTCCATAAAACTAACCCTTCCCCCATCACCAGGCACCTACATCGGCTCCTCCTCCTGGTTCGACGCCTGCATCCTTCGCCCGCTGCCGCCCTCGGATCCTCGCCCGCCCATTACCCCCGAACTCGCCACCCGCATCCAGCAACTCCTCCTTCGCTCCGGCTCCTCCACCTCACAATCGCTACCCTCTTCCTCCTCATCGGACAACACGTTCCCGGCCTTCCTCGTCGGCAACCTCCTCACCCACGACCCGGACGACGCGCGCCTTCTCCTGCGTGCGCTCGGGTGGGACTTCGTCGAGCGTGTCGAGCGCGTCGAGGTCGATGGCGAGGTCGGCGAGCGACGCGGCGTGCTGTGGAAGCTGCAGGCAAACCTGGTCGCCGGCGAGGCGTATCGCGTGCATGAGGGGGAGTGGTGGAAGGTGGGGGAGGAGCGCCAGAGAGAGTGGGGAGGAGATGAGAATGAGGGGAGAGGTGATGGAGCCGGGTTTGCGGATGTGTTGAGGCCAGGGGATAGGGTGGGTGTGTGGGCAAGGGCGATGGTAGGTATTTTGTTTTTCTTTTTTTTTTTCTTCTGCCCCCTCTTTTCGTGGGTCAAGGCCGTGGTGAATAATGATGTGCTGATCTGCTTGTTGCTAGCTTCCCGGATGGGTCAATGATGTGGATGAGGTCAAGGTCGAGGTTAGGTATTCTGTCTGAAGCGGGAATAGACGGTATGATCTGGCCTCTGAACGCCAAGGACCTGGACAGTGACGCAGGGTGCCTCCACATCAGGCCGCAATTTGAAGGGGCGTCGCTGATGCCGGAAGAGCCGCTAGAAAGGGAAGGCGCGGAACGAGTAGCCTGCCAGGAACAAGGCCAAGCCGGGGCGTTCGCTGAAGTTGTGCTCAGAAGCGTAAGTATACGGTTCGAGGCATTGTGTATGGGCGAAGTAATTATGGGACACATACGTGGATTGATAATACGGTTGCAAATCTGAGGATGGAGGGAATTACGCGTTTAAGCACCGTTCATCTTGTGCCTTTGCACGTGAAGAGGTACATGTCCACAAAATAAAGTCGAAACTACCATAGACAATTCTCTGTGCACGTCAAGTTCGACGTGCTCAAAATGAGCAATCTGAGATAGGAACGTTAACCAAGAGCCATAGGTGTTCTAGGCTTTCCAAAAGACTCTACTCATAACAGTGTACGCGAATTTTACCCAACCCACCGAACCATGCCACCATTCCTCTGAAACGCCATGCAATGCCAGACAAAAGCCACCACCTCCACACAGCTTTTCCCACCTAACCCTCATCATCATCCACTACCATGCCTTCCGCGGCATTCTCCTGCATTGAGTCTTCAATTTCTCGTATCCGCCGCCTTCGCTGATTACGCCGTCTGACCTCCACCTTGCTTCCTCGCAGCCTTCTCTCCACCTCCTCTTCCTCGCTCTGCGCCATCAAGTCCACGCTCTCCACTGCTTCCAGGGCGCGGTTGAGTAGGTCTGTTGAGATCGGATCCTGTGGACTGACAGCCAACGCCTCATGCAGCGCGAGTACCGCCTCCCACGCTCGACCCATCTCGAGTAATACGAGTCCTTTCGAGCAAAAAACACCGGCGTCTTTGCCGCCCTGCCGCAGCACTTCATCAAACGCGGCAAGGGCTTCGCTGTAATTCTGTGCTCGACGATGGGCGTGGCCGAGATTGGTACGCGTCGCGAGGATGGATGGCGAGGCCGGGGCCAGGGAGAGTTGCTCGGAGAGATTGAGGGCGAGAGTGAACATTTTTATGGCGAAAGGCAAATGATCCTGGTGGTAAAAGACGACGCCCAACTCATTAAGAAGCAGAGGATCCGTCTTGCAGAGACCGTAAGCTGTATTGAGGTATTCGTGTGCGAGCGCTAGGTTGTTGAGCTGGAGGTTCTGCATTCCTAGAAAGAGTTGAGGCAGGTGAGTTCCTTGGAAGAGGCGAGCGGCGGTAGAGTAGGCAGATATGGCTTGGTCGTGTTCCCCTTCAGCGGCGAATGTGTGGGCAAAGCCAATCCAGGCAGGACCGAAGTGGGGGTCCATCATAGAAGCTTTCGAGAAAAACCGGCGGGCGTCGGCGATACGCCCGATAGTCAGGTAGTAAACTCCAATGGCGAGCCAGGAGGTCGGCTCCTCAGGATGGGTATCAGCGAGGTCGTGCGAAAGCAGGAAGAGTTCGTTCTTGTTGTTGAGCTCATGGAGACATGCTAGATGTACAGGCATCGTGGAGAAGTTGTACTTGTCTTTTTGCAGAATGGACGAAGTAAGGGAGAGGGCTTCGCTGAAGCGGCACTGGGTGAAGAGCTGTTCAGCCTTGGAAAGCAGGATATCCGGATTGCTGGCAAGATTGTAGTGAGTTGAGAGGGTCTCGACAGCAGCTGTGAACTCGTCTGGGTTCTTGTACTTGGACAAGCGGGTCATGTACAACATCTTGGTGAACTCGGCAGCTTCTTGTGCAGAGGAAGGATCGCCGGCGGTGACGGTCTCGAAGTTGAGGGACTCAAGAAAGTGCAACTCCTCCTCCGGAGACATGAGGGAGTTCTTCATGAGCTGGTCAAAGGCCTCGAAGCACTGGACATCAATGCGCACGGCGTCCTTGTAGCACTCTTTGGCGCGGTCGAAGGCATTCTGCTTGGCATAGCACACACCACGCAGATAGCACATACACGCTTCGGCCTTGATGTTTGCTATGTCCTCGCGCTCGCGCTCCTCGCTGCGATCAACGCGGTCGCTGCGGAGCCCTTTGCCATGATGCTGTCTGGTAGGGCCGTTGCGTGCGTTGGCGTCGACGTGTTGCAGCTTCTTACGGGCGCTATCGGGGGCGGCAACGAGGTGAATGGGGTTCTTGTCGCCGAGGATCTGCATGGCTTCGTCGAACCTGGCCTGCTTTATTGAGCAATGGGCCAGCAGGTAGCGGCATGACGGGCTGCTCTGCTGGATGTCGGACTTGGAGACGAAGCGCGAGAGGATGCTTTGGGCGCGGGCATAGTTGCCTGTGGTAAAGTGGACCTGGGCGAGCCAGATGGCGTCGCGATCGCTGTCTGCGGTGGGAGAGGTCAGGGCACTGGGAGCTGCAGAGGGTTGGGCGGGAGCAGAACGCACTGGTGATGGCTAAGAGCTTGTCGCCGATGAAGATGGCCGACTCATGCTGGTGCTTGTCTAGGGCGTCCTGGCGCCAGGTGCGCAGGAATTGCTCCATATGGGCGGGTGGATGGAGGCTTCCTGCGGAGCCATGGAGGGGAGCTCGGGCGGGCTGGGTGTTTGGTGTTTTGGCCGGGGAAATCAACAAGCCCGCACCAGTGCAACTGCCCGCCGACGCGCCTCGGCCCTACCCGACGCCGACGGCCACTCGTAGGGCTGAGCCAAGACCCGCGGCCACGTCCCCAGACGCCGCAACACTATCCGCCTCCAACTTCACCACCCCCTCCTCGACCCGTCCGCCACGCGCCCGCCAATATTGCTCTCCACATATCCGCCCTTCGGCCCGCCGGCTAGTAGATTCCCGGCACCGCCCCTCGACTGCGCCGCGCGTGTTGAGCTGCCCTTCCAGCCGCTCGCCTGCCGCATCTCCACGCCCCCAGCACTCGTCCGCTTTGACACTTGCTTCTCCGCCTCTCCGCTTCTCCGCTCCTCTCTAAAACACCGCCGTCATGTCTGAGCGCAAGGTCTTGACGAAGGTACACTTCGCACTCACTAGCTTGGCCCTATTCCACTCGCGCTAACGAGGATATGCCTACAGTACTATCCCCCGGACTTCGACCCAAGCAAGATCACCCGCACCAAGAAGCCCAAGGATGCCGGCCCCAAGGTCCAGACCGTTCGTCTGATGGCTCCCTTCTCCATGAAATGCACCGCCTGTGGCGAGTTCATATACCGTGGCCGCAAATTCAACGCGAGAAAAGAGACTACCGACGAATCCTACTACGCCATCAAGATATACCGCTTCTACATCAGATGCACTCGGTGCTCTGCAGAGATCACCTTCAAGACCGATCCGAAACATATGGATTACGTGGCGGAGCGCGGTGCGAAACGCAACTTCGAACCATGGAGGGAAGAGAAGCTCAACCAGGAGACCGATGAGGAGCGCCTGGATCGCCTGGAGCGCGAGGAGGCCGAGAGAGACGCCATGGCTGAGCTGGAAACGAAAACTCTGGACGCAAAGACTGAGATGGCTATTGCTGACGCCCTGGACGAGATTCGCACCAGGAACGCGAGGATCGAGAGGGGCGAGTTTGCCACTGAAGCCAGGGTTGAGAAGGACCCGGCGGATGCCGAGAGGGAGAGGCAAGAGAAAGAAGATGAGGAGGCTGCCAGACGCGCTTTCGAGACAGCCACCGGCGAGCGCGTGCGTAGGATAGATGAGACAGCTGCTCCCGATGAGCCCGTCGTTGCGTCTTCTTCATCTGCCGCCGCCGACTCGATTGCCATGCCTCCTCCGTCGTTCAAGAGGACCGTTAAGAAAAAGAAGGACCTCAAGGCTGCGCTAGGAATCAAGAAGAAGCCGTCGTTGGTCTGAGGCAAACATGATGATGTCATCACAGTACTGCCGTGAGGACGCTGTCCGTCGGGGGTAAACGATTCGGAAAGGGCGTTACAGGGAGCATTAATGGTTGGGTTGGGCAGGTACACTATGGGTTCGAGTATGCGGTTCCATTCAACAAGCTGGTTTGCTATTCAATGCAAGTATTCTGACGCTCGTACAAAGATCTACCTCGACTGAGCCGCTCACTATTTATTAGCCTTGCCACATGTCACTATCGACCTCGATTGGATCGGCGGTGCTGCGGAACGCATTGCCTCGAGCCCGCCGCTTGCATCTGATCATCCAAATGGTATTGGCTTGGATGGAACCGCCGCAAGGCCCCGAGATGATCACAGAGTTCCGTGGTATACCTTGTTTACGTTGCCTCATGCTTGATCTGCCGTGCTAAAGAGATCTTAATAGCTCGCAGACATTAAAGGAGAGTACAGCTAATATCACTAGTCATGTGAAGCTGGAGCTGTAATCAGAATGTCACCCTCACTGATCCTAACTTCGAACATTTAAGCTCGGGTATCTGTTTGGGCATCGCGCCCAGATCATTCCCTTGTAAGCTTCTTGTAGCGATTTTGCTTCTTGTCTCTTCAGGGCAACTCATCAAAAGCGTCTGGACGCGATGCGACAGTTTTCAGCGGAAGTTAGATCACGTTTCCATGGATACTCTACGCAGCACACTGGTAGTATCTGCGGAGGATCCTCTACCGAAGGATCATGTGTTACCCTGTAGCATTGCAATTACTTGAAGTCACCGGCAACTTTGCGCGAGAACATGAAGTTACCAGCTATGCTGTCCCCAAATTAGTCTCGGTAGAACGTATTTTCAGATCTGATCAGTTTAGAATTGCCGTTTGCACTTCGATCGCAGGTGTAGTAGGGGGTCGGTTCTGTGGAATTGAAAGCATTCGTGCGCACGTAAGTATAATCAGTTCACCTGAAGATCTACGTCCAGATGAATTCGTAAGCTTCCCGGCATGCCTGCGCTTACCATTCCAAGACTATTGGCACCGACGTTGTTAGTGAGCTGCCATCACATCAGTCGATGGTTGCAGTGCACCCAGGGTGGTTTCTCCGTCGACCAGGGTTTTGCCGCCGAGTGGCAAACATCGGACAATTATCTCGGAATCTCGGGCAGCAAGACACTACTATCCGAGCTGTCTTCTACGACCGTTCGTTATTGCAAGCCAAGAGGCGGACGACTGCCGGACCACGGTAACTTGCGAGCCGGAAAGCGACAGATGTGGGACTTATGTGTCAATGACAGAAGTCAGCGCGGCAGGCGGACATTTCTAGGCACTCGAAGACGGTAAGCAAAAGGAGCCACGGGGTTTCTCCACCGTGTGGGTGTTTTGCGACCTGTGTCGAGCTTCCAACTTCTTGCCCGGTTGTCATTACCTGATCAATTAGACCACAAGGACTGCCGCGGGACATGGTAGAGCTATCTTGACAATGCCGCAAAGGTAAAACACTACTAGTCAACGTGAGGCCGAGATTGCGGACTACTCAATGTGGAAGAGTGCGCAGTCGATTGTGGGGAATGTTAGCTGAAGAAAGTCGGGCCGACATTTGGGAAGTCCTGGAGCCTCCACGCATTCCACCGCGCTGATCCTACAACACCATCCCGGAGCGGCTTTTGTGAGCAGTCCGGCTTTCCTTGGCTCTTCAATCAGCGCCTGATTTCTTGCGGCCCGCCCCCTTGGCGCGGCTGGATGACGTGAGGCGGCTCGGGCATTTGCAGCTTCAAGGTTGCACCCAGCCTGCTGCCCCATCCTGTCTAAGGCCAGGCCCCATCTCCAGAATGAGTGTGGAAAGCACTGAGCTGCGAAAGAAACCTTGACTATGGGGATGATCCTGAAACCTGCTTACGCAGCCCCGCCCGTTCATAACCGTCATTGGCACTCCGATGAGAAGGTCCACGCAGCCCAAGGCTTTCGCTCCCCCTTTTCTCAACCGCCCACGCTAGCTGTCCAATGGCGATGCGGCTCTTATAGATCAACACGCCGTGTCTGCAAGGCGAACGGTAAGGCTTCCAGTACTGAGCTTGCCGGCAGACTCCGACACCCGAAGCTTTCGACGTCCCATTGGATACGAATGCCGATTCGCCTCACCCATCTGCAGCACTAATGCACAAGGCTTCTAGAAAGTCGTTCAACAGAATTGTATGCTTATTCTCAGCATTTACCCTGCCATGCTGCCGCAGAGCCCAAAAAAAAAAAAAAGGGAAGGAAGAAAATAAATCGTGCACAGGGTCGATAGCAGAATGGCTCCAAAACTACCAGTCCTGGAGCACCTCAGGAGCGACGCGGCGCTGCGCGGATGCCTTGGAAGATCTTCCTTAGGACACCTCTTCTAATTCCTTGTCCTCCTTGGCCTATCGGGTCTTTTGTGGGCCTCTCGGAGTTGCATACGAATGTGTCGGATTGGGATGCTCTCCATAAGCCAAAACGCGCCTTTTAGCTCTCGAAACTTCGTCTGTGCTCACTGCACCATTGACAGATGAGGTCATTGGCGCCAGTTGCACGGACGTCCGACAAGCCGCTGCGGCCTGTCGCGCAGCCACCGACGCTGCTAACAACATCCCGGCTTAGGTGTGACGGACTGGGGCGAACTAGTCCAGAGCTTGATGCGGGGCGCCGGGCTTGGGGGAAAGCCGGGGGGGGAAGGCCTTGGGGGATCGGCCGCCTCTCACGCTGAAGTGCCACGCCCAGTCGGCGAACCACTGGTCATTGCCAGTTCGGTCGGAGAGAAATGCGCGCATATGCTCGCGGACGGGCAGGCGTCCCAAGCTCCAAAAGCAAAACCTGGATCTTGCAGGAGGCAGTCGCTGTTTCCCTGGCTCAGACTGTTTGCCGCATCATGACTCTCGTCCCTGCCTTCTGCTCGCGGGCTTATATGCTGCTGTGCACCAGCAGCTGTCGGCGGCTTTTCCAACCATTGCGACCATGGCTCCTTACTTCGGCCTCAAGGGCGGCTGGCTCACCTTCTGGGTGACGGTTGCTTGCGCAACTGATATGACCCTGTTTGGTTATGACCAAGGTGTATTCGGTTGGTGTAGAACATCCTCCAGCTCGGACGATCCAATTGACTTGAGCAGGCGGAGTTGTCGTTACGCAGGACTTCCTCGACACCCTCGACCTCAATGGCAAGACGACGCTGGTCAGTACGGTGACTGCCATCTACGATATCGGATGCTTCTTCGGCGCCATCCTCTCCTTTATGATAGGCGAGAGACTGGGTCGTAAAAAGAGCGTCATGCTAGGCACGACCATTATGGCGGCCGGCGCCATCATCCAGATTGCCTCCTTCGGCGTCCCTGAAATGATCGTGGGCCGGTAAGCTCTCCCGAATTTACCTACGCTAGTACATGTGTCTGACTGGCACTCCAGTATCGTGGGCGGCATCGGCAATGGTATCAACACAGCGACAGCCCCGGTCTGGCAGGGTGAAACGTCAAAGGCAAGCTGGCGTGGCAAGCTCGTTATCATTGAGATGATTATGAATATCGCCGGCTTTTCGCTCTCGAACTGGGTCACATACGGCTTCTCGTTCCTGGACGGCTCCGTGTCATGGCGCTTTCCCCTGGCATTCCAGTTCATCTTCATCTTCATCCTTTGGGGCACCACCCCGTGGCTACCCGAGTCTCCCAGGTCCGTTCAACCGCACTTCGGCGCGAGGAAATAGCCACTGGACTGACAACTTCACAGATGGCTCATTGCACGTGGACGTATCGACGAAGCGGATCAGATACTTGCGGACCTCGAAAACAAGGCTGTCGATGATCCGTACATTGTCGCTCAGTCCAAGGATATCCAGTGGGCTGTCAATTACGAGAAGGAGAACGCGGTCCGCTGGCGTGACCTCCTTCGCGGTCGTACTGGTGAGCAGGGTGGAACGTGCACGATACGGCGTCTCGTCCTCGGCATGGGTACTCAGGCTATGCAACAGCTGGCTGGCATCAACGTAACTTCGTAAGTTCGACGTCTGTGAGAGCGCTTTAATTAGCCGCGAGACTGAGACTTGACTCTTTAGGTACTACCTCCCATATGTGCTCATCAACTCGGTCGGACTGTCGAACAACCTCTCTCGTTTGCTGGCTGCGTGCAACTCCGTTAGCTACCTGGCCTTCAGTACGATTGGCATACCGAACGTCGAGCGATGGGGTCGCCGCAAGATGATGATGTACGCCGCGGCGGGGCAGTGCGTCTGCTACCTGCTCATCACCGTCTGTCTGCGCTTTTCGGAGCCTGAGTTCGAGAACAGGAAGCAGTGGGCCTCGGCTTCGGTCGCCTTCTTCTTCTTGTACTACGTGTTCTTCGGTATTGGGTGGCAGGGCGTGCCTTGGCGTAAGTACTTTGAGCTTCTCCCTCACCCTCACCCATGTCTTTCCCCACACGGCATACTAGCTTTACATGAAGGTTCAGTCAGCGTCTAAAACGCTGGAAGAGTGCATGAGGAGCGGAAGCATTCGTCTGGATGCGAGGGTCGCGTTTCGGTTGCACTTTGCCGTCCGGATCACTGTTTCAACTCCCCACGTGCTGGCCGACGGCTTCAACGCCGTTTCCTCAGCCGCCATCGTATCACAGGCACCATACTGACTCGTAAACCGCAGTATATCCAACAGAAGTGAACAGTCTGAGCATGCGGACGAAGGGAGCTGCTTTGGGTACAGCAACGGTTCGTAAGATGTTCTTGCCCACTGGAGGACAAAAAAGCTAACGTCTCTCAGAATTGGTAAGACACCGATCTCCCTGATTGCCATTGGGGCAAAATGGCCAACACGCCCAATATTCAATCGGCCTGTCTCTCATGTCTTTTGTCCTCGTTACTTTCTAGTTTAAATGCTGAGGACAAGAACTAAAACCCAACGCAGGATCTTCAACTTCATGGTGGTTGAAATCACACCACCCGGCATCGAATCGCTTGGCTGGCAATTCTACATCATATGGACAGTGTTCAACGGAGCATTCGTGCCAATAGTCTACCTGTTCTACCCGGAAACGGCAGACCGCTCGCTCGAAGACCTGGACCGGCTGTTCATCGAAAACCACGACATTTTCGTCTTCCGAAACAAAGAGGCCACTTCGACTAAGCGGCCGGCCAGATATGTTGAGCAGGAGGAGGACGAGGTCAGGCGGCAAAGCAGCATCAAGCCAGAGGATGTTTCAGGGGCGGTGGCGGCACACGCGAAGGATGTGCTGGCATCGCAGAATGCTGAGAAGATCGACAAGGTGTGAGGAGCAGCCGTTTCTCACTGTACATAGGCCTGTACGAACCGATGGGAGATGGGCTGCATGTGTTGTGGGTGCTGACGATGCGCGGGAAAGGGTGAGGGCGCGTTGGGAGAAAGCTGCAACGACTCACAGAGTTTTAGCCGCAGAGAAACGCACCACGTCACATTTGCAGGCGTTGTATTACAGGCATGTGAAGTGTGATTGTGCTAGGCGTGGTCGTCTTATCGGGATGCAGCCCCACGACGTTTTGAAACGCCCGTCCGGAGCCAACAACAACACCATCAGCCAGCCTGAGTAGCCGCTCTGCAGGCGTGGAGATGAGCGCTGCACTGCACGAATCCTCTTGCTGCACGGGCGGCAGTCTGGAACTCGTATCTAGGGCTCGCTTGCACCAGCCGCCGACCTCGCCGTGCGGACCAGGGCTGCCAGCCCTTCGCGCCCTCCGGAGCCCTCGACCGAAGCGCGCGGGAAGCCCAGTGCCGCATGCACGACACGGCAAGGCCAGCTCCGGTCGGCCACCGCTCGCGCCCGCCTCGGCGGCGCGACGGGACAAAAGGGTTTGGAGGTCGGGGCTTGCCTCACCACGGCGCAGATCGGGCGGCACATCCATGACGACGGCCCGCAGGCTGACAGGAACAGGAAAAGCAGGCTGCACAAAGCGCAGGCTGAAACGCTGCCCAGCATCCAGGCGCAAGCCACCAACGGCCGGCTCTGAGGATATGCCGCCGCCAGCGAATGGGCGTCGCGGGCCCGCTATCGCAAGCGCTGCAATTGGCCTCGCCCTCGCCCTCTCTGGCCATGTCAAGCCACACTGCGCCGCTAATGTATGCTGAAGGACTTGATTTCTTTGTCTCTACGCCCCCCATTCAGTAATTGTGGACTGTCTTTTCCGCTATATTTGACCGCTCCCGCTGCCTTTTCCCCCCATCGTCAACACTACCTTGCGGCCCTGGCTGGCATTTCGCTCTCTTTTCACACCACTGCGAGTCTGTGACTCGGCCACTCATTACCTCGCCCTCTGCGACGTCACTCTTTACACCAACACTCACGGCCCGTCACCCCTCGCCTGCAACTTCACTTCCAGTCCCCGCGCCGTGCCCCACGCTCGCAATGTTCGCCGGCAAGACCTCCACCGCCGCCGCCGCCGTCGCCGCGTTGGCCTCTGTGGCCCACGCCATTGACTGGAGCGCCATCGACTATCACGGTCACTACTTCAGGCAGGAATGGGTCGAGCCGCCTGTCGTGGTTGAGCGTCTTGATCCCATTCTCAACCCCGGTCAGATCGGCACTCACGTCCACTCCTTTGTCGGCGCCAACGCCGTGTCTGCTACTACCGGTTACAACGACACCCAGGATGCCTCCTGCAGCCAGGTCTACGTCAAGCCCGACAAGAGCCTCTACTGGGCTCCTGCCCTGTACTTCCAGGACCCCAAGAACCAGTCCTTCACCCGCGTCAAGGAGCATCACCGCGTCCTCTACTACTTCAACCGCGCCGCCGACCCGAACACGGGCGCCGAGGCTTTCGACCTGATCGAGGAGTTCCCCGAAGGCTTCAAGATGATTGCCGGCGACGCCAGCCTGCGCGCCCCAGCGGCCACTAAACAGCTGCAGGATTCTGTTGAGTGGTTCTGCCACGGTCCTGACGTCAAGTCCAGCGGCTTCCCTGGCAACTTCACCTCATGCCCCAACGGCTTCGCCGGCTCCGTCCGCTTCCCCTACTGCTGGAACGGCGAGGGCTTCAATGTCGATGACCCGCACGCCCACATGTCCTATCCCAAGACCGACGCCGCCGGCAACGGCGCCCCGGACACCGGCCCTTGCCCCACTTCTCACCCTCACATCCTGCCCCACATCTTCATCGAGTTCTGGTTCGACACCGACCCCTTCGATGGCCTCTACGAGATGGGCGACACGCCGTGGAGGATCTCCAACGGCGACCCCCACGGCTACAGCTTCCATGCCGACTTCCTGAACGGCTGGGAGAAGGGCGTGCTGGAGAAGCAGATGAAGGAGTGCAACATCGGCGAGTCCGGCGAGCCGCTCGAGAACTGCTTCGACACTTGGAAGAACGACGGCCAAGAATCTACCCGCGAGAACTGCGCCCAAAAGTCCTCCGTCAACGAGGAAGTCGAGGGCTGGCTCGACGCCCTGCCCGGTTGCAACCCCATCCAGTACGGCCCCGAGAGAGCTACCGTGAAATCCGACTGCGGTGACACCGCAAGCATCAACGGCGGCGCTTCTTCTCCCAGCAGCAGCAGCGCTGCTGCCCCGCCTGCCAGCTATGCCGTCGCCAGCGCTCCTTCTGATGCTGCATCTGAGCCCGCCTCATCTGGCACCGCTCCCTCCACCGCTTCCACCCAAGCCTCTTACTCCGCTGCGTCTTCTCCCCCGACGGCCGCCGCCGCAATGCCCGTCGTCACGGAAGCCGCCGCCGCCTCCACAGACAGCAACGGCAACGTAGTCTGGGTGACCGTCACCTCCTGGTACACAGCCTCGGGGCCCGCTCCCACCGCCTCCCCTTCCGTCTCCTCCACCACCTCCTCGACCAACGTCACCCTTCCCGCCGACTGGACCGCCGCCGGCTGCCACAGTGACGCCGTTTTCCCGCGCGCCCTCTCCGGCAAGGAGCTCGCGTACTGGGGCGAGCCCGTCACCTCGTCCGGCTGCACCAGGTACTGCCACGAGCAGGGGTTCAGCATCGCCGGCACCGAGTACGGCGAGCAATGCTTCTGCGGGGACAGCTTGACGCAGAGCGAGGTGCTGGAGGCGAGCGCGTGCGATATGGCGTGCGCGGGCGCCGCGGGCGAAGCGTGTGGCGGGAAGGGCGCTCTGAGTGTGTTTGTCAAGGGGGGGAAGAGTGTCAAGGCGAGGAAGAGGAGCGAGCATTTTCGCAGGCATGTGGGTGGTGGTGCGAGTGTGAGGATGGCTGGGGTGGTTTGAGGAGGGTCTTTTCTTCTGCGAGTGGGAAGGTGGGCCGATGCTTCTTCTCTTTCTTCTACATCTTCGATTCTTCGACGACGGTTTTTGTTGGATGGTTAGACTTCTTCCTCCCCACTTGATGGGGCTTCATTTCTTCTCCTTCGCCATGATTACGCGCAGTCACGATCTTATGAGTACAGCGGCTCTGTTTTCAGCCTATACATTCGCTTCCTCGAGAGCAGTTTACGATGTGGGATGTCGGTTTGCTGTGGATGAAGACGGATGGGAAAGCTTCGTGGATATTCTGCACAGAATGCTGGATAGAGCAAAATAAAAAGAAAGCAATGTTGCACAAAACAGAAGGTGATTCGATTGAGGGACGCGTGATCGGCAAGGATTGCATCCAGCCTCTTCCCTGCTCCTCGTCTTGGCCCCCAGCCACGAACCCCGCGCCGGCGTGGTACGAAGATAACCACGGCCAGCCAGCGTATCTTTCGACTTCCTCTTTCCTTTCGCGCATACTGATTGGTGCCCGTTTTCGCAAGGACTACTACCTACGGGTCCCATTCCTGCATCTCATTATCCCAATCGTCGTTTCACCAGTTAGCCGTGCTGCAAGGCTACTACCGGAGAGCGTGTGGGAGTAGATATAACAAGACCTCCATATTGAATCACCCCGCTCGCGACTCCCTTACCGCCTGCTCAAGGCCAGAGGAGAGACCCTCGCGCGCACAAGCCGCTCTCCATTCCACCAAGCGCGTAGTCTGCGATCCAGGTGCTCCAAGGGCAGAGCAGCGACTACACCAAACCTCAACAAGAAGAGAGAAGAAAAGAGACATCAGTATGGCCAGCACAAACCAACCCCCTCATTCCGCACTCCTCGAAACCTGGCTCAACGCCACCCTCTCCTGCCCCTCCCGCCGCGAATGCAACAGCAAGAGCAATCACCACCACGACCCCTCCGCCGACGACCGCCTCTACGCCTGCTGGCGCCTGCAGACCTGCGACTCCTGCCTCTCCAGCTCCGCGCGCTGCGGCTGGTGCCCCTACGTACGTCTCCTCCCTCCTCCCCTCCCCTCCCCTCCCCCGGCGACACCGGAAGAGAAAAAGCCACCCGACTAACACCAAGTTTCTCTCCCTCCGGCTCACCAGTCATCCACCTGCGTCCCCTCCCACCTCTCCTCCACGCCCCTCCGCCTGGCCCCTCGCCCGCTCGCCCACCCGCACATCTGCCCATTCGCCCCGAGCGCTGGGAGCTGCGCACCAAGTCGTTTGGCCGCGAGAGCTGCAACGTGTCGACGACCACGGCGCTCACGGCCGTCGTGGCATTCCTCGTCGGGGCGGCCGCTGTGTTTGTGGTCTTGGCGCTCGTCGGGGTGGTGGTGTGGGTGATGCGGGCGGGGGAGGGCGAGGAACGGGGTGCAAGTTGTGGTGGTGGAGAACGGAGCGGGGGAGGCGTGGAGGGAGGAGGAAGTCTGGGTGAGGAAGGGAGGGAGGGAGGAGGAGGTGGTTTGGCGTGAGGAAGGTGAATGGGGATGGGGAGGATGGGGAGAGGAGTGCGTTGCTGGGTGGTGGTGGTGGTGGTGGTAACGGGCGGAGGAATTGACTGGTGGGGGTTCTTAGCCGGTTGATTGGCCTATCCTTTTGATTTTGAGGCAGGGGATACCAAGGTCTGTCTCTTCAACGAAGGAGATGTTCAGATATCCAAGCTTGGTATATTTTGCTCGTTAATTGCTTCCGGTGGGGCTTCGCCTTTTTCCTCCGATTGAGACCGCGATCTCATAGCACCATGACCTCGGCCTCATCGGCCGCAGAGATCTTGACATCACCACGTTGGAAGAGCTCAGCTCTGCTCGGGAGTGTTGCCAGAAACAAGCAAAGTCTCGAGATCCGAACAGGCTGGACTCGTCTGACCTGACAGATCACAGTCGAGAGCTTTGTCAGCGGCCCCACGTTCACAAATGGACCGCGGCGCCAGCTCCTTGCTCTGCCCCTCCATCACCAGACGTCACCGCCGGATGATTGACGTTCCGAGAGAATCTGGGGCCACGCCGGCCGAATAACATGCGCATCCGGCCGACGTCAAGGGCCAATTACAACGAAAGTCTACGGCGGTAGAGTAGGCCGGCCCATGCTCCTGATGCGAGACGCCATCTGAGTCGTAGAGCGGCTATATTTAACAAGTCTCTCCCCGGCGACTGTTCACCTCTGAATCCCTCACAATTCTTTCGAGCTTGCTATCATCGTCCAAAGAAAATAACCCACCATGACTATCGTTGTCCACCACCTTCAGCGCTCGCAGTCGGACCGCATCGTCTGGCTGTGCGAGGAGCTCGGCATCCCGTACGAGCTCAAGACCTACAGACGTGATCCCAAGACGCTACTGGCACCACCAGAGCTCAAAGCACTGTATAGATACCCCTGAACTTCCATCAGAACAAAAAAAAAAAAAAGGCGCCACGACTCACATATCCCCCTCAGCCACCCCGCAGAGTCTGCCCCGATCTTCGAGGACGGCTCTCTGGTCCTCTCCGAATCCGGCGCCATCATGGAGTACATCATGGCCAAGCACGGCGGAGGGCGCCTCTCCGTTCCCGCCAGCGCGCCCAATTACGCCGACTACGTCTACTGGTTCCACTGGGCAATCGGCACGTTGCAGTCTGCTGTCTTGACCCCCATGTACATCTCGATGGCCGGAGTCACCGAGGAGAGCGGCAACCCAACCGCGGCCGCGATGAGCGGGCGGATGGCCAGAGCCCTGAAGCGGCTAGACGAGCGGCTGCGGCAATCGCCGTACCTGGCCGGCGACGAGCTGACGGCCGCCGACATCTACGCCGCGTTCCCTGTGTCAACGGCCCGCTTGTTCTATCCGTTCCCTTTGACCGGCTATGATGGAATTCTGCAGTGGTTGAAGAGGTGCTCGGAGAGGCCAGCATACAAGGCATTGATTGAGAAGGGGGAGAAGGGCGAGGACAGGGGTGTTGTGCCGACTATCATGGCGGAGGCGCCTACCCCTATATGGAATATCATCCAGAAATGATATCAAGTAGGGGAGAACCAATCATACGAGTGACTTGTAGCAGAGGTTCAAGGGATAAAAAAAAAAAACAAAGTTAGCATATATCTTAGGTAACCTGTTTGAAGCGCCATTTATCTACACATTCCTGCGTAGAGCCGAATTGATGCATCCGCGGTTAGAACAAGATTGCGTTAAGTATATATTGCAGCGCTTTTGACGTAGACCTCGTGGTATGGGTAAAATAATGCTAACAGGCAATTGCCATGCTCAAAGGCCAGAGACTCGGCGCGAAAGCTCCACCTCTACCAAAAGGTCAAAGCTCCCCAGCAACTCCGCATACGTCAGATCGCGCACTCACTCAATCCTTCCGCAGCTACAACCCCAGCCAAAGCCTTTCGAGGCCCTCGCCACGCAGACCCAGCAGCGATGAGACCACTCCACCCGCGCACACTACCGCGCCCCGCCGCCAGCCTCCTGCGCCCGCGCAATGGCGCCGGCGGTCCTCTGCGCCGCTATGCCGCAAAACCGCCGCCACCACCACCACCACCACCACCACCTTCATCGTCAGCAGCATCCGGAGCTTCCACCGAAGCAGCAGCGGAAGCCGCCCGCAAGCAATCGCGGCTAGACCGCATAATATCGCGCCGTGCGTCGAGAACCCTTCAACATCCCCCCCACCCCCCTGCCACCGCGTTCGCACGCGCGAAGCAAACGACAGCACACAACAGCAACGACGAAGCTGACAGGAAGACGTGCAAACAGTGCCGACCCGTCTCCAACACCACCTCGCCCCGCTCCGCCGCGCCCCCCTCACGCACATCACCGCGTTCCTCCTGCTCCACGAAATCACGGCCGTCGTCCCGCTCGTCGGGCTCGCCGCGACCTTCCACTACGCCGACTGGCTGCCGCCATACGTGTCCGAGGGCGCGTGGGTGAAGGAAGGGGTCGAGCGGTTCGGGCGGTATTTCCGGCGGAAAGGGTGGATCTCGGATGACGGGGTGCATGCGGCGGAAGGAGAGGTGGCGGCGGCTGAGGGTGATGGGAGGAGGAGAGATGCTTTGAGGAAAAAGGCGGGCACGGCGTGGGGTTGGGGGGAAGGTGGCGTGAGGGTGCTGGTCGAGGTGGCGACGGCGTGGGCGGTGGTGAAGGCGCTTTTGCCGTTGAGGCTGGCGGTGAGTGTGTGGGGGACGCCGTGGTTTGCGAGAGTCGTGATGGGGGGTGTTGGGAGAGGGTTGAGGAGAGTTTTTGGTGGGGGAAAAGGGAAAGGTACGGGAGTGAGCTAAGGACAGTGTTGAAGGGTATTGTGGTCGTGTTTGTAGAAGGCTCGCCGGCTGTTCTTGCTAGTAGGAGCATGGCTTTGGGTATACCGCACCATCGACGACTTTTTCCCGACTACAAAGTAGTTGCTTGAGTTGCACTAAACCATCCACGCCCCTGTGCGCATGCCATCGCAATATTGATATCTGGCATCGCAGTCGTACTATACAGGAGTTTTAACGCACCGCCACATGTGACGCCTATTTTCCCACGCATTTTAGCCCACAAGCTGCCAGAGTGAACATCCAGGACGAACACCGGAGATTCCCGTTGAGCATCGAAATCAGTTATCGTACCCATACACCTGCCTCTTTTTCTGTTCATGCAAATTTCCAAAAACGATTAAAACGCCGCGCTTGTGAACCAGTCCATCCCCATTAATTTGCACCCAGTACTAATCCGTCGCGCTAATTTTCCAGAACAAGGCGCCACAAGGCATCCTTCTCCACGAAATCATGATGGATGATGTTGACCAGCCAGTAATCGTCTCGGATGCGTCCAAGTAACTCTGCTGTTGCTGACCTTGGAGGATAGATGTGCCTCCATTCCGACCAGATGCTGAAGGCCTCCTCTAGCCACGCCCGGAAAGATACAGACTCGATGATCGTGGGCGTAACGATTTCCTTACCTGCGAACGAGCCCCACGTCACCGGGTTGACGGACTGTTCGTCGTTCGACATGAAGTCGCCAGCGTTGTTACCCGCGAAGTAAGTGACGTCCGACAGCTCGTCAAGCTTTGCTTGCAACTTCTTCCAGTCAGCAGAAGAGAGGAAGAACTCTACGAACGGCTACACAAGGGTTAGCAGTGCACTGCACTACAAATACGGGCTCGAGTGATCACCTTCTGGAAGACATAACCATTCTTCGGGCCCCATCCAAAGACGGAGTCCGTGCTCTTCACCCCATTGACTGCAGGCTGACTTGCGACAGACCACCAGCCCTTTCCGATAAGCTCCAGCAGCTGGTCTTTGATTGTTTCCGTCTCCGGATTCAGACCTTCCTCGCTCCAAGGGATGGCTTCAAGGTCGCCGAGGATATGACGTCGGAAGATGTCGGAGATGTCTTCTACGGTGACCGGGTATTTCCAAAGCCTAATTGCTTGCGGGATCGAAACGTGCAGGGATACACCGTAGCCGTCGATTTCACCATACGCTACGTTGGACATTAGTACTTTGAAGCGGTGACGGAACGTGAGGGCGCATACCGGGCGACCTTGCGTCTCCCCATCTGCCGTTCGGGAAGTCATCCCAAGTAGCTTCCCGGCCCAACGCCCCCTCCCCTTCCGAAATAGCCAAGGTATTAGCCCTGGTCATAACGTTATCTTTCGGAACGCCCGCCTCATCTGCAAGTGCTTCATAGCTCTTGTTGCTCGAGGTCGAAGGGCGGTCCACCACCACCCGATTATGCGGGGTCATGTTCGCCGAAGACAACCGCCTCCGATCCTTTGTCTTGAGAGAACCGCCCGGACCGTCCCCATTGACCGGAATGTCGTCAATCGTCACCGCCTCCTCCATATTCTCATTCGCCGATACTGGGGGTATCAAGTGGCAGCGCTCTACGATGTGCGCCACCGCCTTCTCGAGGTTGAGGGTGTAGAAGTGGAAGCCCCTCGGGCCCGGGTTCGGCCGTTTCTTCATCTCCTCGACGATCTCGGACAAGATGTCCACGCCCACGCTCTTCACCGCTTCGTCGTCGCTCTTGACGGCATCGAGACGTTCGAGAATGTGCGCTGGCACCTTGGCATGGCTAAGCTTCGTGGTGCGGCGGAGGATCTGGTAGCTCTGAATGGGCATTAGCCCAGGAACGATAGGAATCGTCTTGAAAACACCGGAGGGATCGTTGCGCAGCATGTCCTCAAACTCCTCGTAGGCATTGATGTCGAAGAACAACTGGGTCATTATGAAGTCGGCGCCAGCCTTGGTCTTCTCGATCAGGTACGGCAGGTCGAACTTGGGATCCTGCTTGTCCGGATGCGACTGATCCGAGTGGCCCTCTGGATAGGCGGCGACTCCAATGCAAAAGTAATCGCCGTACTGCTTGCGGATGTAGCGCACCAAATCGACAGCCCACGTAAAGTCCTTGTTCGAGTCGTTGTCCCTGTCGGCCTCGCCCTCGCGGTACTCTTCGCTACGGGGAGGGTCGCCGCGGAGGGCGAGGATGTTGCGCACGCCGAGGGCCTTGGCCTGTTCGAGAGCATCGTCGACGAGGGTGCGGCTCATGTTGGTGCAGGTTAGGTGCAGGCATGTGGTCAGGCCTAGCTGGCGCTGGGTCAACTCGGCAAGTTCGAGGGACTTGGAAGCGGTGCTGCCGCCTGCGCCCCAGGTGACGGTGACGAAAAGCGGGTGCAGCGCGTTGGCCATGCGCTCCAGACGGTTCTGGAGGTTGGCGAAGCCCTGAACGCGGTGTTAGCGGAGCATGCGCGAAAAGCGAGGGCGAGCATTGCGCACCATCTGCGTCTTGGGCGGGAAGAACTCGAGGGAGAAATAGCGGCCATCAGGCGGCAGAGCCGCGAGCTTATCCGTGATCTTCTCCATTGCTTGGTGGAGATGAAGGACGAGGAGTCTTTGCAGAGGAGCGCATGCTGGGCGTTGACTCTTCCGAGATGGGTACGTGGGGCAGCGCGGGCGGCGATAAAAAAGAGCCCGGCTTCTTCCCCCCGCCAACTGCCGATGCCTTTCCTCCGTCTTCGGCCGCAACATTAAAGTATCACTGAAGTACTCAGCATAACCGCAGCCTATCTTTCGCCTCTATGTTCGGAGCTTCAGCTCGTAAAAATGTACGTGAACCATCGAAAGTGGAAAAAAAAAAAAAAACACACCCACTATCCAAACAGCGGCCGAATTGAACGCCAGAATTCTCTAGCCATCTTTTTGGTTTCTCTCGTCTTTTCCAGGACATGAGATCAGGAATCTGCCACTGCCTCTTCATCATCATCCTTCTTATACATGAAGTACTGAACAAAAACGCCTGCATCCAGCAGGAGCGTTCCAAAGCTTCCCAGCAACCAGCTCAAGTTGACTAGAATGTAACGCCCGTAGATCTGCCCCGCCTCCCCGGACCTGCAGTGCCCATGGTGACCGTGGCAGACCGGCTCATACGCTAGAATCGAAATGACGTAGGTCAGATTGCCCAGGCACGCAAAGATGAAAAAGAGCATTGAAATGCCTTCAGTGCTTTGTCGCCGATAGTTGAGATATAGCTGGGGGAGCCGGGAACCTAAGTAGAGAACGCAGCAAATATAGCCACCAATCTGACCAGGTATGTTGAACTGCAGAGTATCCTCGCTGTTGTCCGCAGCCTTGTGTTCCGGAGGCTGGTACGTGAAGAGCCAGCCGAGGAACCCCGCGGCGCACACGAGCAGCACCGCAACGAGGTTGAATAGGACCGACTTCAGCGTGGAGCGAGAGGTCTCGGGCATGGCAGCGGGCGCTGGCGGGTCCACGAAAGGAGTCGCTGGGGAAAGATGTTCTCCGTCGTGGAAGAACCGCTCGGTGAACGACGAGTAAGAAGACCGGCGTCTCCCCTCAGCGTCGCCGATGCGGGTAGGTCTGGAGTTTCCATTGCCATTGCCACTATTCCTGAGCAATGCCGAAGTCTCAGTGGGCTCTCGAGGCGGTTCCTCCTCATCCACAGGCTTTCCGACCTCATCCTTCAATGTGAAGCCCTTGTAATAGAAGCATTGCGCAAGCAAAACCACGTCGGCAAGTGTATAATAGACGGCGAGAATGATCTAGTCAACGGTCAGAAATTATCTGCAAGGAAAATTCTGCTCCCAGCTTTGCGCACCATTGTTGGCAGGACGCGCTGCAGAACAGCACCGATAATGTTGAAAACATCGCCGAGCAACCAGACAACGATGAAGACGACTGATAGTCCCTCGGCTGAGCCGCGACGGAAATTTTCAATGATCTGAGGAGAGAAGACCACGACCCAGCACGCGATCGAGATGGATCCAGTGATGCCGCTGACGGCGTCTAGGTCGAGATTGAGGCCTTGCGACGGCGGGAACATGACGGGCGAACGGCAGTCGCAAAAGGTCGGCAGGCAAGCGTCTGCGCGTAGAATGCGACGGCTTCGACTGAGAAAATCCAGCCAGGAGAAAGAATATCCTGCTGAAATTGAGAGGTAGGAGGCTGGGAGTGGGCCAAGAACTGGGTGTGAGGAGTCATCGTGGGCGGTGGGGACAGCCATTACGTTTGGGCTGCATGCACACGGTCCCTGACTGCGTCAGAGTTTGAAAATCCGGGGTATGCGCCGAGATCGGCTACACATTCCTCAATTGTGCACCGGCTTCATCATTCTCCCGCTACGATCATGCTCTAGATATCTATTCACGATTTTGAAGTCTTGCTCCATTCCATGCATGCTCAACTGCTCATTACTCCATCCGATGCTCCGGACCACATCTGGGCCCCTTTGCACTCAAAGGTTGTTGTCCTTCTTGAACTTGTCCCAGGCTTCGTTCAGGGTCGCAAATACAGCTGCGCTAATCATCTTCTGCTCAGTTGTGGCATCTTGTGAGATCTGTCATACCCTGCATCAGTGCCTGTACCAGTCACCAATGGTCTATTGGGGAAAAGCTCACCTTGTCAGGGTGTACCTTAGCAATCGCCTTCATGTACACGATTTTAACCTTGTTTGGCATGACGAGATCTTGCATGCCAACCTTCTTCCATCCAGCTTCCGGCCACAATACCGTGTCAAGGGATCCCAGGAGTGCTCGCAGATTGTCAGCCTTGGTGCCTTTCCAGGCAACCAGCATAGCATCGACTTTGTCTGTCAGTGCAAATTTCTCGTCGTCCGCCTTCTCTGCCGCTGCATTCGCCTCACGTAGCTTCTTAACCGCCTCCGCAGATGCAGCTGCCGAAACGTTGGGTCTTGGAGCAGGGCGTGCCGCTGCGGGCTTCTTGACAGCAGCCGCCGGCCGTGCTGCAGCAGGTCGCGGTGCTTGCTGAGAACCACCACCCGCTGCTTTTTCGCACCTATTACGGCCTTGTATGCTGACAGAACCACCAACACCCGCCTCGACTGCATCCTTCCATACTTTGGCCGCTTCCGCCCACTTTTCCATATGTTCCAAGGCCTCTGCCTTTCGCATGAGCGCCTTACCGAAGAAATCTTTCATGTCCTTTTCTCCCTCTGCGCCGCCCATTGCAATACTCTCTCCCTCCCCTCGAGATGGGCCAATGACACTCAAGGCAGAGTCTGCATCAGCCACGGCAGCCTTTGGATCACCCACCTTGATATTCGTGAGCGCACGGTTGCAAAGGATGATGATTGTGATAGGGTGTCCAGAAGGAAGTGGCTGGAGAGCACTAGTATAGGCTGTGTGGGCGGCTGCATAGTCGCCCCGCTTGAACGCCTCAGTACCCCTCTGTCTGTGACCAGCCGAAGCCGATAGCGCAGTTGCTGGGGTTTGAGGTATGTGACGTGGAGGCGCCTTTGGACGAGTAGGTAGGGGCGAACTCGTGATCTTGGGTGTAGACGAAGGTTTTGGTGCAGGCGATGTCTTTGGAGCGAATGGATTGTTGGGATGCAGCGCAGCAGGTGACCTTGCAGATGCCTGTGTGCCTTCAGACGAGGAGAACAGGTCTGGTTCCGGTGCGGATTCTGAGGGTTTCGGGATAGCCTTCTTCCGCCGGGCTGGGCTAACATAAGCCTGTGCCGATTGCTCCTCGACATCTTCTCGCCTCAGTTTACCCATAGGACCACGACTGTGCTGCCGTGTCTCTTGAGCTAGTCTCGGAGGAGGGGTTGAGCGGTGTGGACTCTGAGCGTTCGACGGTGATTGGCCTCTTGACCGCGATTCAGAGGGGTGGAGGTCCGGGCGAGAGGCGTGATTCGTGCGACCGGGTTTCTGAGGGCGACCCATGCCAGACTCCAACATCAGAGCTTCGTCCGTTGCTTGCTGCTCGGCTCCAGATTGGTTCCTTCTGGCTGGGCCATCACCGGTTGAGTGGCTCTGGGCTTCCCTCATCCACTTTGGCTGGCTGGGATCCCCATCCTGCTGGAACTCCGCAACGGCTTTCTGGACTTTCTTTTGGCTTTGTTTCCAAAAGCTGTTGGCCGACTTGAACAGATTCGTCCCAAATTCCTGAGCAATCTGTGCTACGTCTTTCTCATCAGTAGGAGTTCGCCCCTCGCTCCTACGCTGAGAGCTTGAGCGGCTCCCTTGGTCACGCATCCAGGCCGGAACACCTTCTCCCGCATGTTCATTTCGGTTGTTTCGCCCCGAAGAGCTCCTGTGCCGCTCACTCTCCGGTCCCAACGGACTGGCACGCCCTCGTGCTTCCTGCCTATGGCGAGATTTTTGTTTTGCCTCGTCATGGGCCTGGTTGAGCAGCCAGCCGACCGCCGCTTGAATGTCATTATTCACGTGGGCTAGAGCTTCGGCAGATTTATCTGCGGGAAACCCCATGTCGACCAATTCTGCGACAGATGCGTCGCGAGAACCACCATTACGGTTTGCTTGCTCCGCTTCGCTGTGAATTTCTTCTACAGGGTGGCGTTCGGTCTCCTTCTGGCGTGGAGCGATTTCCGAGACGGGTTTGCCGAGGTCGCCAAGAATATCGTCGTCTTGCTCAAATGAAGTAGCAGGTTGTGGCGAGTGCGCAGCTGGCCTTGACGGCAGCTGGCTCAAACCAAATGGGTCGTCGTCGTCGGCAAATCCGGGCGCGGTTTCGGTGCGAGAACCTGCTCCATTATTTCCTAGGCCGGCAACTTGGCTTGGAGTCTCGCCCCGACCATATGGGGCCTGAGGGACAGGATAATGACTCGATGCGTCGACTGGCGCTGCCGAATTGAATGCCGCAAGTATATCGTCCTCATCCTGAGCCGGCGCGGGGGAGGTGGTTGAAGGTGCATTGATCGCAGCAAATGGTTTATTGATGGTGCTGGACAGAGTGGCAGATGCAGACTGCTGCGCAGGGGATTGCCCGTCGGCAGTGGCGTTGGGAGTACTCCTGCCACTGCCCAGCGAGTCCCAGAAGGCGTTGTCAGGGGCACCGAACTGGCTCTCCAGCTGCTTGCGTTGCTTCTCCCTTTCCTCCTGCAGCTGTCGCTGGCGTTCTTGCAGCGACAGATTATTGGCCGACTTAGTCGACTTGGTGCCCAACAGCGACGAGAAGCTGTCGTTGGCCGGGGTGGAGGGCTTCGAAGAGGCCTTGATGCCGCGGAAGGTGGTGTTGGGCGCGGCGCCAGAGAACTGCGTCGACAATGGGGTGGAACCTCGCGACAGGCTTGGGATTGGGCTCGGGCTCGGATTCAGCGAAGGGAATGAGGTCGTCTGCGGCTGCGGCTTCGACTGCTGTGGATTGCCCCGCGCCGCGGGGGCGTTCCAATCCAAGTTCATTAGGTCATCCATGGCGGGCGGGCGAAGGAGCGACAAGCAGTTGGGGGGGCGGTACTCGCGAAGGGGGACGGAGACATAAAGCAGGGTGGAAGTCGTGTGTGGATGATGGTGAGCGTTGCTGCGCGCCGAGCAGAGGACAGCGAACAAGCACTGTTACCCGGCCCTTGCCTTGCCTTCATTTTCGCCCATCACGGTCGCGCATCGCGAGGGCACAGCAACCCAGCTCCATTACACGCTCTGGAGGCTCACGGGCAGAACAGCGCTGCACGGCAGTAGAGGCCAGCGGCCGCCTTGAGCGCAGCCACGCAGCCCGCACCGCGCCGAATGCCTTGGATTACCGCTGGGCTGGGGTCGATAAGAAGCATCGATCACGTGTGAGCCACGCAGGCCGGCGGCCTGGCTCGCACGCAGACAAGCATCCACGTCGTGGGTGCGCCGGCGGCCCTTTGGCTCGCCGTAGGCCCATACCCCGGTGCAAATCACCGTAGAGGCCTGCGGCGCGACGGGAGTGACCTGGTCAGCCCACCCTGGATGGGGCGGCCGGGGCCTTCTTGGGGCGTTCTCGCTCTTGGGCGCCCGCACTCGCCTTCGTGCAGGCGTGCGCGCCGGCCTCCAACACGATACCCAGAGCATCCGTCGGCCCTGGTTAGGCCCATGGTCGAGGCAGCGACGGGCCGCGACTGAACTGACCCGCGAGCGTCTTGACGGGGAATTCATTTCGGGCGCGGGACCGCGGGCTGGCTGGTGCACGCGCGGAACCGGCACGCATCTCTCCAGTGCGCGCGCGATCCTCGCAGTGGGGTGGTCTGGCGCGCCCCGAGAGGGACCGTAAATTGAGCGACCTGCCGTGGCGCCATGGCGAGTCATCCACCTGGACACATGGGGGCACGGCCAGGCGGGCCCGCGACAGCTGGACGGCGGAGCGGCAGAGAGCAGGATGGAGGGCAGGCGTGAAGGCCCGGAGCGTGCGCAGCCGGCTGCAGTAGTTGAGCGGGCGCCGCGCGCGGTGGGAGAGCTATGTACAATAGCGGCAACGAGGCGGCAGCCGAAGCAGGGGGGTGGAGCATCCCTTTGGAGACAGCTGCCCGCTGCCCCCCAGTTCCGCGCGCGCGCAGATCGATGCGGCTGTCCAACTGCGAACGCTACTGGTTCCTGCGTCTAGTCGCCGCTGGCCTGTGCCCCCCGACCAGGCCATATCCCGCTGCTGGGTCTGCTGGGTCTCCTTGCAATCTTCGCCCTGAAACACCCTCTCCCGCGATTACCTATCTCTCGGACGCGGCCGTCTGCAGAGGGGCACCTTGACTTGCTGCTTCAATTGTGTGTGGGTCCGCCAGCTCAACTCCTCCATCTTTGCTGTCTCGCTTTGTTTGTCACTTGCTGCTGTCAAGCCAAGCACACCTTATCGCCAGCAGCAATGGGCCTGTTCAACCGCAAGAAAGATTCAAAGGCGCCCCCGCCCCAGCCGGCTGCTGCTGATTGTGCCTCGACCATTTCCAACGGCAGCGTCAAGCCCGTCAAACCCTCAGCCAACGGAACCAGCATGGCGAAGCCTCAGATTCCCGACATCCCTCTGCCCAGGGCCCCCGATCCCGCCCTCGATCCTGCTGGCTACCTGCGCAGCATCCACGCCGTGCGCGACCGCTCGCGCCTGGTGCTCGACAAGGCCAAAAAGAACCAATTGAAGCACTTTACAGTCGACATGGGCAAGTTCAACGACACGGCTGCCTACGTTGTCTCGATCATCAAGGTTGGTTTTGCGCGCTCTGTCCCACGCGCCCCGCCCCCACTGACACCACGCCTTCCAGCGCGACTACGGCGGCGACTACGCTTCCATTCCGCCTCACGGCCGCTGGCAGCACTTCGAGGTCGGCGGTCGCCCCCGCATCGACCAGCTCATGGCCGCTTGGCCCTCAACCGTCGACAATCAGGAGCGCGCCCGCCGCCTGATTGACCTGTTCGTCGTCTCCGTCCTGCTCGATGCTGGCGCCGGCACGAAGTGGCAGTACCGCAGCAAGGAGTCCGGCAAGTTTTACAGGCGCAGTGAGGGTCTGGCTGTGGCGAGTCTGGAAATGTTCAAGACTGGCTTGTTCAGCAGCAATCCCGCTGAGCCCTGCCAAGTGGACGCGGCCGGCTTGAAGAAGCTGGACGTCAAGGCCATGGCTCGCGGCCTGCAGGTCACAGATGAGAACATCATCGACGGGTTGGAGGGCCGCACGAACTTGCTCGTGCGCCTGGGCGACGCGCTGCAGAACCCCGAGATTTTTGGCGCTGAGGCGCGCCCTGGAAACATGCTGGGTAGGTGATTTCGCCCAAACGCGGAACGTTCGACGCTGACATCGGGCAGATTACCTTCTTTCCCACCCCTCGACGCAGGCGTCCTCCGTCCCGATTGTCCCCATTCCTACGCTCTGGAAGGTGCTCATGGACGGCCTCGGACCCATTTGGCCCGCAACACGCACTCAGATCGACGGCATTTCCATCGGCGACGCCTGGCCCTGCTCTGTGATGCCGTCGCATCCAACGCACCCCTGGGAAAACATTGTGCCCTTCCACAAGTTGACTCAGTGGCTCTGCTATTCGCTGATGGTGCCCATGAACAAGCTCATGAACATCCATTTCGCCGGAGAGCATCTTTTGACAGGCCTTCCCGAATACCGCAATGGCGGGCTCTTGATCGACACCGGTCTCCTCACCCTGAAGCCCGAAGATGCCAAGCGAGGCTTGGCGCAATACCAGAAAAACGCTCAGCTCAAGGGACAACCGAATATGGAAGTGGTGCCCATGTTCACTGCGGATGACGATGTGATTGTTGAGTGGCGGGCGGTGACGGTTGGCTTCCTTGACGAGCTTCTTTACGAAGTCAACGGGCTGCTTGGCCTTACCGGAAGGGATAAGCTGAGCCTAGCACAGATGCTCGAGGCCGGCAGTTGGAAGGTACGTTCACACTTGCGTATGATGAATCGCGGAGCATATGCTTACGAGCAACAACAGGGTGGTCGAGAAATAGCCGAAGTCTCGCGGCCTAACACGAAAGAACCGCCGATCATGATCTTGTCCGACGGGACTGTTTTCTAAATGATACCCCTCCTTTCTCCCATTGGCCGTTTTCTTCCCAAGATCTTGCGTCCGAACGACGCGCCGCGCAGGAGGCTTCATTATTTATTTTTTTTTCATTGTTTTTTTCCCGCTAGCGGCTGCATCATCAAGCCCACCTGTCCCTTTTCTTTCATTTTTCTTGTGCTCCGCGGCGCATCATCTCGGCACGCTCGGGCCTCCTCCCCGATACGCGTCGCGTACCATTTGTCCATACCTCGCTCGCACGTGCACACGGCATCCGGAGACAGGAAGCGCTCTGCGGCAGGGAGATTGGAAGGCGAAGGGACGGGACCGCACATCTTTTCCTACCTATAGATATCCTGGCGGAGCGGGTTCGGCATGGCATGCAACGGGAGGGGTTTGGCTGGCATTGAAATAAAAACGTAGTAATCCAAACGTACTTAATGATTCGCTGTGGTTCCACGCTGGATCGACGGCAGTGCGTTGTCTTGGGCGGGAGTGAGCGCGCGGGCAAGGGGGAGGTGCCCAGGCGAAGCCCGGTCGCGGAGGAGCGTCATGGCGGCCGCCAGAGAGGTGCGGCCCGCGCCAGAGGCACACGCACAGAGGCAGGCCAACCACGTACCCGCCTACCTACCTACCTACCTACCTACCTACCGACCGACCGACCGCGCACCACGACCGCCCCCGCCACTAAACGCTCGACGGCCTCCGGCACGACGCAGGATGAATATTGGCAAGAAGCAGAAGCAGCGCAAGGTGCTGCTGATGGGCAAGAGCGGCGCGGGCAAGTCGTCGATGCGCTCCATCGTCTTCAGCAACTATGTCGCCAAAGACGTACGCCGCTTGGGCGCTACCATCGACGTTGAGCACAGCAACATCAAGTTCATGGGCAACTTGATGCTCAACCTGTGGGACTGCGGAGGGTGAGCGCCTTCTGCCCTGCACGCAACTACATGTAGCTGACGGCGCCCCAGCCAGGACGGTTTCGTCGAGAACTACCTCACGCACCAGCGCCATCACATCTTCTCCTCCGTCGCCGTGTTGATCTTCGTCTTCGATATTGAGTCGCGCGACTTTGCCTCAGACGTGCTGTCCTACCAGAACATCATCGCCGCTCTGTCAGAATCGTCGCCCAACGCAAAGATCTTCTGTTTAATCCACAAGATGGACTTGGTCCAGGCGCGCTTGCGCCAATCTCTCTTCGAGGAACGTGCGGATTACATCCGGCAGGCCAGCGTCGAGTTTGGGTTTGGCGACACCGTAGAGTTCTTTGCGACCAGCATCTGGGACCAGAGCCTGTACAAGGCATGGACCCAGATAATCTACTATCTGATCCCAAACGCCGGCGTCATCGAGTCTCTCTTGCGTCAGCTGGCCGAGGTAATCGATGCCAGGGAGCTGATACTGTACGAGCGGACAACGTGCCTCATGGTCACGCATGTAACACGCGGCACCGAGTCCAGTAACCCCTTCACCGACAGATTCGAGCGCATATCCAGTATTCTCAAGACCCATAAGCAGTCGATGGCGTAAGCCACTCCACCCAGCCTGACCCACCCACTCACGCTGATCATGCATACAGCAAGCACACTTCATTACCGCCATCTCACGCCAACTTTGCCGAGATGCAGATCAAGACGGGCCGGTTCATGTTCTTCATAACCCGTCTCACAGAGAACACCAACCTGGCAGCGTCGATCCCTCCATCGGAGCAGATTTTTAACGCTGCAAGGGTCAATATTAGTCTTGCGAGGAACAGGTTTGCCGAGCTGGACGTCATGACCGGCAAACACAGGACAATGCAGCCGCAGTTTGGCAACAGCTTGGAAGATAATAGGGGAGAATTGGATAAGCCCGAAGCTCCCGGTGGCATGGGCGGTGGAGGGGGTGGCGGAGGAGGCAATGCCCTGAGTGCGATGAGGGGCATATACTAGCCGTGCTTTTTGACACAGGAGCTGATTTTCAGGAACGAAGATACCCATTTAGCGAGGTGAGCTTTACGAACCTCTGCATGACTCATGATTACACCTCAAATAATAGACAAAATTCGGTATCTACTGTAGATGGTTTCCCTACTGCCAGAGAAGTGCACTCGAGCCTACTCATGACATACTGATTGCACTTGCAGCTGGTCTGTTTGGGAAATTCACTGCACGCATGTGCAGCGGCATTCGACCAGATGCGGGCAAGATTGCTATGCTTCTAAATTGGACAGCATCGTCATTCTTACCCATTCTGCCCACTCTTTCTCTCGTCTACAGCACGCAAAAGTCACAAATCCCTCATCTCCACATGGGATGTTGAAGGGTCAAGACGAAGCTGTATCCACACTGTTCGCTAAAGGCAGTCATTTCGGTTAACTTCAATAATTCAGCCGGTGAGGCACAGCACCCCACCTTGTCCGAGATGAAAATCAGACAAAATCATCCTCCTCAAGGGCCGGATAAGGGAGCGGATACCCCGGATACTTGTGGTCCCCAATTGCCATGGGGGAACGGCATTATTCCAATGATTCTCGACGATCTACGACGGGGGTGCTCAGGAGACAAGTCCGCCGGCGCGCATCACGAAAAGAGCTTTATTGACAAAATGTATTGCCTCTGGCGATCAGGGATCCAACGACCAGAGACCGGGGATACGGATAAGCAGTGATCCCGCCACGCGTTCCCCGTCCGCCGCGGAAGGGAAGGAATTACCGTTGCGTTGCATCGGTAGCGGATCGCAATCCCAGAGCCGTTATAACGGGTTGCGAATTACCCATGCTGGCCATTCATAGACCCGAGCCACCACGGCTTGGACCATCGACTGGCGCCGGCTGGAGCCGTTGATCGATAAGTCGTGCGAGTCAAGTATCGGCCGTGTACGAGTTTTTTCTGCTCCTCATGGCCTAAGCTCTCTTCATATTGCCTTGGGCGTCTCTTTTTGGCCGTTCAAGGTGTGGTCCTGGCGGCCTTTTGGCACAGAATCCTTCCCGTCGGGTGTGATGGGTGATGGTCCGTTCATAGCTCGAGCCGTGCCCTCCCCGTGCTCGCACTGTCCCCTGATGTGATAACGCCAGTGTTCATCCTTCAAAGTGATGACCCGGAACCATCTCCAGGCCGGTCGCTTACTCCCGAGGATCCGGCGATTTGACGGAGGCCTGTGTTTTCTGCGAATGCCACGTCTCATTTCCAGAAATACTCACGATGCCCGAGTGGAATCGGTAGTTTGGTTTGCCTACGCGGTATTCAGCTCGCCTTCGGTGCTAACAAGCAATGGCCGTGGGACAGACATTGAGTCTATCGTACCTTGAAATAGATGACTTTAGACAATCCGCGCGTAAGTAAATCTGTTGTATAGTAAGCAGTCTACTTCGCCTTATTGGTGCATATAGTCGCTAAAGTACTATAGAAGACCGGATGTCAGCACCGTCGGTCGTAGATGGATCTAGAAGATAAAGGCCACTTCTCATTGTCCCACTGCCAAGCTTTGGCCCCAATTCGTTCAAGAGACCGATTCACCGACGAGCGAATGGGGTCACAATTTACCAAAGTCCAGAGACGAGAGCTGAAATATTGAGACCGATTGCCAACATCAGGAGCTGGGCCTGAGACTTATTCCTGAAACCATTGCCGCGAGGGAAACTGAACAATTATCGGAAACCGATGTCGAAGCTGTCGGCAGCGTATGAACGCTCCTGTGCCTTGTAATCAGACTGCTTGCTCGGTTTCAGGGTATCAGATGCCCATCGGACTCCACGTGCCGGGTCTGAGACGCCCACGAGTGTCCGAGAGTAAACATCCGACAGCCTTCTTCTCCCCTTAAAGCGCTAGTATCGAAGGTCAGCAGCGAAATGCTCATACTTTTGTAGGGAGTCGAATGATAGGTTCAGATGTCCATTTCAAAGTAAGACGTATTGCACCCGGAGATGGATATTTCTCACTCTGCGGTAAAGGCGTAGGGAGAAGATAGCCAAAATAAACTCGTACTGCCCAATGGCCCGATGGAAGCAGGTGCCCGGAAATAGATGTTGAGAGAAGCTCGTGGTCCACGGAGTCAGATGAGCTTGGCTTATCAATTCTTTCGGCCGAAAGCTACCTTAAATAAGGCTGGGGCCAAGAGACCAGCTTCATTGTCACGTCAAGCCATTTACGTGGTTCCCTTCAAGCTGATCGCCATCATCGCCCAATTAAGGAATTTTATACTCTGTTGAAATATCCTGCGCCGCAAGACCCGCCGATAGGTGTGTCACTAAGCACGTCGAAAAAAAAAAAAACAAGAATCACTTCGATGCAAACATATGAGATGATCAAAACAACGCTGTCCAAGGCAATGCCCACTGTCATGTTGCAATATTGCAGAGTCGAAGAGGGGGCGGACCCCGGGTCGCAGGCTCAGATCGGACGTCACATCTAGCTGAAGCACGGCAAAATTTATGCTTCGACTAGCTTTCCATGGAAGAAGGTACGAGCCGCGGGCTCAAAAGTTGAGCCCTCGTTGGATGGATACCTTTTCCAAAGCGGTGGAACGCCATGGACTCTCGTGGATCCAACCACCATCCTGGCAAAGTGGACCTCAAATCCGAGTCCTGCGACAATGCCATTTCTAATAATACGTGATGTACAGGGAATGGGATGGTGAGAGGTGCTGATGGCAATTATTACAAAGCGACTCATATGGCTGGAGGCGCGGACTCGCGACCGGCGGTGGAGACTGGCCATGTGAATAATTTGGTCACATGAGGCCAATAGGAATAATCTCGATAGCTCACATGTCTCGGGTGATGGACGTTATGTGCGGTGCTCAAAGGAGCAAAGAAGAGTGGGCGAAGAGCCAACGCGTGCCGAGGAGATGAGCTTAAACCGTCGATCCTCCACACTACCCCTTGGGCTTCCCCAGATTTAAGCACGCACCATGCCTAAATTGACAAGTTCCTAAACCTTCCCCTCTCAACACCCTGCAATATCCTATCCAAAGCGCCTTGGTGCCTCGGCCTGCAGGTATTGCTGCTCTTCCCCACCCAAAATTCAATCCTGTTTGGCCTACGCCAAGTCTGGGTTGCCTCCAATCACACTTCATGTTGCCGTAATCCCAGTTCACCAGGACAGGGGGAAGCAATTTGAGTATTCTGGCCAGATGTCGTATGGTGTGTGTTCATGCTCGCGCTAGCGATCTGAGGGTAAGAAACAAGGACGGGTCAACCTGTGCTATAAAGCCTCTACCCATTCCCGCCTTCAATTTTCTCCGCATCATTCACTCGTTTGCACATAACGGACCAAACACCTGTTTACATCACGTAA